>JARTUT010000436.1:5000000-7500000 GCA_030674115.1 Micraspis discolor
GCGACTTACCAAATTTATCAATATTTGACTTATTATTCGTATCTAATAAGCAGAAATTCTGAATAGCAACTCCATTTTCTCTCAGCAGATTCTTGCTCTGGTACTCCAATAAATTCAAATGCCTGACAAACTGCTACAAGTAATGGGTTACAAGTTGGATTAATAGGAATGTAAGGTAACTTACTGGTAAACGCTTGATTTCTAATGTTTTTTTGCTGATTTGTTGCCACAAAAGAGACATCTTTTATTGAAATAAATTGCAGAGAATAATTTAACTAATTGGACACTTAAAGATATTGTTATGGAAAAAACTGAGATATGAGACTGAATGAATTATACGAAAAATATAATAATTCCCCAGTTGAAATGAATAAACTTTAATGCATTGAGGAGTCCAGTCCAAGGGTTTATGATAAGAAAAATAAATACATTGGTGATTTTAAGGTTATATATGTGTCAAACTTAATAACCTCAACATTTTTAACCTTGACTTTTTTAAAAAGACAGGAGTTAAAGAACAAGCAGAGACAAGTTTTCCCAATGCAGAAATTTTACCCTTAATATTGATATGACGTAGTTATGATTGATTTTTCAATGTATTTTGTAAAGAACAATAGTTTATTAAGGACTCCATTACCCTGAAATACATTGATACAAAAATGAATAATATAGACATAAAGCAAATAGTTGAGAATATTCAGAGGCTAAGGGCAGAATCTGATGTATCCAATGATGAATTCTCAAAAAAAGAAGACACATATTCCAATATAGACACCAGTCTTAGTTCTGCTGCTGTGGACATCGAAGATCATGAAATTATTTTTATAGTAAGTACTTCCACTCGAGTAGGAATCTTAAGTTGATTTGTTGTTAATTGCCTTTCTAAATTTTTCCAGAATAATTCATGCTATTTGTGTAATGGATACTATGGATCATCTTATGGTGAGCATTTGTGCTCTACTTGTCATTTATTTTTATATCCATTGTTTGATACACCAGACAGCCCAACCTTCATCCCAGAGGTAAATCATTTGAAAGATTGGCAGAAAAAAATTTGATATTAATTTTTCCAATTTCTGTTTTAGGAAAATAGTGATAGTGATTCAGGAAATGATGAACCAATTGAAACTTCCTTTCGACTAAACGGAAACGACAATTCAGAAGAATCATTTCTAAGAAATGCTGGAGCTCTGCAATCCAATGTTTCTGTTCGTTCCTTACCAAGTAATGGTCCGATTCAAGTTAATCCATATATTCGTATGGTTGTGGAACATTTCAGTCCATATCCAGAAAGAAGGCATAGAGGCCAAGTGACTGATCATTCTCTTCTCCCTGACTTTAAAAATTTTAACTTTGAAGGCCTGCCTTCTGAAGGCAAGTATACAGACTCTGCTTCGGATTGATTTTATGAATCCTCTTCAATCTACTAGCAGATTATTAAGGATTAAGTTCTGTAAATGATTGAAAACAATCCTAAATAGCATGTTGAATTTCTTATATAGCAAATTTGTTGTTTGAAGTTCATGTTAATTGATATTGTCATGTGATTATTGCAGTTTTCATGTATACTTTACAATATTTGGATACTATATCTTTGTGGAGCGTGGGGCAAGTAAGTCAAAGATGGCGATCCATAATGGATTTATATATTAAAGCAGCAGAATGGAAGACTTTATTGCAGGAGGTCTGGCCCTTGTTAAAAATAAGGGGTGACGATGATCAAGATTGGTATAAGGTAAGACACACAGTACTCTTTGCTGAGTCTTAGTCAATAGAGTCATATGCTGTTACAAGTCTACTCATTCTGGATTGCAATGCCAAAGTATTTCATGATTAGGTGAAACCTATCTTTAGATGCAAAAACACAATGAATGTTGAATGAAACAATAATATTGTCTAATTTTCAATTTAATGATATTAAAACATCACCTATTTTGGTTTTTCAAATCCTCTTCAAGAGGTGAATACAGACTGAAATATTTTCGTTCTCAAATCTATGGGATATTCAATAGAGATACATATTTTATCTCTAGTTGTGTCTTCGTTATTTCCATTGATTCAAACGAGTTTAGGGTTAGGCCTTTGGGGCATTGGTCAAGGATTTTGAAATTGTCAGTATCCATATGATGTTTTTAAAATTGAAAGGATTATAAATGGTGGATTGTTTATTTGATTTAAGGTGTTCCTTCAAACAGCTCTCAAAATTTCTGCGAAATTTGCCAGTTCATTCAGCATTGCAATCTCTAAAACAGATTTTATATAAACACCTGAAGTTTTGGCGGGGTTTGGTTTTAAAATTGAATTGAATGACATTTTTACATTTTAGGTTGAAAACAAATTTGGAAAAATAATTTTTATTCATGTTCAGAACTCTCCGAAACCAGTTATATTAATGAATCCATTTGTAAGTTTTTCTGTAAATGGGTACAGGAGTTTATTTATTTTTTGGGTTTTCTTTTATTTTTGGTTTGTTCCCTATATCAATTGAAAAAGTATATTTTTTAGTTATGTCAATTTCTGACTGTAGATTATTATTTGAGGATATTGTGAATACCCTGTTCATGGTAGATTTTAATGCTGCCAGTTTATGTTTATCAGGACTGAAAGAATCATATTCTATAGCATCTGAAATCTTGTTTTTTCTATAGATGTTGAAATCAAATATGTTATTAATTATGTTTAATTGCACTGTTGAATTCGACTTCCATCATGAACTTGATTTTGTAGTGAATTGAATTAAGGAAGTCAAGAAATATTTTTGTCTATCTGTTCCATTGAATCCTAATATTATTATTCATCATGTTGAAATCAACAAAATTATGTGTATTCATAAATTGATGTGAAAGAAATGGAGTTAGAGGTGATCTCATAGGTAAACCTGAGTTTTGAAAATATAAGTCAAATGGAGAATAATTCTTTATTTCTGATACTAATAGAGTTTGAGAACATATATAATAATAATAAGTGCACTTTATTGACCACAGTCGAGGCCATCGACCAAAATCCTTCAGCCTTGTACATTGAATTATTCTCAATTTGACAGTTCCTGAAATGCTTTTATAATAATAGTGTTATTATTATTAGGAAGCGTTTCTGGAAAAGTTAAATTGAGAATAATTCTGTATTTCTGATAGTAAAAGAATTTGAGATTATATTTTTGACATCAAAATAACTAATTTTATATTTCCAATATTTTCTACTCTGAATAATTTGTCAATCAATTCTGTATAACTTTTCAAGATATATTTATGTGAAAAATTGGATAGAATTTTCAATTAATGGGATAGAAATTTCCAAGGTGTACCTTAGGATGTATCAATATAAGAAACAACTGGTCTATCCGAATTATCTTTATGGCGTTTCAGTAAATCATATATTTTTGGTGGATGAAGATTAATTGGCATGTGCTTTATTATTTCCTATGGCTTGGAAAAAAGTAATTTGGCATCTTCTGGTGCTTCTTTCATGTGTTTTTAATATCTTTTGATGGAATCTTTTGAAATTTGGGTGACATCTGTTATATTTATAGTTCTCTTCATTTTTATTGTGGTGTTCATTTTGGAGATACTATATCCCTTGTCTGCTTTTGTGAATATGAGCTTTTCTTCAGAGCCAGTGACGAATTTACAAATTTGCCGCTAGTAGGCCATTCAATTTTTGCCGCCCCTACTGATTTTTGAAATTCAATACGTAAGTTCAATCCCGTTATTAGTATGATTGTGAACTTAATGATATTTCTGTCAGTTACTAGATTATTTTTGCATCCCGCTATGTACTGAAGAGTTTAATGTTATTTGACAGGCAAAACAAAAAATCCCCGACTTTGAAGCGTAAAACCTCTGTAACTTTTAAACAGCTTAATTAATTTTCATCAAACATGTCTAAGAACACTCGTTTGTAAAACACCTGTAATACAAAAAAACTAAATTGAAATCGGTTCATTCGTTCGGGTAGTACGATGCCACAGACACGTCAAACTTATAACGCCCCTCTTTTTGCGTCGGGGGTTAAAAATAGCAGCATGTACTAATCATAAGGTGGGGAAAGGCATGACTTGAAAATACCTACATTATATGAACACAGAGTGGTCAGAAAACATCGTTTTTTATTTTTTATTGCACTTGAACAGTTTAAAAACAATACAAACAATTTCTATTAAAATATAACATGTTAACAATCAGTTAATAGTGACAGACAATGAGATCAAATGAGTTTTACATTATTTTCTTGCGAGATTTCAAATTTGCAAAATCATCAATTATATCGTCGTATGAAGTCTTTTTCATAAGTTCTGACTCTATGCACAGAAGAGATAAAGCATTAAGCTTTTCTTGACTTGAAGTAGATCGTAGATAGTTTTCAACCCGTTTTAAGCAAGAAAAGCTTCTCTCAGCTGAACAATTTGTCACCGCTGTGCACAGAGCCATGCGAAGAGCTATATCCAAGTTTGGATAGATATGCTCCAAATTCTGTTTTCGCAGAAACAAAGATAGACTTTACTATTAATGCAAAGTTTGATCAAAATTGGTCTAGTAGTTTTGATGTGATTGAGCAACAATCCAAACAACTAAACATCCAAACTCACTTCCACATTCATAAAATATTAGTAAGATCATAATGATTTGAACCATCCAAGAATAGTGAAAAGTTCGCCCGTAAAATTCAATATTTGACACGACCATCAACAACGTCTTCCTTCACGCGTCTGCCGCGTTCCAGTTGCTCACTCCAGTTTCCCCCGCTCCGAACCTCACCAGCGCTATTGCCGCCCCACAACCGCCGAATTGAAAAAAATAAATATGTGGTCCTCCACCAATTACTTTAAAGAATATCCATGAAAAATTTCAAAGAGATTGGACCACGGAATCACGTAGTTCCATACAAACATTGACTCCCTTAAGGGTACAATTTTGATAAATATTTTATGCTAAATGTTAAACCGGACTTCAGACTACACAAATTCAAGGAGATTCATGTAAAAGTGCCCAGTAGTTTTTGTGTACACGTTTAATTATAAAAAAAAAATTGCTAAATTTGCCGCCCTAGGCACCGGCCTACTTGGCCTATTGGTAAATCCGCCACTGTTCACAGCCCTATTCAGCAATTTCCTCAATCATTTTTGTTTTTTGGATTGCTGTGGCGGTTGTTGTCTAGGTGTAGAAACGAAACAGAACATCATAAAAAACTCAGCAACTGTTGATAACCCACTACTTGTCAGCAAAATTCATTAAAATTTGCCACCACAACAACCGTCACAAAAATCCACACAACAAAAATGATTAAATAAATTGCTGAAAAAGACACTGAAGAAAATCGAATATTCACAAACAACAGACATCATTTTGTAATCAAGATTGTTTATTAATATAACACTTGTTCTAGAAAATAGTAAAATTTGTCACCATTGATTTGCAGTACTTCACCGCAATGATGAACAGCGCTTGTTGTTTCAATTGCGTTTATCAGATGACTACAAGAGCTCTGCCGGAAAGTTGGGCCAACAGTTCTTGGAGATCGCATAGGGTTATAACTGAAATAAGAGTTATGAAATCTGATCCTTTAGACGGCATCCAAGCGGAGCCATTAGATGAATGTGCCTGTCATTGGCAGGCTACCTTGGAAGGTCCTGCGGGTAGTCCATACGAAGGAGGTTTATTTTTCTTGTTCATCAAAGTTTCACAATCTTATCCTTTAACACCTCCCATTGTGCGCTTCATAACTAAAATATTTCATCCCAATGTTTCTCGACATGGAGATATTGGTGTTGATTCTATTCATCAGAACTGGTCATTGGCTTTGACGATGAGTAAATTGTTGATCTCTATTCAGTCACTTCTGACTGATCCTTTCTGTGATGTGAGTATAATTTCATGAAATTCATTTTGTCCAAAGTAAATGTTTTAATTGATTTCAGGTTTGCATGGAACCTGAAATATGTGATCTGTATATTAACGATAGAAAAGCTTTTGAAAAACAAGCGAGAAAATGGACTGCCAAATATGCAATGAATGATCTGATGTCATACAAATTGAATCGTGATGATAAAAATGATTAAGGGGTTAAGTCTGGTCAAAATATTTCATTTTAAAATGTTGATTGTATGCAAGAATAATATTTATGATTTCTTCAATACAATTTATTGCCATTTCAAGAAATAATAAATGGAATAATATTGTCCAGAGCTGACCACATTTGTTAATCGATATGTTTTAAATATCTGTGAAGAAAATTAAGAACAGAAAAGAATTGTACTATATAATCAATTCAGAAGAATAAAGTACTATTTCTCGATAATCCTTCTGAGATATGAGTATGGTTTTTACGTTTCTCATCACTTATTAAATTATATGTAATTGCAAAAGCTATTTTAACCATGGATTCTTTGTTAGTGAGTCTAACGAAAATTATTAATCTCATTTTCGGCTAAAAAATTCGAAAATTGCAGACTTTGAAGTTGATTAGCTCTCTGGTAGAGCGAGAGCATCCAAAAGTAACTCTTCTGACTCATTGAGGTTCATGCTCTGACTTGTTTTTTGTTTAAATTACATGAAAACTGTGTTTTTACTATCTGTGCTGCAGTGATAAATGTCCAGCCATTCTGATGATCGATATATAGATATTCTTTTGAATTTTTGGCTCACACATTCTTGAATCAATGTTATTATTGATTCTCCAGTTTTTTTTGTTCTCATCATTAGAAACTGAAGCTGTATTGTCTGCAAATATCCAGTGTTTGTATTTCTAGCCAAATTCTGTTATGTTTTGAACACATAAATAAAGTAATGGTCCTACACTGAGCCTTTAGGAATCCCTCAAATTGATTAATTATATATGTATGAATTTGTACTACATGAATAATTATTGTTATTATGAATTTCCATAATTTGATTGTTGATCGCAAGATGACATCCAAGAATACCTATATAATTCTGAGGTTACTACATCTTCACCGATTGCAAACTCCATAGAAACTGGCAAATGTTTAAAATCAGATAGTGATTTTGTAATTTTTCATCATCTGAATAAAAAAATTAAGTTTAATGATAATTTATTGAAATCAACTTAATACAAAAATATTAAGAGCCATATAATAAATACACAAAAATGGTTGAAAATACTCACTTATCACATATATTTTTCGAAGGAACAAACTGATTTGGTGTTTGGTATATTATATTAGAACTAAGAGATGCAATAATTAATTCCTAATAGTTTAAAAATTCCAAACTATCCATTATGACTTCCAAATCATTAAGTTTATTCCTATTTTCACTTAGGGTGTTTATATACTTTCAATATAAAACATATCAATTTAAATTTTACAACATTATATAAACATGTTTTTTTCTTTTTTATATATTTATTCAATATCATGGAACCTCAAGACAGCTCTGCCAGGAATTTCAGACTTGCACAATTTTTCTACCACAGTTGTTGCGTCCTCAGCTGCGAATTCAGTATATGGGGGAGGAATTATCTGTAAATATATCATAATCATGAACTGCTGACAGAAAAATTTATATACATGTAACCTTTCCTTTTTATTTCTTGCAGAATTTCAACTTAAGAGTACAGAATTTCAGATTTCTAATGAATTTATCATAGTTGATTTTTTTTACTTCCTTCAGTTAGAGACACAAAATTTTATAGGGACATAAATAGAGACAGCTTTGAGAGCGTGAAGTGCTGCATATACCTAAGTAGATATAGATAAAACATCATCTAGAGTATTAAAGATGTCGAATTTAAATCGCTAGATGTACTAACATGATACAAATGCCCAAGTACTATTTTGGTCGTTACTCTTTTACAGGTGTGAAAAAATTGAACCGACTAGCTAAGAAGAAACTTAACAAGTAGGGCAATGGAGGAAGCATCATGCGCCTTCATAAAAATTATAGTAACCACCTTTCTGGAGTGTTCTAATGCGTTTTAAAGAAGCATACTACAGAAACTGTTATTCAAATTGAATTGTACATATACTCACATCTCCATTTGAAACCAGCTCAACGACCTCCTTGAGTACATCGATAGATCCAAAGGTTACAGGTTCTATTTTCTGATTCTTTTCACCAATCAGTTTGGAAAATTTAGGAAGGAGCCTGTCGGCAACCTCATCGCTTACGAATACTATACCCCCCTTGAAAGAGAGAAGAATTAGGAAAATCATACCAAATAACCACATGTCTGCTACTTACCGAATTTAGACACTGTAAGCACCTATGGAGGGATCTAGATGTGATTCCAAAATTTATAACTACATCCACAAGACCCCGACACGCATCTTGAGTCCTTTCGACAATTTGCTTCTCAAACAGATCTTCGTTCCACTGCACCACAGACACGCTGAAAAGAAATATCTATTTTACTCATTTCAACGAAATTACAACACAGAAGGATGTTCAATTGAACGCTGAAATCTCATTTAAATTAAAAGATTAAGAAGACTTCACTTATCATAGTAATATATGAATTAATAATGGGGAGTAATACTCACTGAGGTATTTCTGAAGCTAATCTGAAGCCATCATCCTTCAAGCTGGCAACAGCTATTTCGACCCTACCCTTGAACTCTGGAGATTTAAAATGATGCTCTGCCATCCTGATCGCCCACAAGGCCAATCCCCCTGTACCAACGATCAAAATTTTACAAACGTGATCACTGGAATACCGATCTAGAATTTTTTCTATGTAATTCTGGGCTTCAATTACCGCACTCCTAGCCAATAAAGCTCCGGTTGGTAGCATTGAGGCAACACTGAGCGGTAAAGTGTCTGGTATCGGCACCAAATAAGATAGATCAGGGACAATCATATACTCTGCGTAACCATGTGGTAGATCATCATGTGGATAAATGACCACACGTTGGCCAACCTTGAATTCTTTGTCGCTGACATCTTCCCCCAATTCATCAATTATACCTGCCACCTCGAATCCAGGAAACAAGGAACTGTCTCTAAAACCATAGTGGGACGAGTTGCAAGTAGGCACTTCGTCATTAGAATGATTTGATGTTGTGCTCGAAGTCGAAGCTGAACGACCTCTCATTCTGTAACAAGCGCCTGCGCATACCACTTGGATTCTGGCGCCTTTCGGAGGCACTTCTGGCACTGGAATTTTGAAATTGAAGACACAGTCCTGAAACCGCGGTCCAGGACTCTCAATTGATACTTGTCTGCAAAGTTTGTCCATCCTCTCTTTGGAAGTCCTGCAAAAAATTTTCACTCTCAATTCTGTGATATAGGAACAACTGAAAGGTGATAAACCGAACAGATTACAAAAACGATTTTTTGTTGTTTTCCTATTGCCGAAAACAATCCACGTGAAATTTCTTATCTAATTGAAAGAAACCCAACAAATGCATTCCATAATCACAGGCTCAAAACCCTGGTAGAAAAGGGCAATTAATCCAACTTACTGTTGACAGTATTGATATGTGCGTCGGGCTAAAGGATATGAACCAGGCGCGGATTGACTTTGGTTATACTTATTTTCTCAAGATCATTTACAACACTGAAAGTCTTCAAATTACTTTGAGTGACGGTTGGAAGACCGAAAAAGTACCCATCTCTAGAGGTATCTCTACCCACTTTGGCGCTGGACTATGTCTGGAGCCCGACTGGAAGGTCGAAGGAACAGATGTTTTCTCAGCCAAGTACCTCTTTATCATTACGGACCCACCGAGTCGGTCGTACTTAGGCAGCCTTGCGAAACTCAGCCACAACTCAATATGCAATGGAGAGATGTTTAATTTGGGGAGAAAGTCAGAAACGAGGCGATATGGCAGAGGACAACGGTCATGTGGTAAGAAGTAAGGACGACAGAGGCCAAAAGGCTGTGTTTTCCTAGAACCTGGCAGCGAAGTGCAGATTGGCCTAAGGTGGGATGGAGAGGCAATATCTAAAAACTCTCGGAGAAAAGCTGCTGGCTGTCAATACAGATGCATTGAAACCGAAGGAGAGGAAGGCTGAAAAAGAAGAGTACAATGAATTGTTGAGAGGAACACTATGGTGTAGATTTCCCATCTACGCTGCACAGTATAAACGCAAAAGCGCTGAACAACGTTACGGTCGACCTATCTCAGTTTCGATGCCGTTAAAGTGGTCCGAATCAATGAAATTGTGCGAAAAGATCGCCGTATATACATTCGGATGATTTGTAAACGCCGAATGAGACACCGTCAAGTAATTTTACACGACCAATTGAAAAATTGCTAATAAAATTTTAACGACTGAAGGAATATTCTCAACCGATACAATGTTATTATTTTACTATAAAGTGCCTTCTTTCACTTTCACCGACTAACCAAAAAGTGCGCAAATTCTTATGAAACACTTCATATTTATATGATTATCCTGTTCGTAATATATATGTATAAAACCAGCCAAAATATGAAGGCAACCGAGCCGAACTCTAAATATTTAAATAATTCAAGATTTGGAAACCCATTTTTCTGCTGCTATGGATACGTATAAACCAGTTTTGAATACGCTTAAAAAGCTTTTCCGATGTTAAGTGGGGAACATTGTAAGAAACTGCCCAAGTCATCTTATTCCTGAATAGGGAATTTTTGTCCACTTGACTATGATCCTGATGATCGTTGTTGATATCATCATTATCTGAACCACTCATCGTAATCATCGACCATATGGTCATTTATTGTTTATTAAGAGCACCTGTTGTGCCTGCTGCATTTACTATAGATGAGGAACTTCTAGTAAAATCAAGAAGCAGATACGACAAACCAATAATATTATTCGGACAAAAATTCAAATACCCTTCAGTGCAAGTATTCCTGAAAATATTATCACTTTAATTTTTTGAATCATCATTACTGCTCCGCTGAATAAACTAATTTTTTTTTCACTTTCTACACGTTCTTTCTTTTATTGTTTAAAAAAATATTTTTACATCCAAGCGGTGTTAGGTTATGTAATGCAAGTAGATATGTAACGACACAGTCTGATTTTGTAATGTTAGAAATAAACGCTTTTTGGTGTTCTTGGTGACTTAATTATGTATTAAGCACCTTGCGGAACTCCTGAAAAATATTTGTTCAAAAACGCCTTAAGAAGTTAAATTGTAACAGTAGATAATAAAAAGTTATATTTCAAACTCCTGAAAAACTTTCATAATAGCGCTTGATATAATTATCATCAAACAGTTATATACCCAAAGCTAACCCAGTCGATTAGCTGTACATACGAATAATACTTGTAGTACTATTAACGTTTACAGAGCAATAAAAAAAATTTTATAACCTTCTTTTAACTTGGTTGAAAAAACGTTCTCAAAATTACATTACAGAAAGAAATAGTTTCATGAACAAAATGGTGTTACCCCAGACTATAATAAAACAAATTTACTGACTTAAAGCAGTAATAAAAAGTTGATAGAACTTTTCCCTTCGTTTAAAACAAAATAATACACTAACTTTGCTAGTTGGGTTCGAATGTGGAATAATTAAAAACAAATCATGAACAGTCCCGTTATTTGATAGCCATACATGGGTTGTAAATGTACCCTGACCCATAGACGACAAACCCTCCTTATCTGAATTAGTTACCCCGAACGTGTCAACACGATTATTAATTGCGATGCAATTGGACAAAATGCATCTTCGTATTCAAAATTTTTAAGTATTCCCAAATAATTTCATCAATTCAATCACTTCTTGTAATCAATACTTTGACATTGTAACATCATATCGAGGATGACCAAAGGCTGAATACGTGAGTAAATGCTGTAATCAAAACTGTCCGTAGTGACTAAGTAACTATGTAACAAGGTGTCCTCAGCAGTTCAGTTCATCCAAGAACCTCGCTGTGCAAGATCGCTTAGAGATCTTACTTTCTTACGATATCTTGTTACCATCGTAATATACTATTGTATTACTACATTCATGACAAAAGTGACCTCTGGTGAATAAATAATTGTGTTGAAATTCTCATTTTTTCCTCAATTAATAATTTCGTACCCTGATCCATTACAGTTAATTAATTAATATTTGTTTTTGTTCTCTAATCCCAAATGATGAGAATTCATTTTTTTATTCAGAAGACCAAAAATTGAAGATATACACAAAATTTTGTAACAGCGTGTGTGGATTGAAAAGTTTACGTAGTGCCATCTTATTGTCAACAGTAGGGATGGAATCTGTACGGAATTTTGATATTTCATCTTTAAGATTACAAAAGATTTAATTTGGATCTACCAATTATTAATTTTTTAAATAGCTATTAGAAGTTTTGGAATTATATGAAATCCGCCGAGTTCAACATACTTCGAACACATCGCATTTATTTCGGGAATTGCAACTGTTGCAAAAAATAGAATACAATGAACTTCAAGTGAAAAGTAGAGAGGAATGTCATAAGCACGTAGGGATCACGAAACCCATGAATGATCCTCGTGAGCCTGTTTCCGCTCAATTTTGTCCCCAGATACTCATTTGGCACGTCTTTAAAAGCATTAATACATTCAAGGTATCTTTCATCCTTGGACTGTTTCTCTATCTCGGTTAAACAGAAATTATATATGTAGGTATCTCTTTGTGTTCATCTAATTGTTCAATAATAATTGGCATTGAAATAATTATTCTTTAGTACCGGAATCCTCATGGTAACTATGATGCCCATGATAAATGTCTACCGTTTTATTAAGTGATATATGTTCGAATGAAAAATAAAAATACGTGTTCTGTCGTGACGAAGCCAATTGTTGAATGAATCGAATATTATATAAATAAGGCTATAAACGTAAAAAACAACATACGTATTAGATAAACAAATACAAAAAAAGTAGTGACACAGGAAACGTTCTAGGTCTGCCCCTATTCATGTCCTGAACAACAAGAAAAATCAAACTGTTCACTTCTTTATATGTAAATCTTGTGAATTTCATTGTGTATTCAACGGACAATCAAGTAGAAGCAATCTTTTCTTGAACAAATTAGCTCCTTATTGTGTATCTGAGATATCGAAATCATCGATAAATAATTTTCAAAATATCGAGGACCTATCTTTTATAAAAAAATGTTATAATTTCACAAATAAATAACCGATTCAATGAACTCCATAATTGAATTGAAGATACCGGGGTGTTCAACAATATAGAAGCAAATTTTTCCTAAACAAATTAGCTTATTATTGTGTATCTGAGATATCGATAATTTATTTTCAAAATATCAAGGACCTATCTATTATAAAATAATTGTTATTATTCCACAAATAAAACTGATTTAATAAACTTCTCCATACTTGAATCTTTTTTTAGATAAAAAAAGCTACTCATGATGAAAATACTCATCGGTGTTGGTACAAATAAATGATTATCTCTTATTTATCTGTCACTACGCAAGGTTTGGATTTATATAGGCAAAAACATCAGACACGTGGAGGTATATATCTGAAGTGTTGATCTTCTGAAGTATTATTGAAAAATTGTTTATCCCCACTTATTCTGTTTGTTCAAGATTATATTAACCACGATGAGAAGCATATTTCATAAATACATTATTGACTTTACTGCATATTTTTGTATCAGATCAATAATCCCGCATCAATTTTTTTAATAGACTACAGTTGAAATTATATTATTGAAGAGGCCTATGGATTGTAAATAATGAATATAGAAACGAAGGAAAATTTGTTGAAACTGACCTAAAATAACGAAAACACATGACCTTTCGAAATTAAAATGTATATGCCTAGGTTTCTTTTGACAACAATTAATTTTCTTATTCTGCAGGAATATTTCTGTAATTAACACGTTATATCGATTACTTATTCTAAATTTTTCAAAAGTACTCACTTAAACAAAGCGATTCACCTTATTTTCACAAATAATGATTGTGCTGTCATGGGACACAAAGTTCGTAATAGATCTGAACTTGAATTTTGAAGTACATTTTCATGTATTCTTTTAATCTTATTCCAATTTACTTTCGATATGAGAGAGAACAAATATCTGCAATGCGTTATCTTCTTTTGAGTGGATCGAAAGGAAACTTCTAGAAGGTAAACAAAATTGAACTATGTTTTTCATAGCTGGTACAAGTTGATATGATAATATTTATTTGAAATTTAAAATGTTAAAACACCCTATATATCTTCGAATTATGTGTATATTAAAATTTAGAATAAATTTCTTTGACTGAATCATGCTTGATTTCCACTGTTGCCTATTAAAATCTAATACGTACAATTCTGGAATTTCTGAGTTGAAATTCAGAATTTCGTTTCCAAATTAAGATTCTGAATTTTGTGTCTGAATTTCGTTTGTAAATTCCGAATTTAGAAAGATAAGAGGCGTTCTGTTTCCTGTACCTCAAGACCATAAATTCAGTGAGCACTTTTTTACATGAGTCAATTGGCGAGCTTAATATTGACGTCCTACGGGGTTTTTGAAAGCCTGAGCGAAACTTTCTGCGCAGTCCAGCACATATTTACATCGATATAAAATATTCAGAATGTGTAAATATCAAGTGTCTGAGATGCCTATTGAGATCGTGTACATTTCTAGAATTTCTGAACCTATTTTCTGAATTTCGTTTCTGAATTCCGTTTATGCATTAAGATTCTGAACATAGAAAGTTGAGAATAGATCGAATTTTCAGAATATATTGAAGCTGCGTTTTGTTTTTCTGTCTGAAAATTTTCAAAATTGACAACCTCCTACGGTCTTTTCGAAATTTTCGCTTAGCCTGAGCAGATCTTCTTGCGCAGTCCAGCACTTTTTAACTGATCGATGTGAAAATTCAGAATCTGAAAATATTAGGGTGTGTAGGCTGCCTATTGAAATTAAGTACAATTCTGGAATTTCTGGATTGATATTCTGAATTCCGTTTCTGAATTCAGAAAGATAATGACTAATCGAATTTTCAGAATGCACTGAAGGTGAGCATGGTTTTTCGGAATTTCAAGATTAAGATTTTAGGTTGCTTTTTCTCAGTCCAAAATTGATAACCTTCAATGCGCCTTTTGATATATTCTGATAGCATGAGCGGAATTTTCGGCAAGTTCTAGCACATTTTGAACGATCGATGTGGAAAATTCAGAATCTGAAAGTATCCTATTGAAATCAAGGTTAATCCTGAAATTTTTTAATTCCGTTTTTGATATTTTTTAATTACAAGATATAGAAGCCTCACATTGTAAGTAGGTACTTCTTCTAGTATCACCTCTACAGGATGAATATTCATGAATGTGATAACGTATAGCCACAAGCCACAACTCAAGAATAATTATCATGTAAATGTTCGTATATTCATATTAAATATGAATTAATAAAACGATCTAAAAGTAATAATATTATTATTGAAAAGGCATTTTGCGTATTTTTCAATTTCTCATCATGTGGATAATTCTAATTACTAATTTTTATTTATTACATGATTTATTCACTTGATTCAAATAATCACTGTGATGAAAATGAGGGGATTTGTGTGATGGATGTTGTTGTTTCAATTCGGATTTTAAGAAAAATTGGCGCAATAGGTAACATAAAATTGATTTATGCAGTTTGGATTAGAAAATTTTTTGTTAAGAACAAACGATTAACTTTCCGCTTTATCTGGATCAATTGAAATGCACATAGGCGATAAGTACGAGTGGTGTTTACATGCTCTTTCAGGCAGCAAATCAAAACAAACACAATCTTACGTTTCTACAATGGAAGAATTGTTGTTATAGCTGGACATATTGTTGTCGGCCAAAGTAAACATCATTAAATAGACTCCCTGATGTTTAGTTTCTATGAAGCATAGAAAACTGTTATCACTGGAATCAACTCGACTGATACAGACCGATATTTGAAAGATACTAGAGAATGGAAGTAGGACAACCGAGTTTATGCTCGTCGGCAAGTAGTCGAGTGTTTTGATATTCTCCGAGGACACGGATTATTCACGTGGTTACCACGTGATCATGTTTGCAACCTAGAGATCAACCTGGCATAGCGAGATCCTCCTGCTGTGCTTTGTTCCTGCAATCCAACAATGGACTCTGAACCCGAAAGGGTTCTCCAACCGTGTAGATTAGGTACATGATTCATTCATGATAAGCGAACATTCTGTTGAATTTTATTTTATTTCTCGAAATCGTACATGTTCACTTAATCTTAATGGATACAAATCGATAATTTTAAGGAGATTTTTTCATCTTTTATTGTAACCGGCTTTTTGCAGAAATATCCTCGTTTTCAAGGTTATGCCTCTTTAAAATGCAGATGATTACGTTTTAGGAAATTTTTCGGTTCGAAATCGTCAAAACTCATTAAATCAAAGATAAATTATTAACTCGTGTTTTATGAAGACTAATGAGTTAGACTGCTTTCGTAGTTCCTGTTTTTCTTTGCAGGTGTTCCATCTCAGACGAGCCACCCCGTAAATTTCTTCTCCCATAGTGATTGAAAAAATTTCTCGAAACACGTCAAATGATTTTGTTTTGGGGATACGTATGTTTGAGGATTGAACAGACTCTTCTCTAAGAGGGGGCCTTATACCCTCTAAATTCAATAGGGTTGACTGGCACTTCACAAACAATTTTTTCAGCCACCTTGAATAAGTCTGCGTAATACCTTAGTATAAATGGCCTTACATTGTAAAAATATCCGCTTTTGAAGAGCCTTTCAAGACTTTTCTAAAAAAATATCACCCAACTCCTATTCCCTTTGAATTTTAAGGGGTTGTAATGACCCATTTAGGCTCAAATATACGTCAAAAGGCATCCGCCAAACAAAATCAAATTTTAAAAAATTTCGCCAGAATACTAGAAAATTTTTTATATATTTTCCTATTTTTATGCGTTTTTCGAGTTATAATTTTTTTGTGTGTATTTTTATAGATTTCTGCTAGTGTGATTTCAAAAATTCATATCTTTTTTCGTAGTAGGTATTTTTCAGTTTTTTTCTTGTGAAATGATCGTCTTGAATGTTGATCAATCAAAAAAAGTAACTCAGCTTCCTTAAAATACTTTGAGTTACTCAAAAAATACATGAGATTTGGAACTTTATTTTTTAGTAGGATTTACTCAAACATTCAACAGTGTCCACAGCTTCTGGCTAAGTTCAAAATTTCGCATGCTTCTACACTACCAAAATCATAAAATAAACTAGCATTCAATCAGCCTACTTAGTTGTAATTGGCCTTCGAAGGCGTATAGGCTAAAAACCAGTGAAAAACAGTTAACGCTTGTTTCCATGGTTTTATCTACCTCTCATGATCGTCATGGAAAAATACTCTAAAATGGTATTTCAAAATAAATTTTATTGAAATTTTTGTAAAATTACTGTAGCATATGCAATTTTATGATAATTCCGGTTTCACCACTAAGACACAAATTTTCAAACAAGCTATAGTGTCAAGCTTTGGTCCGGGGACCTAAATGAAGAATTAATTGGGCGTGAATTTTCAACAAGATGGCACGAGTAAGAGAGTATTTGAACATCAAATGGCCTGCGCGTTCGCCCGATGTTAACACCATAAATTTTTTTATCGGGGATTTTTCGAAGAGCTGGTGTACGCAACGGAAAGCACTAGCAAACAAGAATTAAGGGTGGAACTTGCAGAAGCGAGAAGAAACATAAAGCAAAAATATTCAATTAGCTTTAGACAATTGAAACATAACTTTTTAGGACGTGTATTGTGTGTTGGTTGGAGGAATTTTGAAAATTCAATGTAATAATTAGCTATTTTCCAGTGATTTGTGCTTTTTATTTGTTATCGAAAACTAGGTAATTTCCGAACTGATCATTCTGATTTCAATTTTAGCTCACAATTTAATTCTTAGTGGTGATACCGAAATCACTTCCTACATTTATTTCACGGGAATTTCAATTGAATTCATTATTTTAAAGTTTAATTCATATATACAGGGTGAGTCTGCGACCACTGCGTTAATTTTAACCATAGATTCTTGACGTCGAAAGAAACATTCTCTTCCTATAACGTTTTTCCAAATTTGGCCCCGTTCAAAAAATTAGGGTGTTGAAATTTCATAAAAAAATTGCATTTTCACCTGTAATATTCACACGACAATATCAATTGAAATGATTTCTTGTAGAAGGTTTTTGGTAACAGTCATGCATATTTTGGCATCAATAGATTTATTCCATTTCTTGTGGGTTTCACACTACTACTTGTACAGATTGGTTAAATTGCATGAAAAACAAATATCACTTGAACTAAAGGTCCGTATCTTGTAATTTCTAGAATCATTAGTCTTTTTTGCAGAATAAAATCATTCATCATATTTTTCCCCAAATTGCACCATTTCTGAGATATTTAAGTTGAAAGGAATGAAATTGATATAATCATCTGATGAAACATGAGTGAGTGAATCATTTCTTAGAGGGAAAATAATATTTTTACACAATTCAGATTCAATAGTGGATGCTGTGAAAGGTAATTTTCATTCAAACTAAACTGGACTACAGAGGGGTATTTGCCCAATGTGAAAACTTAAAATGCTTATAACATTTTGACGCAGCTGAATATAGAAAAACTGTATGGGAAAAAAGTGTTTCTTTTGATCTCAAGAACCTATGGTTGAAATTAACGCAATGGTCAAAGACTCACCCTGTATATATATAACAGTCGATAACAGTATTGAAAATCGTGTTGCAATGATTTTTAGCTTATCCGCTTTCGAGGGCCAATTACGACAAGAAAAGTCTCATTAAGTACTTTTTTATGATTTTGGTGGTTGAGAAACATGCAGAATTTTTCAAACTTAGCCTGAAGCTATGAAAACTCCGTTTTGTATTTCTAACTGAAGTTGAATGTTTGAGTAAATCCTAATAAAAACCAAAGTTCTAACTATCAACCCTTTTCTGAGTGAATTTGAGTATTTTCAGGAAGCTGAGTAATTATTTTATTGAAAAAACATTCAAGATAATCATGTCAAAAAAAATTGCAAAATATCTACTACGAAAATAGAAATTAATTTTTGAAACATCACTAGAAAATACACAAAAAATAGTATAACTCTAAAACAAAAAAAAATCCCATAACTTACATCGAGTATTTTTCGATACCTCCAGGTGCGAGGAATCAAAAAAAGTTGTTCACGTCACTAATTGGACCATCCTGTATAGACTGGCTCATTCGAAATACAAGTTGGCTCTAACAATCCGACGATAAACGATGCTCTTTTGCAATTACTTATACTGAATTGTGAATGCCATTGAAAATACTTTATATAAACCAATTTGAACATTTTTGTCACACTAGTATAAACATCAACTAATAAAATTATTGAGAAAAAATATAGAGAATAAAAATGTGAATAACCAATATTTTGCTATTCTTTCTCATATGATAATAAGTGTTATGAGGCAGCAATGAAGTGTATTCCATTGAAATCTTACCCGAAAAAATACATGTTGCTTGCATTCATCAAAATCACAGATGGTAAATGTAAAGTTTACCTTACATTTTCAGACTAAAATTCTCTGTTAAATAGAGAACTGTATCGTCGATTCGGATACAAAAAACCTTATAGACAAAAGCGCTCTAGTCTTTCCGCAAATGCGCATTGAGGTCTTATCGATCCATTTGGCGCAATCTCTTTCCTGGTGTATTATTTAAAAAGCCCGGCTGCAGTTTCTTATCACAATAAAACGTATTTTTTTAATCGAGATTGTTCAATTTACCTCATCACCATTCATTCGAATACGTTATTGCTTTGTGCTTGATTATTCCTTTATTTAGTTATTCTTTTGGTCTTTAGCTAAGAATATTTCGGTGGTGCTTATGACAAATTCAGTAAAAACCTTTCCGCTTGTATAAGTTTAGTGAAACATGTTTAACAAAGAAAAAGCTGATATATTCCAAATTTGGTATTTTCAACTTCATAGAGCATTACAAATAAATTTTCTACAAAGGTTACTCCATAACGTCTAGGGAAGCTCCAACTTGGAAATGGCTTATGCAACCAAAAGAACTTCTGTTCGAAAAACTTTGAAGCCGGGTTTTTTGTAGGCCAAGTCCAGGGATCTTACTTATGATTCTTCGGCGCTTTTTCTACGAGAAAAAATTTTCGTGACCTACTTAGACAATTGTTAAATTTTTGTTATATAAGGTGGTTGTTTGTAAGCGGAATCAAGCCATTTTAGGGCGAATTGGCATATTTGTTGAAAACGCCAAGACAGGTCATTTTTGACTCCTAGTTCATTAGTTGAACAACTAACCTTTCAACAGAACGTCTCTTACTCTCCAATTTTGAATTGGGAAGCCTCTTGTACATCTCGAATGTCCCTTAATATTTCCGAAACCCAAAAATATCCCTTTTCCTAAGTAGAATTGACCTAAATGTAAGGACTGTTCAGATGAGTTTTTGAAGTCCCGCGAAAAAACATAAAACAAAATCGACGTTGGCATGTGAAACTTCCTGATACACCCTACACATTTCCAAAGTTTTCAAAAGTGGTCACTTTTTTTAATAGCTAATTTTTTGCCTTGAAAACGATAGGAGATGTCTATCAAAACTTTGGTGGCAAGAACAACGAGAGATGGTGGTTATGTTGCCCAAATAATATTTCTACACGAGTTCCATCATCGAAAATATCTCGTCAACAACGGATTGAAACTTAATTTTAAAATTTATCATTTAGCTGGAACCTCAATCACATTCACCAAAGATCAAAGATGAGAAATCACAATTTTCAGTAATTTGAAAAAAATATTCATCGGACCGTAGAATAAGGTATAGAAAAATTCCTTCAAATAGAGAAAATTCTTAAAAATGAGCAGGTGTGATCGGTGGGATGAAATATCCTATGGGATAGAAGTGGGGCTATTTATTAACCTTTTTGAGAATTTTTTGTGAAATGGTCGCGGGGTGACGCGAAAGGCAACCTCGTTTTTAGCCCCTCAAAACCATATCCTCTCTCGCAAAATTACACACTACAAAATGCATTATACAATGTGAATAGAAAAAACCCAATCTTTTTCACTTTTTGACAACACTTTAATATTGGTAGTGCAGAATCAGATTACCTTTCCTTTATTCTTGTACATTTGCAGTCGCTACCGATGAAAGATGTAGAAACATTTGGCTCGAACGTATCAACAATTCAGAATTTTATCTATTGGACAAAAAACAAATGGAGAATACCGAAATGTGACAGACATTTCCATGAATAAAATATAGGATTGAGCAGAAGTTTGAAAAACGTTAATTTGTCTTCAATTAATGTTTTAGATGCAGTATACAGTGATGGGCAAATGTGTGGACCCAAGTAAATATCTCTGGAATTATTATAGATATCAAAATGAAATTTGGAAGATTGCCTATTTGTTTTTTTTTTTTTAAATTTGAAGTCCGGTTCTACCGGAATTAATGTCAATTTTAAAATTTACAATGGAACACTCTGTATATTATTTTAGTTTCTGATGGAACATTTTATTACGAGTACAAAAATATCAGGTTCGATATTTTTTATTTCAATACCTACCGAGATATTAACAAAAAGTACCTAAAAAAGGAAAAATTTAATTGTATCAGTAGTCAGTTGTAGAAGTGACAGTAGTTGTCAAAATAAGTTATTAGTGTTTTAATTTAAACGTAATTAAGTGACAGAGATAGAATAGCAATATTAATGATGATTGGGTATGGGGAGAAGTAAAGGACGCATCAAGAGTTTGTGACCTTTTTAAACATTGTTCATCCTAATGCACAAATATCCCGTTCAGTAGTGACGAAAACTTGCGAAGGTACGATACAAGTGGAACAGTTGGCTATGTACCAAAAAGTGTACGGTTAAAAAGTGTAACTTATGAAGGTGTAACTTAAAATGTTGCTATATATTTGGAAGGAAATCCTCTCTTATCTACTACCGACCTCGCCAATATGCATGGAATTAGCTGTCGTTTAGTAGGAAGAATATTAAAGCGAAAAAAATATCATCCATACGAAATTCGCCGCGTTCAAGAACTGTCTAAAGTCGATTTCGACAGACGTTTACAAGTTTATGAAACCACGATGGATATTCGCAACTGTGATACTAATTTTACAAGAAATGTGGTGTTTTCAGACGAAGCTACATTTTGTTTAAACGGTACAGTTAATCGATATAACTGCCGCTATTGGTCACAAACTAATCCTCATTGGGTTCAAGAGGCTCATACACAACATCCCCAAAAATTGAACGTTGTGACCGACATTAAAACAACAGATTCGTGGGACTCTTTTTCCTTCAAGAAACTTTAAATGGAGATAGGTATTTACATCTGTTAAAGACAAATTTGATCCCGGCATTGGAGGTAAACGGATAATTACCAAATCATATCTGGTTTCAGGAGGATGGAGCAGCACCCCATTATGCTCGCATTGTTCGAGATTATTCAGATAGGACTTTTCATCATAGATGAATTGGAAAAAGGGTACTTATGAATAGCCTCCACGAAGTGCCGATCCTTATACACTAGACTGTTTTCTGTGGGGTTATTGGAAGTCTAAGGTTTATGTTGATAGACTAAATAATTTGATAGAATTAGCTGCAGGAATAACTCACGAGATACAGAGATTTCCACCAGAAGTAAGAGCTAATGTTACTAGAGAATTTACTACTTGCTTATTGTCAAGAAGTAAACGGTGCTAAGTTTGAACATCTAATACATTAACTTTAGTTCAGTTAGTAATTAATGATTATGATTAATTCTTTCTCTAATCGATATTAGATTTCTACTTTTTTTAAGTACTTTTCTGTTGATATCTCAGTAGATATTGAAATAAAAAATATCTAACCCAATATTTTTGAACTTGTAATAAAATGTTCCATCAGAAAGTAAAATAATATATAGGCTATTCCATTGCAAATTTTGAAATTAAGATTACTTCCGGTAAAACCGGAAGATAGGCAATCTGCTTCAGTATTCAACTTTCAAATTTCATTTTGATATCTCTAATAATTCCAGAGATATTAACTTGGTTCCACACATTTGCCCATCACTGTATAAGCCAGTATTTTATTCTTTATCTCTTGGAAAATAAAGGTGACAAGGACAATTAAATGCATTCTAGAGGCTGGTCTTACAGTTTTCCGATTAGTTTCGAGTTGGTCTAATTTCAGTTTATTCTAGACAGAATTCAATTATTACTCCTCTTTCCTGAGTTCAGAACGAGAATGAGGCGAAAGGAAGTTTATATCAGGTACTGATCATTTGTTTTGAAAATATTATCTACAGAAGCCAGGCAACTTTTCGTCCCTTCGCTTCAGGCCAATATTTTTGTTATTCAGTTCTTTTTTCTGCTTTTGTCTTTTTATTTCCAGATTCAATGTGAGCACCTTGAAGAAGTCTCTTTCTCCATCAATAGAAGATCACTCTTGAAGAAAGAAGTCTCTGAAATATATTTCAGCTTATTTTTGTATTTTCACACTTAGACGGGGAGCCAGGGTTTTTTTTTACTGGGGTTTTTTCCTAGGCTTTTATGTCATACGCCGAATTGTATGACTAACCCCTGATCTATATGCTTTATTGTTTGCTAACTAAATATTGTCAACCAACAGTTCAAAAGAATATATATATATATATAGGCCAATATTCCATAGTTCAGATCTGTCTCAAAGCAAAATAAATTCTCTTCAGAAGCCCCAATTTGCAAAAATCCCTCCACCTTCCGAAACCTGGTATCATCACACGTATTTTTTAGCCAAATAGGTACTCAATCTGATTGTTCCATCTCAGAGGTATACTTTCAAGTATTCGAATTTTTATGTATTACGGAAAGAATGGAACCTGACAGATGTTGCAGAGAAGGGCATAAACCATGTTTAATCATTATTAATGGTTTATAATTAAAAGAGTTCACTACTTCACCAAGATCTCTCAACTTGTTCCCTCAAAATTCCCCAGGTATCATGGTATCATCAGCAAAACCAGTAAACTCACTCTCAGAACTCAAAATTAATTGATAAAATGAAATTCACACTAATCATAAACAAAAGTGGTCCCAAGATCGTTCCTTGGGGCACCCCACATTGAATGGTGGATGAGGTGCTGAGATTATTTCAAACCTGGACAAGTTTCTCGTTTTCATATTATGGATGAAGTACTCCGAAAAGATAACTATGCCCGCGGTGCCCGGATGAGTGACCATCGAAGTATCCGTAAAAATTGTCCTGTATCCAGCATACTTCTCCACTTACATTGCCTTAAATCGTACAGAATATAGTATATAATGTTGGGTATATCCGCATGTATATCCGAAGAAATGGAGAAGCAGGGGAACACCTCGCTCCCCCATATCCATTTGATGTTTGCCTATTCTTAAAGGCTTCTATCATGCCAGGGCTTTTTCCGCTGGTCCAAAAATTTGTACCTGTACTGGCACTAGTACATCTGATCACCAACTGGTTATTCATAGTTCTGTAGGCTTTTGACAGGAATTTACCAGACAGCCGTTCCCTTCGATAGCAAAGCGGAACTTCTGCACTCGTGTCCAAACGGACCTTAGGGTCATTTTAATGGAACCCATAGCCACCCTAAGGGCTGAATATTGCACTCCTCGCTAACAGGGCTCTCGAGTCCTTCCCATCAGACCAGAAGGTGATTTCCGACCAATGCCCTATACAGGGTCTGAAGACTGGAAGGATGTGAGCTCCACCAGATCCTAAAAAGAGCCTTCATAATGTCAACCTCCCGAAGGGCCTTATTACACATTTCATTCAGATTCTCCCGCCACAGCTTCCTAGAATCAAAAGTCACCTCCAGGTATTTGTATTTGTTAAACCATGGCAGGGTCAATGGCACTCTTCGCTTGCCAAAAACTTTATCACAGGTTTTATTGCCTACAATAGGTAACTGTACTTCTTATAAGCTCCCAGTGTTAATCCTTTAGGCCACGGACCTAGCAGAAAAAAATCGTCCCAACAGTATTCCTCCTGGTAGATGTTCTGATGATCTACAGGTATATATATTAAATAATAAAGAAACCAATTTGGACCCCTGTCCCAGCACCGATTGTGGAATCCTAATCATCACTCTGTGTGTATAGACGACGAGTCCTGCTGATCTCGCAGATGAATTGCACCGTTTTGTCTTGTACACCAAACGCAGAGAGATCACACATCCAGATCCACATGATCATCACAAACCAGTAATCTAGATTACTAGATTATGAGGAGCGGATATCTACCTCTCCCTGTATACCTGTATATAGTACAAATGTGAAAGCACAGAGCATCCTGCGCAGACAAAGCGTAGGCTTGAGATCTTAGAACATTATTCATTCAAAGCTTTAGATGTCAGATTGTTTTGATGGAGATATGAAAACGCAGCACCTATAAATGAGTTGTTTTACATCTCATTTATATAAATAATAAGTAGGCATTAAGAGTAGCTCATTTAGTTCAGTTTATTTAGGTTATGTTTCTCTATTTACAAACAAGAGGTTATTTGACAGCTAGATTTATTACATAACGAGCTAGTGGGTACTTGAAGAAAATAGATAAATTAAAAATTATATCGATCGATTTGACATGAATATTTGTATATAAATAAAAAGTAGAGTTTTATCAGCCTAGTAAATATGAATCATTCCATGAAATAACACATTTCACTACTTAGGGGAGATCCATGTGCGCGGTATGACCTTCAATATTTCGAGTGTCTTATGAATATTATCTATTTCATTTTTATCATCAGGTTATTACATTATTAGGTTTGGTTATATTGTAAATTCTAGCTTTCTGCCAAAAGCATTAGATCATAATCCTGCTTAGGCAACATGAAGGGTAAAGCAATATATGCAGTGTTTATGGTATTATTAGGCTGTGGATTGAATAATGTGTTTCTAGAATATATAATTAAGTAAGTTCTCATAGAAACTATGATTGGAATCTCATAATTGATCAATTTTAGATTGGATCCTGGAGCAGGCCATTTGATAACATTTTTACAATTTTTGCTCATAGCTATTCAGGGTTTTATATTTACCTCTCGATGTGGCACTATCAAACCACACATACCTTTAAAAATTTATATGTTGTTAGTTGTAATGTTATTCACAACCAGTGTTGTAAACAACTGGGCATTTGCTTTCAATATACCAGTTCCGTTGCATATGATTTTCAGAGCGGTGAGTTAACTGTTACCTTATATATTATAAACAGTAATTGAGTTTTTTCTCAGGGTTCTCTTATTGCAAATTTAATAATGGGCGTTATTGTTTTGAATAAAAAGTATACCATAGATAAATATATTTCAGTTGTCATGATTACTTTAGGAATAATTATATGTACTCTGGCTACAGGTAATCAAAAACCAAAATCGGTAAGATTTATGAAATAAAATACTACTGTTACTCTAAATATTGATTTGTAGCGTTGTGTTGATTGTGATAATAATATTGTAGCTGATTCAAGTGCTTCAGAGGATTCTGCATATTTCTTTTGGTGGCTGATAGGAATTGTTCTTTTAACTTCAGCCTTGCTCTTATCAGCTCGAATGGGTATTTATCAAGAGACCCTCTATAAAAAACATGGAAAGTTTCCTAGTGAAGCCCTTTATTATACGGTAAGATATGGAATTTCACCAATAAGAAAGTCAAACTAATTTAGTTTTCCATTTCAGCATTTGTTTTCTTTACCAGGATTCATTTTATATGCAAACAGTATATGGGAGCATGCAACCATTGCGAATAATTCAGAACCATTTGAATTACCTCTGGTTCAAATAGCATTACCAATTCTTTGGGTATTTCTTTTATTTAATATTATAACTCAGTATTTTTGTATTAGTTCAGTTTATATCTTGACAACTGAATGTACTTCATTGACAGTAACTCTTGTACTGACACTCAGAAAATTTATGTCTTTGGTGATATCTATCATATATTTCAAAAATCCATTTACTCTGTACCATTGGTTTGGTACTTTTCTTGTTTTTGCTGGTACTTTGATTTTCACAGAATTAATTAGTTTGAAAGCTGTAGTCCGATCAAAAGTGAAAACAAATTAATATTTCTTAGTTGATGTTTATATTTTTCATTTCAAAAGCGTAGTAAAGTCCAGTAAATCCCAGTTTTCATCCAAATTTCTTGTCATGAATGTGGGTTTTTTATAGTTATGATATAGCTTGTTTTAGCCAAGTGATAATAGGCCAGATTTTTTGTTAATGCTCCCTCTAAACTTTGTTATTATTTTATATTGAATGATAAATTTATTATTGACGGGTGTTCCCCAATAAAATTGTCAGACTTGTCAGAAAATATACATTGTTGAAATTATTTGAATACAGATTTTATGGATTTATTTTGTTTATTTGTTATCTGTATAATCTACAATAAAATATTAATTTTTCCTATGAAACATTTTCATAAAATGCAATATTAAAAATCACAGAATAATTTACTTCAGACCTAGATTTCATTTAGTTGACAATCTCTAATTTCTGATTTATCGTTTTTATTGATTGTCAACACTTAGATTCGCAAGTGCATTACAGAATACTTTTCAAGTATCCAATCATATTCCCCAAGTCATTGTGTTCGCTATCCACTTGACATGTTCTCAGATAAGATTACTTTCAATCAATGTGATCAAGAAAAATGTAACCTTGCAAAATAAAAAATTTCACCATCGTAATAATACTGTTGTTAACATTTTGGATCATTGTAAAAGGTAATCCTTGTAGTTTCTTATAGACTTCAATTCCTTCTTCAATTGTTTCATTAGATCTAATGGCTGCACTAATATGGATATGTCTTTGCCAACTGCATTGAGACGGTCTCTAACTTGATTTTTCTTAAAAAATAAATTGAGAGGACGGCCATTTATTTCGGTGAGAACCCAGTTAATGAATGCAGTGCCATCACAGGTCATTGCTTTGCAGGGTAACCCACATTTAGCTGCCAAACTATCAGCTTGCACTGTTTGAATTACAGCTGTGTTGTTCTCCTGGATTATCCCCAGCGGTTGTCCTTCTGTTTCTCGATGAATAACAAACACTTTGCCAAAGGGAACCCTCTTTATTATGATATTGATCTGAAAGTATCAATATTCAATTCATATTATTTCTTTTGTTTAAAATGTAGTAACAAGAAATCCATTATGTTTTCAGGAAATCCATAAATATATAATAATAACAGTCCATATTTACTTATCAAAGTTGACTATTTTTAAGAGAATGCTGCGTACCTAAAACAATCTGATCAGAGTCATGACCAGTCGATTTTTGTTTTATTTCCAGATACTTCTATTCTAACACCACGGTAACGGTTATCCTAAGACAGTCATGGGCAAAGTAGGGCCCGCGGGCCAAGTGCGGCCCTCGGGCTAGTCTGATCCGGCCCGCGACACGATTTTGCTCATGCCATTTAATTTGAATTGTGAATCAGTTAAACCAGAACTGCAGCTCGAACTAATTGAGTTGCAATGTAACACTGAATTGAAACAACTATTTCTCAATGTTTCGAAGATTGAGTTCTACAAGGCCCTGTCAAAAACAACTTTTCCAAACCTGAAATCTCACGTTCAGAAGATAATTTCGATGTATTCCTCTTCTTACATCTGTGAACAGGTGTTTTCTACTATGAAGCTTCGCAAAAACAGTGTTAGAAACCGATTGACTGTCCATAATTTAGCTTCACTACTGCGAATCAGCTCATCTCAGTTTCTACCAGATTCTCAGTCACAGTTTCATCTGTCTCATACGCCTTCATGCTCTTCTAAAGATTAATCATTTTTTGTGACTTGTTTGGAAGTTTTTACCATTTTAGTATATAAGTTGTGTATGATGTAAAATTAAACAATAATAAGGTTTAGTCCTATAACTTGTATTTTTTTTTGGCCCGCCTGTAAATTTGTAAATTTCATCTGGCCCTCCTTTTAAAAAGTTTGCCCATCACTGTCCTAAGAGAATTCACATAAAGAATGTGGTAACACTGTCCCAACTGTAATCTCATAGAATTTATATAAAAATTAGTTGATTTTGTATATTCCTCAATCATTCATAAAGATTAAAATTACAAAAAAAACACAATAAAATGTAAGTAAAGGATATTTGTATGAAAATTTAATGTATGACGGTTGTCGCCACTGTGATTTAATATAGCCTCCTATTGAGCTTGCTATCGATCTGAATGCAGTTACTAAAACCTTTTATTAGAAAACTAATGGATTTCGTTTTACTAGGCCTAATATATACTTACATAAATAGCGCTGTGACTTTTCAAAATTCTTCTCACTTGATAAGCTGTTTTTACCAGCATTCCTTCTACACTGATAACCTGATCACCTATATGCAATGCATTATAGAGCATAGGGTGTTCTTTTTGCTTCCATCCAGCAATCCAAGCTGAATCGAAAGCATCAACAAAAGCTATCGCATTTAAGCAATCTCTTCGTCTAAGTTGAAGCCTCACGCCACCTGCATGTTTCATTTCATTCTCTAATTGATGAACTTGTTGTTCTCTTAATGTCCTATATGGTCTTGGAGGTGGCATTAGAAATCTGGTGGAAGTATTTGAGGAAGATCTATTCCGTTCGTATCCATTAGACGGGCCTAGACAAACATAATTTCTTGAATTTGGGCAACCTCATATAAAACAATATTTGAAGATGATTTCTGACGTGGTGCTTCTGCGCACTTTTAATGATACGTACAAGTATTTGTTAATACCACAAACAGCAATAATATGAAAATACAGTCATTGGAAATCGGAGTAACCTGCCTTCTCAAAATTACAATCCTATCTTTCAGTATACAGGGTGTTCGGAACATGGACCGTCAAATTTTTTTGGGGCGTTGGTAGGGTCACTTGCTACCTTTTCAGTCTTGGAACCTGGGTCCTTAGTATTACAATTACGGAGGTATGATGCCATCACCATATCAGCATACTCAGCGTTGGTGAAATTAGGCATATCAACAACCAAAATTAAAACAACAGTAGCAAAAAGTCGATAAAAGTAACAAAAACAAAAAAATACAAATTTAAAAAACTGAACAACGCGGCACAGACACTTCCAACAGCAGAGACATTTAAATCTCGAATGACAGTAGGGTCAAGTCAGCGGCGACTAACCCAATCCAACCTAAGGACAGAAATAGTAATACTAATTCACCCGCGTCTAAAACGGGCAGGTAAAATTTCCTTGCTGGCTGTGTTGTGTCGAAATCCGTGCTTTTATTTAGGTGCGACTTTCTTCACTCTTCTGACTAAAACCTTATTTGCAGTTTTATTTTTTTTATCGACTTACGTAAATAGCATATGGTTAGCAACGTTATAAACCAAAGAACATTTTAAAATAAAACTAAGTTTGTAATAGCTGTAACTTTTTTTTAAATTTCAATAGGAGTGGAGATGTTTTCATACTTTCATAAATTTTTTTTTTAATAAAAGGCCCACATGTTAATTTTGTGGTGTTATCTGTAACAATAAATACGTTTTTTTTTTTTAACACACTCATGTAGACTTAATACAATAAAAAAATGCATGTAAAAGCACACGCAAAAAAAGTTATGGGGCTTGGAAGCGTAATTTAGTAAACCTAATAAAAAAATCATACCTCCGTAACCTTAATACTAAGGACCCAGGTTCCAAGACTGAAAAGGTAACAAATGACCCTACCAACTCTCCAAAAAAATTTGACGGTCCATATGCCGAACACCCTGTATAAGCAATAAATTAGTCTGGTTTTTTGTAAAGCTATAAGATCATTTTTAGCAAATATGGGTTTGCCTAAATACAAAGCATACTGGCGCCTTTTGATCGACAGATCCTAGCATAGATTGAAATTTGCTCTCCTATACGAGAGCAATAAATATTTGGCCATTTAACCAGCATGAAAGCAGAATATAAATACATATCCTTGGATATTAATGGAACTTAAATATGAAGAATATCAATGGTTCATTTTAGTTGATCTGAAAATAGTCAGCAAAGTGAATATCCTTGTTTTTTAATGCCTCTGGGTCATTAAAGCTAAGGATGGACGACCACTGGACCACCAAACATTGACCTTAGACAAATGTTTCAACTCAAGAAGAACAAAATTCAATTCATCAATCTCTAATTGAGAGAGAAAGAATAATATTACCACCTCTGCATGTTATGTTGGGACTTTTGAAGCAGTTTGTGAAAGTGTCAAACCCAGATGGGCTCTGCTTCAAATACTTGTGTAAATTTCCTGGAATTATTACGATCCACATTTTATCGAAACAATAGATCATATTGAATTCAATGCTAGGTGCTCATTTGTGCAAGTAGTGCAAAATATTCTTGGAAATCATAAAACAGAAAGTTCTAAAGAACTAGTGCATGTTTCATTGTATGAAACTGTAAAATAAATGGCTTGGGTTTCAAGTTGTTTTCATTCACATCACCAGGAAGAATTATTGAAAAAATTGGCATTTTATTTTTAGAAATATCGAAGAGTATTTCAAAAACAAGATCAATACAAGAACAATATTTTAATTCTGTACGCAAAGTGTTCATTAAACCACTCAACTTAAGACACTTCAAGATGTGTTAGGAAGATTTTATTACCTGAGGAGGTAGGTACTTGGAAGACAGGTTCATAATGGTTCATGCTTGCAGCTGGAGCTGATAATGGAGGGCTTTCTAATAACCTATTCAATTGGTCAAAATTGAAAACAGCATTCTCTGGAGGGTTTTGTGGACCACTGACACTATCACATGAAGAACTGGATTCTGATCTGTAATAAAACTGTATAAGAAAAATTGGCATTTCATTCGTTATGCATGAATGATTCAAATAAAGGAGCCTTCACCTTCTTCTAGGTCCAGTATTTGAATTTCTAGAGAGGCCAGAAGATCCAGGTGCATCATTTATTATTCTTGTAAGGTCACTAATTGGAGGTGGGGGTAATGGAGAATTTGGATCCCTTGTGGATGATAGTCCATGACAGTTCTTGGGCTCAGGTAACTTTGTGTATAAATTCTCTCTAGGAAATAAAATTTTCATCTCTTTCAGTTTGGAACCCAAGACCTCAACCCATTCAACCATAACATCATGCGAAGGAGCTGACAGTCTTATAATTTCATCTATCAAGGTGATGCAAAATTCATATTCTTGATTACTGGGACATATCCAAGAGGTGATATGTTGGGTTCCGTACAACGAAAAATACTGACATGGCTTATGTAATATAGCACTTTTATTATCAGGATAAACTTCAAGAAATGCATTTACATCATCATGAATACAAAACACAATCCATAAGCTCTCTTTTTTCTGAAAATAAAAAATATCAGAATATCAGATTTTGGAATATCTTCAATGAAACTTTCAATTAAAGATCAACTGCATCTATCCAAATGAAAGTATACCTTTTTTGAATGTGAATTAACTTTTTTAAGCCAACTATTTTTGTATATTTCCCTGAAAATCGCCTTATGAAAGTCGGTATTATTTGTGTTTGATTCAGCCATCATGAGCCATAATGGAATATTTCTCTAGTGGTAAATATGATGGTGTAAACCGATATTTTTGCCTTTCTTTATGTTGCTATCGAATCCGGAAAACATTTTGTTATAAATTATCATGAATTCTTGCAACAGAATATTGTAATGCAAAATCAAACCCAGTGAAATGAAAGTAGTTCAATGGTATATTTCCCATTAGAGATCTACTGATTTATCCAAGGGCGTCTCCAGCTTTTGAGCTATGAGAAGGTAGGTGAAACAAAATCAATAGAAATATTAAATTGGATGTAGTGTAGGACCGAATGAGTTTTTTTCATGTTTCATCAGCTTGTAAGACTATATAATTCTTAACAACATTAATCCCAATAATAATTTCAAACTGCTACATGTGTATAAGTCCTGGGCCTAAGTACCAGATGGCGCCACTAACAAATATCTATATGATTTTTCGAAACTACCATCCCTCCAAAGATTACGGTCAATATTTTATAACGTTTGATTTATTATTTATGGAGCAACAGTGGTGTAAATGACGATTATTTTATGATTGTTAGAAATGAGTGATTCTGAGCAATTTCGTGTAATAATATAACATTGCTTTATTATGGGCAAAGACACAGTTCAAGCCTAGGCTTGGATTGAAAAATATTATTAGTACTCTGCCCCATCGGCATCCACCATCAAAGGATGGTTTGCCGACTTCAAACTTGGTCGTACGGACACCGATATTGCTGAACCTGTAACGGTAAAAATATTTTTATTTACTTAATTTGATTTAATTTATATTTGAAATATTGCTCCGGCTAGCTAGAGCACAAAACCTCTCACAGTCACCTTCAGAGAGTTTAAATAGATGCTTCCACCCCAGTCAATGATAGTCAATACTCGGACAATCGAAATTTATTCCTCTATTTTACAAATACTAGGTATTTACAGTATATACAAATGTTAAATTGTCCAAATCAAAAGTTGCAAGTGGAAATTATTAATTATATTATTAATTATAATTAATGTTTACAATTTTTGCTGGAACTTATCTTGTCTGTCTTGAGTCTAAATTCATGCGATAACAGGACCATACAACCATCCTGGGTGTTCGGGATGAGTTTCATGTCGAAAATGGGTCTTAAGTCTTCCACATTGTAGGCAAACTTTCCAACAAAAACTATTTCTTCTCTTAGTTCTCTAGTCCTCAGGGAAACATCTTTTAGTACGTCGTAAAATTCAACTTCGGCAAATTTGATCAGCCTCAGCAAGGTATGTCAAATTCGGTAATACTCTAACTCCGGCAGATTTGGTTCAGTTCTTCGGTAAATTTCCAACTTCGGCAAATTTTGTTCACTTCTTCGGTGAAGTTTCTACTCCGGTAGGATTTGGCTGTGAAAATCAATTTCTTAAGTTCTGGAAACGATGATGTTCCACAGTTTCCAGCGATCCCTGAATGTATTGACTCACAGAACGATAACAATTTAAGAAAAGAAAAAATATCCGTGTGTTAAAAAAAAAGAACACAATGGTACAGATAATTCAATGAAAAATTCATCAGGGAAATCTAGAAACTGAGAAACCAAAAAAAAACTAATCACTGAGCAACAAAGTATAGCACGAATATGGAAAAACTTAGGAAGGTAAGTTGATTCATCAGACATCTCTCCGAAAGACACATGGAGAACTAAATATGGCTGCCTGAAAAAGAATGCACAAGACCTATGCCATCTCCTGTACATAAAAATATTAAATACGACAATTTAAAATTGAATAAACCTTGTTTGATCAAAAATTGGACTTACCGAAAGTTATTAAAACTGTTCACCATGACAAACTCTCTGTTTGAAACTTGATTTCAATTCGAGAAAAAACAGATAAAGGAACCTTCTAGCATCTAGAAGATTGATCGAAGCCAACCCCACTTCTGCCCCATGCGCGCTAGACAGAAACACAGAGACCGTATCACGCCGGCTTCGATCCAACCTTCAGTGGAGATTTCCGAAGTGATCGCCATTGCAAAATTCAACCGTTACAAACCCTCTGGTTGGTCAAATTAGGCAGTTATTCCGGAAAACATTGAAAAAAACCTTGAAAATCATCATGGACATGCAAGTTTTTGCTTCTGTACAACACATGAAACATGGATTCACCTGAAGTCAGTTTCGAATAGCCTGAAGTTGCTGGCATTACTAAGGTGTGCTGGAAGCCCCTTTTACAGCTTTGGTCGAATGTACACTAAGAAACGCTGTGTTATTTGAACATTACGGCATTCAGTAGATCTTGTTGTTTCAACTGTATTGATTCTGTACTTACTTATATTAGAGAACATTCACTTCAAGCATTTATAGCCATATATATAGATCTCACATTAAGCATACCTGTTTCTAGGTACGGTTGATAAGTAGGAAGAAGCTTCTGCTTCCTGAATATTATTTTAATTATCGAATTCTGGGTAGCTTGTAAACACCTTTAATGAGTTGTTGAAAGTACCTCCGCCCTACATGACAAAGCAATGTCGTATAATTGACTTAACCAAATCTCTGTATACAATTTATAGGTTTTTTTCTAGAAAGAATATTTCTCAGTCTACAGAATTTGTAGAGTAAAAGGCGAAACCTGTCAACAACATTGGAAGCCTGTTTATCCCATCGCAAATGATGATCAACCAAAACTCCCAGATACTTGGTAGTTTCATCTTTTTTTATAAAAGAACAGGAGCAATTTCCATTCTTGTTATGGCAACTATTCTTATGTATGTGGAATGTATACTCAGAAGGCTGCTCGCTAGATATCAGTGAAAATTCCATGTACTTTGTTTCATTCACATTCATGCTTAACAGGTTGCTACTCATCCAGTATTGAAACCTTTGCGTATTAGTCTTTGCAGTGTTATGTACCTAATTGCAAGATATCTCTTCAATACAATGGCTGTGTCATCTGTATAACATATTATATGTCCTTGGAAATTCATTGAATGACTATTAATTAGAAATAGGATGGGACTGTTTCGTGTGATACTCCAGCAGTGACAAAGGAAGGTGTCCTGAATATATCACCAATTTTTACCCTTTGCCTTATCTAGAACAAAAAAATCCTCAAATAATTCAGTTGTATGGTCCCTCACACCTCAATCGAAAGATTTATTCAACCGGAGTGAGTGTCGAATGTCTTCGCCAAGTCCACGAATACATCTAAGCACTTCGATGATTCGTCCAAAGTATCAACGGAATATTTTATGAAATCCAAAGCAGTATCCTCCGTACTGGCATTCTTGACAAATATACCTCGGAAAAAATTCCCCTGTTTCACTCAAAACATCAATAACTGCTCTTTAAAATTCTCCTGCCACGTCATTTGGCACGATTTTTTTTCCCCAGAGAGGAAATGATTGAATCCAGATCGAAAGACCAAAAGCGTCCGGTGCCATTCCATCCCTTGCAATTTTTTAAGTGTTCTAAGGCCTTGATTAACAAGAATATAGGAATCATATTCTTATTAGTTTAAAAGGACAACATGGTGATTTTCGTGTATTATGCTATTATTTCAGAAGTTTTCAAAGAATACATAGGAAGTTCTAGAGGAGGGACAGCTGCCCTCTCATGGGGACGCCCATGCATTAATCTACTTGACAAGGATTTAAAAATTGTGGATTAAAGCTTAATTGCAAAGAATAACTTTTTTTGTTTCTAATGAGCAAAAACATTATTTTCCTGGTATTTACTGCATAGTGAATGTTAGGAGTTTTTATGTATCTTATCCTTTTTCTGTGGTTCTGTGTTATGAAGTGAAATTTGAAAGCTAAACGAAAAGTTAAATTTCAGCCGTCAATCCATAATCAATTGTCCGTCTTCATTCGATAGCATTTCCATATCATTAAAGTTTCGAAATGTTTATGTCAGTACAAAACTAAGCTCTCGAGTTCTAAAAAATGTGATTTAATTGACTACTTTTCGGAGTCTATTATATTCCATTCATCATCATGCCTCCTATGCAAAATTGAAATGTGATATGGAAATATGGTACCTACACTGATTACAAAATTTTGAACTTATCGATGTACAATATTCTTTGATTCTTCAAAATTTACTTAGCAAAATTTAAGAAATGGAAAGTCAAGAAAATATGTTTTCTTCTGAACTCTCTCTTGAGGAGCAACCCACTGGAAAAAGGTGGGATCCTTGGGGCACCTAATGATCAAGATAATGAATCAAAAGCAATGGAAAAATTTGAGCATCATTGTTGTGATCAGTGAGTACTGCTTACATTATCTGATTAGTATATAAACATACTTTCATAATCACATACTTTCCATCCAATAACATTTAGTTGATTTGAGTGTATGTTATAGTTCAACAGTCGAGAAGATACAAAGTCTTGAAGAAGAGCAAGAACTTCTCAATTCTTCCTTGTTTGCCCTAACCACACATTTTGCTCAGGCAAGTACAATAATAAAACTGTTTTTCATGTTGGCTAAATATGTTACATCTGTGCAGGTGCAATTTCGACTGAAACAAGTTGTAAATTCTCCCCCTGAAACTAGAGAAGAGCTCCTCAAATCTTTGGAAGAATTTGCTTTTCGAGGAATACCTGATGTTGGATTGGTGCAAGAAAGAATGGATGAAGCAAGTCTTGCCGAAGCTGTAAGGCTTAGGCGTACTCAGCAAAGGGAATTGATCGATAGGCTCAAATTGCAACTTAGGGAATTAGAACAATATGCTTTTGAAAATGGAGATTCTGCTGTCCCTCAGGATGTTGTACTTGAGAGACAAAGGGTGATTCTAAATGAACTCAAAACCCGAATGAATCTTGAAATTGATGAACAGAAATATCTTCAGGTCTGTCTCTTATTATAAGTTTTGTTTAGTTATCATATACAGTGTGGGAAAGCAGAAGGGAATAAATTCCGTTTTTCCACCCAAAATCTTGGTAATAACAATAAAATCAAAACCTAATTAATTAATCAACAACTTGATAAAAGAGAGTCCACTATGAATGTCAATGGAGTAGATGTTACAAATGTTCACCATTAACTGTTTTGTGAAACCCATATTGTGTATGAAAATTTTTTTAGATTTATTATCAACTAATATTTTAAGGGTGGATTCAAAAACTTCAGAGTAGAGTAAGGGCATGATCAAGATATGAAACCTCTGCTCAATGGTTTCAATATTGTCTAATATCAGGGTTATCTTTCATTATTGAACTGCTGGAATATGAAATTACTGTTTCGAAAGTCAGAGTACGAAAAATTTACCCAGATTAGTTCATGAACTCTCATAGGGCTTATTGGGAGCAACTTTAAGAAAGTTTATAAACAGAGACTACCCAAAGTAATTTTCTGAATGGACCACCTTTAGTATCTATATGTGGCTAACATTTGATTTTGCGGATCCTTGTCTACATGAATTTGTTGCATGTTTGTTTATGAAGTATAATGAGTGTGTTATTTCATTAAAATCATCAATGAATTGGTCATAAGAATTACTTCAATCCATTTTAGATGACACCAGCTGATGTGAAAGAACAAATAAATCTTGCATTAGATCAACTCGTTAGTCCTTTGCGAGTCAAGGAACACCTAGTTGCCCAATTGAAAACACAAGTAGCTGACTTGGAGCGTTTTATTAGCTATTTACAAACGGACACTAAACAAGCCAAATGTTCATGTGGTTGCTCATATCATTCTGTCAAGAAACCTTTCAGTAGTGACACCATTGGTCTTATACAAAGAACAGCAACTCTTCTACAAATGTTTGCAGTACTTCAACTTGGCTGTGGACCTCAAAAATTCAGGAAGAATGATCTGAAACACACCAAAGTCAATCATTATGGGTTAGTTGTTCAGTTTTTGTGGCTTATAATTCCAATTTTGCCAACTTTTGTCCCTTTTTCCACTATTATCAAAGTTTATTTCAGTGATCTTCGTGCAAAACTTGAAATGGCAATATCACATGTTCGTGAACTTGTTATAGAAAGTGAAAAACAAAAACATGCTCAAGAAGAATATAGCAGCGATTCCGAGACAGGAGGAGTTAAATGTAATGCTCAACTCACAAGAGCTGTACGAAAATATTTGGCTACCAGTATTCGCGACTTAATGCAACATGGTTCTACGGTTTCTAATAATTCCTCTTCTATTGTACCATTCATTGGATGTTTTCCTAGGCGTAGTTCAACTGATCAGACACAAATTCATGCATGGGAATTAATAATGGAATATTATAATTTGAAAAATGGTGAAAATTTCAACTCTACTCCTGCAAGGAAGCTATCCCAAAGTTTCAATTTGGATATTGCTGGATCCTCTCCGATAAATAGCAAGCAAACAATGCTAAGTGCTATTGGAAGTATAATTTCTTCACATTCTAGGTACAAACGGAGTAATGATTCTCATTTCAAGGCTTTCATTTGCTCAGGACTCAAGTAAGTGTAAATCAAAGAATTTCTCGATGTTTGAATCAATTTATTTTCAGTGCTAACAAATTGGTGTCATGGCTGAATCATTTCTTCCAGTGCAAAGCGCTGATTCGGGCTCATTATCATCCTTGGAGCTACGTAGCCAAGACAGGTAAAGCAAGAGTAAAAGGCGAACGAAATTCAGTCACTTTAGAACATGTGTTACTTGATAAATGGCTCATACTATGATCGGAAATCGCTCGTACAGTCACGTTACATTCCGCCTTGCTGGACTCGGAAATTTGTCGTGTGTCGTTTGCGCATGCGCAAACTTGACGAAAGCTCCATCTACCATTGTCGCACCTGCTGAAAACAAAGAAGGAGGTATTCGTGCCATACTGAGATATTTCAACTTAGGTCCCAAGTTGCCTGAATAAGTTTATGCCATTAACTTAATTTCACTATATCTCATATCGGACTGGATATCCAAATGAGGTTAAGTTTTTTATGTTTGATGTGGTTGTCCAGGCACTTATCAGATGAAAATTTTTTGAGAAATGATTTCAGTTTGCAGCTATTTGTAATATCTTCCCAGCTTCTGTGACTAATTCTTATTGGAGAATACCTGCTAAATCCAACGAACTGTGGATTGAGTTACATAAGGCGAGTTTAAATTTAGGTTAACTCAGGTTGTGGGTTGCTAATCTTTAAAATGCTTTCTTCGACTGGTGTTCAATATTGGTGTAACATTCTAACATTTTTCTTGATACTTATTTTATTTCATATATCATTCTACATTTTTCAGAATTGTATTTTGGTTATAATTTGTTATCTTGTTTGATACAATTTTTTTATAATAATACTTTTTCAGGATTCAAAGATGGATTGAGTAGTTTGGATACATTAACTGGTTATAAATTCGATCTTCCGGTAGATTTAGCTGTACAACAGTTCCAGAATATCAAAGATGTTTTTACTTGAGTGGAAAATATTCATGTTATTTTCCTATTATATTACTGTGATACGGATTTGGTTATTACTGTACCATAAATATTTATCAAGTAGATGATTTGTTCATGTTTTGGTTTTGCAATAAAACTTTTTTTTTTGATTTAGAGTCATTTGATAGTGTGAAAGATTTGTGGTACTTGGGTGTTTGATCAATATTAGACTCGATACTCTGTACCACCTAACATGTCCTGAAGAATAATTGATTTTCCTTCCAAATTGTCCTTTTTTCATGATAAATTGGGATAATGAAAGATATTGCTATTTATGTCCAAAATTCACAAATATCTATCAAAAATTCAACCGACGGCTCAACTGCATACTTTGAATGTGCAAAAAATATTTTAGATTTAAAAAAGTGATAATGGTATCATCCTGGTGCTTTACTTATTCTCTATTTCTATTTATTTAATGATTTTTCTTAAAAATTTTTATTGATTTTGTGCCTTTTTTCAATATTTATTACATGAAGATTGATTTGTTTTGCAGCTCATTTGAATCGTCCAGGGTGGAATTTCTCCGTTATTTATATATTTATATTTCGGGATTAGAGAACAAAAACAAATATTAATCATCGAAAATCGCTTTATTGTATTTAAAACATTCCCCATTAAGATCTATATTTTTTTGCATGCGTTTGAACCAATTGTCGAGGCACTCTTGCCACTCTGATTGAAGTATCTCAAAAACATGCATTCTGAACGCATCAACTGCTTCTTCAGGTGTCGAAAAACGTTGACCTCTCATTTTATTTTTTACGTACGGAAATAAAAAGAAGTCATTCGGTGCCAAATCAGACTATACGGCGGATGACTCATCAAATCGATGTTTTGAGTGCTACAAAATGCAGTTGTTTGAGCCGATCTGTGAGAGCTCGTTTCCTCGTGATGAAGGGGTGATCCGTCTTTGGCGGTTCGTTTTCCTGATTTCATGGAAGACAAATGGCAAACAAACGGTTGTGTACCAGTCAGAATTAATTGTTCTGCGTTGTTCTAGTGGTACGATTGGGACATTCCCAGTTTTCCCGAAAAACACGCGACCATTTGGTTGTATTGGGCTCATCTTGAAACACTTATACAATCGACTGCATTTTATCTTCGGGCTCATTCGCGTAAATCTACGATTCATCACCTGTGACGATGTCCTTGACGTGCTTCGAAGAACCGCTATCGTATTTTCGAGCTATTGACAAATTGTGTGGGATCCAACCCGAACAAATGTTTTTGACGGTTTAATGCAATATTGAATGTGAGCTGGTCCCACTCATGCCTAAGGTTGTCTCATTTTCACGATCTTGCGATATCAGTTTGCGCACAGCATCATTGGTTTCCGGAACAACTGATTTTAGAGGGCCTTCACGAAATTCGTCGTGGAGTAAACTACGACCTCGACTGAATTCATCATACCATCGATAAACAATAGTTCTTGATGGAGCTTCATCGCTAAAAATTTAATTAAGTTCATCGATGCAGTGTTGTTAAGATAATCAATGTCGAAAGTTGTGAAAAATAATCGCACGAAAATGTTCACGATTCCATTCGATATTTTGGGCGAGATGAATCTTTTAAGTTACTATAAATAACAAATGTCAAAACGTTGTGACTACGTATAACCTCAAAAATGTCAAGCTTTACGATAGAGCTGTCAGTTGGCAGATTGCAACACCATGGTTGTCCAATCCCGAAATATAAAAGGCAACCCTCGTACAAATAGTACGCAATTTAGTGTTTTGTGTTGTTCTATTTTGTTTGTGTATTTTTTTGATTTGTTTTAGATTTCGCAATTTTACGCCATATTTTTTTTCAGTTGCTGCTTTAAGTTATAAGAATAACTCTGAAGTTTTTCGGGGCTGTTGAGGATATTTATATATTTTTTTTTTACTTGAATATATATTCTCCGAGCATTTCAAAATCGTGTTTTGATGTTGATTTTTGAGGATATATAAGGTTGTTTTCTGAGTGAGATCGCTAATTCATCACCAGTGCAAATTCATGGTCTCATTGCATGGTGTAAATTTTCATCTTATGCGTAAGTTCAATACGGTTGTCTAGAAATATTTTATTGGATAAATATTGATATTTATTTTTGTTTTCCCGACGGCAGACCTTTAGAGTGTTAGCGCACGCATTTGTGAGAAATTAAATACAGTGAGGGTTATTGGACCCTAAAATATTCCTGGAAACTAACACCCGAATTAAAGATTAAAGGTGTTCTCTATCGATATCGTATAGAAAACGATGCGCTTGCGTCGTATTGAGGTCAGAGAATACCATGACGGATCGTGTTGGTTGCGCACTGGAAGCTCTAGCGTACGTGAATACTTTGATCCTTGGGCGAAAACTTATTTCGCAAATTCTTGACAAACTTTAAGGTGTCGTGATTTTATAAATAAAAATCATACATCTTGTGGAATTTGACCTTCCATTCCTTCATCTTGTGTATCTATAAGGAATGTCCTATGTTCTTTAATTTATTTTATATGGAAATATAAATCTGAAGAAGCCACGAATTGGCGAAACAATTGTTGTTGAATTCGTAGCGTAACAATATTTTGGAAACCAAATAAAAATGTGGAAACTCTAGTATAATTACATTTATTCGCAATCATAATTGATTTTTGAAATACCTATGTATGTAAAGTTTCGACCGGTTTTGCTCTTTCACTCATAAGGATTCATTTCGAGTTGATATCTCTTCAAATAGTTATTTCTAATGAGTGTTACTATTATGAATAGCTTATCGGACCGAGGATTATTGAAGTCCTGGGACGCAATGCGCGTCGATAAGCGTCGCTGCAGAAGACGAGGGGGACGCCTGTTCTTCGGGCGGTTTTGTCAGTGTCATAACAATGAACGTCGAACTTGAAAATTCCGGGTGTTGGTGGTGATGCCTTAGTAAAAATGCGGAGCAGCAGCTCGGAACTGCTCCTAGACCAACAAGAGGAGTTACGAAGACGTAAACTAGCTGAATTGACAGCACAGAAAAAGGTTGTGAAACCAATAGCAGGCAGGTCTTGTCGTGAGCAGGCTTTATTCTATTCAACAGCAGTTTTGGCCGTCATATCATTGGCGGCTGGATCTTCCTTGCTTTTCCTTGTGCCTCTATATGTCGACCCTGCCATTTCAACCTTGGCCTCGAATTTTGTATCAGAACCAGTAACTTGTGTCACCACTCGCATGGAAAAACTGACTGGTTTAGCGAATTGTTCATGGAGCTCTTGCAGAGAAGGCTGCACCAGCGATGCTTACCATTGTACCCATATCTATGTAAGTTACAACGAGTCATCACCGATAAGTTCTTCACTTAACCAAACAGACGATGCTGTCCTTCTTGTGAATATCAAAGGGTGCGGATATCCACCTAGTGTGCTTTGTGCTAATTTTACAGAAACATACGGCATCGAAGGTACCGAATTTCCGTGCTACCACTCTAGAATTAATCGTACTGTTGTTCTTTCTCATTATGAAAAAGATGAACAAGTTGCTGTAATTATTCATTATTTTGCGGTTCCTTTCGTTATCACTTTAGCTACTTCTGTTGCATTATGTGTGATGCACTGTGACTGCCGTTGTCATCCTACTACACATCACAAAAGAGGTAGGAGACCAAGAATTCAAGATCTGAGTGATGGCTCTCTTGGTATTGATGTGGACCTTCGACAAACAACTAGTTATAATTCTGATATTGCAGCAATAAGGCCTATGTAAGAGTTCACTTTTGTATTCACAACGGAACATTGTGCCTGAAGCTTGTCTTTTGAAAAACAAGTTCCTTATAAACTCCTTCTCTTTTCAATTTATTTCTTATATTTCAATTCTGTTTCAGTTTCTTTTGATCACGTCATTTTCTTATGAGCAGGTTGAACCTTCGACGATTGTTATGGTAGGTTCAATCCTGTATCCATATATATTATATTTTCAGATGATTTGGTCATTTACTTAAGGGTTATTCCTACTTAACTACACAAAACGAATTTGATGACATTTAATGAAATTTACGCAGATTCAAGTCTGAAAAATAATATAGTTATCACATCAACATGAGTTCTTCAAGTTGAGTAGGTATACTAAATTGGAGATATGGAAGTTACTCAAATACTTATTTTCAACAATTAGCGACAGAAAAAGAAATTTGGAATGTACTTGGTGAGTCTTCAAACTACTACTTTAATTCAAATCATACAGTTACAAAGGATCAAAAGAAGCCCTTTTTTCATACCATTTTTCCAAATCTGTTATCGCTTATTCCAACTCTCCGGTTCAATAATCTTAAATCAAGTCAATATGCCATTTATAATCAAATTAGAATTTGTTTTTAGTGATGTATTAGGTAGCACAAGTTGTAAATTCAAACGCTCATAAGTTTTATAAGAAATTCATCTGATTCTACACTTCAGGGTTATTGAATCTGTATGTTGTTTAAACTACTTTCACGTTTCGTGACATTTGTGACCGAAACCTATTCCAGGCAGAATTCAACATAGTCCAATCAATTGATGTCTATTCAATAACGTTTTCGAAATTGAAGATAGAGAGATTAAAACCTCAGCGTTGAATTCAGCTATTAGAATCACTAAGTTGAATAAAACAAATTCTTCTCAATTAAAAAATTGAATTAAGTAGATGCAGGTTTACCTTTTTCTCTCGCTATATACTGAAAACAAGTATTTAGGTAACGAATGCGGTGCGGTTTACCTACCATATCTCCCGTCATTAAAAGGCCGTGAATTCATTTCAATATAATTTTGAAATTAGCCTTTCACAGGTTTTTTGTCGCAACTTCTGTAATACATAAAGTTATATAGCTTAAGTCAACGAAAGAGGAATTCGTATTGTCATATCTAGGTTACTGACATCTTTAGATTCTCACATTTAATCTAGGTACATTAGTTATTCCAAAAGATATTCATAGATGAGCACGCTAAAAATCTTTCATTTTACTTGAAAAGCATCTGCACCAATAAGAAGGTGTTTAGAGATGATTATATATTGTAAATAATAATAAATGATATCTTCATATAAAAATGTAAAAATGAATTGTTTCTGAGGGTGTCTGACCGATGAAAGAACATATCAAAAAATTTGAAAAGTTGAATATTTTTTCATCATTGTAATTATGTTCCAATATCTTGATAAGGTTTGATTTTCATGAGACTGCTTCGTAAGGTGCAATGTGTAATGAATATCAATTATTGTACGACGTGCTTCTTGGGATTTGAGTTGAAAAACAAAATTTCGAATCCTCTGTATAACAAAAAATTAAATTCAAAATTAACCTTCGTGAGTTTCATCTGAAAATATTCAATTATGTACAACATTAATTATCGATAATTTTTTGCAAAGAAAACAATCGATTACTCATGGATCATGTCCACTACATTTATATACCAGGAGCTTGTTTTTCATAAGTGCAACTGCCTTATATTTCCAAAAGATGCTAAAAAAGACAATATGATATAAACAGGGACACTATGTAGATTAAGGTACATGAAAAAATTATGGGAAAGTAGAGCGATGACACAAAAGTTTGCGTGTGTTTTTCAGGAATCATATTTTTCAACAACTAAAATACTTACCTAAATCATGGAGGAAAGAAGGCATGTGTAAAACTCTTTAGAAGGTGTCCCGTAACTCAACGTCAAGCGGTTACTGGGCGATATGCTAAGTTATACCAGTTCTAGCAAAAATAAATGAAAATTTTATGTCTTGGTTAAGTGGTAATAGGTATATTTTTTAGTCACAAATTTTACAGTGATTTTTTTTAAACGTAATCCTAAATAACCATGCTATTGATTACAGTCACAAATCCATTGTTAGGTTCAATTGTTAAATTATTATTTTTTATTCTTTGTTATTTTTTTAATTTTTGCTAGAACTGGTTTAACCTAGCATATCGCCCAGTAACCGCTTGACATTGAGTTACCGGACATCCTGTATATTAAATTTAAAAGGTTATAATGGTGTTCCATTTGATTTTTCTCTAAGCTTCCCGTTAGTGAATTTCGGGTGAAAATGTAAATTAAATGTATGTTATTTCGATGAAACTTCAATGATATAATTTTCTATAGATTTTGCAATTATGATATTTTTTTACACAAAATTTGTACATTTTATCCGCCTAGCGAAGATTATATTCTCAATAATGAACAATCAATCAATTGATTAATGATAGTTCAAATATTTACCTATACTCAATAAATATTAGCCTTCAAGTGAAGGTTCAATAGACAATACGTTGAACAAGTAAAATTTCGACTTGTTCGTGGTTAACTTATTTTCCGTATATAACCCACAATCAGTTTGTCTGAAAAAATGAATTTGAACCAATTTGCCTTCGATTAGAAAATTTTCGATTCAAGTATTTTCTTCAAAGAAAAACTTAATTGTGATTGTATTTCCTGGAGTTGTTTCGGCATAAACAAATATTTATTTTACTAATTCAATTGTAGGAGAAAAAGAACTTCGTGAATCGCTCCTTTTATCAGAAATATATTAGATAAAATTTGTGGTTTTCTTCTTTATAGTAATAATCGAAAGAAGTATAAGGCAGTACAATAATATACTTCGATTTCTGAAACGAGAATTAGTTGAAATGTTATTGAATTAGTTTGAATGTGAAACTTTACCTGATGCACTAAAATAGTGGAAATATATCAGTTTGCAATGATTGTACCATCTCCAGAAAAAAGCCTTTATTTGCAATGAATAAGAAAATGAGAGTTGTGTACAATACAAGGCTTATTGTTATTTGTCAATGATGATGCAAAATGTATTCAAGACCAAATTCCAGAAACTACATAACATTTGTGAGGTTCATGCCCTTGTGTTAATACATAATCAATACTTTCGTATAATGCGAGCATAGTGTGTAGATGATTAAATTTCTCTTGCTTGTTTTCAAGGCAATTAGGGTTACATATTTTATTCTTGTATTACGGAAGTTCTAAATTTACCATTTAATTTCATGAAACATCGTTAAAAGACAAAGTAATTAAACTCAAATTAATTATCTGTCAACTTCTGTATTTCAGCAACGCGTTTTCCGTTTTTTATTTATACAGGGTGACTCATTATCCTTTGGTATATGTAACTCTTGGACATGGACTACTGACGAAGTTTCACAACTTCAGCAAATTTACGGAGAACTAAAGTAGAGAGCTTTCTCCTTTGCGTAATTCGATTTTGAGCCAGACGATCGAACACCAATGACTCACCCTGTATACACTTCTCGATTTAGTATTCATATAATAATACACGGGGATATACACTAATGAAAAAAAATAAGATAAAACAAAATTCTGAATTTTTGGCAATAATTTCGACAGAAATGGTCCTACAGAAAATAAAAAAAGGAATTTGTAGCCCCTAGTGACTTGTTTTTGGATTGGAACTTTAATATTTTGTAGCGTCAGTGATTTTGAGTAAACTTAGAAATACCAGCGACACAAAAAACTTTCAAAATTTTTTTATTTCTTGCTCTACGAGTTTGGAGAAAAATTTTTTGCTCAGCCTTTATTCAGCTTTAATTGTTTTTTTCATAGACCTTGATACGTCCATTTTTTCCTTCAAAGGGATATCTCAGCAACCAATCGTCGCACGAAAAGTTGAAGGTTTGTTTCAGAAACTTGAACTACTATTCTTTAACGCCATGTGATTACTTTTTCGAAAAAAACTATTGTGTTTTTGGAAAATCTAGCCCTGCATCGAGGATATTGGGAATCCATTAATGAATTACCTTTTACAGCTCGATATATCCTCAGAAGACGTATGAAGATTCAAATGAATCCACCCAGTCACTTTTTTTGTTCACTCGATAGAATTTTTGAAAAAATGAAATAAGAAAATTTTGAAAATTTTTTTGCCGCTGGTATTTTTCAGATTACTCAAAAATCACTGACGTTAGAAAATATTGAAGTTCTGATCCAAAAACAGATACTTGGATACTCTTTGACGTTATCGCCTGTTGAAAATTCATCAGAAATTTGGAATTTTTTCCAGTAGTGTAGTTACTTCATTCAAATACAAAAAATCCTCAATTTCACGAATATTTTCATTCCCAAATCGGAAACTAAACATGAAATCTATATGTTGTAATCAGTAAAATCAATGATTTTTTTTTCAGAAATAAATTATCGTAAGAATGATTTTCCGGTTATGGTTTAATTGTAGCAATTCTGTATTTTGTGAAGCATATCATGCTCAGTTATAGAAACTCTTCCAAAACTGATACTGGTAACATCTTCAAACTTTCCTCAAATAAAACTTATTATGTAGGTTTTCCATTGTAGACGAGCCATCCTGTATATTTCAATTCCATAAGGGATGTGTTATGGAGAAGCGTTCAAGACTTTTCAAATGAAATTTCATTCAACTCCTTCTTCCTTATTGAATTTTGAGGATTTAAAGCACCCAATTTATTTACTTTCATTCAGGCCTCAAATATACCCCAAAAGATACTCTAAATAATATCATTTAACGTGTTTCGAATAATTTCTCCCACCACTATGAGATAAGAAATGTACACAGTGACTCGTCTGAGCTTGACCACCGTGTATAATAATTCAGACGAATTTCAATTTACCTTCTCCTAGCAAGTTTGTTTTCATGAGTTCTTGATAAATTTGAGGGCAGCACTTAGAATTAATTCTGAAAACTCGAATTTGGTCGTAACAAATAAATTGATCGCTAAATGATGCATGAATTTTTTTCGAGAAAGTAATTTTTTAAATAACTAGGACGAAATTGTACATTTCACTTGAAAAAAGTATTTTTATAAAAATGTTATGTAGAGATATCTTGTTAGAGGAGTGTAATATAGATATATGTAATATTTGAGTTCAGTGGAAAAATGGGTGTATAATATTAGGATTTTTGTATAGTTTCAATTAATTTTATATTGTTTTATATTAAAACATTTTTTAAGAATCCTACAAAATTATTTTCCCATTCCTTGTTATACCATTGACCATTAGAAATATCTTTTCGAAGCGGTTATTATTTTTTTAATCATTTCAAAAATTATATTGTTCAGTGCAACAATTTCTTTTTCAAAAACAGTTCTTTTTCATTGGTTACAATAGGATTTTTTTAGTCTGGCGTGAAATAAAAAACTTTCTCTTCAAAAACTTTATTTGTATTCCATTTCGAGAATGTCAAGCATGTTGTTGAGAAAATTATATATAGGATTAGTGTTTGAATTACGAATTAAAACACTAATGCACAAAAATCATCCAAAGAGCACTATACACTCTGGCAACAATAATAAACAATGTATTTAATTAAGTGGGTTAATCCAGATAATGTAAAAGTAAACTATATTTAAATTGACTAGACTTCTTCATAAAATTATTACATTAAAACAGATTGATGACTGTGGCCACTACATGAATGCACGTTATTCAATTTTTTGTATTAATTAGTTATAACTTTGAGACCATCAAATAAGTACGAGTCGTTAGCATTTATTATGATTGTCAGTGGTATATTTAGAAATGAAATTGTATTTGGTTTATTCAACTGGTTTTGACATGAAAATACGAAGAGAACTGCCTTCGGTATTTTAGATTTTAACATTGCTATAAAGAACATTATTTAAAAAATCAATGAAACCACCTTTCGATGTGATGCCAATATTTTTGGTAATCAATAGAATGATAATGTTTTAATTAACAATGTACTTAAATTATTCAAAACTTTTTACACTTGCAGGAAGAACAGGACAACATGAAACAGTTAACATTACTATATATCATATAAAAAATAAAATATTTCTTAAAATTTTTGCATTTATGCATTCTATAAATATGTGTATAAATATAAGTAGATATGATTTAAATTTCTTTCATATATTGTCAAAATTAATATTGAGAGATTTTCCGTATGGTACTGACCCATATGTGACATTTTAATTTGTAAGTACAACCTGAAATTGGTGATTCGAGTTCATTCATGAACCTTTCATGACTAGCATGAACAGATAGATTCGCTCATTCTTTTCGAATGGAACATAGTTATATACAATAGTCGGTATTTGGAGAAATAGAACAGAAAAAAAAGAACGGACATTTAGAAGCGCTCACTATGAAAATTTTCAAGGTACAAATGATATTCGGGATAACTAAATCTTTGGTTTCTCAAACTTTGCTTTCAGGACCACTCGTTTGATGATAGAAGGAATTCTGTATGTTAGAAATGAAGAAACCAATTACATGTCCATAATTTTTGTAGTAGTATTCTGGTTTTCTTCCCCTGAAATTTTAAGGGATATTAATAATCAGATGATAGATTGCACGGTACAAGAGCATTGGAACTGGAGACTGATAGGAAGTGTGAACAATTGAGATTCAGATATTCGTCTCTCTTCCTATGTTCTGTTTATATTTTCTAAATAAATAATAAGATTCGAATTTCCACAAATCTGGATCTTATTATTCATTTAAAATGAATTTCCATCAAGTAAACACCGATACAATTGAATATATATTTTCTAAAGTTTCGATCTGAATGACGAACGAATCATTTCATTTTGTTCATAACTCGTAAGTTCGAATTACGTTGAAGGATTCATCTAGGAATGCAGAAAGAAAGAAATTTTCCCTCACCAACCGTTTAAATTAAAAAAATTAAAAGCGAGTATTCAATTCAGCAGCATTAGAGCACAGAATGAGATAGGGGATACCTAAATCAACATAATATTTCAATCGATCACACTTTGATATTTCAAGGGGTCTCTCCAGGTATTACAGATTTCAGTAGAGGTGGGCGATTATGAGATATACTAACGAAATCATTCGATTATAGAAATGTCTCGAGATATCTCGATTATAAATAACGGTTAGTAGTTACTAATACTAATCTGTACAGCACAACTGCGTGGGGACTGGGGACGAGACATAGACGACAACACGATCTTTCGCTCGTATAATCGAGTGCTGCATAATCGTCTCTCGGCTTATCTCTCGATTATGCATCACTCGATTATACGAGCGAGAGACGATTATGCAGTCTCTCGTATCTCGTCTAAGCCGAGAGACGATTATGCAGCACTCTGCTTATATATCGATTATGCATCACTCGATTATACGAGCGAGAGACGATTATGCAGTCTCTCGTATCTCGTCTAAGCCGAGAGACGATTATGCAGCACTCGGCTTATATCTCGATTATGCATCACTCGATTATACGAGCGAGAGACGATTATGCAGTCTCTCGTATCTCGTCTAAGCCGAGAGACGATTATGCAGTCTCTCGTATCTCGTATAATCGTATCTCGTCTAAGCCGAGAGACGAGTATGCAGCACTCGATTATACGAGTTGTCTCCCGTCAGCCACACATAATAGTGTACTCCATGTTTTGAAATTTGGATATAAGTTATTCATTAGATAAGCATATTATAATAATTTGGAGATTATACCATCGAACTATTGTGAAATTTGCAGATTGGCAAATATACAGGTAATAAAAATTGAATGTTAATAATAATATTGTTATTATTGAGCGTAATCACATTGAAATTAAAACATATACGCTTCACAGCATCGAATTGTGCGCTATATTATCATAAAACGCCATAGGTTGTTCTTACTACTATCATTCGATTATGAAATCATTCGATTATGAAAACCTATTAGTTACTAATTCCATAATCGATTATTAAAATTAGTAGTACTGAAATAATCGATTATGCCGATCATTCGTAATCGCCCACCTCTAGATTTCAGTATATAGGGTGACAAAAAAGCTTTGGACAAATTTCACTGTGTTCTGGAACAAGTCTATTAGCATAGTCGAATGGTAATAATTAATATATAACTAGGTGAATCTTCCGTTTGATATTATTCCATTTTCTAGTGTTAGAATGTCAAACAAAATTATTGCAATTTTTGAGCTGCTTCGTCAAGGTAAACCGTTTACCCAACCGAGTCATGGTCATTCTCGCCATCTACCCACCTGGGTCTTAGTTACTCCCCCTGTTTACCCGTCCTGGTCATTGTTACTCACGCCATTTACGGCTTATCTCGCCATTTATCTTACCGCGTCATAGTTGCTCACACCATTTACTAGTCCAAGTCTGAGTTACTCCAGTCTTCTACTGACCTGTGTCATAGTTGCTACCGCCATTTACTTGTCTTAATCATTGTTACCTATGCCATTTACTCGTCTGAGTCCGTTAATTCCACCTTTATCCGACCGAGTCATAGTTATTCATGCCATCTAAATAACTCCCACCATCTACCCATCTGTGTCATGTCGTTTACCCGTTCCATGGTAACCGTAACAACGATTTTCGGGAAAAACCAAAGATACGGCAATGCGAAATTTTTCATTTGCTCGTCAAAGCATGCCTTTATCGCCACAAAATGAAGCCACTTCGAAATCGCTTGAATATATTTCAATCATATGTTTGTCCGAGCTTTTTTTAAATCAGTTTTACACCCTCAATTCCCAAAGAAACTGAACTTTGAAAAAAAAAACCCACCACTAGTGCCATCTATTGTAATATTTTACCCGTAGATGGTTTACTCCTTCATTGATAACTGGTATAAATTTCATCACATTTGGATTCATACAACAAAAGTTATTGCGTTTCAAATGTAAGTATGTTTTGTACATCAGTCGAAAAATGAGTTTCAAACAAAGAGATTTTTCTGTTGAACTTGGTAAAACTTTTACTGAAACGCATCGAATGCAACAAAATACATATGGTGATGATTGTCAATTCCGTACGCAAGCTTACGGCAGGTTTGAGCGATTCAAATCGGGTAGAGAGAAGCTGTATGATGAAAAAAAATCAGGCCGTCCCAGAACCGAATTATCGGAGGAAAACATCGAAAAAGTACGTGAATCCATAAAAAATATCAAAAAATCCTCAGTGAAATTATTGAAATGAAATTAGGCATTCTTCAAACAACCGTATACCCCATTTCGACCGATGTTTAGGGCCCTAAGGCAGTTAATTCGTGGTTTGCACCACACAAACTCACCGAAGAGCAAAAAGTTGATCGAATTGAGCATTTCAAAAACATCGTTAAAAGTTCTCGGAAGGATTAAAACTTTTTGAAATCGATCGTAACTGGTGATGAGACGTTGTGTTTTGAATATGAGCCCGTAACAAAGCGGCAAAGTGGTGAATGGAGAGCGCCGGACGAAGATACACCCGAGAAAAGTCGATTGGTGAAGTCAAAAGTTGATATGTTTATACGATTCAAATGGGATTATCCAGAAAGAATTTGTACCATCCGGCCAGAGAGTTACTGGAGAGTTTTAATTGAGCGATATGAATTATTTGTCGTATTCGGCCAGAATATCGAAAACTCGGCAGTTGGACTCTTTTGCACTATAATGCAACATCACATTGTTTGCTACTTGTAACTGAATTTTTGGTAAAAGATCAAGTTATTCCTTTGCATCATTAGCCCTATTCACCATATCTGTCTATTCCCTAAACTGCATTTGGCGATGAAAGGAAAGTGGCACGCATCGATTGAGGCCATTGAGAAAAAAAGACATGAGGAAGTCGTTTGATTACTTATTGGACCGTACAACTTTGTGTATCGATGCAGAAGGGGAATACATTGATTGATAAATATGATTTTTTCGAAAATGTACATTGGTTTTTAGTTTTTTAATAAGTTCGCGTTATTTTGGAATGGGAAATGTATATGAATGAGGTCTTCATAGACCATCTCCGAGGATTCTTATACTTACATGGTGTCAGCTCTGCACATATGATGAAGTCTTGATCGTCCTGATCCGCATGGTTCTATGTAATACCTCGAAGCATGGACGATCCCTTTTATAGAATCCGGAATATGAATGATATCTTCATGTTCTACAGAGGTTTCAACGATCAAACAAGAGCCCTTGGGCAAATCAGATTTCCAGCGTCGGACAACGCAATATTCTTCAACTGGTAGAGGTGACATCCTCTTCCTGCCGTATTGGAAGATTTCCGTGTTTTTATCCAGTTGGACGACAATTTTGGCTGACATTAACTCAATGTCCCAAATATGCCTTTCTCGCAGAATTCTATGCATCACCACGGATGGTGGTGCGTCAATGTCTGCGACTACTTTCCAAACCCTGACTGACAGACCGTCATCGAGTTTCTTGAAAAATATCTCGACTTTCGAGTTGATCAGGTTAGGTAACAATGTCCATCCTCTTGTTTTCTCCTTCAATTCTTTTAAATAGGCTTGTTCACATTCGTTGAGATACTCTTTCCATCCACCCATAGCCTTACCAAGCTCCTTCAAATTCAAAACCTTCCATTCTTTCATTTCCGCTGGATTGCACTGAAAGAACAGTCCTTTTGGGATCTGAAATTAAATTGAACAAATTTTTTCAGTTACAAAATTATCTAATGAAATCCTAACCAATAAGAAGTTTGCTTCTGAACAGACAAATTAGTAGATCGCGTGAGTCGCTCAACAATAGTAAATATTGCCGTCCGTAATTTCTCAAGTTTTGCCGGTCTTCGGAAGCAGTCTTGAAAGGACAATACGCTAAAGTTTGTTCGAAGACTTAGAGGACCTTGATTTAGCATTTGGGACAAGTAAAACCCAAGAAAGTTTATTCAGAAGCCACTATTTGGTGCGATTTTTGTACTCGGACCTTGCACATTCGAAAAAAAATATAGTACCTATAACACATTACTAACTCTCTGGGGGGCACGGCAGTGCCCCGCCAAGTCGAGCGCGAAGCGAACACTGCCGTACCATAATTTACTGGTACCATTTCGTCGCATTTTCAGGCCCCTATATTAGAACTTTTTTGCATTTGTGTCACTCACTCACTCATGATCATCAAAATAGAAAGGGTACTCGTACTTCCCATAATTTCAGAGAGCTGAAATTTGGCACAGACTTTTTTTAGCGGCCACATAAAAGGAAAATTATAAAAATTGGGATAATTGAAGATCTAGAGTACCTGGTGATCCTGGTTAGAAACCACAAAAACCCAATCAAACTATAAGAGATTGACATGTACTTGAACCGTCTGAACCGCCTAATAGAATAAATAATGAACGCGAATTGGCAATAAGGAAAACCGTAGTCGAATCTCGAATTTGCTCCGGCGACCTGTGCAGGCTAGGAAAACTACGACACACACGCTCCGGTAGACCTGCGCAGGTATATTTGTACAGTTTTCCCTCTCCGGTTAACCGGAGCGTGTATGGCCTGTTAAATTCATACACGCTCCGGCAGACCGGAGAGGAAAAACGGTAAAGGTATACCTGCGCAGGTCTACCGGAGCGTGTGTGTCGTAGTTTTTCAAGCCTGCTCAGGTCGCCAGAACAAATTCGACTCGATCTAGTGGCACCGTACGGTCGCCGCTAACGAACACACGACTTATCCGGTCTACCGGAAGGTCCCCACATACGAGGCAGACCTGCGCAGGTATACCTGTACAGTTTTTCTCTCCGGTCGACCGGTGTATGCCCTCCATAAAGAACCTTAGACTTGGCATGAATTTGTCTAGATTGCATTACTTTTTAGAGATGAACAAGCAGCTCCATCGAGACTTGGCTAGTTTTTCAAAGATTGTTTTTGGTTGGATAAGAGTATTAAGTATAAGAGACTAGTGATTAGGAAAAGGAAACTTGACAACTAGGAATATACTAACCGTAAATAGTTTTTCATGATTATTCAGGAAAAATAACAAACAGTCATGTGCTGCTTTGTTTTCAGCCAGATCTTTCGCTTGTGGTGCACCAAGACTTGATTTTGTTAGCGAACAATAATGAAACAGGGACGGTGCAAAGCAAGTCGCTAAATTGCTTTCGTTCATTTGATTCTGCTCAGAGTGCTTCGCGATAACCATCAAGAAAGAAATCAGCATTTGAAGTACTTCTATATGTTCGTCCGGCATCAAAAAAATTCCACACAGCACTGCATCCAATCGGTGTTCCTCAGGTACATCTGAAACCATTAATTCTCATTTGAAATTCAACATCTAATGCGTAATCTTTCAATGCTCACATTGAAATATCAATTTGAATGTTTCGGATAGTTTGTTTGTTAGCAGTGCTTCTGGTAATTCCCTAAAATATTGCTTCACCATGTCTGCAACGTCATACGATTGCTGATCCTCGAAAGAAAGTATTTCGGTCGTCGTTTCAACCATATTTCTCAATGCTTGAATTCTGGATTTCACGCCAGATTTTCTGAATAGACCGACTTGATCGATGCCGTTTTGTTGCAGCCATTCTAGTGCATTTTCGATATTCCTGGGCAGAGGATGGCCAGTTCTTTGTAACGTGAGCCGAATGGGTACACCGAAGACCATTTTATCTGAAATGATTACTGAATTATTACTGACTATTAGCTTCCTAAAAAGTTTTTCAAGAAGACTCTGTTTTTCGACGTGAGACCATCATTTATATCGGGTTTTCCAATGGGGACTTGACAATTTTGAATTTAATTTGTGAACGTACTCTTAGACCAATCATCAAATGTCAACGTCAATTCATTCAGTTGAATGAATATTTTCATCATGGTGAAGTATACGAACGAACAATGTTTGCAAGTTATAAAAATTTACTACCGAAATTCGGAGTCGGTGACCGCAACTTTATGAATCTTAACTCCAATTTTCGGTCGTAAATCGCGCCCTTGTAGACAGGTAATCACTAGTTTGGTGCAAAAATTTAAGTCTATATATTCGCTCTTGGATGTTGTCGTGCCAGTGGGACAAAGGACTGATCGCAGTAACGAAAACACCGCTGCCGTTCGGGCGGACGTAGCCGACGACCCAAATCAGTCAATTACACGGCGTTCTCAAGAATTGGGTATCTGCCAGACCACTCTATGGCGAATTTGGGTAAGGATCTTGGTTTACACGGGTACAACGACATTGCTTGAGCTCAGAGACAACATTGAATGCCAAATAGCAGCCGTTTTGGCTGAAATGTGTGGCCAAGTCATCGAAAATTGGGTCCAGAGATGTGACCGCTGCAAACGGGCCCGTGGTAGCCATATGAACGAAGTCGAGTTCCATTCATACATGTTATGTTTGTACTTCAAGCCAATAATAAAGTTTTTGAAATATCTCAAATGGTTTGTGTTTTATTTAGATTCAAAGTTGTCAAGTCACTATCGGAAAACCCTTTAGTAGTAGCGATGTTACAAAAACATTTTTCGCAAATTGATTTTCCCTACTGCATGAATTGACAAAATTAGTCTGTCCAGTGGCCATCTCGATCACACGATCTGACGCAACTGGATTACTTTGTGGGGCCATGTTGCGACAAGTGTTTATATCAAAGAATAGAATAATTAAGGAAATGCGTTCAAGAGCATCAGCGACTCACCTCTATAGGCGGGATTCTTCATTTTTCTTATGAGATTTTTCGGCACTTCCCAGTTCCAACCTGTCCTGTGGGTGGGGCAATATTTCTCTATGTATGCGGTTAATTTTAACATAGCTATCTTTTCTAATTGTCCTAGCTGGTGAGATGAAAACTTGCAGTAAGCTATGTTAGAGTCTTCTTCTTTTAAATCGTAAGATTCCTGGCTTGCGATTCTTGAAAAAATAAGCTTAATTCAGGCATGACTTTTCAATTATCAAAAATACCAAGTCACAAACTATATTTTTGAAACGAATAGCTTGTCTGCAATCCCAATCAACTCTACAAAAAAAAAATCAAGAAGCGGAAATTCCAATTTCGCGATACTATTTGATCTGACCTGGTTAAAAAAAGAGCTTTAGACCACTTTCAGAAATAAAGGATGACAAATTAGACTGATTATTAATGTGAAAGGATTTAAATATATTGCTGTCATACTATCCACATCCACATTATGACTTTCTTTCAGTGGAATTTTCATGAAGTACTGAGCATATTTTTCCCACCAGCCGTTAATGGCGGATGGGCGGGGTTAAAACTCATTGTCACCACAAAAACCATATATTAGGACTTTCACAACGCGAGAGACGGTTAATTGAATGCATGAAAATATTAACTTACCTATTGTCCGGAATGATATTGTGGGGATATTCACTATCCGACCTTTTCCTCCAAATCCTGTTGTAAAATTTTGGTGTCAATTCCGAGTCGGACGAATGATTTAAACCTGATGCTACGGAAATGCCGCTGAGTTGCTCTGAAAGCGAGTCCAAAAGTTTCGCTCCAGTTTCACTGATAACCACTCCCTCCCTTCGTCTTCGACACCTGATTGAACCACCCCTCCTGAGTCTCCCTTTTGGGGATTCTGTTTGTTCGTCGAACACATCGTCTGTGTCCGCGGTATTTTTGGTTTTTATCGCATCCTTCGGCACGGTCGCTGTAAAACAAGCCAAGTTATAGAGAGTAGAGTTTCCCACGAAAAGATTTGAGTGAAATGATCATAAGAGGTATTCTTGAATACTGAACTCAAAATGTACCTATAAACAGTTAATTAACTTGAAGTACCAAAATATGTGTTGGGCTGTGTTATTGATATTTTAATTATAATTATTATTATAACGTTCAATTATGCGTTTTCTGCCGTTTTCTTGGTACAAGGCTTCGAAAATAGCAGAGAGAAATATTTATTTTTGTTGAATGAAGATATCTGCAATATCAATCCGGCAATAGATGTCATTACTTCCTGTAATTCTAGAGAACAACAGTCCAAATCGTTTCACTAACAAGGACTTACGTTCATCTATACAAGCCCTAGACCATCTCCTGATGTCGGATTGAAAAGTCCAATTTCTGCTTAGAGCAAAATTTTCATCTTCGGATTCATCGGTGTTGTGCGTCGCCCTCTGCTGATGAAGATGAACGCAATTATTTAGAATTTGGAGCCTTCTGAACAGCGAGTTCAATATGTCAGGTTCCAGACGTGGATGATCTAATGCTGCGGTTGATATGTCCACAGGAAATTGCATATCTGCGAAAACGTGAACAAAAAACTATAAGTCCCTTAATCGAAATGAATTTCACTTACTAACATACCTTCGTACATTTGTGCATATTGGGGAAACCCTGTAGCTCGAAGCCACTTGCATGCTTCTGCTGCTTCGATTTCTAAAACAGGAAATTGTGTCAAGAAATTTGCAACCCTACAACCGGAAGCAAAGCTTTCACAGCAGGTTCGAGTGACCAGATTTAGGGCGAGGGAGCTTTTTATTATTTTCACATGAAATCTCGTGTATTGTTAGTTATCAATTATCTTACAATGTAATACTGCAAAGCGTAATAGGCTATGGGTCCTGTTTAAGTCGTCTGTAGTTTTTGATCCGTTAAGTTGTCGATTTTCTATTATAAAAATCTAATAATTGTTTTCTATCTTCTTCAAATTGAACATACGAGGGTTGACTTTTATATTTCGGGATTGGACAATCCTAGTGTTGCAATCTGACAGCTCTATCGTGAAACTTGATATTTTTGAGGTTATACGTATTCAGAACGTTTTGACATACGTGCGCTATTTGTGTTATTTAGAGTAACTTGAAAGATTCATCTCGCCCAGAAAATGGAATTAAATCGTGGATATTTTCGTGCGATTATTTTTTACAACATTCGACGTGGATTAACTCAACAACAGTGCATTGTTGAACTTAATTCAATTTTTGGTGATGAAGCTCCATCAAGGACCAGTGTTTATCGATGGTATGGTGAATTCAACCGAGGTCGTAGTTCACTCCACAACGAATTTCCAAAATGAGTTGCTCCGAAAACCATTGATGCTGTGCGCAACTGATATTGCAAGATCGTCATGTGACCTATCGTGAGATTGAGATAACCTTCAGTATTAGTAAGATCAGCATGACATTTGTCAATCACTCAAAAAAAGGCTCGTGTCGAAAGTACTGCTCCAAAAATACGATCGGGTTGCTCCGAAGCACGTCTATGACATCGTGACAGGTGATAAATCGTGGATTTACGCGTATGAGCCCGAAAGTAAATAGCAGTCGACTGTATGGGTGTTTCGAGATGAGCCAAATCCAACAAAAGTTGCTCACGCACGAAGCACTTCCAAGCGAATGGTAGTCTGTTTTTTCGGAAAACCTGGACATGTCGTAATCGTACGACTAGAACAACGCAGAATAGTCATTCCTGAGTGGTACACAACTATTTGTTTGCCAGTTGTCTTCCAAGGAATCAGGAAAACCAACCGCCGAAGACGGATCACCCTTCACCAGGACAATGAGAGCAATGACTGCATTTTTGAGCACTCAAAACATCGATTTGACTAGTCATCCGCCGTGTAGTCCTGATTTGGCACTGAATGACTTCTTTTTATTCCCGTACGTAAAAAATAAAATGCGTTCAGAATGCATGTTTTGGAGGAAACTCAATCAGAGTGGCAAAAGTGCTTCGACAATTGGATAAAACTCATGCAAAAGTCTCAATGGGGAATATTTTGAAAAACAATAAAGCGATTTTTGATTATTAATATTTGTTTTTGTTATCTAATCCCGAAATATAAAAGGCAAACCTCGTAGATGGCACATGCCGTTCCATTCAATTCAATTTCTCATTATAGATTAAAAGAATTAATGCAGAACCTCAAGAGTCACCCTGTATTTGAGGTGTTTCAGGTTCGAGTGCCTTATAGGCAATTGTGTTCAACTGTTGAAATTATTAGGAACAGGAATACTTTCCAACCCCGAGCACTTCTCGTTAAACGCATATTTTTAGAAAACTTATTTTTATTTATTTGTACAGTACACGTCAGAGGTATGGAAAAAATTCATTTGCGCAGAAGAAACTCAATAAAGAAGACCTTGCCAAAAAAGCGCTGCATGACCGACTTCCCTTTTTCAAACAATTTAGAGGGTTGATGGTGATGACAGAGGGTGAAACAAAAATCCTTCAAAAATTCATAAAAATTTTATAAAAGTAAAATAAAAATTTCAGGACTATGTTGCCAAATATGAGTGCTTATATGTACTGAAGATATACTCTATTGGCTACAACGGTTTGCACATAAAATAAAGAAAAAGTTATAGTGATGCGGAACTTTGTAGGTCTATTTGAGAAACACATTTTCACTACAAATATACGTGGTGTTTAAAGTTCAAGTGCATATTAAACGAATCTCAAAACTGAGAAAATGATGTAGCTATACTCTACAGAGCCAAAAATTTCTCAAAGCCTCAGCAGTTTTCGTTATACAGGAAACGATATAAATTTGTCAACCAAAATGTTGACGAATTTTCCAATATTCCAATTTTTGGACATAAATGACATCAATCATTTCACTGTCCCGGCTTATTATTCGGTCAAATCGGTTCAGCAGTTTCGAACAAACAATTAAAAAAAAACCTTTTTCGAATAACTCTCTTCAAATTTTTTTTTCATTATGCAGTTTCATGATATCATTAGTTCTTAGTTAGAAATGAATCATAGCTATTATAAAATCCACTGTTTTGACATGAACAGTTAACACGTTTCTGATAAACAAATATTTCGGAGATTTGATTTTTTGAAATTTTAATAATTAGCAGTTGTTAAAATTTTTCAATGAAAATTCTTCATTTCATTATTAAATTGGCTTCTAAAATGAAGAAATAAAGAGGTTTCATTTCATCGTGTGAAAATGAATTTCTTGATTATTTTCATTGTTCGATGATGAATTTATATATCATATATTATTAGTATTTTTGGCGCTCTTGTTCACCTGAACAGAGTGCTTATCAATTTGCCCAAATGTCTGTGACTTGTGACGAATTTTTGGGCAAAAGTGGTATCAATCGTTTTGTTTGGACCTACTGATGAATAATCCGTGGTCAAAATCGATTCTGTCCGTCCGTCCGTCCGTTCCGTGAACACGATAACTCTCGAACGGATGAAGTTAGAGAGTTGAAACTTTCAGAATAGGTTTGAGGTATAAATATCTCGGCTAAGTTCGTTATTCGGTCAAATCGGCCGAATAGGTTCGGAGTAACAAAAAAAAAATTTTTTTTCAAATGACACTGTTCAAATAAAAATTTTTTTATGGTGCAGTTTTATCAGACGTATACAAAAATACCACTCTCGAATTCGACAAGCTAATAGTTCAGGAGATATGATTTTTCAAAATTTAAATAATTGTCAGGATAACAAGAAAAACATTTTTTTTACTCCACTTTGGGTGACCTTCAATAGATATGCTTAGTGATTCCTACAAAACATATTCTCGTTGATTATTTCGACCTTGTTGATTTGAACAGTTGACATGTTTTTGACAAATTAATACTTAGGAATATGTTACTTTCAAACAATTGAATAATTACTCGTAAGTGGTTTACAAGAGCGCCTAAGCCAACTGACCTCACGTCAGTGCTTTCTAAATTTTGTTTTTATTTCTAATCAAAAAACCCAAATTAGTTTTAATAATTTGAAAATTGGTTATGCCAATAAATCTTGTCAATAAAATCTTTGTATATTTCTGTCTTATATTCATAATAGAGAAAACATGAGAATTGTTATTTCCAATGTTTTCGAATATCATCAGGAGTTTCAACAATCCATTCCTTAGACAATTTATTGGTCACAGGATACATACAATTTTTTTATACCATTTGGATATTACTTTAAAATTCCTGCATAAAACATATTGTTGAATGAATTATTAATTTCAATTGTTTTTACATCAATTGACTTCTTCATATTTCAACTGCATTGCGATTAAAAACCAATTAATTATTTTTCTCCTTTCGTCTTTTTACTATCGAAAACAATATAGATTAAGATTCTTCTGAAGTTTATCTGATTTTCTGTGCAAAATTCGAGAATTTTTCATTGAAGAACATGGCCGAATTATTTTTGTATTTGTTGTATTTGACTTTAATCTTTATTTTTGTACATATTAAACTCTAATTCAAATTCAGAGATTGTACTTGTTTATGTATTAACTAAATTGTTTTATTCTGTTTATATATTTGAGAGTTAAATGTGATAGAAACCTATAATTTGAAATTGAATTTAAACTAGAATTCAAACTTTAATAACAGTATAGAAGAGTCTTGTCGTCAATCTTCCTAAAGAAAATTGTTGATTTTCGCAAGGATGACGTGCAGTTTGAGGAGCATGCTTGGTTTTTAACCATGAAAAGGGGTAATCGCTGAAAATACTCATCGGAGTCATATTTCCTCAGTTTTTATCGAAAATTGTCACTGAACAGCGAACGAACCTGCGATTTTGTGAGTTCGCAGTTGTCTCCATAACTGCTCGGCTTTGCGTACCGGCCAATTGTCATTAACTTTAACACTGAGACTACGAAAGAACTTATATTCTTTTATGCGGATGGACATATTGATGTACTCACCAGCCAGGTGCCGGTCCGACTGTGATCGAGTCTGCCTGTTCACCTGAAAACACCAGATTACTTATGCATGGCCAACCATGTGAATATCAATTAAACCTAAAGGGCACATTTTATATGGATCTAGCAGGAAGGCGCATAAGGGCCGGTATACATGACAGAAAAATGTCTTCCATCCATAACATTGACAAATTATTTAGTTTTGGTACAAAGCGTTTTTCAATGCGAGCTATTATTTCTATATTGAAATTAAGAGTACATCAAGACAATCGGAAACTTAAACTATTCAACATCGAAGTCTGAAAGATTGATTTTGCTATACTCCTATGTGAGGGCATCCAGGATTTGGACTAGATCTGGGAGTTCTTCTATGCCTATAAGTATAGAGCTTCGCTGTTAAAGATGAATTATATGACGTTTTTTCTGAAGTATGGTTCAACCCCCATTGCAAGCATGTGTTTTCTTAGATTGTTTTTACTCCTTTCGAGTCCAGTAACTGATTTTATTCGTGATTCTTTTTCGTTCTTGTCGATTGTTGTTGTTTGTGCTTGCTCTGCATTAGAAGATTTTTTGGTAGTGAAATAATATTCCATGTAGAAGTGCCTTACTGTGCCTCAAACCAGCGATTTGATTCCTGAAATAATTCTGATGTTGTCTTCTTCTGGCTATAGTTTTGATTGTTCCAGATACCTCTGATGGTGCAGTAAATGAGGTCTGAGAGTATTGTTTTGCAACTACCCTCTGGTGACCTAGAATCCACCTGTCCTGGCACCAAACCTAGCGTTACTTTGAGACTGAGTTGGGTTCTCGTTCTTCCTTAATTTGCTTAGATTTTGGACCCATCTCTGTACCAGATGGTTCTTTGCTTTGTCAATCGTGATGTGTCTATCTATACAAGTGCCATCACATTTTAATTTATAAGATCCAGTTCTCGCCTGTGACATCATGAAGTTGAGGGGATATGAATCCAACATGACATAGAAGCTTTTCGGGCTGGTCACATAGTATTTTTCATACAGAGGCGAGAGTTTGTTGAGTTCCATCCTACCAAGTAAGGAAATAACGTTCAGTTTATTCTGAATGAACATGATCGCTATTGAACTTAGATAACAACCCCCTCTCAAGATAGCCACATTTTCCGAATCCTAAATGACCATCTGGATATGACAAAAGCTACCTAGAATGCCCAAGTCTTCAGAAAATTGTGTTTGAAGAAAGCAACCCCCCCCTTTTTTTGTAACGGTTAATTACTGAGGATGAAATATGGGTTCATCATTTAGTACCGGTCAATATTTTTGTTGTTTTTAAGATCTTTAATTCCATGTCCAGTCTTCGATAAACCTACAGTCTGAAAAAGAAACATCTCCCTTTATTTCGGATCAATTTATTTTTTTTTCAAGATTTAAATCGATGGTAAGGAATATCCGTCACAAGTATATAAAATTCACTTAATGGCAACGTTTTTGATCATTCAGGTCCTTCATCATGGCTATGAATAATGGTTATACTTCATTCTGATACATCGAAATTATCAAATCAAAGTTGAAAAGAAAATAGTGGAAATGCAAACACTTATTGAAAAAAATTTGACCAGTATTTAAAAAATTTATTGAAAAAAATGCTGAGATACGACAAGTTTTGAATCCAGGCGCATCATGCACACATAAATTTGAATGAAGAGGGTGGGTGAATCGCACAAAGCTGCCATATTCGGCGTCCTTTCTTTTTATTGCGACACCCTGTATTCAATTTCTTTTATGGATTATACAGAGTGAAGTTTATTTGAAAACAGTGTTATTTTATATTAGCTGAATGTAGGTATTTATCAAATATAGAAACAAATTGTCCTATTAGGGAAAAATTCAAAATTGTCCATGAATTTTATACAAATGCCTAAAAACTACAATGTTACTGAAAAATTTTGAGCATTCATTTTAATGTATTTCTTATATTCAATTACTGTTAAACGTAATATATAAAAATAAATAATTTCATCTGTCATAATTCATAATAAACCATTCAATAAAGTTCCTATTAGTGTGGCAAACTTGTACGATTTCTCTAAACATTTAAATTCATGTTTGAAGAAGTTTCAGATTAATTCAAAAGTTGACTCGTCTCATCATTTTATATAATTTTTAAAAAGTGATGGAATTTTATTCCATAAATGGTTTCGACATTCTATAATAAAATGAAACGTGATCATTGAAGTAACTACGTTTCGTAGATTAAACGAGTTTATCGGATTTTCAGTGCTTAATATCGGGAAAATTAATTTATCCGTTACACTTATAATTTGACATTTTTTACAATTTTATGGAATAATGATATGAAGAATTTTATTTCATGAGTGGTTTCCACACTATAGTAACTGTTCCCTATGATTGATATTCCTCAACATCGAAAACCCTCTATTTATTAAATAATGATTGTTGGTTAGTATGAATAACACAATATAAAAATACTTTTTCAAGATTTTTTCCAGTACGCATCCATAGATATTCAATAAACATTTTTCCGAACCAGTCCAAAATAAATTATATCTGTCGAAGACCTGCAAGATATCAATTTAGTTATTTTGCACTAAAAAGTTTACATATTTAGCCAAGAATGACATACATACAACTTTCTTTTTTATTAATATAAAAATAATTATCTGCATGATATTTTCCCTTTTTTATATTCAATCTATATAATACTATCAAATTTTTTCTCATGTGAAACTTTGATGTATGAATACCCTTATTCGGAAGAAAATGGATTTGATCGATGGGTTGCTAGAGTGACACAGTTTGGTGAATAAAAGGTGGAGAACAAAAAGAACTTCATTTCTGTTTGGAACGTTCCATTCCATTTTGACTATACCGCACCGTCCGACGTTTTTCTTATATCCCCGATCTAAAGTTTCATTAATTGAATGTTTTATTTTGAAATGTTATCGATATAATAACAAACTGATATTTCAACAAGTACGTTGCTCCTTGTGTGAAAACTGTGGATTTCGTTTGATCTTGATTGTCCGATCAGTTATTGCTATGAAATAGAGTATTGAAAAAACCTAATTATATAAAAAAAAATTGCACAGTTACCAGTTTATCCAGGTCTGGATCCAAATGAAGTGGGGATGGAGATATTCACCCCCAGAATATATATTTTGTAATTGGCTGACAGGAAACATTTCCATCAACAAGTAGAAAGATTTTGTTTGGGATATCGTTTGACGTATATTTAAGATTTGAACGAGAACCCCCTCAGAGAGGGTGTTTGAATCCCTCAAAATTGAATAGGAGAGAATGGTTCATTTGTAAGCTCTCAGTAGCATCTTTATGGTTTAGAGAAAACGTAATTTGGATGAACCTTGAATATTCTGGGGATTATGTTGTATTTACAAACTCCGAAAATCTTTGAAAAAATAATAATATACGGTTTCCGAATGATTCAAGGAGCTCTTGTTCCCTTTTGAAAAAATGATTTTTTGACTTTTTTCCATATTTATTAAAGCTAACCAATTAAAATTGGGCCACACCATACATTTTTTGTTCAAACTCATTCGTTTCTATATTCAATAATTTATATTGGACTTGTTCTTTTGAAAGCCAGTAAGGGTTGTGAATTAGAAAGAGTTTGAAGTAGTGAATTACTTTGACTTACTTTGGTCAAGGTATTACAGAGCAGAAATTTTTGCAGTTGTTTTTTTTTATCACTCTGTATAAATGACAACTAAGATTCGAAAACAGGAGGCAGATCAAACTAATATCTGAGATTATACCAGATTATGAAATCCCGAATATTGAGCGAAATATAGTCATTTTCGTGACTCACGAATTTGATTTAAAATAATGAAAAATAATTTATAACTGAAAAGCCATTAAAGATAGATATGGGAACTGAATCAAATTAACTTAAATTTTTATGATGAATCATAAAAAAAGATGAAAATCCCATTTAAAGTATCAAATTTGTTGGCATACTCGCATACAACCCTGCAATTTTGAGAGTATTTCAGAAATGTACCTTGGATTACTTCATATTGATCTGAAAAATTTGAAATATGAATAGTCGAAAATGATTTAATAGGCCAACCACCTGGTGTATAAAGTGATTGATGACGATTGCCTATCAGACATAAATGGAAAAGCGAATAGAATTTCAAACTGAAAATTTCTCGATAGATTGTTCGCAAGATAAGATTTTTTCTCGGTTCTTATTTTTTAAATTTTCCTACCTTCGGTTGTTGATTTTTCAATACTGGAGCAGAAGATGATTTATTCCTCAGTACAGCTTGTGGTGTGGAATGAATAATCCAATCTATAGACGGTTTTTGGAATTTTATCTCATTCGAAGATATACTTTCATCATCTGCAAGCTCGATATCGGATATTGAGGTAAGGCAGGGTGAAGATGAGCATTCTGAGCCTTTGGATAGATTAGTTGAGCATATTGAGAGCGTGGGAGAGGTTTGGGTAACAGCATTATGGGCAACATTTGCGAAGCTTTCCTGCAAAATATTCAGCACGGAATAATAATTGACACTCAAAATTAAATGTTTGTTAGTATGAATATTTCGTAAAAAATGTACTACAATTGATATATTGAATATATATTCTCAACAATAGTAAACATACAAAAAGCTTACTATATTCAAATCATAAATGTTAATCTCTAACGCGTAAACATCAATCAGCGAATGGAGATATGATCTGGTCGTCTCGTAACTTCATAATGACTGATTGATTTTCAGTAGTTTTATTTGTGGTCATATATGGTAATTCAAGAATACCTAGTGGCTGAAAGCTCTGATCTGATTTTCTCATTGGTCACTGAGTAATCTTTTAGAAGTCCTGAGGTTTATGATTAATAGTTAGAAAATATTCACTGTCGTCAAGAATGAGTCAACAAACAAGAGAATATCAGATCAGGGCTACCAAGCATAACAACCAGAAATTCATGAATATGCCTCAAGAGGTCTACTCACTAGGAAGAAAAAATGCGCAGTTAGGTCTCTGCACCGCACAAGCTGAAAATCAAAACTATCCTGATTTCGACAAAGCAGATTGCACGTTCTAAATTTCGAACGGCGGAACGCCATACACATACTGTACCTCGTTTCATGCGCATTTAAGCCGTCTAGTTTCCTTCTTAGTGAGTGGGTCCCTTTATGGAGTGGCGGATGGAACGTCAGGGAACACTGTTGAAAAACCCGAATCAATCAGTCATTATGAAGTATATGAAATTGGTCAGCATCAGGTCATGGGTTGAATCTACAAAAAAAAAATTGAACTGTTGCTTCAGTGATGGCGTCTTCGCACTGATCTTCTATGGTCCATTGGACGACGAGGAGGCGGTGGACGTGTTCTAGGTACACGCCGTATGTATATACCGTCATCATCTTCGCAGAGTTCCGAGCAATAATCTTGGCAACATTCGAAACAGCTCGCGAAGATACTCACTGAATTATTGCTGTTGGTGCTGCCTATTTCGGAAATCATATCAGTCTCTTTCTCCATGGACATATTTAATTTATACATTTGCAATATTTCATCTAACTCCTTCGTTAAAAATCGATTTCTTTCGATTTCGTTGTCATTTTCATACTTCTCCTTCAATTCCTGAATATCAGCTTTGATGGATGCAATAAGAGCAAGGAGATTCTCATCAGCTTCCTTGGCGCTGCTGATTTCTTGAATTGTTTGGTTTTGTTGGTGAACATCGTTATATGTGTTGTTGCATTGAATAGCTGCTTCTTGGTGTAAAACTGGATTTGATATAGTGTTTAGATCTTCATAGCACAGTGGTCTATTTTCTCTATAGCATGCAGAGGTAGCTTCTTGGAAACAGGGACTATTATCAGTATAAAACAAAGAAGTACCGTCTTGGTATGGCAAAGTCGGTTTATCTTGAAAGAATGTTGGACTAGGACTCCATCGCCGTATCGATGGAATAACATTTTGAGGCGTTGATAAAAAATTTCTGTCATATGTAACACCTGGTGCATAAAGAATATTCGTTTCTTGACTTGTCAGACAAGGATAGCTCCCAGAAAGAGTGATCTTGGGGAGAGTGTAACTCCTCGTCTGCACTTGTAAAGCATCTCTGGGGGACAATCTACTATTCCTCATATTTTCTTGATACGCTGACTTTTTAAGACAACTTTTGAGACACTGTTCGTTGGTTCTCATTAATTCACCACCTTCTTGAGGCCTTGGGGATACTCTTCCATCCGTAATTATTCTAACATCTGGTTCTATATGGATTTTTTCTGAGAAGTGCACCTTATGGGCATTATTTTTTTCGCCACCTTTCAGTGGTGGTACTTGTTGCAGTTTATTGGACGCTGCCTGGGTGACATATTGATTTTCCAGAACTTGTGAAATGTCAGTCTGAAAGAAAAAAAAACGATTAAAGGATTTGAATGGGATGGGAATTTGTGGTCAGTTCGACCATAACATCAAGCATTCGAAAGATAATGAGAAAGTTTAGGGTGTTCTTGAAACTTTTGAATGAAATTCACCAGCAAACAATAAAAAGCACTGATTTCCTGATTATTTCTAAAGAAAGATTGAAATTTGGAGCAAAAATTTATGTTGGAGTAGGTACTAAAATTTTCCACAAAATAATGGATAGTCAGGAGATGATTTTCCAACAAGATGGCCCTATATTAATGCAGCACGAGTAAGAGAGCACCACATATCCCGTAAGATGAAATGGGAGTTCAGGGCCGATCGAATGGCCTGCGCGTTCACTGGACCTCAACCCCATCGATTTATTTAATTGAGGATTGTGCAAAGAGCTGGTTTACGCGACGAAAAACAACAAAGAACAAGAATTAAGGCAAAAACTTCAGAATTGGAAAGAAAAATGAAGCAAGAATATTCGAATACACAATTGAAACACATCTTTCTGATTCAATTCTTTCTTATTCTTTAATATTAATATATAAACTCTTCCGTGGATATGAAATAATAATAGTAAAAAGACTTTTATCAAGTTCTTTAAGTTTCCTACATCCGAGGATTATCTATACGTAGATAAAAAGCCATATTCATTGTAATAATTCATGTCTTTTGAGGAGCTATGAAGATGCATAATAAAGTTGCGAAACGTTGCTTGAAGGGTCTGATCATGTTTAAAAACTATCATTATTCCATACCTAAGAAAGAGTTTATTGAAATCTTTTTATGTATCGATTATGTATTCAGGTTCAGGTTGAAGGAAGGAAGTTTGAAGATTTGCTGTAATAAATAGTTATTTTTCAGCAATTTGTACTATTTATTTGTTATCAAAAAACAGGTAATATCCCAACTAGCCATTATGATTTTTATTCTTGCTCACATTTTGAATTTTAGTGGTAAAACCGAAATTATTATTAAATTGCACATCCTACAGGTATTTTACAGGAATTTCAATTAAATTCAATGTAAAATTTCCTTTTTTTGAATTTAATTACTATACTATAAAAATGATAAGAAGTAGATGAAGTCCCTGAAACACGTTCTAATCGTGTTTCAATGAGTTTTAGCCTATCCGCCGTCGAATGCCAATGATAACAAAATTTTTTTCAATGATTTTGGTAGTTTAGAAGCATGAGAGGGATTTAAAAAATAGTTGATGACGAGATATTGTTGATGATGGAGCTCGTGTTGAATGATTGTTTGGGCTATTACCATCATCTATTGTGGATGTAATGATTTCCGACGTTTCGATAGACATCTTCTATCTTTATCAAGGAGAAAAGTAAGAAACCTTTTGAAAATTATCAATTTTCAAAAAGTCAATTGACAGAAGTCATGAAAGAAAATGAACGATGTTATATACTCACCTGTGATATGATGATCTTTTTAAGTTAGATCGAACTATCGGCGTCCAAACTTCTGGCAGATCTATAGATGGAGCACTTATGGAATCAGGTGTTATTTTCATAAATGCTGCTTCTTTGATTTTTCTTCTTGCAAGTTTTTCTTCTTTGGATATTATTGATGTTTCATTCCACTTTATACGATGATTCTCATCTACAGCATGTTGGACCAACCTGGATTTGTCGCTGTCTAGTACTCGTAGAAGCTTCTGATGTTCTTTTATTCGTACATTCAGAGGGCGTTTAGTAGCGATGTAAGATCTTCCGCACTCGCAAGGTAATTCATATATGCAGTTCTTTGTCCTTTGTGTCTCATTATTAGATTTATATCTGTTGGTTCTGGTTGGCTTTCTCTTGTTCGTCTAGCTTTTTCTAATATCTTTTTGAGGTAGCCATTGCTTCTAAGAGTTTTCGAGATGTTATTTATTTCTTCATTTTGGTCTTCTTCAGTGCAACAAATATTTATTGCTCTATCAAATAAACATTTTGCTACTCCCAATTTAGTGTTTAGTTGGTGGTTTGAATCAAAATGTAGATATTGTCCTGTGTTCGTTGGCTTTTTATACACAGTGGTTCTTGGGATTCCATTTTGTTTATGTACGAGTACATCTAAGAATGGAAGTTGTCTGTCTTTCTCGATTTCAATTGTGAATTTAATTGATTCCTCTTGATTTAGATGTTGAAGGAATCCATCTATAGTGTCTCTTCCATGTTGCCAAATAATGAAAGTATCATCTACATATCTTTTCCACAGTTTGGGTTTAAGTGCATATTTTTCTAATGCTTTCTGTTCGAAAATTTCCATATATAAATCAGCTAAAATTGGTGATAGTGGTGAACCCATGGCCATTCCAAATTCTTGTTGATAAAAGATGTCTTCAAATTGGAAATATGTTGTTTCAATACAAATAGAAAGCATTTCCATAATTGCATTCACGCTTAGTGTAGTTCTTTCACTAAGGGTTTGATCTTCTTCTAGCTTTTTCCTAACTATGATAAGTGTTTTATCTGTCGAAATATTAGTGAACAAACTGGTAATGTCGAAGCTGACTATAACGTCTTCTTCCATGATTTATTGATGTTTCATTATTTCTATGAAGTGTTTCGTGTTTCTTATCATCAATGTTGAATTACTTTTTAATGGTGATATAATTTTCAGCAGAAATTTAGCTAATTGGTGGCATGCTGAATTTCTTGAACTCCCAATTGGTCTTAGAGAAATATTTGCTTTGTGTATTTTTGGTAGACCATATAAATGTGGTGGTTTACTGAAGTGAGGTGTAAGTCTTGATCTAATGAATTGACAAACTCAGGTTGGTCCAACATGCTGTAGATGAGAATCATCGTATAAAATGGGATGAAGCATCAATAATATCCAAAGAAGAAAAACTGGCAAGAAGAAAAATCAAAGAAGCAGCATTTATGAAAATAACACCTGATTCCATAAGTGCTCCATCTATAGATCTGCCAGAAGTTTGGACGCCGATAGTTCGATCCAACTTAAAAAGATCATCATATCACAGATGAGTATATAACATCGTTCATTTTCTTTCATGACTTCTGTCATTGACTTTTTGAAAATTGATAATTTTCAAGAGGTTTCTTACTTTTCTCCTTGATAAAGATAGAAGATGTCTATCGAAACGTCGGAAATCATTACATCCACAATAGATGATGGTAATAGCCCAAACAATCATTCAACATTTAAAAAATAGCCAGAAGCTTTGGAAGCTTCTGTATTTTTAAATAGAAGTAGAATGTTTGAGTGAATTCTATTAATGTCTAAAGCTCCAACTTTCAAGCCTTTAGTAAGTTCAGGAAGCTGAGTTATTTGTTAAAACAACATTTAAGACAATCGTGTCATTAAAAAGGACTGAAAAATACCTACTCCGAAGTTTTGAAACCTCGCAGTAATCATTAAAAATACACACAAGAAATTATAACTCGAAAACTGGGAAAAATCGCGAATCATGTATCGGGTATTTTAGGATTTCCAAAGATGTGAGATTTTGTTGATGTCACTTATTGGATCACCCTGTATAATATCCAAAGAAGAGAAGGTCACAAGAAAAAATCAAGGATTCATTAAAATCACTCTGAACTCATAAGAGTTGCATCAATAGCCGGAAATTTTGAGGCCGATTGTTCGATCTAAGTTCAAGCCAAAGATGACTACAAATTGTATCTAATTACTAAGTTTTATGAATTTTGACAATAATTTCTAATTGAAAAATTTTCTAACATTTTCTGCCTTTCCTAAAGCTAATTTTTATTGAGAACGATAGAAGACGTCTAAAGAATCGTTGGTAGAAAGAAGAACAATAATGGATTGTTGATATAGCCCAAATAATAATATTATGAGGGTTCCATCATCGAAAATATCTCGTTAATAATATTAATATATACTTCATCATTGAATGGTGTATGCTAAGAGGATTATTTTTCAATAATATAGATATTTCAGTTTGAATTTACTCTGGGTCATTTAATATAAATATAATGGTGTAGGTGGTCATAGAACCACCTCGAATTTATGGTATCGAAACTTGATGAGAAAAACGGCAGTAATATTTTATGAAGGAAATACGTCCACAAATATGATTTTGAGTGACAGCCAAGTTAACAAACTCCCCAATTCCCATTTCTAATAGAGAAACTGATGTAAACTGAGCGCTGGTCACAGCGAAAAATTTTCTGAAAAGTATATAAGGACGTTGTTGTTTTCTTTCGACGAGTTTAAGTTCAGATTTCACGCAGAAATGTTCCATCCTGTGAAACTTGTATTTTTCTTCAGTTTGATTGGCTGCTTTCTAGTAAGTATACACGTTTTTATTTCTTAATTTGAATGTTCACTTTCGGAACCGAACGAGCTGTTAACTCGAGGATAGTTTTCTTCGAGGTAAATTCTACAAGGTGTTTCAAATTCGACTGCACATTCCTGAAGAACTGGACATATTCGAAATTCGAAAATTGGGAATAGTAATATTGTTGGACATTCTTCTTGAAATTTTTTTCGGATATTATCAAGTATCTAATCTGTATATATTGAAAAATGGAGAATTGCGCTTATTTATATATATTATATATATATATATAATAATTTAATAAAGCCTGTATAGCCGAAAATGCTCCAGATTTATGAATATTTGAGCATTTCAGGGAAGGACGGACACTACCATAATCCCAATTTTCAGATTTCAAATTGATGTAGGTTTGAAGAAATGCCTTACAGGCACTCAAACTTGAAACACCATGAAAAATGCGAGTACAGTGTAAAAACATTTTGAAAATATCATTAGTTGGGAGTCTTTGGAACAAATATTGACATCTTCTGCCAATATCTGATTGATATATTGAACTATCGTTACGTAATAAAATGTAAATCAAAGACGTGATGAAGAAAATTCATTTCATGATAAATTTTTTACTGTTTCGTCCTATTGGGAAAAAATCGAAAACGAAATTTTTTCTTCGATAGTAACATTTTAAGGAAAATCAATAAGTGAAGTCGATTATTTTTTTATACTTAAGCTTTTTTCTTGCAAAGCGTGAAACTTTATATTGCTCTATTTTTTCATTTTGAAAATATATAAATTTCACACCGAACAAAAAATGAACCATGAAGATGTGTCATCAATTTTTTGAATTAGTTCAAAGACCTACACTTGGCAACAAATTTGAGACACCCAGTATGATATGAACTGTACTCGTCTTTTTCTAACTATTCAGTAAGATAAAGCAGAATTGTGAACCGTTATTACAGTGCTGAAAATTGCTAGGGACAACACTGGTTTTGTAAAATAAAATATATGATAATGGGTACTCCTGGGTACTGAGGTTATTGAGTATGTATTATTATGAGTGACAGGTTTCGTCAGCGGAATGGGTAAAGTGAACATTTTAACTATTCATTTTTGAGCTCACAAGGAACAATTTTTTCTAATGCAGTTTCCGAAATATGCCATCATTATTTTAAACAACATTCAATTCATTGTCAAAATAAATGTATTCATCAAAAACTTCCCTTGAAAATATACTAGTTGAAAAAAAATGAAAACAGAAAAGATCACTTCTACGAAAATCCGAAAGATCGCCAGTTCTTAAGTAGTTTCATGAAAAGAACACGGCTAATGCAAAATATTAAATACGTGATTTCAGAAAAAGACTGAAAGAAAGTTATGATTCGCTGATTAATGTTATGCAATGTTGTGCTATCAGGTGAAAACCTATCGAATGTCATGACTTGGGGCTTCACTAATAAGAGGATTGAAACTTATTCAAATATAAAAAAATCGGAACAGTTGCAAATTTTGGGCAATGAATGAATAATACATAAAAATATAGAATTACATGTGGAAATAGTAGGTTGTCCCAATTTGTAGAACACTGTTGTTTTTCAAAATTTCCACCTTTTTCTAATTGTGAATTTTTCAGGCACAAGACCCTCGAAAAAGGGGTGCGTCCCCATTCGTAATAGATTGGCTTGATGAAAATGACTATCTGGACAATGATATGGTGACTTGTACCAGCCATGGTTGTGTAAAAAGATCGGATGCTGATGGTCCATTTTGGGCAAATAGAGGTAAAAAAGATCCGAAATACTTACAAAACAGACTGTACGCACAAGAACCTTCGTGGTTGTACCTTTCGGATGATAATTTAGGATACAACGAACCATTCTTCGTTACTAGAGGTGAGCGATAACGAATTTCAGAAAAAGCATTCATAAATTAGTTTTAGGAAAGAAAAGATTCGACTTCTTGAGAAAGTACCCGTGGCTCCTGAAGGAATTAGGACAGGAAAAACGAACTGAAGCATCAGATCCATTTTTCGCAGCAAGGGGAAAGAAGAACCTAAATGATTTTTAGTTGATGTCACATTTTCCATTCCATTGCGAATGAATATTTCGATTTTTATTATTATTTGAATCTGATATAAAGTGAATAGAAGAATACACTCATGAATGTGTAGGATGCTGAATAAATTAGCAATAGAATTCATTTCGATGTTCATATTCGATATTTATCGTTAAAGTTGGAATAAAAAACTGATAAAAACGAAATGTTATATTTTCACATTTTAAGAAGTCTTCTACCTACGTGTGGCTTATTTCTTGGAATAATGTGTTTTTATTTTTATGACTTGCCTAATTTTAAATTTTATATTGATGGAATAGTGGCAATTAAATAATAATCTCATGCTCATCAGTATACAGGGTGAGTCCTTGACCACTGCGTTAATTTTATTCATAGGTTCTTGAGATCGAAATAAACACTTTTTTCCAATACCGTTTTTCCATATTCAGCTGCGTTAAAAAGTTATAAGCATTTTAAGTATTCACGTTGGGCAAATACCCCTCTCTAGTGCAGTTTAGTTTGAATGAAAATTACCTTCGACAGCATCCACTATTGAATCTGAATTGTTTAAAAACGTTATTTTCCCACTAAACAATGATTCACTCATGTTTCATCAGATGATTATATCGATTTAATTCCTTTCAACTTCAAATATCTTGTAAATTTAGGAAAAAAGATGATGAATGATTTTATCTGCAAAAGACTTATTATTCCAGGAAGTACAAGATACGGACCTTTAGTTCAAGTGATATTTGTTTTTCACTAACCAATCTGTAGAGTAGTCGTAAGAAACCCAAAAGAAATGGCATAAATCTATTGATGCCAAAATATGCATGGCTGTTATCAAAAACCTTCTACAAGAGATTATCTCAATTAATATTGTCGTTTGAATAATACAGGTGAAAATGCAATTTTTTTATGTAATTTCAACACCCATTATCTTTTGAAGGGGGCTAAATTTGGAAACATATTATGGGAAGAAAATGTTTCCGTCGACGTCAAGAATCTATGGTTAAAATTAACGCAGTGGTCAAAGACTCACCCTGTATAAGTTTAAACAGAGAAGGTATTATTACAGTTCACAATCAGTAAAAGAACTAGATTGAATATTCTACTACGCATCATCAAGTACTATCAGTATAATTACAGTAACATAATTTTTATTTGTTGTTTAGACAAATAGAGAACTGTTCAGTTAGTGTGTAAAATTATTATGTCAAATTAATTGTTTTATTTATTTAGTTCAACTCGGTTTTCAGCGACATATGCTTGAAGGATAAACTTGATTCAGAGAATAATGAACCAAAGGAATTTCAAATTTTTCAAATTTAATGAAACGAATGCAATTTAGAACCTTAAAAAAGCTGTATTACATAATTATGGAGTCGTATTTATCAGATTTTCCCGTGAAGTATGCGAAACCACTCCTACCAAAGTCAAATCCGGAGTATCACAGAGAAGTATTTTGGGACCACTTTTATATATCATTTATACTTTAGACATACCGGAAAGTGAGAACACCACTATAACATCTTTCGCAGACGATATAGCCATACTTGCATCTGATGAAAACGCAGAAACAGCTTCCAAACAATTGCTGGAGCACCTGGATGACCTTGGACAGAGGCATCGAAAATGGCGACTCAACATTAATGAAGCATGAAGTCAGTGCAAGTTATTAACTACGAGAAGAAGTATATGTCCCTTTGCCAAAATATTCGAAAGGGAAATACCAATCGCCACCAAAGCTAAATATCTTGGCATACATTTGGACCAGAGCCTCAACTGCCTAAAAGAATGAAATAAATCTGAAATTCCGAAAAATGTATTGGCTTACAGGCAGGAAGTCGAAATTGAACCTTCAAAATAAATTGTTACGATGATCAAACCAATATGGACGTACGGCATCCAATTCTGGGGTGGCGTTAAGCCTTCAAATATTCAAATTATCCAAAGAGTACAAACAAAAATACTATGTGCATTGGTTCATGTCCCTTAGTATGTCTCCAACCACACCATCCATGAAGATTTAAGAGTCCCATATGTCAGCAAAGAAATAGAAGACCGCTCGAGAAAATACCATCAGAAGCTGCAAGGACATGTCAACCAACTGATTGACCAACTGACAGAAGATCCATTCAACTCACGAAGATTGAAAAGGACCTGGCCAAACGATCTGAATGGCTCATTATAACTAAGAATCTATCAATGTGAAATACTTTCTACGATTACTAATCTATACATACAACACATTTACTAAATAATTTTTTAAGTAAATTGTAAATTTCAGTAAATAATATAAAAAAAATTCAAAATGTGAAAATCGAATAGCATTAGTTAAGAAGGGAATCCTATTCAGGATGAGCATGATATCTATGTTTTAGCTTTACAACTATTGAACCAGAGGAGATATACAAAATTTGATACCCCATTCTAGTTCTGTTTTCCTGAAAAAGTAACAATGGTAGTATACATTTTTAATTACAGTCAAGAAGGCTTTTGATTATATGCTCTTTACTCAATTTCTTCTAGATCGAAAAATAATGGACTGATGTCTTAGAGATACGTGCTGTTGACTGTTAAATCTTACGAAAGTTCGAATTCAAATCAGCGCTACTATTGTTTCGAAACATGTATATATTTTTTCATTCCAAAATGAATGATGAAAGTTTAACATGCTCAAATGTTACTTTAGGTACAATTATAATGAGGAAGAAGCTTCACAAGATTATTTGAAAAGTTTTCCAGAAAGAATTTAACGGATCAAATCAATATTTGGACGACTCGAAAACAATTTGATTGCACAAGAAAAGATCAAGAAAGTATAATATACATAACGATGAAAATACTGTATTGAGATAAATCGGTACTGTATCCAGATATGCCCTATACATATAGGAAATAACCTGCCCTTCAACTTAGAGATCCTGCCTGTCGATCAGAATTTCACCATTGGTATTTGGAAAAACTAGACTATGGTCGGACGAAGTTCACATAAGTAGCGCTGCGATATTCAACAGACACAATGAACATTTTTGGTTTTAATGCCTGGTTTCTGTAGATGTTCCTCATCAGAGTAGGTTTGGGTTTAATGTATGATGTGCTATCAGAAAAACCTATCGCATTTACGAGAGAAATTTTAACAGTAACGCTATGAAGAAATAATTGAGCAGCACATTATTGAAGAATATTTGGACAATTTACCTCTAATTTAATTGATGAGTTTAGTCATATCCTCATGTGTTATTCCATATGCTGTTTGAAATAAACTGGTATTCGTGCATATTTATTTGAAATCCAATAAAAATATTCTGCCGTATCCATTTCAATATAACTATATCGATTAAACGGTGGATCATGTGGATTTTTTCGTTATTGCGTAATCCATTTTGAGATATAAAAGGTAATAAAATATATCCATGTTCGAGTTTTGTAGGAATTAGTTTAAAGCATAGAAATAATGAAACTGACGGAAAGACACTGCTCTTGTTAGAGGAAGCTTAATTTTTCTATGCTCATCAACAAACCATAGAAATAATGAGACTCAGATAAAAGAAGGTTTTTGACCAATTCTATTACTTGCATTCATACAAACCATACGATGTTGCATATTTTTGATAAATAATTGAGCTTTGAAAAATTGGAATAGAAATCTTGTGTTTCTTAAAAAAAAATTCGGTTATAGCTTCAAAATTAATAATGGTGCAAAAAAAACACGCTATTGCATTCTACGTGGAAAACTGCCTGTATAAAGTTTTAATTTCAGAGCTCAATCATCAGTATTAGTGGAGATATAATTTTTTTTTGACATCGCCTTTTCTTCAATTTTCACTTAAGTGTATAACTCGAAAACAAAACAAAAATATGGGATATCTGATTTTGTCTATCTCCTCTGGTTTAAAAGTTGTAGTGCTAAAATATCGAAATACGCCTAATCTGTTCAATTCAAATTAAAATACCATTAAATAAATAACTCCAAAATAAGTACAGAGAAAATGAATAACAATAGATTTATAATCAGAGTAGTTGCATTGGTCGAAACATTATAGTAATAAAAATATTTTATTTTCAGTTATTTTTTATTGTTTCCATTGTATATATAACAAAGGAAATAGATGCATAAAAGCTTGAAATTTTTAATCCGGTTGATCTGAGAACTGCATTGATAACAGTTCGAATTACGTTTCTACAACTTGGTGGGACATCTAATAAAAAGTTTTCAGCAGTTAAGAGTAATCAAAAGAAGCTGTTGGGGCAGTAATTTTTAATTGCGCATGTTCACCGGTAATATTACTGTAATTTCATGTCTGGTATGAAACTAATATAACATTTTCATCAATACCCAATAATAAATGTTAACCAGGAATTTGAAATGATTGATTATGACCTAAAATCTTTCTGAAAATTCATTAACTTTTCGGGAACCACTCTCTACTTTTTCAAGACTGAAAATCATAAAATTTAAATGGATAAACATTTATCAAATATTGTTTTTGAGTATAAATGATAATGTTTTATAAATATAAGTTAGTTTTTGTGATTTTGAATCGAAAATTAAAATAATGAATTCATCACCTGTGCTTTGGCCAAGTAGAGCGCAAGCTCCTCATACTGATCGTTCAAACTCATGTAGTCCTGAAACAGAATTGAAAAATAGAATATTTTTCGAAATTACCACAAATAATAACAGAATTGTTAATACATACATATAGTAAAAAGCTCAATATAATAACTTCAGTTAATCACGTCATTACACATTACACATTTATGCAAATACAAATAAAAAATTATGCATTTTAGTCATTGTATAATATTGAACTAGTGGCTTACATTATGTTTTAGTAAAAAATACAGCATGTGTATTAGGTTTCGCCAGAGGTTTTGAATGAAATAAAGAGATATTTCGAATGATGAAGTTCAAACCCATTAATTTCGTTAAAAAATGTTCATGAATATGCGCATCTGGCTTTGCCTAAATGTATATCATAATGTTTCATTTTCTTCAGAGGATCGGGTCAAGATCGAAATTTGAGAATTGTTTCATGATTTGAAATTAAAGGCATCTGTTTATTGGGCTCCGCATCAGTGGCGTAGCTAGGTAACCAAGGGCCCTGGGGCAAATTACAAAATGGGACCCCCTTGCTATGTGAACTGATTAGGTTTTATGAAATAAAAATATGAAAAATACAAATACTTTAAAAATACCATGCTACTTAAGCTCTTTCTTGTTCACTGCAAGGCAGATAATATAATTATTAAACAGTACCATAAATTGCAATTAATACCTGGTGTAGGTTTGGCTAATAAAGGGTGTCCCAAAATTAACGCAAGATTTGAATTAAATAGAAACCACGGATTTTAGTCTTTTGATTGTAATTTTTAATTGATTAATAAAGTATATAGGATAGGGTTATTATAGGGACAAACGGCCTCCGCGGCTTTGTATACACATACGCATTCGTTTGTCGAAATTTTCCATGACCGTTCTGCATTAATGTGGCTGAATCTTCTTCAATGCACGCATGGTTGTCGGTTTATTAACGTAGACTTGTGATTTCAAATAATCCCATAAAATTCAATCTAATGGCGTTAAATCACTTAATCAAGGGGTCCAATTCTGATCACCTGGAAATGTCTCATGCAGTAATTGAAGTGTTTCACGGACTGTATGGTACCGTCTTGTGAAACCACCTATTGGCCACAGTTAAAACACCATTGCTATCATATTTTCTTGGAAATTTTCGAACTGCGGCCGCCACGCCTTCATTATATTTGAAATATTGTTCAGCAATGAAGACACGTTGTTCTATTGCATAACACTCCATTTTACTAGCCCTAAATTGTCAACTGTCGATTTATTTTGTTTTTAGGGTTAACGACACCATACTGTATAAATGGCGGCAAACTCAAATCTTGCGATAATTTTGAGACATCCTTTGAAACGAATAGAGAATACCCAAGGGTTTGTTATATTAAGGTTGGCCATACCAACTGGCTTATAACAATAATTAAATAAACAATTTCTTCCTAGCCTTAGTTTTCGCGGAAATATCAATGTTCAAATTCAGACTTGATGCGGTTTTAGTTTCAATTGCTCTTGGCAATAAATGTCAAAGTCGACTTTGGCCCATTTATTTCAAAATAATCTTTAACATTTTTAATTTGCTCAATGACCATTCAAGTTGCAGAAATTGTAAAGAAAAATAACATTGCCGTAAAATGTACCGCCTTGGCCAAAAGTATTGAGCACCCTAAAAAATTTCGCAGGTGCACGGCAAGTGTGGGAAAAACAAAGCTATTGTTTAAGGATTCTTTTGTCGGCATCTAAAAAGGATTAAAACTAATTACATGTGCCGCAAAAAGCAATAAAACACCTGGGTGCCATAAAGTTTGCTATTTTTGCACATTTTGTCTTTATTTATCAGTTCGCTACTGCCCTTCGTTGTGGACACATCCAGTCGTTTAGTTTGCTTTTGGCGATTCTTTGCGGAAGATTGGAGTGATATCGTTATAATATGCCAAAAAGAAACGAACTTTCGTTAGAAAAACGTGTGCAGATACAGGTTCTGCATGAGCAAGGGAAATCACAAGTAGAGATTTCCAAAATTGTGAATTGTTCTCGCCGATCTGTGCAATATGCTATTGAGCGATTCTCTGCTACCGGATCTCATCGGAATAGGCCTAGAACCGGGCGCAAACGCATCACTACAGGTCGTCAAGATCGTCAGTTATTGAGAGAGTCCTTAAAAAATAGGAAAAAAACTCCTTCCAAGCTTGCTGCTGAATTGTCAGTACAAATTACACCATCAATTTCTGCTCGCAGAATTCGCAAACGACTTCAGGAAGCTGGTTTGAGAGGGTGTAAAGCCAGAAAGAAGCCATGGCTCTCGGATGACAACAAGAAAGCTCGATATGAATGGGCTTTAAAACACCGAAGTTGGACTACAGAAGATTGGTCAAATGTCGTGTGGTCAGATGAATCAAACTTTGAGGTAAGTTAGTTAATTTAGTTTCCTTAATATTTCATAAACTTTTTGAAAAAAATGCCTCTTTATTTTAACTTAATATTTTTCTCGGGGCTCAATATTTTTCTCGTTGTTGCAGATTTTTGGAACACCTGGTGTGATCTTTGTTCGTCACCGGGTAGGTGAAGAATTTAAACCAGAGTGTGTAGTACCAACTGTAAAACACGGTGGCGGCAGCATAATAGTTTGGGGCTGCATGACTGATTCTGGAGTTGGCGAATTGTTCATGTGTGAGGGTCGCATGAACTCTGAAAAGTACATAAATGTACTAGAATCTGCGTTGTTGCATTCATTCAACACACTTTTTGGAGACACAAATATGGATGGCGTTAAATTCCAGCAGGATAACGCGCCGTGCCACAAGTCTGCTCGCTCGATGACATGGTTTCGAGAAAATTCCATTGAACTTCTGGACTGTCCTGCCCAGTCTCCGGACCTAAACCCCATAGAGCATTTATGGGGTTTATTAAAGCGCAGAGTCCGGCGCCACACTATTAACAACAAAGAAGAGCTAAAACGATGCTTGCGTCTGGAGTGGAACGCGATAACGGCTGAAGACTGTAGAAAACTAGTGAACTCGATGCCAAAAAGAATTTCTGCCGTAATTAATGCAAAAGGTGGACCCACAAAATATTGATTATGTATTAATAAATAATGATATAAACATACAGGAATTGTTTCATTTTATTTAGGTTTGACCCTGTTCAAAAAACTGAAAGGTGACATGGGTGCTCAATACTTTTGGCCAAGGCTGTACTTCCGTTAGGTCGCATTCAAGCACTCCATATTGTTCATTATTTCCTTACATAATTCGTGAACAGTTCATGGTTAAATTAGTTGAGGTGGAATTAGGTGGTAAATATTAATAAATTGAAATGGAAAATCAGAACCTTATATAGCTGAATATTTTTTTGGAATTCGTCACATTTTTGTAATATTCATCAACATGTAATAACAATATTGGTGTTGGAAAGTCGAATATTTAACAGATTGTTCTCATACCAACAAAACTTGTATATAATTGATATAATACATTGTCAAGCACATTATATTATCAATTTTGAATATTCTTTCTCGATTTGGAAAGCGGTGATCGGCAGTTAATTCATCAAAATATTTTTTAACTTTTCTTCAACTTTTTTCTTGATAATGGATTTCAATACCATATTTTACTACTTATTATATTACTATAAAAACGGTAACGCTATGAAGAAATAATTGAGCAGCACATTATTGAAGAATAATTGGACAATTTACCTCTTATGGAGAGATGAAATATTTACTTTAACAAGATGATACTCCACCTCACAACAGCAGAAATATTAATGAAAAAATAGGCGAACAACCTTGGCAATGAATGAATAGAAAACAAAGGGCCGGCTCGTTTCATTGGTTTGGCATTGTTAAATTTTTTTCTGGGGCCATATTAAAGATGAACTTTAAAGAAATGATCACGCACACATGAATGAACTCGGAGAAAATTTTCTAAGCTCTTTGAACACACTTTCAAATATTCATCTATTGAATATACGCTGCGATTCATCGAGAAAATGTGTCGACTGTACATTGTTGTGGATTTTAGTATCTACTTGAACTTACATTTGAGTTATTACCTAATACCAATTACAATCACTATTAGTTATTGAAAAATATTTTTCCTTCATTGCTTTTCTAATTAAATTGATGAGTTTAATCATATCTTTATGCGTTCTTTCATATGCTATTTGAAATAAACTGGTATTCCTGCATATTTATTCTGAAAATCCATAAAAATATTCGTCACATTTTTGTAATATTCATCAACATGTAATAGCAATGTTTGTGTTAGAAAGTCGAATATTTAACAGACTGTTCTCATACCAACAAAACTTGTATGTAATTGAGATAATACATTGTCAACACATTATCAAAAATCTAATTTTTGAATATTCTTTCTCGATTTGGAAAGCGGTGATCAGCAGCTAATTCATCAAAATGTTTTTTAACTTTTCTTCAACTTTTTTCTTGATAATAGGTTTCAATGCCATATTCTATTGCAGTTCCACTGGCTTTGCACTTAAATAATAAGAAATCATTTCTATGAATTTCTAACTTTGCTTTGGTCTCTGCTTGAACTTTACTCGTCTCGTCCAAATTGATGTCAAATATTTGTACAGTTTTGGATGCATATTTGAGATTTTTCATGTGCATAAATTCGCAAAGCAACATGAACTCGAAATTAAGCTGTTAATACTCTCTTCTCTTCTTCATTACCCTCATACTTATTAGGACTCTTTAGAATTTCCCATAATGCTTCGATAATATCAAAATAACGAAGTTTGATCGTATCGTATTGCTCGTTCTGAACTATCTAATCGAATTTAATATTTTTAGAGCAGTATACGATTCGCCAGTGAATTTTGATAGTAGATCTTAACTCTTGATGCTGTTTCCGAAAGAGTTATACAAATCTTGCATCGCATCTTAAAAGATCTGTATTTCCAGCATCATTTATCACCACATTAAACATATGAGTGGCACTGTGTACGTACTCTGCGATAGGTTGGATATCCTTGATATATTTTCGTACACCATTAACACAGTGGCTTTGCCTCACAAATTTTTTGGAATCAATTTTTTTGTCGATAACTAATGTTGATTAAATCAACTGCGCCTTGTTTGATGGCTGCATAAAACCCTAGGATGTCTTTACTTCTATATCAATTGCTTTTCATTTTCTGATCTAATCATTACTGCAGATGGGTTTTGAGTTGGGTCCCCAAGATCTCAATCATTTCATTTTGAATTGTTGTTCTCAAATATCTTTTAGATCACAATAAAACGCGCATGGATGAATAATAAGATGCACATATCGCTATTCGTCAAATTGTCAATACTGCCAACCTACAGAAAGAATTTAAAGGAATTCCTCAGGCATAACTTTTGAATTTGTTTCAACTGAGTTGTCATGATTGAAGTGGGGTTTGAGCTTGTCAAATTTATACTGAAAATTGGAGGAATTTCCAAATGCTCAGTTGAATCGAGATTTCTGGTAAGGATTCGAGGGCCCCCTGAACTTGAGGGGTACTGCCCCGTTTAGCCCTTAGGTAGTTACGCTACTGCTTCGCATACGCGACGGAGGAAACGAATAAATAGTTTAAGTGAAAACAATTTAAACAGTATATATCGGATACAATGAAGTTGATGCCCGTCGGTATACGTGACTATAATGGTAATGCGTATACGAAGATCCGAAGGCTCAGGTTTTTTTTCTCTGGCATATCAATGGACCCTGAATAACGAGCTATTGTCACCATGGCACGCGTTTATGCAGGTGCACCATCAGAATGCATATCCAAATGGAACACAACTCTACAGGATGGACTCGGTCAAAAAGCCCAAAAGGACCACTGAATTTGATGATGAAAAATTTTTGATGGTGGAACTAGTGAAAATTGATCATTTGGGCTAAATCCACCATATGTTAGATGGATAACATTCTCTATTGCGGCCAGAAAATTCCTTGGTTCATCCCTTGGACCTCTTTTTTTATTCTCTATTTTAACGATATAATTTCGTGTTTTAACCATATAAAAATTTTACGGCATGCAGTCGGGTTTGGCCCAAAAACGATCTTAATCGAGATATTGAAGATATGGAAACTCTAGCTCATCTCTTTCGGAAGCTGGAGTATATGGCTGGACAGACATACTGAATTTTCACTCCGTACTCTTCAACAGGAAGTCAAACTCAATTGATTAAGACAAACTAATACTAAACGATGAGCTTATTTTTTATGTGAAATGCTTATAAAAAAAATGAGAAGAACTGAAAATAAATACGATGCATTAACCGCAATCACGACACAAGATACCATAAAGTCGAACTAGATAAAAATCAAACCTGATAAAGAAAACCGAAGAACGATAAATTGCATATATGAAATAGCATGCGATGCAGAAAATTTTATATCGGAGAAGCAGAGCGCCCTTTGAAAGTAAGAATAAAAGAACACCAGAAACTTTCTCAATTACTGGACACCGATAGGTCGAAGTTGGTGCAACATGCTGTTGATGCAGTTTTAGAGCAAATTATAATATTGTTCTATCAACGTTAACACGACAGTGTTATAGGACACATAGCTTTTTTACCCGCGGCTTCGCCCGCAGTGGAGTGGATGAATATGAATTAGATATTGTCGTCACCGCCGGTAATAAAGTGGGACGGTATTATCGTATTCAGAGTTGAAACTTCATTACTGTAATGCTAGATGACGTTGAAATAGCTGAATTTGCCGGTTTTTTGACAAAGAATTTTCTTATCTTTCGTAAAAAAAAATTTTTTTAATAAAAAGTATCCTATGTTACTTCTAATACCTTCGAGAGTATATGTACAAAGTTGCCTGATGATATAATAGTAGTATGATTTCAGCATACCGAACAAAGTTGGTTCCTTTGCGAATATTCATAAAACTGTTCTATTAGCGCTAAGCGAAACATTTATAAAATGACTCTTTAAATGTTGTATTTCTGATATTATTATTATCTGAAGCATATTGCACTCAGATGTACCCTTAAAAAAATATTATTCGAACATATTAAAATTAAATCAATTTATGATAATTATAAAATACAAAAATGTTTGTGAGGATACAAAATCATTATTTAATTATATTATATTATATTATAAATCGAATCACCATTTCAGTATTATTATTTCATTTCAACAGTGGCGCGTGATCTTTATTATTATGAATTCGCTAGGTAAATGGAAGAAAGTTAAAAAAGAGTGGAGGATTTTACCGAAAAGTTGTATAATACTGTCAAAATATCTTAGGGGACAAAGTGATTATTGATAAAAATTTGTTAGATGTCTCTATAAATCAAACGAACAAAATGATTTATTCGCTCCAAGTGGTTTTATTGTACCATGTGGCTCCAATGAAACTGCTCTTGATCATCAAGAACTTGAGACCAGGACTTTCGAAGAAGATGAAGGTGTACTAAATAACTGAAAATATGAAATTTTTTCCCATCTCTTTTATTCTATGAGATATCTACTCTGTACAATGTTATACACGCATATTCTTTTTTAAATTTTTTTCACCGATACCTTTTCCTACAGTACGTCTTCTGTTAAACGAAAATGTACCCAAAAGTTTGAATATTTTATTAAGTTCTATCCCAGAACAAAAATATTTTATAAGAACTCTCACGGTGTTGAAAGTACTTTATAACATGGAAGCCATATTTTATGTTATTCAAATTTCCAGTTTAGGGCGGCCATTTTTAACTGTATTACAAAAAGTCTAATCCCAATTCGAACTGTATATAACGGTTGAATATGGATTCTTTAAAGAATTTCAATAACAGTTAATACAGGGTGTCTCAAGTTCGAGTGCCTATTAGACGTTTCTGGAGAACTAGACATATTTGAAATCTGAAAATTGGGATTATGATATTGTCCAAAGTTCTCTACAGAGCTAAAATATTTTCGAAGCCCAAAAACTTCCGGTTATACAGGGTGTGAAAATAAATTCGACGAAAAAATTTTTTTTCAAGTTTTCCATTCCTGGTATGAACGAGTATTCAATAGTAAATTCATTTCTGTTAAAACCATTGTATTAAATCGAATAGTTTTCAAAATAACCAAAAAAAACTGTAAAAAAAGTCAAATATGTTCAGTCAGTAATATGTTCATTATTCTTATTTTAAATACCCTGAGCGCAAACCGTTTTTACAACATCGAAGAGGAAGGATGTGAAAAGGTCATGCATCTTTTGGATTTCAAAAAGATCATTACAGGGTGTTTCAAATTTTGTGTTGAAAATTGTGATCTTAAATTGGCCATATCTTCTGTTTTCCAAATTAGAACCCTATTTTTTTATAATTTTGTTGGATTCTGCGGTCAAAAATAATGATAGTATTCTCACATGATTATGCTCCTAAATTCAATAATTTCTGAGTTATTTGAGATTTTCTGGATTTATGGTGTACGTAGAGTCAAATTCATAAGGATATTCTGTGAGCATAGAAGATAAATCATCCCATTTATAATTCACAAGTGTCAGACAGGTCTTATTGTTAGTCGTTATGAAATTTTTTGATTTCACAAAATGAATCGTTGCTATTCTAATACTGAGATTTTGGATTTATTTCTTATATTGTATTTTTTCAATTGTATACCCAATACACATTCAAATGCACTTAATGATATTGTTTATTTCAAATGGTGGATGACACAAAATGTAGAGTATCCAATGAGAAGTATCCCCATTTTTTTTTACAATTTCTGAAAAGATGTTTTAAACATTCCAAAACACACCATAAATCCAGAAAATCTCAAATAACTCAGAAATTATTGAATTTAGGAGCATAATCATGTGAGAAAACTATCATTATTTTTGACCGCAGAATCCAACAAAATTATAAAAAAATAGGGTTCTAATTTGAAAAACAGAAGTTATGGCCAATTTAAGATCACAATTTTCAACACAAAATTTGAAACACCCTGTAATGATATTTTTGAAATCCAAAAGATGCATGACCTTTTCACATCCTTCCTCTTCGAGGTTGTAAAAACGGTTTACGCTCAGGATATTTAAAATAAGAATAATGAACATATTACTGACTGAACATATTTTTTTTGAATATTTTGAAAACTATTCGATTTAATACAATGGTTTTAAGAGAAATGTATTCACTATTGAATACTCGTTCATACCAGGAATGGAAAACTTGAAAAAAAATTTTTTAGTCGAATTTATTTTCACTCCCTGTATAACCGGAAGTTTTTGGGATTCGAAAATATTTTAGCTCTGTAGAGAACTTCGGACAATATCATAATCCCAATTTTCAGATTTCAAGTATGTCTAGTTCTCCAGAAACGTCTAATAGGCACTCGAACTTGAGACACCCTGTATATTCGAGGCGCTTGAAAATTTTGTTGAATATGAAACATTTCTTTCGCAGTAAAATTAAGCATCAGATGACAAATGAAGGTTTTATCAGTCTAGTATTGGGTATGCACATATCAGAAATAAATGTAAATGGCTTGTGTGTAAACAGTAACCCAAGCATATATTTTATTTGGTAGAAACGATGCAAAGCTTGGCTTCTTGCTATCTGGAGGACCATTAAAAAATGAATTATTATCAGCGGGTATACCTTTAGAATAAAAAAGTTTTATTGTTAGTATTAGTCAAAACAAAAAAGCTACATGTGTTATAATAAAAGAGCTTTTTTCTAGCTCGGTAAATGTTATATAAATTCCATAATGATGAAATAATAGTTCCCTCTATAAGTGATTTCCATAAAACTGTTTTATAATTGTTTTAAACTTATTTTACAATAACTCAGTAAATGTAAAGCCTTGATAAAACCAATTAAAGAACAAATTGCTGCACAGGAGTGTGCCCTTTTTGGCTTTATAGGTGTTGTATAAATAATATTCAAACGTTTATAACTACAAGGAGATTTTATAAAAATTGTTTTGTAAACGTTGTTGAACAATTTATAAAACATAAATTGTTAGTTTGATAATTTCTAAAATATCTGTTCAAGTTTACGTTTCAACCATGGCAGTTCAGTTTCTGAACTGAAAATTGACACTAGAATTACTTTATCTTCTATTGAACTACAATAGATAAATATTGGAAAAACCTCAGATATCATGAAAACAATTATAATTTTTTGATTAGCACAACTAATAAGAAGGTAACGATACTAAAATACTCTGACCTATGTCAAAGAAGCTCTTGTGTACTAATGCAGGGATTAGAAAAAGTATTTTTGAGGAAATATAAATAAAATAAATTCAAGAATAACGTGATATTTAAAAATTATAATTTTTTTTTTAATTTAAAGATATAAGAACGGAAATAGCAAAAAATAAGCGAACAAAAAGTTGGTTTGATAACCCTCATGCAAGGAAAAGCAGCAAAATATTTTAGTTACCGTTGTGAGTAAGAACTTCTAACAGAAACTGCAACGTTAATCTATTGATTTTGGTAATTTATAACTTAAATCGGCGCAGAATCAGAAAAAAGGGGAGAGGACACCAATCAACACCTTCGTATTGAAATAATTCATGACTCAATTTAGAAAATATGCGAAAACAATAAAAACCTGTAATTCGATCAGGGAGAAACGTCCAAATGTGAATTAATCAGGCGTAACCGTATTGGGCTTCGCTCTTTACCACCCGTTGAAATTCTTCGTTACCAAAAATAATCGCATCAAAGCTTACAGAAGCACGTAGTGGATTTCTCGATCGCCACAGCAATTTAGCAAGGGCCATAAAGTTAAATTGAATTTTGCATTTTTTTCACACAAATTGATCTTGAGTGTTTTATTGTCATTTTCATGATCCGGACTTCCTAGAAACGAAATTACAGATGATGTTCTGTCGTCAAGCTCATTTACTCTAGCCATGAGCTATATTTACCATCACTCTTGCATACCAAAAAAAATCCATGAATAAAATTTTATTTAGTCATCCGGGGTGCCAAACAATTTTGACAAGTTTCTCCATGTATATTAAAAAGTTAGTGAATAAGTGTTTAGAGGTTTCTTTTCGGTCAAAATTTCAGGACTCAATTAGACAAAATGCCGACGTTTCGATTTTATTTTAAAATCATCTTCAGGGCTATTATCACACAAATACATATAATAATTGGAAGCCAGTCACATTGCCAGTTGGTATCTATTGTCAATTCGAAAATTAAAAACAACGAGGATGAAATAATAAAAGACATCATATACAGCTGACTGAATTGTACGAAATAAATGCACCAAAGGAAAATGAACCGGATGGATGAACTTCAGTGTTAATCATCTGATAACTATCAAATAAGAAAAACGAAATAATGTGTACGTAAACTCAAGGGAACATGAAACAAAACAAATTTATGGATGTTATAAGTCTTGTATTCTCTGTATGAGGTCAAAAAATTTAGAAAGCACTGACGTGAGGTCAGATTGCTTTGGCGCTCTTGTTGACCTACTTGCGAGTAAATATTCAAACCTTAACAAATCTATAAGCTCTCTGATCGGGTGAACAATAGTCTTTTTCCGTACTATGGGACAATGTGATGTAAATATGAAAGCTTAATGAATAAACAAACCTTTATCTCAATTTGAAAATAACTACTCATAATTTTCACCAAATTTTGTTCTATGCTTCTCCTAAAAACTTACGTCATTGCTTTTCTGAGTTTTGACAACGCCATCAAATTCTTTCTCTATGATAAAAATTTTTTTTATTAATATTACGTCTGTGCTTTTCTGAATTTTGACAACGTCATCGACATCGAATTCTACCTCTATGAATTCTATGAAAATTTTGATTGATATTACGCCAACTGACACTGATATCTAGGTCCGCAAGTTGTCAAACGAATATCGATCTGAGATGGCAAATCTTTTAATGACAAAGCTCGGACTTCATGACATTTCTATTTTTCTCTTGAGTAAATGAAAAAAATGATCATATCTTCAGAAGGGGAAAAGCTACGACAATGAAATTTGAGGATGAGTAAGATATCGGTAACCTCAATATATATACGGATTTTTATTTAAATCTAAATGAAGTCTTAGGAGATATTAAGTATCGAAAATTTTTTTTTTGGGAATTTTTTTAAAATTTTCTAGCGTGACGATTTCTGCGAAATTTTGCAAGCCATTTCGTTTCAGCCTCCCTCAATAACATTCCAAGTATCAACTTGATCGGATGGATATTCTAGTAGTTATTGAGGAAACAAAATTTCAGATGCTCATAACTACTGAACCATCCGACGGATTTGGCCCAATAACGAACTTGACCGAGATATTTGGACAATTAACCTATTCTGAAAATTTGAAAACTCTAGCTGATTCCTTTTGGATGCTAGAGAGGATACGGCCGGACAGACTCAACTTTCTCCACGAATTCTTCATCAGGGAGTCGAACCCAATCGATTGAGACCATTTTCGGCTCGATATTCCAAAATTACAGACATTCGGGCAAAATGATAGGCACTCTGTTCGGGTGAACAAGAGCGCCAAAAAGGCCGTATTCAAGTTATCAATATCGCTTCTCTTGTTAACAGAATTTGCATCTTTTTTAATTTCAAGCATTTCACAGAACAATCTTTTTGGCGCTCTTGTTCACCCGAACAGAGTGCCTATCATTTTGCACGAATGTCTGTAATTTTGGAATATCGAGCCGAAAATGGTCTTAATCGATTGGGTTCGACTCCTTGATGAAGAATTCGTGGCGAAAGTTGAGTCTGTCCGGCCGGCCGGCCGTATCCTCTCTAGCATCCGAAAGGAATGAGCTAGAGTTTTCATAATTTCAGAATAGGTTAATTGTGCAAATATCTCGGTCAAGTTCGTCATTTGGCCAAATCTGTCGGATGGTTCAGTATTTATGAGCATCTGATATTTTGTTTCCTCAATAACTACTAGAATATCCATCCGATCAAATTGATACTTGAAATATTGTTGAGGGAGGCTGCAACAAAACAGCTCGCAGAATTTCGCAGAAATCGTCACCCTAGAAAATTTTTAAAAAATTCCCAAAAAAAAATTTTTTAATCCTCACTATCTCCTAAGATATTTTTCGGATTTCAATAAAAATTCGTGAATATATTGAGGTGATCGATATTTTACTTATCCTCAAATTTCATTGTCGTAGCTCTTTTCCATCTAAGGATATGATCATATTTTTAATTTACTCAAGAGAAAAGAGAAATGACTTACGTTCCGATGATTTTCTTTGAACGATGGCCATCACAGATCGATATTCGATTGACAAATGCCGGGCTCATTAATCAGTGTCAGTTGGCGTAATATTAATCAAAATTTTTCACAACTGGAAATCATAGAGATAGAATTCAATCGGTGGCTGAAATAATATACGTCAAAATTCAGAAAAGCACTGACATAAGTTTTTAGGAAAACGGAATTTGGCTTCAAACAAAACTTGGGGAAAATTATGAGTAGTTATTTTTAATTTGAGATATAGATTTGTTCATTCATTAGGCGTTCATATTTGCATCACATTGTCCCATAGTACGGGAAAAGACTATTGTTCACGTGATCAGAGTGCTTATAGATTTGTTATGGTTTGAATATTTACTCGCAAGTAGCTCAACAAGAGCGCCAAAGCAATCTGACTTCATGTCAGTGCTTTCTAAATTTTTTTAAGTTGTTTTGAATATCTATAACAGTGACACCTTCAAAATTAAAAGAGTGTAACGTATTTAAACTATGTTCAAACCGCTTAATACTGTTAAGAGATTTTATTCCAGATTAAAGTCAAAAACTGCATCAGGCTCAAAATCAAATGTCGTTTATAAAATAGCTTGCCGTGACTGCAACAAGGTATACATAGGTCAGACGAACAGATATCTTAAAACTAGGATAACTGAACACAAAAGAGACTGTGTTAATATTCACAATCCCATTAAAAATAAAGATAATAACACAGCATTAGCTGAACGTAGTTTAAATACGTTACAATTTTTTAATTTTGAAGGTGTCACTGTTTTAGATACTCAAAACAACTTAAAAAAAAAGATTGTTCTGTGAAATGCTTGAAATTAAAAAAGAAGCAAATACTGCTAACAACAAGCGATATTGATAACTTGAATACGTCCTATTTTGACCTCATACAGAGAATACAAGACTTATAACATCCATAGATTTGTTTTGTTTCATGTTCCCTTGAGTTTACGTACACATTATTTCGTTTTTCTTATTTGATAGTTATCAGATGATTAACACTGAATGTCATCCATCCGGTTCATTTTCCTTTGGTGCATTTATTTCGTACAATTCAGTCAGCTGTATTGGATGTCTTTTATTATTTCATCCTCGTTGTTTTTAATTTTCGAATTGACAATAGAGACCAACTGGCAATGTGAGTAGCTTCCAATTATTATATGTATTTGTGTGATAATTTCAAAGATATTTTTAAGCATATTTATTACTTTATTAGTCTGATTAATGTTCTTATTCAATTCGGTTCTCTGTTTCTTTGAATTGTTGCCTTTTATATTTCGGAATTAGACAACCCTAGAGTTGCAATCTGCCAACTGACAGTTCTATCGTGAAGCTTGACATTTTTTAGGAACGTTTTGACATACTAGCGCTAATTGTGTTGTTTACAGTAACTTAAAAGATTCATCTCGCCCAAAAAATGGACGTGGATCATCGACAATTCAACTTATGACGATGAAGTGCCATCAGGACCTGTGTTTATTGATGATATGGTGAATTCAAGACGAATTTCGTGAAGGTCGTCCAAAATCAGTTGTTGTTCCGAAAACCTTTGATGATGTGCGCCAACTGATATTGCAAGATAGTCATGTGACATATCGTGAGATTGAGACAACCTTAGGCATTAGTGGGACCAGCATACATTTAATGTTGCATGAACATTCGACCTTCAAAAAAATTTGATCGCGTTGGATCCCACACAATTTGTCAATCGCTCAAAAAAAAGCTCGTGTCGATTGGTCGAAGTGCTCCAAAATCGCGGTGCTTCGAAGCACATGTATGATATCATGACAGGTGTTGAATCGTGGATTTACGCGTATGAGCCCGAAAATAAACACCAGTCGACTGTATGGGTGTTTCAAGATGAGCCAAATCCAACAAAAGTTGCTCGCGTACGAAACACTTCCAAGCAAATGGTCGCCTGTTTTTCGGAAAAACTGGACACGTCGCAGTCGTACCACTAGAACAACGCAGAACATTCAATTCTGAGTGGTACACAACTATTTGTTTGCCAGTTCACCACGAAAATACGAGCTCTCACACCTCGGCTCAAACAACTGCATTTTAGAGCATTCAAAACATGGATTCGAAGTACAGTCCTGAATTGGCACCGAATGACTTCTTTTTATTACCGTGTGTAAAAAATAGAATGAGAGGTCAACGTTTTTGAACACCTCAAGAAGCAGTTGATGCGTTCAAAATGCATGTTTTGGAGAAACCTCAGTCAGAGTGGCAGAATTGCTTCGACAATTGGTTCAAACGCTTGCATAAGTGTGTAGATCCTAATGGAGAATATTTTGAAAAACAATGAAGCTATTTTCGATGATTAATATTTGTTTTTGTTCTCCAATACCGAACCGAACCCTCGTAATTGTAGTAAATGATATTTGCTGGCTGAAAAAAGCTCTGACATAGGATTAAGTTAGCAATTATTACATATTTTTTCTTGTTATTCGATTTAAATTGTGTAAATTTCAATCATAAAAACACTTCTTCATTTTCGTGGAATAAATAAGAAACAAGATGTACATTTCCAACTTTAATATATAGTTCGTGTCAAAAGTATGCAACAAATTCATTTTCTGGAAAGAAAAATTTTTGTTTCACTTTTATCAAACTTTTAAGTATTATTGAAGGATTTTTGTTGAACCCTGTGCCATCCTCATCAGCCCTCTAAATTTTTTGAATAAATGAAGTGGGTCATATGGAACTCTTCTGGCAAGGTGTCTGTATATTCTTCAGTGTTGAAAAATTTTTTTTTTTAAATAAGTTTGTTCACAGGGCGGGGGTGAGTATCTGGGTGAAAGTTGGCCATGAACAAAACTGTGATTGTCGACTTTCATTCGGTGATAAGTGATATCAGGTACCATCGTCTCATAGTAAATGGGCCATGAAAATGTGCTCATACTGAACACCTCTTTGAACTAATTAAAAAAAAAATCTTGCAAATTTCTGCACGCTTGTGAAGCAGATACAACGATTTTGCCAAAAAAAAGTACCACATGAGCGTATTAAAAAAAAAACACCGGTAGCACTCCGGAAGTGCCGACAGAAGTGAAAACTTCAATATTAACGTTGTGCATTTTTGATATTTTGAAATGGTTAGAGAATAATTTTGTATGAATTGCTTTCATTATCAGTATAAAAGTGCTATTATTTATGTGGTGGAATACAATATTCATTTATTGCGCTATCGTACACAAAAATGACAATAGGTTTGTTCGGTTGGCAGTTCCCAGTTGTACTGGGGTCACAGAGAACCAGGTTCTGTAACTCTTGGAATCGTCGCAAGTTGTTCTATGACACGAACGGGTAAGAACAGGTGGGAACAGATAATTTCAAAACGATTTCGTTAGGTGCATAGATAAGTGAAAGTAAGGTTATGTTGTACATCATGGACATTAAACTCTGAATACCATACAGGTATTCATATAGAGTTCAATGATCATGGATCATATCATGGATGGTGTTAAAGATATTGAATAAGTTATTGTGTTATTAATACGGTGGAAACTCTTTAGAAATTACAAATATTAAAATTGAACAATTTTTTTTGTCATAAATAAATAAACATAAACATATCCATATAAATAACTGTAAATATAATTTATATGTAATGAAATATTTGAAGAAATGATTTAATTTAATTATAATTTGAAATTTCAATACATAGTGGTCATCAGTGGAGAAATTATTTTTGTTAGTTCATATCTGGATAAACTGTGAATTTTTCTGTTATTTCATTGTAATTTTGGTGGAAACTGTGTACAGAAAATTTTATATAATAGAATTAGGTAATTGTATATGGAACTGGTGGCATTTGGGAAATAAATAAAAATATTTTCTAACAATTTTCATAGCTTTGTAATTATTTTTTAGATAAGAATTGTTTTAACAAGTCGTTGTGTTCTTGAAAGAGGTCACCCCTCCGTTTCCTTCCTAAATTTTCAATACATTTTGAGTGGTTAAAAAATAAAGATACTACAATCACGAAATAACAAAAATAAATATATAGTATATAAATACGAAATATCGTATATATAAATAATATAAAATAATTATCTTACATACTTTGATCAACAATTATGCAATTGTTTTATTCATCTATTGCAAATGATCCTTCCTCTTCTTTGAGATAACAAAAATTTTGAGAAGCTATTATAACGAATTGATTAAAAATTTATACTCCCACAACATCAAATATACTCAAAAACAGCTATGCGAATATCCTAGTCACCAAATATATAACTTAATTGCCAATTAGAACTACTGAAAATTTGAATCACCGATGATTTGAATTTACCGCTTCTTCTGTTGTACCTTGTACCATCTCTAAATCAGGAACCGTAAGAACAGTAACGAACAGTTCCGAAATCAAGTGTTCCGACCACACGAACGACAAGGAACTCCTGTTCCGTCCCAGACGAACGGGTGGGAACCACAAATTACCGAAAATTACAGTTCCGAACTGCCACGCGAACAAACCTAATTTATATTACATTAACATACACAAACATTCGCACAAGCGCCTTGCACCGCCTAAACGAAACAGCACACGCAGGCACGGTAGAAAGAGTGGGGGATATTATTCCCTCTCCTACTCCTCGATCTTACGCTTTTTCGATGACAATCACGTGACCCTGACGCAAGTTTGGATGTTTTTACCCATACAAGAGAGTGCTCAGCGCCGCTAAAGAAGTTTTCACTTCAAAAATTATGAGGTTCGATGGCACAGGGTGCAACTAAAATCTTTCAATAAAACGATTTTTTTCCATTAAGAATTCTTTTGATCAGAGTTTTATTAACTATAATAAAACTTAGATTAACATAAAATAGAGCATATTCTTCTCCTCAAATATCTTGTGTAAAGGTTCCACTCACTCATATGAATTGTACTCACCCAAATATTAATATGAGCAGACTTTACGACAAGAAGGCATATTATGATACCGAGTACCTACCTAGTCATCAGATATTATTTTTGGCATTATAAAATCAAACACTATTCGGTTTCTAAACAAGATTTTTCAAAATATTTGACAATATCAGATGACAGATGCTCTCTTGATGATTCTTGCACTTGAACAGAATGGGCAATAATCACATAATGTTTGGTTTCAACAAGATTAGGCATCTCTTCACAAAAAAAGACTGCTGCATGCGAATTATCCAAATCAATGGATTGACCTTGAAGGATCTATAAAGTTTCCTCCTCAATATGTGGCTCCTAGCCGTTAGAATTTTCCATTGTAGTCGTCCAAAATTTCGTGTTCACAACATATGATCTACATGCTTGCAGGAAAATCGAGAAGGAAAACTTGTCAAACTTTTTTACAGTTAAGGAAAAAATTTTTATAGGTGCCTTCAGAGATAGCCATCAGCTTCTTCTACAAATTTTTTAAGGCGTCTATGGAGTCAAATCTGGTTCTCCAGAGCGGTAATTTCAGTCAGAGCTACATCAGGCGAATAAGATGGCCGATCAATGGTATTAATCGGGTTTTAGGTCTTAAAATCGTTAATAATCGTGGCTCACTGAGATGGCGAGTTATCGTCATGCGAAATCCAGGAATTTTTCTGCCACAAAGCCTGTCATTTTGTCTGTTAAATAGCTAAATAGAATCCGGTACTGTTCTTGAAGAAAATTCATCTTTAACGGAAAGAGCCGCGCGTCGGAGCGCTACGTACCCAATTGGTTCACCAAAATGAAACGAGCGGTTCCACGAGAGGTGTTAAGATCACGAGCTCTCTCCCAAGCACTGGCATAACGATTTTGGAGCACAATTTTCTTTATTTTTTCGAGGTTATCGTTGGTTGAAGAAGTCGACGGGCGTCTTGAGCTATCGACGATCTCCCGACCCTTTTCGAAGGCTTTGTACCATTAGCTCACTTGAGTTTTCAATAAAACAGCCTCAAGAAGCCATTTACAGCATTCGCAATGAGTAAGCACCCGAAATTTCGTCCATAACACAAAATTTGAGACACAATCTTCGTTCAATATTGTATCCATTGTAAGACTAGTAGGCTGCCACTGAGTTCGACTGATTTCAAAAGCTTTCGCAAACGAACTAGTAGACAGACCGAGCTCATGTTTCACATAGCAATTACGGACAGTCCTACCAACATACAGAATTTTCAAATACTCAAAAATAGTTAACGCGGGCAATTTAAATGGCAATTCTCGGATATTTTTTTGTCAGAGTGTATTGTGATGAGTCATTCATTTTTGTTGCCACAAGTTTATATTCAACAATTTCGTATGTACAATGGAATCAATTAATTGCTTGATAACAACTGTAGCATGCCATTAATTTTCTATATCCTTTCTTGTTTTCGAAGGACAACTCGTAATAAAAACGAAGATGGAGAATTGACATTGCGAAAATAGTGTTTTGGAATGAGTAATTGGTATTGCCCCTAGGAAACAACATACGAAGGAACAGTCAGCGTTCTTCATTATTGTGTATTGGTAAAATGAAAGTTCGACAGAGATCTTTTATTGTTGAAACTGATAACGTCTTTTTGAAGACACGCTACCATAAATTTTCAAGTATAGATTTATTGAAGCAACTTGCTGTTCATTTTGGCGTTCTCATAGACAGTAACGAAGCTATGTTAATAGGTTCATTAAATGGCCTTTTAAGTGAACAAGATTTCTTGATCTGATTACATTACCAGATTACCAAGTACAACAAACTGAACCCGGTTATCGAAATGATCGACAAAGCGTTGTTTTTCTTAAATGGATCTTATCTTTGATTCGATTTTTTTCAATTAATCTACAGCAAAGTCTATCCCGAATTTTTGGACAGTATTGCGAGTCTACACAGGTGAAATGTTGAAAGAAAATGAACCGTGAGTTCAAAAGGGAAGACATCTAAGTTTGTGAATCGCAATTCCTCAGTACCATAAGATTTTAAGAAATTATTTTATTGAATGGCGGTTATGTCCCAACCCTAATAAAACAGTGTTGACTTGTTTTGATTTAAATAATCATGAGAAATATAGGAAATTATCTTTAACTTTCAATGATTCTTCTATCAGACATAATTTATATCGTAAGTAATTAGGAGTTAAATTAAATTCAAGTGCCCCAATCAAAATAAATCATCGTGTTTCAAGAAATTTGTCCCATAACTATTGGTGAACTTGCCTGTATATTTATTTACATACAATATCATTCACGATATACTAAACAACATTCATAAGCGAGAAAAAATCATGGATTTTATACCCTCCAATATGTCTTGTAGAACATTTTTAAGATTTTTGATTCATCCCATAACTTGATCCAGAAAACTATATAATTAATCTTCTATTCAATTGATATTCATGATATTCAATTTTGATTTCATACACTATTGCTTGTAGAGAATGACAAAATTCTTAGTGTCTCTATATTATTATATGTAAGCACTGAGTTACAACAGAAAAGACTTACTTGAAAATCCTCTGGTGAAGGCATCCTCCGTTTGTTGAAGAAGGTATTCTGACGGATATGGTTGAAGTCAATCTTTACCATTGATCTTCATTTTCTTAAATCCATATGCACTATTCACCGAATAATTGAGAACCAAAAAAATAGACAGTGATGGGCAAATGTGTGGAACCAAGTAAATATCTCTAGAATTATTATAGATATCAGAATGAAATGTGGATACTGCGGTAGATTACCTATTTTTTAACAATTTTGAACTTCCGGTTTTACAGGCAGTAATATCAATTTTAAAATTCCAATAGAACACCCTGTATATTATTTTTTTTTATTATTCTGATGAAACATTTTATTGTGAGTACAAAAATATCGGGTTCGATATATTTTATTTCAATACTTACCGAGATATCAACAGAAAAGTAACTTAAAAAAGGAAAAATCTAATGGTATCATGAAATTCATTGTAAAAGTGACAGTAGTTGTCAAAATAAGTTATATGTGTTCGAATTTGATAGTAAAAGATTATATTGTTTAAATTTGATCGTAAAATGTCCGAATTAAGTGACAGAGAGAGAATAGAAATAAGAATAATGAGTTTATTTCGTGAATAAACTATTTACATCACTGAGGTATATGGGTACCTGTGCACGATAATCAAATATTAATGATGATTGGGTTTTGGCAGAGGAAGAGGACGCATCAAGAAGTTTGGGATCTTTTTAACATTGTTCATCCTAATGCACAAATATCCCGTTCAGTAGTGACGAAAACTTTGCGAAGGTACGATACAAGTGGAACAGTTAGCAATGTACAAAAAGTGAACCGTTGAAAAGTGTAACTAATGAAGGTGTAGCTCAAAATGTTACTATGTCTTTGTAAGAAAATCCTCACTTATCCACTACCGACCACGCCAAGATGCATGGAATTAGCCGTCGTTCAGTAGGATGAATATTAAGGCGAGAAAAATATCATACATAAAAAATTCGCCCCGTTCAAGAACTGTCCGAAGACAATTCCGACAGATGTTTACAATGTCGTGAAACGATCCATATTTGCAACCGTGATAATAATTTTATAAGAAAATATAGACGAAGCTACATTTTGGTTAAACGGTACAGTTGATCGACATAATTGCCCCTACTGATCACAAACTAATCCTCATTGGGTTCGAGAGGTTCATACACAACATACCCAAAAATTGAACGTTTGATCCGGCATTTATAACAACTGAATCTTGGGACCCTTCTTCCAACAAGAAACTTTAAACGGAGATAGGTATTTACAATTGATAGAGACACAGGTGATTCCGGCATTGGAGGTAAATGGACAATTACCAAATAATATCTGGTTTCAGCAGGATGGAGGTCAACCCTATTACACTCGCATTAGTAATAGTAATAGTAATAATGTTTATTTCATAAATGAACAAAATACAAACTGAAGTTTACTATTTTTACATTGAAGAATATCCAAGGAAACTAACCGTAACACACGAAAAAAACAGAAAGCAACCTCTCGAAGGTGAGATCTCGCAGGATCAAACCTTGTGTTAGAGTGAAAAACAAGTTCACAGGTAAAGATGTCTTTTCCGCCATTTTTCAGCAAAGGGCAGACCAAGGATGTAACACGAATCAACTGAAGACTCCAGGACTAGTGGTTTATCAAGCAATAGGCATTCTTTATGTCTATTAAACTGTCTATGAAGTGGCTGACTCAGGATCCAACCTTTTATTTTCCTCTTAAAAGTAGCCATTATATCGGGTATCTTCAAGACTTGGAGGGATACTATTATAAACTCGAGGTGCAAGGAACAGCTGCGATCTCTGCCCCTTTGTCCCACGTGTGGTCGGCAACAGAATGAACTGACCCCTATTTCTGGTGTCATGTCAATGTTCGTGGAAACTTGCAGACGTTATGTTCCTCCTCTCATATCCATCACATTGGCAATTCTGAAGAGCTCGTCAGATGGAAAACGATAATGCTTATTGAAAATTACTTTCAGAATCCATTTCTGTGTTGTTTCGAGCTTGTGTATATGAGTTTTGACAATTCCTCCCCAGCCCAGTAAACCATACGCTAAATGAGGCTGCACAAACACCAAGTATAGTATTCTTAACAATTTAGTATCACAGAACTTTTTAAGATTTTTAAATTTCACTATCAGAATTTGTCCGCTCCTCAATGATAGATTTATAAGGTATGTTAGAGGCTTTACTATATTTGGGCCAGTATTCTTCAGGGTTTTCGATGATATTTTATCCAAACCAGGTGCCTTGTGTGATTTCAATTGGCTTATCAGTTCCAAGCTTCATTAGTCAACTCCAATACCATCTTTGAGTTGTTCTTTGGGTTGGGTTGTTGTCTAGTGTTCTTTGATTTGCTTTTTATTTCATCCACCAACCTAGGTCCAATAGACGCAAAATGACTGTTAAAAGCTTCAGCCACCAGCGGAGCCTCACTGATCTGCTTCGAGTCATTCACTCTGATAATGATCTTCGGACTGTCGGGTTTTTTATTCGATATCACCTGCCACAGCTTTCTTGGATTCGCAGAGTTTTTTGATATTTTGTAATAATCAATCTTCGTTATTCTTATAAGTTTCTCTAGATGGTTTTTGTATTGCCTGTATCTCTCGATCATGTCTGGGTCTGAATTCTTTCGTTCTTTCAGCTGCTTGTACATGTTGTTTTTCTTTTCGACTGACTTCATAATTCTTGGTGTTATACAGAGAATTCCACCAGAAGTAATAGCAAATGTTACTAGAGAATTTAAATACCGACTTGCTGATTGCCAAGAAGTACGCGGTTCTTAGTTTGAACACCATTTAGATTAGTTTAGTTGGGTTTCAATGTTTTGAAAATCTCTTAGTTTCAGTTAATGATTATGATTAGTTATTTCTTTAACGGATGTTGGATTTTTACTTTCTTCAGATACTTTTCTGTTAATATCTGGGTAGGTAAAGAAATAAAAGATATTGAACACGATATTACTCGTAATAAAATTTTTCATCAGAAATATATAAATATATATATAAATTAATATACAGGGTGTTCCATTGCAAATTTCAAAATTGACATAACTTCTGTTAAAACCAGAAGTTGAAAAATTGTTGAAAAATATGAAAACTGCAGTATCCATCTTCCAAATTTCATTTTGATATCTCAATAATTGATATTCATTTGGTTTTACACATTTGTCCATCACTGTATAAAGAGACATGTCGCGACACCGGCAAGACACATAAACAGAATACAGGTCTTCGGCGAGGGATTACCAAATGATAACAATGTTTTTAACTCCTTTGCAACCATTAAAATATATCATGGTATTTAAGCAGGTAGAAGTACTGTAAAGGCTTATGAAAATTAATAAAAGATCTAAAAGATTTTCCAACGGGATAGTAGAACCAACCTTAATTTGTAGATATAATATAAACCTGTATATGATTGAAAATCAGGAAAACATTTCTTGGAAATTCGAGATTTATTGTATCTTTTGATCAAAAGTTTACAAGATGTGAATTTCAAAAGCATCACAATAAGGAAGATTAAATAAAACTAACCCAGATTTAAGCTTCCTTTCAGAGATCTAAATGATATGAAAGAATTTATATTATGTGGTGGAATAATTCAGGAGATAGCAACTGTTACGAATAAATGATATTAATAAATTTTGATATGGAGATTTTTGAAAGAATTCAATTGTATTTCTAGACAGATTAGTCACTGAACTAGACAACTATTATCAGAAAATTGTAACTCCAGAAATCTTTTTAAGAGAATGATTTACAATAAACCGAATCAAGAACAAGTTCAAGAAGCAGACAAAAGACAAATAGCTTATACTGTGAAGATTAACAATACCACTCATACAATCGTTCCAAAAGTACAAGGATTACAGAAAAGTTAACAAACTGAAGAAAGAAGATAGCAAAATAACTTCCAAATATATAAATAAAACAAAGAAATTCCATACTGAAATGAAAGATAAAACATCTGAAAACATGAAGTCCAACGTTGTATATCGAATTCCTTGTGAAGCTTGTTACCAAATATACAGTGCGAGTCAAAGTTATGGATTCATGATGAATTCATTTTTAAGAAGAAAAATATTTGGTAAAAAAATCTTTAAACAGGTCAATTTTTGTTGCTCTTTTATCAAACTTTTATGGATTTTGAAAGATTTTTGTTGTTCTTTGTGCCATCCCCTTCAACCCTCTGAATTTTTTGAACAGGGAAAGTGAGGCATGTGGTACTTTTTTGACAAGGTCTCTCTATCTTCTTCATAAGCCTGTAACAATATTCAAGAGAAATAATTTTTTACCGAAAAGTTAGAAACGTACTAATAGCATATCTACTTGAAAACATAACTGAACTGCAGTGTTTCACACATTCTATTTTTTCATGTGAGGGGGTTGAAAATTGTGCTTGAACAAAACTGTAATGGTTGACAAATTTCATCAGGTCCCATCGTCTCTCTAAGTCAGCTATGACAAAGTACGCATACTGAAAACCTACTTTTTCATAACAAAATTTCGTCTTGAAAATGTCTGCACACCTGTAAAGAATAAGCAAAGACCTTGCCAAAAACGTACCATATGAATCACTTTCCCTATTCAAGAAATTTAGGGGGTTGATGGAGATGGCATACGGTGCCATCAATCCTTCAAAAAAGTTTCGTGAAAATGAAACTGAAATTCACCAGTTTTTCTGAGAAAATGGATTCGTTTCATAGTTTGACAAGCACTGTATAAACGTGAAACCAAGATAACTGTCAACTAAAGAATTTCATCACAAGAAAGTGATTTTAGGCCATATAAAAGATTATCATCAGTATTATAAATTCACTCCATAGATACAGGCCATATTCCAAATTTTGCAGAAGTAAAAGTGTTAAATTCAATATCATTAACATCAAATAAAAAAAATGGTAAGAAACATCCAAACAGAGCAAAGTATGAATTCTAGGAAAGATATTGTAAACTTTTGGTCATTATTCAAATGTATTGAATATCGATAGAAATAAAAGATCAAGATTTCTCAAATGTAAATATAAATTTCAAACATTCTGTGATTCTTTAAATAAAATACGAAGTCTTCTACTACATTGCAAAATCTGTCTAGAAATACAATTGAATTCATTCAAACTTCTCCTGATCAAAATTCCCTATTTTAATTTCTTAATATCTAAATGTTCATTAATTATAATAATAAAACAAGATGTCGACGAGTGATGACGAGGAAGTTGATCGCTCTGCGAATAAATTGAACAACGAAGAAATTAAGCAAAATTTGTGTAATCACTGTAATAAAAAAGTGATAGATGCAATGAACTGTGTGAAATGCAATGCAATGTTACATAAGTCGTGCTGGAATAAAGCAAAAAAATCGTCCACAACAATTTGTGCCCACACACTAGGTACAGAGACGGAAGAATCTACGAGATCTATATCAACGCCCATCATCGAAAAGAATGACACTTGTCATAATGAATGTCAGTCGATAATTTTTCCTCTGCTATTTTTTAAATGAAATAAGTATTATATCGCAAACTTCCCCAACTATGGATGATGATTTCCCTTTGAATGGGTTCCATAGCAGACTTCAAACATCAGAAGATCTGAAAAATCGTCACTTGGAACGCAAGACCCGATTCGAAGAATCCTCCTTGCAGATTGGCGACAAATTTTGTGTATTGGATCTGAATATAGAGGGTATTAAGTTGTGAATGTGGAGAAGCAGAAGAAACAATACCTCATCTCATCGATAGTTGTCCCATATATAAATTTCAAGATGGTTTTAGGGCTATTCATGATGTTTCCAACTCTTTCTTGGAATGGGTTATAAATTTCAAACGAATATGATAGGTATTTTTGTTATTCATTTATTTTTTCTGCTTTTGTCTTTTTATTTCCAGATTCAATGTGAACACCTTGAAGAAGTCTCTGTCTCCACCAATAGAAGATCACTCTTGAAGAAAGAAATCCCTGAAATATATTTCAGCTTATTTTTGTATTTTCACACTTAGACGGAGAGCCAGGGTTTTTTTCACAGGGGTTTTTTCCCTAGGCTTTTATGTCATACGCCGAATTGTATGACACCCCGTCACTAACCCCTGATCTATATGCTTTATTGTTTGCTAATTAAATATTGTCAGCCAAAAGTTCAAAAGAATATATATATATATCGAAAAGAACTTCGAGAATGAATATTTGAAGATGCAGGTAAAACTTTTAAGTGAACTATTAGAGGAAGTAAAAAGTAAAAATTCGATATTGATGAAAAATAACGAACTCCTCATTGATAAGATAAAGCACCTGGAAAATAACAACATCCAACAAAAAAAAGGTAAACAACTTGCGCCTTGTAGACCAGCACTATCGCTCACCGTACAGAATACAGAGACCTCAGAACATAGAACAGAGACAGAGAAATCATCACCTGTTATAACCCCAACAATTCATGTTCCTGCGACCTCAACATCACCGAATATAAATACAGTGAATAAAAGTATAAACATCATAAATAATGATGCTGGGAAAAATGAAACTGATCAAACATGGGCTACTGTAGTGAGAGGAAAAAATAAAGAAAGAACTAGAATAAATCAAGTGACAAATAATCAATACACGTCGACGAATTCCAGAGGTAAACAAACAAAAATAGTAACTTGTACTGGAGCATCAAAAGAGAACACTAAAGTCAGGGGAGCAATGCGAAAGAAATGGATTTATTTAGGAAGAATTGTCGGTTCAGATATATCCGAGAGTGATATTAAAGAGTATATTTCAGATCTACATGGGAACGAAACAATTGAAGTTAAAAAACTTCATACAAAAGGTGAGAACTCCGCTTTCAGTGTTGGTATTCCTGATGGTGAACTGCTGGATAAATTGTACGATCCAAATTTCTGGCCAACTGGTGTCATTTTGAGGGAATTCAACTTCAAAAATTTTTTCCGGAAGCCCCAAGAGCAAAAACGACCGTAGATAGGAAAATATGTATTTTACATCAAAACATACAATCAATTGCAACATCATTCCTGAAACTAGAGAGGGTACTACTGAACCATCAAGTGAACATTGCCTGTATTACAGAGCACTGGAAAACGGAAGATGAACTTGAAAATTATATTCCTGAAGGATTCATGTTGGCATCGTCTTACTGTAGAGATAAAGGTCATCATGGTGGATGCGCAATATACGTAGAAAAAGGTATAGAATATTCTGATAGACTTGATTTCAAATTACTTAGTGTGCCAGGATGTTTTGAGTGCTGTACTGTCCAAATAACTATAGATAATAACAAGTGTCTTATTGTATGTATTTACCGACCAAACACTTTGCCTAATGTTGATTTATTTTTTGAAAAATTTAATTCATTGCTTGATAAATATCTGGTAGAAAATATCAATATAATAATAACAGGCGACTTCAACATAGATATTCTATCCACATCGAATGAATCCAAAATGTTTTTAGGAATTTTGGACTCGTACAATTTGAAAATCACTGTGAAGGAACCCACTAGAATAACAATCACCACAGCATCATGTCTAGACAATATAATCACCAATGTTGATGGGAAAACCACAGTCATCGAGGAACACATATCGGATCATTCAGGTCAGAAATTCATTTTAGTAGTATTTCACAGCCACAGATCTCGAAAGGTAATAAAAGACTACTCAGACAGTATACGGAAGAAAACCATCTCATCTTCAAAGCTCTCCTGGAGAACATAGACTGGTCCAACCTATACAATTTCTCAGAGAATGAGGTTAATAAAATGTGGGATTTGTTTTTTGATAATTTCAAATCTTGCTTTGATAGAGCTTTTCCCCTCAGAACGATCAATATTAGAAAACACAGAAGATTAAAAAGAACAAATGAAATACAACTATTGAAAGATGAGCTGGATTTATTGTACGTACTCTCCAGATATAAACCGGAATTTCTGGATAATTATAAAAAAACGAAACGGTCTTATGATGTAGTGTTAAGCTCAACTAAACGAAATTTGTATAATACAATTATAGACAAGGCCGATAATAAAAACAGAGCAGTATGGAACGTTATAAGGGAAGTCACAAACAGAAGTACAAAGTCCATCTCAAAGCTCCCTCATATATATCCAGATAAAAATGATAAAAGCAGTATATCAATGTTAGCAAATGACTTCAATAAGCACTTCTCTCAAGTTGCATCAACTTTACGCTCAAATTCGCCACCACAGTTTAAGAAAAAGCCCATCGAAATCTTTCTACTTGTTCGATGTCAATGATAATGAGTTGATATCTACAGTTAGGAAAATGCAGAATAAGTTCTCTACCGGATATGATGAAATTCCAGTTAATGTAATTAAACAACACATTTCGAATATAGTTAAACCTCTTTGCTACATCATTAATTCTGCCTTTAAGTCTGGAGTATTTCCTGATGCGTTAAAGATAACACTAGTGAAACCCTGTTATAAGAAAGGAAACATAGATGATTTCAATAATTACAGACCAATTAGCCTAATAACATCCTTCGCAAAAATTTTTGAAAAAATCCTAGCGAAACGAATGCTGAAGTTCTTCCAAAAATTCGACATTCTATCTCATAGCCAGCACGGATTCACTAAAGGTAAAAGTACAGAAACAGCAGTGTTTGAATTCATACAAAAAGTTTTCTCGTCACTTGAGAATGATAGTATACCAGCAGGATTGTTTGTAGACCTTTCGAAGGCATTTGACCGCGTTGAACACAGAATACTGCTACTGAAACTTCAGGATAAGGGTATCAGGGGCACACCTCTCAAGCTAATTGAGAGTTACCTCGAAAATAGAAAGCAAATGGTGATGCTGAAGATGAACGAAGATAAAATTTTATCGCCTGAACTAAACGTGGTTGCTGGCATACCTCAGGGCACTATTGTGGGGCCCATTCTTTTTATTGTCTATGATGATGACCTGCCAGAAAATCTGAAGGATATGAACAATCAAGAACCAGTGGAGGAAGATTTGGAAACAGATGCCTTCTTATATGCTGATGACACTAATGTAATACTATCATCTCGTAATCTAAACTCAGTGACAAATGGCTTAAATTCTACACTCACGAACATCAGTGGCTGGTGCCATCAAAACTCATTGTCTCTCAATTCCGAAAAAAACCAACGTTATATTCTTCTCCAATACAAGATCCAATCTTACTCATCCCGAATCCATCAGACTGAATAATATCGACATATCAATTAGCTCAAGCACACGACTCCTGGGAATTACCATAGATAAAAACCTTAATTGAGTCAACATTGTGATACTTTGGTACCAAAGCTGAACTCAGTGATCTATACACTTAGAGCTCTCAAAAATCAAGTAGACTCAAATATACTAAAAACCATGTATTTCTCAAACTTTCAAGCTCTCCTATCTTATGGCATCGTTTTTTGGGGTTCCAGTTCACAAGCTGAACACATCTTTATAATACAGAAGCAGGCAATCAGAACAATGTTAAACATTAAATTTAGGTCATCATGCAGAAATATATTTAAATCAAATAATATCTTAACATTACCAGCTTTGTACATCTACAGATTATTATTGTTTCTGCGCAAGCATTCTTATTATTTTGAAGAATATAAAAATACAAATTTAACAAGGAGAGTCCATGAATATTTCTACCCTATTCATAAATACTCAAATACAGAGCGTAGCACTTTATATATGTGTATTAGATTATACAATCTTCTTCCTAAGGCTATCAGAAATATATCAGAGTATAATGTATTTCGTAAGACAATATTTTCAATGCTGTTAAACTGTGAGCCATATTCATGTGATGAATTTAAAGATTTTTGTCAATCATATAATTGTAACTAATCCTTCTTGTTGTAAATGAATGTTGATTTTTTTTTGACCTATTTTCACTTTGTCATTTATGATCATTCTGAAAATAAATCCTATTATTATTATTATTATTATTTGAGCTAGCTGGTATCTCCTAAAGAATTCCATCACATAATATAAAATCTTTAATATTATTAACATGTCTGAAAGGAAGCTTAAATATCTGTAAGTTCTTTGTATTCTGACTTATTGTTATTCTTTTTACATTCACATATTGTAGACTCCCGATGAAGAGATAAAATAAATCTCGGAAGCGCAAATTAGACAAAAAATTATTTCTTATTACTGCCAAGCAACGTTTTCTCGATTTGAATTGTCAGAAAATATTATTTTATCAATTTTCGAACTCGAATTACAATTTATTTACCTTCATACTTTCCATGAACTCGCTGAACGAAGATACCAAATTCCATAGCAAGCCTAGTATCATAAACAATAAGAAGAATACAAGAAAGCAGAACAGCTCAACTTCCTCCGAAAGTATATACATGCCTGAAATGAATCGAAAAAAATTTATTTCTGTATTTGGACAATCCGGAATTTATTCCTTCTGTTTTTTCAATTTTTTTTTTTATTCCAAGAAGTTTTTCATTTAGTTCATGTGTAACTTTCAATAACTCACCCGCTTATTTTCAGAGACGCCGGCACTAGAAAAATCAACGAGATTTGAAATACAAGAGTTATTTACTCTTCAAATTGCCACCTATTCGCTACAAAAACGTTAGGCACCACGATCCATGCACTACGAACTAATTATGAATTTCATTTAGCACCTTACTACCTTAGACTTTACAGTTCCCTATCGACAATCCCACTTTTTGAGCATTCGTCAACTCACGATTAATGTTCTATAATCAAATAACACTCTTAATCATAGTGTTTTATATAGAGTGTTCCGAAAATCCGCACTGTACCCAATTTTAGAATATTTAGGAGGCGTGTGGATCGTCTTAGAGAAGTAGGAATAATTTTCTCAAGAATTTTTCGGACAACTTGGGTTGGTGATGCCCTACACTTAACTCCGTCCAAGTATTACGAGGGTAGCTCTCTATATTTATCGCCTAACAGTGCAAACACCAAATATTTCTTTATTGCTTTTCAAAATATCCGCCTATATCTGATTCATGAACTTTTGTATGCAATCAAACTATTTGTCGAAGTGAGTCCGAAAGAGACATGGCCTTTGAAGGCCTCAACTGCTTCCTCAGGAGCCAAAAAGCAATATCGCAGTTTATGTAGAATTATTATTTTATTATTGTTCTTGCCATCAACGATTCCACAAAAATTAGCAGACAAAGTAAAGATTACTGTAATAATTGATATTGATACTTATTAACAGAAAATTGATGAAACATTAAACTCGGAAAATTTTAGAAACTGAAGAACGATCCTACCTCCACAGTTGAAACGAAGAGTTATAAAATTTCCAATAAATATAGACATGAATTTTCTGATACATTTATTAGATCCAGACAAAACGCTTCAGCTGACCTCCAAATCTATATGGAATATATACAAGGGATTATCCTTCGCGACCCATTGGGAGTTCCAGGAATTCACCATTGACAAATTGGCTAAATTTCTTCTGGATATTATGGCTCCTTCAAGAAATCATTCAACATCAATGATTAAAATATAAGACTGCTTGTTCGAAGCAACTTGAAAAAGTCTTTCAACTATAGATACGTACAAATTTGATCCAGCTTTCAGAGTTCTGTTAATTTGACACGAAAATTTGTGAAAAATTGAAAAATTTTGTTATACTGTCACCTGATTTTTACATTGGAAACGACAAAAAGATGCCTGTCGAAACGATGGTAACAAGAGCAACAAGAAATTATGGTTATTAGCTAAATAATAATTCTATATCTTTGATTTTCGGGAGCAAAATAAACCATTGGGGGTCACCATGGCCAAATACTAGTTGGTTAGAATGGTTAGAATAGCCGTACCGGTTTTCCTGAAGAAAGGCCCTGGCTGCAAGCACGAAAAAACCTGACTGATGCGACGTTATCTCGCTCTGAGCCGTTCCATTTAAGGTTTGAACTGCAAGCGGAACGAGCGACAAAGAGTCTTAATCAGCCTCCACGTCCGACATCTTTCCTACTTGAGTGAGCGATGCGGCCGCGTGGACAACAGCTACACAATAATACATCTACAAGTTTTCTTCTAGTATCAAGTGCAATAAAAAGTGAATGTATACAACATTCACTTCTCACTGCACAATTTTTTATAGCAATAATTAATTGCGGCGATATAAGTAATAATTCTTTAGATAATAAATATATGTTCACTCATATATTGTCGAATATTCGTGCTTTCATCATTGAATTAAAGTGATTGTAGGTTATGCTATAATTGACAAAACTATAATAATAAAAAAAATCAACTGCTTTACTATTCGATCGAAATAATTATCGAGAGTAGCTATGACTTCAGAAAATTGAAAAATAAATGTTAGATCTTCCACATATCATAACAACGTGTCTGAAATGACAGGATTGACCAGCTAATCGTCGAAGGGAACAATTTTCTCCTATATCAAACACATTGAGGCAGGCTTCGTAAAAGCTAGAGTTTTGATGATGTTTCTTAATTTTAAATTTAAGATTTATGGGCAATAATTTAATCACAGGTCATTCTTGTAATATATATATATATATAAGTATATATAAGTTATTCCAAATTATTACTTATTTAGAACAAATCACAATAAAATTTGAAATTATTAAGTAACAAATTCAACAAAAACTTTTTATTCAGTTTAATTACTGAAAGAAATAATGGCAATTCCAACTTTATTATTATGAAATAATAAAATGAAGAATCAAATTTGAACAGTCGAGTAAAAATTCAAACAATATATTTAAATCAAGTATTTTGCAAATTTAAAATGGTTTTCTGAACGAAGAATTTTATGAAAAAATGGAACCATTCCATCAGTATTTTCTTATGACGTTTTTACGTTTAACTATCGTCAGTGAATCGACTTTAGAGACAACCGATTTTTTAAAGGATCTGACGTTTTATTACTGGAGAATAGGGGTACCTGAAATGTCTACTATTTTTTCCGTTATGGAATAAAATCTTTTTAATTTAGCCTTCACGAACGGAATGCATGGTGCTTCGCTCACGTGATACCACTGTCTTGCCCATCATATTCACAAATGCTTATCTTATCAAGATAATGAAATTTTTATCTGGGTGGTTGGATAAATAAAAGAATTCTGGGCATTTGTTTACTGTTGCAACCGTATCTAGGTAAAGCACCCTGGAAGTCACTTACGATAGAGAGCAAGAAAGCTAGTTTCTAGAATAGGTAAAGGCACGCAAATACCTCCGAGCAAGACACCATTTCAGACAAATACAGGGTTTATTCGAGAAGTAATACGAAAAAGTTTAGTTCACCGACAAGGATGTTATCATCATGTAGTGAATAAACTGGATATATCTATATGTGTTACAATCATTATAGAGTAGTTGTTTCATTCATTTATTCTTAGTTATCCGGTAGGGTTTTATGTGTTGGGGACCCTTTATGAATCGACAGTTTTTCGAACTTGGTTTCAATTTACGAATGCGAAGGTCTTATATCGGAGAAATAAAATGGACTTTGAAAGTATAAATCAATGAATATCAGATGGTTTCTCAAGTTTGTCAATAAGTCATTGGAAATAGCCTTCAGAACACAAAACAGGGCTAATCTAACGAAAGTTAAACCTGATAGTAGAAGTCAACAAACGAAGAAATTCATATATGAGATACCATGCGAATTTGGAAGATCATATCATAAAAGACGTCTATCAAATTGTTGATAAAAAAGAATTTCCATAAAAGATGGTGGACGTAGCTAAATAATTATTCTACATAGATTATTCGGTTTGATATCGAAAATTATTTTCACTCGCAGGGACAATTAACATTATACAGGGTATTCTGATTTGTTTCCGACAAACTGAAATGGGTGATAGATCACATTTCCGGACCCATGTTTATAGGTACTTTTTTGCTTGAAATGATGTGACCTATCACCCATTTCAGTTTATCGGCATCAAATCAGAACACCCTGTATATGAATTAAAAAACCGAATGACAGGATATAGTTTCTTGATAAAAAGTAATCTGACGCAAAAAAAAACAAGAATAAACTGTATATACGTAGATTAAAAAAAATCTTACTAATTGTGTTCTCACCTTGTTGGGAATATTTCGGAGATTAACATTTGAAATGTTTGATTATTAGTTAAAATAAACGCCCATGACGGTCCTGTACCGTTGACCCGTTCTTTATGGAAATATTCAGTTTATTCGGCAACCAAAACATAAAGGTCTTGGGTTGACCAGCGGTCTTGTCTATGTCCAAAGCCACGACCTCTTCAGACAGTCCAACAGATAAAATCTTGAAAATATCGCAGACTCAACATGTAGATACAAGCATTTACGTTTTTTTGCCCTTTTTGGAGGTACGGAATGCACCGAAGGAAAAAAAAGAGCAAAACGAAGGAGATCACCGTCCTTAATTCCATTCTATATTATTCTGATATTCAACGTTGAACATATGGAAATTCTAATGGTCTTGAAGATTATTTCTGACACCAGTCAAACGGATATACGATTTTTCTTATAATTCAGATTATGTTAATTGTCCAATCCCCAGATACTTTAAGAGATATTCATTGCTGAATTGAACAGGTTTTGATCTTGTGAAGGTTGCATTCCAATCTATTCGGAGAAGATTCAAGGATTATGATAAAAAACGTTGTGAACACTATCTGAATATGAGTTTTAAATTTTGTGACCTTTGTAAGAGTTAACAAATGTACAATGATTACGGCTGAAAATTTGAACGCTTTATGATGTAAAAAAAACAATTGATGTTTAGAATGAGCATCTAGCTGTTTTCATACAGTTCGCGTCGAAATTATGGAACAAATTAATTTTCTCAGAAAAAAAGTATTTGGTATTAAGTTCCTGAAACAGGTCGATATTTGTTTCACCAAATTTTTATCCATTTTGAGGATTTCTGTTGTTCAATTTTTGAATGGGAAAAGATGGTCATGTGGTACTTTTTTCAGCATGGTTTTTGTAACTTACGTAGGAGTTGAATGTTGTGCACGAACGACATTGTAATGGTTGACTATTATTCGGTGACAAATTTCATCTTCGTTTAGTGCGTGTGAATGATGGATTTTGTAAGGATGGGATTTATGATGCTTCAAAATATTTGCAATTCGAGTTCGTGTAAAACCAGATTCATGTGCTAGCTGCCTCGTACTCGTCATTGGATTCAGAGCAATCTGTCCAAGAACAGCTACTTCAGCTGCTTCATTTTTTTCCATGTTTCGTTTTTTATTAGCCACGGACCCGGTTTCTTGAAACTTTGACACTAATTCCAAAACATACTTCCTATTAACATGTTTATCCAAATGTCGTTGATTGAAGAATTCTGCGGTTTTATTCGCACATTGATTGTTTGCAAAAAAAAGTGAAATTATTTCCACCCGCTCTGCAATTGAATAAACCATGTCGACCAATAAATTAGAACACATACAAGTCTCGATTCAAAACTAAGAATAATTTACATTTCAAAGAACCAGTAAGCCACCTTAATGATCTCATTTTTTTGAAAAAGATTTCTATGTCAGTGGATTGGAGGAAGGAATAGTCATGGTTGTTTTGAAGCTCAAAATGTCGATTTTTCACAAAAAAACATAACAAGTGCCATGAAAACACCACTTCATTTTCAAATACTTAGTTAAGAATATTTCGAGAACTAAAGCATAAAATGAAAAAACAATTACTGTGCTGAAATAAGTATAAAAATACCTTTCAAATGAGGTATCACTCACCCCATCTTCCCTATTCAAAATTTGGGGGTGGGGGTTGTAGCAGCAAGGGTTGAAGCGCTATGCGTCCGTAACCTACATCTTAAGTTGTCCCCCTCGAAACAGAAATCGACCTGTCCGAGCATTTCTATCGAAAAAAATTATTTCGTCTGTAATCTCGTCTGTTTCGTTTTCAAATGGCTACCCTTTATTGTTGCTTCGAGAATCCTCTCCAACAACACGAACCTGTGATTTATGTTTAATCGAATCTAATTCTTGAGATGCGCATGTATGGTATAATCAATAAATCTAAACAGATATCTCTTCAAGCATTATTCTAAGAATTGCTAGCAAACCAGGTACAATTATCTTTTAATATTCTTAGTCAATTCAATAAAAAAAATTTAATTTTCAGTCAAAATTGAACAAAGTGATTCAGTTCTAACCCTTGAAATGCAAATTACTAACAGATTAATTGGTACGGATAACACATCATGAAGTATCCTAATAAAGAATGGACACCCAAAAAAATTATTAAAAGGAATCTTATACAATACAATTGAAAACAGAGATTTCAATTCCTCCCATTTAAGAGGCAAATCATTATTCAAACACTAGAAGAGACTGCACAATCACGTTCCTTATCAAGAAAATTATATAGAATTAAAAACTTGGTTACTTAAGATAAATTCAAAACAGCAACAAAAAATATTAAAACTATATAAGATCAATATTTGAAAGAGTCAAAGTTACAAAATTTGATATAGATTATCAAATCTGAATTGATCCAGAAAAATGTTACATCGGATAAAAAAAGGCAGAATCGAAAGGATGGATCTTCTTGTCCGAAAGCAACATTAGAACAAATATGACATGGGTATTAACGTTACATGATAATACAAAATTTAAAAATTATAGATAGTGAACAAAATTCCAACAAAAGAACATTGGTGAGAATATCTCAGAACAAAATTCAATAAACTAGATGGGAGATATCAAAAGATTTCGTTGTATGTATGCTTATCTCATAGAATTCGATTCTATTAAATACAAACCACCGGATTATATTTCTGAAGAAGATTCCTTAAGTATCAATTTATGAATATTCGTTTTTATTTCGAAGTTTCATAGATTTATCGATTATTTAATAAAAATGTCATATTGAAACATTGTATCATACTGTTTCTTCAATACCTCAGTTTCTTTTATTTCTTCATATAAGTTAACATCTCCTCAAATTCTTGAGTGGGGTACAGTTCACCATGTCTTCATTTAACAAAATTCATGGTTTTTCAGTTCTCCTGGCGAACGAAAGAAATTTCGAAACCTCGAATAAAGAAAAAAGAATACATTTCATTGAAGGTCACTTTCCCAATGATCACCAAATATTATAAATAAATATCAGCAACAACGTTTATTATATTTTTTTCGCAGGATTGGAAGAAAGACGTTACATATTCCTTCAAACGACGTTTCGCAACTTCATTGTTGTTTCTTTGTGCTCTATAAGAGAGAAATACATAGATCAAAAAATTATGATAATACTTACTCCATATATGTTAAATATTAGTGAAAATAGTACCTCGATAGTAAAAACAATTCTGAGACAGATTTGAAAACATTCAATTTTGAAGCAGCTTTTCAATATTATTTGCAGACACCCCCATCTAGTATGATTTTATAAAAGAACGAAGAGCATTGAGTATGCAGGTCAGCAACAAGAATTTATCGATAATTTATTATTGTGTATAGCAAATAGTATTCTGTTATAAAAATTCCATTGCGAATGATTGTTTTGTGTGTGTGAACAGGAAATCTGGTGAAGAAACGCCACAACTCGAACAATGACTTATTGACGCAGTGAATGGAATGCAATCATGTGCAAGTGTACAACTTTTGTGGATTATATATTCTAAAAGAGTAGGTTCCACATGACTGTACATTTCCTTCTTACTCCTCAACAGATACACTAAATGTGGCTTCTTCGATTATCATTCCGTACCATTCATTCCTCACATTCAAAATAACGCTTATTATAATAAAAAAATGGGGTGTAAAGCTAGTTCGCCTCCTCGTGGTGCACCCTGGATAACGCTAAATGAACTAGTGTGAAGGAAGAGGAATAATGCTTTTTAAAGAATCAAACAGTCATAAGGTAGTTATCATATACAATTTTAAAATTTGCAATGGAACACACTGTATATTATTTTAGTTTCTGATGAAACATTTTACTACGAGTATAAAAATATGGGGTTCGATATTTTTTATTTCAAAACCTACCGAAATATTAACAGAAAAGTATTTAAAGAAAGTAAACATCTAATATCCATCAAAGAAAAAATTGATCATAATTATTAACTGAAACTAAGTGATTTTCAAAACATTGAAACTTAACTAAATTAATCCAAATGTATTAGATGTTCAAACTGAGCACCGTTTACTTCTTGACAATAAGCAAGTCGGTTTGTAAATTCTCTAGTAACATTTGCTACTACTTCAGTTGAAATTCTCTGTATTCCGTGGGTTATTCCTGCTCTAATTCTTGCAAATTATTTGGTCTATCAACATAAACCTTAGACTTTGAATAACCTCGCAGAAAATAGTCGTGGATTAAGGTCGGGACTTCGTGCAGACCATTCATAAGTACCCCTTCTTCCAATCCATCTGTGATGAGATGTCCTATCTAAATAATCTCAAACAATACGAGCGCAATGGGGAGGTGCTCCATCCTGTTGATCAGATATTAGTTGAAAATTGTCCATTTACCTTCATACTTGTGTCTCTAAAAGTTGTAAATACCTGTCTCAATTTAATGTTTCTTGAAGTAAGAAGGCTCCCACGATTTTCTATGGCTCATATTTCTTCCTACTGAACGACGGCTTATTCCAAGCATATTATTGGCGAGGTCGGTAGTGGACAGTGAGGATTTTCTTCCAAAGATATAGCAACATTTTCGGTTACACCTTCATTAGTTGCATTTTTTAACCGTCCACTTTTTGGTACATTGCTAATTGTTCTACGATCGAACCTTGGCAAAGTTTTCGTTACTACTCAACGGGATATTTGTGCATTAGGTTGAACAATGTTAAAAAGGTCACAAACTTCTTGATGTGTCTTTTTCCTCCCCATACCCAATCATCATTAATATTTCTGTTTTTTCTCTGTCACTTAATTCGGCTATTTTACGATAAAATTAAAACAAAAGTATCTTTTACGTTCAAATTCAATCACTAATAACTTATTTTGACAGCAACTGTCACTGATGCCCTTAAATTTTTCTTTCTTTAGTTACTGTTGTTTTTGTACCAGTAATAAAATGTTTCATCAGAAACTAAAATAATATAGAGGGTGTTTCATTGCAAATGTTAAAATTAACATTACTTCCGGTAAAACCGGAAGTTCAAAAAGGTTATTTACTTGGTTCCACACATTGGCCCATCACTGTATATGTGATTGGTTATTTTAGTTTGCACCAATGACACTTAGTTCTAAACGTCCCTTTAAATCAACCCTTAACTTAAATTGCGTTGAACCAACTGTCACGGGACACTTGAATATACCTTAAATTTAAGCGTTCATGTATGGTCATTTAACTACTTAAGTGCGGGATACCAACCTGAAATAATTTGTTCTGTTGTGGTTTTCGAATGAATTTGATTAATAACATTGATTAAAATAGAAATATTAACTTTAAACAACGCTAATAATTTCTATCATAGACTTCTATACGGATTCGATGTATTTCGTGAAGAATAGTAAATAGTAGAAATAGTGAATTGAGGATTTCCTACTCGAATATACGAATGACATTCTCATTTCTATTTAATGGAGGAGTTATCTTTCTTTCGAAGATTTCTCTTAACAAAATAGGCTATCTTGCATTTACTGATGTTAATCAAATACCTATTAGATTTTTCTCTGAACGGGTTCCATTTCTATTGCAAATCTGGTTGCTTAAAAAATATAATAATTTACAGGAATTGGAATTGGCTATTAGCACGATGATAAAGTTCGTTTTAAATGAACTGAAAATTAAACTTTGATCAAAATAGTCTCGGGTTTATATTTATTTATTTATTTACATATTAATTCATAAACGAAAATCTCGACCACAGAACGATAAAGTATCTAAATTTTGTTTATGCCAAGACCATCAAATATCCCGGCAAGCTAATTAAATGGCTTTTTGGAACTAGGGGAAAGTTGCACAGAATAAAATACTCAAATATCAGTAGATCGAAAAAATCTAGCGTCGCTTACTTAAGTTACTGCTAAGTGACAGTCGTGCAACTGGAAATAAATTTAAGCGACCTTAAGTTTAAGCGGCACACTAGTGTAAACGGGCCTTAGACGTTTCGGTAAGAATTTACCGGCATCATCAGGTGAAACGATTGAGAAGAACTGATGTAGTCACATCATCTGATTTCAAGGAAACCTGTTTTATTTTCAGATGCGAAATTAATGAATTTAATCTCAGATTAACGAACTAATTGTGAAATAATTGTATTTCCAATAAGTTATCCGTATTTGTTTATTTGTGTAATTCCGAAATCGCAAAAAATAATAAATCGATTTGCTGATCTTTTGAGGTCATTTCATTTTAATGTCCGAAAGATGCCCCGAAATGTTCATTGATCATTCTTATCAATTAATTATAATTACGTACTTCATTTAAATAGATTTTTATTACTCCGCTCACCGTTTATCATCTTAATCTCAGTACGTTGATAATGAGATATATTTAGATTTTCGCGTATTCATTAAGATTTATGACGTCTTGAATATGTAATACCATTAATGAATTGAGGTCTCATTCAAGTTGTAGCAGAATCATTTTCTCCTTAGCCAACGATAATTTCAATAATGATAGAATTTTGTCAGATCTTTTGTGCAAATATCATGTCGTGAATTCGTGAGCTGTTATCTATGTTCATTCAAAATATTAAAAATTAAGCGCTTTGTGAAGAGACAATATTTGAAAAAATAATCGCATGCTGAATTCGTCAAATTTTTATGCTCCACATATATCAATTATTGAGAGAGTACTCAACAAATTTCAAGGAACTGGATCGATATTTGATATTAATATTTCTCTGTGTCAATATGATATTACTTCAAAGATTCCCCTCAAAAGTTGACCCCTTCAAATGGTTTTTCGATTAAGAATTCGTACAATTATGATAGCTTGTTCGGTGTCTTTGGATCGACCCTGTGTAGTCTACCATTGAAGTAACACGCAAGAAAAAAAAACAGAAATTCCACATTCAATTCATCAACAAGTGTAGAAATGTTAAACTTTATATGCTCAATACAATAGCAGTTGTTTGAAAACACTGTTGTTGAAAGCACAAAGAGGTACTAAAAATTCGAACAGTACTGTTTACATTTGGTCGTATATTGTTGATTGACATTTATAGATTTTGTGATTCAGACTTATTTTTTCTAAATTCCAGACAAAATAGCATGGAGAAATTTTGTGGCGCTCTAGTTATACTCTCTGACAAAAAAGTATCGTAAATTTGAAATAAAACGCTCAAATACTAAACTTCTTCAAAATTTGTTGAATATCCTTCAAAAGATGCTCCAGCTGAAGTAATATGAGGGTTGAATTTCATATTTCGGAATTAGGGAACAAAAACATCATCGACAATCGCTTTATTGTTTTTCAAAATATTCTCCATTAAGATCTATACACTTTTGCATGCGTTTGAACCAATTGTCGAGGCACTTTTGCCACTCTGATTGAGGTATCCCCCAAACATGAATTCTGACTCATTAAATCGATGTTTTGAGTGCTCAAAAATGTAGATGTTTGAGCCGATGTGTGAGAGTTCGCATTGGCGGTTGGTTTTCCTGTTTTCTTGGAAAACAACTGGCTAACAAATGGTTGTGTACCACTCAGAATTGACTGTTCTGCGTCATTCTACTGGTACGATTGCTCATGTCCAGTCATTCCGAAAAAACAGGCGACCCCATTTGCTTGGAAGTGATTCGTGCGTGCGCAACTTTTTTTGGATTTGGCTCATCTTGAAGCACCCATACAGTCGACTGGTGCTTACTTTCGGGCTCATACGCGTAAATCCACGATTCATCACCTGTCACGATGTCATAGACGTGCTTCGAAGCATCGCGATCGTATTTTTGGCGCATTATTTTCGCCCAATCGACATGAGCCTTTTATTGAGCGATTGACAAGTTGTGTGGGATCTAACGCGAACAAATTTTCTTGACGGTTAAATGTTCATAGAATATTGAATGTATGTTGTCTCAATCTCATGATAGGTCACTTGAGGATCTTGCAGTATCAGTTGGTGCACAGCATCAATGATTTGCAGAACAACAACTGATGTTGGATGAACTTCACGAAGTTCGTCTTGGAGTGAACTACGACCTCGGCTGAATTTACTATGCCATCGATAAACACTGGTCCTTGATGGGGCTTCATCGCCAAAAATTGATTTAAGATCATCGATACACTGTTGTTGAGTTAGTACAAGTAGAAAGTTGTAAAAAATAATCGCACGGAAATGTTTTTTGCTACTTTTTGCTACTGTTGTTTTAATTTTGGTTGTTGATATGCCTAATTTCACCAACGCTGAGTATGCTGATATGGTGATGGCATATGGCAAGGCCGATAGTGTTGCTCGTGCAGTTCAAAGGATTTATCAAGCCAAATTTCCTGATCGAAGATTACCCCACCACGAAACATTCTCGACGACTTATCGACTATCAAGAGAGACTGGAAACTTAAATTTTCAAGAGCCTCGGGTCAATGTGAGGCAACACCATGTAGCAGTTGACGATCAAATAGTTCAAGCCTTTGAAGAATCCAACTACAAGCATTCGTGTCGTTGCTCAAAGACTCAACTTAACGATTTGGAAATTTTGGTCAGTACTTCGGGAAAAAAATCAACACGCTTTTCATTACACCTCGGTACAAGGTAAATGAACTTTTTTATTGATAAATTTGTCCTTTTGACTGCGAAAAAATTGTCACAGACTAATGAATTTTATTAATTGTTACAGGTCTGCATGAAGGCGATCCTGCCAGATGGTTGGAATTCTGTAGATTTTTGCTGCACACAGATGTCGATGACAACTTGTTTCTAAAACGAATTTTGTGGACAGACGAATCCTGTTTTAACCGAGAAGGAATAACAAATCTGCACAATTTACATCACTGGGCACCTAAAGATGAGAATCCCCACGTGAAAAGGCAAATGAGTTTTCAACAAAAATTTAGTGTTAACGTTTGGGCTGGTGTTATAGGAAGACATCTCATCGGGCCACACTATTTACCGGCTCGACTAAGTGGGCCTGCTTATTTGTATTTTTTGTAGAATGCTCTGCCGGAGCTACTAGCCGATGTTCCGGCCTTCGATGAAGACATTGTGTTCCAGCATGAAGGTTGCCCGGCACATTTCCTGAGAGAAGTTCGAGATCACCTCGACAACTCTTTTCCACATTCATGGATAGGCAGAGCCGGCCCCATCCCTTGGCCCGCAAGATCTCCAGACCTAACACCTTTAGATTACCATGTCTGGGGTAGTGCCAAAGAATTGGTTTATTTCACAGAGGTACCTACAAGAGAGGTGTTGATTGAACGCATAAACGCGGCATTTGTGGTAATGAAAGAAGAAATGTTGCTAGCCACTACAACGGTCGAAATCAGAAAAAGGTGTTGGGCGTGCATTCGGAGTAGAGGAGAACAATTCGAACAAAATTTACGTTAAAGAATCGTGTTATTCTAGTTTGTAAATAAACAATCATACAAAAACTGTATTTTACTAAAATCTGTCCTTACTTTGCTATTTTATCTAAAATACTATTTGTAGTATTTTTTTATTTATTGACTAACGTAACTAACGTAAATAGCATACTTTTAGAACCGCGATAAAACAAAGAACGTTTTAAAATAAAATTAAGTTCGCAATAACTGCAACTTTTTTTTTTAATTTCTTTTAGAAGTAGAGATGTTTTCATACTTTCATTTTTTTTTTTTTTTTAATAAAAGGTCCTCGTGTTAATTTTGTGGTGTTATCTGTAACAATGAATACGTTTTTTTTTCAAACACACACTCATGTAGACTTAATACAATAAAAAAAAATACATGTAAAAGCCCACGCAAAAAAAGTTATGGGGCTTCGAAGGGTACATTTTGGGAAATTTAGAAAAACCTAATAAAAAAATCATACCTCCGTAACCGTAATACTAAGGACCAAGGTTCCAAGACTGAAAAGATAGCAAATGACCCTACCAACGCCCCAAAAAAATTTGACGGTCCATGTGCCGAACACCCTGTATAATAATAATAATTTTTTGTCGAAGTGTATAATCGTGACTGTGCAAATGAAGTTTGTAATCCAATTTGAATATTAATTGTATCTAGAGAAAATTTGAAATACCAATGAATTTCATTATCCGTAGGGTCCTAATGGTTTCAAGGGTTCCCACTTGTTTATACAGCAGTTAATCTCTTAATCCTAAGTTCGGTTTCTGTCTATCATCGTACGTAGCACATCGGTCAGTAAGTCCTGTATCTAATTACCAGATGGCGCCAGTTGCAAAATATCTAATGAGTTTTCAAATGTACCCATCTCATAGAATAACTATCAGATTTCAATACGTATAGTTTATTATTTATTGAGTAATGATTGACCAAGTGACGCCATCATGATTTAAAAACAATTCCGTGTGTTAATGTATCATATCCGTTATTCCGAAAACTTGATAAAACTTTGAAACTTATTATGGGCAATCGCAGAGTGCAGTTGCAAAAGATAGCTGACCCCCTGGAGTTATCAAAATTATAAACGAAAATTAAGCGCGTTTGCTTGAACCAGAGCAAAAATAAAAACGACTAGATGATTCAAAAAGAAGCTTGGAGATGACGGGGAGTAAGAAGAAGTTTTTGTGTCGGTACATCATAATGAAATATAGTTTCACCACTTCACTCCGGAATTAAAGCGGCAGTATGCTAAGTGGCGTGCAGACGGATAAAACCGTCTTGAGACTAAAACATCGGCTGGGAAGGTTATGGCCTCTGTATTTTGGGATGCTCATGTAATCCTATTCGTTGACTACTTGAAACCAGAAAAAACAAACAACAGCGACTTTTATATCGTTTTGTTGGATCGTTTGCAATCGTTTTAATGATCGTATCACTCTGCAAGTTCAAATTGATATATAATCAATTTTGGAAAAAATCTATTGTTTTCCCAGGACATATTGACCGATGTTCATTGAAAAAAATAACTAATCTACACGTTTGAGCCAAGTTCTGGTTAAATTTTGGGAAATTAAATGATATTTACTATATATATAGCACGCTCTAGAACGAGCACTTAAAATGATTACTACACATAGTAGCTCAATTTTCATCATTTCGAAGAAAATAGTGAGTTGTTTACAATAAGCTTATCATTGTTTACGGTACAGAGAGCAATGAATGTATGACCTGCCGGTAATAGTCATAGACCGAGTCGAGGTTTATACTTAACCAAAGGAAAGTACATCTCGCTATGAAAATGTATTGATAATTAATTTTGATCGTTATAATACAGATTTTAAAAAAGGAATAAATAAATTTTACTTTCATCATTTAGACAGAATTTATAAGCCTTTCACATTTATCAACGGATGGGGATTTTTGATAGTCCTTGTACAAATTATCGGTTTCTTTCGACCAACCTGGAATATAATCTTTCTGGAAACCTCTTGGAACGAACTTTTTTGCTGTGGCTTTCACAACACCTGTGATAGTTATCACAGTGTGTGGGTTTAATCCATCTAATATCACTGTCTACCTTCTTAGCAAATTCAATCCAATTCGCTTTCTTGAAATTCCAACGAGGTCTCTAAACATTCTGAATATCGAATTAAACTTCTTGAAGTCAACAGTATAGTCCTATGTTGGCTATGAGGAAAAACTCCTAGAATTTTACGCTTTACAGGAAGCGGTTTGTAAGTATTGTCACAAGACACTAGGCAGAGATCAGGGTTGTAGCCTCTATTCCATCGAGAAGAATGAAAAGAAGGTACATCTTTTCCATCAAAAATTAAATAGAAATTATTATCTTCCATCCAGTCAGCTAAAGCTATTCCACTTCTATCATTATTATTATAACCCCACATTACATGTGAGAATTAAAATCACCGCAATAAATTGAAGGATGAGGAAGACTCATTTCCAAATTTCTTGGCCAAATAGTATTTGGAGGTTTATAAATATTAACGATAGAAGTATTACAAAATTTGAAAGAGATAAAAAAAACATCCTCAAATTCGCCTTTTTGGATTAACTCGATATTGTGAATCAAGGATTTTTTAACATAACAAGCTGAACCGTAAATTTTACTAAGGAGATAATCAATCAATACATAACCTTTTATGGTTCCTCTTTCACGAAGATTTTTTTCAGTATCCGCATGTGTCTCTTGAAGAAGAATAATCTCAGCACTATAGTCCATTGCTAATTTAGCAATATAATCACTCTTGTCCTTAGAAATACCCTCTATATTCAGATCCAATACACAAAATTTGTCGCCAATCTGCAAGGAGGATTCTTCGAATCGGGTCTTGCGCTCCAAGTGACGATTTTTCAGATCTTCTGATGTCTGCTATGGAACCCATTCAAAGGGAAATCATCATCCATAGTTGGGGAAGGTTGTGATATAATACCTATTTCATTTAAAAAATAGCAGAGAAAAAATTATCGACTGACATTTATTATGACAAGTGTCATAATAAATGTTCAAAAGAATATATATCATTTAGACAAAAATTGAAGAAGAGTATGTGACAAATGAGAATCTCGAGTCAATACTAAATACAATTTTTCGCATGTTCTGGATTTCCACATGAATTAAATTTTGGGTCAACATACTTTCAATATACTAGGTCTGCTCAAAAGTATCGCGAATTCAGTAGTTTTTCAAAAAGTTGGTACTCATTCATGAATACCTATTTTGACTCCCTCCACCAGGATATTATATACTTGTATACGTGTATTCCAATTAACGAAGCTCCAAAAATAATTTTTTTTGTGATCTTGTTCAGCTCCTCCGTCGATGCCATCTTTATCTCTTCAATCGTGGCAGAGCGACGTACTTTCATAGGGTTTTTCAGTTTTAGGAAGAGAAAATCGTCACAGGGAGTCAGGTCTGGAAAATACGGTTGCTGCGGCATCATTAGTGTGTTGTTTTTGGCCATACTTCGCGCACGAGCAATGTGTGTGAAGTGCGTTATGCTGCTGCAAAATTCTGTTTTTGTTCTTCCACAAACCCGGGCATTTTCGGTGGAAATTGTTCATAACTTGCTGTGGCGAGAAGTCATAATGCCTATTCAATCTAGGAAAAATGTGTGCAAAACCTCCAAGTCCTTCCAAACTTGCGGTAGCTTCAATTAGATGGATTGTGTTTCCGTGTTCACGTCGTAACAATAAACCTACGATTCGTCACCAGTTATGAGCCTCTGGAGCACCTGTGAGTCGTTCATCATGTTCAACGCGATGCTGTTTTTTATACAAAATTGGGCAATTTTGGCACGCATTTTGCAAGGTGATTCGTCGATTGGCCAATAAGGTATTAGGTTGGGGAAAAAGAAATTCATTATTTTTACTTAATTTTGGGGTTTTATTTTAATTACAACATTACAATATTTTTTAATGCTCAAATATGCACTCATTTTTTCAGTTATTTGTTGTTATTTCATTATGTTTCGTTCCCAAACAGTCTTGTCCTCATTAGCAAAAAATGAGATAACAATCTTCTCTTGAGGACAATTCTTCACCACCAAGAGCTATAGACATGTTATTTTGTTATTTTCACAAAATTTGATGCAGTTACTTTGATTGATGAATAGTGGAAAATAGAAGACGTGTCAAGACACAACCAAGCAAAACAGCTGTCAAAAATTAACTGAACATTCAAAATGCGTTGAGTTTCAACATAACCAACAGACCTCAGCTTAAGTCTCGTCAAGATTTTCTGCAAGTTCTGTGCGATTCTCAGAAAACGTCCCCAGCTGATGGCAAAATGATCATTTTCGGATTCAGCACATCCAAAAGCACCAAAATCACTGAAAAATTATAAAAACTAAAAATTCAGAGGCAGTTATTAATAATTCATTTATTTGTGAAGAAAAAACCCTTTCGTTGCGCTGTAGGTCAATCCTACAGAAGGCTTTAATGGGCTGTGAAATTTTTTCGTATAAAGAAATAAATTATTAATGAATCCCATGTCATGACATATATCGATATATCACCGTCCAAAATGTGTAAATTTCCACTTGATATCTGAAAAACTTGAATTGTCATTTCATTGGGTATGTTCACTGGTTTGAGAGGACAACGAACAACGAAATTGTTTAATGAAAAACAGCGAACGATTTATCAAACACTTGACAAGATACGGGTGGTCAGATATTATTGCTTCAGTCAGAGAGCGTATTGTCTTGCCAACCGTAATGATTGTTTCAAATAAATATCAAACACAGAGCTCGTCCAAATTAACACATATACTATCTTGGGGGTCATGCAGAATGATATGTATACTTACTACTGGTAACAACGAATGATAGATTAGTAATAACTTTACCTCAAGTGTTCAATAAAATAACAATAAAAACTGAAATACTTAATGCCAATTATTGCGATGTTTAAGAATGATTGAAATTTAATTTGGAATTATCCTTTATATAATTGTTTTTCTTCAATATTTGATGCTTAAAAGTTATAATTAATGTTTTGTGTAAAAAAGCTACATACACCCGAGCTTAAACGACGAGTCTCATATCGTTTTTCTTATTCATATTTCTCGAATTTATTGTTTCTTTCGGTTTTTGAATGGATTAAACGGTGAAAAGAAAGAAAAAAAAAAGTTGGATGGAATAAACTATTGAACTGAGTGATTTCCTTTATGCAGTATTGTTCTTAGAGGATCAGCGTGCTATCTTTCTGCACAAATGTCCGCAAATTAATAATAATTAATATTATTGATATTATTTTGTGTTAATTCCAAAATTTCTTCTTTTTATGGGTGTATGAGTTTACTATATTTGAAGATTTAGGAATATAAAATAAGTAATCGATAGCCTTCATTGAGATCACAGATTGTTATATCTTAGTTTTCGTTATTTGACCAATTCAAAATCAAGATCTCCTTAATAAATGCTTTGATGAAAGGAATTGAAAATTTCAAAGGAGAAGAGGTTACTTGAAGAAAGAAATCAAGATTAAACATAATTCGATTATAAGGATATACTGAATTTTGGTTGTTTTTGATTCGAAGGGAATTCGAGCATCGAACCAAACTGAACGGGGATTGGTTATTTTGAATCTGAAATCTAGGTTTGTTGGCTCTACCACATTCATTGTGGTGGTTGTTCGAGTATGACACATGTTGCAAGGTCCGTGAAAATACCTAAGATGAGCGCGCAAAAGCTCCATTTTCAATTTTAGTTCCGTATTTCATCCCAAACCTGTACAACGATTTGCAGAGCAATCAAATATTTTGAATTATTACTGAAAGAAACTAAGGGATTCTTAGACATTGAGTACCTATATGATAAAATTGAATTTGCTATAAATAAAAAATGTATAGGCACGTGGCAAATTGGTGAATTCGAAATGGTAAGATATTTCATCCTCGATTAATTATAACAATAATTGATCCCTCTATTCTGGGAATTCAATCAGAATTCAATATAAGGCATTAGTTCTGCACAATGATTCATTTTTAGCGACTTGAGCTGCTGCCAATTATTTCGAATTGCGTTCTTGACATTCCGTTTTGCATTAAACGAATCTGATTTCGTTTTTCCATTGGAATGTGTTAAATTTTATAGTTCCATGAAGAAAGTGGCAGAATACTTGGACCGGAACACCCTAACAATAATTCAATTGGGAAGGAAGTCGGCAATATGAAATAACAAAGTGGAACATTTTAATATTTATTCCTGATGTGCCACTTTCATATAATATTCCATATATTGAACCGAAAGTGAAAAATGTTGAGAAGAGAATTTATCTTCAGACTGACCTAAACAGTAATAGTTATATGGGAAGCCCTTAAATTCTGCAATGATAATAACCATCAACGAGGCACCATCATCACTGACTCCTCAGTTCATAACAAGCTATACAAGAACATTATACTAACCATCCAATCTTAACAAGAATTAAATAAGAACTAAAATAGGCAATTATCAACACAGCGGAAATCAAATTTTTGTGGATTCCATCATGCACAGGGATCAGAGTATACAAAACGATTCAAAACAATATCTCAAAGAAACATAGAAGAAACGTTGACAAATACAGGGTGGCCATTTGAAAACGAAACAGACGAAATAAGTTTTTTCGATAGAAATGCTCGGACAGGTCGATTTCTGTTTCGAGGGGGATTTACGATTTAGTTTACGGACGCATAGCGCTTCAACCCTTGCTGCTACAACCCCCCACCCCCAATTTTTGAATAGGGAAGATGGGATGAGTGATACCTCAATTCAAAGGTATTTTTATACTGATTTCAGCACAGTGATTGATTTTTCATTTTATGCATTAGTTCTCGAAATATTGATGCGTTAGTTAGTGCTAGCTGCCTCGTACTCGTCATTGGATTCAGAGCAATCTATCCAAGAACAGCTACTTTAGCTGCTTCATTTCTTCCCATGTTTCGTTTTTTATTAGCCACAGACCCGGTTTCTTGAAACTTTGACACTAATTCCAAAACATACTTCCTATTAACATGTTTATCTAAATGTCCTTGATTGAAGAATTCTGCGGTTCTATTTGCACATTGATTGTTTACAAAAAAAAGTGAAATTATTTCCACCCGCTCTGGAATTGAATAACCCATGTCTAACAATGAATTAGAGCACATACAAGTCTCGATTCAAAACTAAGAATAATTCACATGTCAAAGAACCAGTCAGCCAACTTAATGATCTGTTCGAAATTAATAAATAATTATCGATTCTCATATTTTTGAAAAAGATATGAATTGAATAATCAACAAAATGAAAACAAATTGAAGCCAACTGAGAAAACACTTCATAATTAAGTCGGAAATCGTTTCACGAATTGGGACTGGAATATTTCTGTGGCATCATTAATGATTTGATTTTCTTACCTGGTAATCTGATTAGACATATGTACGTATTTGGACTTTTTGGAGATTTCTATCGATCAAGTGTTGCCGTATGTTATTGGAAATACTGCAAATTATATCGAAGATAATTTAGATTGAGCTCCTTCGCAATACGCTTTGTTTGTTCGACGTCTTGATTAAAGATTTCTATGTCAGTAGATTGGAGGAAGGAAGCCACAATTATGGTTGTTTTGAAGCTCAAAATGTCGATTTTTCACGAAAAAACACTATAAGTGCCATGAAAACACCACTTCATTTTCAAATACTTAGTTAAGAATATTTCGAGAACTAATGCATAAAATGAAAAACCAATTACTGTGCTGAAATCAGTATAAACATACCTTTCAAATGAGGTTTCATTCACCCCATCTTCCCTATTCAAAATTTGGGGGTGAGGGTTGTAGTAGCAAGGGTTGAAGCGCTATGCGTCTGTAACCTACATCTTAAGTTGTCCCCCTAGAAATAGTAATCGACCTATCCGAGCATTTCTATCGAAAAAGTTTATTTCGTCTGTAATCTCGTCTGTTTCGTTTTCAAATATCCACCCTGTATAGTCGCTTTCTGGGCGCTCTACTCCGACAAAGGGTTAATTCTACAGAAAAATGCAGGAGACATTTTTTGTAGACATTTTAACGATAAACAATTTTTATAATGACCTTCATTTACCTCTGAGCAATAGATCGCGAGATATTTGCTAAAAACTAATTTTCTGATCTTTTAACCTTCACATCTTCATTACAATGTCGTAATAAAAGTATTTACAAAAATTCAGCTCACTAGGAATTTTTCCGCAGATAAAACTAAAATGACCGGACTAACACTACAAGATATTTTAGTGGAAAAATGTGACATAAACAATATTATGAAATTTCTCAACAGTATACAATAAATCGAAAAAATAAAATTTTGTAATAATTTTAATATATATACACTCCATGCGGTTGAAGCAAATCTTTCTAAATTAAAAAAATTGATGAGGAAAATTGGCTCCTAAAAAATTACGTTTGGTCATTCTTTTTTCGAGTATTACTCAGTGATTTTTTACGAGGGTTGCCTTCATATTTCGGGATTGGACAACTCTAGTGTTGCAATCTGCCAACTAACAGCCCTGTTACGGAATCGCGTAACTCGATTTAGTGGACTGTATAGAAAAAAATGCTAATTCGAACCTTGGTATCTAACACTCACCTTTTTTTTCGACTGAAATGTTCTTCTTTCCAGGCCGACGTCTGATGTAGGTATCTTAGGGTAGTTACCCCTCGAAGTGTAGAAGATTCCACGTTCTTGAGCACTTGTACTCTTTTGAAACGTATTGTCTGCACAACTTAAGAAAGTGTCGAACGCACTTTGAAAACACTCGTAAATTAAGTTAAGATTCTTATAGAAAATTATCCCTTAGGATGAGAATTGAAACCAATGAAAATTAAAGAAAATGTTCAGTTTTAATTGCCAAGAGTAGGCCACACTTGTTTCTTCAGAGAGTCTTGAAACACATATTTTAACACGTATGTCACTCACACGTCTCGAAGCGATCGTGTCAGATACCAATCATATGCGCGCTAAAATTCACATAATGACCTGCAAAGCCTTCATCTACAGTATGGACCATCTTAATGAAACATAACTATAAAGTTAGGATAAAATCGCAAATGAAAATATTTTTTAATATATATATTTAATTGAAACCCAAACAAGCCCCATCCCAAAGTTTGACATTTTTAAGGTCATACGTAGTCAGAACGTTTTGACAGACGAGCGCTAATTGAATTAAATTAAAATTAAGTCAACGATTTTCGACATCAGAAGAAGCAGTTGATGCGTTCAGAATGCATGTTTTTGAGATACCTCAATCTGAGTGGCAGAAGGGCTTCTGCCCCTTGAATTGAACAATTGATTCAAACGCATGCAAAAGCGTATCGATGTTAATTGGGAATATGTTGAAAAACAATAAAGCGATTTTCAATGCTTATTATTTTTTTTGTTCTCTAATACCAAAATATAAAAGGCAACCCTCGTATCATCTACAAATGTGACCTGCAATCCTTTATAGGGAAGCTCAATGGAAAATTTTCAATTTTGTTCCTTAACCGGTATCGACTCTGATGATAATACGAAACCGAGTACGAAACTTTCCTAGAACAAACTGTATATACGCACATTCAATGGCAAGCATAATAATTGTTTCAATTGGAAGGAAGAGAAAAAATCGTACCCATCCATTCGGGGAGGTCCAATAAATCTCTGGTATATAACTTTATTCGAGTTGTACCTGCATGAAACACAATATCGGCTATAATTCAATCGGATTCTACTTTCCGTAAACAGTTAGACACCTGTATAGGACGGAGTTTTGCGTATACGGATGCGTAATAGCTGCTCCTCAGTGAAATTCTGTAGGATGATTATGTGGATAATTGAGAAAAAGCAACTACTGAACTTTCCAATAGAAATAGTAGAAATTCTGATGGCGACAACATGGAATGGCATTTCAACCGTCGGTGTAAAAACTATAGAAATGCCTGCTCTCAACACAAATTTGTTTCAACATTAAATATGTTCGATAATACAAGTACCAAATTTCGTCTCTACAATATCTTCATGCTAATTGACTGATAATAGTAAATATAATAAATCAGTATATAAAAGTTACATTTGATTCGCATTTTTCAGAGGACGCGATCTTATTTTTGGGATATGTTTGGGGGGTCAATAGAAGCTTAACCTCAAATTTTTGGGGACGTCACCCTTGTCCATCGGCCGTAATTTCGAAAATAGGGGCGAGAACACTTTTTTTCGCGATATCTTGGAAACTATACGTCCTACAGAAATTTATGAAGACATAGTTTGTAGTAAATTGTTTTTTCTACAAATAAGTTCATTCAATTTTGTGCCCTAAATTGAAAATTGAAGAAGTTCTAAGCAAAAAATGATAATTTTTTTTCTTTTTTGATCTATGATTTTTTTATACATTTTACAAAAATATTACCTCAGATCAATCATGTAGGTTATCCTTTGAAGAAAATTATGACTTATAATTTTTTTCATTTCATTTATCAAGAACGCTGTCACAGTACTCCAAAAGTTGACTGGGTTCGTCAACGTTCAGGAAAATCTAGTCAAATCGAAACGTTCAACTGATTTTTATCTTTTTTATTATGAATATATTCTTTTTTAAAATTCGTATCACTTTGTTTATTATAATATTATCATATTCGTAATTACTTAATAGCTAGTTACTCTAATCGACTTCTCTATGATGGACCAGGCTGTAGTTTAGAATCAAAATCAACTTTGAATATAAAAGTTTGTGGAATTTCAGGAATTTAAATTGGAGCCCGAGCCACAACTGGACCTGGTGATACGACGGTTGCCTTTTATACTTCGGGATAAGAGAACAAAAACAAATACGAGGGCCATTCAGAAACTATCCTCCGATTGGTCACAGTGCGGGTAGTGGGGGGGAGTAGCGCGCCATCTGTGCATTCACGCGCTCAGCAGGTCAGTCGGCATCAAGCCGTAGTAAGGGAACATCGTACCTGCGCTAGTTTAGTTTTTGTGGCAGTTTGAAATGTGTGCTGCAATAGAAAATCCCGCCAAATGTGAGGTGCGTGCTGTTATAAGGTTTTTTACAGCCAAAGGATACTCTGCAGCAGCTATTCATCGTGAGCTTTGTGCCGTGTACGGACCAAAATTTATGAGTGAAGGAGTTGTCCGTGAATGGGTATGCTTATTTGAAAGTGGACGAGAAAACGTTCATGATGAAGAGAGGAGTGAGTCCTTCAAGTGGGACGTTTTCAACCATCCACCTTACAGCCCAGATCTGGCGCCAAGCGATTATCACCTCTTCATGCATATGAAGAAATGGCTCGGGTCCCAGCGGTTTGATGACGACGAAGAGCTCAAAGATGCGGTCACAGGCTGGCTCAAGGCACAAGCGGGTGATTTTTATGCAGAAGGAATTTCAAAGCTTCTGAAGAGATACGATAAGTGCCTCAATCGTTATGGAGACTATGTCGAAAAATAGTGCAAAGATGTAGTTGTAAGATGTATATATTAAAATATTTTTACTTAACTTGTATTTTTTTCAATTAACCGGAGGTTAGTTTCTGAACGGCCCTCGTATTAATCATCGAAATCGCTTTATTGTTTTTCAAAATATTCCCCACTGAGATCTATACATTTTGGCATGCGTTTGAGCCAATTGTCGAAGCACTTTTGCCATTCTGATTTAGATACCTCCAAAACAGGCATTCTGAACGTACAAACCGCTTCCTCAGGTGTCGAAAAACGTTGACCTCTCATTTTACGTACAGGAATAAAAAGAAGTCATTCGGTGCCAAGTCAGGACTACACGGCTGATGTTTTGAGTGCTCAAAAATGCAGTGGTTTGAGCCGCTGTGTGAAAGCTCGCATTGTCGTGAAGTGTGATCCGTCTTCGGCGGTTGCTTTTTCTGATTTCTTGGAAGACAACTGGCAAACAAATAGATGTGTACCACTCAGAATTGACTGTTCTGCGTTGTTCTAGTGGTACGATTGCGATACGTCTAGTTTTTCCGATAAAACTTATGTTGAATTTGGCTCATCTTGAAACGCCCATACAGTCGGCTGCTGTTTATTTTCAGGCTCATACGCGTGAATCCACGATTCATCACCTGTCACGATGTCTAGACGTGCTTCGAAGCACCGCGATCTTATTTTTGAACCTTTTCTTTATGGGTAATCGACACTAGGTTTTTCTTGAGCGATTGACAAATTGTGTGTGATCCAACGCGAATAAATTTTTTGGACTGTCAAATGTTGATGCAATATTAAATAAATGCTGGTCCCACTAATGCCTAAGGTTGTCTCAATCTCACGATAGGATACATGACGATCTTGCAATATCAGTTTGTCCACAGCATCAACGGTTCACAAGTAATTTGGAATTCATAAATGAACACTTTCCAAAGGAAAGTACACAAAAATTTAGAAAATTATGAAAATAATAAGATCTCCATTCTGCTAGAGTGGTGATTAATGGAAAGGTTTATATTCTAGATAAATCTTCTGTTTTACATCTCATTCTTGTTTCGAAATATAATGGTAGACACATGGTGGTTGAAATTTGTAACATTCCAAACCGAAATTATGACCCAAAATTTGGAAGATTCAAACTGAGTAAGAGTTCAGATACCCAAAAACAAAATGGAAGTCTTAATATATACTTAAGTTTTGTGTTAAAAATTTGAATTTCTTCGTAATGATACGATTATATAATGCTTCAGTGAAGGTTAGTATGATGATTTCATAAGACAAATTTATAATGACATAATAATCACTTGTATACGAACTCATTCTTCCATAGTGTCGAAGTAGTATAATTAAATTAATTCATCCCCGCAATGTAAAGTAGAAAGAAGAAACTATCCTCAAAAAAATCAAACAAAATTCTTATTAACAAAAAAAAAAATAATAATTTCCAGCAATGATGAATCTAATGTAAATAATAATAATGTATTTTATAAAATCTTAATAGAATGAAGGGAAAAAATGTTGATCAAATTATATGCCTTATTTTATTCTCATTATACAATTATAGTTATATTTATCAAAATAGTAGATTTGAAATCGAAGCAGCTTTCATTTACTGACCGGAAATCAACAAATCAAATCTAATTTTTTTACACAGTGAAATGTGACAAACTTCCATGTCACTCCGCGTGAATTAATAAAAACAAGCAAAGTTATTTTATATTTTTTCCTCTGTTTGAAAAGCCCTACCAAGAATTGATTAGATACGAAGGATATAGCACATGAAATGAGTCGTACTAGAATAAGATGTTGAATTCAGTCAAAACAGATTTCGGACCAGGAATTCGAGTTGATATGTTGAATAACACAGCAAATTAGTGATTCAGGGAGAAAATTTTGTTCAATAAAATAAATCCTAGATCACCAACTCCATAGATCAGACATTATATTTCTGTAGTTTTACTCATAATTTAATGATGTTATATATTTATATATATATTATGCACTCACAGTCGTACTTAATTGATATTCAATTTCAGGGATGTCGACATTAGTCGACATCCCTGAAATAAACTCGATATTTATATATATATAGTCTATACGATAATAGTCTTCGCTTGTATTTATTAAGTATTTGGGGTAAGGGTATAACGACTAATTTATGTAGGCGATGTTAAATAAAACTCTTAATTCTTAGCCGAGCTTTCGAGCATTTATTCAGCTCTTCTTCAGGGCTTCTGAAATACAAATAATCACAAGCACGAATGAAGTTCATAAGGAGCTCGAAATCTATCAAATTTCTATTTAACAATGAAATAGAGTATCAGGCTTGATTATCGGAATGATAAGGGATAGTTATCACTCTGAAAAATCAATGAATCCTTACTTCGGGAACCGTCCGTCGGATCATTCTCGAACTCTGTAAGGAAAAATTTTATCTTGATTAGTACACGGCATTTGGCTTTATTTCATCAATAAGAATAATCGCTGATCATTTCGACCAATTGCAAAGGGGGCCGTAGTGGTTATTTTGCCCCCTATTTTTCAAAATTTTATATCTCCGAAAATACGCAACGGCGCACAATGGCACTCGGTATATAGTTTCATTATATTCAAATGAATATTCACTAAAATTTTGATCCACTTGCAAAGGGGGCCAGGGGGGTTATTTCCAACTCCAATTCTTCAAAATTTTATATCTCCGGAAATACGCAACGGCGCACAATGGCACTCGGTATATAGTTTCATTATATCGAAATGAATATCCACTAAAATTTTTGTCCACTTGCAAAGGGGGCCAGGGGGGTTATTTCCAACTCCAATTATTCAAAATTTTATATCTCCGGAAATACGCAACGGCGCACAATGGCACTCAGTATATGGTTTCATTATATCGAAATGAATATCCACTAAAATTTTGGTCCACTTGCAAAGGGGGCCAGGGGGGTTATTTCCAACTCCAATTCTTCAAGATTTTATATCTCCGGAAATACGCAACGGCGCACAATGGCACTCAGTATATCGTTTCACTACATCGAAATGAATATCCAATAAAATTTTGGTTCACTTGCAAAAGGGGCCAGGGGGGTTATTTGCACCTCATATTCTTCAAAATTTTATATCTCCGGACATAAGCAACGGCGCACAATGGCACTCAGTATATGGTTTCATTACATCGAAATGAATATCCACTAAAACTTTGGTCCACTTGCAAAGGTGGCCAGGGGGGTTATTTCCAACTCCAATTCTTCAAAATTTTATATCTCCGGAAATACGCAACGGCGCACAATGGCACTCGGTATATAGTTTCATTATATCGAAATGAATATCCACTAAAATTTTGGTCCACTTGAAAAGGGGGCCAGGGGGGTTATTTCCAACTCCAATTCTTCAAAATTTTATATCTCCGGAAATACGCAACGGCGCACAATGGCACTCAGTATATGGTTTCATTATATCGAAATGAATATCCACTAAAATTTTTTTCCACTTGCAAAGGGGGCCAGGGGGGTTATTTCCAACTCCAATTCTTCAAGATTTTATATCTCCGGAAATACGCAACGGCGCACAATGGCACTCAGTATATCGTTTCACTACATCGAAATGAATATCCAATAAAATTTTGGTCCACTTGCAAAAGGGGCCAGGGGGGTTATTTGCACCTCATATTCTTCAAAATTTTATATCTCCGGACATAAGCAACGGCGCACAATGGCACTCAGTATATGGTTTCATTACATCGAAATGAATATCCACTAAAACTTTGGTCCACTTGCAAAGGGGGCCAGGGGGGTTATTTCCAACTCCAATTCTTCAAAATTTTATATCTCCGGAAATACGCAACGGCGCACAATGGCACTCGGTATATAGTTTCATTATATCGAAATGAATATCCACTAAAATTTTGGTCCACTTGCAAAGGGGGCCAGGGGGGTTATTTCCAACTCCAATTCTTCAAGATTTTATATCTCCGGAAATACGCAACGGCGCACAATGGCACTCAGTATATCGTTTCACTACATCGAAATGAATATCCACTAAAATTTTGGTCCACTTGCAAAGGGGGCCAGGGGGGTTATTTGCACCTCCTATTCTTCAAAATTTTATATCTCCGGAAATACGCAACGGAGCACAATGGCACTCGGTATGTAGTTTCATTGTATCGAAATGAATATCCACTAAAATTTTGGTCCACTTGCAAAGGGGGCCAGGGGGGTTATTTGCACCTCCTATTCTTCAAAATTTTATATCTCCGGAAATACGCAACGGCGCACAATGGCACTCGGTATATAGTTTCATTATATCGAAATGAATATCCACTAAAACTTTGGTCCACTTGCAAAGGGGGCCAGGGGGGTTATTTCCAACTCCAATTCTTCAAGATTTTATATCTCCGGAAATACGCAACGGCACACAATGGCACTCAGTATATCGTTTCACTACATCGAAATGAATATCCACTAAAATTTTGGTCCACTTGCAAAGGGGGCCAGGGGGGTTATTTGCACCTCCTATTCTTCAAAATTTTATATCTCCGGAAATACGCAACGGCGCACAATGGCACTCGGTATGTAGTTTCATTGTATCGAAATGAATATCCACTAAAATTTTGGTCCACTTGCAAAGGGGGCCAGGGGGGTTATTTGCACCTCCTATTCTTCAAAATTTTATATCTCCGGAAATACGCAACGGCGCACAATGGCACTCGGTATATAGTTTCATTATATCGAGATGAATATCCACTAAAATTTTGGTCCACTTGCAAAGGGGGCCAGGGGGGTTATTTCCAACTCCAATTCTTCAAAATTTTATATCTCCGGAAATACGCAACGGCGCACAATGGCACTCAGTATATGGTTTCATTATATCGAAATGAATATCCACTAAAATTTTGGTCCACTTGCAAAGGGGGCCAGGGGGGTTATTTCCAACTCCAATTCTTCAAAATTTTATATCTCCGGAAATACGCAACGGCGCACAATGGCACTCAGTATATGGTTTCATTATATCGAAATGAATATCCACTAAAATTTTGGTCCACTTGCAAAGGGGGCCAGGGGGGTTATTCGCACCTCCTATTCTTCAAAATTTTATATCTCCGGAAATACGCAACGACGCACAATGGCACTCGGTATGTAGTTTCATTGTATCGAAATGAATATCCACTAAAATTTTGGTCCACTTGCAGAGGGGGCCAGGGGGGTTATTTCCAACTCCAATTCTTCAAAATTTTATATCTCCGGAAATACGCAACGGCGCACAATGGCACTCGGTATGTAGTTTCATTGTATCGAAATGAATATCCATTAAAATTTTGGTCCACTTGCAGAGGGGGCCAGGGGGGTTATTTCCAACTCCAATTCTTCAAAATTTTATATCTCCGGAAATACGCAACGGCGCAAAATGGCACTCAGTATATGGTTTCATTATATCGAAATGAATATCCACTAAAATTTTGGTCCACTTGCAAAGGGGGCCAGGGGGGTTATTTCAACTCCAATTCTTCAAAATTTTATATCTCCGGAAATACGCAACGGCGCACAATGGCACTCGGTATGTAGTTTCATTGTATCGAAATGAATTTACACTAAAATTTTGGTCCACTTGCAAAGGGGGCCAGGGGGGTTATTTGCACCTCCTATTCTTCAAAATTTTATATCTCCGGAAATACGCAACGGCGCACAATGGCACTCGGTATATAGTTTCATTATATCGAAATGAATATCCACTAAAACTTTGGTTCACTTGCAAAGGGGGCCAGGGGGGTTATTTCCAACTCCAATTCTTCAAAATTATATATCTCCGGAAATACGCAACGGCGCACAATGGCACTCGGTATATAGTTTCATTATATCGAAATGAATATCCACTAAAACTTTGGTCCACTTGCAAAGGGGGCCAGGGGGGTTATTTCCAACTCCAATTCTTCAAAATTTTATATCTCCGGAAATACGTAACGGCGCACAATTAGGGATTGCAATCCGGCCTCATTTTCAATCCGGCCGGATCCGGCTGGATATCCATCAATCCGGCCGGATCCGGCCGGATCCGACCGGATTTATCTAGCCAGGATAACTTAACTTTGGACTGGTAAGGAAATGTTAAAAAAACGATATATATATATACGAATACGAAATCACCTTTATTATTACTAAAAGAAAAATCTCAAAAACAAAACAATCAACTATCTTATCTGACACTATCTAATAATTAACCTTAATTGAGATCACAATAAATAATCACAATAATTATTCTTCATAATATTCTTTATAAATAATCACTTTTACTTTGAAAAAACGATCTTAAAAACAAATTGTGTTAATTGTATCATCTCCCAATCGACTTCTAATAGAGCTACAAATGTAGCCTGCGGCCGAGAAGGCTCTTTCAGCTTCTACACTTGTAGGCTTAATTGTGAGCAAATAATCATTAATAGCAGACAAGTATTCTCCTCGAACTCCTTCACTTTCGAATGCAGTCATTTCTTTTTTTAATATTTTATCAAAATCCATATTTTTCTTATTCTGTATCGTATTATAAGAAGTCATTTCTTGCTGTATCTTTAATTTTAATTCTTCTTGTAATGTCAAGTCTTTTTCCAGTGATTCTAAGTCTAAGCTCTTCTCTACTGTTTCTTCCACGTCCACGAGTTCCACGCTTTTGTCAGAGTTATTATCTTGGTTAAATCTTTCCAAGATTTTTTTCATTTCTAGTCGTATATCTTTTTTCTTTGGCATAGTAAATGTATTTTCAGCTCGATTTAAATCTTCTTGATATTTCTTTGGATTCTGTAAGTATATCAATATACCTGTTACTATAGTACGACGTTCTTTGATTCTAGCATGTAGTGCTTCAGATAAATCAGTGCTTAACGCCGTGTCGTAAGTGAGCAACTTCTCTAAAACAAATTTTAGTGTTGTTTCAGCAGTTAGTAGGGTCGAATCCCTTCTGCATAACGTCTCTACAGCTAATTTAAATGGCTGCAAACTATCTATCAAGTCTTTTATTCTCGACCATTCAAGATCATTAAATTTTAAGTCAGATCCTATATCTATTAAAGCTTTGTCAATACACACTTTCAGTTTATAAACTCTTTCTATCATAGCCAGAAGACTATTCCAACGCGTGCGGCAATCCAAAATAAGGCTTAGTTCTTTACCTGTATCTTCTTTTACGTACTTTTGCAAATAGATGTCATATTTAGTGGGCGATCTTTTAAACAGTTGTACCACTTTTCGCACTTTTTGAAGAAGGTCATCGTATCTAGGAATTAATTCAGCACTAGAAGGATCTGTTATTGTTACTGAAACTCCTTGTTCTCCTAAAGTATCATCCGTTGTGTCTTCGTCATCTGTATCTGAATCTGAATCAGGAGTTGTTGTTGGCATTATTGAGTCTTCTTCTCTCTTTTTATATAAAACATCGATCACAGCTAATTGCAACCCATGTGCGTAGCAAAGTTGCTGATAGCACTTCATTAGCTTACCTACTTTGACCATGACACTTGCACCGTCAGTACTCATACCAATAATATCAGTATCTGAATCAAGTCCGAAGCTTTTAAGCGGTTTTCTATTAGATTTATAGTATGTTCCGCAGTGCACGAACCGTGTATTCTAATCAAACCCAGATTAAAATGTTTTCTTTGTGGTGTACATTTAGATTCAAATAACGGTGATTTTTTTGTGAAGTCCATTCATCAAAACTCAACGAAAATCTTTTTCCTTGTTTCTTAAGATATTCGAACTCAATTATCAAGTCGGCTTTAACGGTATTTGCAAAATTTAAAACTATAGATCTTATGGTGTTTGGTGAATTAGGAAGTTTAAATCCACTTTTCGAAAACAAATATCTCAAATCTGCCGATGTACAAAATAAACTGAGGGGCACACCATCTTTGCAGACCATTCTGGAAACCATCATCTCCATCGAGTTTTCTTTCTTAAAGTAACTGCCAATGTCAATTGTTTTAGACTTTTTCTTGGGTATTATATCTTCCTCAGAAACACTTTCAGCTAATACCGTTTTTGATGTGGATGGTTTAGGAGATGAGTCAGAGCCGGGACGTTTTAATTGGCTACTTTCAAAACTTAGATCAATACAATGCTTTGTTTGCAAATGTGTTTTTAAGCCTTTATAAGAACCTTTACTTATTTTTAGTATGTTAGAGCATAATGTGCATTCCGCGTTCACAGACTTATCCTTTGCTGTTTTTTAAAATAATTCCATACAGTTATTTCACTGTCCCTACTACAGGTTCCCTCATTCTTGCTTGGTTTCGAAAGTGACATGTTTTAAACTTTTACATTAATCATAAGCTAGCATACTATGTACGAGTAGGTGACTACCTGTAACAAAATACAAAACATAAATGTAATTAATAAATACGTGTAATCAACTATTTTTAAACGAAAACTTGTAATGAACTTGCCGTTAGATAGGCAAAAATGTCTATTTACTCACATTTGACGAAGCTGCGGGCTGCGGCAAAACAAAACACACATTTGTCGGCGAGCGAGTCACGTCACGAATGAAATTGAACTGAGCATGTAGCGACACGCTGGTCACGCTGCGGGGCGGGGGGGAGGGGGAGGCGCGGTGCGACTCAGCGTCAAACGACTCGCACGCACACGCACAACATGTTTAAAGTGCCTACTCATACAATAGCGCAGGTATTTTACCAAAACATGCAATTACCGGATCCGGTGTATTGGTGCCGGATCCGGTAAGTGTATATTGACGCCGGATTCACCGGATTGCCGGATCCGGTTTTCCGGATTGCAATCCCTACGCACAATGGCACTCAGTATATGGTTTCATTACATCGAAATGAATATCCAGTAAAATTTTGGTCCACTTGCATAGGGGGATATATATAGTGGATATTCATTTCGATGTAATGAAACCATATACTGAGTGCCATTGTGCGCCGTTGCGTATTTCCGGAGATATAAAATTTTGAAGAATTGGAGTTGGAAATAACCCCCCTGGCCCCCTTTGCAAGTGGACCAAAATTTTAGTGGATATTCATTTCGATGTAATGAAACCATATACTGAGTGCCATTGTGCGCCGTTGCGTATTTCCGGAGATATAAAACTTTGAAGAATAGGGGATGGAAATAACCCCCCTGGCCCCCTTTGCAAGTGGACCAAAATTTTAGTGGATATTCATTTCGATATAATGAAACCATATACTGAGTGCCATTGTGCGCCGTTGCGTATTTCCGGAGATATAAAATTTTGAAGAATTGGAGTTGGAAATAACCCCCTGGCCCCCTTTGCAAGTGGACCAAAATTTTAGTGGATATTCATCTCGATATAATGAAACTATATACCGAGTGCCATTGTGCGCCGTTGCGTATTTCCGGAGATATAAAATTTTGAAGAATAGGAGGTGCAAATAACCCCCTGGCCCCTTTGCAAGTGGACCAAAATTTTAGTGGATATTCATTTCGATACAATGAAACTACATACCGAGTGCCATTGTGCGCCGTTGCGTATTTCCGGAGATATAAAATTTTGAAGAATAGGAGGTGCAAATAACCCCCCTGGCCCCCTTTGCAAGTGGACCAAAATTTTAGTGGATATTCATTTCGATGTAGTGAAACGATATACTGAGTGCCATTGTGCGCCGTTGCGTATTTCCGGAGATATAAAATCTTGAAGAATTGGAGTTGAAATAACCCCCCTGGCCCCCTTTGCAAGTGGACCAAAATTTTAGTGGATATTCATTTCGATATAATGAAACTATATACCGAGTGCCATTGTGCGCCGTTGCTTATTTCCGGAGATATAAAACTTTGAAGAATAGGGGATGGAAATAACCCCCCTGGCCCCCTTTGCAAGTGGACCAAAATTGTAGTGGATATTCATTTCGTTATAATGAAACCATATACTGAGTGCCATTGTGCGCCGTTACGTACTTCCGGAGATATAAAATTTTGAAGAATTGGAGTTGGAAATAACCCCCCTGGCCCCCTTTGCAAGTGGACCAAAATTTTAGTGGATATTCATTTCGATATAATGAAACTATATACCGAGTGCCATTGTGCGCCGTTGCGTATTTCCGGAGATATAAAATTTTGAAGAATTGGAGTTGAAATAACCCCCTGGCCCCTTTGCAAGTGGACCAAAATTGTAGTGGATATTCATTTCGATATAATGAAACTATATACCGAGTGTCATTGTGCGCCGTTGCGTATTTCCGGAGATATAAAATTTTGAAGAATAGGAGGTGCAAATAACCCCTGGCCCCTTTGCAAGTGGACCAAAATTTTAGTGGATATTCATTTCGATACAATGAAACTACATACCGAGTGCCATTGTGCGCCGTTGCGTATTTCCGGAGATATAAAATTTTGAAGAATAGGAGGTGCAAATAACCCCCCTGGCCCCCTTTGCAAGTGGACCAAAATTTTAGTGGATATTCATTTCGATACAATGAAACTACTTACCGAGTGCCATTGTGCGCCGTTGCGTATTTCCGGAGATATAAAATTTTGAAGAATAGGAGGTTCGAATAACCCCCCTGGCCCCCTTTGCAAGTGGACCAAAATTGTAGTGGATATTCATTTCGATATAATGAAACCATATACTGAGTGCCATTGTGCGCCGTTACGTATTTCCGGAGATATAAAATTTTGAAGAATTGGAGTTGGAAATAACCCCCCTGGCCCCCTTTGCAAGTGGACCAAAATTTTAGTGGATATTCATTTCGATATAATGAAACTATATACCGAGTGCCATTGTGCGCCGTTGCGTATTTCCGGAGATATAAAATTTTGAAGAATTGGAGTTGGAAATAACCCCCCTGGCCCCCTTTGCAAGTGGACCAAAGTTTTAGTGGATATTCATTTCGATATAATGAAACTATATACCGAGTGTCATTGTGCGCCGTTGCGTATTTCCGGAGATATAAAATTTTGAAGAATAGGAGGTGCAAATAACCCCCCTGGCCCCCTTTGCAAGTGGACCAAAATTTTAGTGGATATTCATTTCGATACAATGAAACTACATACCGAGTGCCATTGTGCGCCGTTGCGTATTTCCGGAGATATAAAATTTTGAAGAATAGGAGGTGCAAATAACCCCCCTGGCCCCCTTTGCAAGTGGACCAAAATTTTAGTGTATATTCATTTCGATACAATGAAACTACGTACCGAGTGCCATTGTGCGCCGTTGCGTATTTCCGGAGATATAAAATTTTGAAAAATAGGAGGTGCGAATAACCCCCCTGGCCCCCTTTGCAAGTGGACCAAAATTTTAGTGGATATTCATTTCGATACAATGAAACTACATACCGAGTGCCATTGTGCGCCGTTGCGTATTTCCGGAGATATAAAATTTTGAAGAATAGGAGGTGCGAATAACCCCCCTGGCCCCCTTTGCAAGTGGACCAAAATTTTAGTGGATATTCATTTCGATACAATGAAACTACATACCGAGTGCCATTGTGCGCCGTTGCGTATTTCCGGAGATATAAAATTTTGAAGAATTGGAGTTGGAAATAACCCCCCTGGCCCCCTTTGCAAGTGGACCAAAATTTTAGTGGATATTCATTTCGATATAATGAAACTATATACCGAGTGCCATTGTGCGCCGTTGCTTATGTCCGGAGATATAAAATTTTGAAGAATATGAGGTGCAAATAACCCCCCTGGCCCCCTTTGCAAGTGGACCAAAATTTTACTGGATATTAATTTCGATGTAATGAAACCATATACTGAGTGCCATTGTGCGCCGTTGCGTATTTCCGGAGATATAAAATTTTGAAAAAATGGAGTTGGAAATAACCCCCCTGGCCCCCTTTGCAAGTGGATCAAAATTTTAGTGAATATTCATTTGAATATAATGAAACTATATACCGAGTGCCATTGTGCGCCGTTGCGTATTTTCGGAGATATAAAATTTTGAAAAATAGGGGGCAAAATAACCCCTACGACCCCCTTTGCAATTGGTCGAAATGATCAGCGATTATTCTTATTGATGAAATAAAGCCAAATGCCGTGTACCAATCAAGATAAAATTTTTCCTTACAGAGTTCGAGAATGATCCGACGGACGGTTCCCGAAGTTAGGAATCATTGATTTTTCAGAGTGATAACTATCCCTTATCATTCCGATAATCAAGGCTGATACTCTATTTCATTGTTAAATAGAAATTTGATAGATTTCGAGCTCCTTATGAACTTCATTAGTGCCAATCTGCATTTTTAAAGGATAAATTTCAGTATCTGACCGCACGCCACTGGGCCCCGCGCTCGGGTGTTTTCGACAAGCGGTCTGCTAGAAACGGTCTGCCAGGTTCACAGGGGTATAATCACATAATAAATTGAATTTAACATACAATTTTTCTTTGTTTTTATTTACTCACTAAATATGAGGTTATACATAAAAATTAATTGGCGCAGCTGCAGACATTTCGTCCAAGACTTAAAACTCTAATCTCGCAGAGACACGTCTTAATTACAACATAAACAACTAAAAAGACAATACTATAAATTAATTTCTTTAAATTTCCTCTTGAAGTCAACGTTTCTCTTTTGTTTTTATTGAAATGGTTTTTATCCAAATGGTTTGCTGAATAAATTACTTTATGCCACTCACACGACAAACACACAACCCCAAAAAGACGAAAGTACAACAGGAGATACCAAATATGCTTCTTATCCAAACATAAATGAATTAACACCAAAATTAAGAAATATATTTCATGGTGAAAATGTGAAAATCGCCGTGTACAACCAGAAAACAGTGGGAAATTTATACACCAAATTAAAAGACCAAATACCTAATCTACAAAAAAGCAATGTTGTGTATGAAATTGAGTGTGAAAATTGTGAAGGAAAGTACATCGGACAGACTTCTCAATGGTTAAAGAGCAGGCTAACATTACATAAATCAGATATAAGAAAACATCATGAAAGATGCGCACTAGCGACACATGCAGTAAACACCGGTCACAGTTTTAATTTCGAGGATACAAAGGTCTTGACAATAGAAAAAAATTATTATAAACGCATAATATTAGAGATGATAGAGATAAATAAACGGGAAAACACAATTAACAAGAAAACCGATACTAATAAATTAAGTATAATATATATAAATATTTGTTGGAACATAGTCAAAGGAACTTGGTATTTTTCGATGGTCCTGTCGATGGTTAATAAAGTTAGGTGATTGTCAAAAAAGATCCCAAACTTCAATAAAAACAAAAAAGAAACGTTGACTCCAAGAGGAAATTAATTTATAGTATTGTCTTTTTAGTTGTTTATGTTGTAATTAAGACGTGTCTCTGCGAGATTAGAGTTTTAAGTCTTGGACGAAATGTCTGCAGCTGCGCCAATTAATTTTTATGTATAACCTCATATTCAGTGAGTAAATAAAAACAAAGAAAAATTGTATGTTAGATTCAATTTATTATGTGATTATTTGTATTTCAGAAGCCCTGAAGAAGAGCTGAATAAATGCTCGAAAGCTCGGCAAAGAATTAAGAGTTTTATTTAATATCGCCTACATAAATTAATCGTTATACCCTTACCCCAAATACTTAATATATATATATATATATATAATTTTTGAGAATTTCACCTCAGAATTCTGAGAAGCCTATTCGATAGCACATCAAATGAGAATTATAAAAAATTTTCGTTTGATTCAGTCTACTCTAGAATCTCAGCTTCATAGATTTTTTTTATTTTACTTATTACTCGATTCTACAAATAGCCGAAAACAGTTGATATGGTTGAGTCATAAGAATGAAGAAAAAAATTGATTTATGGAGTGGGATACTAGGGACGACTGAACGAACTTTTCCCTTATATAACAGATTTGATGTACTATCCAAAAATCTACTTGTCTAAGGACTGAGAAAATGCCATTTGAAATCGCCTGAGGTTCATGGTTCCTGATATACAGGGATGATTTCAAATGACATTTTTTCACTCCTTGAAACATCCTCATCACCACCTAAACGTTGTGCTATTCCTCACCCTGTATATATATCTAGAGTGGAAGAAATTGAAAGAAATTTTTTTTGGCATGATTGATTCGATAAGATTTCCAACAAAATCTACTAGAAGAAGTCCTGGTTGAAATTCTGAAATGAGATGAAGAAAACCTAATATATGATCGATTCGTAAATAAAACAAAAAAATTTATATCAAAATGAAATAAAGCGCGCAAAAATTAACTAAAATCTAGTTAAATTCAGGAAACAAATTCCGAAAATCAAAGTGATACACCAAACGCAACCACATTGAAAAACTACAAAACTTAGTATGCAATGCACAGTTTGCACGTCGTGGTCCCATTGATATCTGCCTGAATTTGCAATGGTCCAGTCCATATTTGGAACGATAATAAAATGATTTCTTAAACTGCAGCTGGCTGCAGACAAAGTCTTTCACAACTGGCATAACACCTCACTCACGTACACACCTCTGGAGAGACGCATGTGTTGAAATGGTATATCGCAGATGTGTCTAAATTTGGAAATAATATTGACTCTTCACCCTAAAAACTATATTTCTACTGGTATATCGCATTCCGAACTTTCACATTTGACATCAATCTACTAGAAATTCATTTTATATATTGGAGATAATATTCGAAAATAGCGAAACTATTAAAGGATTTGTATCATTACACTAAAAAAACTTGTATTGAAATATAAAAAAAATAAACTTACCTATGTTGAATATGAATCCTGATTGTTTGCACAAGGGATTTCTCATTTCAAAAAAGGCGTTAGATCTGAAAAAGAACATAATGTTAATTCTTTGTCTACGTGATGATGATTCATTTCAATTTTCATTAAAAATTTTAATTTGATTGGTTTATAGTATATTTCGGTAGGAGGAATCGAGAGTTGTTGATTTTCGCTGTGCTATTAACAATTTATTTAGGATTCAAAATTATTTCATGAAACAACGTGAGAGTATATTTGATAATGGAGAAAAACTATGATGATTCAAATATGAGCAACATGTGATTAAATAAACGACTTATTTAATTAAATTACAAAAAAATATGTGGAGATCTGATTAAATAAGTTTGAAGATTTTTATTTTGTGAATTCATATATTTCATACAACACGACAGTGCTTTTCGGGGTGGATTCGATAGTAACAATAATAATGCCATGTGCTAGAGTGTAAAGGACCTCCCGCTGTAATTTCCTTATCCATACTTCTTTTCGATTGAAAAACAGCTGTGCTTCGAACATCTGCGTAAGAAATGCAAGATGTTCTTAAAAACTAACAGCTACTGAAGACCCTTCTATAGCCTATTGTCAGTTGAAAAATCATTCAATCTCATTTTTTCAACGGGACTGAGGGATCAATTTCACCATCCAACAATATCCATGAATTCAAGTAGCAGTGGAAATCATTATGGAATAAAACTCTTCGAATCATTACTTCAGAAAATTATTAAAAAATGCTGGGACACCCTAACTTTTTAATTCAGATGTGAGTTATTGAAAATAAAACGAAAGAATGTATATCTCTCCTATCGATTTATTCAAGTATAAATTAAGAAAAAAGCGCCTGATATCTTAGGAAGTATAAAACTCTATTGAATTGAATATACAGGGTCTTTCACGAGGAACTTCACCCATGTTTATACGGGAAACTACTGAACGTATTTTCATGTAATTCAGCACTTATAAGTATTTCACGATGCTGATGAAATCTAAAATATTTTCAAAGCATGAGCACCTCCACTTTTTCCGGAAATGACGTCAACTTCCGTTTTTCAAATTCCAACACCATTTTTTTATTGCAGAAATAGATTCCTTAGAAAATTTCAAGTTATTTTGATGTAACATTTTTCAGTTTTGGTATGATACAGGGGTTGAAAAATTTTTCGATTTTTCAAGAGTTAGGATGTATCCATTTTAAAAATCGAAATGAAAAATCAAGTTTTTCAAATTAGAATCAATTTTTCCCATTTTTTTATGGCAGATATAGAATCTACGTTAAAAAATAATGTGAGTGTATGCATCACACCCTTGCCCTAAAGTAGATATTTTCTGAGTTATTCACAAAAAACAGTTTTTCGTCTTGAATTTTCAGCTATTTCTTTTCCCTTCACGCCAAAAAGATGAAATTTTCAGGAACTGTTACTTAAACCATGTTTCAGATTTTACAACGCTTATATGCAAGAGAAAAAAGTTACAGGTTTACCAATGAAGATTATTTAAATCTCATTCTACTTCATGGGGAATGTAATAAAGTTGTAGATAGAACGATTCGACTGTTCATTGGGAGGTTTCCTGACCGACCCAGACCAACGAGAGATACCATTAACAGAACCATGACAAACTTGAGAAATGTCGGATCTTTCGTTAAGAAAACTATACACAGAGAAAAAAGTGTAATAGAAGATGAGAACAACGAAATTACAGTTCTTGCATATTTTCGTGTGAATCCTCAAAATTCTCTCAAATATGCCGAGATTGCTCTGGGATTATCTCAATCGAGTGTTTGGAGAATATAAAAAAAACATAAAATGCACCCATATAAATTCAATAGGGTACAGCATTTGAAGGAAACTGATTGCGTCAGGAAAACAGAGTTTTGCGAAGCTATGATGATTCGATTTCAAGAGAATGAAAACTTTTTGGACTGTATAATTTGGACAGATGAATCTAAATTCACAAAGAATGGTTCTTTCAATAGGCATAACAGTCATTATTGGGATGAAGAAAATAACCAACACTTCAGACAATGGAACTTTCAAGAGACCTGGAGTTTCAATGTTTTTTGCGCCATCAAAAATAATGCAATTCTCGATGTTCACATTTATGATGGGACTCTAACTGGTAAGATAGAACACAACACATGTTTGCATTATTGTTCTCCCTTAGGAGATAGATATTCTGACATATTGACTCAAATAATTGAGCCGCTAGTACGTACCATAATGACTTATGGTATCAACAAGATGGCGCGCCTCCACACAATTCACTCAATGTGTCAAATATCTTATACAGGCTATTTGAAGATCGATGGTTGGCGAACAATGGTCCACATCTTTGGCCACCACGTTCTCCCGATTTAACTCCTTTAGACTATTATGTTTGGGGTAGGATAAAAAATATTGTCTACTCAACTCCCCTGACTGATGGAGAGGACTGCATAGAACGAGTCAGAAATGCGTTCAGGTTTGTTTAGATTTTTAGATTCATAGTTTTGAAACTCAATTTGGTTTTTAAACACTTTTGTAGATCTCTTCCTCCCTATGAAATAAGAAGAGCAACGCACGAAGCATTCCTGAGACGTATAAATAAATGTCTAGAAATTAACGGTCAAAACTTTGAGCATCTTATCTAGTTATAACTGCGAGAGTTTGCCATGGTTCTCCTAATAGTAACTTGAAGTCGGTTTCAAGAAGGAGTGAAAAATCTACAGCAGGGTTCAAATAACAGTTCCTGAAAATTTCATCTTTTTGGCGTGAAAGGAAAAGAAATAGCTGAAAATTCAAGACGAAAAACAGTTTTTTGTGAATAACTCAGAAAATAACCTCTTTAGGGCAAGGGTGTAATGCATACACTCAGATTATTTTTTAACGTAGATTCAATATCTGCAATAAAAAAATGGGGTTCTAATTTGAAAAAATTGATTTTTCACGATTTTGTCATACCTAACTTTGAAAGCGATTTTTTCACTCCCTGTATCATGAATCGCAATTTCGATTTTTAAAGTGGAAACATCAATCTTACATCTTGCAATAAAAAAATCCCGGAAAATGAAAATTTTTTTCATCCATCGTGAAAACCTCGAAGTTATTCTTGTGAGCTTCCTCGTGGAGCATGCATTGTTTGCATTGTTGGATTCAATTTCCATCATTACTTGATTTTAGGGTGCATCTCATAGGTTTAAGACAAGAAAAATATTTCAGTCTGTAACCAGCGCCTGACCATGGTTTGATAAACGAAACCGGTGGTGTTGTAAGATCAATAAAGTGAAAATTAGACAAAATACTTGTATCTTTCAATATTTATGGAGGATTTTCACGAAATAAATGAGTCATCAATACAATCTATCGATTTTCATGTCCTATTGTTGATAATTCAACTAAAATTTTCGCTACGAATTTGTTTCAACATGATATTTCGTTAATTGTTATTTGCGCTGAAAATTGCATCCAGAAATTAACACCAATATGTGTATCTTACTGGTAATTTAATGTCAACTACGTTATTCCTGACGGCACGAATCACAAATGTAGCGTGTGAACGCCCTGTGGTAGCGTTAATTGTGTGTGTAACCCAGATTACAACAATGATCATTAGCTTTAAATAATGTTTCGTTTCGAAAATCCTCCAAAGTGGAGATTATAAATCGAATACTTGTTCGAGACATATCCATCGAAAATAAGGTCAACAAACTCGACTGAATAAAAACAATGCGTTACTTCAATTAGACATAGAAAAAAAACAATTGATGTGAAAGCGAGTTATTTCGGTTTTGTTGTGGCCAGTGAAGAAAACTATTCATCTTTTTATCTCCGTTTCATTATTTACGGCGTATCGGTATTAAGCATTTTATGGTTACAGATATGATCTAAACAATTCGAGTAGACTGATCTGAATAGGGTCATTTTGTATTTCAGAGGCGAGGAATTCGAAGTGAAGGAAATTATTTGATAGGTATAACAATGGATATTACAGTATAAAGATTAATTCGTCAAATTGCAATTTTTTTTTCATCGATTCAATCCATAATAAGGTTTATTGGATGCAATTGCTTTCAACACTTGTTGTTTTGTTATTTCCAAGAGGATAGTAACTAATATGCGTGGGACATAATTGGACAATCCAACATACTGTTTTGCTTATACTATTAACTAGAATGAGCCAGGCATTGTGGACTCTCAATGAATGCTACAAACAAAAAATTTTATAGAACTCTGGGCTCATGACATCGGCCAATGAACTCAATCACTCAGATTAAACTGCTCGGCAAAAGTCGAGAATATGGATGCTTTCCGGGGATGTATTATTCCTTACCATTGAATTTTTTTAAACTTCATGATTAAAGGCTAAAAGTCTACCCGATTTTACGAAAAATTCGTATTTTCAGACGAATGATTTGAGGGTTTTTCTATAAGTTTGAGCCAGAAGATTTCATTTAGTTTCGTTTTCAACCGCTGCCACAAATTTTCAATGAGTCAAGAGTCAACATAATCAACATTAACTTCAACTTCTGGAATTGCTTGCTCTTAAGCGAATAAAAAAATAATTATATCTTCTGATGGAAGGTAGGTAAAAAATGTAATTTGAGAATATGTAAGATATCAATAACGTCCATCTTATGAAATATGAAGTACTGAAAACTTTTTTAAGTTACTAGTTACTATTAAAACTTTTTTTAAGGTATATGTACTAGATTCAAAAATCTAAAAAAATCATGATATAATCTAAATATCTCGGAGAAATGATTTCCGCTGAAATTTTCTGTTAAATTCAATTATTCCAATGAACTTGAATTTTTTCCGCGACGTCCTAGATCATTTTAAAAAAAAAAATAATGAAAGCCATAACTTGTTTTCTTTGGGCGTTTCTCGTAAACTCACATAATAGGATGAAGAAGAAAATGAAAAAAAATTTGTTGCACAACATTACGGTGAATTTTCTCATTTTATTAAATCAAACAAATGATTATGAACAATGTTTCAAACTTATTTAAACTTTCATCACATCATCTTATTTTATGGGTATACAAGAAAGGCTCCAAGAAGCGAACAAATTTAATGACAATTATTCAAATATATTTTCAATTTACAATAAATAAGGAAGTCCTGGAAAAATTTACAATGAATAAGGAAGTTAATTTACAAAAGTTAATGATTATTGCAAAATTCCCACGGTAATCAGTTCTTCGACGTGTTCAGATTTATTATAATTCATTGAGATTTTTAATCCTTCTATACAGGGTGTCCCGTAACTCAACGTCAAGCGAATACTGGGTAATATGCTAGGTTATACCAGTTCTAGCAAAAATTTAAAAAAATCTATGTCACTTGGTTAAGTGATAATAGGTATATTTTTGTAGTCACAAATTTTCCAAATATACAGTGATTTTTTTTAACGTAATCCTAAATAACCATGCTATTGAGTACAGCCAAAAATCTATTGTTAGGCACATTTTTTTTAATAACCATGCTATTGGTAACATTAACAAATCCATTGTTTGGTACAATTGTGTTATTTTTTTTTCTTATTATTTTTTTTATATTTGCTAGAACTGCTCTATGGGTACAGAGTATTCTCATGGTTTCGAAAGAATATTAATTGATTTTTTTTTAGATGCAATCAATTTGATTCTACGTACCACATAAATCCAGAAACTCTCAAACAACTCACAAATTATTGAATTTAGGAGCATAATCATGTGAGAAAACTATCATTAGTTTTGACCGCAGAATCCAACACAATTACAAAAAAATAGGGTTCAAATTTGAAAAACAGAAGTTATGGCCAATTTAAGATCACAATTTTCAACACAAAATCTGAAACACCCTGTGATGATATTTTTGAAATCCAAAAGATGCATGACCTTTTCACATCCTTTCTCTTCGATGTTGTAAAAACGGTTTACGCTCAGGATATTTCAAATAAGAATAATGAACATATTACCGACTGAACATATTTGACTTTTTTTCCAGCTTTTTTAGATATTTTGAAAACTATTCGATTTAATACAATGGTTTGAACAGAAATGTATTCACTATTGAATACTCGATCATACCAGGAATGGAAAACTTGAAAAAAAATTTGTCGTCGATTTTATTTTCACTCCCTGTATAACCGGAAGTTTTTGGGCTTCGAAAATATATATATATATATCATAATACCAATTTTCAGATTTCAAATATGTCTAGTTCTCCAGAAACGTCTAATAGGCACTCGAACTTGAGACACCCTGTATATATATACATGATGTCTGGTGAAGAATGGGACAAAGTTTAGGTGGTGATGAGGGATGTCGCAAGGAGTGAGAAAATGCCATTATAAATGGATTGGTTTCCGATATACAGGGAGTTTTAGAAAAAATTACGAAATTTCACATGACAATAATTCAGGATATATAAGAGCTAAACCGCTGATTTTTTGTATAAACAATGATAGAATGAGAACGAATCTGTCTGAAGGAAAAATTCGAAATAAAACCTGATCTAGACTCAGAAATCTTAGTTTTTCTGAAATTAGGAAAAGTCTTTGACTTACATTTTGGGAGAGCAAGAAAAATACTTTCAAACTCAACTGTGATCCCGAATAGCACAAATTTTCAAACTTCTTGTCTCTTAGTCCATCTTTCAGATGAGTTTGGATCATTTTTTCCTATAATATCCAAAATTTCATTCGCCATGTACATATCTCCATCATAAGTCTTGAATCTAGTTGCCAGTTTCAATCATTCATGATGAGATAAGATAGAGCATTTAGTTATCTGTCAAACTAGTGATTTTCTTGTTGATAAAATCTTATTTCAATTTGTTGAAAATCATGCCGACACATTTTCTAATGAAAAGTATGTTGACATGCATTTGGTGTTTGGTTCATATGATATGAACGGAAGATCAGCTGAAAGGGAGTAAGTATCGTAGACGTTTTCCCAATTGTCGGTTTCCAAATCACAACATTTTTGCTCGTCTTGTTGCGTATACGAAACAAGATGGTACTTTTCCCAGCAAAATAGCTTCTGAAAGACCACATACAATATAAGAGAATATCCGTGAAAATATTTTAGAAACTGTACAAAACAAGTATCAGACGATAGGTTTCAATTCATGAAGTATGGAAATGCTACTTTTGGAATACTCTGAAGAGTGAAAAATATCATCCATATCACCCTCAAGTGGTCCAGCAGTTGGAGCCTGTCGATGAGATCGCACGGCGTCAATTTTCGAGGTGGATAAGAAGTCATAGAAGAAAATTCCAAAGAATATAAGTCACATATGAAGATTAATTCACTCGCGATGGAATAAACAATGCTCGAAATAATCACCTTTGGGATCAACAGAATCCTTTCGCTGTCGTACAAAGACAATCACAGAGACGTTTCAGTGTTAATGTGTAGTGCGCAGTTTATGATAATCATTTAATAGATCCTCATTTTTTCGAACAAAAACTCACCGCTGAAATTTATAGAGATTTCCTCATGAATGTTTTTCCTAATCTATTAGGGAATATTAATCAAAGAGGACTTATCTTCCGGCATGAAGGAGCACCCCACATTTCTCAATTACAGTGAGAAATCATTTGAACGAGGTCTATCTAAATAGATGGATAGATCGTGGTGGTCCAAGAGCATAGCCACCTCGGTCTCCAGACATAACACCGTTAGATTATTTCCTTTGGGGCCACTATGGGTACGAGTACCGAAGGAACAATTAATTCATTAATTTTGACCAAATGTTGACTTTACAAAGAAAGCAGATTTTTTTGATAATTTTTATAAAAGTTGGTTTTCATTTTGAACAATATTTATAATCATTTCTTTTTCTACTATAAGTAACTATCTGAGATCTCAAATGTTTCTGAAATTTTGGGAATTTTTTAAAAATATGGAAGAAGCGAAAATCGGAAGTATATCTGAGATTCGAGAGGGCCAGAGACAGCATCGGAAAAAAATTTGTAAATTCAGGGATGACAGGGAAAATTTGTGCCATTCGGGATGACAGTAGAGTTTGAAAGTAGTTTTCCTGCTCTCTTAGAATCTGAAGTCAAAAGAAATGAAAACCCCATACAGGGTGTTGTTTTTTTCCTAATTTCAGAAAAACAGATTTTATTTCGATTTTTTCATTCAAACAGATTCGTACTCACTCTATCATTGTATTACGAAAAATCATCGGATTAGATCTAATATTTGAAATTTCTTAATTTTTTCTGAAACTCCCTGTTTATCCGTGAACCTCAGATTATTTCAAATGGCATTTTCTCACTCCTTGAGACATCCCTCATCACCATCTAAACGTTGTCCCATTCCTCACCGGACACCTTGTATACCCTGCAAAAAATTCTTATTGGACGGCAACGTTTAATTAAAATCAGATACTAATAATCGAGGTTCAGTTACGGAGATTGGAAATATTTTCTAGTAAAGGATATTTTTTCCAAAATAAACAAAAAATTATTAATTAATTTCAAGTGAAGAACTAAACATCACTTTTTTACCATCTTTAATTGTTTATAGCTCTTGAAAAATTAAATGCACTAATGTAATTTTTTCGCACAATGATTCAGATATAATCCGGAATCTAATGAGCTCTAGCACTTAATTTTAGTAAAAGTATACCCTGTTGACGTCATTTCAAACTCATTAACCTTATATAACTCCCAATTACTCAGAACAGAATTTATGAAAATCATCAAATATAAAGCAAATTTCATTTCTGAGGACAATTTTTTTAATAGATAGTGAGAGAATAGCACTTATGAGATTGGTCAAAATTGAGCTTTATATGATTCAAAAATCGTGAAATTTTCCTCATCAATTAAGGGTATACAGGGTGTTTGTTGAATGCGCGACAAAAAAATCAATATTGGTGAAAGTAAAAATATGAATATATGCATTTTGTGGAATTAATTTCTTTTTGTATCATTCATTGTTTTACCTAATGAGCACGTTTATTCAAATTTATCGAATACACACCTTAGAGAAATAGACGAGTTAATGAATTTCGTCTGAAGCAACAGTATATTATTGCATGAACGAAAATCCCACTCTTTTCAACTAGAGTGGGTCGATGTACCTTTCTTTTACACCTATAACTCGATTATTCTTCATCCGGTGCCTAGTTTCATCCGAAGAATGAATTCGAAATTATGGAGATCAGTTCTATTAAGTAATCACCATTTAGTATTGATAAATATAAAGTTTCTTAACTCATCGTATGCGGGTTGAGAGACAGCTGATTCTTGACGCAAGAGAAATTGAATATTGATATAATACTACATCAGTCAATAAATTCATGCCAAACTATCTGATTGCGGCACTAACAGAAAATCCATATAAACCTTCAAAAGATTACTGTCAGAATCTCATGAAGTAGAGTTTATTATTTTTCGTTGAGTGAAGCTATTTTGTGATTTTCAAAAAAGATGGATTCAAAGTAATTTCGTGGATTTATATATCATTGCTTTTCGATGGGTAAAAATATTTAACAAGAGGTCAGATTGCATTGGCCTTCTTGTTAAGGTACTTTCGAGAAAATATTCATATTTTGAAAATTAGATCTACGCAATAGTATTTTTCAATACTCTTGTATTATGTTCACTTGTATGTCTATTTATGTTGTATTTTATTCTATTGTATTTGACTTTTCCAATATCCTGTAAATGATCTGAGTGGAATTAAACGTTATTAACATTATTATAATATAAATATTTTACAGTGATGGGCAAATTTGTGGAACCGAGTAAATATCTCTGGATTTATTATAAATACCAAATTTAGAAGATGGATATTGCAGTAGATTGCCTATTTCTTTTTCATATTCTTTTAACAATTTTGAACTTCCGGTTTTACCAGAAGTAATGACAACTTTGAAATGGGCAATGGAACTTTCTGTATATTATTAAATAGTAAATTAGTATATTTAATATTAGTTTCTGATGAAACATTTTATTATGAGTACAAAAATATTGGATTCGATATTTTTAATTTCAATACCTACCAAGAAATTTACAAAACAGTTACTAAAGAAAGCAAAAATTTAATGGTATCTAGTAGTCCAGTAAATTCATTATGACAGTAGTTGTCAAAATAAGTGTTTGAATTTGAACGTAAAAGAATATATTGTTTTATTTGATCGTAAAATGGCCGAATTCAGTGACAGAGAAAGAATAGAAATGATGATTGGGTATGGGTTGAGGAAAAGGACGCATAAAGAAGTTAGTGACCTTTTTAACATTGTTCATCCTAATGCACAAATATTAGCCGTCGCTCAGTAGGAAGAATATCAAGGCGAGAAAAATATCATCCATACAAAATTCGCCTCGTTCAAGAACTGTCCGAGGACGATTTCGACAGACGTTTACAATTTTGTGAAACGATGATGGATATTTGCAACCGTTATAATAATTTTATAAGAAATGTGGTTTTTTCTGACGAAGCTACATTTTGTTTAAACGGTACAGTTAATCGACATAACTGCCGCTATTGGTCCCAAACCAATCCTCATTAGCATCAAGAGGCTCATACACAACATCCCCAACTATGTATGTAACGTTTGGGCCGGCATTTATTACAACAGAATCGTGGGACCCTACAAGAAACTTGAAACGGAGATAGGTATTAACAGCTGTTAGAGACACAAGTGACTCCGGCATTGGAGGTAAATGGACAATTACCAAATAATATCTGATCAGCAGGATGGAGCACCTCCCCATTACGCTCGCATTGTTCGAGATGATTTAGTTAGGACATTTCATCACAGATGGATTGGAAGAAGGGGTACTTGTACAAGGCTTGCACGAAGCCCCGACCACAGTATAGATAATAGATACCAACCAGTAGTCGCACTCCGTGGATTTTTTTAAACCAAGTCTGATTCGCGCATCTCGCACGGATTCTAACCTTATATTTTGGTCCTTGTTCATTGTTTTCATCGATAATTTTGAGATGTCTGGAATAATGTCATAATTATTATTTTAGTCATCTTAAATAATTCCTTTGTATAATTAATTCGTTTAGTATTTAGAAGAATATAATATTTTTGAGATCTATTTAAAATTCAAAGGAGAAGTTGAAGAAAAAACTACAACCTAACCTATAATTCAGTGAAATTTCTTTGATTTTAAATCTATCATGAACCAGCAAAGCTCATTTATTTAATCATTTATTTTCATTCCAGTAAGTATTCTGTTTCAATTTTATGTTATTTTCAAATTAATTCCAAAAAGATTAACAATTGTAGCGTATACAACTGCAGAAACAATAGTTTCAATAATCCCAAACTTTCTTTTTTCTCAATACCATTGGACACCGACAGATGGGCGATACATATAGTATTGTAGAAAATGTTGTTTATTAAAAGCTCCGTTATTTGAGTAGTGCTTCATTCAATTAGTTGAGAATCAGGAACCAATGGAATTTCAGGAGGTTTACGCCTACTGTCTTCATTTCTTTACGATTAGTTGAGATATCAGGTACCAATGGAATTTCAGGATGTTTACGCCTACTGTCGTCATTTCTTTAAGATTAGTTGAGATATCAGGAACCAATCGAATTTCAGGAGTTTTACGCCTACTGTCGTAATTCCTTTACAATAAGTTGAGATATCAGGAATCAATGGAATTTTAGCAGATTAACGCCTACAGCAGGCTTAGTATAGTCGTCATTTCTTTACGATTAGTTGAGATACCAGGAACCAATGGAATTTCAGGAGGTTTACGCCTACTGCATGCGTATGCAGAAGAGTGAAACTTTTTTAGATAAATATTTGAGTGTGTATTTTTATGATTTTCAATTTTATAAATAGAAATAACAATAATATGATATATATATTACAATAATTCAATAGGTTTTTCATTTTTTTCCCACCATAATGAGGAAACTTTTTCTAGAGAACGCTCAGCATATTTAGTATTTCCGGGGGGGGGGGGGGGGTGTACTGGGGGTAATTAACACGGATGAGGAAGTGATTGCCGATACTGAAGCATATTATCAAGGTCTCGATAAATTGTTCTAAATCTGTGGTATCGTAGGTGAGATCTTACCCATTCACCATTTATTCTTCAACTTTCGAGTGAATCGATTTTTTCCGAAAAAATTAGCAGGTGAAAACGTTAGTTTCCTTGATTTACAGGTTATCAATGACTCTAAATATCCGCCATCTAATTGCCTCTGAAGTTACGTTTGAAAGTAGCCGTTATCGAATTCCATTAAACAGAAATGTAGGTTGCATTTCGTCGATAAAACTGATCGGCAGAATTTTGCAATATTCATACATATGTTGTGTAAATATTATGTCACAGTAGGTACATACTTCTGCGTTTTAGCAACGGCTTCTTAATGGACCACGTGACTGTGTACGAATTCAATTTTCCGCCTGGTTTTTTCTTTCATATCCAACCTTGTATAGTCTTATAATTACATGTGTTACATCATTCACATGTGTTTATTATTAACAAGGATATGACGACTCGATGCTGAATTTTAATTATAGTCCCCTCGACAAGTTCATAAACAGTTGATCCAAGAACCGTTCAGGAAAACAACGAGACATAAATTAAGCTTCAAGTACCTTTTCAAAAATATAGGAATACGAAACAAATTGCGAATTGGAAAAAAATGAAAATATCTTCTCGAAAATATGGGGATTGAAACAAATAATTCATTTCCAAGTTGGGAATCTCAGAATCCACAGAAAAAGAAGTAATTAAGGATTTGAATATCATATAATAAAATGAAAGGTTGAAACTGGTAATATATCAGGAGGATGAATACACTAAAGGTATACCGAGCACATATATTTATATATTTGAATTCGTGAGAATTCAAAATGTGCTCGGTCTACGTTTAGATTTGAATATCATTTTGCCAGTGGTTTTTTTCTCGTTGTAGTATACGGTTAGTAATATGAACTTTTAAAAGGTACTTCTTTATATGTTCGATTTATTGTTCAGTGAATTATCTTTCTATATCCTCTAGTTGCCATTCTTATTTAATTTCTTAATTTATAATTACCTTTTATCTCGTTTAATCGACTGTTTTAAATAGCACTACATATGATACTTTAACAGAGAATAATCTACGAGAAGACAGGAAATGTTTATCCATGTCAAAAAATATTGGACCTGCAGAAAAGATTATATTTTCGATAATGTATTCAACTGTACAATTTTGGCCTAAATAATTTTTGAGTCATTAAATTATTCTAAATAATACCAGCCGTCAGGATCTTTTGTTATTGTATTTATTGAGATCAAAAATGACTTGATCATGTTGAGTAAGAATGCTGGACATTTTTTAAAACTAAGACAAGCACGTCATTCTTACAAAAATTTATGTGAAGATCGTCTGAAAATCAATATACACGGAGCTGTTCGTCTTGACACAATACAACAAAGAAATTATGGATTACTGCCTTGAGGTCACTCGGGTAATAATTTTTCATTCATATGGTAATATACCACGCAGTCATAACCTATAATTTAATAAGCGTCATGAGAAATTCTCGAATGAATTTAAAATTTCTTGTGTTGTCTTTGAGATTATCAAATGAAAATTTCAGAATGTCAATTCTTATATCTTGATCAAATAATCAAGATATGTTTTCTGTGAATCGATCAGAGAAAGAATCTTATATGGAAAAATATGCGTATATCTCATTTTTGATGTCTTCAAGCTTGATGTGGATGGCATATATCCTCTAATCTGCAAGTCAATGCAGCGACCAGACATTTAGGCTAATCAACAATTCTATTATTCAGTAAACACAACGATGGCTCAATCGTGATTGGGTGTGGTCTTTCTTTTATGAAAGGACAAAGTAATACCTAACCCTGAATTGAATTTCTTGGAACAATTATTTCAATTCACACTTTATTGAGTTACTTGTGTTTGTTATGGCACAATGATTACTAAATAGGGATGATGGAATAAAATTCATCATAAAATTATCTCAGAAAATGAAAAGTCAACTTTTGAATTCACGTGGGCCTTTTTTAAAATTAATTTTGAGTGAATGGTGGAAGTCGGCCCTACTACGTGTCTTTTTTTAAATCGGATACCTGTATATTTTTATAATCATAAAATTTCTTTAAATAATTAATTTCAAAAAACTGTATTAAATAGTTTATTATGCATTATATAGAGTGAAATTTTACTTTGTAAATTTTGGTATTTTTTACATTAGCTCAAATATTATCAAAAATAGAAACAAATATCTTGGAAAAATTCGAAATTAAATTAAACCTGTTACGTCTATGAATTTTGTCACAAATGCCTAAAAACGACAAGAGTTAAATCAAATAATGTGCAGCATTTATTTCAGCGTATTTCTGGTATTCAATTATTGATTTAGGAAAAATATAAAAATTGAAATTTTCGCCCTGTACATCATATAATATTATTTGTTGAAATCAGTTCATTGAGGGGATTTCAAAAATATATGAAACCGCAGAATTCTTCAATCAACGACATTTAGATAAACATGCTAAACATGTTCGACATCTTGATTAAAGATTTCTATGTCAGTGGATTGGAGGAAGGTAGCCGCAGTCATGGTTGTTTTGAAGCTCAAAATGTCGATTTTTCACAAAAAAACACTACAAATGCCATGAAAACACCACTTCCTCTTCAGATACATAGTTAAGAATATTTCGAGAACTAATACATAAAGTGAAAAAACAATTACTGTGCTGAAATCAGTATAAAAATACCTTTCAAATGAGGTATCACTCACCCCATCTTCCCTGTTCAAAATTTGGGGGTGGGGGTTGTAGTAGCAAGGGTTGAAGCGCTATGCGTCCGTAACCTAAATCTTAAGTTGTCCTCCTTGAAACAGAAATCGACCTGTCCGAGCATTTCTATCGAAAAAATTTATTTCGTCTGTAATCTCGTCTGTTTCGTTTTCAAATGGCCACCCTGTATAAATCTCTTATGAAATCAATTATTTTGGCGCCTATGACAGAACAGAAATTCCGCAAATGTGATTTTTCAAAGCTCGAATAATTACGTGCAAGAAGTTAAACAAGAGCGCCAAAGCTTTATGACCTCACATATGAGCTCTCTAATTTTTACAATAGTTGTTGATCATCATATATGGGAAATGAAAGTGACTTCTAGGTAAATCAACATATATTTACCTGGATAAGTCATTATTGACGCACAAAGATATCCCAGTTTTACAAGGAATTAGGAAATAGTAACGTAAACAACGTTAAAAAGTTATCTTAAAAAGTTGTTTAAAATTTTGAATCTGAATTTTTATGTTATGGAATCAATTCCCCTGAAAACGGTTTACTTATTTGGCATAGTAGAAATCGGCAAACAAAAAATTTAATAATCATTTTTCCATCAATTCTTTATCTGCTTCACGATCTGAAAACTCGCAGCCAGCAAGCATGATAATAAAATAAATAAGTAATTAGACATGATAATTAATGACTTCAGGTAGATAAGGACCGTTGTATAATACGTCATAAATTAAGGCGCTATGTGGGATAAATGGGAAGAGAAGCTCTCAACAAAACTACAGGGGATCTTCAGCTTGTTCTGCTTTTCAACCGAAGTATTAACAAGATAATCAGAGTTGCGTATCTCATCGCGAAAGATTCAAGAAACGTTGAACTCAAATACTGAAAAATGGTAGTTTGATTTTTTGCAGCTTGTTATCAGGATGGGTCACAATAAAGTTTATTGAAGCAATTAAAAAAAAACATGGAATAAAATGAAATGAGCTAAATTCTACATAACAACTCATACACTCCAACAAACAAATTTTAACCCACAAAATTTCAAGACTTGGAGAACAAATAATATACCACTCAATAACATGAATTGACAAACATTTATTAAAAGTGGAAGAAATAATCTAAATACGACATAAAAAGAAAGCGAAACTCAAATGAACTTGACTATTTTAAATAAATTCAACTCGATCGATTATGGTCATCTAAAACTCAAATAGGCATGATTTGATCGATCCACTAATTTTACCAATTTGAAAATTGATCAAAGTTTCGGAAAACGAATGGAAGGCAGTTGTCTTCGCCGTGTATTCACATATTTCACGATATAACTTCGTGGAATAACCATTTGTGTGATGTATTAGAACTAATTACACCTTGATCAGTGATATGATTCATAATACCATCTCTTATAGCTGAGTCAGTTACGAAGAATTTCTGAGGAAATGATCGGTTGAGAGATAATTAATACAAGAAATGATTAAATATCTTCAGATATCGAGTTAATTTCACTTAGTTATGAGTTAATTCAGGCTCTATGATTCATTAAGATTAAAGTGAAAAAATAATTGAATTTCCACATCATACCTCGAAGTATATTCAGAGAAATGTTATTTCTACTTTAATGAAATGATAAAAGAGCTCAACACCCACAACAACTCCAAATTAAGCTAACGAGCACAGGAATCCGTCAGGGAGATAGTCTAGGCCCATTGTTGTTGTTGGAGAATATCTTACAAGCAGGAAGTACGAGCCAGGATACAGACTGGGAGAACATCGCCCTCTTGGTCGTTTGATCTAAGGACGTTCCTTAACGCCTATTTTGCATATTTCAAAACATCGCAGATAGAAACAGAATGAAAATAATAATAATAATGAGCTATATTTCAAGTAAAGTAGAAATGTGAGTACATAACATCTTGAAATGAAATAGTGTCAGATTCAATTTGTTTACTGGCTAGAAGTCCTATGCCAGCTCTTCTGAAAGAAATTCTTCTATAGTGTATGGTTCAATTTGTATTAAAATGTTGAGAATTTGCTTCTTAAAACTTTTGAGGGTTGTAGTGTCATTTATGTGATGAATGTTTTGTTGTAATATTTTATACAACGTTATTCTGGTCCCTTTTTTGTTAATGTTAGTTTATGCTCTGGATATTTTAATTCTGTTGTCCTTGTGTTATATATTGTTGCTGATTTTGTTTGAAAGTAATGTTTGTTCTTGAAAGCAAATAGGAGGCACTCTTGTATGTGAACTGCAATTACAGTCATCAAGCCATTTTTACGGAAAATTCCTCTACATGCTGTTCATCTGCATAATTGATCTAATAGCTCTCTTCTGCTTCTTTGGAACACGATCCACTGTGTTTCCACTCCCATAAAATATAATTCCATACCTCCGTTTCAATTCAAATGTCGCTTGATAGATTACTTTCATGTATGACACATCCAAATGTTTTTTTGAAACACCCAATGAGTAGCAGATGGAAGCTAGCTTTGTGCAAAGTGATGATATATGTTCGCTCCAGTTTAAATTCTTGTCTTTTATAAGTCCTAGGAAGCGTCCATAGTTTTGTAGTTCAATTTTGTTGTTATCGAGTTGGATATGAGATGGAGTTAGAAAACCGGAATGAGCAGTCTTCAGAAGAATAGTACATGTTTTTTCTACATTCATACATAATTTATTGGATTGGAACCACAGTAGCGTTTCTTCAAATGTCCTTTGAACTAGATTTGAACTACATTGAAATCGTCTGCATAGTTAATCATTTGATGTTTAGTTTTGATTGATAAGTCATTGATAAATATGATAAAGAGTACAGAACCAAGAATACTTCCTTGTGGAACACCAAGTTGTGTGGATGCCTCGTCAGATACAGTTGATAGCGACCTTTTGTTTTCGATTGGATAGGTAGTATCTAAACTATTCTTTTTCTATACTTCTTATTCCATAGAAGTTCATTTAAGTTAATAGGTAATCGTGGGTCAAGGTGTCAAAGGCCTTAGATAGGTCCAGCAATAGAGCAACTACGATTTTGGAGCCCTCCAAGCCATTCAATACATTCTGAATAAATTCGAATGCGGCTGTCGTTGTTGATTTCCCTTTGACATATCCGTGTTGCGATGGAGCCAAATTTTTCTCTTGAATGAGGAAAGTCACAAGTTGTTCACAAATGGCCAACTCTAATATTTTTGAGGAGGATGAAAGAACGCTGATTGGTCTGTAGCTTTCAGGTTTGTCCTCTTCCCCTTTTTTTATATATGCTTTATAAGGGTTTGCTTCAGAAGTTCAGGAAAAACCCCATATTTCATGGAATTATTAATAATATGAGTGAGTGGAGTACATCCATACAAAATTTTACTGTTCTTATTGGGATCTATTCCAGAGCCTTCCTATTAATTTCAATGTTTCCTCCTTAGTGATTGGATGAAAATTGAAGTTTTTGTCAATTCCTTTGATGTCATGATGAAATGGTATGTTTTTTTGGCGACAAATTTTTTGTTTTGCTGATGTTGCAAAATGCAGATTAAATTTATGTGATATTTCAGTGGGATTACCAGGAATCTCTTTGTTTATCGTTACAACTGTTTTCCATAAAGTTTTCGTTTTGTTAACAGAATGTAGAATATACTATTTAAATTTATTGCTCTTCTCTTTTCTCAATAATTTATCGTACTCTTTTTCAACCTCCTTGTATGATTCCATGAAAACATAATTGAAAGACTGGCAAACATGTAGTAGATCAAGTTTGTTCTTACAATTTACAATAACGATCAGGAATAATCTATTAAAATCACAGTGGAAATCGAGAAAGATAAACAAATTCCATTTTTAGATGTTCATAAACAGAATGGAATCCCAGGAACCAGTGTGTGAAAAAATCAACCAACACAATCATCAACTAAAGAGTAGCAAAATGTTTATATAATAGCGCAACAAATATATGCTCTACCCAACAAGATGAAAATGAGGAAATAAATAACATCGCAAATATACTTAAAAGAAATGGTTGTCCCAAAAAGAAATTGGAAAGAGCTAAACAAATAAGAGAAAATCAACTTGAACCCAAAACAACACAAGAAGATATGCAACAATCCATAAGAGCGTCATTTCTTAAGTGAAAGGTTTATTAGAAAAAATGTGATGAATTGGAAATAGGTACGACATAACAACCACCTTCAAGATACAAAATACCATCAGGACTAATCAAACAAAAGTTAAACCTTATAACGAGAATTAGAGAACGAAGAATTCTATCTATATATGAGATACCAAGCGAATGCGGATGATCTTGGATCGGAGAAACAAAACGGCCCTTGAAAGTGAGAATATAGGGACATCAGAAGCTCCCTCGAGTCTAAGACACCGATAGATCCAAGTTGATCCATGCTGTGGATGAAAAATCACTTGATGAACTGGAAAGATACATCTATCACATCCAAAGAAGATACAAGTTCAAAGTTTGGGGTCAATTTTTCAAAATAAATTAAACTCTTCAAACCACATATAAGTACCAATTTCATCTAGTTTTCGTTTTTCTGTCAATTAGACACTTCCTGGTGAAAATTTAAAAAATTTCTGAACTAATTTTTTAAAGCTAATTTTTGCCTTGAAACCGAAAGAAGTAAGAGCAATAATAGATAATGGTTATTGCTTAGACTATATAAGACAAAGCAATCCTTTGTAAAATGTCGATTTGTTTTGACTCCCCCATTGAAAGTCTCTTGTGAAATCTCACCCGGCAACACCGCATACATTTTTTTCCATTTACTCGGGTCACAATATCTTCAAGGTCGAAATGATCTGAACAAATGAAAATTGCTTTCTTTGGGCAAATACACTGCTCAACAATTGATAGGGATCACTTACTTTTTCTAAATTTATTTCTGAAATATTCGCTCCAAAATTATAAATTTAGTCAGATATCAGAGTATTTTCAGTTGATAATTTGGTTCGCTTGAGAAAAGAATGAAAAAATGGAAAGTTGGAGAGAAAAAATGACTTTATTAGGAACATTCAAAATTCTGTGGTTGAATAACATAAAAATTTTATGATGAAACCACAAGAAGGCTGAAGTTTCGGTTAAGCTAGTACCTAGTTTGTCCCCCACGAACTCGTCTCAAGCATTCTACCCTACGAGGCATACTTTCAATCAAACGATTTATAAAATTTTGGGGCAAATTCGTCCAAATATCCCGTAAAGCGTTAGAAAGGTCCTCCAGGTTATTGATCGGTTGTTCTAAGGTTGACAATTGTCTGACATCTCAGATCAGACATGTTCGATGAAAGTCATGTCTGGAGTGCGAGCTGGCCAGTCCATCCTATCAATAGCATGAGTTTCTAGCGCTTCATTAACCAGACGACTAAGGTGTGGGCGGGCATTATCGTCAATTAAAATGAAATTCTAGCCCAAGGCAGCCGCAAACGGAACAATTATGGGTTCAATAATCATATCGTGATATCTCTGGCTGGTCATTGTGGTATTCTGCAGAACAACCAACTCTGTGCGTTGGTTCAAACAAATGCCTCCCCATACACATATAGAACCTCCGCCAAAAGCTGTTGTGGGTACCATAAACAGTTCTGCATTCCTTCAACCTCTTTCCCTCCAAGCAAGAATACGTCCATCGGAGTTGACCAAACGAAATCTGGACTCATCGTGAATAAACATCCGATAAAGAGCCGATGAAGTGAGGAGAAATTTGGTATAATCAACTCAAAACATCTTTTTCCTTAGAGAACATATAATGTACAGATATTCACGAGATAACTTGATAAAAATACAAATGAAGAGAAGTTCACAAGTGATCCCTAGCAATTGTTGATCAGTGTACTTGACCATCCCAACAGCGAAGACCAAATTCTTCTTTTTTTATCTTCATCTGGAAACATTAATTCAAGAAAACCTCATTTCATTTTATAATAATCTCATTGAAAACTTCCCTATTAAAACTTTCTACACTACTGAACATGTAAATAACTAAATACTTCGGTTCTAACAATACACTTATCTATGAAACGATAAATTCGGATTAAAATTCCTGTCTTTACTACAACTTTCACACTTACGAACCATTTTTAGTGCGATGAAAAGTAATTAACAATAAAAAATATGAAAAACCTAATACTGACTCTCACAAATTTCCTTCAATTTGCGTCTTTATTTTCGATACAGAGGTGGCAACGTGTGTCTTTTAGAACATGTGACCTTTAAATTGTAAAGCAGAGAATGAAGCAGCGTTGTCTTGACTTTCACCTAAATTTCTTTCCATCTGTGGTCTCTGGCATGAAATAGCATAATCAACTAAAGTTTTTCTTTTACTTCTTGCTAATATAAGACATTTTCAATTCAAAATATAAAATTTTCTACAATACATTTAAATGCAAATTGGAGAAAAAATTTTTATTCACAATTATAGGGAAATAGAGAAACCTACTTTTTTCTCAGTTTGGCAACATGAAAATTTTTTATGACCTGAGTGGAGCAGCTCAATACGTTTCAATCGACCAGCTCTAAGTTTCAGATGCGACACTTTTCAATGTAAATAAAGGGGTCTATCAGTGACGGCTCGTGCCCTCTAGGCCGACCCGGCCAGACCAAACATAAAATATGTATATATATAATTTAGAAGCAATTTTCTTGAGATTAGAGCATTGGATTAAAATTAGGATTTCATCTTTGTTTTATTAATACTTTACTACATATGTTTCGGCGTACCTTGAGCCTTTTTCAAGTTTACATGTTACAAATATAGTGACAATCATATCTTAAATGTATAACTGTCCAACAATGCATCTTAAAACTTAGTAAAATTAAAATCACATTCATTATGTTGTGAACGCTGTCAATTAGAATTATTCTAATAATGGAAAACCTGTTATCTACTAAAAAACTAACCAACTCACCGCAATTTGATACTACCTCTCTTACACTTGCCATCTGGATCACTCACATTCAACTTGTAACCGAAAACGAACGAAAACTCGTACAACCCTAAGCCCTACACACTAACATCTTACTCCAAACTACTGACCTAGTGAACTGAACTCTGATAATCAAAGTGTAAACACACGCAATGCAATTCTCACATACCCCCTCCCCAAGGGTATCTTGGCCGACCTAGTCTTTGAAAAATAATCAAGTCGTGGATTGCTGTTTTGCTATTTACAGTTACTAAGAATGAATTTTTATGGTCAGAAAATCACAAAATTTATTCCATACAGCACGAATACACTTTTTTCTGAAATTGAAATAATATTCAAGTACTTATGATATTAGTCATTTGAGATTTGAGTGTGAAAATTTCAATTATTAACAGGATACTTGACAAAATTTTGAATACATAATGATTTCTCTTTCTATTTCGAATTTAGGATAAACATATGAAGATGACGGATATTAAATTTCAATTTTTAATTTGATATTTGAAATAAACATCGATAATAATAAACAATTTCACCCGCCTGCCGTTCCACATAGGGACGGCCGACGGCCAAGTCTTCTCGGCCGACCTCGCAAGTGTCACAGTCAAGGTATTGTAGAGTTCCATTAATAGGAACTTGGAGCGACGTATGTGTTAGATGAAATCATTAACTGAAAGCAGTGGCTCGGCTGGCTGAGCTGCGTTATTACGTATAAGGACAGATGCGGAAACTTGGAATAAAAATTATTTGAGGTGTTTGACCGAAATAATGTGTACTTCGATGTGTTGAGTGGAAATATGAGATATATAGAGGGCAGAGGAAAAGATACTAAGGGAATTTCTCGAGATTTAAATATTGCTATTAATTTTTCAAATAAGTTTCGATTAAAAAAATATTTATTTTCACCTTCTCTTTTCCGGTTGCGTTTGGGTCTTTGCCTACCCGGACGAGCCGTCACTGGAGTCTATTCTTATATACTCTAAGGTTATTCCCTAAATAATAATTCTACCCTAGTTCCACCATCAAAAATTTCTCGTCAACAAACACTGCTTATTTCGGATCTTTACATAATGTGAGGGATAAATGTCAATGGCCAAATACATAGTCTCATAATCGGCATTTTTATGTAACCAGCAGAAAAATAACTCATAAGAACTAACCAGTCATGGGAATGGCTCTCAAGACCATTTTATGCCATTGTCGGCAATATAAACACACAGTCCAGTCGAAACGAACAGTAAGTGATCAATTATACATACCAGTAATTTTTTAATGTCACCACCATTACAAACTGTACTGTCTGTTGTATTCATTAAATTTGACTTTACCTACAAAGGTATGTTATTCAAATACTGGGCCGTTCGCCTCATTTGGCAGGTAATGAATAATTGATTTCATCGATATCAACGATTTCCAGCAAGAATCTAGGCCGCGTCGTGAATCTTAAGCATCGCTCGATGAATTTTTCATATTTGCCGGTTATTCAGCAGTTTTTCATGTTGGCAATAAAAAAATAGCCGTTCCAGCAATACCAGGTATGTTGATTTTTCCTGCGCAAAGTACTGATTCTGAAGAGAAATCAATTTCTGCGAAAATTTTACAGGACAGAAAAACATATGAGGTCTTTGTGAAAGACTATCTCGAATTTGATATTTTTTCAAAAAGCATTTTTTTATTCACGAAATTTTATTTCATCCCTTTGAAAGTAGGTAATACCCCTCGGATATAATACACTTGTGCAAGCCTCTGAGTCCAAGGTTCAAGGTAGCTTCACATGACACACAACATTGGAATGCGTCCACACATTTACGAGGGTTGCCTTTAATATTTCGGGATCGGACAACCCTAGTGTTGCAATCTGCCAACTCACACCTCTATCGTGAAGCTTGAAATTTTTGAGGTTATACGTAGTCAGAACGTTTATACATACGATCACTATTTGTGTTGTTCACAGTAACTCAAAAGATTCATCTCGTCCAAAAAATAGAATTAAATCGTGAACATTTTCATGCGATTATTTTTTACAACTTTCGACTTGGATTAACTCAACAACAGTGCATCGATGAACTCAATTCAATTTTTGGCGCTGAAGCTCCACCAAGAACAAGTGTTTATCGATGGTATGGTGAATTCAATCGAGGTCGTAGTTTTCACTCCAAGACGAATTTCGTCCAAAAAATCAGTTGTTGATCCTAAAACCATTGATTCTGTGCGCCAACTAATATGGCAGGATAATCATGTGAGCTATCGTGAGATTGAGACAACCTTAAGCATTAGTGGGACCAGCATACATGCTATATTGCATGAACATTTGACAGTCAAAAAAATTTGTTCGTGTTGGATCCCACACAATTTGTCAATCGCTCAAAAAAAAGCTCGTGTCAATTGATCGAAAGAAATGCTCCAAAAATACGATCGTGGTGCTTCGAAGCACGTCTATGACATCGTGACAGGTGATGAATCGTGGATTTACGAGGTATGAGCCTGAAAGTAAACAGTAATCGGCTGTATGGGTGTTTCAAGGTGAGCCAAATCCAATAAAATTTGCTCGGACAAAAAGCACTTCCAAGCTAATGGTCGCCTATTTTTTTCGGAAAAACTGTCGCAATCGTACCACTAGAACAACGTAGAACAGTCAATTCTGAGTGATACACAACCATTTGTTTGCCAGTCGTCTTCAAGGAATCAGGAAAACCAACCGCCGAAGACAGATCACCTTTATTACGACAATGCGATCTCTCACACATCGGCTCAAACAACTGCATTTTTGAGCACTCAAAACATAGATTTGGTGAGTCATCAGCTGTGAAGTCCTGACATGGTCCCGAATGACTTCTTTTCATTCCCGTACTTAATAAAATGAGAGGTCAACGAGATGTGTTCAGAATGTATGTTTGGAGATACCTCAATCAGAGTGGCAAAAGTGCTTCGACAATTGGTTCAAAAGCAGACAAAAGTGTATAGATCTCAATGGGGAATATTTTGAAGACAATAAAGCGATTTTTGATGATTAATTTTTTGTTTTTGTTCTCTAATCCGGAAATATAAAAGGCAACCTTTCAAAATTTTGTTATTCAAACAACATTTGATTCTGATCCTTCGATCCATTTCTTTGAATAGGTACAAATGTTAATGGAGTCAAAACATATCTAAGCACAACAGCTGTTAAAAATTTACAAAGCTCATCAGCATAAGTAGGGGACATGAGAACCAACATACCGCTACAAAAAAATTAATATACGAATCCCGCAGTACTATTTGAAAAGTCCTCGTACAGTAACTTTGGTTTCACGAGCAAGTCTAAAAAAATTGATTCAGTAGCCACTTAATCGGGAGTGCCATATAGAACGCCGGCATTATGATTGGTCTTTCGCTAAGAGAAAATGACGCAAAAATGTTGCGAAGCTACACTTTTCTTCTAGTAGCAAGAAGTTGCATCTTGAAGTCCACTTCGCAGCATCAATTTCTCCTCTTCAATGGCCATTGTCTTTTTTGCTGGAATCTCAATTTTCCAGAATGTGTCGGTTCAAGCTTCCATATATGGTGGAAGATTGTGCAACCTAATTGGACATTATTTCGAAATCGTGCTGAATCTGATTCCATAAGAATTCATTGAACAACTATTGGATGATAGACTGGCACACAGTTTAACCTAGTTGCACTACCCTGTTAAAACTATTAATCAAATTAGATACAGAAAAATATATTCAGGACGAGTTGCCACTTACACATACGAGGGTAGATCCAAAAGCAAGAGAAACGAAAGGTTTTCAAGTGAAGTAGAATAAAAATATATATATTTCGATGTTGAGGTAATTTCTAATTTCAATGTATTCTAGTATTTTTAATTTAATTTTTTTTTATTGCATGTGAATTATTTCAGGATATTCAGTAAGTGTTTCATTGAAGTGAATGGCATAATTTGAGTCTTGTTTGTTCTACAAATCTTTGGTGGAAACTTCTGCCAGTCTGACCTATCTATACGGCATCGCAATCTTTCCAACTCCAGACAGAAGTTTGATATTTTATGAGATGGGCAGCCCAAATATGTTAGTCACGCATACTGACGTTCTGTGTTCTCTTTCATCTGGGGGTATATCAAATTGAGGGTTTTTTTATTTTGTTTTAGTATTTTTTAATGGATATTTGGTACCCGTTATTGACGAAATTCGATTTAATTCTGATTGGAAACTAGATGGCTTTTGAAGTAAATTAACAACTTTATGAATCATTGAGTGGTATACATCTAATTTGTGTGAATGAGGGCGCATGGATTTATTGTGTACTAGCTGACCCGACAGACTTCGTTCTGTCAAAAAGATTTGTAATGTGGCAGTTTTTGTGCCTACGTATTTTAAAAAATTTTCCTGAACAGAACCGTCACCTTGGTGATAGGGCGTTGTCAATAAAAAATAATTAAATAAAACATATATAAGGAGTTAGAGGTAAGTAGTCGCTTTATTGTTAATCATGTGAATCATAATTATTATTATTATCATTGTAGTGCTTTGTGGTATACGATGTTTTTTGTTTGATTACCTGGCGCATAGATAAACAAATCTGATGGTTTTCCAACACGGGAACAGGCAACATACAATTGACCATGTGAGAAACATGGGTTTTCTAGACTAATACCACAAACACTTAATGATTGCCCCTGGGACTTGTTTATAGTCATAGCAAAAGCAAGCCGCACTAGAAACTGTAGTCTTTTAAACTCAGATGGCACATCAGTCGGAATCATTGGGATGCGCGGTATGAGAACATCTTCTCCTTTATACTTTCCTTTGAGTATAGTTGCTTCTATCACATTATTTAGTAACCGCTAACCGTGTACCGTTGCAAAGACGCGGTTGGTTGATATTTCGCAACATTATAACCACCGATCCAACCTTTAATTGAAGATTGTGAGGTGGCAATCCTGGCAAATCCAGCAAGTTTAAAAATTCCGGTGGATAGTTAACTACATCATCTTGATTAGTAGCCGAATCAACTGATTTATATATAGATTATATACCCTCAATTCACCTGTAATTTGTTCTTGAATTTAGAAATTTAATTCATTTACATCTATGTTTTTGCAGCCAGTATAGCTCGTTCGCTCAACCAATCATGGTTTCTGTAATTTTGAGAAACATCTGGAAACACCTTCTGAATAAGTTCACCTTTTGATCGAGTTAACTGACAAAAACTTTGAGGAAAGTTAATGCAGCCAGTCAACATGTCTATAGGAAATTTGCCATTACCAATGTCAATGAGTTGTTTAGAGAATATGTTTCCAGATTGGTCATTTTGCAACTCGACACGCATATTCTTGCTTAAATGAAGTACTTTGACATGTTTCCACAAATTGGAGGACTTTAGACATGCATTGAGTTCATCAGCTGGCGTTGATCGTGGAATCACTGGCAATGTTTGACGAAAATCTCCTGCTAATAAAATCATTGCACCACCAAATCGGTTATTATTGCTCCGTAGATCTTTTAAGGTTCTGTCTAAAGCCTCCAAAGATTTTTATGTGCCATCGTGCATTCATCCCAAACAATCAATTCACATTGCTGCAAAATCTTTGCCATTGCAAGAGTTCTTCGAAACGTTGCAGGTTGGAGTTTCATTGCTTTGCATATTTGATGGCAATTTTAGTTGACTAGGTTTTAGTTACAAATCAATTGTATGGGAAAAAGAAAAGGGCTATTTTTAGGGTTTTTCCAGCAATAATTCTAATTTTTCTCGCCGTAAAAACCATCCTTGAACTTCAACGAACATTTTAAAAAAGATTTGGCCAAATTGGTCCAGGCGTTGTTGAGTTATGCGCTCCTATTGAAATTTAAAAAAAGTTACATCTATTACAAACCTAGTTTTATTTTAAAATGTTCTTTGGTTTATAACGTTGCTAACCATATGCTATTTACGTAAGTCAATAAAAAAAATAATACTGCAAATAAGGTTTTAGTCAGAAGAGTGAAGAAAGTCGCACCTTAATAAAAGTACGGACACAACACAGCGAGCAAGGAAATTTTACCTGCCCGTTTTAGACGCGGGTGAATTATTATTACTATTTCTGTCCTTAGGTTGGATTGGGTTAGTCGCCGCTGACTTGACCCTACCGTCATTAGAGATTTAACTGTCTCTGCTGTTGGAAGTGTCTGTGCCGCGTTGTTCAGTTTTTTTAAATTTGTATTTTTTTTTTTGTTACTTTTATCGACTTTTTGCTACTGTTGTTTTAATTTTCTTTGTTGATATGCCTAATTTCACCAACGCTGAGTATGCTGATATGGTGATGGCATATGGCAAGGTCGATGGTGTTGCTCGTGCAGCTCAAAGGATTTATCAAGCCAAATTTCCTGATCGAAGATTACCCCACCACGAAACATTCTCGACGACTTATCGACGATTAAGAGAGACTGGAAACTTAAATTTTCAAGAGCCTCGGGTCAATGTGAGGCAACACCATGTAGCAGTTGACGATCAAATACTTCAAGCCTTTGAAGAAGATTCAACTACAAGCATTCGTGTCGTTGCTCAAAGACTCAACTTAACGATTTGGAAAGTTTAGTCAGTACTTCGGGATAAAAATCAACACGCTTTTCATTACACCCCGGTACAAGGTAAATGAACTATTTTATTGATAAATTTGTCCTTTTGACTGCAAAAAAATTGTCACAGACTAATGAATTTTATTAGTTGTTACAGGTCTTCATGAAGGCGATCCTGCCAGACGGTTGGAATTCTGTAGATTTTTGCTGCACACAGATGTCGGTGATAACTTGTTTCTAAAACGAATTTTGTGGACAGACGAATCCTGTTTTAACCGAGAAGGAATAACAAATCTGCACAATTTACATCACTGGGCACATTAAGATGAGAATCCCCACGTGAAAAGGCAAATGAATTTTCAACAAGAATTTAGTGTTAACGTTTGGGCTGGTGTAATAGGAAGACATCTCATCGGGCCACACTATTTACCGGCTCGACTAAGTGGGCCTGCTTATTTGCATTTTTTGCAAAATGCTCTGCCGGAGCTACTAGCCGATGTTCCGGCCTTCGATGAAGACGTGCCGATTGTGTTCCAGTATGACGGCTGCCCGGCACATTTCCTGAGAGAAGTTCGAGATCACCTCGACAACTCTTTTCCAAATTCATGGATAGGCAGAGCCGGCCCCATCCCTTGGCCCGCAAGATCTCCAGACCTAACACCTTTAGATTACCATGTCTGGGGTAGAGCCAAAGAATTGGTTTATTTCACAGAGGTACCTACAAGAGAGGTGTTGATTGAACGCATAAACGCGGCATTATTGGCAATGAAAGAAGAAATGTTGCTAGCCACTACAACGGTCGAAATCAGAAAAAGGTGTCGGGCGTGCATTCGGAGTAGAAGAGAACAATTCGAACAGAATTTACGTTAAAGAATCGTGTTATTTTACTCTGTAAATAAACAATCATACAAAAACTGTATTTTACTAAAATCTGTCCTTACTTTGTTATTTTATCTGAAACACTATTGTAGTATTTTTTTATTTATTGATTAACGTAAATAGCATACTTTTAGAACCGCGATAAACTGAAGAACGTTTTAAAATAAAATTGAGTTCGCAATAACTGCAACTTTTTTTTTATTTCTTTCAGAAGTAGAGATGTTTTCATACTTTCATATTTTTTTTCAATAAAAGGCCCTCGTATTAATTTTGTGGTGTTATCTGTAACAATGAATACGTTTTTTTTCAAACACACACTCATGTAGACTTAATACAATAAAAAAAAATGCATGTAAAAGCCCACGCAAAAAAAGTTATGGTGCATTTTGGGTAATTTAGAAAAACCTAATAAAAAAATCATACCTCCGTAACCGTAATACTAAGGACCCAGGTTCCAAGACTGAAAAGGTAGCAAATGACCCTACCAACGCCCCAAAAAAAATTGACGGTCCATGTGCCGAACACCCTGTATAAAAGGCAACCTCTCGAAATTTTGTTATTCAAACAACATTGGATTCTGATCCTACGATCCATTTCTTTGAATAGGTAAAAATGTTAATGGAGTTAAAACATATCTAAGCACAACAGCTGTTAAAAATTTACAAAGCTCATCAGCATAAGTAGGGGACATGAGAACCAACATACCGCTACAAAAAAATTAATATACAAAGCCAGCCCGCAGTACTATTTGAAAAGTCCTCGTACAGTAACTTTGGTTTCACGAGCAAGTCTAAAAAAATTGATTCAGTAGCCCCTTAATCGGGAGTGCCATATAGAACGCCGGCATTATGATTGGTCTTTCGCTAAGAGAAAATGACGCAAAAATGTTGCGAAGCTACACTTTTCTTCTAGTAGCAAGAAGTTGCATCTTGAAGTCCACTTCGCAGCATCAATTTCTCCTCTTCAATGGCCATTGTCTTTTTTGCTGGAATCTCAATTTTCCAGAATGTGTCGGTTCAAGCTTCCATATATGGTGGAAGATTGTGCAACCTAATTGGACATTATTTCGAAATCGTGCTGAATCTGATTCCATAAGAATTCATTGAACAACTATTGGATGATAGACTGGCTCACAGTTTAACCTAGTTGCACTACCCTGTTAAAACTATTAATCAAATTAGATACAGAAAAATATATTCAGGACGAGTTGCCACTTACACATACGAGGGTAGATCCAAAAGTAAGAGAAACGAAAGGTTTTCAAGTAGAATAAAAATATATATATTTCGATGTCGAGGTAATTTCTAATTTCAATGTATTCTAGTAAATTTAATTTAATTTTTTTTTTGCATGTGAATTATTTCAGGATTTTTAGTAAGTGTTTCATTGAGGTGAATGGCATAATTTGAGTCTTGTTTGTTCTACAAATCTTTGGTGGAAACTTCTGCCAGTCTGGCCTATCTATACGGCATCGCAATCTTTCCAACTCCAGACAGAAGTTTGATATTTTATGAGATGGGCAGCCTAAATATGTTAGTCACGCATACTGACGTTCTGTGTTTTCTTTCATCAGGGGGTATATCAAATTGAGGGTTTTTTCATTTTGTTTTAGTATTTTTTTTAATGGATATTTCGTACCCGTTATTGACGAAATTCGATTTAATTTTGATTGGAAACTAAATGGCTTTTGAAGTAAATTAACAACTTTATGAGATTATGGGTATGTCGCCATGGATTTAGTGGTGTCGCCATTGTGGTATATGGAAAATGTGGACGTATTTTTGTCTCTTGGAATATTTAAATCTAAGACATCTAAGGACTTATCGTTGTATTCGAACGTGTTAATTCCATTTCAGGGTTAATATTGTTCAAATAATCAAGAAACCTATTCAACTGGCGTATTGTTCCATCCCAGCAAACAAATATATCATCGACATACCTGTACCAAAATTTAAATAAGCGTTTGAAGTAACTATTTGTGTTTCTAAGGGTGGGTTGTAGGTCAGGGAGTTAACTTCTGGTTTACGAAAACTGGTTTAAAAGCTTGGATGATAATTAACTAAGTTTGTGTCGTAACATAGAAAATGAGAACAAGTTTAGCTAAACCACTATATTATTAATTAGATGTTGGCAACTCTGATATTTCGTAGAAAATAAACCACTAAATTATTTAGAAATTTGAAAAGACTGATATCAACGTAGAATATAAATAATAAAACATTCGTATTCCAGAAAATTTAATGATGTTTTAATTAAATCTTGAATGGTTGAGTCCTCACTTGATGGAAATCCATTTTCATTTAGTTTGAATCTGATTAAATAGAAAAAATTAAATAAAATGTTTTAATTCTTTTATCTTTAAATTTATTTTTGCTTCATTATATCACGATTCGACCGCCGGTGAATATGAAACGATATGAAGATCTGTGATCAGTATTTAAAAAATACAATTAATAAATAAATACTGAATTTACGCCTTTGTATTAATTCACCCCAAAAATATTTTGAATTTTGAAATTGTACACAAAAATAAATGAAATTTTTTCCCTCAGGTCTCATGACCTGCATTAGTCTAGAATTATAAAAACCAATTATCAACTTACATAATTATAATTCAAAATGAATGGATCAATTAAAATATGAATATTTTTAAATAGCAATACTATTACGTATTAGTCTTATATAGTTTATGAACCCTTTTCCATTTCTAACGATATCTCAAATTATCGATCTAGTCGAGGAACTAGAATTGATTATTCTCCTGATAATTCATAAAATGCTCAAAAACATTCCATCAATTTATATTAATTGAAGAAAAATGAAATTGTTATTTTTAGAGATTTCCAAAGTACTGAGAGACCTGTATCTGTATCAAAGAATAACCGAGGAATTAGAATTTATCAATTATTAATCGAACAGTTTATATTATATTCCATATAATGTTTATTTGACAGATTAAAAATAATTATTAAAGATTCTTAACAGTGGTTGTTCAAGCGACGTATACTCGATTTTTCCAAATTTTTATCATTTCTTGAATGCACATTAGTGCATCCTTATTTATTGCCAATAAAAAGCAAGCTACTATGCGTCTAGGAAGTCTGCTAATTTTATGAAATTCTTTTTGCATATGCATATTTTCATTCATCGTACTCTCCAATCGAATTGCTTAATATCACAATATAAACAAAACTTTTCCTTCATTTTTTGAACTGTTTGAACGTTGAATCAGTTACACACATTGCATACCTGCAATTGAATAATATTCTTCAGAAATTACACAATTGAACAATTGAACACATCGATGAGAATAATTACTGGCACCATAAGATTCACACAAGTTTGGTCTAACATTGTCCCTCCCCATATTCGCAGACAGACTGCAGCTCTGAATTCATCGAGCATATATCATTATTTTCCTAATTTATTGCCAATTATTTCATACATTCCACAAAGTAGAATTCCCAGGTTGATGTCACGTTAACCATTCTGGTATAATACGTTCTTCAATATGAACATAAGTGATAAAGAATTACGGAATATTGAGTGGAACTCTATTGAAATGTTCAATAAAGATCTCATTTCTGATCCTTCTGAAAAATTTCCGGATTTTGATCTTCCAAGAAAATTTTGACAGGTCTTAATCGTTTGAGATCAGGTCATGATCGTACTAATAGCATGCTGATGGAACTCAGTTCCAAGCGCAAGTTGTGAATGTGGATATGCAGAAGAAACAATACCTCATCTCATCTATAATTGTCCCATATATTTGTTTCCAGATGGTTTTAGGGCTATTCATGATGTTTATGCTTCGTTATAGGAATGGGTTATAGATTTCAAACAAATTGGATATGTGTTTTTTGTATTCAGTTCTTTTTTCTGCTTTTGTCTTTTTATTTTCAGATTTGATGTGGGCAACTTGAAAAAGCCTCTGTGTTTATTAATAGAAGACCTCTCTTGAAGAAAGAAGTCCCTCAAATATATTTAAGCATATTTTTGGACACACAACACTCATGCGGGGAGCAAGGGTCCTTTTTTACTGGAGTTTCTAGGCTTTCATGTCAAATGCTAACATTTTTTTGTAAGCCAAAAGTTCAAAAGAATATATATTATGTAGTTTCCTCAATAAGCCATTTCATTATGTCTTCAGAAAAAGCAAGCATCATTACACCCCTTAATTTTTTATTTTCTCAATATGAAATTTCGTGTAGCTGTTGTTCTTAAGGTTTAATTTTGTTCACTAAAGAAATTGAGTTTTTGATACTGTATTCTGGCTTGAAATTTGTGTATTTTTGTATAGGGCTGACTGATTTTGTTGCTAGTTTTTGACAAGGAATAAATAAATGATAAATTTGAGTCTAAATTCTCGATGAATGACATGTGGCATCTGATAATCCAAATGATGCAGATTACTAGAATGACGCAATAGGAATGAAAACAAATTAAAATATTCATAAGGAGTCCCGCATAATACCAAACTTTTAGGCCTTTCCCCGTAAGTTCTAATAAGCTTTCCGTCCAAAAGATGGTGAGCATTTTATCATAGAGATAACATAATTATTGTTGAACTGGCAGGTAACGAAGTCGACGTGAACGCCATCCTATATGCGAAGCAATAAATAAGATATTATTACAATAAAACCGCCAGAAGTCACAAAACCGAGCAGCGCAAAGTCATAATTTATTCGGCTGTATACGGGACAAATTTGAACACATTTCGAAATGACTGAAGGTTCAAACAATATGACGGTGTCGCAACTCAGATATGCTTCACGAAAAAACGAACGGTTCGACCTTATACAAACTCACTGATGATTGTCGTTATTTGTTACGTGGGAAAACATCCGAACTTGTTCATCTCACGAGATTACGGACTTTGCGTGTTAAATAGAATATTCAACTTTATAGGGAAATTGTACCAATTGTAATTCTACTACAGAGATATTTTTACACCAGTATAAGTATAAATTAGCAAAATTTCTCCCATTGGCTCTAGCATAGTTATTGTTGTGGAAATAATTTTCAACATTTTCTGTTTCTCCTTCAACGTGTAAATCATTTAGTAATTTTCATTAAAAATTGATGAAACGCACCTCCAATGAAATGCAGCTACAGTTTCCCTCCGGTTATTGGTTAAAATCGAGCCAATCAATGTCAAGATATCACAAGCTGTCCATTACCAGTAAATTCTTTTTATATTTTCATTAGCGAAACTTTCTATTTCCTTCAAATAACAATTCATCAAATTCTCATGTGTTTATGAGATCTACCCTCTGATTCTGAATGAAAATATTATCATTACGATCGTTCAACAAATATTGATTTTCCTCAATTCTTTCGAGGCGATCGAAGGAGATACATGCTTTCATTCATACTTCTTATCTCCGAAGGTGATCCATAACACGTAAAAAGTTGTTTCTCAATGGAATTCATACGGTTAGAAGTTGGTACGGGAATGTAAATACGCCTTCAGGGATATGTTTTTACGCTATACCGCATTCAGCACTTACCATCAGTCGTATACAATTCTTCCTATGTACAAACAACCATATCCATTTTATACTGGTGCATTATTGAGGTCATTTATTTGTAACATTGATCCTCTTCAGACTAGTTGAGACGAGAAAATATTCCTTATGAATTATTTATACAGCGTGCTCCAGAATTATATTTCTATTAATTGCTAGAGTTGATATCACGTCAAAAATAAGGGCCCTTCTTGCGATTCTTCAACAAAAATTGAAACCCACAGTTCTCTTCAAGTAACACCAATTTGAAATCAGGTTCAGAAATTCGTTTGTTAAATACACTGCTCAACAATTGATAGGGATCACTTACTTTTTCTAAATTTAATTCTGAAATATTCGCTCCAATTATAAATTTAGTCAGATATCAGAGTATTTTCAGTTGATAATATGGTTCGCTTGAGAAAAGAATGAAAAAATGGAAAGTTGGAGAGAAAAAATGACTTCATTAGGAACATTCAAAATTCTGTGTTTGAATAACATAAAAAATTTTATGATGAAACCACAAGAAGGCTGAAGTGTCGGTTAAGCTAGTACCTAGTTGGTCCCCCACAAGCTCGTCTCAAGCATTCTACCCTACGAGGCATACTTTCAATAAAACGATTTATAAAATTTTGGGGCAAATTAGTCCAAATATCCCGTAAAGCGTTAGAAAGGTCCTCCAGGTTATTGATCAGTTGTTCTAAGGTTGACAATTGTCTAGACATCTCAGACCAGACATGTTCAATGTAAGTCATGTCTGGAGTGCGAGCTGGCCAGTCCATCCTATCCATAGCATGAGTTTCTAGCGCTTCATTAACCAGACGACTACGGTGTGGACGGGCATTATCGTCAATTAAAATGAAATTCTAGCCCAAGGCAGCAGCAAACGGAACAATTATGGGTTCAATAATCATATCGTGATATCTCTGGCTGGTCATTGTGGTGTTCTGCAGAACAACCAACTCTGTGCGTTGGTTCAAACAAATGCCTCCCCATACACATATAGAACCTACGCCAAAAGCTGTTGTGGGTACCATAAACTGTTCTGCATACCTTCGACCTCTTTCCTCCAAGCAAGAATACGTCCATCGGAGTTGACCAAACGAAATCTAGACTCATCCGTAAATAAACATCGGCTCTAATCTTCAACTGTCCAATTGCGGTGCTCCTCAGCCCATTGCCGTCGATGAATCCGGTGTTCCCTATTCAAACAGGGATGTTGTACCCTCCTACGTGCTCTCAAACCACGAACATCAATTCGTCGTCTTACAGTCTGGTTCGAAATTAGAACTCCTGTTGCAACTCTCAATGATCTATTGAGCCGCGACGCCGGGTAAGTGGGATTTCTCCTAGCATTGAGGATCGACAGAGGATCTTGGGCAGCTGTTGTACTGCGCTGCCGACCTCCCCCATGAACATAAGCTACTGAGTCGTTTTGGATGAACCTATTCCAAGCCAGACTCACGACACTTTGCGAAACATTCAACCGCCGGGACACTTCTCGCTGGGACCAACCTTCCTGTATCCGTATGATTTGGTCCAGTTGCACAGGAGCCAAACGTCTTCTCGGCATGAATGATAAGCTGATATTGTTCTCATTTCTTCAATTATTGTCACCTTATGTGTTTGAACGAGAGAAAAAAAAACAGATTTAATAACAAATACCACATTGATTTTCACTCCACCTGTAACAGCCTACAGATAATAATCGATTTTATGAACAAGAGCCGATGAAGTGAGGAAAAATTTGATATAATCAACTCGAAACATCTTAATTTTTCCTCAGAGAACATATAATTCACGAAATAACTTGAAAATAATACAAATGAAGAGTTCATAAGTGATCCGTAGCAATTGTTGATCAGTGTATATCCATTTTGAGAAAATGTCGAGATTTATTATTTGGGCAATAATCATCGTCCGTATTTGTTCTTGTAACCAACGTTTCAACAGACATCTTCAGTCGTTTTCAAGCTTTAGCAAAAGTTGGTGATTTCACGAAGGTTTTCAACTTGCCTGAATGTCAAACAGACAGACTACGAAAACTAGATAAAAATTAGCACTTATCTGTGATTTCAAGATTTCTTCAAGTTACATCCGACCATTTAATTGATGGTACACTTATGGAATTGAGAGCGATGTTCATGAATTCCTTGATTTTTCTTTTTGTAGGTTTCTCTTCCTTGGATATTATAGATGTTTCGTTCCATTTTATCAGGTGATTTTCGTCCACAACATGTTGGACTTACTTGGATCTATCGGTGTCTAACACTAGAGAATATTTCTGATGTTCCTTCGTTCTCACCTTCAAGAGGCGCTTTGTTTCTCTGATATAAGATCTTCCGCACTCGTATGGTATCTCATATATACAGTTCTTCATTCTTTGATTCTTGTTATCGGGTTTAACTTTTGTTAGATTGGCCCTGATGACAGTTGTTGTGTCGTACCTATTTCCAATTCTTCTCATTTTTTCTGATGAAACTTCCACATAAGGAAGGGCGCTTTTTATAGTTTGTTGCATATCTTTTTGTGTTTTAAATTATTGTAAAGAATGGTTCTTTTATTTGTTAATAAAGATTAAAAATAAAATAGTTTTTATAAATTTTTTTTTATCTATAATATAAAAATGAATCGCAAAACGTGTTGGTAAGCGCATAACTCAACAACGCCTGGACCAATTTGGCCAAATCTTTTTTAAAATGTTCGTTGAAGTTCAAGGATGGTTTTTACGGCGAGAAAAATCAGAATTATTGCTGGAAAACCCCTAAAAATAGCCCTTTTTTTTCCCATACAAATGATTTGTAACTAAAACGTAGTCAATTTGAAATGAAGCATTGATTTCAATTGAGGACATGTGCTTGATAATGTCAAACAAACTATTAATTCAATTAGGCCTGACCGCGCCCAATCTTCCAATGCATGACGCTTTTAACCAAGAGTTGCATCGAGAAAAACTGTATGATCTCAACGCTTTGAAAGAATTAATTCAAACAAATCTTCCACTGTTAAATGAACAACAGAAGTATGTATTTGAAACTCTTATGAAAGTAACAAATGATGAAACTGGAGGGATTTACTTCTTAGATGCACCTGGTGGTACAGGAAAAACTTTTTTGATTTCATTAATATTAGCAACAATTCGCTCACAAAATAAAATTGCACTTGCACTCGCTTCGTCGGGAATCGCAGCAACTTTGCTTGAAGGTGGTCAAACAGCCCATTCAGCACTAAAATTGCCATTAAATATGCAAAGCAATGAAACTCCAACCTGCAACGTTTCGAAGAACTATGCAATGGCAAAGGTTTTGCAGCAATGTAAATTGATTGTTTGGGATGAATGCACGATGGCACATAAGAAATCTTTGGAGGCTTTAGACAGAACCTTAAAAGATCTACGGAGAAATAATAACCGATTTGGTGGTACAATGATTTTATTAGCAGGAGATTTTCGTCAAACATTGCCAGTGATTCCACGATCAACGCCAGCTGATGAACTCAATGCATGTCTAAAGTCCTCCAATTTGTGGAAACATGTCAAAGTACTTCATTTAAGCAAGAATATGCGTGTCGAGTTGCAAAATGGCCAATCTGGAAACATATTCTCTAAACAACTCATTGACATTGGTAATGGCAAATTTCCTATAGACATGTTGACTGGCTGCATTAACTTTCCTCAAAGTTTTTGTCAGTTAACTCGATCAAAAGATGAACTTATTCAGAAGGTGTTTCCAGATGTTTCTCAAAATTACAGAAACCATGATTGGTTGAGCGAACGAGCTATACTGGCTGCAAAAAACATAGATGTAAATAAATTAAATTTCAAAATTCAAGAACAAATTACAGGTGAATTGAGGATATATAAATCAGTTGATTCGGCTACTAATCAAGATGATGTAGTCAACTATCCACCGGAATTTTTAAACTCGCTGGATTTGCCAGAATTGCCACCTCACAAACTTAAATTTAAGGTTGGATCGGTGGTTATAATGTTGCGAAATATCAACCAACCGCGTCTTTGCAACGGTACACGGTTAGCGATAAAAAAAATTACTAAACAATGTGATAGAAGCAACTATACTCAAAGGAAAGTATAAAGGAGAAGATGTTCTCATACCGTGCATCCCAATGATTCCGACTGATGTGCCATTTGAGTTTAAACGACTACAGTTTCCAGTGCGGCTTGCTTTTGCTATGACTATAAACAAGTCCCAGAGGCAATCATTAAGTGTTTGTGGTATTAATCTAGAAAACCCATGTTTCTCACATGGTCAATTGTATATTGCCTGTTCCTGTGTTGGAAACCCATCAGATTTGTTTATCTATGCGCCAGGTAATCAAACAAAAAACATCGTATACCACAAAGCACTACAATGATAATAATAATAATTATGATTCACATGATTAACAATAAAGCGATTACTTACTTTCAAATCCTTATATACGTTTTATTTAATTATTTTTTATTCACAACGCCCTATCACCAGGGTGACGTTTCTGTTCAGGAGAATTTTTTAAATACGTAGGCACAAAAACTGACACATTACAAATCTTTTTGACAGGACGAAGTCTGTCGGGTCAGCTATTGAAAATAAAATACCTCTAAATGAATCAGCTAAATAAATCAGCTAAAATACAAGACAGAGGTGAACCCATGGCCATTCCAACTTCTTGTTGATGGAAAATGTCTTCAAATTGGAAGTATGTTGTGTCGATGCAAATGAAGGCAGCATTCATGAACATCGCTCTCAATCCCATAAGTGCACCATCAATTGAATTGCCGGAAGTTTGGAGGCGGATTGTTCGATGAAGAAATCTTCAAACCACAGAAGACCTAATTTTTATCTGTCTCTTTGACATTTATGAAAGTTGAAAACTTTGGTGAAATCACCAGCTTTTGTAAAAGCTAATTTTCCCTTGAAAACGACAGAAGAATTATGTTGAAACGTTAATTACAAGAAGAATAATGAGTGATGATAATAATTCTATACGAATTCCATCATCAACAATTTCTCGTCAGCAATTAATTTTGCAGTTGAGTAATGCTGATAAAACGGCAATTTTTGGGTTATTCTTGTAGCACATAAACGTAATCACGAAGAGCAAAAAAATCCTAGTATTCTTTGTATTAAAACTTTTCTATACGCCAATATTTTTTTATTTGAAAATTGCTTTGAAAAAAAAGAATCAATCTGCAACTTTTCTATGTCCTAACCTCTCATCTCTACATTGTTTGATCACAAAAAATAAAATAATGCTGAGACCATTTTCCCATAAATTCATAGAGAGCTTATCATAAAAAAAATCAAATAAGCTGCTCTCAAATGAAGTCATATAACAAATAGTTTTAACTCATAATTTTCTCTGATGTATCCATCAATCTCTGAAGGAATAGAAATAATAATATAAATACAACGACAAAATACACAAACCCCGAAAAGGCATTTTTCATTTATAACTGGGAAGGAAAACGATGTTGAACAAAAAGTTACATGAAAGCCCCTCTCATGTTTTGATAAAGAATAACCCTTTGGAATCTTCCACATCAATTCAGAAACCCCCTGCATATTTCTGACTCCATAAAGGACTGGAGATTTTGAGAAAAGGCCCAAAACTGAATAGCAAGTTCTAACGAATATGAAAACTACAGATTTCATAACAAATCTATGCCTTACATTTCTGAAATTTATTTGTATGGCAGAAGGAATGTTTTTAGATTTAAAATTTCGTAATTCGGGAGGCGTGTTCTCTACTGGAGTATTAATATCATTTCCCCATTCGTAGGGGCGTAACGTAGAATAGAAACCAATTCGCAGACTCGCTCTATTTTAAGAAATTGCAATCCGAACCTGAAACTGCACTTTATAGGAGGACTACGATTTTCCTTCTCAGAAGAACTTCGTAACTGTCCGGTGAAGATGGAATGTAAGTTAAATGTTGTACACATTTTAAACGGCGGTTTGTGTATTTTTTTTTCATTTGAATGTAATTTTCAATGTATTATTTACTTTTATAATCGATTAGCTTCACTGCCACTGGGATTGTCCTTATCTTCAATCAATTACCAGTTCGTTTGATTATCTGTGGGTAAATTTCCGTGGTTTTATCTCATTGATACTATCGACCGATGTTTTAAGTTAAGTATGTGAAATTCAGCTCCAAAAAGTTAAGAGTGAAGATTTTTGTGGGAGATGCGATCAGGTCGAATTACTTCAATCCAAAAAAATTTATGTTAGGTTGCTAGCTATATTTATTTATTATTAAATTGAACAAGTCTATTCTTGAAAGTGTAAATAAACCAAAAATATCTAAAATGACAATCCTAGTCTTACACTTCTTGAAAGTATTACTGATACCTTTATTTATTCTAGAAATGAATAAGAGAAAATTTTTCATTCTTATCATAACATCAAACAATAAAAAAATTCTTAGAAAAATTAATCAAAAAATGAAATAGAATACGGCAAATGTGTTTCAAGATTTGTCTATAACACTTTTCTCTCATCAGGCATTCATATTCGATCAACAGTAATTTAAACATAGTCATTTGTTCCGTTAGCGGCAGTTCACAAGTAAGTTTTAACCTAGAATTGTTTAAATTATTGTTGATCGAATATGAATACCCTATGAGAGAAAAGTGTTGTACACAAATCTCGAAACATATGTGTCGTATTGTTTTTCATTATTTGATTAATTTTTTTAAAAAATTTTCGAAATGTTTGATGTTATGATAAGAATAAAAAATTTTATCTTATTCATCAAAGAAAACGGTATTTTCTAGAATAAATAAAGGTATCAGTGATACTTTCAAGAAGTATAATACTATTATAATTGCCATTTAAGATATTTTTTATTTATTATTACGAAAATACACACAGTTACACTTATGTTATGCTATGTGTAGCTCACAAAAATGAACAAATTAGCTGTTCGTCAGCTCGGCGTGACATGACATTAAAATACACTTAATTCTAAAATTATGAACTAAAAGAAAAAGTATAAAACAACAGAGTATAAACTTAACAAGACTAGGCCTTAATCTATGACCAGATAAACTATATTTTGACCCTTTCAATTTGAATACATATGCAATAATATTATAAATTTTTATAGTGATTACAAATTTAACGAAATCCATTTTTTCAATTTAATCTTCTTACAATAACAACTGTTCAAAATTTTCAGTTAACTAACTAGGGAGCCACTTGCAAACATTAACTGCTTTCACAAAGCTACTCTTACCACCGACTGTTTTGAAAGTTCTAGGCCATCGAATACTTTTGTTTCTAGTGATGCTTTTTGAATTTTCAAATTTGACTTTTGATTTTTCATAATGGAGTTTCAATGACTCTAATGAAAAGAGCTGTTCCACTGTCAGAGGGTTACTGTCAACAATTTCACCTTTAATGACTTTTTTTAAGAATTCTTCTTGATTTGAATGGTTCGAACAGTTAGAATAGGCTCCACCCCATGCAGCAATCTCATAATTACACCATGACATAGAGCTTAATAAAGCATGTGAAGGATTCAAATATCTTAGCGAGTTTGTGAAAAATGAAAGCCATTTATTTTGTTTTCTTCAGTAGATATTCGATATGTTTTTCCCATCTCATATTATCATCGAAGACTATCCCGAAATATTTACCAGATTCTAATCTTGTTATTTATTTACTGTTTATACTGATGTTCAAAGAATTCAGATCACTATTGCAGTAATATCCAAATGTTATATAAATCGTTTTGTTGATGAGATAGTTTGTTGGAAGACGACCAATTACTTATTTTTTTAGATAATTATCCATATTAATTTCAACTTCTTCCCAAATATCACCAGTCGACACAAAAGAGTGTGATCTGCAAAAAAAAATACATCCGGTACAGCGTCAAGCATATCATTGATATATAAAACAAATAACAACGGTCCCAAAACAGTGTCCTGGGGAACTCCTGTACTCACTCTACCATATTATCAAATTAAACTCGATGACATCTTTTTTCCAAGTATGAACAAAGAAATTGATGAGCTTCACCTCTAATTCCATACTTTTAGATTTTTCCATTAAAATTTGATGATCAACCGTATCAAAGACCTTTGCCAAATCTTTCAAAGCTACAGCTACAGGCGTACTTCATCAAGTTTTTGATGAACAAGATTAGTTAAATAATTCAAGGCGTCATTTGAACCTGATTTTTCTATAAAATCATACCGTTTATTTGATATTAAGCTATGTTTTTTGATGAACTTTGAAATTCTGAATTATCTTTTAAACATTTTTTCTAGATAAGATATTAATGATAGTTTGTAATTTGACATATTATGCTTGTCCCCAGCTTTATCAATTGGTTTTATAATGGCTTTTTTGAAGGCATCTGACCATATAGAGATAGATTTCACCAAAGCTTGGATAACTAATAATAATTCAGTTGATTATTACTCACCAATTGTGGATGAAACATGAGCTTTCTATCAAGCGTGGATCATCCATTAGCCTGTGGAAAACATAATTTCATTACTGAAATAATCATATTTTGAGTAATTCTGCACTGTTCATATTACACATTCCTATATTATTTTTTCATCATTCAGTGTCGATACGAAATAGGAAGCATTAACAAATCTGTTTATCACTTATGTTTATGCTACCTATTAGTTTTTTCATCATTATATATTTTGTTCTATCCGGATATTAAATCATGCAAGTATATTTGCATTTGGAGTTTATTGATGGTTTATAGAAATTCGTTTCTTGATCCTTAATTTTACTCTAATCTTCATTCATTATGGCGCTTGTATTAGTTAAACACTGTTCCAGAATACGGAAAAATATTTCTTTCTTAATTTTTTCATTTCCATTTTGTTGAAAATAAAAGGTAATAACTGTTAGGAATCATCTTTATGGCTAAAAAATTCATTTTTGATAAACAAAAAATGCTGTGCCCACTTCACGAACATGAAAACCATTCAATCTTCCATAATGGAGCCAGTTCTCAGACGTCGACGGCCTCCCACGAGTGGTCAATACCTATTATGATCATGATCAGAAATTCTTATTGATGAGTTTCGATGATTCATTTTGACAACGCCAAAGAATCGATGACCCATATTCGAAAGAAAACATATGGCGATATTGAGAGAACCCATTCGACGATGGTGCTGTCAAAACATTTGGTTATTTTTGCGCCCACTATCTTCTTGAGTATTATTCATGATGTTCTTGAATTAGATATTATTATCTTCTGTTTGAATTCATTTTCAAGCAAAGTAAATATTTTTTTTAAGAAAGAAAATATTATGAAACTTATTTCGCTTTCCTTAAATGACGTTTATATTTAATCTTCGTAATTATTGTACATATAACTCACATCCTATAGTAAAACATAAGTTTCTTGAAAACTTTGAGTCAATATATCGGTTGAGGGTCTATAAAATAATTATGTCAACTTTTCTTGCAAAAAAATTTCAAATTTTGTAGATCCAATTAGCCTATAGACCAGGGTAGATAATTTTGAAACCAGAAAAATGTCCAGTGATGTATCCACTTTAAAAATCGAAATCGCGATTCATGATACAGGGGGTGAAAAAATCGCTTTCAAAGTTAGGGATGACACAATCGTGAAAAAACAATTTTTTCATGTTAGAACCTCATTTTTTTATGGCAGATATTGAATCTACGTTAAAAAATAATGTGAGTGTATGCATCACACCCTTGCCCTAAAGTGGATATTTTCTGAGTTATTCACAAAAAACTGTTTTTTGTCTTGAATTTTCAGCTATTTCTTTCTTCTTTCTAAGATGAAATTTTCAGGAACTGTTACTTAAACCATGTTTTAGATTTTACTAACCTAATATGCAAGAGAAAAAAGTTACAGGTTGTTCCTAAATAGATGGCGAATTTGGATTCGAATTTGTATCGGAAACCTCTTTATTTCAACTAATCGGCCATCGGTTTTCTCTCCAGTAATAAATAAATAATCATTTTATTTTATTTTATTGTATTTCGCTTATTATTTGAGATTTCAGTTTAAGATTTTGCACGACCTCAAATAATAGTTTGATTTGCGCCACTATTTTTTAGTCTTAGTTGTAAGCTATACAAAGTGGTAAAAAAAATTACCATGTCAGCACAGATAACTTTCAATCCAAAAATGATAGGTATAGGGAATTGTATACAAAAATTGCAGGTGTTGTTTTCATCATCAAATGAAATAACACTGGGTGTCTTAAAATTTTGCGAGTTGACAAATGGAATTTTTTTCACCACTCTGTATAACTGACAACTGAGATTCGAAATCAGTGGAGCAGATTTGACAATTGTCCAAGGTCATGGCAAATTTCGAACTGAAATCTCAAATATTCAGCGAAATATGGTACTGTCAAATTTGATCTAAAATTCCCGAACATAATTGATAACTGAAAATTGTTGAAGATACATATAGAAAAGATGAAGTAGATTAATTCTTTTGGAGAATTATAAACAATTAAAAATACTGTTGCTAAATTTCCATATCCTTAATTTTACTCTAATCTTCATTCATTTTGGCGCTTGTATTAGTTAAACACTGTTCCAGAATACGGAAAAATATTTCTTTCTTAATTTTTTCATTTCCATTTTGTTGAAAATAAAAGGTAAAAACTGTTAGGAATCATCTTTATGGCTAAAAAATTCATTTTTGATAAACAAAAAATGCTGTGCCCACTTCACGAACATGAAAACCATTCAATCTTCCATAATGGAGCCAGTTCTCAGACGTCGACGGCCTCCCACGAGTGGTCAATACCTATTATGATCATGATCAGAAATTCTTATTGATGAGTTTCGATGATTCATTTTGACAACGCCAAAGAATCGATGACCCATATTCGAAAGAAAACATATGGCGATATTGAGAGAACCCATTCGACGATGGTGCTGTCAAAACATTTGGTTACTTTTGCGCCCACTTTCTTCTTGAGTATTATTCATGATGTTCTTGAATTAGATATTATTATCTTCTGTTTGAATTCATTTTCAAGCAAAGTAAGTATTTTTTTTAAGAAAGAAAATATTATGAAACTTATTTCGCTTTCCATAAATGACGTTTATATTTAATCTTTGTACATATAACTCACATCCTATAGTAAAAATAAGTTTCTTGAAAACTTTGAGTCAATATATCGGTTGAAGGTCTATAAAATAATTATGTCAACTTTTCTTGCAAAGAAATTTCGAATTTTGTAGATCCAATTAGCCTATAGACCAGGGTAGATAATTTTTGAAACCAGAAAAAATTACAGTAGGATGTAACCCATTAGAAAAGGAGGGGAATATGATCAAATTGAAAGGAAAAATAAATTACGGTCGATCCGAGTTCGGGAAGTGGGAGGGGGTGAGTTTTTTAGGGAAAAAATGGTTTATCTTGATTTCCGGCAAAACTACAAGTCCTATGGAAAAAAGTTAAATGGCAAAGTTGTAGGCAATAAAAAGATCTACAACTTTTGTATTTGCAGATTTTTCACATAACCTCAAAATTTAGGTGAAAAATTCAAAAAACCAAGTTTTTGGTTTTTATTTATATCTTTTTCAAAAAAATTTTTTTTTCTACGAAATTTGGTGAAACTTACCTTATTATGTCCCAAATACACTGTAATTCATTTGATTAAAAATATTTATTTTTTCGCTTCTTTTTAATTTAATATCAAAAAAGCACCCTAATTTTCAATCGAAAATTCTGACGTCAAAATATCAGCTTTTTCAAAAAGTTTGGGGGCTTTTTGTTCGTTGAAATATCTACTTTCTGATGGTGTAAAGAAAAATATACATTACTATAGGAAATATTCTTAGAAAATGCAAAAAATTGAAAAAACCTCAAATTCGAGAATTTTTTTTAATCATTATGTACAATTTCATCAAAAAAATGTGATCGCTGCAATTTTTTTTAGTTAAAAAGTTTATTTATTTTACTCGAATTACATTCATGTCATAGAAAATCTCATACAAAATAAATATACATGTAAATCGTACTATTGAATTTAGAAACTTAATTCTGATTACGCTATTCATTAATTTTTTTTTTAAAAACGTTAATCTTGTTATTTATAAATACGTTATTTGAAATTCTAATCAGTTACTCATTCGTTTTTGTCTCTTCGGGGGCATTTCTTCATCGTCAGATTCGACAAATCTTTCAAACTCTAGTAGATCGTCGAAATCTTCAAGACCACTATCTTCGTCTCCAATGTTATTTCCAGTCTGCATTGGTTCCTCATCAATAATTTCATCTGAATCATTTACTTCCTCGTAGATTTTTTCGTCCATATTGGAGCAATTCTCAGAACCATGACAATTAGTGCATAAATTTGTGCATTTTAAACCATATTTTCGACAGCCACATTTTAAACTGTTACATCCAGTTTCACAGCTGCAGCAAATAGTTTTGAGCAATACTTCCGGAATTAAATCCTTTTCTGTAAATTTGGGCATAATGCCATGCTGATGTTGCTTCCAGTCCCAATCTGTTGCTGTCAATTCGTTACCCAACCAAGTTTGAAGCTGATAATATGCTCTGTAACAATGTTGTTCTGCTGCTCCTTTTGTGGGTGGGAGGTTTGCCAAAATAAAGGATGATTTAATTTTTGCCAATTGATATTTTTGAAAACTTAATTGATTCAGTGTTATTTTTTCTATTTTACATTGATAAATAGATTTGATTAATTGTAATCCATTTTTTTTTATATTTTCTTTACTTTCATCTTTTTTGTAAAAAACATTGGCCAAATTTGACAAATTTTTCGCGTCTAATATAGAATTAACGATGCTTTTCTTTCCTTTTCGGCAAATCCAGATGTTGTATCGCAACCAGAAAAACGATGCAGAAATGCAACAACATTTTTGAAGGATTTTTGAATTTGAGGTTTTTTCAATTTTTTTCATTTTCTAAGAATATTTCTTATAGTAATGTATATTTTTCTTTACACCATCAGAAAGTAGATATTTCAAAGAAACAAAAAGCCCCCAAACTTTTCGAAAAAAGCTGATATTTTGACGTCAGAATTTTCAATTGAAAATTAGAGTTCTTTTTTGATATTAAATTAAAATGAAGCGAAAAAATAAATATTTTTAATCAAATAAATTACAGTGTATTTGGGACATAATAAGGTAAGTTTTCACCAAATTTCGTAGAAAAAAAATTTTTTTTGAAAAAGATACAAATAAACCAAAAACTTGGTTTTTTGAATTTTTCACCTAAATTTTGAGGTTATGTGAAAAATCTGCATATACAGAAGTTGTAGATCTTTTTATTGCCTACAACTTTGCCATTCAACTTTTTTCCATAGGACTTGTAGTTTTGCCGGAAATCAAGATAAACCATTTTTTACCCTTAAAAACTCACCCCCTCCCACTTCCCGAACTCGGATCGACCGTAATTTATTTTTCCTTTCATTTTGATCATATTCCCTTGCTTTTCCAATGGGTTTCATCCCACTGTAATTTTTTTTCATTTTTTACCATTTTTGTAGGCTTTAACCCTGGTCTACTAGGTAAGGTAGTTATTTGAAATAATTGCAAATGTCTATTTCGCTCATTATTTGAGATTTCAGTTCAAAATTTTGCACGACCTCAAATAATAGTTTGATTTGCGCCACTATTTTTTAGTCTTAGTTGTAAGTTATACAAAGTGGTAAAAAAAATTACCATGTCAGCACAGATAACTTTCAATCCAAAAATGATAGGTATAGGGAATTGTATACAAAAATTGCAGAGTGTTGTTCTCATCATCAATTAAAATAACACTGGGTGTCTCAAAATTTAGCGAGTTGACAAATGGAATTTTTTTCACCACTCTGTTTAACTGACAACTGAGATTCGAAATCAGTGGAGCAGATTTAACTATTGTCCAAGGTCATGCCAAATTTCGAACTGAAATCTCAAATATTCAGCGAAATATGGTACTGTCAAATTTGATCTAAAATTTCCGAACATAATTGATAACTGAAAAATTGTTGAAGATACATATAGAAAAGATGAAGTAGATTAATTCTTTTTGGAGAATTATAAACAATTAATAATACTGTTGCCAAATTTCCATACATTTGGCAACACTGGAAGAGTTTTTCAAGAATCAACTCAACATAATAATAATGAACATAAGTTTTCATAAAGTATTGTTGTTAATTCTTAGAGTCCCTTCCGATGTATTTTACACAATTTATTTGTGCTCATTCATTAATGGGTTAATAAAAATTTTTATTACGATAATTTCGAAACGAATGACAAGTCATTTATGTTAGATGACTATATGCCCTCATATAAGCTCAACATATCTCTGTAATTAGAAAAATTCATGAAGGGTTGTTGGATGATATTGAAAGTTCGTGACTGGGCGTTGTATTATTTCCAATTTGATCATCACGCGTTGAAATAGATGAATTAAAGATAGCAGTGATCGTTTTGAATAGTTGAAGAACGAAAAGAACATTTTGGAGGCCATAACGATGTTAAAATCATTAATGAAAAATTCATGCACTCCAACTGCGATATTACATAATCAAAACACGTACACGCAACACATTGCCTATGTTCAACACGCGAGCACTGTTACAAATAGCTGTGTTTCTTTTTCGATATCGAAATCTATAATTTTCCTTATTAATAATGAGCTCTTCGTTACATTCATTTGTAAGGTTTGCCCTACATATTAATTGACCATTATCGGTAAATTCACCTTTACAAACTCATCAAACTTGGTGGATAGATCTTTTTGTATCATTTCGCAATTCGAAAAAAATTGTTTACTAGCATCCTGGCTCCGTTTAATCATACCGACCACGGTTTTTATTTAATCCAACACCTGATTTTATTTTTTTTTCGTTTATATTTTGGGATTAGAGAATAAAAAGAAATATTAGTAATCGAAAATCACTGTATTGTTTTTCATAATATTCCTCGTTAACATCTCTACACTTTTGCGTTGGCAATTCGGTGCCAAGTCAGGCGGATAACTCATCAAATCGATGTTTTGAGTGCTCAAAAATGCAGTTGTTTGATCTGATGTGTGAGAGCTCACATTATCATTGTGAAAAGTGATCCGTCTTTGGAAGACAACTAGCGAACAAATAGTTCTATACCACTCATAATTGACTGTTCTGCGTTGTTCTAGGGGTACTACTGCGACATGTCCAGTTTTTCCAAAAAAAACAGGCGACCATTTGCTTGGAAGTGCTCCGTTCGCGGGCAACTTTTGTTGGATTTGGTTCATCTTGAAACACCCATACAGTCGACTGCTGTTTACTTTCGGTGCTTCAAAACACCGCGATCGTATTTTTGGAGCATTTCATTCGACCAATCGACATGAGCCTTTTTCTGAGCAATTGACAGATTGTGTTGGATTCAATGCGAACAAATTTTTTTGACTGTCAAATATTCATGCAATATGTATGCTGGTCCCACCAATGCCTAAGATTGTCTCAGTCTCACGATAGGTCACATGACGCTCTTGCAATAGCATGTTATCGGAACAACAACTGATTTTGACGACCCTCACAAAATTCGTCTTGGAGGGAACTACGACCTCGGTTGAATTATCTGTACCATCAATTAATACTGGTCCTTGATGGAGCTTCATCGCCAAACATTGAATTAAGTTCATCCATGCACAGTTGTTGAGTTAATCCACGTTAAAACTTGTAAAACATAATCGCACGAAAATATTCACAATTTAATTCTATATTTTGGGCGAGAGGAATCTTTCAACTTACTGTAAACAACACAAATAGCACTCGTAGGTCGAAACGTTCTGACTACGTATAACCTCAAAAATGTCAAGCTTTACGCTAGAGCTGTCAGTTGGCAGATGCAACACTAGGGTTGTCAATCCCGAAATATAAAAGGCAACCCTCGTGATGATACCCAAACCTGGCAAACCAGAAAATAATGTGAAATCATATAGGCTACTCATCCTAGATAAAAGTTGCTTATCAAAAGACTGAAGGATGACATGGATATGCACCAACTGGTACTAGACCACCAACTAGGTTTCTAAGAGAACCACTCGACAACGCATCAGGTCATTCCCATCGTGAGCATCATCTCGACAATCCTCGAAGATGAAAAATATTCTGCTCAGCAGTATTTCCGGACTCATCCCAAGCAAGGTTTGGCATAATGGACTGCTATACAAACCGGGAAGTATTTTTGGGCCACTTTTTTGATTCATCTAAACTTAAGAAATAACGGAAAATGAAGACCCCACAATATCATCTTTTGCAGATTATATAGCCTTACTTGCATCTGATGAGAATGCCGAAACAGTTCCCAAACAATTACAAGAACACCTGGATTACTTGGGCAGTAGCATAGAAAATGGAGACTCAGCATCAATGAGGCTTAAACGGTTAGAGTAACATTTACTACAAGAAGAAATACAGTTCACTCTGTCAAAATATTAGGAATGGAAATACAAGTCGACATGAAAGGGATGTATTTCGGCACATTTAAATCACGGCTTCAACTGGAGATAACACATCAATTCTAAGAATAAAATAAATCTGAAATTCCGAAAAATTTATTGGCCTATAAGCAGGAAGTCAAAATTAATTCTTGAAAATAAATGTATTAAATTTACAAGGCAATCATCAAACCAACATGGGCATACGGCCGCCAATTCTGGGGTTGCGCTAAGCCATCAAATATTCAAATTATCCAAAAACGTCAATAGAAGATACTACGTTCATAGATTAATGCCCATTGGTATGTATCCAACTACACCATTCATGAGGATTTGAGAGTTCCATATGTCAGCACAAAAATAGAAAATCATAAGAAGCTACAAGGACCTGCCAATCAACTGACTGAAGATCCATTCAACTCAAGAAGATTGAAGAGGACCTGGCCAAACGACTCAACTGATCAACATGGAAATCAACTAATCAGCTATTGAATCTATGACCAACTATCATTTGCTTGATATGAAGAATGGTCAACTAGTTAAATTTGACCATTCGGTCAGTTAACACAGTGGTCAAATATTTCAGGTAAATTGTGTGTATAGTGTCACTTTGAGTTACTGAAACGCAAATTGAGGCTAAGTCAGAGGTCAAACTAGTGTCAAAGAAGTTGTCGATTTATCGGTGCTGTTCAGCAAATAAACTTGTGAGAGATCGTTATTCAAATTCGTTACCCGATCAATGCTTTTCGGCTCACGTTTTTGAAATTTTTAAAACTATCAAAAAATATGAAGAAAAGGTAATAATTTGTTTAAAACAAATAATTAATGTAATAAAAAAGAAATTATTGATGAAAAATAATTTCTTTCAATTCATGGAATTATATTGTATAAAAAAAAGTTGACTAATTATTTGAAAAATAGTAATATAAGAAAATCGCCCATAAACATTAACTATCAATAAAAAAAGGATTTTTTTATCATAGATGATAGTTCTTCAAAAAGTTCCAAAAAAGAACAAACTTGATTGAAATAGCCCATTTGTATATAAAAAATTTATAATTAAGTGTTTATAGAATTTTGTTTCAGTTAATGAATGTCCCTTATTAACATAAAACTGAAAGTAACAAATAAACAAAAATTTTTCACAACATACCGGCGATTTTTTTTTTGTTAATATGAAGAAATAATTAGTTATAACCCAGGTATTGAATTTGTTTGAACTTTTAGCTCACTATCTTATTCAATAGGTATGTAAGAAAGTCTCCACGAAGCGAAAAAAATTTACGGCAATTATTTGAGTATTTTTTGATTAAAAATTAATCGAAGAAGTTCCGGAAAGAGTTCAACTATAAATTAAAATTACACTAAATGTAATAAAAAATTTGATGCCAACATAATACCTAGGCTTTGACCCTTTCGAATATGTATGATGTCAAAAATGCGCCTACCCGAATGTCGTGTTGGGGAAACTCGAATCGCTCTTTCCAAGATTCGGATGGAATTTCATTTATATTGAAATGCTCAGGTGTAAATTATATGAATATGAATGAATATAATGAAATAATTACCCCTAGTAAACCCTCCCCGTAAATACTTCCCTGTGCTAAATATGCTGAGTGTTCTCTAGAAAGGGTTCTATATTATGGATATTGAGACAAGTGCATAAACAAATTCATGTAATTGTATGTTTATGTTGAATCAGTTGTTTCTTTCATTTTCGCTGAAATGTAAAGAAAAGTTTCAGGCGAATGTTTTAGCTGTTCTCTATAATCAACTAGGTTGTTTTAATCAAGAAAAATAGTTCATTTGGAGTAATCAATTTTAGATTAATTCAAATTAAAATGGATTGATTGAATAAAAAATTCTCAAACTCCTGAGGAGTTTGAGCGCAGAATTTTATTTTTACAGTGTACTGGAATGAAAATAAATGATTAAATAAATGAGCTTTGCTGGTTCATGGTAGATTTTGACTTTGACTTTGATTTATATTAAACGAATTAATTATACAAAGGAATTTTGTAAGATGTCTAAAATAATAATAATGACATTATTCCAGACATCTTAGAATTATTGATGAAAACAAAATATGAGGTTAGACTCCCTGCGAGATGCGCGAGTCAGACTTGGTGTAAGAAAATCCACGGAGTGCGACTACTGGTTGGTATCTATACTGTGGTCTGGCAACACGGTAACTGTCAACTGAAAATGATCTTAGATCACTTAATTATGCACTTAACATCCTTTGAGCAACTCAAATTGTTTTGACATCACTGTTAAGATGATCGTTGAGTTAGTTGACATGAGGTTTGATCAGTGTATCAGACACCGGCCGTTAGTCTGCACATTTACTTAATACTTTAGAAGTAGATTGTGAATTTCAATAAATTCAATACAAAAAAATAATAATTTTCAGAAAACCTTAGAGCATTGAAATTAGTTTGAATCATTTTGCCGGCTTTTTTTCTCCAAACCCGTATTATATATATGCAGGATTGAAAGCGAAGTTTCGTACAATTTCGAAACCAGAAATGAGGCTGCGTTCACACTTTCAAGGCCAGCTTCGATGTCAATAATTCTTTGATGGACTGAACATTCCAAAACAATCTTCAAAAATGCCCCTAGGTGACAGACCGTGTGGGTTTATTGATAATATCGTCCTTTTTCCCAAGAATATACGGAGATTCTTGCTGATCAAGAAGTTAACTACCTCACAACATAACGTAATATTATACCAACAACCTTGATAAGACAGGTCAAACTTAAAAATAACTATTATTCAACATTATCATTTTTATTATAGCTTTAAAACATCATCAATATCGTGAATGTCCGGAAATCTGCTGACGGAGTTTATTAATGATCGTTCGTTCAGACGGAATCAATTACGGGATACTCTTGTACATACAAAAAAAACCGTAATTAACATGTTCATTCTTTCAAGCGGGTGTGTGGGTACCATCACGTTCGAAAACTGACCTGTATCTCTGGAAAATCGAGACAGTCATCTGGTTTTAACGCGGCTCCTACTAGCAATTTATTTCGCAGAAACATGACTCGAACTACCTTCGATGGTTTTCTGACGCAACCTCCCAACTCCATTTTTGATTCTCAGATTCAATCGAGAATTTATTCAGCACAAACAGCCGCACAAACAGTTAAAAAAAAAGCACTAATTCGGGGTCAAAACCGCGCTTGCTCTAAAATCACTTTCCGGACTCTGGAATGTATGGATACTAGAAAAACCACCACAATATATATATCTACATTCTTTTGAAATTCGGGCTTACAAAACAAATGTTAACAGCGGTTGGTGCCGGGGTGCCAAACAATTAAATAAGCTTAAATATATTTGAGGAACATCTTTCTTCAAGACTGGCATCTATTGATAAACACAGAGGCTTCTTCAAGTTGCCCACACGAATCTGAAAATAAAATGACCAAAGCAGAAAAGAGAAGTAATAATTCTACTTTGTGGAATGTATGATATAATTGGCAATAAAAATTAGGAAAAGAATGATATTTACTCGAAAAATTCCGAGCTGCAGTCTGTCTGCGAATATGGGGAGGGACAATGTTGGACAAAACTGGTAACCAATGAACCTGTGTAGATCTTATGGTGCCAGTAATTATTCTCATGGATGTATTCAATTGTTCATTTTTTGTGTATATGCACTATTAAACCAAACAGAGCAAGAATACTCAGCGGCAGACTAAGGCTAGAGATGCTGTGCGAAGAGTGGAAGCACCCCAAGATGATCCAGCTCTTTTCTGGAGAATATAATACCTAGTTTTCAGTTTAAGGCTCAGGTCATCTAAATGAGCCTTGTGCTTGAAAGATGAAACCAATTTAACTCCCAAGTATTTAGGATAGAAATCATTGAAAGTTGATAATTTTCTATATTTCTCATGATTTTTCAGATGGAATCTAGATACCTCTGTTTTGTTGGGATTGAGACATAATCGCCACTTAATGAAATAGTTCTCTAAAATCTCCAAATCAGATGATGATAGTATGTTCTCCAGAGTATGGAAATCTGAATGATGGTAAGCAAAGGCAATGTCATCAGCTTAAACAAATTTCTGAGATGAGGTCGTGGGTAAATCACTGAGATATAAATTGAAAAGCAGAGGAGGTAGAACTGATCCTTGTGGAAGACCGTTTTCAATGTTTTGAAATTGCTCCTCTTATTACCAACAAAAACACGGAACCTTCTATTAGATAACATATTTTTTAATGATCTTACCATTTTCCCACACTTCAGATGGGTAAAGAGTTAAAACATTAATCCATCTTTCCACAAAGTGTCATATGCCGAAGATGAATCAATGAAAGCAGCTTGTGTTTTCAACTTATTATTGAAACCTGATTCTATGAAAGTTGTAAGGCTGTGAACCTTATCTGAACAATTTCTAGTTTCCTAAAGACTTCCTGGAAATTTTGTAGAACATTTTTTGTAGAAGATTCAATTCTAAAAAGAATTAACCTTCCTAAAATCTTGAAAGGTACAGTCAATGAACTGATTGGTCGATAACTATTAGGATCACACGGATAATATTCTCGTTTCAAAATACCTATTACTTTAGCCTTACGGAATTCGGAAAGGAAGTTTCCTGAATTCAGAATATTGTTATAGAAAGACAATAACTAAGACAAGTTTTTTCCTAAATGTTTGATGAATTCAGGATAAATTTCGTCAAAACGTGGTAGACTTAATTGCAGCCCTCAATTCATCCATATTGAATGGATGCGACACATGTTCTAAAGTTTTTTTTCCTATTCTGCATTCTAAATTCGGATATATTAACTGCTTCAGATACAACAACTGTGCGGCGAGAGATTAATCTTGGATCAATTTTTGATGATGACTAGGCAAGGGGGGTAGCTTCACCTAATTTTCTCGATATATCCCATGAACTCCTACTCGAATGTGTGAAATTCATTTTTGATACAACACTATCCCATGTGTCTTTTCTGATTGTATTGATAGAATTCATAAGCCTTTCACATTTATCAACGGATGGTGATTTTTGATAGTCCTTATACAAATTATCGGTTCTTTCGACCAACCTGGAATATAATCGTTCCGGAAACCTCTTTGAACGAACATTTTTACTGCGGCTTTCACAACACCTATAAATCTGTGATAGTTATCGTGGGTGGGTTTGATCCACCTCGTAATATCACTGTCTACTTTCTTGGCAAATTCAATCCAATTTGCTTTCTTGAAATTCCAGCGAGGTCTTTTTAAACATTCAGCATATTGAATGAAATTTCTCAAGGTCAACAGAATAGGTCTATGTTGGCTATGAGGAAAAACTCCTAGAATTTTACGTTTAAGTGGTTTGCAAGTATTGTCACGAAACACCAGGCAGAGCTCAGGATTATAGCCTTTATCCATCTAGAGGAATGAAAAGAAGGTGCATCTTTCCAATCAAAAATCAAATAGAAATTATTGTTTTCTATCCAGTCGGCTAAAGCTATTCCACTTATATCATTATTACTATAACACCACATTACGAGGTGAGAATTAAAATCGCCGCAATAAATTGAAAGATGATGAAGATTTATATCCAAATTTCTTGGCCAAATAGTATTCGGATCTTTATAAATATTAACGATAGACATATTACAAAATTTGAAAGAGATAAAGAAAACACCCTCAAACTCGCCTTTTCGAATTAACTCGATATTGTGAACTAAGGATTTTTTAACATAACAAGCTAAACCCGTAAATTTTACTGAGGATATAATCAACGAATATGTAACCTTTTATAGTTCCTCTTTCACGAAGATTTTTTTTAAGTATTCGCCACAATGACTGTCAGAGAATCAACAAACCAATATCTTTAATTAAAAATTACCACTCACAGTTCTCCTTCAGTTTTAGTCCGCAGGCCTACGTACAAAAAACTGCTTTTTTTGTCAGGTCTAGCGATCCAAATGATGGAACCATGGAAGGGTGAATCATCTCCCATAGTAGTCCATTGAAATGTTACATTTTTAGGCTTTACCTTGCGTTTTTAGAGGACGCAATTTTATTTTTTTGATGTGTGGGGGGTCAGTGTAAAGCTAAAACCAAGTTTGTGGGGTCGCCACCCTTGTCCCAGCCCCCATCTTGAAAATAGGGGTTGAAATGGTATTTACGATATATCTCTTAAACTATTTATTTTATAAAAAAATTTATTAACATTTTTAATTTATTAACATTTTTGTTGCAAATTAAATTCTCTTCGACTTTGCTCCAGTAACTTTTTGTCGTAGAACTATAAAATAAAAAGTTATAAGCGAAAATCTCCGGAAATTTGAGAAAAAATTTATATTTTTCGATGTAACTTTTTTATCATTTTACGAAAAATGATGTCTGACGATTTTGTACATCGTTTTTGAGGAACAACTTTTATTCGCATCATTTTTTTATTAAGTCAATAGCTAAGGTTTTACAGCGCTCCGAAGTGAGTACTATTTTTCAGTACTCTTAACTATACCTATATTATACGTGTGTACCTATAACATGTCATCAGTTATTGTTTTTTTTTTTCTTTTTTACTTTATTATTATAACTTTTTAATTACAAATTTTGCAATATTATTAATAATTAATTATTGACTCTTTTCCCCACCACCCACGAGGTAGAGTCTAGAGGCGCGTTTTTTTCTACGTGGTATCCCCAATAGGCATAATCCACGGTGATTTTCTAAATTAGAACTACTCCGTCCTCAGTCGTTTCGATGGACCAGGCTGCGGCTCAGCATCTGATCGGCTTTCTGAATTAAATACCAGTGGGAGAACTGGAGAAGGAAGGGTGTTAATGTTGGCGGTTCATCATCAAAGTCATTTTCATTTATTAAATCTGAGAGTTCCATTACGTTGCTGCAAGTCTCTCCAGAACAATGGAAGCACACTGCAGAACATTTCATTCCTGCTTTTCGGCATCCACACATCTCTCCACAGTTTCCTTTGCATTTGCAAAGATCAATTTTAGAAGCTCAGGGGTGCTGGAGGTTTAGAGTTCTGCACTGGCATCAATAATTTTCCACATTTTTTCCAGCCCCAGTCTTCAGGATCATTATAATTACCAAGCCACGACTGGACCTGATGGTAGACTCGGAAAGTATGAAAGCGAGCTGTGTCTTGTGTTGGAGGAAGTGAGCATAAGTTAAATGTACTTTTTGTCACTGCCTTGGCGAATTGTTTGTATCTTAGGCTGTCAAGAGAATTATCTTTATTACCACCGTATAAAGAGATAAAAAACGTTCACCAATTACAGTGAGCAAAGCAGGGTCAACTCTCTTGTTGAGAATAAAAGCCGTTCCACTTGCAAATATAATCGTTAAATCTTTTTTTTACTGGGTTTTCACAACACCTATAAATCTGTGATAGTTATCGTGGGTGGGTTTGATCCACCTCGTAATATCACTGTAAACTCCTAGAATTTTACGTTTAAGTGGTTTACCGATATTGTGAGCTGAAGTTGTGTCATCCAGTAAAAGCATGAAGAAACAAGTTATTTGCAATGACATCTCCAATACATAAAACCTGAGTACTGAAAAATAGTACTCACTTCAGGATTACTATAAAACCTTAGCTATTGACTTAATGAAAAAATGAGATTTTATCCAAATTATAACAAATTTTTATTTATAGTTCTACGACATAAAAGTTACTGGAGCAAAGTTGTAGAAAATTTAATTTGCAACAAATATGTTAATAAATTTTTTTATAAAATAAATAGTTTTGAGAGATATATCGTAAATTCCCCTTCAAGTTCCTCTATTTTCAAGATGGCCACAATGACTGTGAGGACAAACCAATATCCACAAACTAAAAATTTTAGCTTTACATTGTCCCCCTACGTACAAAAAAATAAAATTGCGTCTAGCGAAAAACGCAACCTAAAATGTAACATTTCAATGGACTATAGATAAAGCAGATAGATTTTAACGGCACTATTTAAAATAACACGTGAAAAATTAAACCTTTCCTAAACACTTCAAAACACAAGAAAACTAAATTTATAATGTTTTCGACTGTGTTCCTTTTCTTCATTAAAATAAATTCATCGGAGATGAAAAAGAGCCAGAGACTCGTAACAGAAAAAATGTGGGAGACAGTTGGGATTATCATATGAATAGAAGGTTTTATACTAGTCAGCAATTTCGAAAAGTGCTGTCGTGCGTCTGAACGTTGCAAGACAGCTTGGCTCCTGTCCTATAAATCCATAATATGTCTTTAAAGAATCACCATCAGACACACAGGTGGTGAGAAATCACAAGTGAAGATAAAACACATAATGCATCAGAGTATTAGTCTTGTGAGGTATCCCTTTTTTCAACAAAAAGGATTAGAATGCCCAGTGGGATTAACCTGCTTCTATCGGATCAAAAGAAAAGAATAATGGTGTCATGATGGCCTATCGGGATAGACCTATTTCCGAAAGACCCTGTCTGAATACGATTAGAGACTGAAAAAAAAGGATAACCGAAAAATAAGATTAAAATGATTTCATATGGAATTCAATCCACTACTGAAATTAGATAACGTGGTCTATTAATTTTTTCATGAAAATGCTTGTGGGAATCTTTTCCATCTTCGTGGTTTGAAGAAATTGTTGAGGAACACTGACGTGAGGTCAGGAGCTTTTGTGTGATACGATCTAACAGGAGTGTGTAGGAACATTGAAGACGTCATATCACATCAGTCATTAATTCCATGGCCTAGGTGAGAAAACAATTTTTTTTGCAAAAAGGTATTCTAATTCATCAATATTTATTTAGTTTTGGCAATCACTTCTAAATAACTGAGTGTCTTTTTGAGTTGTGCGATGCCTGAAGTCGCCGGGGACCAGGTCTGAAAAAAATGATGGGTAGTAATTCGGCCATTTTTGCAGCTATTTTGTCTGAGCGACAGAGCCCCTTTTTTAATCGTTGAATGAGGCCTTTTGCATCCCATCTCGGCCCTCAAAAAACCGCTCGGAAGTTTTTTCAAAATTCTCAAAACTTTTTTATACTTGGAGATCTCATAAGATGTACATCAGAGTTCCATACAAATTTTGATGCATTGATATTCTGAACATCTTCAAATTTCCGCAAAGTACCATCGTATAATAAAAAGCTAGGTTTTCCAAATTAAAAAATCTCAAAACATAAAAAAAAATTAGTTCGAAATATACGTCAAACGTGTACCGAGCACATTTTAGAATTCTTTTTGAATTCGTAATATTTGGTTATTTGTTTTCGACTGGGTTTGCCATCGAACAGAACCATCGTCAAGAAAAATAGAAATTTCAGAATAATACAACAAATGTTAAATATTAAAGTTCATTCGATTGTCCACTGGATGTCACCTCAGTCTATATAATACACTGGGGCGACTACCGGAGTTCAATAATAGCTACTACCAAATTTGTTGTTGTCGGGAGATAAGGTTATGTGGTACTGATGATCCCTAATAAGGGTGAAACTAGTTTACCGCTACCCCTCCCGATAACAACAAAAATCTTAATGTCTTTGCACCTACGCAGCCTTTGTTGTATTATTCTGAAATTTCTATTTTTCTTGACGATGGTTCTGTTAGATGGCAAACCCAGCCGAAAACAAATAACCAAATATTACGAATTCAAAAAGAATTCTAAAATGTGCTCGGTACACGTTTGACGTATATTTCGAACTAATACAAAAACTGAGTTCAACCTTTCTTTTCCTTCTATAAAAAAAATGTTATAATTAGCAGCCTCGATTGAGATCATCAATCGTTATTCCTATGTTTTATTTTCGTCAAAATCAACGAGGATTTCCTTCGTCCTTAAGGACCAGGTCTGGAAAAAATGATGGGTAGTAATTCGACCATTTTGCAGCTATTTTCATTAACTTGTGACATGGTGCATGGTCTGTCATTATCAAGGACCAGTGTTTATCGATCGTATGGTGAATTCAACCGAGATCGTAGTTCACTCCAAGACGAATTTTAGGGATTAGTGGGACCAGCATACATTCAATATTGCATGAACATTTAACAGTCAAAATTATTTGTTCACGTTGAATCTCACACAATTTGTCAATAGATCAAAAAAAAGGCTCTTGTCGATTGGTCGAAGGAAATGCTCCAAAAATACGATCGAGGTGCTTCGAAGCACGTCTATGACATCGTGACAGGCGATGAATCGTGGATTTACGCGTATGAGCCCGAAAGTAAACAAATGTAATGTAAAAGTAATGGTGTTTCAAAATGAGCTAAATCCATCAAAAGTTGTTTGCGCATGAAACACTTCCAAGCAAATGGTCGCCTGTTTTTTTGGAAAAACTGGACACGTCGCAATCGTACCACTCATAACAGTCAATTCTGAGTGATATACAACCATTTGTTTGCCTGTTGTCTTCCAAGAAATCAGTTAAAGCAACCGCCGAAGACGGATCACCCTTCACCACGACAATGCGACCTCTCACACATCGGCTCAAACAACTGCATTTTTGAGCACTCAAAACATCGATTTGATGAGTCATCCGCTGTATAATCCTGACTTGGTACCGAATGACTTCTTTTTATTCCCGTACGTAAAACATAAAATGAGAGGACAACGTTTTTCGACACCAGAAGGAGCTCAATCAGAGTGGCAAGAGTGCTTCGAAAATTGGTTCAAACGCATGCAAAAGCTAATAGATCTCAATAGGGAATATTTTAAAAAACAAGGGAGCTATTTTTGATGATTGATATTTGTTTTTATTCTCTAATCCCGTAATATAAAAGGCAACCCTCGTATTCAGTTACAGCAGACGATTTTGATTCAATGCGGACTTGAACAAATAAGGTATTTATTTCAAAGGTCAAGATGGTCCAGGAAGAAAGACGTCAATTTCTGTTATTTTCGATTGGAATAATATACCTTCTTTCGATTGGTTCTCAAAATAGTCCGCGGGCTCAAGCACAATAAAATTATTACTAGCAAACTGCAACTTTGTACAACTAGTCTCCCTAAATTTCACTATTAGGAAAATGCGCGAGGTCTTTGGATGATTTGAAAATTTGATCCTTTAAAGCAACCCCAGAATTGTATGCCATACGTCCCTTTTGGTTTGATAATTGCTTTGTATACAGTGATGGGCAAATATGTGAAACCAGGAAAAATCTCTGAATTTATAAGAGATATCAAAATAAAATTTAGAAGGTGGATACTGCAGTAGATTGCCTATTTGTTATCTTTTTTCAAACAATTTCGAACTTGATTTCACTGGAAGTAATGTCAATTTTAAAACTCACAATGGAACACCCTGTTCATTATTTTAGTTTCTGATGAAACATTTTATTACAAGTACAAAAATATCAGATTCGATATTTTTTATTTCAATACCTAACGAGATATTAACAGAAAAATATCTAAAGAAAGAGAAAATGTAATATCTATTAAACAAATAACTAATCATAATTACTAACTAGCACTTTGTGATTTTCAAAACATTGAAACTAAGCTAAACTTAATGTATTAGATGTTCAAACTGAGCACCGTTTATTTCTTGACAATAAGCAAGTCGGTTGGTAAATTGTCTGATACCATTAGCTATTACTTCTGATGGAATTCTCTGTATCTCGTGAGTTATTCCTGCAGCTAATTCTTGCAAATTATTTGGTCTATCAAAAGGAACATTGGACTTTAAATAACTCCACAAAAAGTAGTCCAGTGGATTAAGGTCGGGAAAATAATAAATAATAATATTAACACGACTAAGAATTGGCCATACTAGGTATACCCATCAATATCTTCTCAAAAATGAAAACCCCAAAAGATGTCTAACGTGTAATGAGGTGGTTACCGTGCGACACTTCATGACAGAGTGCCCCGACCTCCGGGAGAAGTATAAATCCTCAGAACTACCAGAGAACTTCGAAGATGCTTTGGATCCAAGAAATATTGAATACATGCTGAAATATCTGAAATCCATTAAAATACTTTGTGAAATCTAGGAAGTTTATGCTAATAACACATTGTATATATTATACTGTACCGCCGCTAATAACCTATGTGGTTGATGCGGATTTTCTGAATAAAAAAAAAAAAAAAAAAAAAAATTCATAAGTAAGCCAACTGCCAATCCATCTGTGATGAAATGTCCTATTTGAATAATCTGAAACAATGCGAGCGTAATGGGGTGGTTACGTCCTGCTGAAACCAGATATAATTTGGTAACTGTCCATTAACCTCCAATGCCGGAATCACTTGTGTCTCTAACAGTTGTAAATACCAATCCCGTTTAAAGTTTCTTGTAGGAAGAAGGCTCCCACGATTCTGTTGTTATAAATTCCGGCAAAAACGTTCAATTCTTGGGGATGTTGTGAATGAGCCTCTTGAACCCAATGAGGATTAGTTTGTGACCAGTAGCGACAGTTATGTCGATTAGGTGTACCGCTTAAACAAAATGTACCTTTGTCTGAAAACACCACATTTCTTATTATATTATTATCACCGTAGCAAATATCGTCTTCGGACAGTTCTTGAACGAGGCGAATTTTCTATGGATGATATATTTCTCGCCTTAATATTCTTCCTACTGAACGACGGCTAATTCCAAGCATATTGGTGAGGTCAGTAGTGGATAAGTGAGGATTTCCTCTTAAAGATGTAGCAACATTTTGAGCTACACATTAGTTGCATTTTTTAACCGTCCACTTTTTGGTACATTGCGAACTGTTCCACTTGTATCGTACCTAGGCAAAGTTTTCGTCACTACTGAACAGGATATTTCTACATTAGGATGAAAAATGGTCACAAACTTCTTGATGCGCCCTTTTCCTCTCCCCATACCCAATCATCATTAATATTTCTATTCTCTGTCACTCAATTCGGCTATTTTACGATCAAATTAAAACAATAGAATCTTCAAATTCAAACGCTCATGACTTATTTTGATGACTACTGTAACTTCTACAATGAATTTCATGGACTACTACCATTAAATTTTTCCTTTCTTCAGATACTTTTCTGTTGATATCTCGGCAGTTATTGAAATAAAAATATCAAACCCGATATTTTTGTAGTCGTAACAAAATGTTTCATCTGAAACTAAAATAATATACAGGGTGTTCTATTTCCAATTTTAAAATTGACACTACTTCCGGTAAAACCGGAAATTCAATATTGTTAAAAATATGAAAACAAATGAGCAATCTACTGCAGTATCTTCCAAATTTCATTTTGATATCTATAATTATTCCACTTGATTCCACACATTTGCCCATCACTGTATAAATAATTTATTGTGAAGGTTCAGTTTGGACTTCCTTCTCATATGCCAATACATTTTTCGTAATTTCAGATAATTTCATTTCTCTTAGCAATGATGTGTTGTCTCCAGTTGAGGCGCTGGTCTAAATGTATGCCGAGATACTTCGCTTTGATGTCGAGTGGTATTTCCTTTTCGATTATTTTGACAGAGGGATATGTATTTCTTCTTTAAGTGAATGTTACTTGAACTGATTTAGCCTCATTGATGCTGATTCGCCATTTTCGATGCCACTGCCCAAGGTCATCCAGATGTTTTTGTAACTGTTTTAAAACTGTTTCGGCGTTCTCATCAGATGCAAGTATTCATTTATTTATTTATTCAACATATGGATCACAGACAGGTTATCAAATACCCGAAAAAATTTGCTCACAGATAAGAAGATTGCAAATTCATCTACAGAAGTAGAAATTCAAAATTAAGAACAGATTTTTATGTCTAACTAAAACTAAACAATTTTGATAGTACACTATAAAGAGTGCAGGTAATGAACATGAGTTTGGCCAAAAGATGCAAGTATTCATTCATTTATTTATTCAACATATGGATCACATACAGGTAATCAAATACCCGAAAAAATTTGCTCACAGATTAGAAGATTACAAATTCATCTACAGAAGCAGAAATTCAAAATTGAGAACAGATTTTTATGTCTAACTAAAACTAAACAATTTTGATAATACACTATAAAGAGTGCAGGTAATGAACATGAGTTTGGCCAAAAGATGCAAGTATTCATTTATATATTTATTCTACATATGGATCACATACAGGTAATCAAATACCCGAAAAAATTTGCCCACAGATTAGAAGATTGCAAATTCATCTACAGAAGTAGAAATTCAAAATTGAGAACAGATTTTTATGTCTAACTAAAACTAAACAATTTTGATAGTACACTATAAAGAGTGCTGGTAATGAACATGAGTTTGGCCAAAAGATGCAAGTGTTCATTTATTTATTTATTCTACATATGGATCACATACAGGTAATCAAATACCCGAAAAAATTTGCTCACAGATTAGAAGATTGTAAATTCATCTACAGAAGTAGAAATTCAAAATTAAGAACAGATTTTTATGTCTAACTAAAACTAAACAATTTTGATAGTACACTATAAAGAGTGCAGGTAATGAACATGAGTTTGGCCAAAAGATGCAAGTATTCATTTATTTACTTATTCAACATATGAATCACATACAGGTAATCAAATACCCGAAAAAATTTGCCCACAGATTAGAAGATTGCAAATTCATCTACAGAAGTAGAAATTCAAATTTGAGAACAGATTTTTATGTCTAACTAAAACTAAACAATTTTGATAGTACACTATAAAGAGTGCAGGTAATGAACATGAGTTTGGCCAAAAGATGCAAGTGTTCATTTATTTATTTATTCTACATATGGATCACATACAGGTAATCAAATACCCGAAAAAATTTGCTCACAGATTAGAAGATTGTAAATTCATCTACAGAAGTAGAAATTCAAAATTAAGAACAGATTTTTATGTCTAACTAAAACTAAACAATTTTGATAGTACACTATAAAGAGTGCAGGTAATGAACATGAGTTTGGCCAAAAGATGCAAGTATTCATTTATTTATTCTACATATGGATCACATACAGGTAATCAAATACCCGAAAAAATTTGCTCACAGATTAGAAGATTGTAAATTCATCTACAGAAGTAGAAATTCAAAATTAAGAACAGATTTTTATGTCTAACTAAAACTAAACAATTTTGATAGTACACTATAAAGAGTGCAGGTAATGAACATGAGTTTGGCCAAAAGACCAGTCTTAACCTAATTTACCTATACCTGTACAGTGTGGTAGTTTTCATGTTTTAGTATGTCTGAAGTGTAGATTATACATAAAAGTGGTTTCAAATATTGAACATTTATTAGACTTGTGCGAGATATTTGCAAAATATCCAGAGAGATGACGAGAATCAAGTAAATTAGAAATATTTATTTCAAACCTCCTTATACTGCACTACGGATATATAAAAGCGTCAGTCTGAAATGTTTCAAGCACCCTTATTTCGGAACCTCAACGAGTACCTATCTACGGAATAAATAAAGCAATAAACATTGTCGACAATTCCACTCGTAACGATGATCGAACAAACTAAACAAACCAGCTGTGTTTATATCCTCCGACGCATGTTAAATACACCAGTTATGTAAGAAAATCCAAGAATTAAAAAAGAACTATTTCCGGATATAAATTATCCAGGTATTTGGAAATCTTGCATACGCCCGACTGTGTGGGCTATATATACGCCACATACTATCTTCCAATTATTCATTTGATGGGTTCAATATCCATTTTAATCGATGACTATAGCATGTTGAACGAATTTCATTCATGCAAATAGATTTAGAAGATATCGAAATATAGGCAGTGTGGTCTGAATGGGTAATTAACACTACGATGTTGGTGAACGTGGGTTCAAACCCCACCGGAGAAAAATCATGAAATATGATTATTCAGATCATCAAAATCAGTTTGGAATAATAAATACTGTAGAATTTAATTGAATAGTAATATCGATAGGTTCTATAGCCTATTAGCGTAACCTGTAAAAGAATTTTCACAAAACGTTGGTTTATTATACAAATATTCTTCAAAAATGGTAATGATGGAAATTGTCGAAATAATCTCCCACATAATTCTTCATTATCGAAAACATCACGTTTCCAATTTGATTGCCTCTTTCAAAAACAAATGTGCAGTTATTGGGCATCGAAATGTATAACGCTAAGTGTGTCATCGTACGCGAAACCAATTTTTTCAATTTTTAATGAGTATCTAATTAAACACAAATTGAGCATGTATAAATAAATATGGATCCTTTTGCGGTATTGAATAGACGCTCAGTTACTCAGATGTCGTATATAAATGGCTAAATCATGATGGAGAAGTGAATTCCTTTGGAATATGCGACGTTTATTAGGTAATAAAAATGAGATACCCTACTAGTTGCATATAACAACTGAATAGAGACCCCCGCAATAACATTTTACAACATAAATTGAACATGGCGAACAAATATTGTCTTCATTCCGTTTAATGACTTTATGACCTTACTAGATATAATATTCGTGTCGAAAATATAAACTGTTCTCTCATTCTGTCATATCCTAATCATTTCAACTGTGAAAGCGAAATAGGTTTTTGGTTTTCGAAGAAAGTCGATCAAAATGTTTTTGCGATATCGCGATCCAAACATTTAAAATTCTTCCTTTTTTTTTCAAGTACATATTAATCTTCATTCGGATAAAACTTCCAACAGAATATTTGATCGAAAATAATTTAAAATTGAGTATTATTATCATTAATTAACATATATATAATATATATAATTAATTAATATATGATTATTAATATATTAATAAATATGCATTTTTCGAATAATTTTCATATGCTCATTCTTTTTGTTTTTGATAGTGTTTACTTATTAGGTAACAACAATGTATTGCAAAATCAAACTTACCAGCGTTTCGACATTCATTTGATGAACATAATAAAAAACAACAATTTTATTCAAACCAGCCTGATCATTATTCTGTGTTAAAAAAAAAAAAAATTGCCTCGTAATTTAATATTGACATCAGAAAAATCTCTCTTCTATAGATACCTCACAAATAAAGCTCTATATTACTGCTGGTTCTTTCACTACTACAAATAAATGATTTCGTTTTTAAGTCTAGTTAATGAGTTGAAAATGATGTTATAGGACACACGTTTACAAAAATTATGTGATATAACTCATTCGTTTCGGAATGTCTGGGTTATTATACAAAAAACTTGCATTAATACATTTAAAATTTCAAAAGATATGTAAAATTGATAAACAATTCAGTTTTTTACACTAATTAGTAAACAATTTTTTTTTATATTTTGGAAAGGATATCCTGAAAGCGAAGGAAATATACTAAATAAGAGTTCTGACGCCCAAAACTGTACCTTCATTATTAATAATTTCAATTTAACGAAAACTACTAAGTAAGAATAAAAACGTTCGAACTGTTTACAGGGTGTCCCGTAACTCAACGTCAAGCGGTTACTGGGCGATATGCTAGGTTATACCAGTTCTAGCAAAAATTTTAAAAAATTCTATGTTACTTGGTTCAGTGGTAATAGGTGTATTTTTGTAGTCACAAATTTTCCAATTTTAAAGTGATTTTTTTTAAATGTAATCCTAAATAACCATGCTTTTGATTGCAGTCACAAATCCATTGTTAGGTACAATTGTTTTGTTCTTATTATTATTTATTTTTTTTATTTTTTTAAATAACCTTGCTATTGATTACTGACACAAATTCATTGTTAGGTACAATTGTTTCATTTTTATTTTTTAAATTTTTAATTTTGTTTTCATTTTTCTTTTTTTTATGATTACTTTTTTTTATTTTTGCTAGAATTGGTATAACCTAGCATATCGCCCAGTAACCGCTTGACGTTGAGTTACAGGACACCCTGTATATAGTAGGTATATTCTAAAGTATAGTATATTGTAAAATATATTCTAGTAATTGTAAAAAAAAATTGTTTTTATTCAACACTTACCATAATTAGGTTAACAGTAGACAACAAAGAAATAAGGTTTATCTTCATTTCTTTATAAATTTTTTATAAACAGGTGTACTATTTGAATATTGAAAAAAATTTCGAAATCTCATATTCTTCTTGTTATTTATGATTAAAAGAACAAAATTTTTTTCTGATAATACTTTCTTATAGTTAATAAACGATTTTTCCGCATTTCTTTTACTTAAATAATTAGTTACGACATTTTTTATATCAAATAAACTGTTTTTTACAAATTAACAAAAAATTTTTTCATCAGTAATTGCATTGTTTTTTTATATAAATTGTAATAAACAAACCATTGACTTCTCTTTATTTTTTTCAGAGGGCTTGAAAATACATGTCCCTGGGTATCAAAGTACAAAAAAAATCTATTTAAATAATAATATATAAAAAAAATAAAATAAATATTTTTCTTCATTTTAAAATAAAGAAGGGGTGATAATTAGGTTATATTAAATTGTCAGTGAAAAAAAAGTGTTTGTTGATTTGCAGTGAACTGCCAATTATGATTAAAAAAGTTTCTGAACTATTTATTTAAACATGAGAAATATGAAGAAAATATTTATGAATGATTTAAAATCATTATTGAAGAAAATTTCTTTTTTAATCAAAGATATTAATTCTTAAAGAAGTTGTATACAGGATGGCCATTTGAAAATGAAACAGACGAGATTACAGACGAAATAAATTTTTTCGATAGAAATGCTCGGACAGGTCGATTTCTGTTTCGAGGGGGACAACTTAAGATGTAAGTTACGGACGTATAGCGCTTCAACCCTTGCTACTACAACCCTCACCCCCAAATTTTGAATAGGAAAGATGGGGTGAGTGATACCTCATTTGAAAGGTATTTTTACACTGATTTCAGCACAGTAAATTTTTCATTTTATGCATTAGTTCTCGAAATATTTTCAACTAAGTATTTGAAAATGAAGTGGTGTTTTCATAGCTGTTTAGTGTTTTTTTTTGTGAAAAAATCGACATTTTGAGCTTCAATACAACCATGACACATTGATCCAATTTTGACGGAAATTATTGAAAACAATGCTGGAAATTATGTGGAAGATCAGATTGTGTTTTAGCAGGATGGAGCTCCTCCACACTACGCCTTACCAGTTCGAGAATATGGATCAAAGGATCAAAGATTTCCAAATCGATGGCCAGCCAGGAAGATCTGTCACCACTAGATTTCTTTCTTTGGGGCCACTTGAAGAGTAAAACTTACTCTACACAGCCCGATTCCATAGAAGATTTAAGAAGACGTATAGTGAACGAATGTCGTCAAATCACTCCAGAAATGCTGCAAAATGTGCGCCATCCTTTCGAACAAACTTATTTCATTGTATGGAAGCTAATGGTGAACAATTTGAATATTTAATTAATTGATGTGAGTTTTTGATAAATTATTTACTTTACTTTGAAAAGTCTTATTTCTTAGATCAATACTTCAATTCGTTCTGATACCATACAGTTGGAGAATGATTTCAGTGGATAAAACAGCTAGTCGAACATCTGACCCTAGTAGCATTAACACGTACGGTATCACTTCATTTGCCCAGTGGTAGATGTTTTGCAATTTCAAATACAAGTACGGAAATTTTGGTGTTTCGGAAACTCGAAATGTCAGTTATTCGCAAAATATTAATTCAAGTGATAAAATTAACTAACTCATGAATATTTCGAGAACTAATGCATAAAATGAAAAAACAATTACTGTGCTGAAATCAGTATAAAAATACCTTTGAATTGAGGTATCACTCACCCCATCTTCCCCGTTCGAAAATTGGGGGTGGGGGTTGTAGCAGCAAGGGTTGAAGCGCTATGCGTCCGTAACCTACATCTTAAGTGGTCCCCCTCGAAACAGAAATCGATCTGTCCGAGCATTTCTATCGAAAAAACTTATTTCGTCTGTAATCTCGTCTGTTTCGTTTTCAAATGGCCACCTTGTATATAGTTGTGAATATTCAAAATTCCGAAATAACCCATTTGTCAATGAAAAATTTACAAACAAATGGAGATAATTTTTTTGGTATTAGTTAAGAAATGCATTCGCTTAACACAAGAACGATAAGTGAACAATTTTTTTTCCCAACGTTGTGGTGAATTTTCATTCTTTGTTAAAAAACCATATTTTATGGGTATACCTGGAAGGCTTCACGAAGCGAGAAAATTTTATGGCAATTATTCAAATATTATTTCATTTACAATGATTAAGGGAACTCCGAAAAAAATTGTTGACTGACGAAAGTCAGTGAAGTATTATTTATACTTCAACAAAAAATTCCAACAGAAATCAGTTCTTTGAAGTGTTAAAATTATATTTAATTTTTTTTTGGATTTTTAAATCCATCAAATACCTCCTTATAAAAAAACTTATTGCAGCTCATCAACTTTTCTCCAAAATCCAAAAATATTATTACTTTATTAATTACAAGTGAAAAATTTTAAAACTACTTCTTCACCATCTTAAATAGATACGTTTGAAATTTTAGATATACTAATACCATTTTTTCACACTAAGATCTAGACATAATCTTAAATCGAATGAGTTAATTTTAGTAAAAGTATATCCTACTAACGTCATTGTAAACTCAGTTCTAGACTATTCAAACATTGTGGGAAAGATTTTATTCGTTCATATGCTATTGGCTTGGGATGCACTGTTCTAAGCATTCTTCATTGTGACAACAGATTTTAGATCAAAATGTGAAACTAGGGACATTGAAAAGACGGCATTCCATATTTCAAGAGAGTCTCAAGTTACACTATGATCTCTAAATGTGATCTCCAGATGTGGATAATGCGTGAAAGCCATTCTACGTTACTTGAATTCGTTCTTTGACATAGAAGGCCAACACCGACAAAAAAAAAGCTCTTTTTCTGTGTTCATACCTATTATTCTTGCCTCTTTATGGAGTATCGAATTAAATCCATAATTCTGAAGCGGTTTCCAACTCTTCCTTCAACAACAACAGATGGTTTTTCATTCTGGACGAATGATATATGTTCCTTAATTATGTTGCTTTTGGTTAACTGTGAGAAACCTAATTTATGACTGATTTGTCCTGTATACCCAGATTCTACTGATTGGTTTAACTTACTGGTACACCTCAATTTGGGAGCTGTGCAAGCGGAGTATATTCGAAATTTAAAATAATATTTTATAATCAGAGAATTTACTTTTGTTGAAGATAGCACAAGAGTGTAAATGAGCCATATAGAATAAATTTATTATTTACCTTGACATTTTCAATGATGGTTCTTTCCAACTATTGTTTCCTAAGCAAAAACATTTACCTCAGCAAAGAAACCAGCGTAACACTGGATTGTCTCAAAAAAAAGTCTGATTGAGAAAAAACTATTATCGAACAAATCAATTTCAGCCTTCAACTCGAAAACAAAAATTATAGAAGTATGCAGTTCTTGTCATTTCGAATTTTTCGAGTAAAGAGGTCTCATTTTCCTTCATCTCTTAGGGTTAAACAGGTATAATTCGGGAATAACCAATTTCGACGACCCTGTATATTCAGGGACATATAAGAAACAACTTATCACGTTCTCATCGAGTGTCTCTTATTTGAATATTCAAAACGCATACACTTTCATCCAAAGGAACCGAAAGCACGGAAAATGTACCATTTCGAAAGTCTATAATTTTCTTCATTCTCCACAGCTAAATTATCCATTGTTTCTCGTGGGTAGGTAACTAGCTACCACTTTATGTCCATTCGTTCTCATCGAAAGTGCTCAAGAATGTTCATTCCTCAGACAATCGAAATCATTGACAAAAGAACTATTTGTTTTCTTAGAAAGAAATAATCATTCATGTGAACACAATCAGGATTTTGAGGTCAATAAACGGATTGTCATGTTGAGCCACAAGTAAATGAATCATCTGGTAGTGCCAAAAGTTACAAATCAAGTGATTCACGTTTCCTGCTACTTGACAATTCAATGGTCTGCATAAAACTTTTATATTTTGATGCAAGAATTCGACATTTCAATTAATCATTTCCAAAAAAAATCAGTTGTCAAAGTTATGATCAATAGTTCCCGAGTCAAGTACAGAACAAAATGATTACCATCAAGCTGCAACTTTGCACATAGCTTAAGTTTGAAGAATCCCCCAAGATTTCAATATTTACCATCAAAAATTCAAGTCAAACTTTGTCCGTAAAGAGAATTTGCTAGTACCATAGTAATAAATATAAATTAAAGGATTGCAAAAAAAATTCCTAATTTCCCAGAAACAATCATAGCCAGTAAATAGACGTCTTTTCAAAATATGCAGCTTCTTTTAACCTACTTCTCAAATCTTTTTTCACTAAAATCTAACGAAATATAATATTGCTTTCATTCCTTGGCAATTGGCATGAAATTACAGAGTACCGGATTTTTACCAATTTCGAAAATACTTTAAATTCACCGCGCGTTTCTCTCTTTCTTTCTCAAGGTCAACAGTTCCTACAGCTCCAACCAGGCGTTGCCAATAACCACAAAACACCATTTAAGTTTGGAATAGGAACATAATTTTAAAAGATTTCAAAGTCAGAGCACATTGCTCTGATTCTGATATACCGGTTAACATCTTAGCAAACATGAAATTTTTGAAGGCCAATGTCCAACAATTGATACGAGTACAAGCAACAAGGCAATGTATTTGAATATGAATGAAATGCACAAAAAAATGAGATTCATTATGTTCAGTGCTTGTCGTGTGTCATATATTCACGGAAATAACTATAAACCATTCTTAATAAAAGTAAAAATGGCCATTTCAAATGTTAACCAAAACTGAGAGATTTCATGAAGCTCATACATGTATATCTGAGTCAAGTAACAATATAGTCAAATAAATTTAAGACTCAAAGAATTTGTATGTAGAAATTATTCTTTAGAAACAAAAAAAGATGTTATTAAAGAAAGATTCGAAATGAAAAAAAATACAAGGCGACAAGGCTTTATAAAGAAAAATTAAGGGATTTGATGCTTCAACCAAACGAAGCACTTCTGCAACAAATGAAATGGACTATTTATGTAATCATAATTTAGTGCAATGCTCACTTACGGTCATCAACTGAATTACAAGCAGAAGATTATTTTTTGACTACCCTTGATGGGAATTTGCATGAATCGACGGAAAAATGGCTGAATAATTTTCATCCTGCACTCAACACGTTTTTTATTTCAAAGAATCGTTAATTATAAATATTTCGTAAGGTGAAAGATGTGTTGGATATTTTTTGTCTATCGTACTATCACATATTTCATATTATTCCTAATTAAATAACAAAAATCACGGTCAAAGAGATATTTACCTGAGATAATAGGTAACGGCAGTTCTTTATTGCTTTTTTGACTTCACCTTGAAATTTTGATGTTGGGTCGGATTTTAATTTTTTGAAATCGTTTTTGTTAAATAATTATTTTTATATAAAATGGTTACAGTATTGCCTTTGTCAGCTTTCGCTATTATCAAGTCATTATCTGCGGCTTTTTTCTTTATTTGATTCACTAATTTCATTTCCTTGTTATTATTATTAAAAGTCGAATTGGAGATAATTTCTGCACCTAATGCTTTCTCCATATTTCGTTTATTTGGGGACTCGATTTTGTTTAAAGCGTTCACGGCTAGGTGTTTACGGTAGGAGACCTATTGTCTCCTACACCAATGCACTTCAAAATTGTGTAAATATCTCCATACTACCGGAATTGATTCAACATAATGCTATATACTCTATCAAAAATACTATTCAATTAACTAATGAATTGAAGACACTCAAAGTTCCAACCAACGCATTAATGGTTTCGTTCGATGTAGTAAATTTATTTCCATCCATTCCAACTACAGTAGTCGAATCACTAGTGAAACAACAACTTGATGAAAACCCCTCGGTCACCATTGAAACGAAAGAAGAGGTAATCAGACTTCTTAAGATATGTCTGGGACAGAGCTACTTCAAATTCAATGATAAAATCTACCAACAACTAAATGGCTTACCTATGGTATCCCCATCATCTAATTTACTTAGTGAAATATTTATGACTGCCTTTGAAAAGAAAATATTTTCCCCTAAAAACATTAGCTTAACAAATTTTGTGCTGCTCTGGAAGCGATATGTGGATGATGTTTTTTGCGTGTGGACTGGGTCGATATCGGAATTGATGGCATTTTTGGAATTGTTGAACTCCATCCATGATTCCATCAAATTCACGTTAGAAATAGAGGATGATAAAAGATGTCTGAACTTCCTAGATATACAGATTAAAAGAATAAATGAACACCTTGAATTTTATATACACAGAAAAACCACCCGCTCTGATATTCTAATACCAAATAGTAGTTCACATCCTTATAAAATCAAAATTTCAGCATTTCATTCATAGATTAGTCTCGATTCCAATGTCAAAAATTAACTATGACAAAGAGGTTCGCAAACTGAGATTTTTAGCTGAGAATAATGGCTACTCTCCGGATATAATAGATCAACTCCTTTTCAGAAAGCGGCAGAAGAAGTTGTTACATTCAATTTATCCACCAAATAATGAAACTGAAACCAAAAAATATGCATATATCGACTACATCCCATCTCTGAGTGATAAAATTTGCTAAAGACTCAGACATTATAATATTGACATTAGTTGTACTAATAAGAAAAATCTAAGATCAATGTTCTTTAATGGTAAGGATCGAGCGAACAACACACAATTAAGCGGTGTATATGTTAGGCCCGAAGACCGAAAACGCTCAGTGGCCGGAAAAAACGGCCACATCGCGTTCTGGCTGTCTTCGAACGCACAGAACGCGTTTTGGTTGTTTTTAAACGCTCGCAACGCGTTCTGGTAATTGTTAAACAGCCGGAACGCGTTTGTCTAAAGGCAATTGGTTCAAATGTAAGACCCTGTAGTTTTTTACATTTTTAGAATAATAAAAATAAGTTGTTTCCGAGCATGTTTGGTACTTGTGGTCTAGCATTTCTTTATGAGCACTGAGCACATACAAAACTATTGTATATTTGTCGACCCTGTACCTATTGGAATCAACATGTGATACATTTTTGGAATCAGCTCAGCTAGAGTAATCTGGAAATGGAGACGAAATAGTTCAATTTAAAAAAAATGACGGTGATGTCATTACTCGAAAATAATTCACGCTGTATATTAGATTATTATTTTAAAATAAGGTAAATTAAAATAAAAATCGATGTATTTCAGGATTATTTCTTAAAATGGTCTGATTAGCTAAAAATGAATTTGTTCCATACTTTACGGATACAATTTAAATGTACTATGTAATTTGAAATGACATTCAAACAGTTCTTGTAAAAATAAGTAACGTACCTATGTAAAGTTCACAAAAGTTCGGAAAAATCCGTCTTTTGTATTTAATTGTAGTTTTCAATAATTGAATTATTTCTAATAAAGTAATTAAAAGAGTTATAAATTCAAGTTTGTTTTGTTCTCCACAATAAGTTGGATTTGTAGAAAATAAATTGAAATTCATTTGTTCAATAAAGAACTTTTCGCTTTTTCATTCATGCATTTATACATTATATGCTCGACAATATAAGTTTATTAGTGTAACTTTCTTCCTAGAACTGAAAAACAATTATAGGAAATTTAATATTGTTGAAATGATTCGGCAAGAAAAACTGAACCCATCTTTGGTATTCAATTGTAGTTGTCAATAATTGAATTGTATTTCAATTTTCAACTTTGTTTTATGAGGGACAATATAAATTTTATCCTACGCAGGTAGAAAGAGGCAAATAATACAAGTCGAATATTAAGAACGCGTTGTGAGCGTTGAACAATTGACAAAACGCGTTCCGGCTGTTTAACAATTACCAGAACGCGTTGCGAGCGTTTAAAAACAACCAAAACGCGTTCTGTGAGTTCGAAGGCAGCCAGAACGCGATGTGGCCGTTTTTTCCGGCCACTGAGCGTTTTCGGTCTTCGGGCCTAACATATATAAGCTTCACTGTAATGAATGCCCTGCATTTTACATAGGTCAAACTGGTCGTTCCCTGGCAAAAAGAATTGATGAACACAAAAAATCAATCTTCCAAAACAAACCCACTACTGGTTTCTCTAGTCACTGTATCACCTCAAACCATTTTATTGATTTTGAAAAAACCAAAATATTGCACAAATGCCATAAAGGTAAACGCATGGACCTTTTAGAATATTCAGAAATAACATCAGCTTTTAAACAAAATCTTTCCATTGTAAATGATCAATTAGATTTCCGTCTATCACCAATTTTAACATGTGTTACTTGATATGTTTTATATTCAGTTTTGAAAATGGGATGAAACCCGAAACATGCATGTCAACGATTCTTTAAATAAAATTTGTGAAACGTACAGTCAAGCGTTTTTATTCAATTTTTGTTAATTAATATCGAACTATGTTTCACCATGGGATAAGCGAGGAATCAATTACGATTATTATTCCTAAGTTTGATAAAAAAAAATATTTGTCGAACTAGCGAAATAAAACGACATTTTCGTCAGATATTTTAAAATCTGCCGGCTGGTTGTTTACAGATACGTCACCAAATCGACATGTTCAAAATTTTTGGCGGACAAATTTTGGCGGCGGTTTGAAAAGAGATATCTTTCACTTAAAGTTAAAAAAAAAATTGCTGGTCATTACAATATATGTTTACTCTGAATTTACGTGTTTTCTTGGAAATTACCGGAAAAGTTCTCATTCCCGCATTATTCTAATAGGTAAATCTTTAGAGACTCGTCAAACTTAAGCTTTGTGCAAAGTTGCAGCTTGCTGGTAATCATTGTTTTTGTACGTGGACCCGCGGACTGCATGGAGCATTGACAGATCCCAATTGTTAAAATCATGTTGAATTAAGTCCGTTTTCTAACTTCCAGATACAAATCCATGAAACACTTATTGAAAAAAATGAATAAAATAAATATCATGCTCCCTAATTCTGAATAAATCATTTCATGGGGTGGAAATGGTGTTAGTAATATCTTCTTTGACGCCTTCTTAGTGTGAAATGATTCTCGAATCTTTCTACCTGTGTCGAACGATTAGAAAAGATATCGATCCTAAATACCTAAACGTAACTAAGCTCATTTATATGCAAAATATGGCACGCCCAATGTCCCATAAATAAGCGGGTGGATAAATGGTTCCCATCCAAATAGAAAGGTGTGAAAAATTTTATTTGACAAGATACGATATGTCCGTCACTAATACACCAAATCAAAATATAATATTAGATAAACGAAGTATTATGTCAAATCATTCCATTTCTATTATGATTATCTTTCTTCAAGATACTTGAAAGCTTTCGGAATATTAAAGTGGGTACGAAAATATAAGTAAACAAAAGCATAAACCAAAGCTGATTGATAAATATTATTCATTCATCTCTTTATTTTTTGTTCTTAGACAGGGGCTCATAGATGTGTCTAAATATTTGTATATTTCGAATATAAGGGTAAAAGCATATACAGGGTGAGTCTTTGACCACTGCGTTTATTTTAACCATATATTCTTGACGTCAAAAGAAACATTTTCTTTCTATTACATTTTTCCAAATTTGGCCCCCTTCAAAAGATGTTCACAGAGCAACAGTACTCAGCTGCAGAAAAGTGAAAGGCCAAGGTTACTGAGCGTAGAGTGTAATCATCTGTTTATACCAGATGATCCAGCTAATTTCTGAAGAATATTATTACTTGTTTTCGATTTTAGGTGATGATGCATTCAATTAAACTCTTGAGTACTCAGTATAAAAATTATGTTTGCGAGGAGAACCATCAGAAGTTACAGCCAATTAACTTTAATTCTCATTATTATTCGGATAACAAGAAGATACCTCTGTTTTTCCAAATTTGGCCCCGTTCAAAAGATATAGGGTGTTGAAATTTCATAAAAAAATTGCATTATCACCTGTAATATTCAAACAACAATATCGATTGAAATGATCTCTTGTAGAAGGTTTTTGATAACAGTCATGCATATTTTGGCATCAATAGATTCATTCCATTTCATGTGGGTTTCTCACTACAACTGCACAGATTGGTTAAATTGCATGAAAAACAAATATCACTTGAACTAAAGGTCCGTATCTTGTACTTCCTAGAATCCTAAGTCTTTTTAGCAGATAAATTCATTTTTTCCTAAATTACACGATTTTTGAGATAATTGAAGTTGAAAGGAATTAAATCGATATAAACATCTGATGAAACATGAGTGAATGAATCATTTCTTAGAGGGAAAATAATGTTTTTAAACAATTTAGATTCAATAGTGGATGCTGTGGAAAGTAATTTTTATTCAAAGTAAACTGGACAATAGAGGGGTATTTTCCCAATCTGAAAACTTAAAATGCTTATAACTTTTTAACACAGCTGAATATGGAAAAACGGTATGGGAAAAAAGTGTGATCTCAAGAACCTATAGTTAAAATTAACGCAGTGATCAAAGACTCACCCTATAAACGGTCGAATTGAGAAACCTCTTTATTTTTCGGAGTCGTTTAATAGTATCAATCGCTTTGTTTGGTCTCACCGATTAAGAATCCGATGGCAAAATTAGTTCGGTAGGTTCGTGAACAGAATTACTCCCGAACGGAATGAGCTATACAAAGGGGTGGGTTTGATGGAGGAATATCACTGATAAGTTCATCATTGGGACAGAAATTTTTAGTTTCAAACCACACTCCCAAAATGATATTTTTTTTCATGATGCAGTTCTGTCATACAAATACATTGATACCATCTCATCAATAATTGTCCCATATATACATTTCAAGATGGTTTTAAGGGCTATTCACAATGTTTTCGATTCTTCCTCAGAATGGGTTATAAATTTGAAACAAAGTTGATACGTATTTTCTGTATTCAGTTCTTTTTTCTGCTTTTGTCCTTTTATTTTCAGATTCGATGTGGGCAACTTGAAGAAGCTTCTATGTTCATTAATAGAAGTCCCTCAAAATTTTTATATATAAATATATTTCAGCTTATTTTCGTACACAACAACACTTATGGGGCAGCCAATGTTTTTTTCCCTAGTTTTTCATGTCATACACCTAATTGTATGGCACCCCGTCACCAACCCCTGCTAACACTACATGCTGTATTGTTTGTTAACCAAAGAATTTTAAGCCAAAAGCTTGAAAGAATATATATGGTATATGCGAAACATGAGTGCTGTCTGCCTATAAATTTGTTTACAACAGCTGTTGAAACCAGTCGACCACAGTGGTATTGGAAAAAAATTGAACAAAGAATTTTTCTCAAATTTTTAATTTTGAAAGAAAATATGCTATGCCGATTCGTCGCAAATGTTGGAGAAGGCTTATGGAGACTGTTGCATCGAAAACCAAAGTGTACGAATGGTACAAAGCCTTTAAAAACAGTACGAGATGCAGGTAGCTGTGGACATGCTAGATCGTGCATTTCTGATCAAACATTCCTCCGAATGATCATAGCCGGAGACGAGACGTGGGTCTATTAGTATGACACACACACTAATGAGCTAACAACCCCTCGTTCGAAAATCAAGACGATGCGTACCGTTTTATTCGATATTCGTGGTGAAGTTGATAATAAATTCATTCCGCAAGGTGAAACTGTCAATAAGGACTTCTTTTCAACTGTTTTGTGACGTTTGCGTGAAAATATTCGACGTGATGGTCCGGATTTGTGGCAAAGAAAATGTTGGATTTTGCAAAACGTTGAAGCACCATCACATCGAGCCACGATTATTGAAGCTTTCAAAACAAAGCACTCGATAAATATCATCGATCCGTGTGACTTTTTTTTCTCCGGATTGAAATTACCGCTCCGGGGAACCAGGAGAGCTGAAGGTCATTCCTGAAAGCGCCTATGGAAAATGTTTCCATAATTGGAGAAACGTTCTCTTTTTTTTGCGTTTTATTTCAAATTTCTAGATACTTTTTTGTCTGAGAGTATATTGGTGTTTGATTACAAAGAAATATTTCGGAAGTATTAGGTGTACAAATAAGTTTCCGCGGTTTTTTATAAAAAATTAGGAATTTATTGGAAAGGAAAAGTACATTACGTTTTATTCAAAGTATTTTTCATCATTTACCACTACTTTTCCCCATCTTTCTGGCAACCTTCGGATACCCCGTCGAAAAAACTCTTCATCTTTTGACGCTATCCACAAATCTACCCAATTTCTGGTGTCTTCATATGATGTGAAGCGCTGCTCAGACAGACCATGTGCCATCGACCGGAACATATGATAATCAGAAGGGGCTAAGTCTGGTGAATACGGCGGGTGGGGTAAAACTTCCCAGTTGAGTGTTTCCAAGTATGTTTTTACCGGCGCCGCAACATGTGGACGAGCATTATCGTGTAAAAGAATAATTTTGTCGTGTCTGGAGTAGTAATGGGCGCGTTTTTCCTTAAGTGCCCGACTCAATCTCATCAATTGTGTTCGGTAGAGAGCTCCAGTAATGGTTTCGCTTGGTTTCAGCAATTCATAATACACGACACCAAGCTGATCCCACCAAATACACAGCATGAGTTTTTTTCCATGAATATTCGGCTTAGCTGTCGATGGTTCGCCGGGCTTAATCCATGACTTTCTCTTCTTTGGATTATCGTAGTGAATCCATTTTTCGTCACCAGTGACTATACGATGCAAAAAACTCTTTTTATTCCTGGCAAGCAGCATTTCACTCATGCATAATCGGCGTTCAACGTCTCTCGGCTTTAGTTCATATGGAACCCAATTTCCTTGTTTTTGAATAATTCCTAACGATTTTAAACGATGTGAAATTGCTTGTAGAGTAAGTGCAAGTTCTTTTTGCGTTTGGGACGAATCTTCCTCCAATAGTGCTTCTAATTCCATGTCTTCGTACACTTTCGGCCTTCCACTGCGTTCTTTGTCTTTAACGTCAAACTCACCGTTCTTAAACTTTTGAAACCATTCCTGACAACTTCTCTCACTTAAAGCAGCTTCACCATATGCTTCTAGAAGCAATCGATGCGCCTCAGCTGCAGATTTTTTCACATTAAAGAAGTAAATCAAAAGTTCCCGCAAATGATGCTTATTCGGAATAAAACTTGACATTTTTGCACGAAAAAAATCACGTGATGCTGATACGGAATCACTAGTACTTTAAGGTTATGGTGTTGCCAGATGACTAAACTTGGGATATTACGTTTTACATCTGACAATTTCTCCATAACCTTCTGGTGGGGCCATCTTTTGACAAACCGCGGAAACTTATTTGTACACCTAATAGGATTTTTCAAAGTTGGAATAATTACTCGAAGACGGTTGGATAAGGGCGCCAAAGTCATGCTTCCTGATTTCTTTTTATTGAAATATAATAAAATGACGATAACTTTTCTTCAATATGAAGCAAGAGCTAACATAAACTGTGATCTGACATACCTGCTAACTGACATTTTTCCTGTAAATTTGATTTATATGCAATACACGATATACCAGAGGCATCTAGCTGTTAAAAATTCATTGTTTATACTATTATCGACGTATAACAATTTGTAGCACCTGGGAGATATAGAGATACGGAAAATATGAAAAAAAAACATAAATGAAAATCATTTTTGATGCCTTTCGGAGTAAATACCAGAAAACTTTCTCCTCTAGAATTTCTTTGGTTAAGTGAAAGACAAGAAACTGAAATGAGTTAATTACATTGATAATTTAACGTACAAATCATCATCGTTTATCGAAACATTGAGGATTCTATCGCCATATTGTATAATAGATAAATGCCGAATATTAGTTGTTCTCTATAGTGAACACAACATTGACTCATTTTAAGGTAGTACGGCAATAATTATATAATTATTATAATTTATCTCATTTTATTATTTAAATAGATTACAGCGACTTGAAAATACCAAAGAATAAAAAATGAGATTCAGACTCATTCAAACAATTCGGGAAATCTTCTGAAACCGAATATTTAAAAAATCAGCGAAATATTATGAGACACTAATTTACAATACCACTGACACTTCTATTGGAAAGTTTGCCGTTTTTAAAGCATGGCATTCAAAACGTTTGGTCACTTGAATTGTTTTATTTATTATGACTCGAAAAATTCAAGTCAAAAAATAGAATTAACCTGTGAATATTATCGTAAAATAATTTTCACAATTTTCGGCGAGACAAGAGTTTCTCAATCAACGCATTTTGACTTTTTTGGAGAAAAATACTTCATCCTTTTCATGAAGCTATTTTGGAAACCAATATCGTTCATAATTATTTTTATTTCCGAATTTAAACAATTTCGGATATATAAACAAATAGTGGTCATCGTATTTATCCTCTTAACATTACTTCAAAGTAGCAAAAAATATGATATGTTGTGAGGATATCAAGAAATTCATTAAGTATCTTGAATAATTCATACATAAATGAGAAAAATGAAAATATTCCGTGAAGCAAAATTTGTATCACATATGGAAGACACAAAACTTAGTTATCGAGTTGAGATTAAAATTTTTCATGTGTTGAATCGAGTTCTCAAACAGAAAATCTTTTTTCTCGCCATGGAAGATGAGACTGTCACAATAACTGGTCGTATTCATGTATCATCAGCATCTTTAATGGAGTTTTTATCTAACTTCGTCAAGATATCAATTTATATCATTAAAAATACTAATATTGACGTTGCCTAAGTTAACACGAAATTGTTTAGAAAAAAAGCGGTTCTCCTTGCTATCACTTGCTCGATGTAGCTTACAACGAAAGAATATATTCTGAAACATGTAGACAACCTCTGGCACACATCAGTAAAATGGAATTTAAGTTCCCGTGTCTGGAAAATCTTAACTTTTGAATATTGTCGAGATTCGATTCAATATCAAACATGTTACCTAAAAAAAATAGTATACTATTTTATTTTGCCGCCATTCTTTCTAACATTTGTCTTCACAGTTCAAATTTGGTAGTTCTTAAGTAGAGACATGGAAAATGATTCAGTGAAGCAACGTGTTTTCAATCTTCGATATTGTATAGTCGATATTAAAGAATATTTATCAATATAAGATCCAAAAATTATAAACTAACATTAGTATACCTTCCCGGCGGACACCCTGTACCAATTTTAGGGACCGCCAGAGTAACCGATTGTTCTTTCATGGATCACCAGGTAAAGAGGCTGAAAATCTCAGTGGGTGACATCCTGAAAATACAATATTGCCTAAAAGAAAAAAACAGACAAAAACATTCTTATAATAAATTTCCCAACAAGACATACTGAATAAATTCAAAGAATAATTATGTTTCCATTGTGATGTAAATCAGAAAAAAAAACTGGAGGGGTGGAATGGTTAATTCTTATAAATTTTCTCATAAGTATGTTTGCTGCTAGCGACACTTCTCGATATGACCTTGAGTTTAGGCTTTTCGCAGATTCATTGGAATTGTTATCGCTAAGTGTGTGAGGTCCAAAGAAAATGATAGGACAGGCAAATATTTACAAAGATTTATCTATTTCCGGTGGGCCTAAGAAACACTTATCCACCGTACAAGATTACATTTAATTTATGTTAATATGTAGTATAAAAGGCTATATTATGTTATATTGCTACAGCAAATCGATGGAACTCCTTTAAGAACCAGTGTGATGCGGGTCAGATTTTGACGTCTTTCCTTATTAGGAATAACCGATCTTGCGAGAAGTTTTTCTTCCCTTGAATAAACATTTCACGTATCGAATGGTATCTGCAATAACTCTTCGTCAAAAAATTGATTGATACTTTTTGCAATAGTGGTTAACCGAGCAGTTCTGCATACCTAAAAACAGAACACAACGAAGACTAGTTCAGTCGGTTATTCCATCACCAGATAAATAATGTATTGGATTTCGAATTAAATACAAAGGAGGCATTGAAACACAAAGGAGGCTTGGAAATGATGCAAAAAAAAACATTTATTTTGCGGTTTATCTGATTTGGTCATACGTTCAGTGTTTCACTGATAATTGAATTGGCAAATGTCAGTTGATGAAATAATATAAATAAAGAAATACATATTCGACAAGTTTTTCTTATCTTCGTTGGTCAATGAAAATTTCCCATAATTTTATCTCACTTATCTTCGAATGTCCAACATAGAGCTCAATACTGAATTTGTTGAAATAACCGATATTGAAAAACTATGATAATAAATTTTCGTTCTGTTTGAATATGAGCTGATATTTTTGAATGAATATGTTTTCTTTCCTAAAACTCTTATTTCTGCGATATCAAATTTCTTGGAATGTTTTCGAAAGCTATATATATGTAATATATAATTATATTTGGAATGATTCGAATGTTATTTGAATTATGAATTTAGATTTCTCACACTGGGAGTACCCGAAAGTGCGATTTATCTCAGTTTTCGGGTTATAAAATTTTTTCTTTATTTTCAATGATATATGCTAACCCAGTTTCAAAAATTCATATCTTTCTTTGTAGTGAATATTTTGCATTCTTTTTTTGTTACGTGATTGTCTCGAATGTTGTTTGAATAGAAAAATAACTCGGCTTCTTGTATATGTGTGAGAATTCTTTCACAAAATAAAACTCCTCTCTGAAAATCTTCAGATCTCAATTCCTGAACCCTCATGTATTTGGAATCATGCATTCCATGTTCGGATGATATCCTTTGTACCGAAGATCTGCTAATTCCTAAATCCCTTGAGGAACATCTTATAAACGCATTAGTACAAGCTTCAAAATATGCCAAAACATTTATCTGACCCGAAATTTGAGAAATTTGTTCTGAATCTTGATAACTCCTTTCGATTCATTCGAGGCAACTGTGGATATATTTCATTGAATTTTCGGCATGTTCTCTCGACAACTTGATCACATTCGCCAAAAATTACAAATAAATTTATAATAACGGCATTTGTATATTCTTCTTGGGCCATTATTCTTACAAAAACTTCTGCAAAACTCTAAGAATTATTAATGTCATTTTGAATTACTGTTTTTTATGATTCGAATTGAGCTTTCGAAAGTACTTAAAATTACTCAAAAAAGGGTTGAAAGATGGAATTTTAGTTTTTAGTAGGATTCACCCATACAACTCCAATAGAAAAATATAAAAAGGAGTCTGCATAGTTTCAGGCTAAGTTTAAAACTGCTGTTTCTAAACTACAAAAATCATAATAAAAATACTTCGTAATCAGCCTATTTCTGTTTCAATTGACCTTCAAATGCGAATAATAATAGGCTGAAAATCATTGAAACACGATTAAAACGTGATAGAAAATTTGTGTCTTAGTGGTGAAACCGTAATTATTATAAAATAATCATACATTAAATTTTAAATTCAATTTAAAATAACTTCTTCAAGTTTTATTTATTTACTATAAGAAAGATAAAAAGAAGATAGAATCTTTAATAGTGATTCAATTAATTTTAGCCTATCCGCATTGGAGGGCCAATTATAACAAGGCTGATTGAGTAAGTAGTACTTTTTTATAATTTTAGTAGTTTTGTATTTTGAAATTGAAGTTCAATGCTTGAGTAATTCCTACCAAAATCTTAAGTCCCAACTTTCAATCTGTTTTCGAGTAACTTCAAGTTATTTCAGGAAACTAAGTTAATTTGTTTATTGAACTAACATTCGAGATGATGATATTACAAAAAAATACTGCAAAATGGCTATTACGAAAAATGCTACGAACAAAGCCGCTGGGAGAAATCATTAAAAACACACAAAAAAATAACTCAAAAATTAGGAAACATCGCATAAGGTACATAGGTAATTTCCGATACCCCCAGATGCGAGGAATCTGACAATAATTGTTGACATCACTAATTGAACATCCTTGTATAACAACATAAAATGAAATAAAATATTTACGTGCAACAAATAGCAATTTGAAATTAAGAAAAAATTGGAACAACAAGAATAATTCAGAATTATGCATCTTGATCAAAAATAATTATTTGTATAATTTCCAGTAAATTCACCGTGAGAATTGTGGCTTTATTTTGGCTCTGTTCCTTTGCGCAATCATACCTGGTTCGTTATGTAACTATACCCAGTGTTGAAAAACAAATTTTGAATACATCAGCAACTCTTTCTATACATCGAGAAGGATAATAAATCCAATTTAATTTAACTAAAATAATATAAAATGAATTGTAATGTATAATAAAAGTTCGTAAATATCATATGAGTTACAAATATTGATGCCAGTTGTTTTTTTCAATAAATCTGTAGAAGAAGAATCATAAGTATGTTGAAGAAGACATGGAATAAATCGAATTTGGTTGGGATAAAAAAAAATTGAAAACGCTCACATCATATTTGCGGAACCAAACTATCCATATTTCAGTTAATATAATAATAAATGCTGAGACATGTCATCTTAGGATCAAACATAAATTCAAATAATGTACAGGGTGATTCGCGCAATACTGCCATACTCGTGTCTATTTTCTTATTTTATTTATTTCTATATTTTCCGTGAATCAATAATTAAATTCATTATTCATTTTAAGGCTGTTTAGGCATTTGTTATTAAATTCATCGACGTAGCAGGTTTTGCTCAATTTTGAATTTTTCCAAAATACGTCTGACAATTAGTTCGAATTTACTATATTTTAGCTAATGTAAAAAATATTTCCAAAATTTCACTCTATATAAGTAATTCATTATAAACCATTCAATACAGTTTGTTGAAATTAGTTCATTAATAGAATTCAATGTATGTAAAAATATACAGGGCGTCCCATCGAAATAAAGGACACCGATTATAACAGACTTTACCTTGCCGACTTAAGTTTAAATAACGCTGACCTGAACTCAAAAGTCGACAAGTCTGAGCATTATTTAATAGTTTTCTAAAATGGTGATATGAAAAATTTTATTCCAAATTCGAGTAATAATAAAGACGATCTATCGATTGATTCCTTCAGTGTAATATTTTTGAAATCTGCTCTTTATACTTAGATGTCTGGGCATAGAAGTTTAAAGTGTTAACACCGTGATGCATTTCCAATTTGTCATCATTCATGACGTCATTGGTTCAAAAGATATCGCGTTGATTGAAATAATGGACATCGAAAAAATTTCAAAATATATTCCGAAAGAATAACATTGCCAAAATACGAGTTCAACTATGTCCACTATCACTATATTTTTTTCGTTTGGCCACATTATTATTATGAAATATTTCAATAATTTGAAATTAAGATTGTATGAGACTTACTTAATTCAATTTTTAAAAAGACGGAAATCGCGGACTCAGTTATTGAATTTTTTCACGAATTGCGCTGGAGTTCCAACTCCAGGAAAATCTTTTTTTTTCACAATACAACAAGTGGGTGAAATCTCCAATAGCAACCGCCGACGCAGATCTGTCATACACAAAAAGGTATCCCACGTGTAAATGAAATCAAATTGTTGTACACCATTCGAATGTGTCATGGTGTATAACAGGGACTCACCAAGTATGATGGCTTGATATTTAGATGCATCTCAAGAGTTGTCATCAATTATATTCGATAAAACAAAACACAAAACAAGTTGCTCTCTCGTTCGTTTTTCACGATATCTGCGCGCAACACAACACTTTAAGTTAAGGTACGTACACACCACTCGCGTCGAACGCTCTTGCTGCACTGCAAGATAAGATAGCTAGCACCGAGCGGAGAGGACAGCATGTGTTTACACTATACTACGATGGGTCGGAGCCCCCTATTTTATTCATCTATTAAGTTTAAATTGCGGATACGAATGATATGATAAGAAGGATTGTGTGACGTTATTTAACGAATCCCCGGAAGACGGAAATATATTTGAAAAAAGTCGAAGAGCACTGAAGTGCCGTCAGGTGATTTAGCGCGCTCATAACTTCAAAGTGATACGATAAAGTATCCCTTATTGAATCTAACTTCAAAAAGTGCTGTAACTGATTCAACAATTTCTATACTAATTTTTTAAGAACCTCCCAAGGCACCGTATCGTTTTCTTCGATTTTATGAGTTTTCAGGAAATAAAATGAGTTGACCTTCGTCGTCTCTACAACTATACTTATAATTTTGTTTCGACTCTTTCTTTCATTTTTTAGAAAACACCGCAACTGCTTGCACTCGGTGATCTAATCTTCTATACGGGGTCTTTCACGAGGAACCTCACCCATATTTATACGGGAAACTACTGAAAGTATTTTCATGAAATTCAGCACTTATAAGTATTTCAAGATGCTGATGAAATCTAATATATTTTCAAGGCATGAGCACCTCCGGTTTTTCCGGAAATGACGTCAACTTCCGTTTTTCAAATTACAACACCATTTTTTTATTGCAGAAATAGATTCCTTTGAAAATTTCAAATTATTTTGATGTAACATTTTTCAGTTTTGGTTGAAAAATTCTCTCTGAGCGGGAAAATTCGAAAAAAAAATCGAAAATGGAGCTCCGTTGAAACAAGAATAACGTCGAGGTTTTTGGATGGAAAATTTTCATTTTTGGGATTTTTCAAGATGTAAGATTGATGTATCCACTTTAAAAATCGAAATCGCGATTCTTGATACAGGGGGTGAAAAAATCGCTTTCAAAGTTAGGGATGACAAAATCGTGAAAAATCAATTTTTTCAAATTAGAACCCCATTTTTTTATGGCAGATATTGAATCTACGTTAAAAAATAATGTGAGTGTATGCATCACACCCTTGCCCTAAAGTGGATATTTTCTGAGTTATTCACAAAAAACTGTTTTTCGTCTTGAATTTTCAGCTATTTCTTTTCCCTTCACGCCAAAAAGATGAAATTTTCGGGAACTGTTACTTTAACCATGTTTTAGATTTTACTACCCTAATATGCAAGAGAAAAAAGTTACAGGTTGTTCCTAAATAGATGGCGAATTTAGATTCGAATTTGTATCGGAAACCTCTTTATTTAAACTAATCGGCCATCGGTTTTCTCTCCAGTGATAAATAAATAATTCCTTATGAACCATATGCAAAAACTTACCATGTTTGACATTCATTTTTTTTTAATGATAGATATCATTAATTACATCTGCCAAATTCCTCTTTATTCAGTAGCATTTTGTGTTTACTATTAATTTGGTGATAATTCGTATTAAGTTATAAAATCGATCACTATGCCTAATTTTACCAATGAAGATTATTTAATTCTCATTCTACGTCATGGAGAATGTAATGAAGTTGTAGATAGAATGATTATGAATGATTCGACTGTTCATTGAGAGGTTTCCTGACCGACCCAGACCAACGAGAGATACCATTAACAGAACCATGACAAACTTGAGAAATGTCGGATCTTTCGTTAAGAAAACTATACACAGAGAAAAAAGTGTAGTAGAAGATGAGAACAACGAAATTACAGTTCTTGCATATTTTCGTGTGAATCCTCAAAATTCTCTCAAAGATGCCGAGATTGCTCTGGGATTATCTCAATCGAGTGTTTGGAGAATATTAAAAAAACATTAAAATGCACCCATATAAATTCAATAGGGTACAGCATTTGAAGGAAACTGATTTCGTCAGGAGAACAGAGTTTTGCAAAGCTATGATGATTCGATGTCAAGAGAATGAAACCTTTTTGGACTTTATAATTTGGACAGATGAATCTAAACTCACAAAGAATGGTTCTTTCAATAGGCATAACAGTCATTATTAAGATGAAGAGAACAACCACCACTTCAGACAATGGAACTTTCAAGAGACCTGGAGTTTCAATGTTTTTTGCGCCATCAAAAATAATGCAATTCTCGATGTTCACATTAATGATGGGATCTGGTAAGATAGAACACTACACATGTTTGCATTATTTAAAGAATGTTCTCCCTTAGGAGATAGATATTCTGACATATTGTCTCAAATAATTGAGCCGCTAGTACGAAACCATAATACCTTATGGTATCAACAAGATGGAGCGCCTCCACACAATTCACTCAATGTGTCAAATATCCTATACAGGCTATTTGAAGATCGGTGGTTGGCGAACAATGGTCCACATCTTTGGCTACCACGTTCTCCCGATTTAACTCCTTTAGACTAGGTATTATGTTTGGGGTAGGATAAAAAATATTGTCTACTCAACTCCCCTGACTGATAAAGAGGACTGTATAGAACGAGTCAGAAATGCGTTCAGGTTTGTTTAGATTTTTAGATTCATAGTTTTGAAACTCAATTTGGTTTTTAAACACTTTTGCAGATCTCTTCCTCCCTATGAAATAAGAAGAGCAAGGCACAAAGCATTCCTTAGACGTATAAATAAATGTTTAAAAATTAACGGTCAAAACTTTGAGCATCTTTTCTAGTTATAATTGCCAGAGTTTGCCATGGTTCTCCTAATAGTAACTTGAAGTCGGTTTCAAGAAGGGGTGAAAAATCTACAGCATGGTTCAAATAACAGTTCCTGAAAATTTCATCTTTTTGGCGTGAAGGGAAAAGAAATAGCTGAAAAATCAAGACGAAAAACAGTTTTTTGTGAATAACTCAGAAAATATCCACTTTAGGGCAAGGGTGTGATGTATGCACTCACATTATTTATTAACGTAGATTCAATATCTGCCATAAAAAAATGGGGTTCTAATTTGAAAATATTGATTTTTCACGATTTTATCATCCCTAACGTTGAAAGCGATTTTTTCACCCCCTGTATCAAGAATCGCGATTTCGATTTTTAAAGTGGATACATCAATCTTACATCTTGAAAAATCCCAAAAATGAAAATTTTCCATCCAAAAACCTCGAAGTTATTCTTGTTTCAGCGGAGCTCTATTTTTGATTTTTTTTTCGAATTTTCCCGCTCAGAGAGAATTTTCCAGCCAAAACTGAAAAATGTTACATCAATTTAACTTGAAATTTTCTAAGGAATCTATTTCTGCAATAAAAAAATGGTGTTCTAATTTGAAAAACGGAAGTTGACGTCATTTCCGGAAAAACCGAAGGTGCTCATGCCTTGAAAATATTTTAGATTTCATCAGCATCGTGAAATACTTATAAGTGCTGAATTTCATGAAAATACGTTCAGTACTTTCCCGTATAAATATGGGTGAGGTTCCTCGTGAAAGACCCTGTATACATTTGTCATAATCGGAATTTTGCAGCGATATTACAAATATTCTGATTTTTGTGATGGAGCATTCAGCAAATCATGTGATTTTTGTAGTTGTAGCATCCTCTGTTTTACTCTATGACCAAAAAGTATCCGGAAATTTGGAAAAAAACACACGAAAATATCAAACTTCTTCAATATTGATCGAATATCCACCAAAATATGCTCCATTTGATACGATACACATGTACCAACGTTTTTTCCAAACATGGAAACATTTTCGTTGACGCTTTCAGGAATGGCCTTCAGCTACTCCTGCGAATTTTCTTTTGTGGCACCTATGGACTCAAATCTGTAATTTTAGTCTGGAAAAAGTCACACGAATCTAGATCAGGCGAATAAGGTGGCAAGTATTTATCGAGTGTTCAGTCTTGAAATCGTTAATAATTGTGGCTTCAGAAATCTTTGAAATCTTCAGAAATTAGCTGGATCATCTGGTATAAACAGATGATTACACTCCACGCACAGTAACCTTGGCCTTTCACTTTTCTGCAGCTGAGTACTGTTGCTCTATGAACATTATCCCACCCCATATTCACAGACAAACTGCAGCACTGTATTCTTGGAACAAATATTATTACTCCAAATTATTTCCAACTATTTCTTACATTCCACGAAATATTCCAAATAAAACTCCCATAATTCCTTATGTTTCGATAGTTTCTTGAGTACTAACGTAAGCGATTAAGAATTATGGCAGATTGAATGGAACTGTTCAATAAAGATCTTATTTCTGATCCTTCGGAGGAACTCCTTGGTTTTGTCTTCCTAGAAAAATTTGGTCAGTTCTAAATCGTTTGAAAACATGTCATAGTCGTACCATTAGCAAGCTATTCATTTGAAATCTACTATATAAAAATAAGTCGGGTTTTCCTTCCTGACGCTATAACTCCAGAACGCACGAACCGATTTCCAGGGTTTTGTATTCGTTGGAAAGGCCTCGGGCTCCGTGAGGTTTATAGCAAAGATAATTCTGGAAAATCTCAACAGAAAAGCGGGAAAAAATTTTTTTCACATACAGTGCCATCTCTGATTCATAGCATGTACTACAAACCAATATTTTAAGTAGATGGCGCCGGTGCGCGATACATTGTTTGATGCGACTACGGCGACTCTTCTAGATGGCGGTTGTACTGCACATTCTGCGCTTAAGTTTCCACTCAATTTAAACACAACAGAATATATTTCCCGATCCATTGAAATGGGAAAATTGTTGATGCAATGCAAGCTCATTGTTTGGGTTGAGTGCACAATGGCGCATAAGAAATCACTTAAGCACTTAACTTCACACTGAAGGATCTTCGGCGAAATAACATCTTTGGCGGCTTGATGATATTGTTGGCAACCGATTTCAGACAGACGTTGCCAGTAATTCCCGTGGAACGCCTGCAGATGAATTGAATGCTTTCCAGAAGGCATCACCTTTATGAAAAATTATCGCTAACCAATAATATGAGAGTTCCACTTCAATATGATCAAAGTGCTGCACAATTTTCCAAACAATTGTTAGCTGTTGGAAATGGAATACCCCCAGTACATGCGACATCTGGATTAATTACTCTTACCAACGACTTTTGCCGATTTGTGGACTCTCAATTAGGTCTTATTGAAAATGTTTTCCCAAACATTAGTGAGAATTATCAGAATTGTGATTGGTTAAGTCAACGAGCAATTTTTGCCGCAAAGAATAATGATGTACACGCACTGAATTTCACCATTCAGTCAAAAATTGCTGGCGATTTGGTGACATACAAATCCGTTGATTCCTTAACAAATCCCGATGATGTATTGTAGTAAATTATCCAATGGAGTTTTTGAACTCTCTGGAGTTACCAGGATTTCCACCACATAACTTGCATCTCAAAGTTGGTACAGTTATTATGATATGGCGTAATTTGCAACGGTACTCGACTTTCGGTAAAAATACTTATACTTAATTTGATTGAGGCAACCATTGTTAACGGAAAGTACGCAGGTGAAAATGTATGTATTCCTCGAATACCAATGATTCCGACTGATCTTCCTTTGTGACTTCAAACGATTGCAATTTCCATTTCGCCTTGCGTTAGCAATGACACTTAATAAATCGCTTAGTGTTTGCGGGATAAATTTAGAAAATCATTGTTTTTCACATGGGCAGTTAAACGTTGCGTGTTCACGAGTTGAGAAACCATCTGCTTTGTTTGTGTTAACATCAGACCAAAAAAAAAAAAAAAATTTGGTTTACAAAAGAGCACTTCAATGAAACGGATAATTTGCTGAAACGTATAAGTATTTATAAGTATTTACTTTGGATTCCCTTTCATTTACTCAGAGAAGTTCAACTAAATATCACTTAATTTTTGTAATCGAAATGAATTCATTAAACAAAAAATTTTTCTTCATCGGAGTTCGCCGGGTTAGCTAGTTTCAGTTATAAACGCAAGTTGTTGATTTGGCGAGGCAGAAGAAATATCCCTAAAGTCATCAGTTATTGTCTCATATATAAATTTCAGGATGGTTTCTGCCCTATGCGTATAAATTGAGTTGTAAATTTCAGTCTCATTTGATACGTAATACATTATTTACTTATTTATCCTGCTGTTGTCATTTTATTTTCAGATTCGATGTGGCTAACTTGGAGAAGCCTCCGTGTTCATCAATAGAACATCAGATAGATGTTCCTCTTCAGCTCATTTCTGTTTTTATTATTTTTTTCGGGGACTCAGGGTTTTTGCTAATGTTTTTTCCCGAGCACTTGTATCCTATGCCAAATTGGATGGTTACCCGTTTCCTTAACCTATGCTGAAAGTTATACCAAATACACATGGTACATTGTTTGCTCAAAGGAAACGTAAGCCAAATGCTCAAAAGAATATAATGAAAGAAGTCTCATATACAGGGCAACACTAATCCGATTGAAGCTATTACGTGTTTGAAACGTTTTGAGCAATATTTTTGCGGAAACAGATCTGTAATTCGTCATTTGTTATTTTGATCTGAAAATGAATGAAATTTCCGAAGAAATACGCTATGTGACGCTGTTTTAATATAAAAAGGTATAAGCGCTGCAAAATTTTGCCGAAAAGTTAATGTGGTTTACGGTGAGAATGTTGTAAGTACCCAGGAGTGGTATACTCGATTTCGTTCCGGAAATTTTGATGTCAAAGATGCTCCTCGCTTTGATCGGCCAGGCACTGAAAGAGCCCATGAAACTCTGCAACTGGAGGAGCAAGATCGGTCAGGCATTAGACATTACTCACGTGACAGTTTGAAAGCATTAACAATAGGTTAAATACGAAAAAGCAAAAAAAATCATGTTCAAAAACCGGTGACCTTCCAGAAACTACGTCGAAACCTGAATTGACGCCAAACAAGGTGATGCTCAGTGTATGGTGGGATTTGAAAGGAACTGTCCATTATGAGCAGCAACACCTGAAGAAACGATCAATTCTAAGCTCAAAGGACAAGAGTTAATTGAAAAGGTGTTATGTTTCATCATGATAAGGACAAACCAAACCATATCTGGAAGTCAAGCGCGAAGAAAACCATACCATCCATTGTCTGGAACCATTTCGCCGCATTTTCATGCCCCTATTTGAGAACCTCTGGATAAGACCAGAATACAAAAATTTCAATCATCCAGTAAGCTATTGTAAAATACTTAAATTTCAAGTCTGTTGGTCATTTAGTTCCAAAGTTATGCGATAGGAAAGTTTCGTATTTATGACACTCGCTCAGTTGTGATCATCGAAATAGAACTGGTACTTTCCTTAATTTCAGAGAGCTGAAATTTGGTACTGAGTTAGGATTTAATGGCTACATAAAGGAAAAACTATAAAAACTAGGATAATTGAAGATCTGGAGTACCTGACGGCCCTGGCTAGAAACCGCAAGAGCCCAACCAAACTATCAGAGATTGACATGTACTCAAAGCGTTCAAACCGCCTGAAAGAATCCTTAATGAAAGTGAATGGGCAATACGAAAAACTGTTACTACTGTACAAGAATCAAAACCGGAAAAAAGGTGAAGAAAGGTTTGAAATAATAACAAAACATGTGTCAAATAAGAAAATATAAAAATAATTTGATAAATCAATATGCCCATGTTTCTACAAAAAGGAGTGAAATCCAACCAAAAACATTCTGTAAAAAACTGACCAAGTCTCGATGGAGCCGCTTGTTCATCTCTAAAAATCTAGACAAATTCATGCCAAGTCTAAGATTCCTTACTGTGATTTCTTCATTATTATAATCAATGTTGTGTGACTTGGCCGTTGAAGGGTACACAAGGGTGTAAAACCAGGAGCAAGACATCATTGCACCAATCTGTCGCCAGAACCGCTGTTTATTCAATCACCTCTTTCCTAGTGGCAATATTCCATCTTCATTTAGTAGCGGTTCAACGGCCCATCCACACAACATTTACCATAATAATAAAAAAATCGCAGTAAGGAACCTTAGACCTGGCACGATTACTTTTTGAGAATAACAAGAGGCTCCATAGAGACTTGGCTAGTTTTTTACTGAATGTTCCTGATGACGAAACAAAAATTGACGGAGGTTGGTTGGATAGTTTTGATGCTCCCACTGTATATTCAGGAACTTGCACCATTTGTTTTGGTCTCCGCAAAACTCACATGATGGTAAAAAATTGGCCAACCGAAGAGCTGTAGAAGATCACTTGACGAAATTTCCACTGATAAACCACAAAAGTTATACCTACACTGATGGAATTATGAAGCTACCCAACAAAATGCCAAAAGGTCATATGTAATATTATAATAATACTTGATCGGAATTAATTTTCAAGAAACAGAAATTTTGTTCTAAAATACAAAAACAAAACTGGGATACTTTTCAAATTATCCAATATATTTATGATCACAAAATTTGAACGTAATCGTTCTCGAGATCACTTGCCATCTTGATACTTAACAATACTGTCATCTATAATTAGCCTCATCGAAGATGCTATTCGAATAAAGGTTAAACAAGAGAGGGCCTAGCACGCTTCCTTGTGCCATCCCTTGTTCCTCTACTGCATTTGCCATTCAGAGTCGTAATTTCTGTTCTCTATGAAATTTAGCTATGAAAAAGATCTAGTATTTTTGTCGGAATCCATAGTCTGTTTCCCCAAATGCCTTTTAAAGCTGACGACATCAAAAGCTTTTTTGCGAGGTTCACTACCACCGCTGAAGTAGGAATTTTATAGTCAACATTGCTATTGACAAAGTCGGTAACTTCCTCGATTGCTTCTTCAGTTGACATCCTTCTACGGAATCCTATTAGACTCTTTGATACTATGTTCTTTTAACTTTGATGCTTCCATGCCTATATTTATTAATTTTGCGAAGATTTTGTCCAGGTCATTATAATCGTAAGTACTATAGTTTGTCAAACAATCCCGATATTTACCTTGACCATTGGTATCACTCTTCCTATTTTAAAAATACTAGGAAATAACTCCTTTCCATCGCTCATTTTTACTATACGCCCGTGGTTCAAACCAGTTCCGTATCTCGAATATCCATAGGGAGAAAGACTTTCTTCATTAATATAATGATAAAGCAGCCAAATCAGAACAGAAATTGACTTAAAAATGGATTAATTTTTTCTCTTACATATAACTTTTCTTGGATGAGACCAGAAAACTTTACTGATGTAATACCAAAAAGATGAATGTTTTTTGTTATATTCTATTGAATTAACCATTGTTCTCATTTGCTTTACTAGTGATCTGCCTGGCGTTCTTCTTACTATTGGCATTCTATTGCGTGCTTTATTTTAGCGGGTTGAGCATCCGTCATCCTATTAACATGTTGATTCCATGCTTTCCTTCTTCCTCTCACACACCTCACCACATCACTGACCCCAATTTTTTTTCTGATATGGAAGGTACGCGGCACAGGGTTTTCATTGCAGTTGTTCTCATCTGTCATTGATTACGGCAGTGTCTGGTCTTGTCTCCGCTGCGTACGTCATCACGGGTCTTACGCACTTCTATCACAGTATAGGGACCAAGCAGTAGTCGCACTCAGTGGATTTTCAACTGAAATCGCTTACACCAAAGGGAACTCGCGCATTCCTCCCTGCGCATCTAATCTCATCGACCGCGAATTTAAAAATTGATTGGAAAAGGTTATTTGCGTTATCTGAAAACTTAAATATTTTGATTTAAGCTGGTAATAAGTTTTCACAGTGAAATTTAGAGTGTATGGACCATTGTTTAGTCTATATTCATATAAAAATTATGACTCCGCTCATAATGTAACCGTAAATGTAATCACATTTCCTCATTAACAGAACGCATTCAATAAAAGATATATTGTTTTATTGTGGTTTTAATATCACTTTGAAAGAAACAGTAATTAGTGATGAAATTTACTCAATAGTTTACTAAGGAACAGCCTCTGAAACTTTTTGAAATGTGTTAAAAATCATAGTAAGTGAAATGACTCATTAAAATTTTTCTAAACGAAGATTGAGTTGAAGAGTAGGTATTATATGGAAAAATAAGTAATTGGTGGTTGAAAGCATCGAATATGTTTAATATAAAATCCTCAATACTTAAATTTCACTGAAACATTAATCTTCGAGCCAATGAAAAATAACTTTCTTTTTATACTGAATTGTTTCGAACAATTTTTTTCAATGAATTCTGTGATGATTTAGTTTGAACTGATACTATTTTTTACTATATTCAATTTATGAAAAGAGGAATTTGATTATGGAATTCTAGAATTAGTGGCAAGTTTTAGCGAGGGACCTGAACTGATCTTGAGTGAAAAGCGGGAAAGGGGGAGGTTTAAATCGTTTCCATTCGAAGATTTATCGTGAAAAACTCTTTCCTGGAGGGGGGGTTAATTACCCCCAGTACACCACCCCCGTATTTACGGGGGGAGTATTTACTACCCTGCGCTAAATATGCTGAGTGTTCTTTAGAAAGGGTTCTCTCATTGTGGTGGGAAAAAAATAAAAAACCTATTGAATTATTGTTATATATGTGATATTATTGTTATTTCTATCTATAAAATTGAAAATTATATAGATACATACTCAAATATTCATCTAAAAAAATTTCACTCTTCAGCATACGCATGCAGTAGGCGTAAACCTCCTGAAATTCCATTGGTTCCTGATATCTCAACTAATCGTAAAGAATTGACGACTATACTAATCCTGCTGTAGGCGTAAATCTGCTAAAATCGTGAAGAAATGACGACAGTAGGCGTAAACCTCCAGAAATTTCATTGTTTCCTGATATCTAAGCTAATCGTAAAGAAATGACGACAGTAGACGTAAACCTCCAGAAATTTCATTGGTTCCTGATATCTCAACTAATCGTGAAGAAATGACGACAGTAGACGTAAACCTCCTGAAATTTCATTGGTTCCTGATATCTCAACTAATCGTAAAGAATTGACGACTATACTAATCCTGCTGTAGGCATAAATCTGCTAAAATCGTGAAGAAATGACGACAGTAGGCGTAAACCTCCAGAAATTTCATTGTTTCCTGATATCTAAACTAATCGTAAAGAAATGACGACAGTAGACGTAAACCTCCAGAAATTTCATTGGTTCCTGATGTCTCAACTAATCGTAAAGAAATGACGACAGTAGACGTAAACCTCCTGAAATTTCATTGGTTCCTGATATCTCAACTAATCGTAAAGAATTGACGACTATACTAATCCTGCTGTAGGCGTAAATCTGCTAAAATCGTGAAGAAATGACGACAGTAGACGTAAACCTCCAGAAATTTCATTGTTTCCTGATATCTAAACTAATCGTAAAGAAATGACGACAGTAGACGTAAACCTCCTGAAATTTCATTGGTTCCTGATATCTCAACTAATCGTAAAGAAATGACGACAGTAGACGTAAACCTCCAGAAATTTCATCGTTTCCTGATATCTAAACTAATCGTAAAGAAATGACGACAGTAGACGTAAACCTCCAGAAATTTCATTGGTTCCTGATATCTCAACTAATCGTAAAGAAATGAGGACAGTAGGCGTGAATTTCCTGAAATTTCATTGGTTCCTGATATCTCAACTAATCGTAAAGAATTGACGACTATACTAATCCTGCTGTAGGCGTAAATCTGCTAAAATCGTGAAGAAATGACGACAGTAGGCGTAAACCTCCTGAAATTTCATTGTTTCCTGATATCTAAACTAATCGTAAAGAAATGACGACAGTTGACGTAAACCTCCAGAAATTTCATTGGTTCCTGATATCTCAACTAATCGTAAAGAAATGACGACAGTAGGCGTGAACCTCCTGAAATTTCATTGGTTCCTGATATCTCAACTAACCTCAACTAATTGAATGAAGCACTACTCAAATAACGGAGCTTTTAATAAACAACATTTTCTACAATACTATATGTATCACTTACCTGTCGGTGTCTAATGGTATTTAGAAAAAAGAAAGTTTGGGATTATTGAAACTATTGTTTTTGCAGTTGTATACGCTACAATTGTTAATCTTTTTGGAATTGATTTGAAAATAACACAAAATTGAAACAGAATACTTTTTGGAATGAAAATAAATGATTAAATAAATGAGCTCTGCTGGTTCATGGTAGATTTTGACTCAAAGAAATTCCACTGAATTATAGGTTGGTTGTATTTCTTTTTTCAACTTCTTCTTTGTATTTTAAATAGATCTCAAAAAAATTATATTCTTCTAAATATTAAACGAATTAATTATACAAAGAAATTATTTAAGATGTCTAAAATAATAATAGTGACATTATTCCAGACATCTTAGAATTATTGATGAAAATAATGAACAAGGACCAAAATATGAGGTTAGAATCCCTGCGAGATGCGCGTAGCAACACGATTTCGATTTAACGAAATGGAAGTTCAACTCCAGGTAGGAACTAAGGTAATTTAAGATCAAATTAAAAATAATACGCTCTTCCCAAATTCACAGGTTCAAAAGAAAATTTTTTTAAATTGGAATAAACTGAAATATACAAATTCAAAATATTGTGTGTTAAAACCATCCTGAGATTTGTCATTGCGGGACCAAGATTAAGAGATTAAGAAGTTCTCTCATTGCATTTTTGTGTTTGTTTCAAATTTTCATCAAGTATAATCTTGAAATAATGGAAAAATAGATTTAATTTCTAACCCTGGAAAAATATCGTCATTGACTTTCAAATTAAAACATTCCCATTCTCTTTGACTTAATTTTTTTCCTTTTACTAGCTGTTAATATTGATATTTTTCATTTTAATCATTTCTTGTCATTTTCTTCATTCCTAGTTGCTCAAAAAATAATTTTTTTATGATCATTTTTTTACATGTATAGATATTACATGAGTCTAATTTGGTATTTTTTCCTTGTTAAATTTATTGTAGTTTCAGTAATTCCATTATAAGGATATATTGGCTAATGAAAAATTGCTTATAAAAATGTTATTTTGTTTATATAAGCTTCGGGAATGGGCCCTGTTTATCTGAATCAGATAAATGCTCGGATAACCTATCAGCATAAATAAACGCGAATCAAAAGAATGACAGCACGGATAACCAAACCCGAGCATTCAAGCGATAATTTCTGGTTATTCTTTCTGGATTTCGAAGAATAACCAAGAAGAACCAGCAATAACCGCTAGATGGACCAAAATAATAACCGGTTACTCTGGGTTATTCGCTTGAAATACCCTTATGTCTGCTAAGGGCATAATTGGTCCTTATTTTCATGAAGATCAACGATGCCGAGCAATTAATGTGAATAGTGATCGTTATTGCGATATGTTGCCAAATTTTTTGGTCCCAGAGTTGCAGGAGTTTGCAAGTTTCAACTCAAGAACGTGGTTACAGCAAGATGGGGCCACTTGCCATACCTCAAATGATTCAATGGAAGTTGTTAACGAATTATTCCCTAATAAAGTCATTTCGCGAAGGGGTAACATCCACAGGCCTCTCAGAAGCCCCGACCTTAGCCGGCTTGACTATTTTGCATCCAAATAATCCGAGAATCTAACCCAGTTGAAGCAAAACATCAGGTCAGAAAACTCGTGTCTAGACACACACATTACACTTTGCCTCCGTTTGTATCCGCATGCGCAGAGAGTTACCAGGCAAATTTGAATTCCCGTAATACCTATATCATTATGAAAAGTGAAACGAATTGAACTACTTACTCATGGAAATAGTCCAATAGATGATATTTTGAAACTCCCCAAAGTTAATAATAGTTAAAGAGTCTCTATGCTTTACCTGGAAGGTATAATAAAAAATGAATACGGTTGTACTATTGCATCATACAGCGTATTTCTTAAAATTGTTGTGGCAGTATCATTTTGACATTTTTAAATGGCCCTTTTATGTAAGTATAGGTACCTAATATTTGTTTCATTTGGAAAGTTTTATAGATAGATTTCAACTACATTGTCTTATTATCGGTTCGGTAAACATTGGCCATTGAAAATTGACATTTTCAACTCTGTCTTCCTGTAAAATCAATACTGTTAAGCTAAAAGGAAATTGGTTTTCATGTCCAGATGTTGGTCACTGAGCTTCAATAAAAAGGCCATAATATGGCCACATATTTACCACTAAACGACTAAAGGTATCATATATATGTAGGCGTTTAGTGGTAAAATAAATTATTTGCATTGAACTTCACAATTCTGAGGAGGTAATTTGACAATTTTTCCATCATGAACTGATTTAATCTCGATGGTTTGGCTGCTTTGATACTCAACCATTTTCCTTCGAGAAGGGCTTGAAAGAATAGTAATGAGGTAGGTACAAAAAAGCACTTCAATATCCATGAAAATATTTATTGAAAAAAATATAAAAAATAAAAATTATTATTAATTAACTATTCTGTTTGTAGTAAATTAATTGATATTTCATTTACTTGATCATTATTTGGGTTTGATAAACCACAACTTCGTTTTTTTTTCGTTTTATGCGTTCTATACAGGCTCCTTTGAACTGGAATATTCTTATTATGGTGAATATGAATATTATTCGAGCCTGTGGCTACTGTTTGAATATTCCGGCATTGTTGAGCCTGTATAGAGTGTAATGTCGGTCTAATCGGACCTACCATATTTTTCAGAGCTAAAAGCTCCTCCATAGTTCTAATTCCTTTCACGTCGTTGATGAACTCTGATATAATTCTTTCTTTTTCATTTTCGAAGTCATTTGCGCAACTCTCCCCAAAAAAGTAATATGATCCTATGAATTTAAATTAACATTGAATAAGTTATATTATAGCCTAAGGTTCAAGATTTGGTCTGTAAAATATCTTCATAAGGTTATCTTCAATTTTCGACATGCGAAATCCCAATATTTATGGACCAGCGCTAACAGAATCAAATATCATATTCTCATTTTCGAATGGATATATCAGGTTAGAAATTTAAAGCCCCGTATCTCATAAATCAAACATTTCTAAATTTAATATTTACCAGGATGGAATTTTTTCAAGTGGGTTCTTAAAGTCCCCTTGGAAAAGAATTTTTTTTCGCAGGTTTCGCAGAATGTTTCCATGTTAAACGAAATGATGCGAGCTACGGAACGCTGGGAATATAAAATGATATCCCGCTAAACCGTCAACGCCAGTCAACGCTTCATCGCAACTCACTGCGCATGCGGATACAAACGGAGGCAAAGTGTAATGTGTGTGTCTAGACACGAGTGGTCAGAAATGGCAGAAATATCAATAGCTATGTGTCTACGTGTTATCGCCAATCTTCGTTCCCGTTTAGAAGTGTGCCAGCAACCATCTTTTCCAAATAATTCTCCAATTCATATGTTAATAATAAACAATAAAGGGTTGTAGCAGCAGGCTAGCTCCTGCTATATGTGAAAAACTCAACTTGCTAAAAAGCCTAAACATCGCCTCGGAAACATGGACGGATTCACTGGTAAACGACAAAAGCAGAAAAAAGGATAATGAGTATGGGAACATGGAACGTACAGGAGTAAAACACAAAATCGACATGGTTGTATCAGAAGCGGAAAAACTTGGATTGGATGTGGTTACTCTCACTGAGACAAAGAAAAAAGGCAGTGGTACAGGGCGAATTGGTAAATACCTTCATGTTTACAGCGGTGTACCGAAAGAAGAACGAGCCAAGAGAGGAGTATCCGTTCTATTAAAGGCAACACTTAAGAACAAAGTAACCAACTACGAAATGATCAATGAGAATATATTGACGGTAAACATCAGGATTCATCAACGCGATCTTACCCTGATTGCGGTATACGCTCCTTCCGATGATGAATCTATCGCTAACAAAGATTCATTTTTCGAGATCCTCAATGAAGTTATCAACAGGATTGGGAATTCAAGAGAAATTATTATGATGGGTGATTTCAACAGCCGAACAGGACGAGTATTCAACAGTGATATTGTAGGCCCATTCGGAGAAGATCAAATGAACGATAATGGACATAGACTCATACAATTATGTGAAACTAACAACATGAAAATTACCAACGGCTTTTTTCAACATAAACGTATACATCGGTACACCTGGGAACAACCTACACGTAATCTTAAGTCGATAATCGATTACTTTATCATCAAACAAAATTCAAACATACAGATGAATGACGTCAGAGTACTAAGGGAGCTTTTGGTGGCGGATCGGATCACTTTTAGTACGGGCCAAAGTATTTTTCCAGCAAGGCGTCAGGTAAGGAGTAGAGATGATGAATTTATTGGCTTACATAAACTGTCACATACCGAATATAATCTCGATAGCTTTATGCACGACAGCACAGTGTTATTATACCAACAACGACTAAATAGTAAGCTAGTAACAGACATTCAAGAACGAACATTCCGCGAAACCTATGATAATATCATTTCAAGTATACACGAAGCTGCTCAAGAATCGCTAGGAACAAGAAAACAATATGAAAGCAATAAATTATGGTGGAATGAAAAAATTGCCAATTTAGTAAAACTAAAAAAAGACTTATATCTGAAATGGTTAACAACAAAAAACCCTAATGATCTCGAACAGTACAGGATAATAAAACGCGAAGCAAGAAAATTAATACAAAAGAAAAAATCAGCTTTGGGATAAAAATGTAATGATGTCAATGCTTACATTGGAGGACGGAAAAATGCGGAAGCTTGGAGATTTTTAAAGTCGGTTCGAACATCACATAAAGAAAAAGCCCCTCTGCAGGTAATAAAGACTGAAGCTTGGGTAAATCACTATAAAAGGTTGCTGACCGAGGACAGACAGGAATATTTGAGCAGATCAACCCCTGAAGAAATATCTATACAGGGTGAAACGATTGAAATCACGGAGGATATGGTCAAAAAGGCCATCAAAGGTTTGGAAAATGGGAGAGCTTGTGGACCTGAAGGCATATACACTGAACTCCTTAAGAATGGAACAGAGAAGTTATTCAGAATGATAACATATATATTCAACTTATGCATTAATGGACATCCTGTACCTGAGCAATGGAAATCGGCCTATATAACATCCATATATAAGAAAGGTGATAGAAAACGATGCGAAAACTACAGAGGACTATCAGTAACTAGCACATTCAGTAGACTGTACGGAAAAGTATTACGAGATCTAATAGAGGAGGAATTTAAGGATGAGGAGGAAGAAGAGCAAAGTGGATTTCTGTGCAGGAAGAACATGTAATGATAATATATTCTGCCTCAAGCAGATTATTGAGAAGAAAACAGGAACTAACAGAGAAGTACACATTACATTCGTAGATTTACACCAAGCCTACGATACAATTCCAACAGAAAAACTTTGGGAAGTACTGAAAAGCACAAACATCAACCACACTCTGATTACAGCTCTACAGAATCTATACAATGGTATAAAATCGTGCATAAAAATGGGAGGATATGTTACTGATGAATTCACTGTCACTAAAGGTTTGAGGCAGGGTTGTTGTATATCACAGACATTATTCAAAGTATATGTGGCAGCGGCCTTGAAACAATGGAAAAGAAAAGTTCATAGCATGGGAATAGAACTTAACAACACAACCCTCTATACCCTGCAGTTTGCCGATGATCAGGCAATAATATCCAATGATAAGGAAGATATGGAATATATGGTACGCAAACTAATTGAAGAGTACGAGATTTGGGGTTTGAAGGTCAACATTCAAAAAACCAAATATCTGTGTGTCGGCGGAGAAGCAAGTGATCTCACGATGAATGATGGAAAATAATAACACACTGCCAGAACTACAACTATCTGGGAGTTATTTTTGACTCGACCGGAACGGACAGTCATGAAATAGAGAGAAGAATAACCACAGCAAAAAGGCAATATCCTGTCTCAACGGCATATTATGGAATAAAAATATAACTAAAAGAAGAAAGTTCAACATTTATGAAACCTTAGTGAAAAGCAGTCTATTGTATGGGTCAGAGAATTGGAGACTAACTGAAAAATATAAGAGAAAATTGGAAGCAGTTGAAATGGATGCAATGAGAAGATCGCTCAGGATATCAAGGAGGGAAAGAATCAGAAATGAGACCGTTAAAGAAATGATGGGTATTGAAGGAACCCTAATGGATGACATCGAGAAAAGACAGCTGATATGGTACGGCCACATACAACGTATGTCAGAAACGAGACTCCCAAAGCAAGTAATGAACTGGCAGCCCGCAGAACGTAGGAAGAGAGGAAGACCAAAGACCAGTTGGAAACAGGGCGTCGTTAAAGCTATGAGCACAAGAAACTTACAAGAACTGGACTGGGAAGATAGAAGAAGATGGAGGCAAGGCGTCGGACAACGTCGGAAGACGTTCTGAACCGGCATATATATATATAAACTTTTTTATTGCTCACAAATATTTTTTGTTTTATTGAACTTACAAATACACGATACCCTTTCTGGACACCTTGTATAAACAAGGCTTAAATGATGTTATTTGTTGATTATTCTTAGATAACCAATATTTTGAATTATTTGAGAAGTAGGATTTTTGAAATGAAAGTGTATGTGAGAAATTGGAGTGCCTAAAATATTTTGAATTTGAAAAATACGAAAATATAACCGTTCATAGAAATTATTCAATTTTGAATTACAAGGTGAAATTTCACTTCTGATATACCTATATGTTAATTTTGGAGATTCCACCAAATATTTGGGATCACCAGAATTCTGGCGGAATGGAAGATAGAAAAGACTTCGTCTTGCTATTTGTTTTACTTATTCTACTTCTCGATATAATATAATAATAACGATCTTTTGGTGTATGTTTAGCAGAATAAATTGGAAAGTGAAACATTTCCAATTTTCATTTTACAGTAGTGAATCGCTGAGATTTGGTGAAATCGCCAAAAATAACACATCAAAATCGTTATTAATTCAATCTTCCTACTTCTTAAATCATTCAATATGTTGATTATCTAAGAATGCCCAATAAGTAGAATCACATGAAAACCAGTTTTCATAAACAAGGATATAAAAAGTGATCAATATGAGGAAGATGGATGGATTCAAAATGAAAAGGGCTAACATAATTTTTTACACAATTTGTAGCTTCCATATCTGATCAGAGTTGAGTAATATATATTCCAGATAATATCCATATTTTTTTAGGTTGCCTTGATCATCTGAATGTAAAGCTTTCAACAAATCCAAAGAATTCGATTGTGGAAAGGGATTTATTAAAAATTCTGCAAAAGTGCAGAAAAATAGATGATTAGTTCTGACACAAGTTTTTGCTTGGTTCAGAGCAAGGTAACAAAAAAATATGGCACTGGTGCAGCTATGGGGAGCTGTGGTGCTGCAGCTCCTCCCCTAATGACCTTCCTTCATTAATTTGTCTAGCAATATTCGTTCATTAATTATTGATCAGTTCAGCCCCTTATGCAAAATCCTGGCTGCGCCACTGGAAAGAGTAAAACATAAAAATAATGTAATGCACTCCAAGGATATCCGGTTTTTGAGGAAAACTGACTTTTTTTCCCTCGATCTAGGAAAAATTACCTTGAAATCCTTCTATGATTACAATTCCTGTTTTTTCTATTTTTTAGCGTTCTTGAAACTGATGAAGTTCCACAAGGATCAATTTGAGTACATGTTTACAACTGTACTCCAAGTGAAAAATGTGCATTATCCTGCTTTCTGTGAATTGGAAGAAGCAATACAGTGATCAACTATTCAATCTTATGTATTTTGTGTTGCATATCGTTAATGCTCACTTAATGCTCTCATCAAAAAAATAACACAAAAGTATATCATTATCTTTATTATGAATAAAGATGAAAATCATTTGAAAATTCAAATGAAATTCTTAATGTCTGTCTCCTGGCATATACATTTGTACAAGATGTAGAAAATATAAGTTAAGAAGTATATGTGGAAGTTACAAGTTGATAATAGAAGGTCAATTATCACATTCAGAAGGTCTGGTCGTAAACAAATTACAAACTGCCTCTTTCAAATTCTTCAAAATTTTGCTCAAAGGTACCAAGTCTTGCGTGTCATTGATTTCTATTGTTGGAATGAAATCCACTGGTGGATTCAATGCATGAGTCTTTTCACCATGTTTTTTGAGCAACTGTGAACCCTTGTCACTCTTAGCACAATCCAATATTGGAAGATGATTGATTTTGAGGTTCCTACCGCACTGAAAATAAGAATAAAATGATAAAACAATAGTCATATATCATCGTTATAATAATAGTAGCCTTTTTCATCACACATTTTATGATTTTACCTATGATGTGAATTGAACTCACACGTTTTATTTACTTGTTGTATTTAGGGCAGTTTTTCAACCAGAGATGATCTATGGACGGCGGCTAATCTGAGAAATAACAAACAGATAATTTCAGATCAGATAAGTCGCAATTGAGAGATCATCTCTAATTGAACTGGCCTTAGAAATAGACTGGGCGCCTTAACCACCCAGCCAAAGAGAACTTGATTGATACTCTGATGAATCCTTACATTTTAAAAGAATCCTATCAATTGTTGGTTGTAAATCAAAAAGAATTGATGAGTTTGAATTATCTACTTACAACTTCGGCAATCTCCTCAGGGTTCTGGTTATTCCGTATCATACAAGTCACGTATTTCAATTTCATGGATGGACTTATTGCGGAATCAATAACGCAAGCATGTATTTTGTTTGCAAAACATTCAAGTTCATCGTGTTGGCACTGGAATACAATGGATCCTCCTGATTCAATTGTCTAAAAATAACACATTGCAGCTTGGGGGATTCTGTTATTTTATGTGTTGGGTATTTTCTAAAAGACTGACCTCAGCTTTTCCATAAGGAATTAGCTCAATTGAAATATAGTCTGGTATTTTTTCGTGCAGAGGGGCTAACTGTCGAGTGATAAAAAATTTCGAATCTGTACAAAGGGCCTCATAATAAACTGTCAGCTTAATTTTATCAGAGAGGGGAACTTTATTGGGTATATTCCTAAGTCTGTTATAAAAGTAGTGGATAACGCCCCAAATTGAAAAACTTATAATGAGTATAATTATTAGTCTCCATTTAAAATTCATTTTCAACCTTAGCAATTCTTTAGAACTTGAACCAACATGGGTTAACACTAGTTAAGCTCCCAAAAGTTTATACCACAACTAAAAATTCCATATTGTGGTCCGTCTTCACATCACCACCATAAAATAAACAATAAATTGATTTTATTATTTGGATTTTTCAGAACTACAACACAGATAAGTGCTCACATGCATAGAATACGTTGTCTTGTGTTGTTGACCAAGGGTGTTTTTTTATCGAAATAAATCCTGAAAGTAAATTATTTAGGCATTTCTCATGAGTAAAAACTTGAATTGGATAAAATTTAACTTCTCTCACTCAGAGAAAAATATACTTACGTGAAACAACAGTGTCGTAACATATGATCGGCCATGGTGAAGAGATATAGCGTAGCAACTGATAACATTTTTTCATATAAACATAAAATAGTAATATAAGGGTATTTTCTTGAGGGGCTCAACTGCATAATTATTAATCCTGAAAGAAATATGATTGCTATCCTTGAGGGGGCTATATCAAAAAAGCCTCCCTCGGATGGCGTTAGTGATAACATGAGGGTCATTTAAGGCTGCCAGTTTCCCAGATTTAGGAGGGAATCTCCGATTTCACCTTACTTGAAATTGCATTGAATCATTAAATATCAATCAAACATACTATGGTCACCATAAATTTATTCATGTATTTGTGCTGCTCAGAATGTTTTTATAATTTCGTACATACCTAGACACAATAGTACAAAAAATTAAAAACTGAAGGGTTGGCCTTGGAGGGTTGTGGAATAGCACAAAATATAAAACAATAAACTAGCTATTAGGAGGAATATCATCAAGCTTTATTTTTAATTTCCGAAAATCTATCTGAATGATTTCCAAAAGTTCTTTCCTGTTTTATCGAAGCAATTTACAACATGATGACTAATTTAAAATTCAGGTTAGATTAGGTTTGTTATTTTTCAATATCAGCCATTCCTAATTTCCCGACTATTTGGATGATAAACAAAACTAATTATAGAGGATGGAGAGAAGGAGGAATCATTCCTATGGAACAGCTGATCAAAAAGTGTCCATCGAAACTGCATTAGATCGTATATGTTGCTTATATGGTTAGTGAAACTAATAATAAGCCCCATTCTTCGCATATGGTGGTTTCCGTTAATTTTATAATTATTTTATTGAACTCAACAATGCAAATGTTTGTAAAGTAAAGTCAAAAATAATACTGGATCATCCTACTTTAAGCATCTATTTTTAACCGCACTAAAAAGAATAATGGAAAAGAGATTACCTAGGTAAAGGACTCCTATGGTGAAAAATTACCAAATTGATCTTAAAGAAAATCAAACGAATTATTCAACTGCATTCTCGCATTTTTCCAACCATTCTTTCATTAATAAATATGCATTTGTTAATAACTTTTTTGACCAATTATCTCTAATTGTGAATTTTCTTATTTCAAACGTCTTCAGATGTGATCCCAGATATAATTGACATCTTGAAATTAAAAAGTACCTATTCGTTTCCTAGTAAAGATATTTTGCATCAGGTGACTGATGGCTTTCACAAAAAGTTTTCAGGTTGAAATTGCTTTGAAAAACAGACAGGAAGGAAATCACTGTAAGGTTCGTTTATATAACACCTTAAAGTCATTTAGGGTGGCAGGAAGATCTTTTTAACGGGAAGCGACCATTTTGCAAATGAACTGAACAATCTAAGTATATCAAAAAATGAATATATTGAGAGTATAATAGTATAACAATCAATGCTGCCATTTTTTTACAAATAACAATAATAAATAAAAAAGAACACAGTAGGTAAGCTGATAATTATCCCACACACATAAATAAAATAGTAAAATAAATAATAAATATTGTTGAATAAGAAGTATTCTGAAACGAATAAACTTTTTCATCATAAAGATGTTACTAAATGAAATGATTCATAGTTTCTGTTTCAATTTTTAATATATTTCGAGGTGTCTTGAAATACTGCTTCAACTAATGTTCATTACATACAGCCGCAGCTATCGACGATCATGTTGGAAAGCACTTTGGTAGTCAGTGTCTTATTAGTGTCCATATAAACTAACTTGAGAGGTGAAAATTGCGTTGTAGAGCAGCACATCGTGAACTCTGGTCCAGGTCTGTTTTTGAACCTCTTGCCATTTATTAACTTCTGGAAAATTATGGAGATAAAGAAGTGATGCAGATTAAATTAAATTGTTTCTCTGTATTCGCTAGTTTACTTTTTACAAAAATAGAATTTACCTGTAGGACGCTATTATGCTGTGATGAACTGAGGGTCAGAGCAGATGGGGCTGTGCAAGATCCTCTGCAGAAATAAGCATTATATTCTCTAGGCATAATAATCCAATTATCCCATCCTATGTCTGCAAATGACACCAGAAGTCGTTCTCTACAGCATTCTTTCGAACTGGAGGTACACTCTGACGATCTTCTAGCTCGCCTATGCTTCATTGCTCTTCTACGCTGTGAGTGAGTGTAGATAATAAGAAAAGGCTTCAGTTTCGTATGGAACGAAATTGGAGACCGATTCTTATCCATTCCACAAGTTTTACATGTGATATGTATAGCATGTGTCAACGAATATTTGTACTCTAGCCAATTTTTAACAACATAAGTAACATCTATAGTCAACCAATTTTCTAAAAACAAACAATTATGGAATTATTACTAGGCTAAGCGGTATTTAAAAATAATCTCAACGAATTGAGAATGTATATACCTGTGGAGCTGGTTTCTTGAATTGCGATAGGTCTGTTTTTCTGAAAACTTTTCTTGGCATCCCAATGCGTTATTTCAGATATCACAAAAGTTTGATTATGGGAATCGAAATCATCAGCCTCCTTATAAAATCTCAGTTCGGCGGAGCTTACATCCGATGGGAAAATATCACTAGGCATTTGAAATGGCAAGCAAGCTGAAGGAAATCGTGTGTTCCTTGAACAACTGGTATCATCTGCGAAGAATAAAAAATCGTTAATTGAACATCAAGGCGTGTCTTGATTTTTATCCGTTATCATTTGAATGCTTCAACTTCCTGGAGCTGCGCAATTTGTATTTGAGAAACTAGTCGAGGATAAAGATTTGACGAAAACGAAAAAATTGCGTCATTTTATTTGATTGGAAATTTGAGGACTCTGATGTTTGAAAACAAGTATAGATGATGATAGTAGTCGAAAAAAAATACTCATTTTATCAGCTGAGAAATTTCTTGGCTTCAGTTACATATTCAAAAAGACTGAAAGGAGATGATGAATAAAAAATTATAAGAATATACGTGCCTTCATAAGGAAAGATAACCGCCTGTGTTGTTTTTCCATAAAAGTCATCATCGTACTGATATTGGAAATGATCTTGATTAGGAAGTAGATTAGCGTACTCCTTCGTTTTCTGAAGATCCCTCTGGGATATTTGTGGCTTTTCCTTCAGCCGTAGCTTTTTCAAAATTTGGTACTTGATGTATTCGATTCTCATAGCAGTAACTTCTTTTTCCAGATTCAACTTTTTGTTATAGATGTCCGAAGATGGCTGGTCTAATATGTCATTATCGTAATCACTTTCACTAGCGAAATCTCGTAAATTAGATTTGTAATTATAACCGAAAAAATCCATCATGATTGTTTTTATATCGCGTTTTTCCGTGACGATGGATGGTAACGAAGACACAAGCATGACGAAAATAAATAAAAGAATCATATCGTGCTAAGAAGCCGCACCAAATTCGAAATTGTTCACTTCAAGTGAAAATTTTCTCGTACACAGACTTTTAAAATGAACGAAGCTATGGAATGCCCCACTCTTGTATAGCATTTCTTTGCCGGATGATAGAGCTGAACCTTGATCTCATATTTCTATCGGAACTTGTGCCGTTTATTTATGTTATAGATATAATAGTACTCTATTAGAAATAAAAAATGATTCACATTTATTTTCAAATGGACAGATGCCTTTAACCTCTCACCTCGATTCTCGTTAGAACACCTCAAAATAAATTCAACGCAATGCTTAGCGCCTTATCTTAATACGTTTTCTCTTATCGAGTGAATGAGTAGATACCAAAGGAATTCAAGAACATGAAAACAAATCTCATTCCAGTACCATTTATCATATTTCTGTTCACAGATGCAATAAGCAAATAAATTAATGATCCCATGCTTCTGCCACGAGTTTACGATACGAAATCGAAAGTGAGTCCAATGTGTCATTTATCAAAGAACACGGAAAGGACTGATGACTACACAGGCCAACATTAAAATCACTACACATTTTATGAGATCAGGGACCTCATCCATCGAACTGTTGCGTCACAAAAATATGAAATGTTGTTTCGTATGAATGAATTCATGTCATTTTTATTACGCACGATATTAGTAAGGTTCACAAAAAACAAAAATTTATCAACAGTGGCGTAGCGCAAAATTCGCCCCCTCCATATCTATGTTATTTATGATAAGTGAGACGCGTTTCTAAACGGCTTCAAGAAAATTGAAGCCGTGAAACCAAAGTCAATAAAAAAAGTCAGAATATTGAAAACATTCACTCTAAACACAATCTCTCACTCGTTTCTCTTGTTAGAATTGACACCAAAATATTGGATAATAATGAAGGGTCTTTCAACAAGAACTTTATTTTTTGAAACAAAATAAAACAAAAAATGTTGATGACAATGATTCAAATTTTTATTGTACAACAAAAAGAAAAGTTCGACAATTATAAATGAAAAATGATATCTGGTAAATGTCTACCACGACCGCGCTGACAGAAGTAAAGTCTTTCATCGGAATTTTTAATCACTTTTTGGCAACATCGCAGATTTTGTGTTTTAAGGCTGCAATCGATTCGATATAAGAGTCTGTCCTTAAGATAGCCCCACGAAAAATAATCAAGTGGTGTTAAATCCCTCGATCTGGCTCGCCATTTAACAGCCGAATTTCGGCAAATTATGCGATCAGCAAATTTGGTTTGCAATAAATTGATCGTCTCATTGGCTGCTTGACAAGTGGTACCGTCTTGTTGAACCACATGTCAGTGATATCCATGTCGTCATGATATATCGAGTTGTTAACATCTCGCGATAGCGTGATTCATTGATCGTTACCGCATTTTCAGCCTCATTTTCGAAAAAAAAAGGCCCAATCATGCCAGACCACATAGCGCACCATTCAGTGATACGTTGAGCATGCAAAGGCTTCTCAATAATCGCTCTATCATTTTCAGAAGCCCAAAGGCGTCAATTTCGCTTGTTGACTTACCCCGACAAGTGGAAATGCGCTTCGTCTGAAAAAAATTATTTTTTTCAGAAAAACCAGCGAGTTGTTCCTGAACGAATTGAGAGAATCTACGACGATGTGAAAAATCGGTCGGCTTCAATTCCTAACTAGTTGTATCTTGTACGGCTTCAAAGCCAAAACCTTATGCAAAATTCGCCATGTGGTGGTTTGAGATCACATCAGTTGTTGAGAACGTCGGGAAATCGACAAATTTGGATCTTCTTCAACACTGTGGCATACGGCTGCGATGTTGTCAGTTGAACAGCCCGGTCTAACATGCGTTGGTGTTGCCCCATCTTGTACCGAACCCGTCTACTCAAATTTAGCGGTCTCAGAAGGTCGATTATGTTATGTTGTTGATTATGTAATATTAACAGACCCCCCATTTTCATCTTTTAATTATTAATGCGATTTTCGAGCGAAATTGAATTCATTGTAACATCTACTACGAATATGTCAAAAAACTAACTGTCAAAGCTGTCATGTGCTAGGTGTGGCCACAATTGAAAAACAAAGTTCTTGTTGAAAGACCTAGGTAGTCTATGGAAAGACCTTCATACACAGTATAGGGACCAAACAGTAGTCACACTCCGTGGATTTTGAACTGAAATCGCATACACCAAAGGGAACTCGCGCATTCCTCCCTGCGCATGTAATCTTTTCGACCGCGAATTTAAAAATTGATTAGAAAAGGTTATTTGTATGGACCATTGTTTAGTCTATATTCATATAAAAATTATGACTCCGCTCATAATGTAACCGTAAATTTAATCACATTTCCCCATTAACAGAACGCATTCAATAAAAGATATATTGTTTTATTGTGGTTTTAATATCACTTTGAAAGAAACAGTAATTAGTGATGGAATTTACTCAATAATTTACTCAGGAACAGCCTCTGAAACGTTTTGAAATGTGTTAAAAATCATAGGTACCTTAGGTTTGTAAGTGAAATGACTCATTGAAATTTTTCTAAACGAAGATTGAGTTGAAAGTAGGTATTATATGGAAAAATAAGTAATTGGTTGTTGAAAGCATCGAATGTGTTTAATATAAAACTCAATACTTAAATTTCACTAAAACATTAATCTTTGAGTCCATGAAAATAACTTTCTTTTATATTGAATTGTTTCGAACAATTTATTTCAATGAATTCTCTGATTAGAAATACCCCGTAAATACTTCCCTGCGCTAAATATGCTGTTCTCTAGAAAGGGTTCCCTCATTATGGTGGGAAAAAAATAAAAAATCTATTGAATTATTGTTATATATATTATATTATTGTTATTTCTATTTATAAAATTGAAAATCATATAGATACACTCAAATATTTATCTAAAAAAATTTCACTCTTCTGCATACGCATGCAGTAGGCGTCAACCTCCTGAAATTCCATTGGTTCCTGATATTTCAACTAATCGTAAACAAATGACGACTATACTAAGCCTCCTGTAGGCGTAAATCTGCTAAAATTTCATTGGTTCCTGATATCTTAACTTATTGTAAAGAATTACGACAGTAGGCGTAAACCTCCTGAAATTCTATTGGTTCCTGATACCTCAACTAGTCGTAAAGAAATGACGACAGTAGGCGTAAACATCCTGAAATTTCATTGGTTCCTGATATCTCAACTAATCGTAAAGAAATGACGACAGTAGGCGTAAACATCCTGAAATTTCATTGGTTCCTGATATCTCAACTAATCGTAAAGAAATGACGACAGTAGGCGTAAACCTCCTGAAATTCCATTGGTTCCTGATATCTCAACTAATCGTAAAGAAATGACGACAACAGGCGTAAACATCCTGAAATTCCATTGGTTCCTGATATCTCAACTAATCGTAAAGAAATGACGAAAGTAGGCGTAAACCTCCTGAAATTCCATTGGTTCCTGATACCTCACTAATTGAATGAAGCACTACTCAAATAACGGAGCTTTTAATAAACAATATTTTCTACAATACTATATGTATCACTCACCTGTCGGTGTCTAATGGTATTGGGAAAAAAGATAGTTTGGGATTATTGAAACTATTGTTTTTGCAGTTGTATACGCTACAATTGTTAATCATTTTGGAATTAATTTGAAAATAACACAAAATTGAAACAGAATACTTACTGGAATAAAAATAAATGATTAAATAAATGAGCTTTGCTGGTTCATGGTAGATTTTGACTCAAAGAAATTCCACTGAATTATAGGTTAGGTTGTATTTTTTCTTCAACTTCTTCTTTGAATTTTAAATAGATCTCAAAAAATTATATTCTTCTGAATATTAAACTAATTAATTATTATATTTATAATAATAAAACAAACATCTGGTGATATTTGAAGCAGAAAATATTAGAAAAGCTTGACGGTATTTAAACAAGTATCAAGGACTGCCGTGATGTCAGGATATTTGCTTGCGCTTGTTCTATACTTATTTTCCTGACCATGGAGCAACCAACACAATTAATGTGAAAGAATTAACAAACCTTTATCATAATTTAAAATAGAAGCACTTCAAATCAGTTTTCCATGTATTATTATTATCACGATTATTTGCTGGAGAGATGATATTGTTTCGGAATCAATTAAAGGACATATTTCAACTCCTGATGATTTTGTTCTGGCAAAACGATTCATCTTAATAACATTTCTGCAGCTTCGTTTGAGTATTGACAATTTACAAAATGACACAGAAGTTTTGACGCTTGTCAAAAATGCATCATAAAGCATCTTTTATATCTTCTCGTGGGTTTACATTTCGATATCTTGCATAAATTCACTATTTTTCGTTGAGGTCCTGCAAATATCCTATGAGTAATCGAATGAGTTTGACCACGAATTCTTCATCAGGAAGTCAATCTCAATCCATTGAGACCATTTTCGGCTCGATATTTGAAAATTACAGACATTATTAGAAATCTTACATGTTTTATTAATTTATTTTAGGCTCATTTTTCATCTTGTCATCTAAAAATTATAGCTAGTCGACAAGTACCTAAGTCCATATCCATTATGCCTTTCGATATTTGGATCTCACACAAAAACTCGTTTTAAAGTTTAAAAAACTATAATTTGATGGGATTTCTTCACTCTGTCCTGTTAATTACCGAAACTTTAATTTTGATGGCCTGCAGTTGATTTCAGTTCTTCCTTGTTTGTTGTTGTTGTATTACATATCTCTATGTCAGAATAGGTCATCATCGTCGTTTGAGTGCTAATTTCTTTCCTTGTTTGCCGATTTTCATCCCCATATGAGAACTGTTGTACTTACTTGGTCAAATGTTTCTCTATCTATTTGTATACGTATATAATCATTTTCTTGTATGATGCCAGTAGGTTCTGATTTCATCACTCCGTATATTTTCAGAAACCGATTCCATTTCCTAGCATTCCTTCGTAGACATTTTTGTTCTTGCCACCAGCAAATAAACATTCAGTCTTTCTTTAAACTAATTATAAATTTTGTCATATTGTTCATAGTTTTCTTTATGTTATAAAAAAAGATGAACATTGCTGGACTCAAAACTCCTTGCCATAAACTTTCCGTTACTTCTTACGATATTGATCGCATATTTCCTGGAACACATAATTTATATTTAACACATTAGTAAATAAGTCCAAAGACTAGGTAAGAACTCAATATTGTTTTGCCAAATTTATTTTTATTCATCAAAATAATAATTCCAACGTTTCTCTAACTTTTCGATTCATCGAGATCATCAAAATAAGCTGTAATTTCGGTAATCACTTCTACATATCTTTCCATAGAGCATCTGTTTGAGTTCTGGGAACAAACGGTAGTTGATAGGGGACAGGTCTGGAGAGTACAGTAGATGTGGTTGCAATATGAAACTGAATTCGATCTCATCGAGACACGATTATCAACGATTTTAAGACCAAAAACTCGATAAATACCATCGAGTTGCCACCTTATTCGCTTGATCTAGCTCAGTGTGACTTTTTTCTTTTCTCGGGGCTGCAATTACCACCGCGGGGAACCAGATTTGTCTCCTTAGACACCATAAAAAAAGTTCGTAGAAGGAACTTAAGGCTATCCCTGAAAGCGTCTATATAAAATGTTACCATGATTGCAAAAAAATTTGGCACATATGTATCTCTTCAAGAAGAATATATTTTGACGAAGATTCAATAATTATTGAAGAAATTTGATATTTTTGCGTTTTATTTCAAATTTCCGGATACTTTTCTGTTAGAGAGTACAGCTATGTGCCACCCTTGACTTTTTCGTCGATCTATGAAAACGTACGCCAAATATTCTTGTATTTGAGTTTACTTTCTACAATTTCATTAATTCACAAGAGCAATTGTACACTTTCAATGTGTAAGTTACATGACAATCCACTCAATAGTTTTTGGGTTAATCGCTGAACGACTAATAAGATGAGTAATTTTACAATATTTATGGATACACACTAAAATCTGAAAAAAACATGTTTTCTATTTGTATTAAAATAAGGAAGTGCTTTCAAATGAATTACTAAATAAGTGGCGCTCAAATAAATATTTATAGTAATTACGATAATTTTTTCCATTTATCTTTGATTGGGTTGAGTATATATTCAATTAAATAAAGTTGTTTTCATGTTATGATCCATTATCAATAAATAGTGATGAATGTATACAATAAAGTAACCTTTTTTCTTTGCAAGAAATATTGAAAAACAAATATTCCAAAATCTTGTATCTATATATTGGACCAACAATTAAAAAACGTCCATTACGAACCCCAATTTTTATTATTTCAGTTCAGATTTAGGATAGCATTGACCTTTCTTGGAGGAACTAAAGATAAAATTGCCTAGAATGAACATGTAGCCGATTTAATGTTGAAACTGGCATTTTTTCAAAAGAATTCTCACTGGTAGGAGTGATACTGATTGTTCAATGACCTGAGAGCGAAGCGGGTGAATTATAATCTAAAATTTATGCGTTTTATTTATTATATTAATTCAGCAGTAATTATTCTTGTTGGCTCCATGAGAATCTCGTATTATTCATTACTTCAATGAAAGAATGCATTACTTATGGTAAAATTAAAGCGTTTTTTTTAAGCTTTTACAAAATAACGAAACTATTTATTTATTAATGTTCAAATTCTCCGTTTAATTGATTTAGAAATTTTATGTTTTCTATAGGAAACTGTAGATTCAACACTGATCTTCCAGAAAAATATCTTGAAATGGCAGATGCGCCAGTGCCACCAAATAATAATCTGAGAAGGAAACTGCCATTAGAGTAGATATATCAAAAAGAAAGGTAAATATGGTGTTTTTTCGTGAAATGCAATGGAGAATTATATTGTTCCTTCGAAGAACACTTTCCATTTATAAGAAGGTACATTTTTCATGACAGAAAATTTATGAATGATATGATTATCGCATTGTTGCTAATGCAGCCGAGATATACCTACCAATTTTCTCACAGCTTCATGGTGGTGATTTTTTGTGAAGAATATTAATTAAACTAACATGAAAATCAAATTAAATGAGACGAAGAAAAAAGAATATGAGAATGATTTTGTCCACATACGACGGTTTGCCGTTTTGGTTTGGTAATTTTAACTTTGAGCAATTTATCATATGATTATTGTCCGTTGGCCTTGCGTGTTCTACGTCCATGACTTCTCAGACGTGCGCAATCATACTTTTTATATTTCAGATATGGCAACGGTGCCCAGCTGTCAAATTGTCTCCGATACAACCAAATAGAACAAATGGTGTTGAAGTTTAGGAATATTGTTGCTGTATTTTATCCCGTAATTTGAAATAATGTTTAATAATATTTATGTGGAATAAGGTTATAGTTTTAAATACAGTTCCGATTGAATATCGCGAAGTTTCTGCATTTCAATTGGAATATCGACTCTAAAAGAATGGAGAAGAATACTTGTACTCTGGAGATCGGAACCAGTATCAACATCAAAAGAACTGATGGTAAGTGGTAATTTCTTTTGAGACAGTAGATATTGAAAGCCCAACATCCATATGAAAACTTTGAATTTTGAAACAATGGTATAGAACACCAAATATGTCCTGTTCTTTCGATATTGTCTTAGGTAATGGATGGATCGGTGACTTCATCCTATTGTCAGTTTTTCAACAATTGTATTTGTATTGTAGGAAATAAGTCATTTTGACATTGTTCTTTTGTACAAATAACAATTTTGCTACTATGCAAAAAAAAAATTTACAGAATTTTTAATGTTTTTCAAGTCGTTTTGTTCTTCAGGAGAATTTTCTTGGAAATTAGGTTCTCCAAGTCTTAACATGTGTTCGATTGTTTTATATGTATGTGGGTAGTTTCTTCGGTGAATCATATTGTCAAGAATACATAATTATTTCTGTTTTATAATAATCAAGGTATTCTAGTTTTCTGTATTAATGATTTGAAGCTGATGTGACATTTGAGAGTATCACAATATAAAACCTTATATATTTATTCAGTGCAAAAAATTATTTCATTTTGTTTGTATCGATTCATATTCATTAATACCTTTTATGGAATGATCCTGATCCACTATAACATTTAAATTTTGTTTTTTTAATAACTATTATTTGGAGTCGGTATGTTCAAAAACTAAAATTTCCAAGCTTCCTTTAAAAAAATTCTGTTCATTTGAATATTTTTGCATTCCTTTAAGAAATGTCAAGTGTTCACTTGTGATATTTGCAAGCGCTATTATTGGAAGACCTTATTCTATTTTTTTCTTCTCTCATTGCATTCAGTATATCACTGCTTAAAGAACCTACTTTTAGTTCTCCTTGAAGTTCCATAACATACAAATCAATAGGGAAGATACAAAATTGGGATCCCTATCATCGATGATATATAAATTCAATGAAATGTTTTCAATTTAAGATTGTAGTTCCTTGTTATGTTTCTGTCAACAATGTCTGAAACAGAAACAGGGGCGGACCAAAGATTCTTATCTGGGGAACTATATGGAAATATTATTCGAAGATGACACTGGTTGCTTCTAATATTTTCCCATTTTTACTATACAGAATATGGTTTGGTCCATTGAGACTTTATGCATAAATATGAGGTTGAAACGAATTTGTATGCAAAATTTAAACAATTTTTTTGTCAAAACCGGCATCGTTTTATGAGAGCTCCCCAAAAACATCAAATGTGACTATTTCAAGTGTTTGCCCGACCGAAATTCTGGAGAATCTTGTCTTGCGATAGATCAATTTTTCTGATAATTACACCGACCAGAAAGAAAAACAGCCAAACTAGTTGATGGCAACTATACTTTCTTTTGAAAGGGCCCCCCTAAAGGCTCATAAAAAATTCATGGCATTGCTTTTGCTATAAAGAACAGCCTGATTCCACGAATTTTGAATGGTTTTATTTCTACTGTATTTATTCGGTAAACGAATAAATGCTATATAAATAATCATGGTAATGTTTAATTATTAGGTTTTTAGTTTCATTCAATGACATGTCTTAATGCTATGTTATGATATTGATATTATGATATATTACAGTTTTTATTTGAATAATATTGTGACTGAAATAAAACTGAAGGAAAAATTTGAAATTGGTTTTTGACAATGGCATAAATACTCTCTGATATAAGAACTATCGGGAAATTTGAATCGAACTTCTTAATATTTATTGAATCTCCTTGAAAATATGCTCCATTTGAAGCGATATACATGTGCCAATGTTTCTTCCAATCATTCAAATATTTTGTATAGGCCCTTTCAGAGATGGCAGCTCCTTCTGCGAACTTTCTTTAATGGCGTCTATGGAGTCGAATCTGGTTCCTCGTAATTTCAGTCAGGAGAAAAGAAAAAAGTCACGCGGAGCTAGGTCAGGCGGATAAGGTGGCAACTCGATGGGATTCATCGATTGTTTGGTCTTGAAATTGTTGATAATCGTAGCTCGATGAGATGTTGCGTTTTCATGCGTTATCCACGAATTGTTCTACCACAAATACGGTCGTTTACGGCGAATATTTTCACGCAAACTTTCTTAGTGAACGTTCGGCCTTTGGAAACGAATGCATAATGAACTACACCTAGCGAAGAAAACAATGAGCATCGTCTTTATTTTCGGTTTCTTCCCACCCATTCCGATGATTGTTGGTTCGTTTGTGTGTCGTTTCCATAGACCCATGTCTTGTCACCAGTTATGATCCGTGTCATGATAATTTTCGAGTTCAACATTATTTTTTTTATCGTTGATTATAGAGGTCGATGGTCGTCCTCATCTTCGACCATCTCCCGACCGTTTTTAAAGGCTTCCAAAACTTAGGTTTTCGATAAAAGCCGTTTTCAGCCTTCGCAACGAGCCAGCACACGAAATTTCTTTCAAAACACGAATTTTCGGAAAAACCCCCTGTTCAATTTTTTTTCCGTTTTAACAGTCGCAGACTACCACTATTTATGTATTTACGGACAGCCCTACCAACATACAGAAACTTCGAATACTTGAAAATACTTGACGCCGACAATTCAAATGAGAATTTCTGGATACTTTTTTAAGATTGTATGATTATTGGTTATTCGAGCTAAGGCCCATTTATACCGATTACATTAGTGTTAAGCGTCCCTTAAATGAACCCTCAACTTAAATTGCGTTGCACCAACTGTTAAGCGACTCTTAAAAGTCTGAAGCGATCGTGTATGACCACTTAACTAATTAAGGGCTGGATTCTAAATTAATTTGTTCTGTTGTGGTTTTCGAATGCATTTGATCAATAACATTGATTAAAATAGAAATATTTACTTTGAACAACGCTTATGATTTCGTGACGACTTCTAAATGGTAGAAATTGTGGAATTTGGAATTCCTAGGCGTATACAAAAGATATTCATATTTCGATTAAATGGATGAGTTGCCACTCTTTCAAAGATTTCCCTCAACAAAAGAGACTATCTTGCATTTACTGGCATTAATAAAACACCAATTAAAATCTTCTCTGAATGGGTACCATTTCTATTGAGAAGCTTGCTCCTTATAACAAACATAAAATAATTTACTGGAACTGGAATTGGCTGTTAGGAAAACGGTGAAGTTCGTTTTAAATAAACTAAACTTTGAGGGAAATAGTCTCAGGTTTATATTTATTTATATACAAAATTATTATTTATTATAAATGAAGTATATTATTTGATGAGTTATATGACTTTTTGCAACTAAAAATTCATTCAGAAACAAAGATCCCGACCACAGAACGATAGATGTATTATCTAAATTTTGTTGATGCGCAGAACATCAAATAACCAGCCAATGAAATGGCTTTGTTGAACTAGGGAAAAGGAGCGCAGAATTAAATACTGAAATATCACCAGATTGAAAAAGTTGAGCGTCGCTTACTTATGTTACCGTTAAGTGACAATCGTGCGCTTGGAAATAAATTTAACTGACCCTTAAGTTCAAGCGGCACTTAGTTAAGCGATAATTTTTTGTGTCATAGATGCAAACGGGCCTAAGTGTATTGATTTTTCAAAAGGTTATACTGAAAAATAAAGTTATTGTTCTCATTTTTCTTCAAATTTCCCAACCATACTGTGTATAGAATATGTTTTTGATTGTCTGCCTTACAGGTCGAATACACTCGGCCATTGTGGCCGACATCAACTATGCCATGAGAAGTGCCACTGTGGAATGGTTCGAACAAGGCGAAACGAAAGGAAAAGAAATCGATATGGTAGCTATAACAACATTGAATCCAGAATTGATAATAGTGAGGCCCAGTGAACGAAATAACATACAGGACAACACTTCAACACAGAGCAATCTGAAGCCTTTGCTAAGAGTGAGTGAAACGGACTTGAGATGCGAAATATTTGATGACAGTTCATTTCTGTGGTTCATAAATATTATTTTGATATTATTCTCATGGAAACGTGCAAACAAATCGGGAAAATCGACCGCTTACTGTTGAATTCCAGCACAGCTTTTGATGAGGATCGAAATAGTATCGTTACACTTCCCAAAATTATAAAAAAGAAATCATAATTCCCATATGTAGAAGTTCTAACATCATTGTCATTCCTTCAAACTGTTTTTCCTAGTAATCAGTATCATATCTTACATCTTAAAGTTTCTCTGGTGAACTAGCTTTCAGAAAATAATGAGATATTTGAATAGTGAGAATTTGAATCTGTTTAAGATTGTAGATTGAACCCGTGAAATTCCATGTTTTTATGAATTCAAAAATTGGTACAAGCGAGTTTAATTTTTTTTTAATGACAAATAAGTATGTACTTAACCGATGCTTTTATACCATGCTGCTAAGGAATCTTCTGGATCATCTGACGAAGATGTAAGTTCCGGAATGACCCAGCCAAGAAATTTTTATTCCGGGGAAAATGATGATGACTTCAACAGTAACCAGTTTACAACTGAAACAACTACCGTATCGGTATTTGAAATATTTCTAACGTTTTGCTTTGATATTGATTTATTGTTGTTTGTTTAAATGGAATGAGCATATTTTTATAATTGAAGTTTATTTTTTATATTCACGAATATAATTTACAGGTTGCAACCAGGCAGTCAATGGGAAGCATAAAGTCTAATAATGGTAAGTGCAGATGTATGTCTTCCTCTCCGTTCAAATGTCTAAAAAGTTTTTGGCGCTCTTATGAACTTGTACTAATGTCTATAATTCTTCGATTTTTGGGTGAAAAATGGTATTAATCGTTTTATTTAGACCTGCTGTTAGCGATTCTATCGAACAGGAGTTTTGTTGAATTTTTTTCACCGCTGCTGTTTGCCAAATAAGCTGCTGTTCAGAAGGTTCATCAGTTTAATTTTAATGCAGCAAAGGATCTGCATTAACTTCTGTCAAAACAAGGCTATTTTCAAATCCGAAGAATTCGTAAAATTAGGTTGGTGTTCAATGTAGACGCTGAGGATGAAACATATATAGTCCAATATCATACGAATACGTTGATACCATTTCGCTACGATCTGTATGAGTAAGTCTCAAAGTAATGAACTATCTGGGATAGAGTAATGACTAAGGTTCCTGCTTCTCGAACAGAGCCCTCAATTCTATACCGTGCCCAATCAAATTTTCAAATCTAGCATCATGTAGGTGGTATTAAGAGGTTTCGAATATAGTTATAGTGTTAGAGCTTCAAAGATAGAGGTGAACAAAGAAAAAATTCGGCACACTTTTCAATTTTGCTTTGATAAAGGGGAGAATGAAAGTCAGGCGGCGGCATGTCTCACACGTCACCAGCCAAAAGCTTCGGGACCTTGGTTGGGAGCCTCATAGTCCAGATCTGGCACCAGGCGATTATCATTTATTTTTTTCCATGTCTAACGCTCTTGGTGGTGTGAAATTGTCCTCAAGAGAAGATTGTGAAAAATTATTATCTCATTTTCTTGCTGATATGGACTAGACATTTCGGAAAGAGGCATAATGAAATTTCATTCTATATAGCAACAAGAAACTAAAAAAAATGGGTGCATATTTGAGCATTAACGAATGATGTTAAATCAAGCCCCAAATTTAAAGTAAAAATAATGAATTTCTTTTTTTCCAACCTAATATTATATATATAAGTACATCCTCCATTCCGAAAGAAACCGAACTATTTTGAAAAAAATAGTACCACTAGTGCCATCTGTTGCAATATTTTACTCGTAGATGGCTTAGTCTTTCGTTGACAACTGGTATAAATTTCATGACATTTTGGATGCATACCACAAAAGTTATTGCGTTTTAAATGTCAGTGTCGGTCGGAAAATGAGTTTCAAACAAAAAGCTGCAATTGATTTTTGCGTTAAACTTGGTAAAACTTTCACTGAAACGCACCAAATGCTACAAAATGCATATGCGATGATTGTCTATCCCGTACGCAACTTTACGATCGGTTTGGGCGATTCAAACCGGGTAGAGAGACGCTGGATGATGACGAAAGATCATGCCGTCCCAGAACCGGATTACCGGAAGAAATCATCGAAAAAGTGCGTGAATTCATCAAAAATAACAAAAAATCGACGGTGAAAGTTATTGAATTGGAATTAGGCATGCCGCAAACAACCGCATACCGTATTTGACCGAAGTCTTGGGCCCTAAGAAGGTTAATTCCAGAACATCGAGAAATCGGCAGTTGGACTCTTTTGCAGGATAATGCACATCGTTCGCGAATTGTAACTGAAGTTTTGGTCGAAAATCACTTTATTCGTCTGCACCGTTCGCCCTTTTCACCAGAGATGGCTCAGCGCTATTTCTATCTGTTCCTTAAACTGCATTTGCGATGAAAGGAAAGTGGCACGCATCGATTTAGGCCATTGAGAAGGCGACGACTAGTGTTAGGTAGTACACGTCTTGAAATTAAGTTTGTAAGGGATGCCTCATTTTTGTACTGAAACAGTACATTGTACCACTTCAAATGAGGCGAGGGGGTCTGGCCGTTTATGACGCGATACGATGTCGAAAAAAAATTTGTACTAGTATAGACGACGGGTTGTTGAGGCGATGTAGCGTAGCGAGGGTGAGGTAGGTGAGAACTAGGAACGTTGATGGTCTGTCTCACTTCTAATATGTCGATGCAAAAGGAGGGTAACGTTAACTGTCGACAGAATTGGAGTAATAAAAGAGGCAAAATTTAGAATGCAAATTAATTTGCAAGTTGGATTTTTAAACTTTAGGGCGGTTGGCGAGTGAGGGGAAGATTTTACTGAATATGCGGGTTTTGTTATTCAAAATAATCGGAGCTAACTGTGATTATATATTCTCATGTAATAGAAATATTTTAAGTTTCCTCTCACATCATACACAGTTTTCCTGTTCGTTTTAGAACAATATGTTTTTATAAAAAGTATCTAATTAGGAGTGATTTCGGTCTGAATTCTTTTGTGAGACTTCATTATGCCGAAAAGATATATTGCTTATTTATGGCTCATCGAAATTTCAACATTTATTAGGGTCGTCATTTATTGACTATTACTATTCCGAAAATGTCAACTAGGTATTTTATCATTTGTGTAAATTTGGTTGATAAGAAACTGAATATTTCGCCCTTTGATAATAATAACAACTCGTTCAATTTTTCGTTGAATCGACTTTTCCTGTCTTCTAATTTTTCTTTATCTATGACGAACAGAATTCCTAATAATAATTCATATTTTTAAATCGGAAAAATTAACACTATAATGTCATGAGATAGTGGTACAAAAATAGCAGGTAGTAATCAAGAGCTTAGCGTTTTATTCCTTCTCTGAAGAATCAATATTTTACACAGTCATCGAAAAATTGTTTTTTTGTTGAGTTCAAAGATCTCCTATGAAATCCCATCATATCTGGTAAGAGGTGCCAGTGACAAAGACGCCTACTATGAATCAGTACATCCCCTCAGCCCTCATTTACCTCTGTTTCTGTCGTTTTTGTACCGGTGACCAGGACTTATCCCCCTCTCCCTCTTTGTATTTGTCGCGTGGCTTCATCGCTTTCTGGTCCTCATCCAGGCGAAGTGGGACATTTGAAGTAAGGTGGTGTATTGTATAAAAATGAGCAGCTCTTACATTTCCGTGATGAGCCGCCTCTTGTAAGAGGTACCTAGCTACGACCGATGCTCTAAAGACCATTCTAACACAGGACATGGAGAAGTCTTTCCACAACTTGTTGGAGCGTGCAAATTTGTGTATCGCTGCAGAAGAGGAATGCATTAATTAATAAAAATGATTTGTTCTAAAATATACATTGGTTTTTTGTTTTTGTTTTTTGGTTTTTTTGGAATGGAGGATGTATATAAAGGTCGGATTAAGAAAGAAACTTATATCGATAGTTTTGAGGCTGGATATAATTTTTCAATGTCAATTTATCGATTTTTCTATGACCGAAAAAGATTTTGACTCTAACATCAAACTTTTTTTCGTCGTATAATAAAAAACAATTTTTTTGTTTATATTATCAACGATTTCTTCTAGGGATAATGAAATCGTCATCTAGGGTCACTGTAGGAAATGGATATGGTGTTTTAAATAATGATTCTCCTACCACAAATACAACAAACAGCTCAAGTTTAATACCGTCATCGGTGAGTTAACCACTTTATGGGAGATTCTTGAAATTATAAGCGATCTCGATTTCAGAACAATCGACGTGCCAATGTATTGAAGGAAGTCGAAAAATTGAAGAAGAACCGAGAAGAAAGGCGGCAGAGACAGGCGGAAGAGAAAGCAGAAAAAGAGGCATTTCTTCAGATGGCTCCTGGCAATCCTCATTGGGAATTCTTAAATATGATATTGTGAGTTATACACTAATTAATCGCGATTTTCAATTTATTCTGACAGTAGGCAATCTGATGACACTGAAATTTACTTGAGCTTCGCGGGTACACTAGAATTGGCGGTAGGATGGAATGAATAAGTGGTCTTATTATTTATCAATGTAGGAGGAGATTAGCCGTGCATTCAGTAGTAAGTGGAAAATTATTTGGGTTCTTGGCTAATGGGGCTATTTATAATCAAACAACCATTGGTACAAACACCTATATTTCGGAACTATATTGGTTCCTTCATCAGGATGCTGAAAAGTTTTATTAATAAATTTACACAAGAACCCAGTTTATACCAGGCATGGGGACAAAAATCTTAACAATAAAAATATCTATTTAAAACAATTATAAGAAGGAGTCATCAACAACTAAAACATAATGTTACTCACATGCGTCAGTTGCTGTAGAGAAAAGAGGCAAAGTGTACGGAAAACATTCCTCAGAAAATAGCTACGGCTACAATATCAATGATAAAAATGGAGACATTTAAAAACCGACAGATTCAAAACGGATACACCGCCTCGTTCTCATAGATTTGAAATTGATCTCTTTTGCCTTCTCTGCTCTCGTCTGTGGTCTCTCCTAACCTAAAACGACTGTATCCGTTTTTGAATCTGTCGGTTTTTAAATGTCTCCATTTTTATCATTGATATTGTAGCCTCGTAGCTATTTTCTGAGGAATGTTTTCCGTACACTTTGCCTCTTTTCTCTACAGCAACTGACGCATGTGAGTAACATTATGTTTTAGTTGTTGATGACTCCTTCTTATAATTGTTTTAAATAGATATTTTTATTGTTAAGATTTTTGTCCCCATGCCTGGTATAAACTGGGTCCTTGTCTAAATTTATTAATAAAACTTTTCAGCATCCTGATGAAGGAACCAATATAGTTCCGAAATATAGGTGTTTGTACCAATGGTTGTTTGATTATAAATAGCCCCATTAGCCAAGAACCCAAATAATTTTCCACTTATTATTTATCATAACAACGAGATACAACCAGTTAAGCGAATTAGCCGTGTGCTGCAGAGCACCAAAAGTACTTTCAAGACGTTTTACTCATAGATTAAAAAGAATAAAGACAGGAAACTGCCTTGTATTGCCAGTACTAAAAAGCCGCAGCGACAGTAGATGGCGCTGATATTGCATATGTAATACGACGAAAAGTCGTATTACGTAATTGCAATGCTGCAATAAATGGTTCCAATAAGGGAACCTCAAAATGATACGAAAAAATGGAAAACATTTTTATAAAAGTTGGGGTTCAACAGTTATAATTATAAAAGCTTCTGGAGTATGAAATTTTTAATGTATTTTGGATTGATGATAGAAAATTACAATTGATATTTGATTACAGATGCTTCATTAATAATAATCTATAACATACACACTTGAATTAGTATACAATGACTTCTTTCTACACTCATAAATAACCAAAGAGAGAAACATCACAATCAATATTCTACAGATAAATGAAAATAAGTTCATTTATTAAAATAAATTGTACACTTGGAGATGACACTTATGCTGAAATAATCCATCCACTGGATTGAACGCTTTTGTCAAAGACATAGTAGTTGAAGTACCATGTTAAATACACTGATCAACAATTTCTAGGGATACTTCTCTTCATTTGTATTTTTTTCAAGTTATCTCGTAGTTATCTCGTGAATATCTGTACATTACATGTTCTCTAAGGAAAAATTAAGATGTTTTGAGTTGATTATATCAAATTTTTCCTCACTTCATGGGCTCTTGTTCACAAAATCGATTATTATCTGTAGGCTGTTACAGGTGGAGTAAAAGCAATGTGGTATTTATTATTAAATCTGTTTTTTTCTCTCGTTCAAACATATAATGTGACAATAATTGAAGAAATGAGAACAATATCAGCATATCAGTCATGCCGAGAAGACGTTTGGCTCCTGTGCAACGGGACCAAGTCATACGGTGGATACAGGAAGGTTTGTCCCAGCGAGAAGTGTCCCGGCGGTTGAATGTTTCGCAGAGTGTCGTGAGTCGGGCTTGGAATAGGTTCATCCAAAACGACTCAGTCCTTATGTTCATGGGGGAGGTCGGCAGCGCAGTACAACAGCTGCCCAAGATCGTCTTTTGATCCTCAATGCTAGGAGAAATCCCACTTACCCGGCGTCGCGGCTCAATAGATCACTGAGAGTTGCAACAGGAGTTCTAATTTCGAACCAGGCTGTAAGACGACGACTACATGTTCTTGGTTTGAGCACGTAGGAGGGTACAACATCCCCGTTTGAATAGGGAACACCGGGTTCATCGACGGCAATGGGCTGAGGAGCACCGCAATTGGACAGTTGAAGATTGGAGCCGATGTTTATTTACGGATGAGTCTAGGTTTCGTTTGGTCAACTCCGATGGACGTATTCTTCCTCGGAGGGAAAGAGGTCAAAGGTATGCAGAACAATTTATGGTACCCACAACAGCTTTTGGCGGAGGTTCTATATGTGTATGGGGAGGCATTTGTTAGAACCAACGCACAGAGTTGATTGTTCTGCAGAACACCACAATGACCAGCCAGAGATATCACGATATGATTATTGAACCCATAATTGTTCCGTTTGCTGCTGCCTTGAGAGAGAATTTCAGTTTAATTGACGATAATGCCCGTCCACACCGTAGTCGTCTGGTTAATGAAGCGCTAGAAACTCATGCTATTGATAGGATGGACTGGCCAGCTCTCTCTCCAGACATGAATTGCATCGAACATGTCTGGTATGAGATGTCTAGACAATTGTCAACCTTAAAACAACCGATCAATAACCTGGAGGACCTTGCTAACGCTTTACTGGATATTTGGACGAATTTGCCTCAAAATTTTATAAATCATTTGATTGAAAGTATGCCTCGTAGGGTAGAATCCTTGAGACGAGCTCGTGGGGGACCAACTAGGTACTAGCTTAACCGGAACTTCAGCCTTCTTGTGGTTTCATAAAAAAAAATTTTATATTATTCAAACACAGAATTTTGAGTGTTCCTAATAAAATTCTTTTTTTCTCTCCAACTTTCCAATTTTTCATTCTTTTCTCAAGTGAACCATATTATCAACTGAAAATACTCTGATATCTGACTAAATTTATAATCTTGGAGCGAATATTTCAGAAATAAATTTAGAAGAAGTAAGTTATCCCTATCAATTGTTGAGCAGTGTAATTCAAATTATACTAAAATATTAATTAAATCTTCAGAATTCATAGATACATATCTTATGTAGGTAGATATTTGTTTCACAATTAGGTATATATTACATCAAATACCATAATTCATGATGCATGAAATATGTGATGAATAATTAATTTCTTTATTGGTTGCATACATTTCTAAGTTTTGAATTTTTTGTATGAACTTTTCGAATTGATTGAATTAAATACTTTCATATTCGTGTTCTTTGGTGAATTGAAGAATGTAATTTCTGGTTTGTTTATCTTGTCATTGCCACAACTTCTTAGCATGCAATACGACCACCAGGTATATGTTGTTTATTTTAATGATGATTTATTTTCAAGGGAATACCGCCGTGGCCTGGATATAAAGCCTTTAAGTGAGAATGACGCTGTAGAGGATCATACGATAACAGTTTGTGTCAGGAAGCGACCTCTGAACAAACGAGAGTTGCAAAAGAAGGAAGTAGATGTCATAACGATTCCGAGTAAAAACCAACTTATCGTACACGAACCTAAAAATAAAGTTGATCTCACGAAATATTTGGAAAATCAGCTCTTTCGCTTCGATTACGCTTTCGATGAAACATGCTCAAATGCCATGGTATATAAATATACGGCACAACCCCTGATTAAAACTATTTTCGATGGCGGATTTGCTACATGTTTTGCCTATGGTCAAACAGGTTCTGGGAAAACCCATACTATGGGAGGTGATTTTAATGGTAAAAACCAAGACTGTCAAAAGGGCATTTACGCTATGGCTGCTGCGGATGTATTTCAATGGGCAAACTCACCTAAATACAGATCATTGAATTTGGTAGTTTCATCAAGTTTCTTCGAAATATATTCTGGGAAAGTGTTTGATTTACTCAACAACAAAGCTAAACTTAGAATTCTAGAAGATGGTAAACAACAAGTCCAGGTTGTGGGCTTGACTGAGTTAGTGGTCACTTCTGTAGAAGATGTTCTTAAACTCATTCAAAAAGGCAACCAAGCAAGGACATCTGGACAAACTTTCGCTAATGCAAATTCTTCAAGGTCTCACGCTGTATTTCAAATATATCTCAGATCTAATAATAATATGCACAAGATACATGGTAAGTTTTCTCTTATTGACTTGGCTGGTAATGAACGAGGTGCCGATACATCCTCTGCTAATCGACAAACAAGTGAGTGAATCATTTCTTGGTATAATTAAAAAATTCAATAACAAATTAATTTAATGAAGGAATGGAAGGAGCAGAAATCAACAAGTCATTACTGGCTTTGAAAGAATGTATAAGAGCACTAGGACGCAAAGGCGCGCACTTGCCATTTAGAGTTAGCAAGTTGACACAAGTCCTAAGAGATAGTTTTGTTGGAAGTAATTCTCGAACATGCATGATAGGTATGGTCTCCCCAGGCGTTAACTCATGCGAGCACACTCTGAATACCCTTAGGTAAGAATAATTATTGATTGAAACATACTCGAACAGTGTTTGTTAACCTCAAACTTAGGTATGCAGACAGAGTAAAAGAACTGGGAGTTGGCGACCTCCAGACAAATGATGGAATCAACGAAGAACAGGAAGGCTTACAACACTTGAGATCTTTGAGTGAAGCAGACATGACCCCAGAATTGTTCGATTTTCATCAAGTTATCTCTGATTTACAAATCGCTGAGGATAATATGTTAGATAACCAAAAGCAATTATTTGATAGTATAAGGACGGATGTAGAAAAATTGTCTCAACAACTGAAGATGACTGAAGAGGTTGCTTATGACCAAGAAGGTATTTATTCAAATTTTATTTACTTTCAATAACTGAAATTTGCAAATCTATAGTTGTTCTCGCTTTGCAAAATTTCCAATAATTATTACATAACCTGAAAGATGGTTTTCTTGCTTAAAATGAAGAGCTCATGCTCATTTTAGTGGTTTTTTTTCCAATCTGAAGGACCCATGGTATCGGCCATCTGGTCAATTGCTTATATATTATAGATATAATGTAATGAATTACCATTACTTTTATTGCTATATTTTAAGATGCGTTTACAGAGGCAACAAAATTGCTGCATTATTATCATTGATTATCTCTTGACTTGATTAAATTAAATGAAAATTTACTTGAACTTGATATAAATTCCATGAATATACCCTATTGTACCGATTATTCAATATTTTGTTTCGTCCCTGAAGAAGTGTGTGTGTGTATATATATATATTTTTTTGTTTAAAATTTCTTGGGTGTATAGCACTTATCCTACTAATAAATGGTAATTGTTAAATTATTATTTTATTTATTTTATTTTTCCAACACATGTTTCGGCGTGTCTACGCCTTTTTCAAGGATAATAATTCAGTCGACAATTTCCAGTAAATTACATAATAATAAATACACAAATATATCAACAAACAACACAAAGCTTTTACGTATTTCATTCAAATCGTCCGTCAAGATATTATTTTCTCCTTTGATCAAACTTTAAAAAATCTTCAAATATTAAATATTTTCGTCAGCCATGAATGAAATAATGTGACGATGATGCGCTGTCACGATTTTATTTTTCAACTTCTTATTCCAATTTAATGCTGCGACACCTGTACGAATTAACCAACAAGTGATAATCCCAAATCTGGGTTTGAATTGGTTCTTTTCGATCTAAATGGAGTTAGTAGTAGAAGATTAAAAATTTTTATTTCCTTATTTATGTTATGAGATTGAAATAAATTTGGGCCAAGTTTTTGATGTCTGTTTTATCATTCATAGCTTCTTTTTCTTTTTTGATGTGGATTATTTCTAGTATGTTTCTAGTTTTGTTGTTTTTTTCTTTTTCCAGGATAGAAAAGTTCTCAAAATCCATTTTATGTTTTTCTGTTTGTTCATGCTTTTTTAGTGCGGTCATATTTTTGCAAAATTTGTGCCCATTTATTCTTTCCTTTATATATTGTGTTGTCTGTCCTATATATACTTTTGGGAAATCCATACAATTTATTCGGTAGACACAATTCGAGATTTTATTATTTTGGATTATTGATTTTAATTTTGTGTTTATGAATTTCAAATTATTTGTGAAATAAAAAATAAATAAAATAATAATTTAACAATTACCATTTATTAGTAGGATAAGTGCTATACACCCAAGAAATTTTAAACAAAAAAATTTATATCAAAGCACATGAAATTCTAACAAAAATGCATATATATATATATAGATAAATATATACAGGGTGCGGCAAATGTCAGTTAACCGTTTAGCATATGAGAGAAAAAAAAAGCAAAAATAATTGCAAATAAATTTATTTTCGAGAAAAATATAACATCAATAATTACTTGTGGCCTCACATTTTATGTTCGAATTCTTTCGCTCTCTCTTTAACACACATGCGGCATCGTTTACTCACGCTTGAACAAAAAAACGACCTGAACGCGGCGCGTCGACTACGGATTTACGATACAGTTTTGCTAATTTCAACACAATATCCGTCAAGTTTTAGGTAAGAAGTGAGCAAACAAACACGTTCTTCTTTCGTGTACTTTACACGCGCAACCATGGCAACGAGCGCACTGTACACAACAACACTACTACACGCGGATAACTCAACTCGCTATTTTTCAGCTGCCTCCTTCCGCCCTTGGTATGATACTGGCCGAGAATACGCGCATGCGTGAATACCAGACTGTGTAAACTGACTTTTGGCGCACTCTGTATATATATTGTGTAGTTTTAACAGAATAATAATGCTTGCCGACAACTCAAATCAAGAATTTGTTCCTTGGGATATTCAGCGATAAAAAATGCTATAGTATTTTTTTATCTAACCCAAGCTTTCGAGAATCATTTCATCTCTTCATCAACGGTCTGCAAGATGTGAATTTAAAAAGAAATTTAATAAGTAAGAATAAAGAGAACTCGCATATATTCAAGTTTCCTTTCAGAGATGTTGATGATATGGAATATTTCATATCTTGTGATGAAATTATTTAGGAGATGGCAACTGCAACAAATTGAAGAACATAAAGAATATTATCAAGAAAATTGATCAGGAGAATTTTGAAAGAATGCAATTGTGTTTCTGGACAGATTTGTCAATGTAATAGACGACTTTGTCTTTATTTATATAGTCAATAAAATCAATGCTTGAAAATTGCTTGTGAAAAAAATCATTAGTATGAAGATTTATCACTTCTACAAGAATTCTTTATCTTTCATTTTTATCGATATTAAATGAATTTTAATAATTCTGTATATTTCTATGAATTTTCTATCCGATATAGTTTATGAATCTCAAAACTTTTACTTCTGCAAAATTTGGAATATCGCCTGTATCTATGGAGAGACTGGATAATGCTGTTTTTGTATAATCTAATGTCTTTTTTATGTGAAGAAATTTGTTGACTTGTTGACATTTGTTCTCTTGGTTTCACTTAAATATACTTGGTCACAAGCACCACAAGGAATTTGATGTAGGTACAATGTTGGACTTTGTGTTTTCAGGTGTTTTTATCTTTCAGATTAGTATAGAATTACTTTGTTTTATTTGTATATTTGAAAGTTATTCCGTTATATTCTCTTTTCAGAAGTTTTGCTTCGAGTGGTAATGTTATTATTTACAATATAAGAGTCATTTGTCCCTTGTGGTCTGTTTGCTTCTTAAATTTGTTATGATTCGGTGTATTGTAAATCAAATTCTTCAGAAGTTTCCTCGGGTAACCATTTTCTATCACAATGTATAATTTGTTTGGATTTGGATCGATGAAATCTGGATGACATCGATCTTTATCTTCATACTATGACTGGATTTCTAATGGATGAATCTGTTGGCTGCTATACCTGTATCAGTCTTTTTTGAGAATGTTATCGTCTTTAGTTATTTTAATGTCTAAAAAAAGGAACTGATTGATTTGTTTCTTCTTCGATAGTGAATATGAAAATCAGAATAACCAAGATTAAGATTTCATTCTCATTCCTTATTAGTTTCACAGCTCACTGATTACCACTCAGCTTATATTTTGAACTTTTTTTCAGCTTATTGTAGGAGTTGGCAGGAAATTGGCCGTAACCTGGTTTCGAATATAGTTAGAGCTATGGAAATTGCATCTGATTACGAGTCAAAATTAGTAGCAGAAGAACAGTTGAGTAGGAGAACAACTAAACGAAAATAAGTCATATGGAGTAATCTTCTAATTGGTTGAATTGAACATGGAGATTGTTCGCATTTATTAAAACACCTATAAAATGTTTCACTAACTGATAATAATCGTGAAAATTAAATTATTAATGGTTTGTGGAATATTTCGATCTTGTTTTATGTCGCAAATGAAATTAGGTTGCTCTCTCAGGGTGATTTTATCTAATATGTATTATATTTGAGTGCTCAAAATGCCTAATAGTTTTTATCGATTATTTATGTTGCGGTCTCGATTACTTTGAAATTAGTATCTATCGTTCTACAAATTGTGTCTAGATTATTTTTGAATCTTTGAATTTAATTCATTGTAATTTTAGTTTGGGTATCAGGTCACCCAGATGTTCTTTTCAGTTTAAGAATTTGTGTGACTATTAACAATAGTCTTGATCTCTTCAAACACCCTGTGCAAGAGAACAAACAATACTCGTTTGTCGTATTTAAATGATAAAATAACACTTCTAGTGAGGACACTTAATTGAATTTAATGTTTTCTGAGATCATAAACCGATTGGTTCCGAAAGAGCACACTATAAATTAAGCTGATAATAAAAAAATAAATTATATTATATAGCCTGCAATCAAGTATTGACTGAGAAAGTGTAATAATATTTTTTCATAAATTTTATTTCGCAGGTTTCCGAAGAATGACTTTCAAAATCGTAATCAATGACATTGAGATTTAATCATTTCTCGATTTTCACATGTAATATAAAAATCTTGAAATAATGAAAAGAAAAGAGTGCAGGTACTTTTTATGGAAAAAATTTCAATATCTCTGTAGATTAGTAAAATCTAATTCGATCATGATTCTTTGGATATGGTTTCAATTAAATTAAGGAATATTCCTATGCGATTCTGAAAATATTTTTATGAAACCTGTATTTCAGACATATTCACTGTTATAAATATATATAAGCTTACAACAAAGTGTCTAAAAACTACATTTTATATTATTATTGTTTTGTATAAGTGTGATTTGTTATTTATTAATTATTTCAGAATTTTCGATTTATTTATTGAGGTTCGTTGAAAAAGAACCATAACTACGCTTTAGCTAATCATTTTTTTATATTTGTACATTCCTTCATTTGATACACCATTACAGATGATTCAATCATTACCATCCTCTAATATATTTATATTGAAAAAAACGTAATTGAACATTTGAAATAATTTCTTTATGTGGAAAAATATGAAATCAAAACATCACTAACATATTCTTGCTTCCTTTGAAAATGTATTATTTCAGTTGTTGATAATTATTTGTTCAATGAATCTAGTTACAGTATTTTATATAGAATATGGTGTAAAAACTAATGATGCCTTAATAACAGAAGTTTCAATTTCTCACTAACAAAACCCTCCTTACCTTGTTTTTTCTATTTGGTTTTTATGAATTATTTCCGACAGGAACTGAAATTTAATGGTTCGGTTAAATCAACGAGAATGGACCTTTTTTTATGAATTTGAGGTAGGACAACATATTTCTACATTAATTATGTTCATTAAATGCTGAAACTCGATATTTCCGGAATATCTGATGGCTCTGTGATATCAAAGACGCCCGCCGTTAGAAAATAGTGAAGTTAAAGTCTCTGATACTTTTCAATTTTATTTAAATTTATTTATATTTATTATATATTTTATACCTACCAGAAAAAATCAACCTTTCTTGGCCTCCCCTGTTTTTGAATATCGGCGTTGCCAGTGCCTATGAACGAAAATTCAATTTTTTATACTTACGTTGAAACCATTTTAGTTTTTGACAACCTAATATTCCCAAAAATACATGTATATTTCTAGGTTGTAATTATTACTGGCTTGAATTTCTCATCATTTATTTGATTTTCAGCTACCTGCCGTGATCTTGATAGTTAACAGGTATTCTTTAGGCGGAAATCCTCGGTTCGATGCCGGGTGGCATCAAATTGAACCTATTAAAGTGCTCCACAAAAGTGGGGATATAAAAGTATATGCAAAAAAAATTTAATCCAAGGATTATTCATGTTGAATTGTGACCGAAAAATGAAATAGATAACTGAAATGGGAGTAATATCTCTGCTTATTTCGTTATTCGATAATAGTTTCGAAGGAAAAAACTTTCGAATTACTCTCTTTAAATTATATTGTTTTCATCTTGCACTTTTATAATACTCATTTGTTCTTATGTAGATATGAATCATATCCGTGATAAAATCAACGATTTTGGCGTGGTTGACAATTTGAACAGTTTACTCTGACAAACAAAACCAGAGTTCGGCTAAACAAACAGTTTAGTTGGAATGGGCGACCACTGCCGCTGTGGCGTGGATGGGAGCCTAAAAGGGGATTCATTATGCCCGAAAACTCCCCGTTTTCAGTCGTTACAATGGTTTGGAGCGGAGAGCATCGTGACTTCGCCGTTCGCACGTTTTTTTAGAATGGTCGTTTAAAATTTAACTTTTATTGCTAAATTTACCCGCTGATAATAATTCATCTTTTATTGGTCCTCCAGATAACAAAAAGCATAGTATTGCATCGTTTCTATCAAATAAAATATATGCTGGGTTTATACGCCAGCCATTTACATTTATTCTATGTGCATAACCAATACCAAACTGATAAAACCTGTTTGATATATAGGACATATATAACAAAATTTTCAAGCGCCTCGAATATATTAGCTATTATTTAGTTTTATGAGATAAGGTAAAAAATAAAATTGTGTACATTTCTTTCATTTTGGTATCGACTGTAATGAAATCCTTTAAAGGATGCATATTCCAATATTATATATAGTCTGAAGTAGTTAGTTGAGGCATTTCGTCATTGAGAAGAGACTTTTTGTAATTAAGTTAAAAATGACCGCCCTAAACTGGAAGTTTGAAAACACAAATTATGGCTTCCATGTTATAAAGTACTTTCAACACCGTAGAAGGTCTTATAAAATATTTTTGCTCTGCCATAGAACTTCATAAAATATTTCAACTTTTGGGTACATTTCCGTTAAACAGAGACGTACTGTAGGAAAAAGTGTCTGTGGAAAAAACAAAAAAGGATATGCGTGTATAACATTGTACAGGGTAGAGAGAGATCTCTAAATAAAAGAGATGAAAAAGAAAACCATGTCATGTTTTTAGTTATTCAGCACATCTTAAAAAGTCCTTGTCTCAAGTTCTTGATGGTTAGAGCAATTTTATCGGAGCCACATGGTACAAAGACCATTTGAAGCAAATAAATCATTTTGTTCGTTTGATTTATAGAGACATCTAGTGAATTTTTATCAATAGTCACTTTGTCGCCTGAGGTGTTTTGATAGCATTTTTTCATTTTTCCGTTGAATGCTCCACTGTTTTCAACTTTCCTTCATTTACCTGGTGAATATTTAATAATAAAGATCACGCGTCACTGACAAGATAAAACACTAACAGTAAAATGATGATTCGTTTTGAAAAGGTATCAAAAAATTATTTTGTATCCCCACAAACATTTTTGCGTTATCACAAAATTGATTTTATCATAACAGTGTTCATGATATTATTTAGTTGAACAAGTCTATTCTTGAAAGTGTAAATAAACCAAAAATATATAAAATTAACAATTATAGTCCTACACTTCTTGAAAGTATCAATGATACCTTTATTTATTCTAGAAAACACTGTTTTCTTTGATGAATAAGATTCTTATCATAACATCAAACAATTCAAAAATTACAGAAACAACTATTTAAAAAATGAAATAGAATACTAGACACATCTGTTTCGAGATTTGTGTATAACACTTTTCTCTCATGATGTTTAAATAATAATTTTTCAAGGTTGCATCTGTGTGCATTATGCTTTAGACAATAATAATATCAGAAAGACAACATTATTATCAATAATATTGCCAAATGAGGTATTTTGATAGCATTTTCTGTAAAATGCTCTACTTTTCTTTTACTTTCTTCGATTTAGCTGGAGAATTCATTATTATGTATTCAAAAATGATTTTGTATCCCCACAAACATTTTTGTATTTTATTATTATCATAAATTGATTTCATCATTACATGTTTAAATAATAATTTTTTAAGGTTGCATCTGAGTGCAATATGCTTCAGATAATAATAATAACAGAAAGACAACATTTAAAGAGTAATTTTATAAATGTTTCACTTAGCGCTAATAGAATAGTTTTATAAATGTTTGCAAAGGAACAAACTAGTATCACCTATCACCAGTATAAATATACTATGAAACAAATTTGATCGGTAAGCTGAAATGTCATTTAGGTAAAATTGTCGTGTTGACGTTTATAGGAAAATATAAATAAAAATAATAAATATATAATTTTCTGTAAAACTGTTTTGTATTTTTGCACTGAGAACGTTCTTACGACGCCCTTATGGAGCAAAATACTTGTTAAAAGCTTAAAAGTGATCGGCAATTTAAATAAAACCAAATTGCGTAGATAATAATAAGTGAAAGGCATTGTTATCGATATTGGACGAAAAAATTTGTATCAAAAAATGTACACATTTATTTTCAATTGATTTTTGCAAATTTATGTTACAAAATTCATACTACACACCAAAGAATGTGAGAAGAAAAAAATCGATGTATGTAGTCGTCAAATAGTTTGAAAACTGTTTACTTAAATGTACCACAGAATCATTCTTCATATTTACTAGGTAAACTATAAATTTGGAGTTGATATAGTGGAGAAAACATTAATACTATATAATCATGAACAATCGATATTTATAACGTTCAATATAATTAGGAATAATAAGAAATCACAATAGTTTGGCTAGTAGTTTCCCATCATTTCGAGAATTTGAAGAACTCTGAGGGGAGTGTACTACGTTATGATGATTATTTCTATAAAATTCATTTTCTATAAAATTTTACAGTTAGAACATTCACCCATTACTTCAATTTGTTAAGTTATGGGCCGATAAGCGTGATATTGGTCTATTGTCTAAATCTCTGCTTTCCAAAAAAGATCAATTTGAATGTTTCGATTTACGGAAAATGTTCACATACAATCCGAGAATCATGAGAACCTAATATTTCGCTGCAGGAATGTATGCGAGAGAGCTTATATTTATTAAATCATGCCTCCCTCACACCTTTGGACAATCAACGTTGTTTTCTCTTCAGTCAGGTATGTTCGCAATTTTGATGCATATGATTATGATAATTTATTTGGAAACCTAAAACGACGCTTCTACTAAATAAGTCCCGTCCATTCCTGCGCCCGTTTGATTGCTTTGTGCTGCTGAAGCTGCTGGCATGTACTTTCCGCAAGCTTGTTGATATCTTCTAGGACAACATCTTCCACAGCAGGATTGAAGGAAGCCGATCGAAACTGCAGAATGGGCAGGACTGGCCAATGGAGATGGTGAGCCGGGCCTTTTCGGATGGCCGTTATATGGAACTTCTAATTCAACAAATTCCCTATCTGTTGTTTTCTCCAGACATCGAAGGAGATGATGATGTTGCAATTCAAAAATGTCTTCCTCCCTATAATTGTCGTCCAGTTCAATACCAGACTCCTGAGCTGCAATACGGGCTTCCGCTGCCTTTTTCTTCGATACAAAGGCAGCTCCTGATGATGCTTTAGCAATGCGAATGCGCGCCAAACGAGCTTTCTGAAAAATTCAAGGACATATTAGCCTTGTATTGTTATCATTAATTCTTCAATAAAAGGGAACTTTTTTATTTCGATTCCTACTAATACTAATGTTGGCAAGTGCAATCTGCGACTTCCATTAGAAAATTTGACATTTCAAAGCATTACTTTCATACACGGAGTGTCTCATTTAAAAGTGTCCAACCCAAATAACTCAACATCGAATCACAATTGGTGAAAACACGTATGAATTCCAATTAGTATGAACCTGCAGTGTGTTCATAATGTGAATATTCACAAGGTAACAGGTTGTTTTTAATGGAATTATTTGCATATTTTGGTATACACAACAATACTTATGTGGGGAGCTAGGGTTTTTTTTTACTGGGGTTTTTTCCCTAGACTTTCATGTCATACGCCGAATTGTATGGCACTCCGTCAGCAACCCCAGCTAACATTTGTTTTGTAAGCCCAATGTTCAAAAGAATATAAATTATACAGAGTGCGACCAGTATCGTACAATAAGCAAGTTCCCACCCGAAATATGGTGCATAAACTGTATCGTAAATTCGTAATAATTATTATCAAATTCAGGTTTGGGGTTGGGATAGATCACATTGTATGCTACTTCCTAAAATGATGACCAAAGCAGTAGCTCCACAGGAATTATTGAATAATGTGAGTCTCAAATTCATTCACACCCTAGTTTTATTAGTTTCAGAAATTTCAGAACTTCACTTTTATTCTTGTTTTTATTGATTCACATTAGTTTAAGGTATTCTGCAGCTGTAATGGAAAATGTGATACTTCTCGCTGCAGTTGCCAAAAAAGCAGGACTGAAGTGTACAAGGTTTCGCAAAATGTGTAACGGCATAACTTGTGAAAATTTGTCTGACCTGATAAACAGAATAGAAATGAACCCTGATGTCGATGAAGACGAATGGGATCTAGATGACGCTGAGGGAGATGATATTGATGCATTCAATTGAAGAATTATTAGTAAAAATGAAAAATCTGTTTTTCCTGATATTATTCGATTCAGAAACTTTAACTATTATTCAATAATGCTATTGCTCTTCAAATTATTACTATAGTTTTTTAATTCAACTTTTTGTTACTCCGAATAAATTTCTTTCCTTCGAAGAATTACTATCATTTTACTATCAGAAACATACCTACCTACGTCTAAATTATTATTCGTATATCGTATGCATCTTAAAGAAATTAAGCTACGAATTTCTTCATAATTGCGGCTGAAAACTATATTAGTTTTTGAATTAATAAAATTTCAAATTCGTCCACACACAAAATTTCTTTTTTTAAAATTTATCCAATTTTTTATATTACTTCTAGCCTCCAATGAAGAATCTATATCGCCTTCGCTAGCACATCAGATTAGAAAACCGAACATCGTTGTACCCAAACTGTCCGTTTCCAACCAACTCAACTGCTAGTAAGGGTTCGATGTAATAAATGCAAAACAAAACAGACGAGAGTCAAACTTTGGCAAATGTCTGCCAGATGTTTGGTTCAGCGTTCAGCTGAGGGTCAGGTAGTCAGGTAGTCGTTTCATCGAGCGCCAAATTTAAAATTCGTTGGTATTGCGCTACTAAAGAAATACGCTGTTTATCAGTATACAAATTCACTTTTGAGAACGGTAAACTACATAATTTGGACTAGAATTTTCCGCTCTACAACTTTTTTTACTAAACCTTCGCGAAAATATCATAAAAACCGTATTTTTTTTTATATTTTCAAGAATTTTTCAATGTTCCTGAAAATTTTAACACCTGCATTTTTGACCATATGTTTCTCTCTTTATAACAAGATTTCAGCCCTTCCTTTACTGGACTATAAGTACTGACTCTGTAGTAGACGCGCCGCGTTCGGGTCGCCCAGCTAATTTTTTCGTAAAATTTGTTTTACCGTGTCTGAAAGATGCTGCATGTGTGTTGAAGAGGAGGGAAACAATTCGAACAAAAATATAATATGTGTTATATTTTCTCGAAAATAAAATTATTTGTAATTATTTTTGTTCTTTGCTCTCATATGCAAAACAAAACTGCTTTTTGCCGCACCCTGTGAAACTAAATGCAACGGAGATGTTCTAATTGACTGTGTAATTTCTATTGGAGGTTTGTTCATAAAATATGTTCCACGATTGACAAGATTTTGGTTGAACATTTGGGCTATTCAAAGGTCTGCGCAAGATGGATACCAAAAATGCTCCAGAGGGTCAAGAATTTCTCGCTTTTCAGCAAAGAGTAATTTCTTGGCTCCATTGTTACTGGTGACGAGACCTGGGTACACTTCACCAAACCGGAAACGAAGAAGCATTCGAACCCAATTCCAAACAGACTAAGAGATACAAAACGCGGTTGTCAGTTTGCAGAAGTGCATAGAAAACGCAACGCCAATTATGTAGAAAAATAAAAGAGAGACTGAACTTTCGAAAAATGTACTTTTCTTGCAATTAAACCAGTTTTTGAATGTGAAAAAAATTCGTGGAATTTATTTTACGGATGCGCCTCGTATATTCTAAAACAAGAATGGTCTCCTTTTCTAGCACGTCCTCATGAGTGTTGGAAGTTTTCTCTAGAACTGTTGAAAATCAATGAGAATTTTATTATATCTTGGCAGTTGGCGTGACTTGTGAAAATTGACAGATAAGGAAATTTGAATTCGATGGTTTATGATTATCATCATATATTGACATTTGGCTTGTGTTTAAATTTGATAGTGCCGACTACCAGAAAGCAGGTGTTCCGAAATGAACAAAATCCAACAAAAATGTTGGCGAACGAAGCAGTTCGGAACACATTGTGGTCACTTTTTTCACAACAGATGGACATACGAGATTGGTCCGGAAAATAGGTATAAGAATGGAATAATAATTAATTATTCAGGTATGTTCTCATTCAAAGTAATCCACTTGAGACCAAATACGCTGTCAACGATGTTTCCGTGATAAGATCGCTGAAAGTCTAGATGTTAATAAGCTATTTCTCAATCAGAGAACGTAGAATAGCGTGACTTTCAACAAGCGGCCATCAACTGCTACTTGCTGGTTCAGCGTTTTTGCTTGAAGTTAGCGTTAAGTGGATGGCTTAGAGTGGGGAAACAACCGAGACGCCCTTTGACAACGCCTCCATACGCAGCCTTTATTTCTTACGTATTTTCCGGATAACATTCATTACGCAACAGTTCCTGTTCAACGAACAATCAATTCCTCGTGGTGAACAACCTCAGTTTTATTTTTTTTATTCTAGATAATATCGAAAACTATTAATCGGCTTGAAAAGAGATATCTAAAATAAATTTCTAGGATGACGATTTATAATGCCTAAAGAAGCCATTGATTCTAAGTGGAAAAAAAAGCTTTCAAAACTACTTTCACCATATGCCACAGTGCAACGATCTTCATGGAGGATATTTAAAAAAAAACGAAAAAGCCATTTACGATGATAGATTCTTGACGTCAAAACGAACATTTTCTTCCTATAACATTTTTGAAATTTAAAAAATAACAGTGTTGAAATTTCATAAAAAAAATTGCATTTTCACCTGTAATATTCAAACGACAATATTAATTGAAATGATCTCTTGTTGAATGTTTTTGATCACAGTCATGCATATTTTGTCATAAAGAGATTTATTCAATTTCTTGTGGGTTTCTCACTTGTACTGTACAGATTGGTTAAATTGCATGAAAAACAAATATCACTTGAACTAAATGATTTTTTTTGGCTTTGAGTGAAAAAAAAGCAATGTGTCAACCTCATGCCTTGGAAGTTTTCATAGAAATTATGTTTTTCATGATTTGGCAATCCTAAGAAGAAAATTACAAATGTATGATGATAACATCCAATAATTCTGAGGTTTTTTTGGAATTTCTCACTAGAAAGGGATGATTTGAAATCTTGTAGTAGAAATAAATTATGGTGGAACAACAAAAATCTATGTTTATAGTGTTGGAATTTTTGTAACAAGAAAATTAGTGTTTTGTATCGTATTTGCATTTGTTTGAGGGGAAAATAATGTTTTCAAACAATTCAGATTCAATAGTGGATGCTGTGGAAGGTAATTTTGATTCAACTAAACTAGACTACAGAGGAGTATTTGCCCAATGTGAAAACTTAAAATGCTTATAACCTTTTAACGTAGCTGAATATGGAAAATCGGTACGGATAAAACGTGTTTCTTTTGATCTAAAGAACCTATGGTTAAATTGAAACAGTGGTCAAAGACTCACCCTGTATTTATAATTGACATATTTAATCCAACTCACTTCATATTTTTCGTTGATGATTTCATGAATTATACCTATGATTCACATATTCTCAGAAGGAGAGTTTGAAAATATATGGTAATAAATTTATTCATAAAATAACTTCATTGTTGAATATTTATTTTTTGAGACGCTGTGTGAATTGAAAATGTTATTTGCATATTACTTAAATGAAACTCAAAAGTTTCGTCCTTCAACGAAATTGATAAGTAGAGTAGTTTTGCGTATTTGGAGGACTAAGGAAAAAGATAAGTGAATTTAAAAGAATGTCGGTGAAGAAGATGAGTGTCTTCATTCAGAATAATGATGAAACCAAGGTATATATCGAAAGATATTTCGCTTGCAAAAACGTATTGATAATATAGCGTTCAAGCAGTTGGTGGTGATACATATTATGGCGTATAATTACCCTTTGGGCTTTTCTTTTATCTGCTCTCTGGTTCTGATGGTAGATTCGACTGAAATTGGATACAATAACAGGCACTGGCAGAGCTATCACAAGTACACCACTCAAAGAACACACTCCACCCACAATTTTTCCAGCGATAGTATCTGGAACCATGTCGCCATACCTGAAATAAAAAATATTTCAGTGCTAAATGGAGAGAACAGTTACACTAGCTATTTTACTAACCCCAAAGTTGTCATCGTGACTATTGTGTACCAGAAGGCCGCAGGAATAGAGGTGAAATTTGTTTTTCCTACGTTCTTCTCCGCATAAAACATGACGGTGGCAAATATAATGATGGCCATAGCTAATGAAAAAACAAGAAAACCAAGTTCGGACGCGCAAGATTTAAGCGTGTAACCCAGTATCCTTAATCCTTGAGAGTGTCTCGAAAACTTGAAAATTCTGAAGACTCGAAATACTCTGAGGGTAACGAAGGCTCCAGATACGTCGTCATTATCAGTAATGCCTAAACCGATGTAATATGGGAGAATTGCTACAACATCTATGATGCTCATAACAGATCTGACGAATTTGTAGCGATTTGGGGCAGCGAACATTCTCAACAGATATTCCGCTGTGAAAATCATGACACAGGCTGTATCTAAACAGAAGAAAACTATTTTGTAGCGTTCACCACAGGGAAGAGAACCGGCACGTCCGGGTCTGCTGCCACAAGGTACAGTTTCAACAACGTTAGCCATAACAGAAACTGCTATGAAGAATCCAGTTACATAGTAAAATACTAAAGCAGCAGTTGATGTATGTGGATTTTCAAACGCTCTCCACATCTTCTGTCGAATATTCGTTAGTTGCTGAAGATTTTGATCGCCATTTTCCGATAGTTTATCGTCCATTAACCTCTCAGCGTTCTCTCTTTTTCTATCACGGTAATCTTCGTAACAGCAATCGCCAATTACGTCAGGTAAAATGCCGAAAAAGGCCAATTCCTCATCGTAACTTGTTAAACATTCATGTTTCGGATAATGAAGTTTGCCAGTTCTGTAATAGTTCAGTATATGTCTGAATATATCTGGGTCACGGTCGAAAAAGTATTCTTTGCATTCTTCATCGTAAAAAAATTCCCTTTCGTTCGATCCAAGAAGTGTATCAGGATATTTTTCTAGTGTGTTCCTCCATGTTTCAAATCTTCGGCCGGATACGTTGATGAGCAGTTTTTCATCATCTGCTTTACGTCTGTCTTTCGGAATCGGGGGTGGAGGTAATGGATGTGTCGCGATAGGCACCCAGCCTATGGCTGCCGCCCTCGCAAAAGGCAGCCAAGCGGCCACCGAGGCCATGCTGTGAGGCGGAATGTTCCAAGGATCACTGAATGGACATCTCACTTATCCGCCAAGCAATGCACAAAATCAATCACTCTTACTCCACCACTAACCACTCGCTCTTTTCTTCAACCCCTGTTGTTTATTTCGCGTCCGGCATATTTTTTCTTTTTACTCGTAGTGAGAAAATTCTCAAATCGTGTCTAAACATTTTGACAGGATTTTTTCTAAGCGCGTCACTGCAGTCGATTCGGAGAGCCGCAATTCGCAACTAGATGGTATATCGACGATGCGTACAATGCAGCCAATGCGCAAGCCTGAACTAAAATCTGTGCCGATTATTTTTAATCAAATTTCTAGGCTATTAAGCTTGCTCCTCTGCTCGTTCTTCAGCCATCTGCTCTATTACATGATCTATTTTTCTGTATTCCTTCATATTTATAATAATCTGAATTATTTTCTCACGATAGGTGGTTAAATATAGGCAGCGATGCTCGTATGAAGACGAATCAGTGGCGACGCCAGCTTTCGACGTCTGGGGTCTGCAAGGAGTGAGCGCAACTTTGTGGAAAACCCAAACGATAGAAAATAAAAATTATTAGAAAGAACTGAGAAAACGTCAATTATGCAGTGTCGTTATCAAATATCTTTTAACACTTTCAGAGGAATTGAGTTTAGATTTCGCCGCAGTCTTCATTCTCCAGGAGTGTACCGACTAAATGAGGTCTGTTCCCGGGGTCGCCAGGTTCAGCGAACTTGCCGGCCTCCTACTTACCAACAATAAATTGAACTAGGGAAAATTTCTTCCGCGTCCTGTTAACACGGGTTGCTGAAAAGACTGAAACTGACATGAAACATACCCCTATTATCTATTTTGTCTTTTTACCACCTCCTTATGCCAAAGATTACCTTGCCCTGACGAAGCCAACCAGTAAAAACACTATTCGGCAAGTACCATCATCGTTAATTTCCTTCTGCTCCTTGTGGATTCACCCGATATACCTTTTCTACTGACATTAAACAGTATTGTGGCAAAATTATACTTTAATCATCAACATCCCAACTAGCAAAGATATTTTATAATTTTTCTTGCCATTTTATTTTATAATAACTTTATTACGGCTCCTGGAACGCAATTTGGTTCTATTCAAATTGCCGATCACACAATTAAGCTTTTGACAAGTATTTTTCTCGATAAGGGTGTCTTAAGAACGTTCTTGGTGCCAAAATACTAAATCAATTTTACAGCAAATTATAATTTTGTTCAATAAACGTTAACATGAAAATTTTACCTAAAGGTCATTTCAGCTTACCGAACAAATTTGTTTTATAATATATACAGGGTTATGATAAAGTAATGCCCAAAATTCGTAAAACGTACAACGATCACTTTTGAGAAAAATGCAAAAACACGTCAAACGGTGTTTTATATTCCGCATCTCTTGACATAAGTTACAAAAATAACAAGCCAAATTTGTCAAAGTTATGACGTCATCAACATATTTTTTTAATGGGAACCTAAGATTTTTATTACATAATGTGATAAAGCTTGTTTTTTTACACTAGGGAAAAAGTGTTGCAGCAGAGCTAACATTAGAAAAAACCAGAAAATGAATAAAAAACGAAATAAACGTAAGTTTCATAATAACTTTTCAATTAACTAAACAGTCCATTAAACCAAAACTATTTCTTATAGGAATGGTTCAAAGTGTGTCCTGTTTACTAACTGACATAGGCCAAGACGATGGTAGACTGCATTTACAGAGTTTTCGATCATCTGCGGAGTTATAAGAGTCATTTCGTGTCTAATTCGTTCTATTAAGTCTTCTAAATTGTCTGGCCGGTTAATGTAGACCCGACTTTTCAAATGTCCCCACAGAAAAAAAATCAAGGGGGATAAGATCAGGTGACCTAGGTGGCCACTCTATTGGTCCACGTCTTCCAATCCACCGTCCTTCAAACTGGTTATCCAGAAACCTTCGAACAGTAAGACCATAATGTATTGTCCGGAAGCACTGTCATACGAAGATGTTCCAAATATCGTTCAGCTGTTAAATTCCCGCGAAAGTAATAAGGACCAATAAATCTTCCCCTGACGATTCCTACCCAAACATTAATTTTTTGGGGGCGCTGGGAGTGTTTTGTCTGCATCCAGTGGGGTTTTCCCGAGCCCAGTAGCGACAATTGTGTCGATTTACAGAACCACTTAGACAAAACGTTGTCTCATCGGAAAATACTACACTGTTAAGAAAATTTAGATTTTCGTCACAATGCCGCATGAAGATTTCACAAAATTCCAAACGTCTGTCCGGATCATCTTCTGAGAGTTCGTGAACAAGTTGAACTTTGTATGGGTGTATGTACATCTTTACTACAAACGACTGACTAACATTTTCTTGCAAGACAATTTCTTTTGTAGTTGCGTGAGGGTTGTCTTCTACTGACAGCAAAATATCTAACATCACATCGTCGCTTATTCCTGGTCGTCCAGATTTTGGAGCATCCCTCACGCTTCCCGTTGCATTAAATTTTGCAACAATTCTGCTTACTGTATTTCTAGCAATTGGAGGTCTTTTCAAATGTGCTACCATCATTAGAATTTCTCTTTCATTTAAATGAGCCATAATAATAAAACTGGTGTCACACTAATTGTACGACTGACACTGACACCGTTGTTTTAGTAAATCAATCGAAAAAATTGATAACAACAGATGTTCTTACTAGATAAGTTTTAGTTTGACCTCTTTAAATAATTGGTTTTGTTATTTCGTTTTTCATTCATTTTCTCGTTTTTTTCTTATGTTAACCCTACTGCAACTATTTTTCCCTAGTGTAAAAAAACAAGCTTTATCACATAATGTAATAAAAATCTTGAGTTCCCATTAAAAAAATTTGTTGATGACGTCATAACTTTGACAAATTTGACTTGTTATTTTTGTGACTTATGTCAGAGATGCGGAATATAAAACACCGTTTGACGTGTTTTTGCATTTTTTTCAAAAGTGATCGTTGTATGTTTTATGAATTTTGTGCATTACTTTATCATAACCCTGTATATATATATATGTATCTGAGCGGGCTAATTGAAACTTTGTCGAAAAACATTTGGTTGGAGCACGTGTCGTCATCGATCACAAGTAGCAGGCAGACAAAGTTTCAATAAGCCCGCTCAGATACATTTAATTATCTTTGTCTCATGACAATATCCTATTCATATATATATATTATATACTGGTGATAACTGATACTAGTTTGTTTCTTTGCGAACATTCATAAAACTGTTCCATTAGCGCTAAGTGAAACATTATAAAACTACTCTTTAAATGTTGTCTTTCTGATATTATTATTGTCTGAAGCATAATGCACTCAGATGCAACCTTAAAAAATTATTATTCAAACATCATGAACACTGTTAATTATATATTAATTATATAATTATAAAACACAAAAATTTTTGTTCGGATACAAAATCATTTTTTTAAATATTTATAAATCGAATCACCATTTTACTATTATTATTTCATTTTATCATTGACGCAATGAAACTGCTCTTAATCATCAAGAAGTTGAGACAAGGACTTTTGAAGAGGATGAAGGTATACGTACTAGATAATTAAAAATATAATATGTTTTTTTCACCTCTTTTATTCTAGATGTCTACCCTGTACAATGTTATACACGCATATTTTTTAAAAAATTTTTCCACCGACACTCTTTCCTGCAGTACGTCTGTGTTTAACGTAAATGTACCTAAAAGTTGAAATATTTTATTAAGTTATATCGCAGAGGAAAAATATTTTATAAGAACTCTTAAGATGTTGAAAGTACTTTATAACATGCAAGCCATATTTTGTGTTGTTCAAACTTCAAGTTTAGGGCGGCTATTTTAAACTTTAATTTTAACAAAAAATCCATTCTCAATAACAAAATGCCTCTACTAACTACTTCAGACTGTATATAACGCTGGAATAAAGGATTTCATTACAGTAGAGGACAAATTGGGACAAATGTACACAATTTCATTTTTACTTCATCCCCTGAAACTAAAATAATAGCTAATATATTCAAAGCGTTTGAAAATTTTGTTATATATGTCCTATATATCAAACATAAAAAATTCTTTCGCTGTAAAATGAAGCATCAGATACCAAATGAAGGTTTAATCAGTCTGATATCGGGTATGCACATATCAGAAATATATGTAAATGGCTGGCGTATAAACAATAACCCAAGCATATAATTTATTTGTTAGAAACGATGCAATACTTAGCTTTTTGTTGACTGGAGGAACATTAAAAAATTAATTATTCTCAACGGGTATACTTTAACAATAAAAAAGTTTTATTTTTAGTGTTAGTCAAAACAAAAAAACTACATCTGCGATACTAAAACAACTTAAATAAAGCAGCTTTTTTATAGCTCGGTATAAATAATATTGAAATATTTGAATATATATATATATACGAGGGCCATTCAGAAACTAACCTCCGATTGGTCACAGTGCGGATAGTGGGGGGGAGTAGCGCTCCATCTGTGCATTCACGCGCTCAGCAGGTCAGTCGGCATCAAGCCGTAGTCGAGTGAACATCGTACCTGCGCTAGTTTAGTTTTTGTGGCAGTTTGAAATGTGTGCTGCAATAGAAAATCCCGCCAAATGTGAGGTGCGTGCTGTTATAAGGTTTTTTACAGCCAAAGGATACTCTGCAGCAGCTATTCATCGTGAGCTTTGTGCCGTGTACGGACCAAAATTTATGAGTGAAGGAGTTGTCCGTGAATGGGTACGTTTATTTAAAAGTGGACGACAAAACGTTCATGATGAAGAGAGGAGTGAGTCCTTCAAGTGGGACGTTTTCAACCATCCACCTTACAGCCCAGATCTGGCGCCAAGCGATTATCACCTCTTCATGCATATGAAGAAATGGCTCGGGACCCAGCGGTTTGATGACGACGAAGAGCTCAAATATGCGGTCACAGGCTGGCTCAAGGCACAAGCTGGTGATTTTTATGCAAAAGGAATTTCAAAGCTTGTGAAGAGATACGATAAGTGATAATCGTTATGGAGACTATGTCGAAAAATAGTGCAAAGATGTAGTTGTAAGATGTATATATTAGAATATTTTTACTTAACTCGGTGTATTTTTTTCAATTAACCGGAGGTTAGTTTCTGAACGACCCTCGTATGTAGAATATACAAATAATATTGAATAATATTGAAACGTTTATAGCAGCATGAAGATTTTACAAAAATTTTGTAAAGCATTGTTGAACCATTTATAAAATATAGATTGTTAGTTGGGATGTATTGCTTTAAAAGCGATACAGTCGGTCCAAGCACTTCAGTGCTTTTTTGGACGTTGCTGGGGGCTAAATCAGGTGAATATGGTGGTTGCAGAAGCAATTTGAACAGAAAGTTATACCATAACGTTTTTCAGTCAATAACACAAAAATAACATGTCCTATTTCAACAAGTAATTTATTTACACCACTCAAAATAATAACTTATATCTGTACATCTCTGTAGATAACAATTTACTAGTTAGAACTGAATACGTTACCACGCTTCTTCGAACACTATCCAGAGATCTGGTATTTATCATTATGTTGACTCATTTTCGAGCCTTCTTTCATTCGATATTGTCCGAGAATACCATCTAATGGTCTAATGTTTTAATGTAGCCTCTTTCATCCTGTCTTTTTATGTGACAGTTATATTCTTTATTACGACGTAATTGTCATGACACGGACGGCGACATAGTTCGAAATTTCATTTATTTTGTCTGTATTCGGTATCGTAACAATACAATTTCTCTATAGAAGCTAATGACTTGTGATTTATAACTTTAATCTTTGCATTTATTTTCCTTCTTCAAATATAGAAGAAGAATACAAAACATCTTTGTTGATTTTCTTATCCTTCTCAAGGTAATGAACAAAATACGATCTACATTCCACAAATCTGAGGCAATAACTTTGACAGCCAATTTTTTGCGCTGTCAATTCAGTTGAATGCCTATTTGATCGTGGCTTGTAACGATGAGTCTAAGTTTCACCCATCAACTACCACGTGAGAAGTCCCTTATTACATTGGTCAATAGGAGATTGGATTGATAAGTACCCGTGTTTAGCATCAGAGCGAACGCTGTAGGTAAAAATCTGCACACCATCTTGTAATGCCATCTTTGAAACGACGTCTGTCAAAAATTCACACCAATTCATCGAGTTGTTTTGATTTGCCGACATTGATTTGAAACCTGTATTTGGAAGGCAAGGTGTGCGAATAAATCAAAGATAGGTTGGTTGTTGTTCACGAGGAACGTGCACCTTCGATGACGACCATCAGATATTGGTTCAATGAATTCGGGGCAGAATGACAGTATTAGACGTGGACCGCCCATGACATCACGATGAGCTGACTACGGATGATCTATGGTCGATAAATTCCATGATATCGTGTTTACTAATCGCCGAGTGAAGATCAGAGAGATTGCTGAGATGTAGGTATGCACATTATTTTACATCAACATTCGGAGATGGAGAGGCTATCGGCAATATGGGTTCCCCGTTTGCTGACATTCATCAGCAGTCGCTACTGCCAAATTGGTCGAATATGGCTACCAATTGCTACCTCACCCAACATATTCACCAGATCTGGCACCGTGTGACTTTTTTTTTCTTTCCAAACACAAGAACATGGCTAGGCGGAATGAGGGGTTCACGTCAAACGAGGAGGTAATCGCTGGAAGATAGACCTATTTTGCAGAGCTCGAGAAATCATATTTCTTGGAAGGCATGAAAGAGTTGAAATATCGCTGGGCTATGTGTATCGAGCTAAAAGTAGACTATGCTGAGAAATATATACGAAAAATTGACTACTTTCTTTTACTTATCAATCCTTCCTTGAAAGTCCCAAGCTTTCACTCACAAAATGTTCAAGAGTTTCACGACGTTTGGTGATTTTCAAAAACGATGTATTCAAAGTTTTTCTGTGTTTTGATATATTGTAACGTCTTTCAGTCAAAGAGTACAAAGAGAATTTATATTCGCAAGTTATCACTGAATACATATCTGTAACGCTCTTCGAACCAGTGGCGTATCCAGAGATTGAGTTTGGGGGGGATGGGGGTAGTGGCAAGTTTTTGGGAGTTGACCTGAACTATCAATAATAAGATAATGAGCTTGAGCGAAAGTGCGCTCGGAGGGGGCTCTATCTAGATTCTAGGAAATCATTTTAATTAATTTCATTTGTTTATTTCTTTTTTCTTTATGCTATATCAGCTACGTGGAATATCGAATAAAATGAAATAAACTTTTTTCATTAGTTTTCGTACAATGTTTGATATATTTTAAATTTCCATTTTCATTCGTTGATTAGTGTTGGAAACTCTTTTCTGGGGGGGGGCTAATTACCCCCAGTGAGAGCAAATTTTCACCTGAACGGTTAAGTTAATGAGTAGAATTGTCGGTACTGGGTTGTGGAGAATCCAAGACGAAAGCATGAACGACCTCTGCATAGTACAAAGGTCGTGGTTTGGGCCACTATATCTGCTAAAGGTATAATTGGTCCATATTTTCATGAAGATCAACGAGACCGAGCAATTAATGTGAATAGTGACCGTTATTGCGATATGTTGCGAAATTTTAAGGTCCCAGAGTTGCAGGAGTTTGCAGGTTCCAACTCAAGAACATGGTTCCAGCAGAATGGGGCCACTTGTCATACCTCAAATGATTCAATGAAAGTTGTTAACGAACTATTCCCTAATAAAGTCATTTCGCGAAGGGGTAACATCAACTGGCCTCCCAGAAGCCCCGTCCCTAGCCCGTTTGACTATTTTGTATGGGGATACCTTAAAAGTAAGGTTTATCAAAATAATCCGTCGAATCTAACCAGGTTGAAGCAAAACATCAGGTCAGAAAAGACAGCAATATCAATAGCTTTGTGTCAACGTGTTATTGCCAATCTCCGTTCCCGTTAAGAAGAGTGTCAGTAACGCAATGGTCATCATTTGGACAACATCATCTTTTCTAAATAATTCTCCATTTCATATCTTAATAATAAACAATGAACTTTTTCATTGCTCACAAATATTTTTTGTTTTATCCAACTTACAAATACCCGATTCCCTTTCTGAACACCTTGTAAAAGAGCTATGATTGAGGAACAAATATATATCTTAATTTAAAAATAACCACTTACAGTTTTACTTCAGTTTTGTGCGAGGTTCGACTTCTCTTAAAAACCAACCAGAAGCAGGTAAAATTTTCACTTTTGTGCGAGCCATTATAAGCAAAATAGTGATAATTCAGTTAAATGAGGGTTTTACATAAAATTTATTTACAGCTCAAGTATAATAATTCTGAAATTAGGTCAAATAAGAATCAGATTATTTGCTCGGTTCTTCGAGTATACCTACTGAATGTCACCCACAAAATACAAGAATTGAAATTTTGGTCCATTAAACCATGCAAGATACCCGAAAACTGTAAGATTAACAAACACATATTCTAGTGAATACTCATTCAAACTTTGAGAGGAAATATCTTCAGAAGTATTACTTTGTCGAGAACAACATTGGTATCATTATATTTGTGTGACAAAACTGCATCATGAAAAAATTGTTTGAGGAAATCAAGTAAAAGAGTGTCAACAACCACTATGTAGAGAATACAAATGACAAAAATGAACACAGCATCTGGAAAGCTAAAAAGAAATTCAAAAACCAACTTTGAGGAAATCTCCGATTAAAATGGCCAATGGAGAGTGGGCTGCCTCAGAGGAGGAAAATGCAATACATTTGCCATAAATCTCACACATGTCTTCACAGCAAATGACCCCTATACTGGTATCAGCGAACTTGAAACTTTTCTGGATGTGCCATGTCAGATGTTCTTACCAATTGAAATTTTCACACCAATAGAAGTAGTCAATGAGATAGGAAGAGTGAATAACAAGAATGCTTCTGGATACGACCTCATACCGACAGAAACTCTAAAAAACCTACCCAGGACAATTGTACCGCTCACAACATTATTTGATAGATAATGATGCCTACACTTGGTCCATCAGATCACAATGTGTAATCATATAGGCCCATAAGTTTTCTACCAATCCTGGGTAAACTCTTTGAGAAGTTGCTTCTCAAAAGACTGAAAGATGACATGGATGTGCACCAACAGGTACCAGACCACCAACTAGGTTTCCAAGAGAACGATTCGACAACGCAAGTTCATGGCATATTGAACACTATTTCAACAAGCCTCGAAGAAGGAAAATTTTGCTCAATTCAACTCAATTCAAGCATTCAAAAAGGTTTGGCACAACTCTTCCCACAACCGTGCTTTTGAAGTTTTATCTAGCAGACCGTTATTTTTCCGTGAAATATAGGAAAGCAATAAACATTCCTTCAAAAATAAAATCGGGAGTCCCACAGGGAAGTATTTTGGAATCACTTTTATACTTCAGACATAACATAAATGAAAACACAACCATAGTATCTTCTACAGACGATATAGCCTTGCTTGCATCAGATGAAAACGTCGAAACAGCTTCCAAACAATTACAAGAACATCTGGATGACATTAGACAACAATCAACAACGACTATTAAATGGATTTGTTGAATCTTTTGTAGCTGAAAGGGTCCAGAAAATGCCTGATTTGAGGAAGAAAAACTAGCTCTTTCAAATCGCAAAAATTGTCGAATTGTGTTTGGAATTACTACTGCACCCTCTGTATTGTCCAGATCTTGCTCCTGGCGACCACGGGCTCCTTGCAGAACTCAAAAAGATGCTCCGTGAAAAGAGATTTGACCCAAATAAGGAAATGATTGTCGAAACTGAAGCATATTTTGAAGGTCTCGATAGATTGTTCTACACCGGTGGTATTGAAAAGCTAGTGAAACGTTGGAATGATTTTATCACTCTAAAAGGAGATTATATTGATGGATACAAATAAATTTTAGAAAAACGAGTTGTTTTTCTACCTAGGCCCCTCCTTAGGATCCACTAGGAGCAAACGCAGTACCCAGTTCGAAAACAGCGTTCTTATAGCCAAATGCTTTTGCAAAAAGAAGTCAACACGTTTCTTTGAAATATTTGGAGCGTCTACTATATCTTGCAATTTATTTTACAATTGTTCAAAACAATTTGATGGACTTTTTTCATTACTTCTAGGTTATTACCTGGTCGTCATAACAACCGTAATGTACCTCCAGGGGTCCACCGGATTCATGAAAATTTTGAAAGTTATAGTTTGGAAATATCTACTCTAGAGTATCGGTAAGTGTGAAATACAAGAATGGCTTTATAACATTGACAAGGATTTGTGCTAGCTCACTCGAGCACATTTTTATGCACTACATTCTTTAATCAATTCCAAGCGAAATATCAACATTGTTGGTCATCATTTTGGTCCTTCTAGCAGTCGTTTAATTGCAATCTTGTATCATAAGCGATGTCCGATGGAAAGACCAAAATAAGGACCAGATTTCGCTTAGAATAGAAATTTGCTTTCCCATTTCTCACAAAAATATAGAGATTTCACGGATTTGGTTCACGTTAGCATACCACATAGAAAAAAAATTTTGAACTGCTGGAACTTAAAGTGTTTCATATATTCGTTATTGAATTTATTCCATATGGGTGTTACACGCTGTATATACATAAGACATACAAAAATATGTTACATCCTTTGTATACAGACATAATACTGCAAACAGTGAAAACTTATTTTTTGATTGGGAGTTTCATCAACTCACTTCCACCTTTTTTTGCTATATGGAATTACATGAAATGCAGCATTTACCATGATGAACAAAGTCTATAAGTCTTCAATAAAGAGCGACATAAATTTTAATTCTGTTGAAAGCAAAAAAAAACTTCAAATTGAGTGATTTAATTTTCATTATAAATTTCACATACACACATGAGACTTTTGGTCTGATTCTTTGATATCGACAACCTTTCTTTCACAAAAAGTACAGTTAAATGACTATTAAAATTTGTATTTGTACAAGTTAAACCTAAATCTAATTACAAACATTTTGTTGTGCTAAAATATAGACTTTAGACTTTTTAATAAAATATAGGAATATTTGTACATTTCATACTTTTTGCGCAGAAAGATCGAATGACTATATTGAACAGTGTATTAACTACTTTATTATTATTTTAAATTTCTGAAATATTAACATAAAATGTATTTAATCAACACAAAAGTGATAGAATAGTGTAAACAATTTTATTCTAATCTTAACATAAGATTCAATAAATATTTAATAAATATATCTCCGAAGAGTTTAAAAACAAAGAATAATAATTTACAGCTTATAAATCTGTGTCTGACTAGCTTTAATCGAGGTACTTTTTCGAGAAAAAATAATTCTGTCATAGCTGAACTATGTTTGAATATCGTCTACAGAAACTACATTTGGTTAGATGATATTACTCTTGAAGGAAAAGGTTTCAATCCCCAGCTTAATATATTTTTAATACTAATTAAAGTTCAGCTATGATGAATTCAAGAACAAAACAATGTATGCTAACATAAATAATACTATAAATGGAATGTATTCTCAATGTCTGAAAAGTAATTCAATTCGAAATAATAATGACAATAATGCCTGGAATGACGATGAAAAATTAAATGATTTTATTTCGTTACCCGATGTGGAATCTTTGAAATCTAAATTATTTCATTATTCTGAATGCCAATATCGGCTGAAGCAGAGAGCATGGAAATAATAACTCAGCATGGTTGCTTTATGTAGAAATCAAACAGTAAGTTATTTTGTCAAGCAGATCTGAGTATAAGACGATTCTGTATTATTCACTTCGAAATGTATTAAAGAGAAAAATATTAAATTGAAATTTTTGTTTTGTATCTCATTATTTCTTCAAATTGAAACATGTCATAACAGAATCGTCTCGAATCAAATTTTGCGGTGTCATAAAAAATGGAAGTACTATGAACTGACAAATGGCAAATTTTTGATCGATCTCTAGTCTCTAAACATAAGGAGAATAATTAATCAGTAGTTGATCAAAATATAAAACAGGTAAAAGTACACGAGCCAGTCCTTGTCTTAGAATGCATAAAATGTTAGCAAAATTATCAGATATTTGTCATCATATGGTGAGTATTTGATTACTACATTTATTTAATCATTGATTATTGAAATCACTCAAGACACTGTTTTATAACGTTATAACTATATGATATAATATGTAAGATAAGAAACCATGTAACTGAAATTCGACAGCAAGATTGAGAATCGGTCTAGTTTCATTAATAAATGGAATAGCTAAGCTATATAATATCAGCACTAAATGTTATTGCTTCCTCGTATTCTTTGGTCCTTTTTAGTGTTAAAGTTCTTGATTTCCCTTAAACCCAGCGAGATATTCGAAGATTCATGCAGAAAAATCGCTAAAAAATTGACAGTTTTCAAATCAATTTCTGGTACCAAAACATACGAAACTAGGATTTCTTTAATTTACTAAGTCAAGTTTGATCAATTTGAATAACTATAGAGTGACGTTGTACCAAAAATGAGTTTAAGTCACTATTGCAGTAGACAAAGACTCACCTTGTATGTTATTTTTAATTCGATTTTCATGTGTTTAGCTGATGTATTATTTACAATAAGATCTTCATCTAGATATTTAGTTTTTCAACCCATGTTGAAAATGAGTAAAGTAATTCCTGCTCACAATCAAGTATCGTAATGGATATTTATGTGCTAGAGCATTTATTGAATTTTCATCTTAGAGGACATCGGTCATTCAAACCTGTAACTGGCTCGCTAACTTTTAAAACAGGTTTTTCCAAATCAGTAGGTGGTTTCATTTTACACTATAGATCTCTACAGCTATCAGTGCCATATCACTTTTTTTCAGCGTCACAGCATCAACAATTGACGATTTCGGAATGCATGTCACAACACTTCGTCTTGATCGTCTAAATCATTGTCCATATCGTCTTGATCAGGATCATCTTGTCCCATATCTGGCGACATATCCGGATGAAGTAAATTATTTACATTTTTGGGATCCTCATCTTTCCATTTATCCATCGACCTTCGTCGTGCGTTCATGAAGAAGTTACCAACTGTTGTGGGCTCCAAACCTAGTTGCCTCGCTATTGTCACCTGCATTTCTTTTGAAGGCCTTTTCGTCTCCTGTAACCGACACGAAGTATTTCAGATTATATAAGATAAGTAAGTAAGTTCATGTAAAGAAATTTTAGTTTTTATGGCGAGCTTCAGTTTGCTCGCCTAGTGCAGTAAACAAAACATCACTACTACAACGGAGATGTAGGAAATAGGAGACAAACTCTTTCGAGACTGTCGGCTGGCTTAGATCACGAGACGCATTTCCGGTTGACAGGCCTGTGAATTTTATGCTTCATTTTCATCTAATATTTCGATTTTATGAATATTAAATACTAAGTAATAACTATTCATTTCTGTACAGCTTTTATGTAATAGTACTAACAATTCAGCTTGCAATCCAGCTGACTTTTTGTTAATACAACTTCAAAAGTCTTATCAGGTACATCTTTTCCGTTCCATTGCCCATGTAGGTAACTAGATTTGAGTTATCCTAATCACATACATAGTAATCCCCACTGCCCACATCATCTAACTTCGGTTAAATAGTGTTATTTTTTCCAAAAAATATTTACAATGGTGACCAAACCGGCACAATTATGTAAACCATATCAGTGGCGGCTTGTCCTATGAGGCAGGTGAGGCAGTGCCTCATCAAAAAAATTCTGAACCGTATATTTCTTCATTCCCTTTCATCATCACTTTTTTCCTCACTATTTTTCCCAATATCACGTTCTTTGTATATTAACAAATGTAATGTAACAAATTAAATCCTCTTTGACTAAACGGTTGGAGGCATGCCTAACGCAGGCTTCTTTGACTGAATTAGTGTGTTATCTACTTCGATGACCTACGAGAACGTAATGGAAAGCTGTTCTAGGATTAATCCGAGGCTGAGATCGCCGATCTGAGATCGTTTCGTTTGCGATGTCCAGAGGGTTATCTGCGTCGAAGCGGTGAGAACATATCTACGGCTTTGAACGGCTTTGAGAGGCTGGCCTCAAGCTAATCGGGAAGCGGAAAATAGAGAGGCTGGCCTCAGGTTATTTTATTCGAGTTAATCGAAATATAAATCTTTTTAGAAAGTGACTATGGAAACCTAGTAGTGGTTCACTTTGTCGTTATTAATTTGTCTAGAGGTATCAAATGCATAAAGTTTGCTGTGTACCTAAATAAAAGTTTCTTGAGCTAAGAAATGATTATAATCAGTTTTTAGGTGGTAAAAAATTTGTGTAATATTAATTTATTCTATTGAAATAGAATAAAAAAATACATTTTTTATCTAAAGTGATTTAAAGGATCTATGGATTCAGTCGATAAAAATGGACTTATGTAGTAAGTTTAGTTAAGAATTGATTTTTTGCAAAAATAATAAATACCGGAATACCGCGGCAGACCATGAATATTGTACGGAATGGGAAAGGCGTCTAGAGTTTCGTTGGAAGTTGCAGAGAGGGAGCGAGTATACCTCAAGCGTCAACCGTCTGCTTTTCAAGACACGTCGAAAAGACAACCGTTCCCATCACGTCGGGGTCACCAATGTAGAATCGAAGGAATTTATCCCTACTTATGCGTTTCGTCCCTGGCGCACACATTTGGACTCATCAGTAAGGCTTGTGTGCGCCATGCCATAGACGCAGTGGTTAGTAGTTTTGAGGGAGCCGCCGGGAGTTGAACCCGGCACCTAGTACCTAATCGGTGTGAAACTTGAGCACAAACCTCTAGGCTACCGAAGCGCTGTGAACTAAGCTATGCGCTACAATAGCTATAGTCCAGGCAGTGGGTTATCATCTCATCCCTGTCATCATCCAATACCAGATCACCCGGTTCTCCACCAACACAAAGATATTTGGTTTTCTCTAAGTTGACATTTAAGCCCCACTTCTCGTATTCTTTAATTAGCTTGCGCATCATGTATTCCATGTCATCTTTATCACCGAATACAACAATATTGTGAGTAAAATGCACAAATAATTGCATTTAAATGGGATATATTTAATATAAAAGAGATAGAGTTTTGATTTAATTGCAGCCAATATAAAAAAATTGCTACAATTAATTCGTTTTATTAAATCAATTACGCAATATTTTTTTTACAAATGTCACTTCATATTGCAACAATTATATGTTCAATTTTATTCAAATATTTATAGTTTTCTTCAAGTAAATGAGGCGAATAATATAATCTCACGAGATTCTTGTCTCAAGAAACTGTAGTCGTTGCATCAACTGACAGAATTTACGACAACCGTACCTTCGTTCTATTGAACAAATAAAAATGAAACGAACGAATGGTTTTGTTAAAACCTATTTAGAATAATGTATTTGTATCAATCAATTATGGATATTGAGACAAGTGCATAAACAATTTCTTGTAATTGTATGTTTATGTTGAATCAGTTGTTTCTTTCATTTCGCTGAAATGTGAAAAGTTTCAAGCGAATGTTTTAGCTGTTCTCTATAATCAACTAGGTTGTTTTAATCAAGAAAAATAGTTCATTTGGAGTAATCAATTTTAGATTAATTCAAATTAAAATGGTTTGATTGAAAAAAAAATTCTCAAACTCCTGAGGAGTTTGAGCGCAGAATTTTATTTTTTACAGTGTAAGGAACATATTCGGTGTACTTGTGATATTGTTAATTTTTTAATAAATAAGCAACATTTTCGACTCATTGGTATGATGATAAATTATGTTGAATTAAGGAAGTTAAGTGACCTGTTCCAAATTTGAGTGAATCTCTAGTGTCTAGTGGTGGGGTCGGTAAATCAAATCGGGGATTCCAAAATACGTGGTATGACAAGTACGACTGGCTTACTGGAAGTATTACTTTGAAAAAAATATTTTGATGGCCGTGCATTTCATTCTCAGCAACTGATGGAAATTCCGACAGAGTGTGGTCAAAAAGTGGTTTTAATGATTTGAAAAATTTATCTCGGGGTCTATCGCTACACAATAATAAAAGTGCTAGCATATTTCATCTAATTGCAAGCTTACCGTTATGATAAAGCAAAAACAAAATATCGCCACAGCAATAGACAATGCGCGTCAAATAGAAATTGAAAATTTCAATGCTAGATTCAAAGAAAATCAACAAATTCTAAGAAGTTTAATAGATATTACGATGCACCTCTGTATGCAAGAGTTACCTTTTAGGGGGCACGTTGAATCGAATGAGTCTTTAAATCGCGGAAATTTCAAAGAATTGGTAGTTCTTGTTAGTAAATTTCACACGAATAAAACCTTTTTAGAAAATGATACCAACAGTAAATCGGTAATTTCTGGTACATCTAAAACCATTCAAAATGAATTAATTGATTCGGTTTCTTTTGTCGTGAATAAACAAATCGAGGACGAAATATATATTACATTATTAAATTTTTTTTCATATGTGCCTCACAATACTAAATTGTCACGAGCCGCCACTGAACCATATGTGTTCCATTACCATTGCCCACATATTGATCATACGAACTGATGTTGACAATGTCGGTCAAATTTAATTTTTTTTATTTTATTGTTTGTACAGAAATGAGTAAATGATTGTACAACAGCATTTGATGAGCAGGGTTAAATTCAATTTGCAATTAAATATAATTCGCCAATGTTTCGCGCAGTGCTTTTTTAAGCCTGTAAAAAACATTATACACAATATAAAAATAATAAAAACAAACAAACAGTCTGAAAAACATTCATGTTATTTTCCAAATTATATTGGTTGTCATTGGTGTTATGATGTCAATTGATTTTAGAGGTGTCACGTTAAATTTGACTTCTTCCTGATCTTTGTTGGTCTGTTCATTCGAAATTTTTCAAAAGAGTGGAACAGATATTGTGCAGGTTTCTAACATTTGCTCTGTGATTAATGGACTTCTCATTTTGTTTTATGTGGATCATCTCGAAAAATCGTCTGGATTTTTTGAATGTTTGTTCATTATCGGTTCTGTTTTTGTAAAGTGCCGTCGGTGTTTTGGAGTACTTTTGTCCTTTCAATATGTCGTTCGATTTTCGTCCCGTCTGCCCTATGTATACGCCCTCACAATTGTTATATAACACATAACATGTAATGTTTCGTTCACTGGTGATTTAGATTTTAACGTGCTATATAGGTGTTTAATTTTATAATAGGGTTTGTGAGCTATTTTGACGTTGCTATAGGGTTTGTTGCGTATGATATCGGTATGAATATGATCGGATATTCTTTTTTATTTTGTGAATTTTAGGTGTTTTATAGATTGTGTGTAAGTTGTTTCATTATCTTTTTTATTTGTGATAGAGTATATTTGTTTTTCATTAAAATTGAGGTAATGTTCTGCTTGATGAGGGAGTCTGTATATAGGTGATGTTAGTTTTAGAGCTCTGTCAATGTACCCCAAAGAAATGGTCCAGAGGCGTCAAATCGCACGAACGAGGCGGCCAATCGACGGGGCCGTTTCTCGAAATTACAAGCTCACCAAATGTCTGCTTCAATAAACCGATTGTTACGTGTGCTGTGTGGCTAGTGACACCGTCGTGTTGAAACCACATGTTGGCCAAGTCCATACCTTGCAATTGGGGCAAAAAAAATTCGTTATTATGGCGCGGTAGCGAACGCCATTGACCGTAATGTGACGATTGTTGGCATCAACGAAAAAATACTGTCCAATGATGCCGCCGGCGTGAAGACTGCACCAAACCGTGATTTTTTGGGGAGGCAATTGAGTCTCGTGAATCATGTGTGGATTGCCGCCAGTCCAATAACGCATATTTTGCTTATTGAAAAAGCCATTAAGCCAAAAATGAGCACGACAACATCCAACAGCGAATATGTAGACTCAAATTTTTGCACCAAACTTGTGATTGCCTGTTTACTAGGGCGCGAGTTGTGACCGAAAATTGGAGTTGAGGTTCTCAAAGTTGCGGTCACCGACTCCGAATTTCGGTAGTAAATTTTTATTACTTGCAAACGTTCGTTCGTGTACTTCACCATGATGAAAATGTTCACTTTACTGAATGAAATGACGTTGACAGTTCGATGAATGGTCTAAGGGTGCGATCACAAATTAAATTCAAAGTTGTCAAGTCCCCATTGGAAAACCCGATATATAGTTTCCTACTTCTTGGTTTTTCATAGCCCACTTGATGTCAATATAGCTTGAACGGACTATTTACGGACAATTTATTGCTGGCTATGGTTACATATTGGACTTTAAACATGAATCAGGCATTAGTTTGGAATGGTATTCTATTCATGATCTGTTAATGAATTTTCACATTAAGTCAAATGACTTAAAAAAGTATAAATGCAAATCAGATAAACTATTCACCTTAAAAATAGCTTGCAGTGTACGTCGTTGGAGGTCTGTGAAAACCAATCTCGGTTTCTTGGGAGTAGGCAACTGCTCCTGATTGCTCGATGGATCTTCTTTCCGTTTGCAACCTAAAATCAATATCAATACATCAAAATTCAAAAATTCCTTCTACAATCTCTTTCAAAATTATCTGAATAACTCGATAAGACAGCTTGTTAGAAACATATGTTTATATCCAATTTTCTGTATTTTTTCGTGATTATCTAAAGGTTCTTTCAACCCCTTGAAATTGAATTTGATTTTCTAAGATGTTAGAAGAGGAAAAATTAAAGAATTGCACTTCCAGACATTTACTAATGTCCTATTCTTTACAAGCATATTTGTTGACTCAATATTTACCATGAACTACCAGAAAGTCAGCTTTTGAATGAAATATTATTGTCTAACATACTTCTTAGCCGAGCTATTCATTGTTGTTAGATTAAGATGAGAAAAATTGAAAAGAAAACTGTTAGAGAAGTTAACATCTCTAACAATTGATGAATAACAAGGACCACTATCTATATGACGGCTCATTTCATCATATTAGCCCAATACAAATAATCAGTCAACCGAATAAGTCTTTAAAAAAATTAAAAAAAGACATGAAAATGGTGGAGTATCGCTAAGTTTATCGAGTACGCGTGTACAATGGTCTATATCAACATTTGGAGATGAAGAAGCTGTGCACATTTTTGCTGACAGTGAACCAAAAGAAAAACGTGTAACAACTCCGAAGGACTGTCTGCACCTATTTGCGGCCAGTTCGAACCAGTTTCTGCAGCGATTCGTAACCGTTGACGATACGTGCAACCACCACTATACACCAGAAACCAAGGAATAGTCGAAGCAGTGTACTTCACCTAGCGAATGTTATTGAATCATTCAAAGAAAAACGCAGCCTTCTATACCGAACAAAATTGAGTTTTGCACCACGACACACCGGCTCATCAATCAGCAGTCGCCACTGCAAAATTGGTCGAATTGGGCTACGATTTGCTACATCTCCCACCATATACACCAGATCTGCCATCGTGGGACTTCTTTTTGTTTCCAAATATGAAAAAATGGCACGGCGAAAAGCGGTCCACGTCAAACAGAGGCTTATTTTGCAGAGTTAATCATATTTTTTGGAAGACATGAAAATGTTGGAATATCGCTAAGCTAAGTTTATCGAGTACGCGTGCTCAATGTTCTATATCAACATTTGGAGATGAAGAAGTTGTGCACATTTGCTGACAGTGAACCAAAAACAAAAACGTGTAACAACTTCGAAGGACTGTCTGCACCTATTTAAAACGAGTTCGAACCAGTTTCCGCAGCGATTCGTAATCGTTGACGATACGTGGATCCACCGCTATAAACCAAAGAATAGTCGAAGCAGTGTACTTCGCCTAGCGAATGTTATTGAATCATTCAAAGAAAAACGCAGCCTTCTATATCGAACAAAATTGAGTTTTGCACCACGACGCACCGGCTCATCAATCAGCAGTCGCCACTGCAAAATTGGTTGGATTAGGCTATGATTTGCTACATCTCCCACCATATACACCAGATCTGGTACCGTGTGACTTCTTTTTGTTTCCGAACATGAAAAAGGAAAGCGATTAAGCCAAAAGTGCAAAATAATATGTGTATATACATATAAGTAGTGGCCCTCGTATTTTGATAACTTGAATTATCTATTTATTGAAATAAGGCGTTCAGTAAAAAATTTACTTACTCCCTCGTTGTGGAATCTGTGCAGCTGAAAATTAAAAATCATTTTGTTATTATTTCGTTACTGATATAATGGACATATAGATTATGAATGATTATACATTTCTTTACACGAGGTACTTCATTTCGGCAGTGGAAAATTTCAAATTTTTTGAAATTTTCTGAAAAGGAATTTATCTAGTTCAGTATTGATTCAAGTTTTATTGAAATTTCTGTAGGTTTCATCAAGTGCTATAAAAAGAACTTTCGGTATAAATGGAAAGGATGAAACCTCATTATTAAAGGCTTATCAATTCCGAATCAATTTAGAGAAATTTGTTTGTAGTTTGAGTTTTGATGTTGCCGAATGAAAGACCCTGTATAAATAAATGATTGAAGTTTTCAGATTGTTCATGAATGAAATTCCTTATCGCGCCTACGCCACTGATGTATGGTTGTATGAATGGGGACTAGGAAGGACCTCTTCATGCAACACATATACCCTGTTATCTGTATCGTAGAATAGATGAATTCTTAAGAGTAAAATCGATAAGGAAAGAGACAATTTCGCACCTCAATTGACATACACTGTAGAATTTCACAATTAATTCATGCATTCTCTTAATGAGAGGCTTACACGGATCTACCAACCAGTCAAGAACACAATTGTCTATATTTTTTTTATCTCAGAGATTTTTATTTAGTCGAGCATTCATCTTAACAGTAGATGCTTGGCTCTGAGAATCTACTGGTGTTCCAAGGGCTGCTGTGCACAGCGATGAAAATTTTCCTAATTGCCATTTGTTTACCTGGAAAATCATATTCAGGAAAATTTTTTCCACTCTGTCCGTAACCATCTGAACTGCTTCGGCTCTGTGTACTGTGCTTCACGATATTTTCCCCGAATTTTGTTCATATATTATTGATTTTTCAAAAGCAGTTTGAAACACGTGACTTAAAATTTCGCCGTTAAGTACGCCTGAGGCAACATAAGAATTTAATTACAGTGGAAATATGGCACAAAGTTGTTATCTCTAACTGATGGATCTCGAAAAAGAAACAAATGCCTGTTTGGTATTATAATTTTTCGTAAAGTTGAAACTGAGCTCATTGCTGCATCACTTTATTGAAATAAGAAGCTATAAACTTTTCCGAAAATGCCATAAATGGAGATTAATTTCAAATAAGTTAATTTCTGTTGTTATGTACAAAATAAAATTCTGAAGCGATCATTTACAATCTACAACTTTGAAAATTTTAATTTTATTCTCTCGTTGGATTATGATATTTGTTTTTCCTAAATTTCTGGACCTTTTACTTGTACCGTGTAAACCCACCATTAAATCCAATTAAAATAGACCACGAGACAGCCATAGATGCAGTCAGTCATTTCCACTTAGGCGATTACTCGACAAATGCTTCAAAGAGTTGCATTATGAAGTTCTATGATCGTCAGATTCAACTGTAAATTTAGAGTGTGTTCATTTGATTTATGAAATCTCAAACTGTCGTTGAAATTTCAGCTCTACTCAGATGAAAATTTTCAACCAATAGATATAACCGAGTTGAGTTTTGTTACCTATTCTATATAGATTAATTGAACTTTATTAATCAGTGAAATCGAAGGAAATTGAATAATTTTTATTTAGTTTCAGATTACTTTATATTTTCCATTTTCTGAAATTATCCAACTTTCAATAGTAAGAGAGTCATCGTAGGAGCTATTCATCTAGATCTCTTCAGGATTCTGAACGAACCTATGAATATTTAACGTGAGAAATCTGTTGTATTCAAACTGACAGAATTATTTAATTAGACGATGACAATAAATGCGTAAATGGCAAAATAATAGGAGGGTTCCCTTTTATATTTCGGGATTAAGAACGTTTTGCATTACGAACGGTATTTGTGTTGTTTATAGTAATTTAAAATAGTCATCTCGCCCAAAAAATGGAATCAAATCGTGAACAGATCTTCATTTGAACTATCGTGAGATTGAGACAACCTTAACCACAAATGGGACCAGCATACATTCAATATTGCATGAACATTTGACCGTCAAAAAAATTCGCGTTGGATCCCACACAATTTGTCAATCGCTCAAAAAAAGAATCGTGTCGATTGGTCGAAAGAAATGCTCCAAAAATACGATCGTGGTATTTCGAAGCACATCTATGACATCGTGACAGGTGATGAATCGTGGATTTACGCGTATGAGACCGAATGTAAACAGCAGTCGACTGTATGGGTCTTCAAGATGAGCCAAATCCAACAAAAGTTGCTCGAGCACGAAGCACTTCCAAGCAAATGGCCGCCTGTTTTCTAGGAAAAACGGGACATGTGGCAATAGTACCACCAGAATAACGCATGAACAGTCTATTCTGAGTGGTACACAAGCATTTGTTTGCCAGTTGTCTTCCAAGAAATCAGAAAAAGCAACCGCTGAAGACGGATCACCCTTCACCACGACAATGCTCACACATCGGCTCAAACAACCGCATTTTTGAGCACTCAAAACATCGATTTGATGAATCATCTGCCGTATAATCTTGACTTGACATCGAATTACTTCTTTTTATTCCTGTACGTAAAAACTAAAATGAGAGGTCAACATTTTTCGACACCTGAAAAAGCGGTTGATGTTCAGAATGCATGTTTTGGAGATACCTCAATCGGAGATGTCTAAAGTGCTTAGACAAGTGGTTCAAACGGCTGCAAAAGTGTATAGATCTGAATGGGGAATATTTTGAAAAACAATGAAGCGATTTTTGATCATTTTGATTTGATAATTTTGTTCTCTAATCCCGAAATATAAAAGGAACTCTCGTAGAACTAAGCTGCTTAGAAATAAGAAGAAATAATTAATTTCATATCCAATCCCTTAACGTCTCAACAGGTGGCAAATTTGGAAGAATGGTATCCATGTTGACATTATTCAGAAATGCATTCTGATAATTATGTGAGGGAAAAATAAAACTCCTAGTTTCAGACTTTACAAGATTACTAAAGCACTAGATATTAAACAGATACCTATATGCTCAACAAATCATTCTAAAGGTTCCCCAGAATAAAGTATCATTGGATTAAAAGCCCACAAATATACTATGATAGCTAAACAAAAAATTATTAAAGAACAAGAGCGATGGAAAAGATTGGTCAGCGAAGACGTTGAGAGATATCCTAAGTGAGACAAAATTCGAAAAAGGAATAGAAATATGACTAAATGAGGGAGGCCGATCTAGGATCCATAGAATGAAAAACTCGAATTGAGAAAATTTGAGTGTATGTATGAAAGAAAACCTAATCCATTTACTTCATTTAGTAAAATCACATCAAACTCTGGACTTTGCAAACTACAAATATTGAAATATAACAGATTATGATGAAGAGAAAGATCACTGAAAAGCACAAAGGAAGGAAACTGATGTTTTTTGGTATATATTTTGGTACCTATATGGTTATTACAAAATAAATATTGTAAGCCAAAAAGTTCAAAAGAATATATATATATATTACAAAATGTTATTTTCAAGTTATGTAAACTGGAAATATCTGATAACTCTACAGTCTATCTTCTAGAATTTAGATGTTTTCATGAATAAACTCTTTCTGTACTATATGTGGTTATAAAATCAAAGTATCCTTTCGTACTTTAACAAAAATTTCAGTTATGGAATTGAAGTTTTTCAGTATGTCATAAAACTAGCTACAAATGCTGAATTATCCTTATTCATATCTAACTTTTTTTAGAAACTTACCGACTTGATTCCAAGATAATACTTTCTTCAAATATGAAAAAACACAAATGTAAAGAGTGAAATGAGAGAATATAGAACACACAACAATAAAGAGTGATTTTGTTTCAAAATATTTTTCGGATAGGGGTAACATTTTTTAAAGTTTAAAATAAATTCTCTGTAATATAATTCCAATTTCTTCGCTTTGGTTTCTGAATATATGGTCATTCTGTCAATAATCACTTGACCTGACATTTAAATGCTCTCCAAGCAGAGCTTCTTCAACAGGAATATGTCAGATGTGTATTAAATAATTTTTCCTATCCACACCTTTGGTTGCTCAAGCCTTTTTCAATTTCAGATGAGCGATGTTCTGGAAAAACCTTCGAAGAATGAAATATTTCAGCCTTTTTCGCGCTTGAATATCCGCCCGGCCGTATACTATCGTCCGAAGGAGATGAGTTTTCCTATTTTCATAATAGGTTAACTATCCAAATAGCTCGGTCAAGTTCATTATTGGGCCAAATCCGTCTAATAGTTCAGGAGTTATGAACACCTGAAATTTATTAATCTCTATAACTCCTAGAAAATCCGTCGAATCGAGTTGTAACTTTCTTATATTTCTTATATTGTCAACTTTCAAAAGGCTTATTGTTTGCCTTGAAAACAACAAAAGATGTCTGTCGGAACGTAGGAAAGAATAACAATAAAAGATTATGTTTCTTGCCCAAATAATAATTCTACATCTATCAGCTGATTTTTACCGTCAAAATATTGGACTAGCTGTAACTTGACGAATATTTATAGGAGAGAAAATGATTACAAATAAATCTGACTATCCAGGAACTTCGTAACGAAATTCTCAGAAATATTTTGCGAGTTATCATCTGAGAGGAAATTGTTCATGCAAATCTGCTGGTGACCCGCGGTCTAAAACGACTTGCATGCTTTTCGCGATATACATCGAGACATAAAAACTCACTAGCAAGAAGAGGATGTCGTGTCTCTTCGTTTGGGGTTGACTGCTCTCGCGTTTACATTGCGCGTCTGGCAGTCTGCAATGAAACAAGAGAGAAGTCAACAAAATGACAAAAATCCAAGACTTCCTAATCAGTGGCGTAGACAAGGAAATGCCTTATGCAAACTTATACCTAAGGTTAATCAGATTAATTATTCTGGATTAATAACACTACAGGGTTGAAATTCTTCCAATAATCGTGTTAGGATTGCCTGAGGATGATGTGTGGGACAGGCTCTACCAAATTGCTTGATTTTGAGTGTTCTTGAAGAGCATAAAAATACTGACGTCAATTTTCCTTGAAAAATAATTTCACGATATCTATATTTCTATTAAATATAAAGGTGGTCCAATTAGTGACGTCAACACATTGTTTTCAGATTCCTCGCACCTAGGAGTATCCAAAAATATATGATGTATGTTATGCGATTTTTCTTGGATTTCGAGTTATACTTTATTTTGTGTTATTTTAAAGACTTCTGCCAGCGAGGTTTCAAAAATTCATAACTTCTCACGTAATTGGTATTTTCCAGTTTTTTTTTTGTGAAATGATTGTCTTATATGTTCTTTTAATAAAAAAATAAGTCACCCTCTTCAAATTGAAGTTAATTCAAAAATGGCTTGAAAATTGGAACTATAGTTTTTAGTAGGATAGGCGGATAGGGTAAAAACCATTGAAACAGATAAAAAAAGGCATTAAAAATTATTTTATCTACTTTTTATCCTTGTCATCGTAAATCAATTTGAATTATGAATTTTGAGTTGAATTCAATTCCTGTAAAATGTGGTAAGTTCAACCACCATACGATTTCTAGAAGACTTTGAAATGTTCTCAGTTATTTAGAACATTATTCATTGGCCATAGATGTCGAGACACGTTAATTTAAAAAAAAAATAAATTCCTGTAAAATAACTCTACTATATGTAATTTTTTAATAATTTCGTTACCACCCTTAAGATTTAAAAATAAGTATTAAAATGGGTGGTTGGGAAATTACCAGTTTTCTGAAAACAAATCAAAAGCACAAATCACTGAAAAATGTTAGTTTATTTCAGTAAATTTTCAAACCTCCTTCCTCCATTCTGAATACACAATCGACATTCTCTTAAAAATTTACGTTTTAATTGCCTGAACCTACTTGAATATTCTTGTTTTATTTTTCTTTCCTCCTCTATAAGTTTCTGCATCAATTCATCTTCGCTGTTGCTTTCAGCAGCTTTTTGTAAAATGCCCAACTAAAACACCCATATGGTATATTTCACAAATATCAAATTTTTTCACTTCAATTTAAATTTACAGTTTTAAGTTTAATATACTATAACAAAGATAAAGAGTAGATTGAATAATTTTTAATTTTAAAGATTTTCGGTCCATCCGTCTTCGAAGGCCAATTACAACAAATAAATAGGCTGATAAAGTAAAATTTTTTCTTATGATTTTGACAGTTTAGGACCATGAAATATTTAAATTTTTTTATGTATTTTTAAATTGAAGTTTAATGTTTGAGTAAATTTTTCTTGAGACTAAAGTTTCAATTTTCAAGCCTTTTTTGAGTAACTTCAAGTGATGTCAAGGAAGCTGAAGTTTTTTTATCAAAACAATATACAATGTCACAAAAAGAGACTGAAAATTTCTTCTGCGAAAAAAGATATGAGATTTCGAAACGTCGTTGGCAAAAATCATTAATAATACACATAAAATATAACTCAAAAACTGAGAAAGATCGCGGAAGACACTTCGAGTGTTATCGGATAGTATCAGGTGCGAGAAATCTGGAGAAAATGTTAACGTCACTAATTGAACTACCTTCATAACTAAACTTAGATATTTCATCGATTTTAAAATTTTTTCCCTAATTCTTTAGTATTTGGAATATTCAAAAACGATAAAAATATTCTACACCTGCTTTTTCACGTCTAATACTTTACTGTATTCAACTTTTCTTAAGCTCAAGTACTAAGGGTATAAAAAAAACTCTTTCAATAGTCCACATTAGAACTAAAATCATGTAATCTATGTCAAAACTCAACTAGAAAAAAATCCCATCAAAATTCCAATAATCAATTGTGATACAATACAAAAAAACATAAATGCTTACTATTAATTTTTTATAACAAAATTCAAAAGCATAGCGTGAACAACATTTGTGAGAACTTCATGGCTGCTTGATGAATGATCTTCAAAATTAATTTTCAGCATATTCCCGTAGGAAAAATACAAAGGATTGAGGTCGGGTGATCTTGCTGGCCAGGCACTGATTCCCGAATAATTTATTTGATTAAATTTTAGGTAATAACAAGAATGTTTTATGATTGAAGTCGGGTAATGATTATTTGGGCTATATCCAGCATCTGTTTTAATTCTTCTTCCTACCAACGTTTCAATTGACATCTATTCTATCTTTCTCAATGTAAATTAGCTCATAATAGGGAAGAAATTGTTTGAAAATCATTTAATTTTCATTGATTGTCAAGTTGAAAGAACTATGAAAATAGGTAAAATTTGTACTCATCTGTTATTTTAAAAAATCTTCAAGTTTATCAAACAATCCACCTCCAAACTTATTTATTTATATATTTATTTTTATAAATGCTGCCTCCTTGATTCTCCTTCTTGTAGATTCCTCTTTTTGGATATTATAGATGCATCATTCCTTTTTATCCAATGATTCTTTATACCAGTATTTGGATCAACTTCGCTCTATCGGTGTCCACATTTAAGACAATTTAAGACAATTGTTTTAAAGCGACCAAATAGAAAACAAGTCTAGGGGTTTGAAAATGATTCTTTTTTGATCAGCCCGAAATGGAATTCATCTTAGGCATTCAATTAATTAAAATAGCACTTTCGAACTATAAAGTTTACCTTGTACAAAATTATGAAACATTCTCGTTCAAGTGAGACCTTTAATTTAAGGTATCACAGAAGGGTGGTGCCATTTTATAATATTATAATTTTAGCGTTAAGAAGGGAGGGACATAAGGGGTAACTCAGTCCATAACCAAGTTATAGTGGTTGTGTTTCTCCCTACTTGTATAGTATTCATACCAAATTTTTAGATTAGACCTCATAATATCTTGAATTCATGATGTTATTTATTTCTCATTTTTTGTGATGACCTTTCATGTAAGGAATCATAGCCCAAACAATCATTATTTACTTAATTTACTTCGATGGGGGTTATGGGCAGGTGCGCCCTACTACTGATTATGGAGCAGCCTTGTTTGAATGTAAAGAACATTTTCAATATACTCAACCGAATTATCTGATATATTCGAATAATTCCTCCGATGCAATTTTTTTATAGTATTATATTTATTAATCCTTTTTGCTGGTTGTGCTAGAAAGGACAATTATATATTCCAAAAATTTTCTTAATAGCAAGTCAACCCTTGTTTTTCGAAAGATCCAAAATCAATGTGTAGATTATATAAACAGATAATTGAGCAGATGAATATACCATGTAATAGTTTTGATATGTTCAGAATCAAGATACAAACGTTTGCAAATCAGATTTTGAATTTTATGTGATTATTAATCTGTATCAATGTATTAATTCCAAATCACGAAAATTTCACCCTCAATTTTAATTCGTGAGATGGAGAAAGTTGAATATATTGTCGTATTCTCGGTGAAGAAGTACCTGTGGAAAGCTCAATCATTGTTAGATAAATCGACTAAATATCAACATTTGCTTGTAATGAAATGAAAATTCTGCTAATGAACTCTTTCAAACCTGTCTATAAAAAGTCTCGAAGTACCACAAACACACAAAATCAAGCAGTTGAGGCTATCCTGAACATTTAAATAGGTCCTTTTTTTCGAAATCCTGCTTCTATCCTGAAGAAAAACTCATCCTTAAGGAACTCTGGACCTTGTCTTTGTCCAAAGATTTCAACTTACGTGCTGATAAGAGTGGACACGTCTGCAAAGCACTTCATCGAGAACTTTGAATTGATTGTGGACAAAGAATTTGGATTTATTTTCTTCGAGTGGATGTCTGTGTGTTTAAATCGTCATGGTGACAAGAGAACTACATAAGCTATTGTGTCAATTGATACTGGAAAATTTCTGCCTTGAGTTAAAATAGGTAATGAATCTTCTGTTATGGTTTAAAGGTATACAAGCTTCGACAACATTTGGATAGGTCTTCGGAAGCTATTCAATCCAATAAGAGTTGTGTATGGTAGCAAGATTCGGTTGTAGATGGTCATGTTAGCATAGCAACGCTCAGAGCAAATAAGATGGATTCAATGCTTAGGTGTACTTAAACAGCATGCTATCGCCGTTGGGGGTAATTACAACACAGGCAATATGTTGATTAACAATCAACCTGTCCTTGTTTTGAATCAACCTTAATTTTAATTTGCTAATTCAAAGACAATTTTGTGAATTAAATGAATGGGTTTATGATTCAATGTGTTCAATTATGAAAAAAATATCATGTTGACATAATAACATTGAAGGAATTCCTAATATTTATTAGCAAAATGGAACTCATACGAGGTGATCTGTGCTCGATGAGAATCATTTGAAAACTCACCTGCTAGTCGAAGGGCAGACATTCTCTGAAACTCCGGTTCTTGCAACCATTTCCACATTCTTCTAAACGTTTCCCTTCCGGACTTCAGTTTGGACCATGGTTTAGGATTTCGCAGCAAATCTGAAAGAGTTCCTTGCGACCTACACAAAACCCTTTGGGCAAATATAGCCTGAGGTATGCTATATCTCTTGAGTTCAGCACTGATTCTTTGAGCCAGTTCTTTAGTATTTATTTCTTCGACATCAGCACTTATTGCCGGCACACTAATCGACTGATTATTCGAAATTTGTCCACTTTTACCGGTAATTGTCTGTGTTTGTTGTTGGTTTTGTTGATTCTGCTGCTGGTTCTGTTGCGATTGTTGAGACGCTTGTTGGAGCGTTAAAACCGGAGGTGAAGGAGAACATTCTCTATGGGGTGGTGCGATTTGAACCAAGGTTGGTGTCTGATGTTGAATTAAACCATTTATTGTTCCAGCACTAAAACTAGTCACAAGGGTACCGTCTGGTGAATTCAGCGAAGCGTTAGGGGGACTCAATTGGGGACTTTGTAAAGTGCGAGAAACTAGTTCTCTTTGCGATGGATAAGATTCATAACTTGGAGGTGATAAACTCTTTTGCGGGGACGGTAAACCATTTTGACTGTAAGCACTTTGAGGACTGATCGGGCTTGTTTGTTGCATCGCTGCTATACCTGGTGATGAATAATTATGTGGAGGAGTCATCCCCATCGAAGGCATCGCATACGGAGTGTTGACGTTCACACCAAGTCCACCAAGTCCTAGTCCTAGACCGTTGTTTTGCATCACTGTGAACGAACCAGATACATTACCATGGCCATAAGTGAACTTGTCGGACATTGTGGATATTGGCGGCAAAGGTTGAAGAGGCGTTAGGGTTGCGTATGAAGAGCTGGGACTATACCCTGGCGGCGACATCCTTCCGTTGACAGAAGTCAGAGTTTGATACGTTGGTTCCGGCTGTAATGTCCTGAAGTCACTACTGTCCATAATTCCTGATACACTGACCGATGTGGGGGACAGCTTTCCAGGGCTTAAAAGCTCGGAGTCTCTCGACTCCTCCTGGTGCTGAACAATCACCGAAAGGTTACCTTCGTTGTCCTCCTGCTTAACAATACGCCGATCCACACGCGATATCAGCCTCATGCGGACGGCCTGCGTCTCCATGCCTCCTGGCGTCGCATGCGCCACGACGTCCCCAGAATCGACCTGTTCTTGAAGCGTTTGTTGCTCAATCATCTTTCCGATATTGTCCATCATATTGGACGGGTTTTGGCCAACGTGAAAACCACGCGCCCTGATGGAAAATCCTCCAACGCGCCCATATCAAGCACTGTTGTTTTTCGTACACAATATGTTCCCCTTTTCACAATACTATTTCCCAATTAATTGTCATCACCTCTTCGAGCCGGAAAAACCGATGTCTTCAACGTTTAGATCTTAGTGTGTGATTTTTTGTTTGTCTGCTTTTTTGGGGCAAGTGCCCGCTTATTGCTCTTGTCACACTACATCGATAAAGAAGTGTCACATCACATCGAGTGGCGCTGATGGCGAATTTCTGACCGCGTGTCTTTACCGATTTTCATATCGGACTCGGATTTCGATTTGTTCGAGTGCAGAAATTGTTACTCACAGCCGGTCGATACGAAATTGAATGGGGGAGAGAGCGACGAGGCCAGGTGGTTATGCGCGCGTTGCCTTCCGTACCCTCGTGCTGCCTTTTCCGCACCCCTCGCCAACCCTTGTCACACTAGATAAGGGTGAAAACTTACAACTTACCATATCAATTCTGGATTCTTTCCCCCTTTTACTATACCATTACGTAATATTTCCGAGGCGACTGATACAAAACCAACTTTTTGTCTTTCCTACTCATCAGGCCGCCAGCTGGAAATGTTCGATTTGTGTCGATTTCCCAATTTAGTCGATATACGGGTCAATTATGCATACGCGCGCATTATTCGGAACTAGGAAAATCGATAACGTCGCGGACGGAAACCCTTCGATTGTTTGGAACTCTTCGATTCGCCCGAAGAATCATATCTCGTCCTGATTAGAATTGAAAAGGCTTCGCAAATTGATAATGTCTTGATTAATTGAATCAATTCCTTTCGTCAAATTAATATTCGTACGGTTTTTTGAAATACAGCATATGTTCTCTTCTATACCAAACATTATATCATAGAAAAATTCGAAATAGGAAAACTCAGGGTCAATTCAAGACGTTATATTATTATCAAGAAAGGAAACACTGAAAAAAACTTCAGTAAAATGCTTAGCGAAATAAGACGAGAGAATACAGTTGAACGGTATACAGATAGGTCAGAAAGCACTACAGAAGCTACCTCGGGGATTAAGGGGGCAAGTTCCAAACGGGTTGCGGTCTACGAGTGTTTTTCAAGCTGTGGTAGAAGCAATTAAAGATTTCTAGAAATATTATTATTATTCTATTATTTTTTTTTAATGAAAAAAGTGCAATTGAGGATGATGATTTTCCTTTGAATGGGTTCCATAGTAGACATGGTAGTGATCTTAAAAATCGTCACTTGGACCACAAGATCCGATTCGCAGAATCCTCGTTGCAGATTGGCGATAAATTATGTGTTTTGAATATAGACGGTATTTCTAAGGACAAGGGTGATTATATTTCTGAGTAATATGGTGGAGAGATTATTCTCCTTCAATAAACACATACGGATACTGAAAAAGATCTTCGTGAAAGAGGAAATATATAAGGTTATTTATTCATTGATTATCTTCTTCGTAAAATTTACTGTTTAGCTTGTTATGTTAAAAAATCCTTATCGAGTTAATCTGAAGAGGCGAGTTTGAGGGTGTTCTCTATCTCTTTTAAATTTTGCAATATTTCAATTGTTAATATTTATAAACTTCCAAATACTGTTTGGCCAAGAAATTTGGATATAAATCTTACTCAGCCTTCAATTTATGGCGGTGATTTTAATTCTCACCACGTAATGTGGAGTTATAGTAATAATGATAGAAGTGGAATAGCTTCAGCTGACTAGATGGAAGACAATAGTTTCAATTTGATTTTTAATGGAAAAGATGAACCTTCTTTTCATTGCTCTGGATGGGATAGAGGTTATAACCCTGATCTCTGCCACTACTTGTCTTGTGAGAGTACTTGCAAACCGCTTCCTATAAAACGTAAAATTATAGGAATTTTTCCTCATATATAGGCCTATTCTGTTGACCTCAAGAATTCGATTGAATTTGTCAAGAAAGTAGACGGTGATATAACGTGGATTAAACCCACTCACGATAACTGTCATAGATTTATAGACAAAAAGTTCGTTCCAAGAGGTTTCCGGAACGATTATATTCCAGGTTGGTCGAAAGAAACCGATAATTTGTATAAAGACTATCCAAAATCACTATCCGTTGATAAATGTGAAAGGCTTATGAATTCTATCAATACAATCCGAAAAGAGAAATGGGATAGTGTTGCATCAAAAGTGAATTTCACACATTCGAGTGGCACTACATGGGATATATTGAGAAAATTAGGTGAAGCTACTCCCCTTGCCTCATCATTATCAAAAATTGATTTATCGCTCACCGCTTAGTTGATGTATCTGAATCAGTTAATATATCCCAATCTGAAATGAAGGATATAAAGAAAAAATTACATATAGTCAGGAGATCAGCTCCGACTTCACAACAAGTGTTGCATTCGTTGAATAGATGAATTGAGAGCTACAATTAAGTCTACCAAATCTCGGGAAGCAGCAGGTTTTGACGGACAACATCCTGAAGTCATCAAACATTTAGGAAAAACGGCCTTGTCTTAGTTATTGTCTTTCTATGGCAATATTCTGAATTCAGTAAACTTTTCTTCCAAATTCCGTAAGACTAAAGTAATAGGCGTTTTGAATCCATGAAAAAATCCCTGTGATCCTAATAGTTATCGACCAATCAATTAATTGAGTGTTCCTTTCAAGATATCAGAAAGGTTCATTCTATTTAGAATTGAATCTTCTAAAGAAAATGCTCTACAAAATTTCCATGGAGGTAATAGGAGAAATAGAAATTGTTCTGATCAGCTTCTCAATCTTATAACTTTCAAAGAATCAGGCTTCAATAATAGCTTGAAACCAGGAGCTACTTTCATGGATTTGTCTTCGGCATATGACTCTGTGTGGAAAGATGGATTAATTTTCAAATTCTATACCCATTTGAAGTATGGGAAAATGGTAAAGTTATCAGAAAATATGTGATCTGATAGGAGGTTTCGTGTTTTTGTTGACAATAAGAGCAATTTTAAAACATTGTACAACGGTCTTTCACAAGGCTTAGTTCTAGCCCCTTTTACTTTTCAATTTATATCTCAGTGATCGACATCTTCTCGGATTTTTTTTTATGCTGATGATATTGTTATTGCTTGATTTAGAGATTTTAAAGAATCATTTTGCTGAGTGGTAATTATGTCCCAACTCCAACAAAACAGAGGTATCTTGTTTCCATCTGAATAATTATGAGAAATACAGGAAATTAGCCGTTACATTCAATGAATCTCCTATCGAACATAATTTCTATCCTAAGTACAAAGAACTTAGATTCATCTCTCTATTACAAGGCTCATTAAGATGATCTGAGCCTTGAACTGAAAACTAAGAAATTAGCTGGATCATCTTGGGGTGCTGATGCTTCCACTCTATGCACAGCATCTCTAGCCTTAGTAGGCTGAGTATTGTTGCTGTTTGGTTTAATAGTGCACATACAGAAGAAATTGATGCACAATTAAATACATTGATAAGAATAATTACTGGCACCATAAGATGTACACCTGTTCATTGGCTACCAGTTTTGTCTAACATTGTTCCTCCCCATATTCGCAGGCAGAGTGCAGCTCTGAATTCTTGGAGCAAATATCATTCTTTTCATAATTTATTTCCAATTATTTCGTACATTCCACAAAATAGAATTCTCAGATTGAAGTCACGTAAACCATTATGGTATAATACGTTCTGCAGTATGAACATAAACGATAAAGAATTATGGAAGATTGAGTGGAACTCTTATGAAATGTTCAATAAGGATCTCATTTCTGATCCTTCTGAAAAAAATTCTGGTTTTGATCTTCCATGAAGAAGTTGTGAATGTGCATATGCAAATGAAGCAATACCTTATCTCATCAATAATTGTCCCATATTTGAATCTCTAGATCGTTTTAGGATTATTCATGATGTTTCTGATTCTTTCTTGGAATGGGTTATAACTTTCAAACAAAGTTGAGTCGTATATTTTGTATTAAGTTCTTTTTCTGTTTTCGTCTTTTTATTTTCAGATTCAATGTGGGCAACTTGATGTAGCCTCTGAGTATATTAATAGAAGACCACTCTTGAAGAAAGAAGTCCCTCAAATATATTTCAGCTTATCTTTGTGCACACAAGCGGGGAGCCAAGGTTTTTTTACTGGGGTTTTTTCCCAAGACTTTCATGTCATACGCTGAATTGTATGGCACCCCGTGACTAAAATTACACAAGTTTGCAAACCAAAATTTCAAAAGAATATATTCTTCCACAGCTTAATATCGTACACGGTACGGAATCTAGGAAGAGTTGTAGAGGTTTTTTTGTTGCCGAGAGGATACTTACCTTGCCCAGCTTATACATACTTACTTTACCGACTTATGTTCACAGACAGATCGAAAACTTCCGGTTATAACTCAAAAGATAGAGATAAGCTGTGTGTCCGCTTTCATCGACCATCTGGAAATATCATTTATGTTCACGTCTGGAGGCCACAATTGTACTATAAGTTGCCGCGGGAGATCCAAACCTTGCCCTAGAAATTGTTCACTAGACCAGTGAAGAGATTCTTTATCGAACAGTGTTTTTATACTACAGAGGAATATCTCGCATTTGGCGTCAAAATTGATTGTTTCCATCTATCTAAGTTTTGTATGCTTTGATGTAACTATACGATTGATTTATACTCAATATGTGTGTTATTTTATAATTTCTTTGACGCATTCTGCAATCATAATTCATGAATTGAAATCTGTATATTGTAGCTTACAGTATACTGAAACATACACACTATCAATAGGAGAGCGAGACCAGAAGAAAGTGCAACCATCAAAAGATATTTCTGGCGAAAAACAAAGTCCAAAGAATAGTACTCTGGAAGACTCTATCAGGGATCCCATCTTTTTTGATGTCTTAGAGGCTAGATTGATTACCTCACTCGGATGTTGCTTAAAATTCGTATTTTCTCCTGGTTCGGAACCTGAACAATACCCCTCGTCCATACTCTGTGTTTGCGGACTCAGAGGGCGTTACTTCTTGGGTTCTGCACCTTGTCCGTGGACTCAAAGAGGCCATGAAAGTCATAATTAGCCACGCCCTCATGGTAATCTCCAGAAGTCTTCTCTTGTCAGCTTGGTCTATATCATTTCTGCCTACCCGGGGTTCGCAAAGAAAGTCACGACCTAAGAGCATGTTTAAACAGGAGCCCTCGGATTGAAATTTTCGATTTGGGATTGTGAACATCCAGGCAATTCAGGCCTACTACATTACTTTCTTGAAGCTGTTGGAGTTTATGAAAAGTTGTATTCTTGTACACCTTTGTTGCGTCTTAAGCTACCACATCAGTGAATTATAGACTACCGAGGGTCTTTGAGTTATAGGCAGAATTATAACTTGGCCCTGTTGACGCGTTCTCAGCTATGGAGTTCACGGCAGCTCTTTAACTAAACGATTTAAGTTAGTTAGCCCATTAGTGAGGACTGCTATAATGTAAGGCCCAGCAAGTGCAGTGGGTTAAGCCCACAGATTTCCTCACATGTGAATTGTGATACCTTAACTTCGTACATACGGCCCCTTTTCACCTGAATCTTTGGCCCGAATTTAGGAGATCTGAGAATTGCTGAAACAGCTTCAGTAGGGTGTCTTGGTATCGCCATTGATGAGAATTTAAGATGATACGATCATGTGGCTTTCCTTTCGATGAATTCTATGCGGATTGAAATAAAAACTCTGCAAGTATATAATATGAATAAAGCACCAACGCATTCTTTATGATGCAAAGCTAATGCATTCTTGATGAGAGCTCTATCGCAGCTTTCGCACACTAAAGTAACATGTATATGTTATAATTATAGGAAGGAAAAAATATTCTTCTCTGAAAATATCTTAAGTTCCAGACGAGAAGCAGAGAAAATAACTATAAGAGACCTAGAGTAGAGACTAAAGAAAATGAAACTAGTTAAAAATAAATATCAATTCAAAAAGGAAATTGAAAAAACATTGCTACTCGAGTAAGATTGAACAATTATTCACGGAATAATAAGTTTGACAAAAATAAAGCGATCAAGAGATATGTGACACCTACTTCTACAGAGGCCAGATAAAGTAAAATTCATTCTGTTGATTTTAATTGCCATCGTCAAGGATATTCAATATTGTTCATTGCCGTAGGCTGTGAATTATGATTTTGTTTAATATTTACAAATATAACCCCAGGGTAGTTTTTGAAAATTCATGAATGTAGATTTTTATTAATAAACTATTTTAATAGTATTGTGTTTTGGAATTTATGCGGAAAGCAGAGGACATAAATTTAGGTTCACACATCAATCCCTCGCGCACCGTTCAAACTTTCAAAACTAAGTGCGCCATGCGCGCGCATTCAAACGGTTCTGTAGTGAACTGTCAGTTGATTGTTTGGATGACAAACTAAGCTCAGCTGTTCCATTCAGTTGGATGTGTTTTGGATGCAAACGTGAATGACAGATATAGATGATCATATTCGCCATACTTGAATAAAGACGGCTTTTTGAGGTTTTGTATCTGGAAATATTGAATAATCTTAATGAGATAATTTTGGTGTTCTGTTGATAAACTTGACTTACAGGACTGATGACAGAATGGCGTACCTACTCTTTAGTCCTAATCATGGTTTAACTAAACTGGTATACTACTATCGGAGTTTATTTTCGTTCTGTTGGCGCATGACGTCACCTCGAGCATGACATGGAGAATTGCATGGTACACAAATCATCAGAACGAATTATTTTAGCGTCATAATGAGACTAAAAATTATGTAGAAAGTTTCGATTATGAAAATGTCTCGAGATATCTCCATAATAACAGTTACTTATACTAATCTTCACAGGGCAGCCGCGTCAGAAGGGGACTAGGACAACATGGTACACGTCTATCAATATGAAAAACCGTCAAATGAATGCACAAAGTCATGTTTCGCACCATCGTAGTAAAACAAATTAAATCAATGTCTACTACATCTCCCACTACTAAAGAAGTCACGGTTCAATTGTCGACTTCATAATTCATAAGTACTAATTAGTAACATCATTCGGTCATGAAAACATATTAGTTATTGATTCCATAATCGATTATCAACATTATTAATACAAAATAAATTGATGGTGCCGATCATTCATAATCGCCCACCTCTAATATACACATACATAGGAGAGTACTTACAAGAGGCAAAAATTTCAACCTATCACCACTGAATTAGGATCGGAATGTGTCAAAATAAATTGGTGTCAATTTCAAGACATTCTGCAGGTAGCTTGTATACCATTTAGGCAAAGTTTGAAGATGAGATTAATTTTCTATGCAGTCAAAAAAAAGTAGTATCCTTGTTGTGTATTGGATTAACACATACACTATTAAATAAATGTGAATTAATGAAAATGAGGATGAATTCAATATGAATAAATTTATTATAACACAATATTGTGCTTTAAATACATGTTTTCTACAATATTTCAATTTCTTAAATATTCATTATAGTAATACTTATCACATGCATTTATCACATCCACAAAATATAAACTAAAATACAATAAAAAATGCACAATATTCATTATTTTGATTTCGAAGTTCAAATTCAAAATCAGTTCATTTAAAATAAAACTAACAACAGGTGTTCTTTAAACATAATATATATATATATGAATTGTCACACCCAATTATGGTTTATTTTTGATTTTTTAAATTGGCATTTTTTTATCAAGTTCAAGAAATGAAATTTTTTTGATATTTGATTTTTCCATTCCTATTATTCCTTTTAATGAATTCTACAATATATTAATCTTCTCTTAAGTAGTTTATCTATTCGAACAATAATAGACAATTATCTCAAATTAAATATTTCTTCATGCAATTTCATAAAATTAAATTCATAACTTATTACACCTTTCAACTTAATCGATGATTTCTTAGTCTAACCAAATCAACAACTTAATCATTTATACAAATTTTTTACCAACAACATTTCAGATACAATGTGAAAAATGATCCTATTTTCATAAGGTTCATATAAAAATATATTCAATTTATACAAATATTTATCCCGTATTCTTTAAGTATGACAAGTCAATACATTTCATAACCTAATAAACATTTACATTGTGATTAAAACAGTATCAACAATTCTTATAATTGCAGGTACTAGCAGTGGCAGCACCAGGCATACCATAGTCCAAATTCAAGACAACAAGCTAATCTACATAAAACTACAGTTCCAGAGAAATTATCATTATATAATATACCATTAATAGCCTTTGTTTGAATTGGGCAATAATATGGAGTAATATGAATTTTTTCAACTACTTACAAGTTTGATGGTTCATATATATACATTTACAGATCAAATAAAAGAATCATTTGGTGATTACGCAGGTCCCAGGTGTACTGTACAGTTGGATCGAAAATAGTAAAATTATATATATCTTCACAAGTGCGCACACTCTCTTGATCACCCGATTATTTTTTCGCATCAACTCATTTTCTATTGTGAACACCTAAAATTGAGAAAAAAATTAATTGAATTTTGAAATTCATCAAAAGTGAGATATAATACAGAAAAATAGATATCCGAAATTTTAATTTCATGGGATAAATGTGAAATGCTTGAATTGGTATTTTGGAATATATAAGCGGTAGTCGTTACATTCTTAGTTTGATTTACAGAATACTGTTAGAAGAAATTCTTAAAAATTCACTATATTATTTGTTGATAACATAAATTCTCTATGTTGTAGAAAAAAGAAATAAATTATTCGTTAAGGAATTGATCTGAATTTTTTTAAAAATTACCGCGTTTAAATCTCATGTGCGCCGATCTGTTTGATGACTTGTTTGAAGGTACCATCTTCTGTATTGCACCACCACATTTTATGGACAGCTCGGTTACATTTCACTTTGACATTTTATGACCGTTTAGCTTACGCTTTAGACGAAAAGTTATGAAATCTAGCGTATTCTCTCTTTGCTTGTGTACATATTTTGATCATTAGTATCCAATAAAACACAGAAGTGAGATACAAATTAAATCTCCCTATTATAAAAATAATGGATTTCATTTTCAGTCAACCTCATGTTATACACTCACAGTCGGTGTCCACAGAGACAGATTGTGCCATAAGTGAATCCATACTTTCGTTTGAGGACACACTACTTCTCACATTAGCAAATTGATTTTGAATTTCATCGTCTTCAGGAGAAGGGCTAATAACAGGAGTAACCTGAAATATAAAGTGATTAGTACTGTTTTGAGTGGCACTTAACGGCATATTATTACAAATACATAGCCACAAAAATTTATCATCACTTATAGTAAATGGGTGAGAATGGGGTGTAGAGCCAGTTCGCCTCCACGTGGTGCACCCTGGATAGCTTTTTAAGCTAACTGAATGAACTGGCAGCCTAGCTGTAGGACAATGGCGTGGGATTTGCACATTTGTTGTAAATTACCGTCATTTCGACTGTGTCCCCTGCCTGAACATGTCTACATTGTAGAGTTTTAGTCTAACCACTGAAGACAAAATGAATCATTTGAGTTCCACTCAAAGAGAAATATGAGGGTTGCTCTCTATATTTCTGGCCAAGCCAACACTGACTGTTGCCAGACTAAATCTGTTGGCGCCATGTTTAAGTATGGCATTTATGACAGTTCACATGATTTACAAGATCGTCATATGACTTGGGTATGAGCCAGAAAAATAAAGGGAAAAGTTTTCAAGACAAGCAAAAACTGAGGTTTTCCCTATAAGGTATTGTTGGCAATCAGCTATACGGGGATGATCGGAGTAGTAGCTGAAGCGGAATTGCAATCTATTTAACTGCAACAGATTTGATAGTTGAAGAGAGTTAATTGGAACATAAATAACAACCCCAGAAATTAACTCAAACGAGATAAATATGCTACTTCCTTCACAAACATTGCATAAATTTATGGGTACTATGTTGATTATGAAACATCAAAAGATGTCGGGGCCATTATTGTCTCCAGGGGTGCATTCAATCAACAATAGATAAACTTCTCCATTACATTATCTATTAGTGAAAGGGAATCTCATACTCACTTTGAATCGTGACCTGGGACTATTCTCTGGAACTGAGATGATCTGAAAACGGCTTTTAGGAGGTGTTGAAATTTGGGAGAATTTAATAGGTTTTTGAATTGTTACATCTGGTAAAGGAAACCTAGGTTCGCAGCTCAAAGATACCTTTCTTGAAATAACAACAGGAACATTATTCAGTTCTTCATCGCGGTTATCTGAGACGAAGGACTTATTCACTGTACAAATTGCATTCAGCCTTTTCACTAATTGTTCATATCCTGAGGGATCCTGAAGAAAGAATACAAACATTGACAATTTGTCATATAAAATCACTTTCCACTTACATTGCATGATCGGTTTGAATCATCTATTTCTATTTTAGTTATTCTAGAGTTTGTGAGAGCATTGCAAAGTCGTTCCAAACCATGTACTTGAATGGCTTTATTTCCTTTCAGATTGATTTTCTGTAACCAGGATATTGCTTTAATCATAAGAAAGGATTCTTATATTCTAAACAGTAAAAAATATACTGCTTCTGGAACTTCAAACTGCTATCACTTGTATCTAAAACTATTACATATATCTATGATTAATCCTAGTCATAACTGCCATTGTTTGGATGATAATATATTTTTACTGGCTACTTATATAAGAAGAACATAAAAATATCTGAATGTTTTTTTATCAAGGTGCTAAATCATGTTTATTTCACCGAGTAACCATATCGTCTATTATATGAAATGGAATTGAATAAGATAAATACTGAAAGAAAGTATAAAGCTTCAATCAAATGCAAAATAATAAAGGTATGTGAAAATGAAATTTCAACGTCTATAATCAGCTTCAAACATATTGAAATATTGTTTTTTAATTCCATTGTATTAGCGGAAATTTTTTCATTATTTACATTGAGAAAACAAAGGTTTTGACTCTTATATTTTACAGGCCATTGAAGATGTATTTTGGTCAAGAATCGAAGATCTTTGAGCAACAACAATACAAGCCACAATTTCGTCTAAATTGAGATAAATGTTACGTCGAACATCTACTGATAGCTTCCCTATTAAAGAATAAAATCCATCTCTTTTTAAACACCAAAATGTCACAAAACATTTTTTGTTTTTACATTTACTTCAAGTAGGCTTTCCATTTACTGGTTTTCTCTGTGAGTATTGTGGCAAATATCGTTGCTCTATGGCTTCAATTCACAATTATCTGATCTTGATCTGAATCAATAATTACTATGTTTGTACTGTGTTTTACTGCTGGTTCTCTCTGTACTGCAAAAACTTACCACAAGTGATTTATTCTCTTCAATAGCTTCTGCTAGTGAATATAATCCTTTACAAGTCAAGAGTGTGCATTGCAATCCAAATCCTTCCAAAGATTTTGTTCTTATCAATCCACTTTTTACATCCATTAAAACTTGATCCGTTAAATTATTATATCCAACATTCAAAGTCTGAAGATTTCCACAATACTTCTACAAAAATAAAAAATGCTGCATTAGCTTAAAGTTAGAACTAAACATACTACACACTGACAAAAAATTATCCGAAAATTATCTTTTAAATAGCCGTGTTGAGTATTCGAATTTGAAATAAAACTTGCCTTTTATTTCAAATTTCCGGATGCTTTCTTTTGACAGTATATTGAGCCTAATGAAATTAATTGTGAGTATGTATATACAGGTAATATATAGCATTCAGGGAACATAGCATTTGAGCGTCAGCACTTCAGCCCTCTATCATCCAATGTCAGACATTGGATGGAATTTACGATATGTGCAGCTGGTTACTATTGTTGATTCTTTGCTCTGATCAACGTTTCTACTAAATGTTTTACTATTTTTACACTGATGACTGTGTGTTTATAGACAATTTTTGAGGGATACTTATGTTAATTTTTTCTATTCATACTATTTCTATTCTATTCATATATAATTGATATTAATATTATTTCTATGTAATAAGCTTTGATTTAAGCTTGACTCTCAAAACAGCCACGATATTTGAAGGAACCAAAATACTTACAATAATATTATTGATCACAGTTCCACTCTTTTCAGTAAGTTGATTGTTGAAAACAATGAGAACTGACAGCCCATGCCCAGGTATACTTTGTTTAGTCAAACCTTTGGATAAGCTGTCCATGCCTCGATCACCAATCATGTTATTGCTGATGTCTAATACTTTGAGATGAGAGTTTATCTGCAGGAAACTACCAATGCATTGTGCTTCCCTGCTGTATAATTTAGATGACGGTAAGTACAGTTCACTCAATGTTGTATTGCTTTTTAAGCATTCCACTGCAGGAATAACATCAAATTATAAATATATTCTGAGTCATACTTGATCAGTCATTGCAATACTCGATCAAAAATTAAGAAATATTCCATAAATCACTACTTATTATATCAGAGATAATATAATTCCAATGATGACAATTTATTAAGTAGAAAAAAATGAATCTCAACTAAGATATATTAAGCAGAGGTTGTTAGGACTTTGTTCCAAGTACTCCACAGAAATGCTTGTAACCACTTTGGGGCTCACTGAGCATCAAGCCTTTCGTTGAAGTGCTTCAATTACTAAATACTTACAGTCTGTTTAAGATATATTATCATCAACTTGTGCATACTGTGTTGCAACCTATGCATATTTTGATTATCAAAATACTTTATTGATATCATTAATTGAAGACCAAGGCCAATAAATTTTATAAAAATGTAAATTCATTCAACTAACTCCCCTACTTTGTTCCTTCTATGGAATTGCAAATTCCAATAATAGGGACTTTTCTACAAGACTGGCCAACAAGTTCTGTGAAATGTACTAAATTGAAACATGTCAAGTTTCAGCTTATTTTGGAATTAGAATTATGTCATTATGAAGGACACAATAGCTGAACAAAAGTTCCTCAATATGCATCAAGAAGAATATTAAGTTTTTGTTGTTCACTTTCATATATATTGATTTCTTCAACTTTTCAATTGACTGTGTACCAACAATCATTTATGATTGTTACACTAATTGAACTTGAAAATGTATGTATCCAAAATCTTTGGTTGAAATATATTCCTGACTTGGCGGATATAATTTCCCATGCACTGCAAGAATGCATATAGATTTGACTCTTCAATCAATTATATATTAGATGTGAACGAAAAAGAACGAGGTTATAGCCATGGTGCAAACACAGAACGTTTCAGAAACTTTTTGTAACCAGAAATAGAGAACCGACTACACTTTCAAGTCTTGCTTTGATGACAATATATTTTGAACGGACTCTAGTATTGCTTTGGGCTTTAGCAGAGTAGTACTCTGAATTGAACACAATTGTCACTTTTCTACATGGGTCTCACCTAAATAAAATGAAGGCATTGTATCCAACTCACAGCCATCAAATCTCAGTGTTGTTATTTTGGGGTTGCTTTTGATGGCATGGAGCAGTTTTCTCATATATTCTTCATTAATTATCATTCCTTTGAAAGATATAACTTCTAGCATATCAAGATTCATACAGGCATTGCAAAATGATTGCCACGCCTCATTACTGTCAAACTGAACTGATACCTCGAGCTCTCTGGTTGATTCATAATACTCTAACATATCGAGGAACTCGCTTATAGTATCACTTGTGAATTTACAATCAGAAAGTGAAATTTTTTGAAAATTTGTGACTTTCAGCAAATCTTCAAGAGTTTCATTAACATCATTTGTCAGATTGATGGAAGATAAATTGAAAGTGGCCGAATGGTTGATATTGTTCTTTATTTCCTGCAATCGAATATTGCTGAATATTTCCACATTATTTTTTCAGAAATTTGAAAACTTACAACGATCTGGTTTTTAATGATATCCAATTCAATAGTTTTGTGATGTTTGCAGGAGTTTTCATATACTTCCAAAACTTCTTCAGAACTCTTCATATCTGCAAAAGAAAAACAAAATATAAAAAAAATTAAATAATACTAACATTAATATCTTCTTTATATATAAAAACTACATGTCACGTTGTTTGTCTGCGATGGACTCATGAACTACTGAACCAATTTCAAATTTGATTCACAAACAGTGTGCAACTCGATCCAACTTGAAAGATAGAATAACAATTTATAGTCGTAATATTATTTTATAGCAAATTATATGTCTATTGCTTGAAAGTCATAATTATCTGTTAGCTCCAAAGGATTCTAACAGATGGCGATATCTGTTGACTGGATTCAGTAAATGTTCAATAGATGGCGGCTATGTTAAAAATATATATGTTTCATATAAGCTAAAATTTAATGTCATATCCACCATGTGTTGCCGATTATATTATTAGGCATTGTCTTTAAAGGTGATATGAAGTTCACCGCATCATCTAGTAATGTAATAGTTAATAGTATATGGGACAGATATGATCAGCTTTTGGCTACATTTGAAATTTGTATTCAATTGAAAATGTTCGATATGGATTCAATCATGAAAGAATGTATGGTTTCCTGATCTTTTCCATATTTTGTGTTGATGCCTCCCTCAATGCATACGCTTTCATAACTCAACCCCACTTGTGGTTTTGTTTGTAGCAAGTTGGAATATTGTAGCATTGCTTGGAGACCCATTCATAGTTGTCATAGAAAGGGAGTTGAATCTGTGCAAAGAAGATTCTACAAATATTTGGATTGGAGGGGATATGGCATATATTCCGAGATATGTTATAATAATCTCATATAACCCGGTAGATTTGGAGCTGAACCAATAGTATGCAGGGTCCAGGTGAAGTCACTTTTGTTTTCTGGTAAAGTTGTTAATAGCTTCGTAAATTGTAACGAGTCGATTGAACATCTGTTTTTTTTTTTGTTGCCCCCATATGATTCAAGAAATAATGGATTATTTTACTGTAGGATGGGAGAATGAATGTTATTTTCAGATCACTGATAAACTTCATGTGCAGTTTATTCAATTTGATAGCCAACAAATGTGATTTTCATTACGATTCTCCCTGCTATATTAGAATAAGTGCCTATTTGTTGCTATTTATTTTTGGTTAACATATTTTGTTATTATTTTAAAGAAATTTTTCTTTAATTGGGTTATTTCACCTGTTGGAACATAAATATGCTTATTATTATTATTTTAATTTTAATTTTTGTTAATCAGAACGATTTGAATTAATTGTTGAATGGTTACAAATTAAAATTAAATTTATTAAATTTCCTGTTATTGGGTCTTTTCCCTGTTGAAAATAAAGGCTAATTGTTATAGATGAAAAGATGCCAGTCATGTGTTCTGTCAATTAGTTCTGTCATCAAGCATTTCTAATGTTATAATGATGGGCCCTCACTGATGCTATTAAACATCTAGCCAATATCTTATTGAACATCTAGCTGATACCTGTATACACCTAAAACCAATCAATGACATCGAAGATATAAATGAAAAAAAAAAAAAAGGATATTTGTTGAATGTTTGCAATTGCCTCCAAGTGGAATGTATAAACGAATTACATCAATGATTTGAAGAAAATCCATCACATATCTAGCAACATTCAATACCAGAAGCTTGATATATGAAGGAGAATTGTGTACTCGGATAAGGTCATGAAACTGGTATATTGCTACCTTCTTTGGTGGCCAAATCTGTGATCTCTGCTAGATGTTTGATGTCATCTTTGAGGGTTAATCTTGACATTGGTGGCATCTATTGCTGGATTATTCAATTGTCTGAGTACTCAATTTGTTTCCATATAAAGTAAGCAATAGTATTTAATATATTTTCACAGAAGAAAAAAAATGTTGCAGCTAGAGGTGTTGAGTTTGACAACTTAGTATTGAATCAATCACAATAGGAAGTAACTCACCCATTTCCGTCTGCCTTTCCACCTCAGGATATAAGTAACTGGCAAGTTCAGATTCATCGGTAGGAAAGGATACACGCCGTAAGCTTGCTGATGAATGATAGGAATCCAAAGATGTGTTTGATTTATTTTCCAAGCATGATCCTCGTCTGAGAATGGAACATAAGTTCTTTTCTTTAAGCGAAATAGGTATAGATGATTCGATGCCAGGATTTTCATGATTCAGGGATTCAGAGCAATCATATGGTACTTGTAAGGATTCTTCATCTGGTGAAAAAGATTTATTTACATTATTTTTGATATGAAGATGTAAATCCACCAAGACTGTGATATGTTGGAATCATATCGGAATAATGTTTAGATTTTGTCGATTTATTTATGGTGTTCCGGAGAAAATGAACACAGGATAAACTAAGAGTAATATGAATTTTTACCTGTATCACATATAGTGGAGTTCTCAGATAATTCACTTTCCTCAACAAAGCTGCCTCTGGTGCAGCTGTCTTCACAAGATATGCCATGGACTTGTTTAGTGCAATTCACATCCATGACTGTTCTACTCGAAATGCCTCAACGTCCTATACCTAAGGATTACCATATTTACTAGTGTAATGTTGATACTTTTGTTTGATTTACCTCTCTTCCGCACCATTTTCAAAATATGTGATACACATTATTCACGGAATGTTCGAAATTATTTTTGCGCGACTGCATCTCTATGTTGTTTCCTTGGATCAAAAAACATTCATTCTCATGTAGAATTGGGAGAGATGTAAATTTATGTTTTCAAGGAAGGTAACCCATAACCCAAAAAAAAAGCAACATGGCGCCAAATAGTTTGAAATCAAACTGAGAATACTTAGGTTAAGCAATTTATTGAGTTTTATCCCTAAAAATTTTATCGAATAATAACAATTGACGTCTCGTCGATTATTTTCACACTTCAAGAAGAATTGAGGAGAAGCAATTTGTAATTGTGCCATCTTGTAGATAGGTATATTTACCTATTTTTCATACCTACACCTATTTCCTCTGAAACGATTAATAGAAGATAATTAAGTCCGTATTAAGTATGCACATGATATTCACTTATTCGTCGATTTCATTTAATGACCTATTCCATTTTAGGAATTGTGGTAAAACAAAATGCACTCCATTGAAACGCAAATTGTTTATTAACTTATTTGGGGTAGCTATTTGGATTCATTGTGGTCCTGGTCAACATGAAATGTTACTTTCTGCGCATATTATATATCTTGTCTGTCTGTCCGTTCGATATAAACTTAATAACTATTGAGCGGATTATCATGTGAATTTCTTAAATGTTTGAAGATTCACAAGAGAGTTTTTGGCAAACTTTATTAAAATTTTCATGTGAATTTGGGACAATGAGGGACAAACGCTTGATAAGTTTCTATAAACGTAATCATGGTGTTCTATTCGCTGTCAATATACCAGATTCGAAAAATGCATCGTTTCCATTCGAAAAAACACTAAAGTTTTGCTATACTTCTGTTGAAAAATAGTGTATGTATAGTATTTTTATTTGTTGGGTGATCACCACTCCGTGCAGTCCGAGAATTGATCTTATTTATAAAAATATTTCTTCAATATCTGTTCATCGCAAATTGCATTAACTGCATGTTGGGTTGCCTGACAACATATAGAAAGGCTCAAACTGTAATAAGGTTTCAACAATGGAGGGAAAGAAATTGGCTAATAGATGGCACTGGCAAATCATATTGAACCTCAATTAAAAGTCATAATAGACTTTACACAATTGATAATCTTGACTTGTAGTGAATAAGTGAAATATTATTGAAAAAATTGTTATAATGTGTTCATCATCAACTCCATCATTAATTAGTTGGTACATGATATTCTATTTTTAAGCTCATAGATGTCACTAGGTAGCCGGTTTCAAATGTGGAATAAATCATATTTTAAAATAGTTTCAGAACGGACTTCTAGATGTCGTCATAAATCCTTGTATTTGCATTTAAATTCATGATTTGAATGTTTTATTAAAACTCGTTTTTTTTGCGCCCTATTGAAACAGTGAGCTATCGATTAGTCCAAACTTTCGAATATCAAGTTGGAAATTATCTCAAACGTTTGGGTTCGATTTCCTGATGAAGAATCATCGGTGGTCAAACTTCAATAAGTTGGGTTTTCCACTGATACTTGATACTTCTTTTCGAAATATTTCAAAAACATTGTTATTATCGGGTTGAAGTGCAATTAAAACAATTATGAATAGAACTGGAGGTCGGAGAAACCAATAAGCATATTTTTGATTTTCGAATAGTGGTTTTTTCGGTTTTGGCTCATTTTTACCAACAATTTTCCTGATTGCTGACTCATTTGAGTGTCTATTCATGGACCCATGTCTCGTCACTAGTTATGATCAGTCCCATGAACGTGAAATGAAAATTCGCGCGATCCAGCATGTCTGAAGCATCTCCAAATGGTACTGTTACTGTTTTTGAATAAAATTCATCACTAAAGAAACGAGCCGAGCGGCGACGCTCTGCATGTCCGATTGGTTCACCAAAATCAAACTAGCGGTTTCACGAGAGATGTTGAGATCACGAGCTATCTCTCTAACACCGACATGATGATTTTCGAGCACAATTTCCTTGATTTTTTTGGCGTTATCGTTGGTTGAAAAGGTCGACGGTTGTGTTGAACGAGGCAAATCTTCGACGATCTCTCGACCGTTTTCAAAGGCTTTTTATCACTCATTCACTTGGGTTTTCGATGAAACAAAATCCCCATAAGCCTTTTTCAACATTCGCAACTAGTCAGCACACGCATTTATGTTCTAAACACAAAATTTGAGACAAACTGTTTGTTTTTTTTTCCATTGTTACATTCGCAGACTACCACTAACTACCACTGGTTTGTTTGGCATTGTAATAACGGACAGTCCAACCAACAACTTCAAATACTAAAAAAAAACTCAACTCGGCCAAATGATTTCCGGACACTTTTTTGTCAGAGTGTATGCTTCAATAAACAAATTATAACCCACGAAAGTTTAAGACTTGTTCGTCAGGAACAAAAAGTATACCTTTCAATAACGTTATTTAATCTGTCATTGGCGGAAGTAATGATCTAAATATGACATAATTCGAAATAAGTAAAAAAAATTAATGAAAAATCACCATTTTAAATAAATTCGATTGAATATGGTCAAATCAAGATTCTGCTTTAATGTTTGAGGGAAGGATACTGTACAACAGTCGCGCCAGATATGTGAAAGTTTGTAATCCTAAAGTTTTCTTTGCTTGTGGTAGCTGAACTGGATTGCCTCTTATTCCATATTGTTTTCTATGTATCAGGATTATTTTTGGCTGTATGGTGATGAAGCAGGAGCAATTTTCCATATATTTGTCTTACGTGGAAAATTTATTTGTTGGATACATCATATCTCCTCTAACATAATTTCCAGGATCTATTTCGTAATAACTTTCAATTTTCAACACTAGATGTCCACTAAATCACCCCAACTTAATATATCATAATTAAAATGTGGTTTCACCAACGCATATATACTCGTTCAAGTTTCGTTAAGTTATATAAGTCATTCAAAAATTGGAGTTTAGGAAGCAGCCTCTAAAATTTTTCAACTGTATATTTAGAATGTACATCTTAGGTACACCCCCAATTATTTAATGTAAACAGTTCTTAATTCTTTAGTATTTTCTATGTTCCAATTATAAAAATTAATAAATTTTCTCTTTTTACTTGTGAACAGCATGATTTTGGTTTAATCATAATTTGGTGTTAGCTTGTTCGACGCGAAATAGTTCATAAATATCTTCGAATTCTTCAATATTTTTTCTCTCAATGCCTCGCAACCTTGTGCATAATGTCACATTCCATTTTAATTTCAAATAAACAAACTATTGATATATATCAAAAATAAAACATGTCCTACTACTGAACCTTGAGGTACTCCACATGTTACTGTAGTTCATCGCTAACAACTCGATCTATCTTCACACCTTGCACTAATCTCCAATTTTTCGAGTACTAGTTTGTGATCAACTGTGTCGAATGTCGAAATTACCCTTATACAGGGTGAGTTTTCGGCCACTGCGTTAATTTTAACCATTGGTTCTTGAGATCAAAAGAAACATGTTTTCCAATTCACCTGCATTAAAAAGTTATAAGCATTTTAAGTTTTCACATTGGGCAAATACCCCTCTGTAGTCCGGTTTAGTTCGAATGAAAACCTTCCACAGCATCCATCAATGAATCTGAATTGTTTAAAAACATTATTTTCCCTCTAAGAAATGATTCACTCACTCATGTTTCATCAGATGATATTATCGATTTATTTCCTGTCAACTTCAAATATCTCAAAAATGGTGGTGCAATTTAGGAAAAAAGATGATGAATGATTTAATCTGCAAAAAAGAGTAATGATTCCAGGATGTACTAGATACGTACCTTTTGTTCAAGTGATATTTGTTTTTCATGCAATTTCACCAATCTGTACGGTAGTAGTGAGAAACCCCCAAGAAATGGAATAAATCTATTGATGCCAAAATATGCATGACTGTTATCAAAAACCTTCCACAAGAGATCATTTCAATTGATATTGTCAGTTGAATATGACAGGTGAAAATGCAATTTTTTTATGAAATTTCAACACCCTTTATCTTTTGAACGGGGGCCAAATTTGGAAAAATGTTATAAGAAGAAAATGTTTCTTTTGAAGTCAAAGACTCACCCTGTATAAGTTATAATAAGTTGAAATCCATAAAATACTGATTATAATGTGAATGATTCCTTCACAGATAGTATAAGCGAAGTAAGAAATTGAAAGAGATCCAATAAAGAATGGGATCAAGGGGTCCATTCGATAAGACAATCACGGCCCTTTGGTCAGCTAACAGAGTGGCCATGTATCTTATCCCCTTGACCGAAAACTGCAGTTAATTGAAACAAAAGATTTTCTCTTGCGAAAACACTTTATATTTTCATTTCGTCGGTGAGAATCGATAAAGATTTTATTTTGGTAGAAAAATGCAAGAAGGTTTAATAATACGATGAAATATGTTTTTCGGAAACATTTGGATCTGATTTTTTTGGCATTCATTATATTTTATGATTTGATTGAATAATTATTTAGCGTAGCAATATTGTGATGTACTTCGAGATCAGTAATGCGTGTTTCAATGCGGACAAGTGATTGAAAATACTTAAACGAATCGGATGTCTAATTTTTTATTCACTGTTTTTTGTTGTGTGTTTGTTATGTTGTTAGCAACATTGTTGCAAGATCTCACTTCAAGAAAGACGTCCTTCACCATTCAATATTTCATCTTGTTTCGTAAACATTACAATACATACAAATCACTACTTTGGCGGGGAGATAGGTTTTTTTTCCCAAAGCCTAATGTATAGTAGCCATATATAAAGATGATATATGGGAGAAACTGAAACAAAAAACAACAGATGATTTGAAGATATTATCGAAAAGGCTACAATTAAATAAAATCACATTGAACTCCGAAAAAACCAAATACTTGACATTTTCTTCAAGTAAAACAGGGCATTCAAAATTGGGAAATCCATATGTAAACAATACATTACTCATTCCAGCGTCACAATCCACAAAATATTGCAGAATCTCCATTGATCAACATTTAAAATGGGATAAACATATAACTTACCTTACGGAGAATCTAAAAGGAATGTTTGAACACTATATTCATCGTGGAGATCAAATATACAGGGTGTCTCAAGTTCGAGTGCCTATTAGACGTTTCTGGAGAACTAGACATATTTGAAATCTGAAAATTGGGATTATGATATTGTTCGAAGTTCTCTACACAGCTAAAATATTTTCGAAGCCCAAAAACTTTCGGTTATACAGGGAGTGAAAATAAATTCGACGAAAAAATTTTTCTTCAATTTTTCCATCCCTGGTATGAACGAGTATTCAATAGTGAATACATTTCTGTTAAAACCATTGTATTAAATCGAATAGTTTTCAAAATATCCAAAAAAAACCTGGAAAAAAAGTCAAATATGTTCAGTCAGTAATATGTTCATTATTCTTATTTTAAATATCCTGAGCGTAAACCGTTTTTACAATATCGAAGAGGAAGGATGTGAAAAGGTCATGCATCTTTTGGATTTCAAAAATATCATTACAGGGCGTTTCAAATTTTGTGTTGAAAATTGTGATCTTAAATTGGCCATAACTTCTGTTTTTCAAATTAAAACCCTATTTTTTTATAATTTTGTTAGATTCTGCGGTCAAAAATAATGATAGTTTTCTCACATGATTATGCTCCTAATTTCAATAATTTCTGAATTATTTGAGATTTTCTGGATTTATGGGGTACGTAGAGTCAAATTCATTGCATCTAAAATAATTCAATGAATATTCTTTCGAAACCATGGGAACACTCTGTTCCCATAGAAGATAAATTATCTGTTAATAATTCACAAGTGTGAGGTGTTATTGTTATTCGTTATCTTCATTTCTCGATTTAACAAAATGAACCGTTATTCTAATTACGAAATTCTGGATCTATTCTATATACATGGTGAATGTGACAGAATTATTAGTAGAACCTGCCAGACCTTTAACGAGAAGTATCCCCATTTACCTTCCATTACGGAGAAGATCTTTAGAAAATATGTTTCAAACTTTCAAAGTTTTGGATGTGTAAGAGCCCCTAAAGAATTCCAAAGAAGGGTAGTTGATGATGAGGAAAATGAAATTAGTGTTTTGACTTATTTCGAAGCGAATGAAAATGCATCTATTCGAAGTGCAGCTCATAAAATCGATTTAGACAGAAATTCAGTGCACCGAATTTTGGAAAAACACAACATGCATGACTACAAAATGGGAAAGTTCATACATTAGAACCGCATATTATCAATTGGATGGGGCTCCGGCACATAGTTCGCACGAAGTGTCTGAAGAACTGAATGCAATGTTTGGTAATCGGTGAATCGGACGCCGTTCTTCACTATTTTGGTCCCCAGGACCTCCCGATCTTACTCCCTTAGATTTTTATTTATGGGGGGTAAAATAAAAAACATAGTCTATGAATCTCCTGTTGAAAGCAAATAAGATTTGATACGGCGTGTGGAGGATGCTTTCCACTCACTAAAGGGGGAGGAAATTGAGCGAGCGACTAACCGAGGTACTTCAAGACACTTGAGACTCTTACCTGATCATTTATTTTGTTAATTTGAGTTTTGAAACGTATTTTTATTTTTATTATTTATAATCATAATTCGGTGTACTGAAGTAGCGAATCTATTTAATATGTTTCTATTGAAGAGATGAATTCTCATTCGCTTCGAAATAAGTCGAAATACTAATTCCATCAACTGCCCTTTTTTTGTATTCTTTAGGGGCTCTTACATTCCAAAATTTGGAAAGTTTGAAACATCTTTTCAGAAATTGTAAAAAAAAATGGGGATACTTCTCATTGGATACTCTACATTTTGTGTCATCCACCATTTGAAATAAACAATATCATTAAGTGCATTTGAATGTGTATTGCGTGTACAATTGAAAAATACAATATAAGAAATTAATCCAAAATCTCATTATTAGAATAGCAACGATTCATTTTGTGAAATCAAAAAATTTCATAACGACTAACAATAAGACCTGTCTGACACTTGTGAATTATAAATGGGATGATTTATCTTCTATGCTCACAGAATATCCTTATGAATTCGACTCTACGTACTACATTAATTCAGATAATCTCAAATAATTCAGAAATTATTGAATTTAGGAGCATAATCATGTGAGAAAACTATCATTATTTTTGAGCGCAGAATCCAAAAAAATTATAAAAAAGTAGGGTTCTAATTTGAAAAACAGAAGTTATGGCCAATTTAAGATCACAATTTTCAACACAAAATTTGAAACATCCTGTAATGATATTTTTGAAATCCAAAAGATGCATGACCTTTTCACATCCTTCCTCTTCGATGTTGTAAAAACGGTTTACGCTCAGGATGTTTAAATAAGAATAATGAACATATTACTGACTGAAAATATTTGACTTTATTCCCGTTTTTTTTTGGATATTTTGAAAACTATTCGATTTAATACAATGGTTTTAACAGAAATGTATTCACTATTGAATACTCGTTCATACCAGGAATGAAAAACTTGAAAAAAAAATTTTTTTCGTCGAATTTATTTTCACTCCTTGTATAACCGGAAGTTTTTGAGCTTCGAAAATATTTTAGCTCTGTAGAGAACTTCGAACAATATCATAATCCCAATTTTCAGATTTCAAATATGTCTAGTTCTCCAGAAACGTCTAATAGGCACTCGAACTTGAGACACCCTGTATGTAGGAAAGGTCAGGCCAAGGTAACCTTAGGAATAAGGAGATGGTTAGAAGACAAAATAGATAATAAGGTTACCTTGCCCTGACGAAGCCAATCAGCAGAAACACGTGTCGGCAAGTACCGTCTTCGTTCATTTCCTTCTGCTACTTGTGGATTTACCCGATATACCTTTCCTACATAAAAGGAATCTTGTTCAGATCTAGATATATCAAAGAATCTAATAGTTCTGAAAAACACATGCTCATTATTTACTCCGCATGAGTCCATTTACAGCTGTCATATGGAATTATAGATTGGGATGGTGTTTTAGATATACACAAGAAAAGTGTTGACATTAAGAAATGCATTCTGAAAATCAGACAAATTTCTTCTCAAAAAATCATTGAGAAGGTTAACCAGAATAAAATATCGGTGAGATTAAAAGAACACAAATAAGAGGTAGCCAAATATCTCCCTTCCGCCATTTTGTCTTTTGAATTTCGCGGCTATGTACAAAGCGCTACAGAGCTCGTAACTGGCAATACTATACAGAATTTGAAAGGTCTTGACATAACCTACAAAACGACGCTATGCATGATTAGTTTCGATATTGCGTCCGACAGTTATAGACGTGCAAACACGGAGTTCACTAACGCCGAAATTTGCGCTATTTTAAAGTTTTCCTTCGTTAAAGGCAAATTCGCCAGAGAAACGTTCCGTGAGATTAATGGTGTTTTGGGGGATGGTACTCTATCAGTTCGAACCGCGGAGGAATGGTTTCGACGATTCAGAGGAGGTGAAAACGACACCATGGATAAGCCAGCCGGCGGAAGACCTCATGGAATACATCGAGTTAGACCGGCATGTGGCATCTCGTGACATCGCCCAGGAGATGGGAGTTAGTCACCAAACCATTTTAAACCATCTGCAGAAGGCTGCATACAAAAAAAGCTTGATGTTTGGGTGCCGCATGATTTGACGTGAAAAAACCATCTGGATCGAATGAATGCCTGCTATATGCTGCTGAAACGGAACGAACTCGACCCATTCTTGAAGCGGATAGTGACTGGCGACAAAAAATGGATCACATACGACAATATCAAGCGAAAACGGTAGTGGAAAAAGGCGGGATTGACGGTCAGGAAGGTTTTGCTGTGTGTTGCTGCTCTCATATGGCCAGACGGTTAATTCTACCATCTACTGCGGACAACCGAACAGCTCGTAGCAGGCGATCTACCAGAAGCGTCCAGAATTGGCCAACAGGAAGGGTGTAGTGTTCCACCAGGACAACGCCAGACCACACACTTCGTTGATGACTACTCAGAAGCTACGGGAGCTCGGATGGGATGTTTTATCGCATCCACCATATAGCCCGGACATAGCGCCAAGTGATAACCACCTGTTCCTGTCCATGGCGAGCGCCCTTGGTGGTGTAAAGTTGAACTCAAAAGAGGCTTGTGAAAAGAGGCTGTCCGAGTCCTTTGCAAATAAGGAGGGGGGCTTCTACGAGGGATGTATTATGAAGTTGCCGTCTAGATGGAAACAGATTATCGAACAAAACTGCATATTTGAACTGAATCCGATTACAGTAACACTTTTTGTAAAGCATTGAATGAAGAGCAAAAAAGCGGAAGGCAGATATTTGACAACCTATTATATTATGACAACAAAACAAGAAAATTATGAGAGAACAAGAGCAAAGAAAGAAATTGGTCAGCGATCTTGTACATATAGCCTCAAGAATTTACCTCTGCATTTCTCAACACGAACAAAGAAAGACAACTATAGAACACCGAAGGCCTAAAAAAGAATAGGAAGCGAAGCTGCACATATCTGGCCCCAAGTCTCTACCCAAATGTACCCAACAGAATAAAAGAAATAAATAATATAAAAAAAATTAAGAGAGAATTAAAAAACTGGTTGATTACAGAAGATAGATCGTGGGCACACAAAATAATAAACTCTTCATGAAAAAATTGAGGAGCAAATAGTGGATGATGACAAAAATTCCCGAACTACACAAGACTAAACCCCAAACTGCGACAAAGAGAGATCCGATTGAGACAGGATATCTGATAAGGAGTGAGATAAAACCAAATGTGACAAAGAAAAAAAAAAGGAGGATTGATTTAATTTAAAAATCGGCAAATTTCGATGTTGATGACAATTCAGCTGCCGTTAGAATCAAATTTATTTTTCACAACTGTAAACAGTTATATAATAATAGCTCACAGTTTTTTCCAGAGTTTACTGCATATTACATATTGTATAATATATTATGTTGAATAAACTCATATCTATCTATCTATCTAGACCGAAGACGTCGAAAGATATAAGCAATGAGACAAAATTACAAAAAGAAATAAAAATATGACTAACTGAGAGAGACCGATTTAGGATTCATAGAATGATAAACTCAAATTGGAAATAATTTGAATATATGAGTGAATACCTACTGCTCTTACTTCATTACACCTAGTACCAAAATGAGGGTTGCCTTTTTTATATTTTAGGATTAGAGAACAAAAACAAATATTAATAATGGAAAATCACTTCATTGTTTTTCAAAAAATTCCCCATTAAGATCTGCACACTTTTGCATGTGTTTTTGAAGTATCTCCAAAACATGTATTCTGAACGCATCAACCGCTTCTTCAGGTGCGAAAAACGTTGACTTCTCATTTTATTTTTTACGTACGGGAATGAAAAGAAGTCATTCGGTGCCAAGTCAGGACTATACGGCGGATAACTCATCAAATCGATGTTTTAAGTGCTCAAAAAGGCAGTTGGTTTTCCTGTTTTCTTGGAAGACAACCGACAAACAAATGGTTGTGTACCACTCAGAATTGACTGTTCTGCGTGGTTTCAGTGGTACCATTGCGACATGTCCAGTTTTTCCGAAAAAACAGGCGACCACTTGCTCTACAGTTCATCTTAGAGTTGATATGTTTTCAAAGAATAAACTTCCTCATTATAATTATCCCCTAAACAGAATCAATAAACGTGTTTCGGGAAATAAAAATATACAGGGTGGCTCTTCTTATATAAAACACCTGTGATAATGAAGGAAACACAATAATCATTTCACACAAAATCATCATCTTGTATTCTTAATAACGAGAACCTGATTAATTCCATGAAAACTTATTAGGGCGGAAGGAATAAAATATAATGAGTGGATTAAGTTTGAAGGCATATGAAAGGATTTGAGTACGTCTCGCTAACACCCTAAGCGCTATAAGCTTGAATAAATATTTTTATAGAAGGAAATATCGATTCAATTTATCATGTAAATTGGTTGGAAGTCGTCTCATTCATTTTCCTGTCGTCTTGTTTTATGATTATTCTAGATTCGGGTGGAATGACAGCTCATCAAGAGTTTAAATCTTCAGATGCAAGTCTAATTTTATAGTTTAATCGAATCTGGTAGTCTCATGTATAAATTAGATTTCTACAAATCCTTTCCATCCAAATGCTGTCCATTTCTCAATCCACGAATTAATTCGGGGGAAACATTCTTCAAAGGTTCATCCAAAGTTGAGAATGTCATTCCATGAATCTCAACATTTTGCCACCACTTATCCTCCTGTAATTATTTTTACTTTTTACGCACTTGTTCCTAGTGTATTTCAATTCTAATGCAAAATCGGAAGCAGCAAGATTTGAGTTTGCAATAGAATAATAACTGTTGAAATACTTTTAAACTTCATCCTACCATAATGGATTTTAATCGACGTAATAACATATCTATGCAAGTTTTATAAAAAATATCTTCAATTTCGAAATCTGCTTCTGATTTCGAATATGATTTGAAATATCTTATTCCAGTTTAGATTAATCTCATAAATTGGGTTAATATTTAGACTGTGTCTTGTAATACATCTGCAGTAGTATGATAACGCGAGTCATGGGTGTTTGCAAAATATCTTGTCGACATATCTGTGCCACTTCCTCCTTGGAGATGTTTTCTACTCGTTTCATTTCTTCAGTGGAATTATCCACTTTCTATACTCCTGTACCTAATTGAAATCACACTAACTCATGAGAAAGGAAAAGAAGTGTATTTTATCTAATTAAAGCATAATTTCTCCATATGAAATTAAACAGACCAAATCTTTTACTTTTTTCATAATAATTCTTTTCAAAAAATGCGTTGTCGTGAGGAATTTTTTTCGGTGCAATTACAAACGAGTTTATTGAAATATTTGAATTGACTGGAAAAACACCTGTTTAAAATCCCACAGAGACATGACCACTAAATTCTTGAACGTTTCATTAATAGCACCATAAATTATGCCCGAGAAGAAAGTACTAGGTTACTAACAATTTAATTTTCGAAATAGTATTAAAGCTTCAGACTTGAAATAAATCTTTCAATCGTTTTAGTGCAGCCAGATCGTGTAATAAAACGTGGTTTTATACCTGAACACATTTATTGTGCCTCATTTGTCCTTTCTTATTAGTTATAGGAAGGTACAATTTGAACCCACATCGGTCTGAGTAATATCTACACCTAGTCAGAATATAATTACTTAGAATCAATCAATCAATCAATTCTGCTCAATATGCAAGCATCACAAAATTTTCAATTATCCAACTTGAAAGGATTCTGAAGGGGACTATCATGATGTATTGTTTCGCTTTATGTAGCGTGAATAAAATAGGCAACTTCCTTTATTTTGTTTATTGAACCGATTGGAAAAAATACGTTGTGCAAGAAGTTTTTCTTAATAAAAAAAAGGAATTCCAAGTTCAATTCTCGACACAAGTATTATTATATTTTCTTTTTCAGTTAAGTATTTACGTGAATCCAGTGTTAAGGTATATTTCTTGATTCTCTTATATATATTTATATATTTGTTGGATTTTCAGCCTACAATAGCCTATAGCTATAACAAAATAGCCTGTATATTTGGTAAAAAGTTTTGACAGGGATTAAGGAAAAACTTTGGTAAAAAATTCCGGCCCCCCCGCAAAAGTTATTATCTATATGCATTGTCACAAAACTGGGTATCATACGATTAGGCGTATGATACAAGTCAGCGAAAAAAGAAGGAAAAACTTTGGTACACATTATTTCGGTCAAACACCTCAAATAATTTTTAAAAATTCCTGCCCCCCCGCAAAAGTACAATACCTCGACTGTGACACTTGCGAGGTCGGCCGAGAACCCTTGGCCGTCCCTATGTGAAACGGCAGGCGGGTGAAATTGTTTATTATTAACGATGTTTATTGCAAATATCAAATTAAAAATTGTAATTTTATATCCGACATCTTCATATGTTTATCCTAAATTTGAGATGGAAAGAGAAATCATTATGTATTTCAAATTTTTTCATGTATCCTGTTAATAATTGAAATTTTCACCCAGAAATCTCAAATGACTATTATCATAAGTACTTGAATATTATTTCAATTTTAGAAAAAAGTGTATTCGTACTGTATGGAATAAATTTTGTGATTTTCTGACCATAAAAATTCATTCTTAGTAACTGTAAATAGCAAAACAGCAACCCACGACTTGTTCATTTTTCAAAGACTAGGTCGGCCAAGATGCCCTTGGGGAGGGGGTATATGAGAATTGCATTGCGTGTGTTTACACTTTGATTATCAGAGTTTAGTTCACTAGGTCAGTAGTTTGGAGTAAGATGTAAGTGTGTAGGGCTTAGGGTTGTACGAGTTTTCGTTCGTTTTCGGTTACAAGTTGAATGTGAGTGATCCAGATGGCAAGTGTAAGAGAGGTAGTATCAAATTGCGGTGATTTGATTAGTTTTTTAGTAGATAACAGGTTTTCCATCATTAGAATAATTCTAATTGACAGCGTTCACAACATGATGAATATGATTTTAATTTTACTAAGTTTTAAGATTTATTGTTAATTGTTATTGTTGGACAGTTATCATTTTAGATATGATTGTCACTGTATTTGTAATATGTAAATTTGAAAAAGGCTAAATGTACGCCTAAACATATGTAGTAAAGTATGAATAAAAAAAAGATGAAATCCTAATTTCAATCCAGTGCTCTAATCCCAAGAAAATTGCTTCTAAATTATATATATACATATTTAAATGCTTGGTCTGGCCGACCCACTCCAAGAGGGCACGCGCCGTCACTGGGTGGCACAATGTTAGACAAGACTGGTAACAAATGGACCGGTGTAGATCTTATGGTTCCAATTATATTATTCTCATGAATGTATTCAATTGTGCATGCATTTTTTATGTATGTACAATATTAAAATAAACACAGCAACAGTACCAAGCTTCTGAAAACGACTAGGGCTGAGGATGCTGTGCGCCAAGATGATTCAGTTAATTTCTGAAGAATTTTATTCTTATTTGATGGATTCGGTCTTCACTTGTTGGAAATTAATTTTAATCACTAGATTCAAGTAATTGAAATGAATTTCCAACAAGTAAAGACGATCGCTGTCGTTGTGAAGATAAAGTTTTTGGATATCGAAACTGTCTCCTTTCAATCAAGTATTGTTCGATTTCAGGTACAGATCATCTGAATGCGCCTTGAATCTTATGAGTACTTAGGATAGGAATTATGTTTGAGAGGAGAATCATCAAAGATAGATCCACTTTGCTGCATTTCTAATGACATTTCAGATGGGACATAGATGCTATTCAATAAAATAGTTACTCAAAATCTGCAGATCACTTCAAATAATGCTTTCCAGAGTACGGAACTTTGAAAGGTGGTAAGTAATATCAAAACGAGTATCATCACCATATACGAATTCCTCAGACGATGTGAGTAAATCAATGAGATATAAATCTTAGGGTGAAGAGGCTAGCACTGATCCTTGTGGAAGACCATGTTTCAATGTATTGAAAACCTTCTATTAGAAAATATATTTTCTGATAATCTTACCTTTTTGTTCCACTTCAGATGGGTGTCTTTCCACATATGCTGGAAATAATTCAATGAAAGCAGCTCCTACTGTCAACCAATCATTTAAACCAAATTGTAAGACTAAGAACGTGCTATCGTTTTGTCCTAATGTCTGATATTTTCGAGCAGAAAATGTTCTCAATCGATTTGGTGTGACTTCCCGATGAAGAATACAGGGTCATACGTGAGTATGTCCATCCGGCCTGCGATATACTCTCAATATTCCGAAAGATTAACTATAGTTTTCATATTTTCAGAATAGGCTAACTGATCAAAAATCTCGGCCAAGTTCGTTATTGGGCTAAATCCGTCTAATGATTCTGAAGTTGAGAGCATCTGAAATTTGGTTTCCTGTATGGCTCCTAGAATAGAAAAATCAAGTTATAACTTGGAAGAAATTTGAACTAGGTTGAAACAAACATTTCCGAAAAACTTTTTCTATACTTTATACCTCATAACATATCGACATATTAAAACGAAAATTTGTGTATATATGCACGTTGTTGATATCTTACATATTTTCAAATTTCATTGTCGTAGCTTTCTTTAGCAAGAAGATATAATTTTTTCTTGATTTACTTAAGGGCATTTAGTTTCGTGTCGACTATTGACTCATTGAAACTTCTGGGCTGTCGTCGAAAACGAAACTACAGCAAAGTTCCCATCTCCTGGCGCTACCCATTCGCTTCAAACTTATAGAAAAGCAACAAATTATTCTCCTAAAAATACGAATTTCTTCGTAAAATCGGATGAGAGAAGTGTCAAAAAGTAGGTCAGAAATTTCAATGCTTGATGCTGTCACATAGATACGTCTTCGATTGACATCGGTCGGACTTGTCAATTCTGTACAGTTGGTGGAAAATGAATCTAAAAAAAAAATAAGGCATTTCAAAGGAAAAGAGCTTAGTGAAAGGGAGATATTTTAAATGGTTCTCAATGACTTTGTATTCTGTTAATATGATATTTCTAGCTCATATCCTCCATATTGCAAAGGTCATCTTGCCGGATATACCCAACTTCGAGCATGGATTCTTCATCAGGTAATCGAAACCATTACATATTATAATCATTAAAAATAAATGTAATATTATACTATAATATTTACACGTTGTGACATTTATCCGAGCCGCCACTGTATTCACAGAACGGAAAATGCAGATTTTCGTTGCAAGCACGTGTTCTATGCGTTAAGATAATCATCAGCTGGTTGATTGTTTATCATTTTTTTGTTTTCGACTTCGTAATTCCGTGAACGAAGAAGATGACATTTCATTAACTCAGTGTTTGTAATCTAAGATATGGTGAAATTGATTTAACTTCTGTGAAATTAAATATAGACTTTCTTCTATCATTGTTGAGTAACAATTTTCTTTATGGTGAATCTTTTCTTGGGATACTGTAATTATGCGATGATGCTCAATGAACATCTACCCAATTGAAATTTCATCACAGTAAATGGAGTAGCCTCCTGAAGCACACGTTTATTCAAAGAGACATTTTGTGATAATGATATTTAATTATGATAAGTTGTCTGCATTTGTGCTCCCTATAAATCACAAATATAATTAAATCGCTAGTAGCTAAACGACCAAAATGGATCCCAAACTCTTAGTAGACCTTATGGTGACACTGGTTCGGTTTATAATTTGAGTCCGATGAGGGGAGAGCAACTTCCCTATTATGTTTTTCGAAACAACATAACGCATTATTAATTTTTTTTCTAGATGAGTCCACTCAGAATCTGAAATTTGGAAATTCAAGGAAGGTGTTTCTTTCTATTTAGATTTGATTGTCAAGAATCTTTTTATATTTGATAGTATCGGTACTTGATGGAAATTAATTTTTATACAGGGTGTCAAGAAGTACCATGCATAGTGCCACGCGAGGGTCATAAAATATGAATAAAAGCTCTTATGAATACAGGGTGTCCCGTAACTCAACGTTCAGCAGTTTCTGGGTGATATGCTAGGTTATACCAGTTCTAGCGAAAATTAGAAAAAAAGATGATAAAAAAAATAAAAATAAAACAATTGTACCTAACAACGGATTTGTGACTGTTATCAATAGCATGGTTATTTAGGATTACGTTTAAAAAAAATCACTGCAAAATTTGTGACTACAAAAATAAACCTACCGCTTAACCAAATGGGATTTTTTTAAATTTTTGCTAGAACTGGGATAACCTAGCATATCGCCCGGTAACCGCTTGACGTTTAGTTACGGGATACCCTATATATGTCCGAAGCTGATTCCTTTAAGAAATTAATTTTTTTAATTTGGGGTCGCTAGGACCAGTTTCCAGCAAAAACGCATCGGAAAGTTATGATGCACGCAAATTGTCCAAAAGCGCCAAAGTACAATAACAAAGACAAAACACTTCAATAATTAAATTTTAATAACAGCAAAAGACTGATTCATCAATAAAAAATATTAACTATTTAGAAGATAATCGAATTACTGGCCTTGTGCTTGAATGCACCCTCCCATACAGGGTGGCCATTTGAAAACGAAACAGACGAGATTACAGACGAAATAAATTTTTTCGATAGAAATGCTCGGACAGGTCGATTTCTGTTTCGAGAGGGACAACTTAAGATGTAGGTTACGGACGCATAGCGCTTCAACCCTTGCTACTACAACCCTCACCCCCAAATTTTGAATAGGGAAGATGGAATGAGTGATACCTCATTTGAAAGGTATTTTTATACTGATTTCAACACAGTAATTATTTTTTCATTTTATATATTAGTTCTCGAAATATTCTTAACTAAGTATCTGAAAAGGAAGTGGTGTTTTCATGGCATTTGTAGTGTTTTTTTTTTGTGAAAAATCGACATTTTTAGCTTCAAAACAACCATGACTGTGGCTTCCTTCCTCCAATCCACTGACATAGAAATCTTTAATCAAGATGTCGAACAAACAAAGCGTATTGCGAAGAGCTCAATCTTGCTGAAACTCAATCTAAATCATCTTCGATATAATTTGCATGATTTCCAATAACATGCGGTAACACTTGATCGATAGAAATCTCCAAAAAGTCCAAATACGTACATATCTCTAATCAGATTACCAGGTAAGAAAATCAAATCATTAATGATGCCACAGAAATATTCCAGTCCCAATTCGTGAAACGATTTCCGACTTAATTTAGTGTTTTCTCAGTTGGCTTTATGTTTTCATTTTGTTGATTATTGAATTCATATCTTTTTTAAAAAAATGAGAATCGATAATTTTTTATTTATTATCATTAAGTTGACTTTCTGGTTCTTTGTTGAATTATTAGTTTTGAATCGAGACTTGATTTAGATTGAGTTTGAAACAATTGAGAACGCTTTGTTTGATCGAATCTTTTAAAGATTTTATGTCAGTGGATTGAGGAAGTTGACAGTCATTTGTTTTGAAGTTCGATTTTGACATTTGTGAATTATTGCCGTGAGGTCAGTTGGCGCTTTGTAAACGAGACTTACAATTATTTAAATTTTGAAAATCATATCTCCAGAACTATTAGCTTGTCGAAGTCGAGAGTGGTATTTTTGTATACTTCGACATCTTGCACCATAAAAACATTTTTATTTGAACAGTGTCATTTGGAAAAATTTTTTTGTTACTCGAAACCTATTCGGCCGATTTGACCGAATAACGAACTTAGCCGAGATATTTATACCTCAAACCTATTCTGAAAGTTTCAACTCTCTAACTTCATCCGTTCGAGAGTTATCGTGTTCACGGAACGGACGGACGGACGGACAGAATCGATTTTGACCACGGATTATTCATCAGTAGGTCCAAACAAAACGATTGATACCACTTTTGCCCAAAAATCGAAAGTCAGACATTTTTTCACTCTGTTCAGGTAAACAAGAGCGCCAAAAACACTACAAGTGCCATGAAAACTCCACTTTATTTTCAAATACTTAGTTAAGAATATTTCGAGAACTAATGCATAAAATGAAAAAACAATTACTGTGCTGAAATCAGTATAAAAATATCATTCAAATGAGGTATCACTCACCCCATCTTCCCTATTCAAAATTTGGGGGTGAGGGTTGTTGTAGGCAAGGGTTGAAGCGCTATGCGTCCGTAACCTACATCTTAAGTTGTCCCCCTAGAAACAGAAATCGACCTGTCCGAGCATTTCTATCGAAAAAATTTATTTCGTCTGTAATTTTGTCTGTTTCGTTTTCAAATGGCCAGCCTCTATATGGAAAACCCATACTGTTTCCTTATTATGGCTTAATTAGGGTTTTCATCACACCAATAGTCCAGATTATGCAAGTTCAAGACAAACCAGCTTCATCTGTAAATAAAATTAATGATAGTCTTTGATTTGATGTATTTTTGAAAATGAAACAGGCAAAGAAGCTGTTCTTTAAGTATCTCTTTAGTTGATTCGTGGCTGATATTGAAAGCAGTTCAAAAAAGAGTAAATCAATTAGAAACTGAATCAAGAAAACAATATACCTATAACAATTATTACAAATTAGTTTGACAAATGTCAAATATTTCGTTGATTTTTTTATTTAATTTCATTTTCCTGTCATTATTCGGTGTTCTTAATTGATATTTTGAATTAATTCCTTGTTGTTTCTTCAAACTGCTTTCGACAATGGTTGTTACATTGGCGCTTAAGTGCAATTTGCGTGCATCATAACTTTTCGATGCGTTTTTACCGGAAACCGTTTGTCCGAGTCAACAAAGTATACCTTTTCGAAGGAAAAAAGATGAAGGAATCGCTTTTTCTAGTCTAGAATGACATACAGTGTGAGTCAAAAAAGTTAAGTTGATTAAAATGTGGATGAATCCTGTGTGTGGCGCCCACTACTAGTAATCTAAAAACTAATAGGATATTTGAATTCTGCATCATACGAAATACCCACATGCCACATTTTGTTCAATTCTCACCTCTTTTTCCAAAGTTATTAAAAAAACGGACATATATTCATAGGACTTTTTTTTCATACTTTATGACTATCTTTCGCGTGGTACTATGCATGGTACTTTTTTCTTAAAACCCTGTATATAACATTTGGAAATTACTGCAATAGTGTTCCGGATTTTTTGAATTTCAGTTTAAATGGGAAACTAACACCAAGTCAAGTACCTACTTGCAGATGGTTGTCGATAATAGCATGAGACAAAATACATAGCTTTCAATTTCCAATAACAAACTGATTGGCTTTGAATGCTTTATTATGCACTATTTTATGGTGTTGTGAATTATGAGATTGCCTCCTGGGGTGAACATTTGACCGTCAAAGAAATTTGTTCTCGTTGGATCTCACACAATTTGTCGATCGCTCAAAAAATGCTCGTGTCATTTGGTCGAAAGAAATGCTCCAAAAATATGATCGCGGTGCTTCATGCACGTTTATGACATCGTGATAAGTGAAGAATCGTAGATTTACGCTTATGAGCCCGAAAGTAAACAGCAGTCGACTGTAAGGGCTTTTAAGATGAGCCAAATCCAACAAAAGTTGCTCGCGCACAAAGCACTTCGAAGCAAATGGTCACCTGTGTTTTTGGAAAAACTGGATATGCCGCAATGGTACCACTGGAACAAGGCAGAACAGTCAATTCTGAGTGGTACACAACAGTTTGTTTACCAGTTGTCTTCCAAGAAATCAGGAAAACTCACATATCGGCTTAAACAACTGCATTTTTGAGCACTCAAAACATCGATTTGATGAATCACCCACCGTAGCTTTCTAAATTAAGTTTCTTCCTACCTAATGAACTAAAGATTTTGGACGGTCGTTATTCTAGGAAAATTAAATTAAAGAAATAGTTGATGACGAGATATTGTTGATCATAGAGCTCGTGTTGAATGATTGTTTGGGCTATTACCATCATCCATTGTGGATGTAATGTTTTCCGACGTTTCGATAGACATCTTCTATCTTTATCAAGGAGGAAAAGTAAAAACCTTTTGAAAATTATCAATTTTCAAAAAGTCAATATTGACAGAAGTCATGAAAGAAAATGAACGATGTTATATACTCATCTGTGATATGATGATCTTTTTAAGTTGGATCGAACTATCGGCGTCCAAACTTCTGGCAGATCTATAGATGGAGCACTTATGGAATCAGGTGTTATTTTCATAAATGCTGCTTCTTTGATTTTTCAACTTGCAAGTTTTTCTTCTTTGGATATTATTGATGCTTCATCCCACTTTATACGATGATTCTCATCTACAGCATGTTGGAACAACCTGGATTTGTCGCTGTCTAGTACTCGTAGAAGCTTCTGATGTTCTTTTATTCGTACATTCAGAGGGCGTTTAGTTTCTCCGATGTAAGATCTTCCGCACTCGCAAGGTAATTCATATATGCAGTTCTTTGTCCTTTGTGTCTCATTATTAGGCATAACTTTTGTAAGTTTAGCTCTGATAGTGTCTTGAGTTTTGAATGCAGTCGTTATGTTGTATCTATTTCCAATTTTTCTCATTTTCTCCGACAAACCTTTTACATAAGGAATTACGGTTTTAATGGTCTGATTTATATCTGTTGGTTCAGGTTGACTTTCTCTTGTTCGTCTAGCTTTTTCTAATATCTTTTGGGGTAGCCATTGCTTCTAAGAGAGATGTTATTTATTTTTTATTTTGGTCTTCTTCAGTGCAAAAAATATTTATTGCTGTTTCTAAACATTTTGCTACTCCCAATTTAGTGTTTAGTTGATGGTTTGAATCAAAATGTAGATATTGTCCTGTGTTCGTTGGCTTTTTATACACAGTGGTTCTTGGGATTCCATTTTGTTTAAGAATGAGAAGAATGTCTGTCTTTTTCGATTTCATTGTGAATTTAATTGATTCCTCTTGATTGTTTAGATATTGAAGGAATCCATCTATAGTGTCTCTTCCATGTTGCCAAATAATGAAAGTATCATCTACATATCTTTTCCACAGTTTGGGTTTAAGTACATATTTTTCTAATGCCTTCTGTTAGAAAATTTCCATATATAAATCACCTAAAATTGGTCAATATTGACTTTTTGAAAATTAATAATTTTCAAAAGGTTTTTTACTTTTTTTACTTTTCCTCCTTGATAAAGATAGAAGATGTCTATCGAAACGTCGGAAAACATTACACCCACAATAGATGATGGTAATAGCCCAAACAATCATTCAAAACAATTGAAGAAATAGGTTTCGTCAAATTTACGATTAGGCTAAATATTTATGATATTATTCTATATGTAATTATTCTGGATTGAAAAGGATGAGATCAGAAATTGTATTAATGTAGTATACCTGATTATAGATTAGGGTGAATTTTTATAAGTTGATACTTTGATGTTTTCAAGTCTTTCAGTTAATTATTTAGAGTTTAGAATATTTTAAAAATATTCTACGCGGAGTTCACGAAAAGGCAATTTAATTGACTTTGTGAGCTACATATTGTGCAACAATATTGAATTTCTGTGCATTTCGGGAAATAAAAGAAGTAAATATCGCATATAAGAGACTTTAGAGCACAAAATTTAATGGGTCAAATTCTTTCATTTCGTTGCTGATGATTTTAGTGGATAGGTTGGTTCTGATCTAGAGAATATATTCTTATTTTCTCTATTTTTCTTTTGACCTCTACTACACATGTAGGTGTCTCAAAGGACCAATAAATTAATCTTATAACTTTTGTAGTCAACATTCTTCGAATATTCAATCCCCTTTAAAATATTTTGTGATCAAAGACTTCGGAACTCCCTGTGATAAGTGATGTGACCAAAAATTAATTTGGATGACTTAAATCAATAGCAATTTATAAACATATATATGCACTCCAATTCGCAACAACCATGATTGTTTTTTTAGGTTCCTTTTTCTACAGAATTCATAATACTGCGGTACGTTTCCGAAAAGCTCCGCCTAATATGGTATCTGTTTATAATCCGATTTCAGAATGGTCTACAAATAACGACCCAGGAGTAACACAAAAAAGGCCTATATTAAATCTAATAGGAGCTTTAAAAGTCAAACGTTCAATAGTCATTGTTGGCCACTCATTGAATACGACAAATTGCACCGAAAACAGGAAGTTCGTGTAAAAATCCATTCACGACTGACTTTAGTCGTTTAGAATCTATACAATAAATTCCTACGTCGAATAGACTCGGTAACTCCATTCAAACCAGGATTTATACAGATCCGGCTTCAGTTCATCTCTACCAAATCTTGTGAATTGTTTCAGTTCCTAGTTATAAATTGCACGTCGAAAGATTTATGTTTTATATCACAAAAATTTTTGGATAAATTGATCTTATTGTTATAATAGCTGGTACTCAAGTTGAAAGAAAATTTTCGACCAACCAACTACAATTGAATCAGATCATTTGCCCTAATAATAAATTATAGAACAATCGCACTCACCGCGGTGTGTTATTGCTTCAATATCAAACGAAAATACAACATTGTTCCTCTGCTAGGCCCAAAGCCTTATTGCTGATACTTTAACAAGAATCAAAGTAAAGAAGGAAACTAAACTAGAAAATTTCAGATAGAATTTGATCATTTGAAAGACAAGGGAAAATTTTATGAGGAGTGTTTATTAGATTACACAAATATATATCTAATTCGAATTTTGCTTTCTCTGCACCTCTTTCCTTAAAATCACCATGCTGCCTTTATTCAAAATTTCTTGAAAAAGTTCAGTTTGTATCCAAAATTTTCTCGAATATCTTTGAGGGATAAACGTTACTCGGATCTTTAGGCTCGTCATTTTAAAATATTGGTTTCATTAGAGTAGTTTTATAGAATTCAGAAAAAACAACATCCATGTATGATATCTTTATTCTGTGGACTAAAGCTTCTATAACACAAAGGTTGCTTTCTATATTTTTGGCCGACGCAACAATGAATGTTTCCAGATCGAAAGCTGCTGCCATCGTGGAATAAACATTTTTGACAGCTCGCGTTCAGTTCTGACGCATGAACTCTTATTGTATTGTTTACTGTCACTTGTAAATATTATCTCGGCCAAAAATAGAATTATCTCGTGGAAATTTTCGTATGATCACAAGTTTCGAGGTGGATTATCAAAACAAGAGACTATTGAAAAACTAAAATCCTTATATAACGATGAAGCATAATCCTGTAGCACTAAGAAAAACTTGTATAACCAGTTTAATCGTGGTCGTATCCCAATCAAAGACGATTTATGTGGAGATCGTTGAAAATCAGTTACTATTCCTTAATTTTCAAATCAAAGATAAACTGAGATTTCAAAGATTTAAGGTTTAAGATTAAGGTGCTTCGACAAAGTATTTGAACTCACGCTTAAGTGTATAAATCTTAAGAGCGGTTAGTTTAAAAAGCAATACTGCAATATTAAATTATAATTTTTGGTGTTCTTCACTGTAAGGCTAGATAATATAGTAACATTGTTCACCTTTATAGAAATTCCGTTACAGCCTATAGACTTGATAAAGATTTTCATCTTCTCTACCTGAGCATTCATCTCTTCTTTGGATTTTTTATTATGTGGTATAAAATCTGAATCATTCTATATATCGTCGATTATCCAAATCAAAAATCGAAATTCAAGTTGGCAATGGCCGATGTAGGTACATTTCAAGTTGTAGAATTTGAGTTGTTCGTCCTGACAATCACTAGCTGCTCCTAAACTGTCATATAGTTCTTGTAATTTTCACATGTTAACATATTGTCAATATTATGGACAAATTGGTGGAAGAGTTATTCTTTGGTTCAAGTGTTTCCTCAGCTTTAGGCTCTTATAGAATGTCTGAAATTTTTCAAGATACTTCTCGAATGTGCAGCAGTCAGTATATGGGCGTTGGTGTGAATTCATTAGATTCTCTACAGATATTACTGCTAACAATAATGATGTTGCCTTGTGTTCAAGATAAACATTTATTTACTATCTCGAAGTATATTTTAATGATTGAATTGGCCATATCTCATATTTTTTCGAAGACTGTTTCAAGAACTTTAGGGAAAAAGGAATGAGGCACTTCATTTACATCTAGCTCTTTGGACTAAGTAAATAAAATTTTAAATTAAATGCCTGAATAATTAATTTTATCAATAAACAATTTGAAACCAATTCTACTACACATAAACTATGTAAATTTTGATTATCATAATACTGTTCAAGTACTTATATACTATCACTAATTGAACTGTTGAAATTTTACAACAAATTTTATAAATGCAAATGTAAATTCATTATGGGTTTAAACACTTTGATAAGCAACTAACTCCCCTTCTCGGTTCCTTATATTGTGAATCTTGATAATAGGAATAGGAATTGCAGACTGGTCAACAAGTTTTTAAATTCACCGAATAGAAACATGTCGAGTTTAAGGTTATTTTGGTATCAGATTCATGTACTTCCATGAAAATATTTTTTGATCAAAAAGAATATCAACTTTTCGTTTTTCTCTATTATTCATAACTTTTTTGATGAACAGAAACACGTAAATATTTGAGTCTTCAATTGATTATTTATAAAATAGGATCAGGAGAAAAGGATGATAATTTATTTCTTCGTTCCAATCGCATTTCAGTAACTTTTTGAAACTAGAAATGAAGCACCGACTACACTTTCAAGGCATGCTTGGATGACAATATATCTTGAAGGGACTATAGTGATTCAGCATCTACAAAAAAGCTATTGCATTTGTCTAAGTCTTCGATCATTGTCAATTTGACATTGTTGAAGCTTCAGAAAGGTTTTATAACTGTATTTTTCAGTGTTTCAGTTTGAAAAAAGTTGAAAGTGACACAAAATCAGTTGACCGAATTTCCTTGTGTCCCATTTGTACCGAAATAAGCTGGAGTCAGGTCCTGTGTCTCTCGACTAGTGAGATGGGACTTATTATGAGTGCCCAGGTGTGAGACCGGCTGCTATATGGCCACCATATACACCTTTCGATTAGGACCCTGACTTATTTTCTGCATCGATACTTTAACATGGCCATATTAGGCGGTGCTTCTCTCTCTCCCTCTCGTAGAGTCTTTTCATTCATCCAAGAAAGCCCTTCGAAATGTGTGTATATTAAAAGGTTGATCCCGCTCTATTAGTCGAAATTTATTGTGTAGTAATAAGGTGTTTTGAAAATGACAAATGACACCGCTTCTTTCAGTGGAAAATCATTCATGCGTACCTATCATACATGCAGATAATAAATGCCGCTATCCAACGTGGATGCTCATTTGAATTACCCTTGATTTTATCATAATGAATATGATGAAGAGTTTTCGAACTGATTTATCCGGTTGTTTTTTGTGCAAATTTTTTTGAGAGCATGACCTGAAGAACAACATGCCCTCTGCAACTTTTGAATGGAAAATTGGTCTGGTATTGTCTGATATCTGAAAATTGAAATTTGAATTTATGGGTTATAATGGATACGATCCGTGTAATTAGTTTTAGATAACGGACCGACAAGTGTAGAAAAGTACACATCAGGTCAAGAATTTTGTGTGAGATCCTGAAAAAATTAAAGAGAGCACTGACGTGTGGCCTGGAGTTTTTGCGCGCTTGTTATAGTCTTTTCGCGTACTCTGGAACAGCGTGATACTAATAAAACCCAGTGGCGTACCTACCTAATGCCTCGGGGCCCCTCAATCCCTCGAAACCTTACTAGAAATCTCGATCCAACTGAACTTTTGGAAATTTCATTCATTTTCAAAATAAATACGACAGGCTTCAACCCAACATTAATTATGACACCTCAGTTGAAAGATATTCAAAATTTATGTAATTCCCCTAATACTTTTCGTCAGTGTTGTCAATTAGACCATAGTGACATGTGCGTATTCATCGATGTGCGTTTTATTGTGATCTACAAGATATCTGAACGCAACAATTCAAAATGAAATTATTGAGGGCGTAGAGACCAAACCAACCAACTCGTAATAACCAGATCGGAAAATGGACAGCAATTGATACAGAAGTTAAAGTCTTTCTGGGCTCTTATGCAGCCATCAAACATGGTGCAGTAGATTTAATCAATCAAGTGACAAAATTATTTATCTACAAAAATATTCAATCCAAAAAAATTGTGGGGCAGAGCTATGATGAATTCAGTGTGATGAGTAGACTGTATATGAGGTGTCTATATTAAGGATATTCAGCCTAACGCAGAGGACGTACACAGTGCCTCTCATAAGTTTCATTTATCACTATACTAGTCAACAAAAAATTGTTTTTTGTATGTAACATAAATATTTTGTTCAGTTATGTTTAGGATTCTAGAAAGAAAATTAAAATGCTTCAAATACGAATACTTTTTTGTAATACCATCTTATAAAATTTCAGAAATTGTGAATTTTTATGAACAAAAAGAAGTTATTTCGATTTATTGCTACATTAATATGAATTTACGCTATGATTTTCGTGTGTATTTTGCTTCATGAACGTCTCGTTTTAATGTACAACGCTGTCCAAATCGAGAAAAATATTCAAAATTGAGGTTTGCAATAATGTTCTTGACACAGTATTATTTCAATTATACAGGGTCTTTCACGAGGAACCTCAGTGTATATGTCTATATGTATTTCACGATGCTGATGAAATCTAAAACATTTTCAAGGCATGAGCACCTCCGGTTTTTCCGGAAATGACGTCAACTTCCGTTTTTCAAATTAGAACACCGTTTTTTATTGCAGAAATAGATTCCTTAGGAAATTTCAAGTTATTTTGATGTAACATTTTTCAGCTTTAGTTGGAAAATTCTCTCTGAGCGGGAAAATTCGAAAAAAAAATCGAAAATAGAGCTTCGCTGAAACAAGAATAACTTCGAGGTTTTTGGATGGAAAATTTTCATATTTGGGATTTTTCAAGATGTGAGATTGATGTATCCAGTTTCAAAATCGAAATCGCGGTTCATGATACAGGGGGTGAAAAAATCGCTTTCAAAGTTAGAGATGACAAAATCGTGAAAAATCAATTTTTTCACATTAGAACCCCATTTTTTTATGGCAGATATTGAATCTACGTTAAAAAGTAATGTGAGTGTATGCATCACACCCTTGCCCTAAAGTGGATATTTTCTGAGTTATTCACAAAAAACTGTTTTTCGTCTTGAATTTTCAGCTATTTCTTTTCCCTTCACGCCAAAAAGATGAAATTTTCAGGAGCTGTTACTTAAACCATGTTTTAGCTTTTACTACGCTAATAAGCAAGAGAAAAAAGTTACAGGTTGTTCCTATATAGATGGCGAATTTGGATTCGAATTTGTATCGGAAACCTCTTTATTTGAACTAATCGGCCATCGGTTTTCTCTGCAGTGATAAATAAATAATTCCTTATGAACCATATGCAAAAACTTACCATGTTTTATATCCTTTTCTTTATGATAGATATCATTAATTACATCTGCCAAATTCCTCTTTATTCAGTAGCATTTTGTGTTTACTATTAATTTGGTGATAATTCGTATTAAGTTATAAAATCGATCACTATGCCTAATTTTACCAATGAAGATTATTTAAATCTCATTCTACTTCATGGAGAATGTAATAAAGTTGTAGATAGAATGATTCGACTGTTCATTGAGAGGTTTCCTGACTGACCCAGACCAACGAGAGATACTATTAACAGAACCATGACAAACTTAAGAAATGTCGGATCTTTCGTTAAGAAAACTATACACAAAAAAAAAGTGTAGTAGAAGATGAGAACAACGAAATTACAGTTCTTGCATATTTTCGTGTGAATCCTCAAAATTCTCTCAAAGATGCCGAGATTGCTCTGGGATTATCTCAATCGTGTGTTTGGAGAATATTAAAAAAACATAAAATGCACCCATATAAATTCAATAGGGTACAGCATTTGAAGGAAACTGATTTCGTCAGGAGAACAGAGTTTTGCGAAGCTATGATGATTCGATTTCAAGAGAATGAAAACTTTTTGGACTGTATAATTTGGACAGATGAATCTAAATTAACAAAGAATGGTTCTTTCAATAGGCATAACAGTCATTATTGGGATGAAGAGAACAACCATCACTTCAGACAATGGAACTTTCAAGAGACCTGGAGTTTCAATGTTTTTTGCGCCATCTAAAATAATGCAATTCTCGATGTTCACATTTATGATGGGACTTTAACTGGTAAGATAGAACACTGCACATGTTTGCATTATTTAAAGAATGTTCTCCCTTAGAAGATAGATATTCTGACATATCGACTCAAATAATTGAGCCGCTAGTACAGAACCATAATGACTTATGGTATCAACAAGATAGCGCGCTTCCACACAATTCACTCAATGTGTCAAATATCCTATACAGGCTATTTGAAGATCGATGGTTGGTGAACAATGGTCCACATCTTTGGCCACCACGTTCTCCCGATTTAACTCCTTTAGACTATTATGTTTGGGGTAGGATAAAAAATATTGTCTACTCAACTCCCCTGACTGATAAAGAGGACTGCATAGAACTAGTCAGAAATGCGTTCAGGTTTGTTTAGATTTTTAGATTCATAGTTTTGAAAGTCAATTTGGTTTTTAAACACTTTTGCAGATCTCTTCCTCCCGATGAAATAAGAAGAGCAACGCACGAAGCATTCCTGAGACGTATGAATAAATGCCTAGAAATTAACGGTCAAAACTTTGAGCATCTTCTTTAGTTATAACTGCGATAATTCGCCATGGTTCTCCTAATAATAACTTGAAGTCGGTTTCAAGAAGGGGTGAAAAATCTACAGCATGGTTCAAATAACAGTTCCTGAAAATTTCATCTTTTTGGCGTGAAGGGAAAAGAAATAGCTGAAAATTCAAGACGAAAAACAGTTTTTTGTGAATAACTCAGAAAATAACCACTTTAGGGCAAGGGTGTAATGCATACACTCAGATTATTTTTTAACGTAAATTCAATATCTGCAATAAAAAAATGGGGTTCTAATTTGAAAAAATTGATTTTTCACGATTTTGTCATACCTAACTTTGAAAGCGATTTTTTCAGTCCCTGTATCATGAATCGCAATTTCGATTTTTAAAGTGGAAACATCAATCTTACATCTTGAAAAATCCCAAAAATGAAAATTTTCCATCCCAAAACCTCGAAGTTATTCTTGTTTCAGCGGAGCTCTATTTTCGATTTTTTTTTCGAATTTTCCTGCTCAGAGAGAATTTTCCAACCAAAACTGAAAATTGTTACATCAAAATAAATTTTCTAAGGAATCTATTTCTGCAATAAAAAAATGGAGTTCTAATTTGAAAAACGGAAGTTGACGTCATTTCCTTAAAAACGGAAGTGCTTATGCCTTGAAAATATTTTAGATTTCATCAGCATCGTGAAATACTTATAAGTGCTAAATTTCATGAAAATACGTTCAGCAGTTTCCCGTATAAATATGGGTTAGGTTCCTCGTGAAAGACCCTGTATACAAGTTTTGTCTGTTAAATATTTGATTTTCTAACACCAACATTTTTATTACATGTTGACGAAGCAACATTATTAGCGTAACGAATTGCAAAAAAATAATCTGATACATTAGTTTCTGATTTATCACTTCAATTTATCAATATTTACCACCTAGTTCTACCCCGACTATCTTGAGCATGGAATGTCCACCAATTATTGTAAGGAAATAATGAGCAAATATTTAGTGCTAGAATGCGATCTAACTGAAGTATTTATTTACAGCAATGTTCATTACTCTTCACAATTCTTGTTACTTATGCAACAGCCTAAAGGTCACTTAACAAATTGAAAATAGTAAGAAATTCTTCAAGAACTAATATGGGCCAAACTCGATTACGACATTCATTGCTAAAAGTTATTTAAAATTAATCTGTATCAAGCCTGGATTTGAACGAAGTCATTAAAACCTTCGCGAAAACTAAAACATTTGTGATTATAATTGTTATAAGTCAGTTGGTGTGATCATCCTTTATACCTATTATAAACCCTTGAGTATTCTCCATTTCGTTTTATTAGCCTGCAATTGTAATTCATGTTGTTACTGTTTATTATTATTATTACCTGCCCTACAGTGCACAAGAAAGAGCTTAAGTAGCTTAGCATTTTTAAACTATTTGTATATTTCATATTTTTATTTGATAAAACCTTATCAGTTCACATAGCAGGGGTGCCCCATTTTGTAAATTGCCCCAGGGCCCTTGGTTCCTAGCTACGCCACTGATAAAACCGCCACAGTGAATGAACAAACCTTTATCTCAAATTGTAAAACAATTTGGCGAAGACGCGCATTGTTTAGAAAAAATTTTTTTTTCGTAAATGAGTTTCATTTTAATCGCAATGAAAGAAATTTCGTTGGGAAATTTGTTTCTGTGTGTAACGTTTATATTTATTACTCAGACGCCAGCCATTGCTTTACAAAAACGAACTCATTAAAATAATTGACCTTTTTCAAAGTTCCCCTAATTGTATTCAATATACTTCCCCATCGTTTTGAATTTGAAGGGGGACGTATCAATTGTGCTTTTTTGATGTCAGGTAAGAGGGGGAAACCTGGAAGTCGAAATTTAAAATGGAGAATGATTGATCGCATAGAATGAAATGGAATATGATTCAGTTCATATAGATGTCATTGATCATCGTTGCGTGTTTCATCAAAATGCACCCTTAACAGTTAATTGTGGATGGGAATTTTTTGATGATGGAATCCGTGAAAATTATCATTTGGGCAATACCCACAATCTCTGATTGTTCTTGCTACCAATGTTTTCACAGACATCTGTCGTTTTCAAGGCAAAAATCAGTTTTCAAAAAGCTGAGAATATCTTAATCATGTCAGCTACAGAAAAAACAGCACTACAAATTCAAAATCTTGAGAAAGCTGAAGAATGTTGGTGGAAAAACTCTTTTTGATATAAACAAAGCAGTATGATACAAGGTGTCCACAAAGGGTATCGGGTATTTGTGTTCAATAAAACAAAAAATATTTGTGAGCAATAAGAAAGTTTATTGTTTATTATTAACATATGAATTGGAGAATTGTTTGGGAAAGATGATGTTATCCAAAGGATTACCGTTCCGTTTCTGGCACTCTTCTAAATGGGAACGAAGATTGGCTATAACACGTTGATACATTGCTATTGATTTTGCTGTCATTTCTGACCTGATGTTTTGCTTCGAATGGGTTAGATTCGTAGGATTATTTTGATAAACCTTACTTTTGAGGTATCCCCATGTAAAATAGTCAAGCGGGCTAAGGTCGGGGCGTCTGGGGGGCCAGTTGATGTTAACCCTTCGCGAAATGACATTATTAGGGAATAATTCGTTAACAGCTTCCGTTGAATCATTTATGCCAAGTGGCCCCATCTTGCTGCAACCACGATCTTGAGTTGAAACCTGCAAACTCCTGCAACTCTGGTACCAAAAAGCTTCGCATCATATCACAATAACGGTCGTTATTCACATTAATTGCTCGGCTTCGTTGATCTTCATGAAAATAAGGACCAATTATGCCTTCAGCAGACATAGCGGCCCAAACCACGATCTTTGGATTATACAGGGGGTCGTTTATGCTCTCATTTCGGATTCTCCACTGCCCAGTACCGCAAATGCTTATTAACATGACCATTCAGGTGAAAATTTGCTTCGTCACTAAAGTATGTTGTTGAAGTTGTTAAATCGCTGCAGCATTTCGTTCGCAAAATTCTGCCGATTAGCATAGTCCGCATCCTTCAATTCTTGAACCAATTGAATTTTATAAGCTTTTAGAAGTCTTTCATTAAAATCGAATGTAAAGACGCGTGGATAAAGACGTTTTTTTTAATTCCAACTATCAACTGACTACTGAATTTGGCGTGGCGAAATGTTTTTATGATAGAGCAACAAATTTAACAACATATTAAAATGCCTTCAAAACTTAAGTAACCATCAATATAACAAAAGTTAAACCTGATCATGAAAATCAAAGAACGCATAATTGCATATATGAGATACCATGCCAATGCGGAAGATCCTTATCGGAGAAACAAACCCCCCTTGAAAGTGAGAATAAAAAAAATTAGAAGCTTACTCAAGTGTTAAACACCGATAAAAAATTAAAGAGGCATTTATCAAGTATCGCTCTAAATCCCATAGGTGCACCATCAATTGAGTTGCCGTAAGTTTGGAGGCTGATTGTTCTAGATAACTTGAAGAAGTTTTTAAACCACAGATTCATACAAATTTGATTTAGTTTCCGGAATTCTGTCAATTTGAAACTTATTAGTGAAAAAAACATTTTTGAATATTCTAGGTTTTTTTAAATTTTCTAAATGCTAATTTTTCGCCTTGAAAACGACAGAAGATGTCTGTTGAAACATTGGAAAGAATACAATAAGATATGATGGTTATTGCCCAAATAATAATTCTTCACGAGTTCCATCATCAGAAATTTCTCGTCGATGAGTTTATTGTCATTATCTATTCTGTCTATTTAATCATTTTGATGAAAATTGAATGTATTATTTATTTTAATTTAAATAACAATATGTCCTTGAATATAAATAATACTTTATTTTGATAATAAATATTTTATTGATACCTACAATAACCGGTGTACATTAACTGCAATAAAAATGTGACAACCCTTTATGCCGAAGGTGAATCTGTGAAAGCAGCTCCTCTTTTTAACCTTTTATTTCAATCTGATTTTATGAAAATAGTGAAGCTAGGAACCTGATTTGAACAAATTCTTTTTTTCCTAAAATCTGTCTGGAAATTTCATAGAACATTTTTTACAGTATATTCAATTCAAGAAAGAATCGAACAATCAATAAACTATTTTGGTAGATACTATAGGGATCATAAGGATTTGTTAGAATGAATTGATGACTCATTTATTTTGTGAAAATCCATCTTGAATATTAAAAGAAAACAATTATTTTTGTCTAATTTTCACTTTATTTATTATTTTCCCAACGTTTGTAAATCTCTCAACATCAAACTTCAACGAACAAGAAACAAAATTACTGAACGAAGGTTCCAAATATTCACCACCCACAGCATGTTCTAAATCAAATAAACAAATCTTGGGTGTAGAAACAGAAATGAACATCATAAAAAACACAAGTGTAATTGATAACCCTTCATTACACACATATAAAACAGCAGAGATCATTAAAAAAACATCCACAAAAACAACCGCCAGTGAAATACACACAACAAACATAATTAAAGAAATTGTTCGAAAAAGCACTGAAGAAAATCTCATATTCACAAAAGCATATAAAGGAAGTAGCATTGTATGTCTCCACAAAGAAGACTACCACAACAAAATGAAGAGAACTATAAGTACATTAGATTTAACTCATATTCCAAAGGATCCTACCAACAAATATTCCAAACAAATAAAAGAAGCTCTAGAAGATTGCTATCTACTTTTTTATACACCATGGGAAATAAGGAAGCATCTTCCAATGAATCCACGACCTCCAGAAATGTATGGTTTAATAAAACTCCACAAAAAAGACGATCCCGCTAGACCAGTAGTTTCCTATATTAATACATCTACAGGTAAACTATCAAAATTTGTATCTAATAAATTCAAAAATCTATCGAAATTTTCACCAGAATATAGTTTGAAAAGTTCCAAAGACTTAATTGACAAATTATCTAAAATAAACAGCACAGAAAATATGAAATTAATATCTTTTGATGTAGAAAATATGTACCCTAGCATTCCAGCAAAAGAATGTTTACCCCTAGTTGGCGAGTCACTTCGTAAAAATAAAGTTAACCCCCTCTTAATTTCAGAAATTCAGGAGTTATTTTCAATTTGCCTATCCCAAAATTTATTTAAATTCGAATCCAAATTATATTTTCAAAATTCAGGTTTACAGAAGGGATCTCCTTTGAACCCATTATTGTCAGATCTATTCATGAATCACCTTGAAAATGAATTCATAAAAACAAATGACCTATCAAAAAAACACGATATTTTCCGGTTCCGGTATGTTGATGATATTATAGTAGGATTCAACGGAACAAATAGACAAATAAAAATGTTTCTTGACTTCCTCAATTCGATTCACCCCAAAATAAAATTTACATTGGAAATTGAATGCAACAAAGCGATTAACTTTCTAGATTTGACCATAAGTAGAGATAGAAACACATTCGACTTTAACATCTACCGAAAAGACACAAACTCAGAAGCCATAATACCATATGATTCCTTCAGTCCTGATAATCATAAACTGGCAGCTCTGAAAACTATGATCAACAGAGCATTCACCATACCTTTATCGAACGCTAACTTACAATCTGAAATTGATAAAATCAAAGAAATTGCAACTAATAATAATTTTCCGAGAATCTTAGTAAACAAACTAATTGAAAACAAAAGAAAACTGAAAACCATTAATATGCTTTACACTACCTCAGAAAAACCTACTAATAAATTCATGCATATCACTTATTTCGGAGAATTATCAATCCAAATTCAAAATTATTTTTCTAAACTTGATTTCAAAACAACATTTTCACGACGTCCAAACCTAGGTAAAATATTATATACTAGCTGAACCGACAGACTTCGTCCTGTCAAAAAGATTTGTAATGTGGCAGTTTTTGTGTCTACGTATTTTAAAAAATTCTCCTGAACAGAACTGTCACCCTGGTGATAGGGCGTTGTGAATAAAAAATAGTTAAATAAAACATATAAGGATTTAAAAGTAAGTAATCGCTTTATTGTTAATCATGTGAATCATAATTATTATTATCATTGTAGTGCTTTGTGGTATACAATGTTTTTTGTTTGATTACCTGGCGCATAGATAAACAAATCTGATGGTTTCCAACACGTTAACAGGCAACATACAATTGACCATGTGAGAAACATGGGGTTTCTAGATTAATACCACAAACACTTAATGATTGCCCCTGGGACTTGTTTATAGTCATAGCAAAAACAAGCCGCACTAGAAACTGTAGTCGTTTAAACTAGAGGTGGGCGATTATGAGATATACATACGAAATCATTCGATTATAGAAATGTCTCGAGATATCTCGATTATAAATAACGGTTAGTAGTTACTAATACTAATCTGTACAGTACAACTGCGTGGGGAGTGGGGACGAGACATAGATGACAACACGATCTTTCGCTTGTATAATCGAGTGCTGCATAATCGTCTCTCGGCTTATCTCTCGATTATACGAGCGAGAGACGATTATGCAGTCTCTCGTATCTCGTCTAAGCCGAGAGACGATTATGCAGCACTCGGTTTATCTCTCGATTATGCATCACTCGATTATACGAGCGAGAGACGATTATGCAGTCTCTCGTATCTCGTCTAAACCGAGAGACTATTATGCAGCACTCGATTATACGAGTCGTCTCCCGTCGGCCACACATAATAGTATACTCCATGTTTTGAAATGTTTTGAATGGAGATTATACCACCGAACTATTGTGAAATTTGCAGATTGGCAAATATTCAGGTAATAAAAATTGAATGTTAATAATAATATTATTATTATTGAGCGTAAACACATTGAAATTAAAACGTATACGCTTCACAGAATCGAATTGTACGCTATATTATCATAAAACGCCATAGGTTGTTCTTACTACTAATATCATTCGATTATGAAAATTCGATTATGAAAACCTATTTGTTACTAATTCCATAATCGATTATTAAAATTAGTAGTACTGAAATAATCGATTATGCCGATCATTCGTAATCGCCCACCTCTAGTTTAAACTCAAATGGCACATCAGTCGGAATCATTGGGATGCGCGGTATGAGAACATCTTCTCCTTTATACTTTCCTTTGATTATAGTTGCTTCTATCACATTGTTTAGTAATTTTTTATCGCTAACCGTGTACCGTTGAAAACACGCGGTTGGTTGATATTTCGCAACATTATAACCACCAATCCAACCTTTAATTGAAGATTGTGAGGTGGCAATCCTGGCAAATCCAGCAAGTTTAAAAATTCCGGTGGATAGTTGACTACATCTTCTTGATTAGTAGCCGAATCAACTGATTTATATATCCTCAATTCGCCTGTAATTTGTTCTTGAATTTTGAAATTTAATTCATTTACATCTATGTTTTTTGCAGCCAGTATAGCTCGTTCGCTCAACCAATCATGGTTTCTGTAATTTTGAGAAACATCTGGAAACACCTTCTGAATAAGTTCATCTTTTGATTGAGTTAACTGACAAAAACTTTGAGGAAAGTTAATGCAGCCAGTCAACATGTCTATAGGAAATTTGCCATTACCAATGTCAATGAGTTGTTTAGAGAATATGTTTCCAGATTGGTCATTTTGCAACTCGACACGCATATTCTTGCTTAAATGAAGTACTTCGACATGTTTCAACAAATTGGAGGACTTTAAACATGCATTGAGTTCATCAGCTGGCGTTGATCATGGAATCACTGGCAATGTTTGACGAAAATCTCATGCTAATAAAATCATTGCACCACCAAATCGGTTATTATTGCTCCGTAGATCTTTTAAGGTTCTGTCTAAAGCCTCCAAAGATTTTTTATGTGCCATCGTGCATTCATCCCAAACAATCAATTTACATTACTGCAAAACCTTTGCCATTGCAGAGTTCTTCGAAACGTTGCAGGTTGGAGTTTCATTGTTTTGCATATTTAATGGCAATTTTAGTGCTGAATGGGCTGTTCGACCACCTTCAAGCAAAGTTGCTGCGATTCCCGACGAAGCGAGTGCAAGTGCAATTTTATTTTGTGAGCGAATTGTTGCTGATATTAATGAAATTAAAAAAGTTTTTCCTGTACAACCAGGTGCATCTAAGAAGTAAATCCCTCCAGTTTCATCATTTGTTACTTTCATAAGAGTTTCAAATACATACTTCTGTTGTTCATTTAACAGTGGAAGATTTGTTTGAATTAATTCTTTCAAAGCGTTGAGATCATACAGTTTTTCTCGATGCAATTCTTGGTTAAAAGCGTCATGCATTGGACGATTGGGCGCGGTCAGGGCTAATTGAATTAATAGTTTGTTTGACATTATCAAGCACATGCCCTCAATTGAAATCAATGCTTCATTGTAAATTTCTTCACTGATTTGTATATTTGGACTCAAATTGACTACGTTTTAGTTACAAATCATTTGTATGGAAAAAAGAAAAGAGCTATTTTTAGGGGTTTTCCAGCAATAATTCTAATTTTTCTCGCCGTAAAAACCATCTTTGAACTTCAACGAACATTTTAAAAAAAGATTTGGCCAAATTGGTCCAGCCGTTGTTGAGTTATGCGCTTACCAACACATTTTGCTATTCATTTTTATATTATAGATATATAATATTATATATTAACTCAAAATCCAAACTTAAACCCGAGAAAACTTCAGGTGTTTATAAAATCTGTTGTAAAAATTGCATATGTAGGTCAAACCGGCAGAAATGTTGAGACCAGATCAAAAGAACATCTGAAATCAGGTAAACAGTCCGCAGTTTATGATCATATCGTGACTGAAGAGCTTTATATGGATATCGTAAATTTTAAAATACTTCACAAATGCGAAAAAGGCCTGAAATTAAATTTGCTGAAAGCGATGGAAATAACAAATCTGTTCAATATTTCCAATGTGTCACCACTTAACATCCAAATAGAAATAAACCATTCACCACTTTTGAACATCCCATAGATTTAACACGAAATATTTCAGTCTGTACCTAACACCAGAAGATGGTTTAACAACCGAAACCGGACGTGTATTAGTATTAATAAAGTGATAATTAGACAAAAATAATTGTTTTCTTTTAATATTCATAATGATTTGTTATCCCTTCAAAATAGCTATATTACTTTTACGGAATTCTGAATATTGTTATAGACAGACAATAATTGAGACAAGTGAAATAAAATGATTTTCTTATTGAAATTTCAATTGTGGTAATAAATCTAAATTATACTAAAACGTCTTTACTTGACAAATTCTACAAGAGCACGAAAGCTTGTGCTTTCCTAGATTTCTTTGTTTGTTGAGATCTAATATCATTGCAGAGATAAACAGTTGTCGTGCGGCTCATTTAAAAGAATGAACCAAGACCAGACAACCAATATAAAGGGTAGTCTTCGCGTCATTGGAATTAAACCACATGAAGAGGAGATATGGCCGCGTATCCAAGGCAACGCTCTGGCGCCTGTTATCTGTCCCTCTGTCTCTCTTCACGGTTCTTCTCTTATTGTTTGATAAATCAGGTCTCATTATCTTAAGGAAAGACGAGTTAAGTCGGTAAAGGGGATTTTTCTTGTTCAGAGCGCCGTTACGTAATAAATTTCATGAGCAGTGGAAAAAAATATTTCAAAATTACTATTTATTCCAAGATAATGCTGAAAAGTATCAATGTGAGCTTATGAGCTTCTGGGCGCTTCTTTTCTAGCTGTTTCGATCCTAACACGAATTTGTACGAACGTTGCAGTTCAACCCAATTAAAGAATTCATCCCTGAAAAAATATATTGGGTGAAAAATTTGATAGATAAATTACATTCCAACATTTAATGGATAGTTTATCTTTTGATTATTTTTGAAGAAGGGCATTGTTGCGAATATATACAAGGTAGTTCACGACGATACTTAATCGAATTTCATGAAATTTTGGAAATAGCAGTTTAATGGCACTTTCAATTAACAGAAAATATTTTCTCTCTCAAAGTGTATCCAGAAGTACACATCAAATTTAATTTTTTAAATGAAACACCCTGTATTTTTTCTATTTTTGTATCACCCACTAAATTCTGAAATGATTTCATGGAGAATACGTCATACTTATATTGAGAGTTCCAGTGTTATATGTACTTTTCTGAAAAAAAATGGACATCCGAATGGTACACAAAAAGCCAAATATCTTCGTTCTAATGTCACCGTCAAACTATGTAAAGGATATTAATTTTATGAAAGAAATCGAAGAGGGGGGTGGGGGTAACCGCTACCAAATATCAACTCCTAAAAGAGCTAAAAAGTCAACATTTTAAATGAAAACCAAAACTTTTTTCTTATTCATTGAGGCTTCGCTAATGAAATAATCTAGGAGGTTTAAGTCGAGGATATGTGCAGACCACGCGTAGGGTCCACCTCGACCAAACTAACGATCTTCGTATGTTGCTGTTAAAATACCTCGATCAACTACATCTAACTGTAATGTAACAAATTTTGATGTGTTTCGTCCTCCAAGAATAAGATACGAGAGTTCTTTTTTATATTTCGGGATTGGACAACCCTAGTGATGCAATCTGCCAACTCACAGCTCTATCGTAAAACTTAACATTTTTCAAGTTATTCTTAGTCAGAACGTTTTGACATAACAGCGCTATATCTGTTGTTTATAGTAACTTATCTATAATATAAAAATGAATCGCAAAATGTGTTGGTAAGCGCATAACTCAACAACGCCTGGACCAATTTGGCCAAATCTTTTTTTTAAATGTTCGTTGAAGTTCAAAGATGGTTTTTACGGCGAGAAAAATTAGAATTATTGCTGGAAAAACCCTAAAAATAGCCCTTTTCTTTTTCCCATACAAATGATTTGTAACTAAAACGTAGTCAATTTGAGCTTTATTGCTATGGTATAAAGTTCATATTAAATTACTATTAAAAATGAAAGTAGTAAATGAAACTGGAGGGATTTACTTCTTAGATGCACCTGGTTGTACAGGAAAAACTTTTTTGATTTCATTAATATTAGCAACAATTCGCTCACAAAATAAAATTGCACTTGCACTCGCTTCGTCGGGAATCGCAGCAACTTTGCTTGAAGGTGGTCGAACAGCCCATTCAGCACTAAAATTGCCATTAAATATGCAAAGCAATGAAACTCCAACCTGCAACGTTTCGAAGAACTCTGCAATGGCAAAGGTTTTGCAGCAATGTAAATTGATTGTTTGGGATGAATGCACGATGGCACATAAAAAATCTTTGGAGGCTTTAGACAGAACCTTAAAAGATCTACGGAGCAATAATAACCGATTTGGTGGTGCAATGATTTTATTAGCAGGAGATTTTCGTCAAACATTGACAGTGATTCCACGATCAACGCCAGCTGATGAACTCAATGCATGTCCTCCAATTTGTGGAAACATGTCGAAGTATTTCATTTAAGCAAGAATATGCGTGTCGAGTTGCAAAATGACCAATCTGGAAACATATTCTCTAAACAACTCATTGACATTGGTAATGGCAAATTTCCTATAGACATGTTGACTGGCTGCATTAACTTTCCTCAAAGTTTATGTCAGTTAACTCGATCAAAAGATGAACTTATTCAGAATGTGTTTCCAGATGTTTCTCAAAATTACAGAAACCATGATTGGTTGAGCGAACGAGCTATACTGGCTGCAAAAAACATAGATGTAAATGAATTAAATTTCAAAATTCAAGAACAAATTACAGGCGATTTGAGGATATTTAAATCAGTTGATTCGGCTACTGATCAAGATGATGTAGTCAAGTATCCACCGGAATTTTCAAACTCGCTGGATTTGCCAGGATTGCCACCTCATAATCTTCAATTAAAGGTTGGATCGGTGGTTATAATGTTGCGAAATATCAACCAACCGTGTCTTTGCAACGGTACACGGTTAGCGATAAAAAAATTACTAAACAATGTGATAGAAGCAAGTATACTGAAAGGAAAGTATAAAGGAGAAGATGTTCTCATACCGCGCATCCCAATGATTCCGACTGATGTGCCATTTGAGTTTAAACGACCACAGTTTCCAGTGCTGCTTGCTTTTGCTATGACTATAAACAAGTCTCAGGGGCAATCATTAGGTGTTTGTGGTATTTATCTAGAAAACCGATGTTTCTCACATGGTCAATTGTATGTTGCCTGTTCCCGTGTTGGAAAACCATCAGATTTGTTTATCTATGCTCCAGGTAATCGAACAAAAAACAACGTATACCACAAAGCACTACAATGTTAATAATAATAATTATGATTCACATGATTAAAAATAAAGCGATTACTTACTTCTAAATCCTTATATATGTTTTATTTAATTATTTTTTATTCACAACGCTCTATCACCAGGGTGACGGTTCTGTTCAGGAGAATTCTTTAAAATACGTAGGCACAAAAACTGCCACTTTACAAATCTTTTTGACAGGACGAAGTCTGTCGGGTCAGCTAGTAAAAAATGAAATTAAATCGTGAACATTTTCGGGCAAATATTTTTTACAACTGTCGACATGAATAAACTCAACAACATCGTTGAACTTAATTCAATTTTTGGCGATTAGCTCCATCAAGCACCAGTGTTTATCGATGATATGGTGAATTCAACCGAGGTCGTAGTCATCCAAAATCAGCTGTTGTTTCGAAAACCATTGATGCCGAGCGCTAACTGAAATTAAAGAACGTCATGTGACCTATCGTGAGATTGAGACAACTTTAGGCATTAGTGGGAGCAGCATACAGTCAAATTTGCGTGAACATTCGAATGTCAAAAAAATTTGTTCGCGTTGGATCCCACAAAATTTATCGATCCCTCAAAAAGAGGCTCGTGTCGATTGGTCGAAAGAAATGCTCCAAAAATACAATCGCGGTGCTTCGAAGCACGTCTATGACATCGTGACAGGTTATGAATCCAACAAAAGTTGCTCGTGTACGAAGCACTTCCAAGCAAACATATCGGCTCAAACAACTGCATTTTGAGCACTCCAAACATCGATTTGATGAATCGTCCGCCGTATAGACCTGACTTGGCACCGAATGACTTTTTTTTATTCCCGTACGTCAAAAATAAAATGAGAAGTCAACGTTCTTCGACAACTGAAGAGGCAGTGGATGTGTTCAGAATGCATGTTTTGGAGATACTTCAATCAGACTGGCAAAAGTGCTTCGATAATTGGTTCAAAAGCATCCAAAAGTGTAAAGATTTTAATTGAGAATATTTTGAAAAAAAATAAAGCGATTTTCGATTATTAATATTTGTCGAAAAGCAGGGACAATTATTATTGATGAAATGTACTAATGAGCGTACTCTCTACCTTTCTGAATGGATCTTTTTCTAAATGATATCATCTCATTTGAGTAGATGCTGGTTAGAGATCTAAAATATCGTTTTTCTCACATCTGGAATTGCTGGTTTTGAAATATGACATCTTACCACAGTGAATTTTCTACTCTTGTTTGATGGAGGACGAAATGGAAGTTTGGCAACGTTGCATAAACCAATTGAAATGTTCAGATGAAATGATATATAATTTGGAAACCACTAATAAAATAAAATTCTTTGTTATTTTAGAAAATTATAAAAAATGCTGAGATCGTTCACATGCTTTTGGATTTAACTGTGTGTTGTTATTCAAACAAATTCAAATCTAGAGACTGATTCGAGCAAGTCTGCCATCCTCGGTTTTTTTCTCTTAATTGGGACACCTTTATACACAGGGTGTTCGGCACATGGACCGTCAAATTTTTTTGGGGCGTTGGTAGGGTCACTTGCTACCTTTTCAGTCTTGGAACCTGGGTCCTTAGTATTACGGTTACGGAGGTATGATTTTTTATTAGGTTTTTCTAAATTACCCAAAATGTACCCTTCGAAGCTCCATAACTTTTTTTGCGTGTGCTTATACATGCATTTTTTTTATTGTATTAAGTCTACATGAGTGTGTTTAAAAAAAACCTATTTATTGTTACAGATAACACCACAAAATTAACACGTGGGCCTTTTATTAAAAAAAAAATTATGAAAGTATGAAAACAACTCCTCTCCTATTGAAATTTAAAAAAACGTTACAGCTATTACAAATTTAGTTTTATTTTAAAATGTTCTTTGGTTTATAACGTTGTTTACCATATGCTATTTACGTAAGACAATAAAAAAAATAATACTGCAAATAAGGTTTTAGTCAGCAGAGTGAAGAAAGTCGCACCTAAATAAAAGTACGGATTTCGACACAACACAGCGAACAAAGAAATTTTACCTGCCCGTTTTAGACGCGTGTCAATTATTATTACTATTTCTGTCCTTAGGTTGGATTGGGTTAGTCGCCGCTGACTTGACCCTACCGTCATTCGAGATTTAACTGTCTCAGCTGTTGGAAGTGTCTGTGCCGCGTTGTTCAGTTTTAAATTTGTATTTTTTTGTTTTTGTTACTTATATCGACTTTTTGCTACCGTTGTTTTAATTTTGGTTGTTGATATGCCTAATTTCACCAACGCTGAGTATGCTGATATGGTGATGGCATATGGCAAGGTCGATGGTGTTGCTCGTGCAGCTCAAAGGATTTATCAAGCCAAATTTCCTGATCGAAGATTACCCCACCACGAAACATTCTCGACGACTTATCGACGATTAAGAGAGACTGGAAACTTAAGTTTTCAAGAGCCTCGGGTCAATGTGAGGCAACACCATGTAGCAGTTGACGATCAAATACTTCAAGCCTTTGAAGACCCGAGGATCTTGAAAATTTAAGTTTCCAGTCTCTCTTAATCGTCGATATAATATACATATGTATATAATTTTAAAAATGTTATTACTAAGAAATCAAATCACTCACTGAATTTTCTAAAAACCAAGCTTTCAGAAATTTATTGTTGCCTTCTTCAGGATTTAAGAATTAGTGTAGAATATAAGAAATCTTCTTAATTTTAAGGAAATTAGAAAGAATTACGTTATTGAAAAGAAACTATGATAAATGCCATAGACTATGCGATACAGTTTGTTGAAATCAGTACATTAAGGGGATTTCAAAACGACATCAATATACAGCGTATTTTATTCAAAACAAGAGAACACTTAGTTCGGCAGACTTGCTCTTATCTTTAAATAATTCGCAGCTGAATTCAACAGATTGATTTTCTGAATTGTTTTACAAAGAATTTCATTCTTTAAGAGGTTTGTTTCTACATTGAAGAAGTTGTTCCATTTCAACCGATCCATCCCATCTTCTCCCATAGTGATTAAAAAAAATTGTCGAAATATCTTTACAACAATTAAAGAAAAACGAAATTATAATGAACCGTTTCTGCAAAAAATCGATTTTTTAGTCCTTTCAGCTCATTTTACTTGAATCCTTCTTCTTGCAAAATTGAAAATGATCAACTTATTCATAATGGCTCATTTTTGCTAAAAAAAATCATTTCTAGTGAAAACTGTTCATCAAAATTACATTTTTCATACACCGTTGTTAGCCACAAAACCTCCAAAATGAAGTAATTCTCAACCTATCTTTCCTATTCAATTTTGAAGGTTCAAATATACATCAAATTATGCTCCCCGAATGACATAATTCGACGTGTTTCGGGAAATTTTTCAAATCACTATGGTTTACGAAATATACGGGGTGACTCGACAGAAGTGGAACATGCTGTATATCTGCAAACCGGAGAAAGAGAGCGTATGCTCGAAATTATTTTCGAGAATATCCTGAGATGCAATTATCTCTAGTGCATATATCTGTTCAAGCAATGAAGGCAGCTCTCAAGTTTAATAATACCAGAGGAAATTTCCATTGAAGTTCACATTGAAATCAATAATGTGTTGAATACATCGATTTTCAACACTATATTCATCGTGGAGAAAAGGTATGTCGGGTGCATCCATAAGAAGCAAAAGGAAATGAACAAAGATGATAGTTTGTCTTCTAACCATCTCCTTATTCCTAATGTGAACTTGCCCTGAGGAAGTCAATCACAAAAAACACGTGTCGGCATTCGTTCATTTCCTTCTGATACTTGTGGATTCACCCGATATACATTTTCTACGTCGGTTTTCGTTTGTTGGGAAAGATGTACTAAATAAAAATCGGATTAATCACTGAAACATTTTACTTCAATTTTACAAATACAATCCGATATAATACATACTTTGGGGCCTGCGAAGTTCTATAGGAATAATGAGAAAAATTGCACAACTTCACATTACCGCTGTTGCATTTTTTTTTACATTTATGATTTACATAGTCGTATCCAAACAAAAGGCTCTTCTGTACATGAAGGAGATTGACTTCCTGAATACTTTACATGAGTGTGTTTTGCAAAAATTATGCAAATTATTTTTAAACAATAATTCCAATATCTAATAATTATAGGTATAAAATATCAACAGCATGAATTATTCATTAAAAGTGCATAACAACTATTTCATAAGTACTAAATAAAAAAGTATTTGGCTTAGATTGGCTTGCGAAGAAAAATTAAAATTTCCTTCAACATTACGAAATTAAATTATATTTTCAACAGAAAACAAATTAATATCTTGTCAATTTTTCAACAAAATGGTATTTCACTCCATCTACTGGCATTTAAGTCACTAGCATTAGTTACGCACCTTTAATTATATCATTGAAATAATATTATAAGTATTATAAATTAAATAGCATCAAATATACGTATACATCTCATTTTCGATAATATTTATATATATATTTTTTACAAAGCGCGCTTATTTAGTCCTCACCATACCACGCATCACAAACACGGATCACTATAAACTATATTTACAATTTTAGTCTTGAGGCGTTGGATTGAAAAATTTACAAGTTCTGCGTTTCATTGAAGATTCTGTCTCTTGCTCCCATGTTCTTCTTCGGTATCGGAGATAACATCACTATTTTCATCTGTTTGGTTGTCTAATACCTCCTGCTTCCGCTTCGCTGTCGCCATTTCGGCTGCGTGCTTCTTCCTCCATTTTGTGCGTCTGTTTTGAAACCAAACCTGAAACGAAACATTCCAATTAGTCGAATGCTTCATTTGAAAGAATCGATTTTATTTCGAATTCACCGTTGTCAAAAATAATCGCATCATTGTCGCGAAAAGCTTTGATATCATAATGAATTGTGTTATCAAATTGTAGATAACGAAAAAAATATTTGAAGCATATTACATGCAAGGTCATGTTATGAAAGGGGCTTTTTGATTCCAGTAAATCTGATAACATCCATTTTCAAATTTTTGCGACGATAAAGCATCGATAATGTTTTCAATTACAGATGGCAGAACAACGAAGCTCTCAGATCAATTATTTTTCGTAAAAAAGTCTACATTATATGAATTCTTCATTAATTCATAATTCTATTGATATACGACTAGAAGTGTGAATTTATTTTTATATTACTTCATATAAGGATTATATCAGCTATAGGACAAGCTCTCGAAAGTTCTTGACATCACGTCAGAGCTCTTTGATCATGTCACTAGTCGTCGACCAAGAAATACTACGTTCATATCAGGTCGATGTTAGCGAAGGATTGATCTTTGAAATGATTGAAAATAATCAATGGTGGAGATGAGTTTCAGAAAGTTGATGGTTATAATACAACCCTTAAAGGTTAAGGGTGGAGTAAAAGGCGGAGCTTTCTTCCTGGGAAGGCGAAGGGATCGTGAAATTCCGTCGACGTATTACTGCTGAACATCCGTTCTACACGTTGCTCGACGAGTCCTGTTTAACGAAACCATTAGATATCAAATTTGCGAATAACATGGTATTTAAAGCTATACAGTGGAGTAATAAATCTGCAGAGAATGGGGTTTCGCAGTTAATGCAACCTGCGCACAGGAGGTACAGTTACGACGTAGGACGACGTAGGATTTCTATCTTAGGTGGTTGAACGTTATTCGACGAATATTTTATAATCGGTAAAATGGAATAAGCAGCTGAAAATATAGTCTAGTCAATCATTTTGTAAAAAATTCTTCCAAAATATGGCCCATTAAGTCTAGATTTCAAACAATAAAAAATATTATATAATAATGATATTTAATTTGGAAATAAAAGCAAATAAACAATAAGATTGCAGAGGCTTGATAACAGAACCTTGCCTGTACGCTCATGAACTTCACTTGAATAAACAGTATCTAAGCCAAAGATACTTGAAACTCGAACAAAGGAAGAAAAATACAAAAAGCTTCAATTCCTTTATAATAGTCATTATACAGAGTGGTCCAATTTGACTTGCTTTAAATTTGAATTGGGCTTACTCTCGTCTTTGCTTGCAGAGTACTCTCAACGGCTTTTTAAAGAACGTGTTAAGGAATGGTAATCTGGCATCGTCGCTGAGTTCGATGATTTTGTCGATTTCTGTTGTTGGAATATTAGCGTTGTCAGCATTAAAGTCTAAGATTTTCAATCTTGTAAATTTCAATCAATATTATATTTTGAATATCAAATAATCTGTTCAAGAAAATCAAACCTCAACAGAACAAGAATAATTTTATGTTAAATAAAATAAACCCGAGATTATTTTCATTAAATAAGTTTTCAGTTCATTTAAAACGAACTTTATGAGCGCAGTGTTTTAAATTTAAGGTTCGTTGTTTCATACATTTCAATCAATGTTTCATACATTTAAGGCCCGAATTATTTTAAGTTAGAATCCCGCCCTTAAAATGAACCCTCAAGCTTAATTTGCGTTGCACCAAGGCCCGTTTTAAGCGTCCTTTAAAATGAACCCTCAACTTAAATTGCGTTGCACCAACGGTTAAGCGGCATTTGAATGTCTAAAGCGGAGCTTAAATTTAAGCGCTCATGTATGACCACTAAATCTATTTAAAATCGGGATTCTACTTAAAAAATTGTTCTGCTGCGGTTTTCGAACGAATTTGACTAATATCATTGATTGAAATTGAAATATTTACTAAAAACAACGCTTATAATTTCTATCATGGACTTCTATAATGGATTTGATGTAATTCATGATGACTTGAAAATAGTAGAAATTGTGGAATTTGGAATTCCTAAGGGTCTATACGAAAGACATTCATATTTCGATTAAACGGATGACATGTCTTTCTTTCAAAGATTTCGGTTAGCAAAACAGTCTGTCTTGCATTTAATGACGTTAATAAAACACCGATTAGAATTTTCTCTGAATGGGTACCATATCTATTGCAAACCTCGCTGCTTATAATTAGCTGTTAGCACGACGGTAAAGCTCGTTTTAAATGAATTGAAAACAAAACTATGATGAAAATAATCTTGGGTTTATATTTATTTATTCACATATTAATTAATAAACAAAGATTTTGACCACAAAACGATAGATAAAGTATCTAAATTTTGTTAATACGCAGAACATAAAATATTCTGCGCTAAGTCAATGAAATGGTTCATTCAATTAGGGAAAAGTTCCACAGAATAAAATACTGAAGTATCACCAGATCGAAAATGTTCAACTTCGCCAACTTAAGTTACTTTTAAGTGACAGTCGTGCAAATGGGAATAAATTTAAGCGACCCTAAAGTTTAAGCGACACTTAGCTAAGCGATACTTTTGAGGGTAACTGGTGCAAACGGGTCTAAATGCAACGCAATTTAAGTTGAGTGTTCATTTCAAGGGACGCTAGAAACTAAGCATGATTGGTGCAAACGGGCCTTAAATAGATTTGATGGTGCAATTGGGCAAAAGTGATATAGATTCGTTGAATTATTTTTGTTTTTTTTTTTATTATCTTTATTGTATTTTCATAGTCTTCGGTGCTAGTTCGCTTGACCCAATTCATGAAGATTTCGATATCTATTGAAGAGCGTAGGGTGGAAATGATAAAGTCAATAACATTCTGGGCAATTAATGGTATGGTGCATTGATGAGGGAGGCAGGCAATTAATGGGTAGGATTAGATAAGTAAGGATATGTGTCCATTTTCGGGCTATAAGATTAGTAGAAGGTAATTAGGGCGTTTTATAGGTGGGGTGTCCGGTGGCTAGCGTACAAGTGATCCTTAATTTGGTGGCGAGGGGCGGTAAAAGGGTTCGTGCGAAAGCCAGGCAACGTGTACAGCTAATTACGCAGTCACTTAGCGTTAATCGATTCGGCCGCCTTACGCTCACGGTTAACGACACACTAATGACTCGCCATTTACATAGCGGTTGGTCGGGGGTGGCCCACCCTTGTGTAGATTTTATCTGAAATTATAAAAGAGCTCGTTCTCGCAAACAATAAAAACACATATACGTCATTTAGATTAGGGACGTCAGCAATAAATCACAGCATCATTTCGGAAAGAGCCATCGTTGGCCGATGCATCGATACCACCGCAAAATAAAATTCCATGTATGTGTCATGGAAATGATGGATTGGGCCACGACAGACAGCAATGGCGACCGGTAGGGCGGTCCTTCTGCGCCACCGAATGTCACTGTTCTAAGGGGAAATTTATATGCGATATATCAGTTAATTGAATTCGCCGGATATCACGCTTTGATTGCCGCCTGTACCAATTTCACTTCTCTTTCAATATCTGTTTTCGATGTCGCTCGCCCTGCCCGACTTTCATTCGCTCATCCCTCTCTCTGAACGTTTATGTCAACTTTCAAAATTCACTTCACACGAATCGATTTCAATTCAGTCGAAAATTTAAGCACAACCCAATATGACCCAGCACCATTTTAGAGAATAATTTTGTTGTGCTCAATTGTACTTGGTTTTTTTCGAAATTTTTCTTTGTTTCATGTTGTTCTCTAAGGTCCGTTTGCACTGATCCCACTTATCGTTAAGCTTCCCTTAAAATGAACCCCTGACTTAAATTGTGGAAGTGGAATATGTTGTTAACACAACGCTAAAGTTCGTTTCAAATTAACTGAAAATCTAACTTTGATGAAATTAATCTCGGATTTATTTATATTTATTTATTCACATATTAATTCATAAACATAGATCTCGACCACAGAACGATAGATAAAGGAACTAAATTTTGTTGATGCGCAGAACATCAAATATCACGGCCAGCCAATGAAATGGCTTCATTTAACTAGGGAAAAGTTGCCTAGAATGAAATACTGAAATATCTCCAGATCGAAAAAGTTGAGCGGTACCACAGTACATATACCAACCAGTAGTTGCACTCCGTGGATTTTCTTACACCAAGTCTGACTCGGGCATCTCGCAGGGATTCTAACCTCATATTTTGGTCCTTGTTTATTGTTTTCATCAATAATTCTAAGATGTTTGGAATAATGTCATTATTATTATTTTAGACATCTTAAATAATTCCTTTGTATAATTAATTCGTTTAATATTGAATGAACCAGCAAAGCTCATTTATTTAATCATTTATTTTCATTCCAGTAAGTATTCTGTTTCAATTTTGTGTTTTTTCAAATTAATTCCAAAATGATTAACAATCGTAGCGTATACAACTGCAAAAACAATAGTTTCAATAATCCCAAACTTTCTTTTTTCTCAATACCATTAGACACCGACAAGTGAGTGATACATATAGTATTGTAGAAAATGTTGTTTATTAAAAGCTCCGTTATTTGAGTAGTGCTTCATTCAATTAGTTGAGATTAGTTGAAATATCAGGAACCAATGGAATTTTAGGAGGTTTACGCCTACTGTCGTCATTTCTTTACGATTAGTTGAGATATCAGGAACCAATGGAATTTCAGGAGGTTTACGCTAACTGTCGTCATTTCTTCACGATTAGTTGAGATATCAGGAATCAATAGAATTTCAGGAGGTTTACGCCTACTGTCGTCATTTCTTCACGATTAGTTGAAATATCAGGAACCAATGGAATATCAGGAGGCTTACGCTTACTGTCGTCATTTCTTTAAAATTAGTTGAGATATCAGGAACCAATGGAATTTCAAGAGGTTAACAACTATTGTGCTGCATCTGTGCTGAATTGTGCTGTTGATATTTTCTTGAACAAACCTCACATTTGTCTGAATCAAAATATGTGGAGGAAATTGAGCTAAGGCTTGCGTGAAGATGTGCTGTTAGCAGAATCAGGAGCCAATGTTATAATATTATGGAGATAAAGAAACATGGTGGATGGAAGTCTATGGCGGTACTCGAGGGTTATGTTGATCATTCCATTGCAACTCTTAACAACTCAGCTGATTTTGGAACGTTATCATCTGATATTGTTTCGGTTTATAGTAGTAATAATGGTACTGGAGATTTTAGTTATGAGTTGCGAAGCTCCCTAACGTCACAAGGCGTTAATGTTAGCAATTCTTTGAGTTTTACGATCAATATTATATTTATAAATAATGATTGTTAATTATTGAAAATTAAAATTTTCAAAATTCTGATTTCAGTTATAAGAAAATGCTATTAACACTGTGTTAAAAATATTTTTAACACGCTTCCACGTGAACAGTAACTTTTAATACTATTGACTGTCATTCAAAGTGTCACTTTTAATGTTAGTTGTACAAAAACATATTTTTGTTTTTTTCATTCGTAAATTTTTTTTTCAATTCACTTATTGGTGAATTCATTACACTCGAGATTTATTCTTCGCTATTTGCAAGTTTCCCAATCTCAAACACAATTCAAATTTTGATTATACAATAAGGATTTTGAAATCTGATTAAAACTAAAGTTTGTATCATATTCTTATATATAATTCACTATAATATGGTGAACATCTAAAAATTTTGCTTTTGCCTCTTTAGAAATTTCATAATGAAATAAATATTTGGTATTTATATTACCATCGAAAACTAAAAGTGTTGAGCTAACCTAACAACACAGTTGCTATTTAGACTGTTCGTCAAACAATCTACTGATTTTTCGGAGGTTTTCCATTTAAAAGAAAAATAAGAAGATTTTTGTGAAAATATTATCGGCACGAGTTAGCGCAAATGTTGCACAACTGTATAAAATAATTTTAAGAGAGAAAAATCGAGTGCTGGACTTTGTTTTCTCCAATTTTCCATTTCTGAAAGAGCTGAGCTGGCTTAGTTATATGTTTTGGAGGTTTTCCATTTACATTCCATTGTTCAATAGTGTTGTACAAAAACCGTCTATAAACTAACTTAATGATTCACTTCAGTCCGGTTCACCCTGTATATAAATCTGTCTCAATGTAGTAGAAACAAAAAAGGACAAGTTAAATTAATTAAACCGCAGCTGAATAACAAGAGAAGTGAGGAATTAATTCATAAAAATGTGGAATGTTTTTTGATAATAAAAATGTTCTCGGATTAAATAAAAATGCGGAATGAAAAGCTCTTCAGGGAATTAATACGTTAGCGGAATCTGGACTTGCAGTTTTGGTAAGCTCTAAAACAACCTTCCTCAAACGAAAGCCGCCCTTTCCAGCATCATCCCATTAAATTCTCTGAATTATGCTCGGTCTATTTACTTCCCCTTTTGTTTATTTTCGCTTCATTCCTGAATTACTCTATTATGTTGATTGGTCGACACAGGAGAGTCGATGTTTATCAAGCCCAAAATTAAGTGGATGAAATGCTGCAGGAAGTTTCGAAAATATTTATGATTAAAATAATGTTTTTCCACACATTTTTATCCCAGTATGAAATGAAATTTGTAAGATTTATTCGATATTCACTTGATTTTTAGGAATTTATAATCATGAGATTATAGTAATTTTTTTGCCAAACGTCGTTTCGGGTTGTGCCCTTCATAAAATTTGGACATTTCGACATCTTGGTGAAAAGTATGACGAAAAATCCTTTCCGTGAAGAAATTTGTCTACTGTTGAACATTTTATCGCAAACCATTAACTTTTGAGTTGAGTGTAAAATTATCGCCATTTAGTTGATGATATATATGTTAGGCCCGAAGACCGAAAACGCTCAGTGGCCGGAAAAAACGGCCACATCGCGTTCTGGGTGTCTTCGAACGCACAGAACGCGTTTTGGTTGTTTTTAAACGCTCGCAACGCGTTCTGGTAATTGTTAAACAGCCGGAACGCGTTTGTCTAACGGCAATTGGTTCAAATGTAAGACCCTGTAGTTTTTTACATTTTTAGAATAATAAAAATAAGTTGTTTCCGAACATTTTTGGTACTTGTGGTCTAGCATTTCTTTATAAGCACTGAGCACATACAAAGCTATTATATATTTGTCGACCCTGTACCTATTGGAATCAACATGTGATACATTTTTGGAATCAGCTCAGCTAGAGTAATCCGGAAATGGAGACAAAATAGTTCAATTTAAAAAAAATGACGGTGATGTCATTACTCGAAAATAATTCACGCTGTATATTAGATTATTATTTTAAAATAAGGTAACTTAAAATAAAAATCGATGTGTTTCATGATTATTTTTTAAAATGGTCTGATTAGCTAAAAATGAATTTGTTCCATACTTTACGGATACAATTTAAATGTACTATGTAATTCGAAATGTCATTCAAACAGTTCTTGTAAAAATAAGTAACGTACCTATGTAAAGTATACAAAAGTTCGGAAAAACCCGTCGTTTGTATTTAATTGTAGTTTTCAATAATAGAATTGTTTCTAATAAAGTAATCAAAAGAGTTATAAATTCAAGTTTGTTTTGTTCTCCACAATAAGTTGGATTTGTAGGAAATAAATTGAAATTAATTTGTTCAATAAAGAACTTTTCGCTTTTTCATTCATGCATTTATATATTATATGCTCGACAATATAAGTTTGTTAGTGTAACTTTCTTCCTAGAACTGAAAAACAATTATAAGAAATTTAATATTGTTGAAATGATTCGGAAAGAAAAACCGAACCCATCTTTAGTATCCAATTGTAGTTGTCAATAATTGAATTGTATTTCAATTTTCAACTTTGTTTTATGAGGGACAATATAAATTTTATCCTACGCAGGTAGAAAGCGGCAAATAATACAACTCGAACATTAAGAACGCGTTGTGAGCGTTGAACAATTGACAAAACGCGTTCCGGCTGTTTAACGATTACCAGAACGCGTTGCGAGCGTTTAAAAACAGCCAAAACGCGTTCTGTGCGTTCGAAGGCAGCCAGAACGCGATGTGGCCTTTTTTTCCGGCCACTGAGCGTTTTCGGTCTTCGGGCCTAACATATAAAGAAAATAATTCCATGCCATCATTGATTTAAATAAAATAAGGTTATTTTGTGCAAGGGTGGCCTCAATGAGGCGTGAATAACCTGACCGCCAAGTATGGAAGGCCCTTTGAAGATCTCCAAGAAAATCAACATAGTAAGTGTGATTGATTTGTTCTTTGGTTCTTATTTATTTTAATCTTTATTTTGTATTGGAAGAAAAAGAGTACTCTTCGATTCTATCCCCGCACGCATAGTTTTTTAAAAGTTAGTATATTTTCGACAAACAAAACAGTGACATGGTTGTATTTACTGAAAAGTACAATTGGATCAGCCAGTTGCTCGCTAATATCGGCGATTTATTCGATGTAAATACCTATCTTGACAGTGAAGGAGGAACCTTCGCAAACTAAAACGAACAGGGGAATTAACATTCGAGTAGGCTTATTTACGACGAATTGGTTCTTAAATCTCTGTCGATATCAGGTGCGGATCCTTATCCTTCATCACTATTCAAATAAGGACTGTTTATACTTCAGAAAAATTGCCCCCTTTTTTGTTCTTCGTATCATTCGATCCCCTTAGCTGTGCACCCCCTACGATACTAATGATTCCTTCCATTTCCATTGTCTATAGGAAAGAGTGTACTTGTATGATGCATTGCCTGGATGAGGGTGTGTGGTAACACCGTATAATCTCCTAGCAAATTGAATTAGGGGGGCGTCGTATTTGTGGACCGCCACTTGTTTGTATCAAACGTCGTCATAGCTGTAGGGCTGATAGAAGGGCTGTTACGATCAGGAACTTTTGCTCCAAATCCGTGCATTTATATGTAGATGATACGTTTTTATCTCATCTCTAGAAGTGCAGGGGTAGATATGATGGTGTGTCGTGGAAAATTTTATTTTATCTTAGTGTGGTTTTTTAATGGTTGAATGCTAGACAGTTTCGATAGTATCTTTTCGAAATGAAGTTTATCGAATCGCTCTATAAAATTACATCAATTATGTGTATCGCCCCGAATAAAAACAGGACGGCGTCGTCAAGTTGTAAACAATAGCTCACAATATTTATTTCAGTTTATTATTCATTCAGGTTAATTCTTTTAGAATGTTTAGTTGTTTACTAGCTGACCCGACAAACGTTGTCATGTCTTGAAGATGACAATTTAGGTTATGCGTCTTGCATTGAGCGATTCCTTTGTTGATAAGCATCAAGCACATCTCTTTATTTAAAATAAAAGCTAACAGTTAATAAAGGCTTTCTCCTTGAGAAGATCTCAATAATAGTACGATAAGCTCCTGACATCACGACAGTGCTTTTCTACATTTTTTCCCTAAAATATACCAACGTTAATAAAACTCGATGATAATTTCGTTTACAATATTTTTATTTTTCGTACTTTTAATTAAGGTCAAAAGGTCTTTCTCATAGGTGCCATGAATGGTAGTATTTTAATATTTTGTGGACAAACTATGGTATGAATGATTTAGATATCGGTTAATAACCACGAGTAACAGTTCGGATATTATGAAAATGAGAGATAATATGCAAAAATGAGGTGAGGTCGAGACAAATTCAACCCACCGCCGAACTCATTTATGCTTTAATTTAATTAAAGTTGTAACAACAAAGAATTAATTTTTAATTTTCAGGAAAAACATCGCTTTCTTCCAGCTTTATGATTATTATTTTTGTTGAGGTGGAAGATCCAGGCGGCCAGTCTTGCACTTGGTTTATTTTTTGCCTCCCCCGAGGGAGCTGTTGACTTAATGAATTTTGCAAGAACCGCGTGCGGAGAAAAATTCTCTCCGACTCATAAAGTCACATTAAATGCGAATTTTACGGTCGGCTTGTTCCTAGTTTTGACTTTCTTCAAGGGACACCGCGAAATTGTATTATGTCTTTAATATTTGAAGTTTTAATTACGCCAAGTTCCCTGACGGATATTCGCCTTGCTGGATCTTGGATCTCGGTTTTGTTTGCAGCTTATTGATTTTTTTTTTCATGTTTAAAAATTGCATAGTGCCATTTAAAATCTTGTAAACCAAAAATTTTTCCACCTCATTGTCTACAACCTATAACTTATTTTTTATAACTTGTAACTGTAATGTTTATAATTAAAAATTTCATATGCTGGTATTTATATATAGTCTCAAGGAAATGTGCCATTCATAGTGCCACGCGATAGAGGGCCATATGAATAGATGTCCGAAACTGCTTTCTTGAAGAAATACAGGGTGTTAAACTTTTTTTAATAGCTCTGGGCAAAGAGGTAAGAATTGAACAATGTGTGGTCTGTGGGAGTTTGGTATGATGCAGAATCCAAATATCTCATTAGTTTTAAGATTATTAATAGAGGGTGCCACATACATATTTTAATCCACCCTAACTTTTTTACCTTACGTTGTATGTCATTTGGACTAGAAAAAGCGATTCCTCAATCTTTTTTCCTCAAAAAAGGTATACCTTGTTGATGCCGCTTGAATTGACGGTTTCCGGTAAAAACTCATCAAAAATTTATGATGATGCAATAACATCCACTGTTGAAAGAAGTTTAGAAAATAGCAAGGAATTAAATCAAAATCTTAATCAAGAAGAACACACAACAATGAAAATAACAGGTGAATGATATTGAATAAAAAAACAACGAAACATTTGATAATTTTCAAAATAATTTGTTATAATTGTTTTAGGAATTTTGTGTTCTTGATTAAGTTTTCAATTGATTTACTTCTTGTTTTTTTGAACTTCTTGTAAAAATGGTTTTGCATTTTGGGGGCATGAAAAATGAAGTATATGCCATAGAAATCAATATTGAAACATAGTAATAGTACAGAATTATGAAATCTGCCAAAAAGTTTTCGTAATAATCCGGGTTGATAACAGATGTGGCCAATCAATGATGCAAAGAGTGGAGAAGTGCATTAAAGCTCAAGGCCAGCAATTAGAGCATCTTCATAATACTTAATGTTTTTTCGTAAATTAATCAGTCTTTTGATGTTGCAATTTTTGTTAGGGTTGATAAAATTGACTTTTATTTCCAAACACTATGTACTATGTACCCCCGTGAAACTCTATGCCGCTGAATCACAGTCGTCCCTTTTGGTACCTGCTTCCAGATATTTCCAACGTTGTAGGACTATATATACCCCGAATGGCATCATTCTAATCCCATTAAGTTTCCAAAGAGATCTGCAGCAAGAAGTAAGTTACGAGAATCATTCCATGTTAAAAGTGTAACTGTGCAAATATACGATTATTAATACGAACAAATACAGTCCACTTATTCAACACATCAACCCATCGACACGAAACACGAACACACGGGTACTTATCAATCCTTCCTAGTACATAATCTTCCATTCATTCTTGACTTTTGAACTCTTCACACTATACAAGAGGACATGCTCTTCGCATGGAGTCCATTCAGCGTTGAATCTTCAGATCTGTGGTATTTGGGTAATATTTGCAATATGTACCAACTAAATTTTATCTCGAATTTCGCCACAGATCGGAAACAAGTGTTCTCATTTTACAGCGCATGACAAAAAAATTATTAAAATCTATCCACGATACTCTTTCGACTAAATTTAAGACCTCAGGTCCAGCGATCAAACGAGGATCACTTTGTACATGTCGAAAAAAAAAAAACTGATGGATTTTACCGTTGACAGATTATGATCCTTAAATTTATGCCGGATATTTAATCAGTAAATTGAATCGGGATCCGTATAATTCTTCCAATTTAAAATTTAATACGGCGACAAATATCTGGGGGCTCTGGAAACAAGTCGAGCATATTGTGTCAACGTCACAGCCGTGGTCTGGAAGGCCCTAATATATCGGCTCGTTTCAGAATGAATCCGATTAACTTTAAGTATATTGTGGGGTTAAAATAGGCCGAATCTAAATCCCCCATGAGTAATACAGTGGTGACGCGTGCTGGCGATATGTTGTACGGCATTAATGAAAACGCGGAGATGCCAAACCAACAATTTCCGGCGATTTAGACAAGTGTAAATGCCCTTTCCGTAATTTGCATTTTTATTGAATCTCGAGCCGGGGCAGATTTGAATACAAGCCGGGATTGTCGACGAAAAATAATTCGCTTAATATGGGGCATTACATGGGCCTAATATCGGGACCAAATTCGACGATATTTGAATATTTAAACATCCAAGATAAAAGCTCATGTACTTTATCAACCACTGCACAAGGAAAATTCATCTCCTCCTTGGCCCCCTCTATCTACTCCTCGTCACGTTAAAAATCTTTATGACTATTATATCTTTCAGGGTAATGGGTGTTATTGCTTATTCCCTTCAACAGCTGATTCCCATAATAAAACTAATAAAAGGTTTTTAAACAAGAAGTTTGTTTTGCGAACAGAGATTCAACAATGAATTTAAACGACAATCATTAAAGTGAAGAAGCTAAAATAAATCGTCTAGTACTGTTTTGTGAACTTCTGGGTGCTAAATAGTTTATTAATGGTAACACATCTGTTAATACAAGGTGTCCAGAAAGGATATCGGGTATTTGTTTTAGCGCCATATTCGGAACGTCTAAAGCATGAACAACCCCTGCATAGCTCAAAGGTCGTGGTTTGGGTTGCTATGTCTGCTAAAAGTATAATTGGTCCTTATTTTCACGAAGATCAACGAGTCCGAGCAATTAATTTGAATAGTGACCGTTATTGAGATATGTTACGAAACATTTTGGTCCTAGAGTTCAGGAATTTGCAGGTTTCAACTCAAGAACGTGGTTGCAGCAAGATGGGACCACTTGGCATACCTCAAATGATTCAACGGAAGTTGTTAACGAATTATTCCCTAAGAAAGTCATTTCGCGGAGGGGTAACATCAACTGGCCACCCAGAAGCCCCGACCTTACCCCGCTTGACTATTTTTCAACCTTAAAAGTAAGGTTTATCAAAATAACATCACATGTGGTATATAAGATCGATTGTAATAATTGCGAGGGCGTATACGTAGGACAGAAGAATAAAAAATTGAGGGAAAGATCGCAAGGACGCAAGTACTCCAAAACACCGACGGCACTTTACAAGCACAAAACCGAGAGTAACCGAGAACCAAATAAAAAATCCACAGAATTTCTCGGGATGATCCATATAAAACAAAATGAGAAATCCATTAATGACAGAGCAGATAATAGAAATTTACACAATATCTATTCCACTGTTTTGAACAATCTTAAATGAACAGACCAACAAAGACCAAGAAGAAGTCAAATTTGATGTGACACCTCTAAAATCAATTGACATCATAAACCCAATGACATCCAACGAAATGAGTTGAAAATGACAGGATATAAATTATTTTCGAAGGTTATATAAGAATTTGATCTCTATTCAACAGAATGTTTTACAGTTTATGATGCTTATAGATTGTTTTTATCGTTGTTAAAGCATTTAGTAGATCAACATATAGCATTAATAGCTATTAATAATTATTGTTCAGATACTCAACATGCAGCGACTGTATATCTACTACATCGATCAATAAATACCGGGACTTACTACCAGATGACGCCACTAACAAAACCTCCATATATCTATTTGTTTCATTACTTTCTGAGTTGCAATGGTTCAAGTGACGCCATTTTTGTGATTTTTGAAAAAGTAATGACATTGTTTTTATGGGAAAAAACGCCGCCGAAGCCCTATCTCAGCTCGAAAAGATTATCCGGACTCTGTCCCATTGAAACCGACCATCCAACGATGGTTTGCCGGTTTCAAGCGTGGTCGTACGGTCACCGATGACGCTGAAAACCCTGGTCAGCCAATCGAGGCAGTTATTCCGGAAAACATTTGAAAAACCTTGAAAACAATGGTGGGCAGTCGCAAAGTGAAGTTGAAAGAGGTAGCTGGCACCCTGAAATTATCAACAGATGGTCTTCACAACATTATACATGATTTCCGTTTTCCAACACCAGAGCAAAACAAGAAAGAGTTGACGATCCAAAGATCTGTTTTGAGATGCTTTTGCGTATGTACATTAGAATGGACTAAACATGGATTCACTGTTCAGTGGCGTGCAGATAGATAAAACCATCGAAAGGCTCAAACATCGGCTCTATATTTTGGGATTCGCATAGAATTATATTCATTGATTACACGGAACATGGAAAAACAGTCAACAGCGACGGTTCTATTGGTTTGTTAGATAGTTTTGAAGGCGTTAATTGCCCAGAAAAGGACTCATTTGAAGAAAAAAAGGTGCTCTTTCACTGAGACGATACACCGTGTCACAAGTGAATAAAAACAGTCACGAAATGCGAAATGGTCGAATTGAGTTTCGGATTGCTACCGTAGCTATTGACTGTTAACCAATATGTTTACGTAATTTGAGACTCGGAGGACCACCCTATGTTAGGAACTTGTTAATGAAATTATACGTGTACGTTTATCGATTTATTGTGAAGATGTACATTTTACGGTTTGACTGTTGGATTTCGTCTCCTTCTTGAGAGATAAGAAGGAATGTTTTGTTAAATGTCTGGTTAGTCTCATGTATAATGAAAAGGTTGAGATTCTGCACATGAGATTCTTGCCTTTGCGGGGTTGACATTGTTGCCAATCTCTAGCATAGATCTTACAAATAGTGAAAATGATCTAATATTGACGAATTAAAATATCTTCAGGCAATTTTTTTTTCTACCTAAGCCAGGGATTTATTCATCGATGTGTTATTTTGCTATCCAGTGAATAAACTGCAATGTAGTGTTTACCTACCTTCACTTGACTCTCCGTCATACCTAAGGCATACGCTAATTTGGCTCTTTCTGGACCTGCCAGATACTTTGTTTGTTCGAAAGTTTTCTCCAAAGCGAAAATTTGCTGTCCAGAAAATGTCGGTCGCGTATGTTTCTTTTTGGCATCTTTGTCGTTCAGGCCGCCCATATTGCTGTGGTTCACTGTAATAAGAAACGAATTAAATATCTCGAGTGTTTTGGATGCGTGAAATTATGAGTTAACCATTACTTTTTCAGATTAAAATTCAGAATTCACCTAGTTAACTGTCTTACTGTGAAGCATGTGTCTGAATTTCTTTCAAACCTACCGCATTTACCTTTTAGAGGATTCAAACTACTAATCAATCTTGTGAGATATGGCTTAAGAATGGTAACGTTTGTGTTCATTCATTGCCTTCTTCTATTGTCAGAGTCAGGTAGGATTCACTTCCTGTATACGATAAGTTTGAACATTCTATTTCATTGATAAAACTCGACGGTATTCCTTTGTCAACTTCGCTTTTCAGTTCTTGCCGCAATCTGTATAAGTTTTTGACACCAAGAGTTGTAAAACTAATTGACCGTGAATCCTGTTTAGGCCTTCAATAATAATGTATCATTAGTGATCGTTACAGTTGTAGAACTTATTTAAATGTCACACTTGCTCTCTCCGTTCACGAAAAATAAACACAATGTATTCCTATAAAAATGTGAAAAGGCACTGACGTGAGGTTAAAAGCTTTTGCGCACTTTTTCAAAACATATTTCATGGACTTTGCAACAGTGTAATATAAGAAATTTACCAAAATGAAAGAATCAACATAGCTTTTTCTTAAATTCTCTTTTGTTCGACGCCCAAATTTCCCTCTATTGAAAAAGAGATCTCTACCATCGAAAATCATATAGAAATTGATATCTTACTCCAGTAAGCTTTGGTTTCAAGTCCAAATTACGAAGAAATCGCCTTAAAGCTATCAATGTTAGGATGTTATTGAGGATAAAGTGAATCACGAAAAATTTCCAATATATTTCAATTTGTACAACAAACAATGATTGTCACAGAGAGGACTCATCAAATTCATTTCAGAAATGTCTAGGAATTTCACTTAAAAGTTAGTATGCGTTGTAATAAAGTCAATGAAGGTTTGAAAACGTCTATTCATCAAATTTCGATTTGTTCCGTTTATCATTCGTAAAAGTTAAAAAAAGGAATACCCATTTTTAACTTTATTCTACGAACTTCTTTGATTTCATTTCACAAAAAAACTCCTATTTCTTCTCGACGGTTTATTCCACGGAGATTAATTGTAAGATATCAATAGGCACCATGTATGCTCATATTTTGTTGAGATCCGACAAGTATCTTATGAGTAATCGATTATTTTCAAACAATTTTTCGGAATTTTCTGACTAATTTCACAAAATTTGGTAGACTCAGTTCTTTTAATGATTTTCAAGCTGAACTATTCGAAAGATTGGGTCAAATATCTTATGGTACAATTGAGACTTTCGGCTCGATATTCGAAAATTACAGACTTTTGGGCGAAACGATAACACATTTTTTTACTAGTTTTCAAGCCAGAACTAGCGCTAAGAAGTATTCATTATTTTATAGAATAATTGATTTTTCGATTACTCGATGAATCGATACCAATCCCTAGAATTCTGCACTAAATATACTGAATGAATTTGAGGCGCTATACTCTGCTCGAAAATGATTAGGAAATGAATTTCATCGAAAACAAGGAAATAACACCTTGTAGTTGGCGAATTGCGTCTAGCGGATGCTGCAAGCTGCTACTCCTAATTGATCAACAACATAGAAATTACAATGGCTTCATTTGCCATACTTCAGAATCCCCCCTGTTCAAGAAGAACGGCGCTGTAATTAATTTTTTCGCCATTTCCCCACTTATTATGTTCTGAACAGGGGAAGGCGCTCGATATCCTCGCCTCTTCTAAATTATGCTTTTCAGAGATTTCGTTGTTTATTCCACTTTATATGGTTTGGATGAGTCGATAAATTGGATGCCTCCAAAAAATAACGATGCTGGCTGCTGGGAAATTGTCTTAATGCCATAAAGGATTTTCCAATTTCAACAATTTCAACAGACACGCAAAAAGAAACTCTTATATCTTTTCAGGGTTTATTCTAAGAATGAAAATTGAGAATATCTTGCTATTAAAACTTGATTTATTTAATTCAATTTTAATCTTTCACTTCAGTTGTATGAAAGTAGTCGCTCGATATTAAATTTGTTCAGTTAAAATAATGAAATTGTACTATTGATATGTAATATGATGCATTCAATGGGATTAATCTTTTCGGAAAATTTATGTAACTTCTTTCTTATTCTCACAGCAATTCAATCATCTGCTTCTATGTCCTTATTCTTGATACTAAGATTTTCGAAAGTCTATGGTTTATTACTTTCTAAACCAAAAGCTTTCTTTAAGCATATGTTGTTGCAAAGCGAGTCAAAATATCCAAAAAAAAAAACTCAATTGGACACAATGATTTAACGCACTAAGCGAACAGTTATTGATGTGTCCCAACCCAACTTCAAATACATAAATAATATTACTGTGATATTACTGATAGTACTAAAATGTTCGATCTAGTTTTATTATTATTTGTGAACTGTATTTTCTTTGTTGGGAAGAAGCTAATAATAAGTAGTTTATTCGTATTTAGATTAGCCGAACTTTAATTGTACATTGACTGCACAAAAGAATGTTAATTCAATTCAGGAGAATGATTAATATTTAACTCGAATCAAACAAGTTTTTAGAGTGACAATGTCTTTAATTTCTAATGTCTTGTCTATCTACCTTCTAGTAATTCAACGATGAGAATGAACCCCGGATTACTGAGAAAAACAATAATGATGATAGGCACCTTTTTGATTTTATGACGATGCATGCCATTCAAATTAAAAAATCGACAATAAAAAGAAGGAACCCCAATAAAAATGGTAAGCCAGCAAAATCATAGCCTTATTGGCGTTATAAAATCAAATTGATGGAAGACCGTGAAAGATTTTTATGTCAACAACTATGAATACTAAATGAATAGGCTATTAAAAATATAATTGTATTCATTCGAGTTGCAAAATGATCATAAACTTTGGTTTAATAACAGGATTGGGAAATAAATTCAACTTCCACATGTACAAGCGATTGCTTTTTTATTGGTTCTGGATTTTGCCAAATCCTCGCTGAACGCTATCTATTTTCTGGGTGGCATATATTCTCTTCGAACATTAACAAGAATTGAAGCCTCCCGAATGGTTAGGGGAGATTGCACACTTACCGCGTTTCGAAAATTTCTGCACACGTATATTTATATACTTACTTACCTACGAGGATGGATTGATAAGTAACCGTGTTGGGAAAGAACAGTAAATTTTTTGGAATTTTTCCTATTCAATTCTCAACATTTTCAGAAATTGATATCAAAGAAATTTCAACTAATTAATAATTATTAACCAATTAACTCAATTATCAAACTGGTAATAACTGAAAATAAAAGAAAATTAATAACCTATAATCTTCTTCATACAATCATGGAAAAAAGTACAAATGAATTCATTCATGTAACTCATTTCGGAGAGCTTTCAACACGAATACAAAATTATTTTTCTCAATTTGATTTTAACACATTTCCTGGACGCCTGAACGTAGGAAAGATATTGTACGCTATCTATTTTCTGGGTGGCATATATTCTCTTCGAACATTAACAAGAATTGAAGCCTCCCGAATGGTTAGGGGAGATTGCACACTTACCGCGTTTCGAAAATTTCTGCACACGTATATTTATATACTTACTTACCTACGAGGATGGATTGATAAGTAACCGTGTTGGGAAAGAACAGTAAATTTTTTGGAATTTTTCCTATTCAATTCTCAACATTTTCAGAAATTGATATCAAAGAAATTTCAACTAATTAATAATTATTAACCAATTAACTCAATTATCAAACTGGTAATAACTGAAAATAAAAGAAAATTAATAACCTATAATCTTCTTCATACAATCATGGAAAAAAGTACAAATGAATTCATTCATGTAACTCATTTCGGAGAGCTTTCAACACGAATACAAAATTATTTTTCTCAATTTGATTTTAACACATTTCCTGGACGCCTGAACGTAGGAAAGATATTGTACAACTGAAAATAAAAACTGAACTCCGCCAAAACTTCAGGTGTTTATAAAATCAGGTGTAAAGATTGCATATGTGGGCCAAACTGGCAGAGACTTTGAGACTAAGTTGAAAGACCATCTGAAATCAGTACTCAGTTTATAATCATATCAATACTGAACAACGTCAAATGGTTACTGTCAATTTAAAAATCCTTCACAGATGAAAGAAAGGTCTTAAACTTGCGGGAATCGATGAAAATGACAAAATATAATGAATTTCTTATGAAATGTTCCCATATGAAGATGAAATAGTACAATTTTACTGAAACACCTTTCATAAGGAATGATTATAGGAAAGATCACGAGAAGAATTGTACACAAATACAGATTAGTAGAGCGTCGGGCATCCCTAACATGTCTTCTGAATATTCGTATATTTTGTAACCAATGGAATACATGAGCAGGAATTGATTTATTCGCGAATTTATGAAAACAGATAAAGACATAAAGTTTGGTACTTGGTCGTCCATAAAGGGAATGTTTTGCAGGCACTAAAAATGATTGAATAGTAAACCAATAGAAAATATAAGGGAAGGAAAATGCACGTTGAATACGAAATCGCTGATCTCGAATACGATGGAGCCCCCCCTGAAATCGTTTCATCTCCGTCTCTCAACACATGTTACCAGGCTCAAACACTCGCCCACGCTTCAAGACAGGCTGTTCGCTCAACGGTTCAGCATGTGTCAAATTCTCCTCTGTATACTGTCACACCCCAATTAACACACTTATTCTCTCCATTTGCTCAGATCCTTTTTAACTGATTGAAATGACCCGCACGGATTACAATTTTATTTTCTTTATCAACTAGATTAATTATGCAAAAAAATAGAAATAATATTTTGCCGAATTTGTGATCCTTTGTTTACACTGTTAATGTTGTGGTTTATGTAACAAAGAAATTAGTTCCATAAAAGATTATTTTTAATTATTCAAAAAATATTTTTTTTCATAAAATGTTGCTATAATGACTAAATTATCCACTTGACTCAGAGTATAAAATATATAAAATGTTCAGAGTTAGGCAATAGAAAAAAAAATTATATCCGCATCAATGCTATTCTATTGCAAACACGTTGATATATGGTTATCTTCAAAAAAAAAGTGGTTCTAATATGTTTTGCGAATTTTTGAGATTTGAATTTTAACGCAACAGTTATTCATTTTTTGAAAATTATTTGAGAATATTCTGTAAAGGTTTTTTTCTTGACACCAATTCCTAATTTATTTTTTAATATACAAAATTTATTATGAAATGAAAGTTTTTATGATAACAAAAAAATTTTGTAGCTGCATAAGTGCTGTTCTATTGCAAACACGTTGATTTGGAGTTTTCTGCATAAAATTTGGTTCTAATAAGGCTTTCCGAATTTTTGAAATTTGAATTTTAACGCGTTAAAAAGTGAGTGACTGAGAGACCCGGATAAGTATATTGCAACATTAAATCTTTCTTGAAAAATTAATTGAAAATACTTTGTCCAGGATTTTTTTTGACAACCAATTTTTAATTAGTTTTTTAATATACTTAATTTATTATAAAATAAGTTGTAATGACAATAGACAAAATTTTATATCCGCATAAGTTCTTTTCTATTGCAAACATGTTGATATAGAGTTATCTGCAAAAAAAAGTGGTTCTAATATGGCTTTGCGAATTTTTGAGATTTAAATTTTAACGCGTATGTATGAGTATGATGCAACAGTAAATCATTTTTTGAAAATTAATTGAGAATATATTGAGAATTCTGTAAAGGACACCAATTCCTAATTTATTTTTCAATATACTCAATTTATTATGAAATGAAAGTTTTTATGACAATAGAAAAAATTTTGTAGCTGCATAAGTGCTGTTCTATTGCAAAGACGTTGTTACTGCAACTCTTTATTATTGGTTAAATTTATTCATTTTTATTCCAAGTTGCTTGCTCGTTTCGTGCGGCCCACGTATGTTCATTTTATTTCCCGATGGGGGCGTAACATATGTTGGAGCATATGACCTGTGTCGAACGACGTGTACTGAAGCCGCGCTCGTCCGGTACAGTGCAACACTTTCTTCGCAATCAATAAATTTCTCGTTAAATCTACAAATTAGAACTCTGGTGAAAAAGTGACTATTCTCACTTGAGTGCTTGGACACGTTGATTCAGCCGTACTGTGAAACCAGGTAGGCAGACGTCGATACTCCAACATTCGATTTTCTTTCGAGTCATTTTTTCATATTTTTTCAGAATTTCATTATTAATTTCTCTTTCGTTTTCGTTTAATTTTCAAAGGCCCTTGTCGTGCCAGACGTTGATATAGTGTTATCCGCAACAAATTTGGTCCTAATAGGAGTTTGCAAATTTTTGACATACAAATTTCAAAGCGTTCAGAAGTGAGTGACTGAGAGATCTGGGTAAGAATGTTGAAACAATTGACCATTTGTTTGAGAATTAAAATAAGATATTCAGACCAGGATTTTTTCAAAATAAGTTTTATTATATTATCAGCTTGGAGAAGATTGACTTAGCTTCGGATATTAGACAACAGTATATAGAGTAAAATCTCAAGGTTTTGTTCTCTTTTTATTTATTCAAGTTCAAACAATTTTCCAAAAATTATGAGTAAGAAAAAACAAGAATACAATATTATATTTTCAATATTATATCACATGGTCACCTTTTCAATTCTCGCCGAGGGATAGTACGACGCCTTACGAATTTTGGCATAGATATGTTCAAACAAGGACATTATTTGGTTTAGTTTCAAAATAATCGAGCAAAATCTCCTTCGGCTAAAAAGTAAATGCCAGTTCAACGGATTCATTAGAAGATCGTTGGTAGCGACATAGAGGCCCTTTCTTTTGGCCTACTGGATGACCAGAAGTCACTCCCCTAGTTTTTTTTGTGAAGCCATCAATAAATGAGTTAATAATGATTATATTATGAAGTATGAGGTTCTGAAACTTACTACTGTTTGAATATTCCGAACAGCATTGGTATTTCATTGTCTACTGATTTTTTTATAATATTTTAAAGTTCAAGCTTTAGATTTGGACAATAACTTTCGATCCCTCTTCAATTTAATAGATCTCACAAATCTAAGTTGCAATTCCTTCGTCAGTGTTGATAATAATTGGAGTGTGGATATCGTAAATTAACAATGCGTGGGCGGTAGCAGTTTATGCTATAAATCCAAACTGTGCGTATGCGGATGACAAGGTGTAAATGTTATCGAAGGTAATCAGTGTAGAGCCGTAAAACGGATATTATTGCTCGTGAAACTACTGATATCATTTGACATCTGTTAAGATAACGGCAATGATTATGCTACCAATTGTTTTGACGGATGAATACAATGCCCAAGAATCCTCCATTATTTATCTCGGGCCTGGAAACTCTCAAATGGTGGACAGACAGGTTTTTTATGATATAAGTAGAAGTACATTTTATTCTTTGGTTTCTTCTCTGACTGCTTTTAGTATGATTTTATTAATTCATTTTTTATTTCATCAATTGAAATGTTTATAATCACCTAATTCTTTTATAGTACTGTATTTTTTGTGTTTGTATTTTTTATCCATTAATGTTATGCTCGAATAGATATATCTTTCGATGATCAATTTTTGCATTGGTTAACTAGTTCTTTCTGTACAGTGAAAAATCAAATAATTTCAAGGTGATGACTCCATTGAAAGTTTCGACTTACTTTACAGTGTGGTCCAATTAGTGACGTCAGCAATTTTTTTTTAGATTCCAACTGGAGGTACATGGAAATACCCTATGTAGGTTATGCGATTTTTCTCAGTTTTCGAGTTTTTTTGTTACATGATGAATGTTCTTTCAATAAAAAAAAGTAACTCGTTAAAGGCTTTCAAGTTGGAACTTTCGTTTTAAGTATAGGATTTACTCAAAACTTCAATTCAAAAATACATAAAGGAATTCACATACCTTCTGGCCAAGTTTGAAATCTCCGCATGCTTCCAAACTAACTTTTTAAATTTATTTCAAAATTGCACTAGAAAACGGATGGGATATAAAGAGCATTAAAACACGATTAAAGCGTGTTTGAATGATTTTATCTAATTTTTAATTTCTATGGTAAATTAAATTTAAAAACGTTATTTTTAATCATTTCAGTTTCTCTCCCGACTAGCTTAAGTATGATTTTATTCATTATTTTTAATTCAAACAATTTTATTCGTTGTTTTCTGCCTTTTTCTATTTTTTTTCACAATTTCTATTCGATGTGTTTTTATGTGATTTTTATTTTTCCTTGTTTTTTTCAATGCTTTCCTGAAATTATTTCCTACGATTATTTTTTTTTGCTTTGGTGGACGATCAAAGAAATATCTACTGATCACTTCATTGAAAGTTTCTTCTTATTATTTTTTTCATTTTTTTTTCTATTTTTTCTATAATCTTCTAACTAAAAGTTTTTTCTGTCTCGAAACTTCCATGAAGATGGTTGATATTTCAGTCGTACAGATATTTCAATATATTTTTATATACTCGAACGAGAAGCCGATGATAGTATGTTAATGATCATGAAGAAAATAGTTGAAATCTTTATCAGAAATGAAGGTGGTCTACCTGAATCGTCATCAGACAAAATAAAATTGTCTTTAGCGTTCGTCCTATGTACGCATCTTCGCCGTAAAAGCATTGAAATTCAGATTAGCGAATCGTTAACACGTTGAAAATAAAGATTTCAAGTTCCACAATCCATCTTTCTTATCGCTAACCTTTATGCATGTCGTGTAAAACAAGCATCACCAGTGTAGCAGTGTTTCTGCGGTCGCAGCCAGTAACCTAGCAACGAAAGAGGGGCTGGAAATGGTGGAATGGCGAGATCGAGCAAGCTGTTTTAAGCAAGACACCCTGTTAGAATAATTATTATATCTGTAGATAACGGGATCATGGGATTATCTTCTTTGGTATCTCGCTATCTCTTAATATTCTTGCTTGCACTCTCTTACGAGCGCACATTAGACGGAATGGATCTTCTCCTACTTCTCTGAATTACAACATCCTCAATAAAATCAGACGTATACACCCACACCTCAATATTGTTCTCTGTTGATGAAAGACGCTGGCGGAAAAAAGTTATATTCATTTTACTTGTCACATAAGTGGTAGTTGTGTTAGTCATATTATTTCAAAAATTATACTTTATTTTCGGAGTTTTTTTTTTCAATTTTATAATACCAAAAACTGGCTTTTTATTATAAGCAGCATGAGCCACAGTTTTAAATATTATATGGTGGTTATTAGTAACAATTTTAATTTTAATATAAAACAACGAGAAATAAAACTTGATGATAATTTTGTTTATATTATTTTTATTCTTTGAACTTTGGGATAATACGAAATGAAGAAAACCGTTATTATTTTCTTTGAATTTAATCATAACTTATCCTGAGAATATTTTTTTTATCTATGTGAATCTTAAAATCCATTATTTATGACAGAATTTGCAGTATTCCATCTGTTTCTCTATAATTCATTTCGGAATTAATTTTGTTTCCTTTGTCCTGTTAGTTTCTGTCATCTTTGATCCATGGTCATTAGTGATGCCAAAAATTTTTTCAGATTTTTTGGACCAGAAAATAATTATAATAATAGTTCTTTATTTCAGATCATATTCATCCCAAATTACTTAGTACATGAAAATGAAATGAGATAGTGTCTAAAAGGAAAAACAATAAGAACTAAATTCTTTTATGCTCAACAATCTTCATTAAAATTAGGTTCTAACGCAACTAAATATTCAAACAGTTTCTTCTTGAATTTTTTAACATCAGAGGTCATACATATATCATTTCAAATCAATTTATTAACAACTTTCACGAAAATCCTTGAAAAAGTTTTAGCTAATCGTCTAATTAGATTTTTTTAGGAAATATATAAAATCCTCAGTAGAGCGCAACATGGTTATATGAGTGAAAAAATACAACTATAGCAATTTTTTAGCTCATAAATTTTGTATTGAAGAGGTTAAATTGAAAAGGTTGTTAAATGTCAAAGGCTTTAAGGTTGTTTCATGATTTATCAAAGAAACTGGAAAATTATGGTATGCGAGACCAACAAATTATTATTATTATTATTATTATTATTATTATACAGGATTAAGAAAAGAGGCTGTTGCCTATAAATCTCAAAGAAAAATTTATTATTTAAATGGGAGGAAACAAAAGTAGGAATTAAAATAAACACAAACACTTTCATTTCCGATGATCAAATAGTGAATCGGGTACCACAAGGTAGTATTCTCGGAACACTTTTGTTTATTGTGTACATAAATGATTTTTCCAATAATATTGATGAAAATTTATATCTCATAATGTATGTTGACGATATAAACATAACAAAAAGGCTGCCTAATATATTGAAAAAAAACAGAATGTGTAATTTTTCATACAACCAGGTCAAATGTTGAGCTACCAGAGACACTATCAATAGATTATCCTCAAGTTGAGATAGCGGACTCAACTAAGTTTTCAGATGTGTATGTCCATGCTAATCTGACGTGGAAAAATCATATTGAATATTTAAATAGAAAAATTGAATTCCAATTTATATGCAATGAATATTTAAAAAAAAAATCAGTAGATACATCCACCCTGAAACTGGTTTACTTCCCTAATTTCCAATCATACGAAATTGTATGCTGAGGAAATAGTTCCAGTAGTGATAGCTTATTTGTGAAACAAAAACTGGCCATAAGATCTTCATTTAAAATAAAATATAGGCAGACTTGTAGAGATGTTTTTAGAGCAAACAATATTCTGACATTAACTGGCATATATGTATATAATTGCGTATTAGTTTATGGAAGAATCTAAAGAATTATTCGAAAAATATAAAAATAAAAAAGATCAAGGCATATGGATTAATACTACAATCCAATTCACTAACTTAGCATTACTAACAAAAATTCTAGATGTATGTGTATTGAACAGTACAATATTTTGCCAAGGAAATTTCATGTTATGGAGGATTTAAAAAATTTAATAAAAGACTACCTATTTATCATTGATTGTGAACCATATAATGTAAGAGCATATTTAGATTATTGTACGATACACAAAAATATGTGGGTAGCCCAAAAAAATATTTTGAACTATGAAGTTTAATAAAATACTCGGACATATTTTTTTGTACAATTAGTATTTACTATGAATTGCATAAAAATTGTTATTGTTATTGTTTTAGCTGAATGTGAACACTATACAAATATAGAATTCAGGGATAACTGTTATACATTATTATGTTTTTAATCATGGGGTATTTGTACTATTGTTGTTGTTATTTCTTCATAGATTTGGGAAATGTTCTATTCTATTCTTTGGCAATGAGTTATATATTTGTAAGAATCTGTATGCAGCTTGATCTGGCTTGTTATTAAATTATGCTTAGGGTAATATATTATTGTTGCTTCTTGTGTTTCAATAACTTTTTTGGTTTTCATATTTATGACATAAATGTGAATTGTTTTTAATGAAAATAACACATTCTTGAATAGAATATATGGTAATCCCAATTTCTTGTACCTGCACACAATTGATCATACCTCATGTTGTTTAGTAGGTAATATTATTCGTTTTTTTCTTCAATACAATATGGGTCTTATGTTTGCGGATCCATGGAAGATAATGCTAAATCTCAGTTTGGTCTCTATTGTTACACCATCTTCAAGTTGCGTTGACTAATGTATCTAGATGCTTAACTATATATTGCTTCCTGAATTTTTGTACAAAGATTGGTAATATGCTCCTTCTAGTCCAGATGACAATCCAAGGGAACTCCTAAAAATTTTGTATGCTCCAAATTACTACTTAATTATTAATTAAATTAATACTCAATTGAGTACAGTATAACATCACGAATGTCTTGGATAAACTTGGCATGACACTTATAGGCCTATAGTTAAAGTCATTTATGTCATCCTTTTTATGTATTGGTTTAGCAGTTGCAATTTTAAATTTGTCATGAAAAATGCCATGTTTGAGAGAGTTGATGAAATTGCTTCAAGCTTCAATTATTTCATCTGCTGTTTGCTTAATTATGTGATTTGATATTTCGGCATATCCACTGGAGTGCTTATTTTTTAATGATTTTATAACCTCTTTGATTTCAATGCAACGCTTCTGGAGGACATCATCTTGATGATGTAACATTAAAACTTTATTGAATAATGGGGTATAGTATTGAATCAAACAGAATAAACAAAACATAGGTTTTGCCTATTTTTTAAAAGTCCATCAATACTGCACTGTTTGTTTTGCCGCACCCTGTACTTAAAGAACACTCGTGTCTTCGCAGTTTTCTCTAGACATCTTTGAACCGACCCAAGTCGATAGGCGAACATAGGAAGTATGGAATAGATTCCATTTTACTGTAATTTTCCTTTGATCTCAGAATTCAAGTAACCAGCGGAAACATATCAGATTTTCATTTGGGTTTACGAGCTATGGAAAGGGTCCCAAAGGTTACATTATATCGCTTAAGAACATACGCTTCAGCTATTCGAGACGATATTGTTGAGGTATAGACATTATTTATTGGCTTATTCCTGGCTATATTGGCCAATATTACTCTGAAAATATCGCTTGCAATGCAAAAGAAGTCCATTGAGTAGAAGTTGATATTTTTATATCGAAGAGTGAGCAGACCAGATGTCTATATAATAATCTATATATGCTGACAACGCAGAGTATAGCTATAGATAGTAGGGCTCTGGGGACACATGAGCCCCGAACAAATTCAATAATGCATCTACGCGGCTGCTTCTCCATTCTATATTGTATCCGTTGAATGTAGATAGATTCAGATGATGTTACCATCCTCGAGAATGGCGAACATCTCCTTCTGAATCCTATTAGATCCTTCTCAGATTGACAACGAGATATTCTCGGTAATGGAACACTAGTGAAATAGCTTTTTAGGTTCTGTTATCTATTATTGATGTTTTTAATAGAGGGTGTTGGCAAGTATGGAATCCAATAGCTCGATAAAATTTGATGAGATATTATTTAAACCGATAGGTGAAAATCTTAATACTTGATTTACTTACTTTTTGAATTTGTTTTTCAAACTAATTCACATTGAGAAGGACAGATGTTTTCTCGAAATGTTGTTATGGGAATCATAATGCGTAGTAGAAAGAGCTCAACTAATCATTAGTTTAACTGTGTTGAATCAATTTTTTCTCCCAATATTCCGTATTTATCACCTTATACGATGATGGATTGATGAGTAACGTTGTTTGGAGAAAAGTCCAGTTTTTGTATTTTTCAACTCTTTCACGCATTCCAATAATTATTATTTCTACAAAATAGGCATCCGTTTCAGCGATGACCCCTTCGTTGGACGTTAACAGTTTACCGCCTAGCCATTTTTTATGTTTGCAAAATGAAAAAGTTACACGATGCCAGAGCTGGTGAATATGATGGATGAGATAGAGCTATTCGTAGACCAATTGGACCAATTTAGCATTGGCGACTGCTGCTGAATGATCCAATAATTAGGATTATTCCTTGAGAATCCCAAAAAATAGTGGCCAGACCATCGAAGTTGTCACAAGATTTCGTTTTGGGCCCAACGTCAGAAAACGGGGAACCTTTCTTGCCGATAGCTTCTTCATCTCTAAATGTTGATAAAATATTGTGTATGGAACGTTAAGCAATCTCCCTTATCTTCACTCTACAATCGGCCAACACGATATAATGGATTTCATCGACAATATCAGCCCTTATCACCCCATTCGGGCGTCCTGGGCGGTCCTCGTGGAACACTGATCTTCAACTCCGTTTGAGTTGATTGAACCAATATCTGATGGTCATCATTGAAGGTTCAATGTCCTCAAGATCTCTGCACGCCTTCCCTCCCAAATACAGGAATCGAATGACTGAACCATATTCCTCGTTTTAACACAACATGAAATTGTTTACTCTGAAACGTCGGCATATCAAAACATTTGATGAATTGCTGTGAAATTTTGACAGAGATCGTTTGAAAGATGACACTAACAGGTTTGCCTTTTATATTTCAGGATTGGACATCCCTAGTGTTGCAATCTGCCAACTGACAGCTCTATCGTAATGCTTGACATTTTTGAGGTTATATGTGGTCAGAACGTTTTGACATACGAACGCAATTTGTGTTCTTTACAGTAACTTAAAAGATTCATCTCGTCCAAAAAATTAAATCGTGAACATTTTAGTGCGATTATTTTTACTTTCGTTGTGGGCTAACTCAACAACAGTGCATCGATGAACTTATTTCAAATTCTGGCGATAGGGCTCCTTTAAAGACCAGTGTTTATCGATGTTTTGGTGAATTCAACCAAGGTTGTAGTTCACTTCAAGACGAATTTAAGGTCGTCCAAAATCAGTTGTTGTTCCGAAAACTATTGATGCTGTGCGCCAACTGCTATTGCAAGATCCTTATGTGACCTATCGTGAGATTTATTTATTTATTTATTTAACATACAATTTGTACAACAATTTACAAATGTATGTGTTATACGGGAAACCCCCACAATTGAAAAATTCACTTTTAATCAGACAAATTTTATACAAATCAAAAAAGAACTTCACCCAACTCAAACAAACAACGAGTCAACCACTTATATGCTACGTAAGATAGACCCTATTCTAAGCTTAAATGTTCGCAGTGAAACGGGAAACGGATCACAATATCTCGAAAACTCGTTCACTGAGCAAAGGCAACGATGCAAGACCGAATTGATTGCATAATTCGTGGGTCTAGTCCGAATTCGAAACAGAGGCATGTCTCTTGTAATCCTCGATGGGATATTAAATGGAATTCTGGCCAACAATTCTGAGCTCTGTACCAGACCGTGTATAAGTTTGTATATCAGACAAGCATCGAATACCCTTCTACGATTTTCCAGTGTATCAAGAGCAAACAAAACATTCAAGTTACAGCCATGAGCTATTCGTGACCTGAAAGCCAGATATCGCAAAAATTTCTTCTGCACCCTCTCGACCAAGTCCACATCGCACCTATAAAAGGGAGACCAAATACAGGAGGCATACTCCAAGTTGGATCTGACTAAGGAACAGAACAACAATCGCGCAGTTTGAACACCAAAACTCTTAGAGTTCCGTATCACGAAACCCATCATCTTACACGCTTTGGACGATATATCCTCAATATGTTCCTTGAAATCGAGATTGCTATCCAAAATCACTCCCAAATCACGAACGCTGTACACTCTTTTAAGGCTCTTTTCATCAATACTATAATTATAATTTAATACAGATCGAGATTTATGAAATGATATAACCTGGCATTTATCAATATTCAAATCAACACAATTTGCTTGTGTCCACCTGAAGAAACCGTTGATCTGCTCTTGAAGAAATAGGACAGAGCAATGATCAGCGACAGGCACAAAAATCTTCAAATCATCGGCATACAATAAAAATTTAACTTTCAAAACTTTTTTTACATCATTAACAAAAATATTGAACAGAACAGGTCCGAGGTGAGACCCCTGTGGAACTCCCGAACTGACATGTATCAGCCCAGAATAAAATCCCTTGTATTTTACAACCTGTGTACGACCCGATAAAAAACTTCTAATCCACCTTCCCAGTGACCCCGATATACCAATAGCGTCAAGCTTGGCCATCAATAAATTATGATTCACCCTATCAAATGCTCTGGAGAAGTCTGCATATATTACGTCCATCTGGCAACCCATTTCAAAGCAGTTTACTACATCATCCACGAACAACACTAAATTGGATAATGTTGAACGACCACTGCGAAAACCATGCTGCTCCTCAATTATTAAAGGTGCCAATTTCCATGATAAGTAATTACAGACTAAGCAGTCGAGTAACTTGGGTATGGCCGACTGAATGGAAATACCACGGTAGTTTCTTATGTCATTCTTACTGCCGGACTTGAAAATAGGGACGATAAAGCTCTGTTTCCAATATAAGGGAAAACAACCATTACACAAGGATTTATTAAAAATTGCAGTGAGAGGCCCAGATAATGTACTTACACATTTTTTCAGTACCATATTGGGAATGCCGTCAGGTCCCACATTAACTTTATTTTTTAAACATGCGATGAGCTGATAAACTTCACCGGATGAGAACTGGCACGATTCCACATTGGTAGTTTGCTCAAATTCGAATTCCCGGGGTACCACCTCTCGCCTGTCATAAACACTACCAAAGAAATCAGCGAATAGACCAACAATCTCCACACCATTCGAAGTGGACACTCCATTATATTCAAGTGTGCCAGGTAAACCTGCGCTATTACGTTTTAAATTAACAAATTTCCAAAAATTTTGCGTATCCACCTGAATATTCCGTTCCATACTGCTAATCCACCTACTGTACAACATATTACCGATATTTTTACACAATGATCGAATTTCGCTAAATTTGACATAATCCACAGGAGATTGAGACAGTTTATACTTTCTATGTGCCATCTTCTTGCGTCTTATTAAGTTTATAAGTTCTCGATTAAACCAAACTGGATATTTATTCGATTTGTTGACTTTAATTGGAATGAATTTAGATATTCCATCATACAAATTTTCATAAAACTTCGAGACAGCCGAATCCAAGTTTTCAAGATCAAAGCACCAGTCGCAAGAAGATAGGTAAGTATTGAGACCAATATAGTCACCGTTCCTGAAATTGTACTGCTGCTCCTCGAAGTCCAACTCATCGGCAACACAATTCTCCAGGGCAACCACCACCTCAAGCGGGACATGATGTGGACCCCCACGATGGATCGGATCAGAGGCATGGAGCACTACAGCCGAGTTGATATTCGAGTATATCAAATCCAAGAAAACTCCTCGGCTGTTGCAGATTTTATTGACCTGTGCTAAATCAACAAACTCAAAACTATTCACTAATTCGGATGCCGCACTCCCCGCATCACACAACGAAAATACACCATCATTCCAGCAGGCACCAGGTACATTATAGTCCCCACATATAATAATCTTCGCTTCCGGATACAGAAGAGATACCTCCTCCAAAGCCAAACCATGAGAGCAATAAGCGTCAGGACCTAAGGAAGGTGGAATATATACGGCCCCTATAATAATGTTATTCCCCCTATTAACCGACACATGGAGAAACAATTGTTCCACATTAGTAACTGAGGTGTTAATAACCTTTGCACTGTAAGAAGACTTCACCAGGATAGCCACCCCTCCCCCCATAGTCTTAGCACTAGTACGACTGTTTCTATCGAACCTATATATACAGTATGACGGAGGACAAATTTCTGCATCCAGAAAGTTTTCACTGAGCCACGTTTCGGTGAGCACCACAATGTCATAATCACATCTTTGCAAATTAAGATAGAGTTCCTCGAGTTTTGTTCTTACGCCACCAACGTTCTGATAATACACTGATAGATTATGGGGTTTACATTACGTTTTTTTTTCTGTACATTCACTATTTTGGGTACACTGTTGGTGAATTTAATTGCAAGATTCTGCTCTCCTGCAACCTTTCGATCATTCATCTGCTTTAATAACCCCGCATAATGAGAACGTTCCAACTCAGTTTTATCAGTGCTAATAGACACCTTCCCAGTATTAGCCCCCAAGATTGTCGACTTTTTTCTCATTATCTCGACTGGTAAATCAGAATTCTCGAACACAACTCTCATAGGTCGATTTTTAGCTCCTTTTTACCCAAACGTAAGACTTTTATTATCTGCTCTTCTCTAATATTAATTGACTGCAACAAACTGAGCACTTCCTTTGTATCATCACGAATTCTATCCTGAAGATGTAACTCAGGTGATTCATTCACATTATAGATGATGACATTTTTAGCTTTACAGGCTCTGGAATTCACCTCTGAAACAATCTCCTCAATGTTACCAGAATTTCCATTCTGCACAGCAGTCAGTTCACTCCCAAGCTTGGTAAGATCTGCCCTCAAAGATTGATTAATTCTCGCTTGTTCCTCGAATTTTTCCAATAACAAAGTGTAATTCATTTCGATGGTATCTAATTTAAGGTTTATTTCATCAAGGCGGTCCAGCTTCAGCATCACATCCTCCAATGTAAACTTCTGGTTTTTATCCTTCGGAATCATAGAAGACTCGCACCCCACACAGAACCAAACATCTTCCTTCTTTCTTATCTTTTCGAATTGAGCAGAACTAACCTCAGTACAAGATTTATGAAACCATTTTTCACAACCATTACACTGCATTTTGAATCCCTTTGTTCCCAATTTATCATTACATGCATCGCAGTTGAGGGACATCGTGATACGCCAATGGTCAAATGAGAATTCCCACGAGATAAGGAACACCTGTCGCCGCTTTCAATGTTTATCGAAAGGCACGTTTATTTTATAATAAACAATACGCAAACAGAATGAAAAATCTTCAAATATTTTCCAACAAACAAATAATTCCCAATTAGAAGATTGTAATATTTTCCCTGATATGCAAATTGATATTAAAATCACAGGTTTTCAGCCACAAAAACACAAACAATGAACCGCCAGAAACATACGTGTTCACTCGTGTTATTCGGTGAATGGTCTTGAGATTGAGACAACCTTAGGCATTAGTGGGACCAGCGTACTTTTAATATTGCATGAACATTTAATCGTCAAAAAAATTTGTCGTGTTGAATCAAACACAATTTGTCAATCGCTCAGAAAAAGGGTGGTGTCGATTGGTTAAAAAAAATGCTTCAAAAATACGATCGCGGTGCTTCGAAGCACGTCTATGACATCGTGATAGGTGATGAATCGTGGATTTATGCTCATAAGCCCGAAGGTAAACAGCAGTTGACTAAATGGATGTTTCAAGATGAGCCAAATCCAAAAAAAGTTGCTCGCGCACTTCCAAGCAAATGGTCGCCTGTTTTTTCGGAAAAACTGGACATGTCGCAATCGTACCTCTAGAACAACGCAGAAGAGTCAATTCTGAGTGGTACACAACCACTCGTTTGCCAGTTGTCTTCCAAGAAATCACTAAAACCAACCCTTCATCACGTACATCGGCTCAAACAACTGCATTTTTGAGCACCGTGTTGCCAAACACGGGTACTGATCAATGCAACCTCGTAAACAGATCTTCGACAATATTGAATCGAAGTTTCACGATCCATTAAACCTGGCGCGTTCGCCATTTTGTAACACTAGTCATGTTTTCACATTTCCTTTAATATGCTTCTAATTTTTCCATATTTTATAATCGTTCAAACCTTCCCTGGGTTTCCAGAAATATATCGAGACTAAAATCAGCCAAAACGATTATGCAATTCTCGAATTCTAGCGAGACCAATGAACATCAAGTCATTTTTGGTGCTCTTATTTACCTGAACACAGTGCATATAGGTTTGTCCAACTGCCTGTATTCTTCGAATATTTGAGTAAAACTATATAAATCGTTCATTTGAACTCACTTATGATGAATCCGTGGTTAAAACCAATTCGGTCCGTTCGAACGGAATTAGCTGAAGGTATGAAATTTTCAGAGCAGGCTCGAGGGATGAATATCTCGTATGAGGTCGTTATTCAGCCAAATCGACCTAGTAGTTTCGGACAAATAAAAGAAAAAATTTTTTTTTCGAAATACAATTCCCAAATTAATTTTTTTAAGATGCATTTTTATCCTACGATTACATATATACCATTTTTGTTCCTCTGTGTTTTTCTTGGAAGTAACATCAAGCTTCCCTAGTGTGGTATTCAAAAGCGTAAGTTTGATAATTCTCCGGTGGGAGGCTCCGGTTCGAATCTAAGTGGAACATAATTTTCAGATTTTACAATTTCTGAGTGAGATTCAAGGAAATATTCAGAACTGATTTGAATTGAATGCTTATTGTACTGACAATTAACAATTTTGACTATAATAGAAAAAATAGGTTAATTCACAATTTCAGTTCACACTATACCGGGTCTTACAAGTTGAAGTGCTCATTAAACGTTTATGGGCAGCTGGAACACAAATCTTCCAAAAAGTTTATAATTTTCGAAGATTTGGTTAATTTTTGCGCAGTATTCATATGTATTATAGTTTGGTTTCAATTATTTCTATATTATTCTTCTTAGAACCATACCATAATAAAGATCTGTCAATATCAGATCCAACTGATCTATTAATAATGTCAATATCTATTGCTAGTAGTTTAACAAGTGCACCAAAATCATCTGACCTCACGTCAGTGCTTTCTAAATTTTTTAATATGAAGTTCTTTTGTAGAAATGTATAATTTCATCACAAGCATTTCGTTTCCTGAAAATTATTTTGTCGTTTTTCCTATCAAGTAAAAATAGAATATTACTTGAATGAAATAAATGAATTGAACAAATACAATGTTTTGCTTGTTGTTGTTTTTCATTAAACGTTCCAGTAGAATAACACGTTACAAAAATTCACCCCAATTGTACCTTCCTTTGTTCCCATTGAATCATTGATCGATTCGAATATATCCCTTGTTTTTTCAAGAAACTGTTTATTCTGAAGGATACACGTTGTGTAAATAACTCTTGAGGATTTGGCTTTTAGTCGAACTTTATATCAGTATTATTGTTTTCTGAAGTGCCCGAAGGTATGTAAAGTATGAGTATCCATGGTAAGGCAAGACACTGCATTTGATATATTGAATAATTTTCAAGAAAACTTCTTTCCACTTGGTTCAAAGCAATTCACATTGAAAAATATAGAAGTCTACCGTAAAGTAGGTCACGACAATATCAATAGAAGATGATGGAAGAAGCCGGAGTAATCGTTTTATGGGTAAAAACTTAGTATTATGCATTTTTGAGTACTTATTTCAGTAGAACACAATGCTATCATTTTGCTTTTTTTTTTTTTGGGTATGACTAGTCTAGGCAGAACGCATTCAGAGAATGATTATTTACCCAAAAAAGTGTTGCAGAACTTCACTGGTGAAGGAACCAGCCTTTCTGCCAAGATTAAACCTGGATAAAACTCTTAACTTAGCACTCGTCTGCATGGGCAGTAACTCTTATCAAGAATTCATACAGAGTAACTAATTCTGTAATCAACACATATGTTCATCTGAGATTGATTGACCACATAAAAACGGTTATGTGGCTAATGAAACCTCGTATAGGATACCAGTTGAACGGTAGAAGGAGAATTTTTCACTGAGTCCGTTAGTGCTAGTCACAAATTAAGGTGGTGTTCGTTGTATTTTTCTCTTAAAACGGATGAACGAACTGAGCAAAGATTCTGTCGAAAGCTTGATGCTTCTTGAATCCAAACAATTGGAAAGATAAAAAAATTCTATGGGTGTATTAGCGATACAAGAGTTCAACTGATTCAAATTGCTCTATCCTACATCTGGTGGCTTCCAAAATTGAATGAGTCAATGAAAAGAGACGATAGATATGAACTCAAATCTAAAAGAAGTTGTTTCATGCAGTGGAAGGATCGGAGGACTAAATTAAGGGGCCTTACTTCGTCAGGTATTCAATTCCTCTGGCCAAAGTAGCACCTTTCAATCAGATCTTATAATTGGGGTAAAAGAGAAGCATTCATTATTTGTCTGTCCAACCCCTTGTATGACACCCTGTAGATTCAAACTATATACAACCAAAATCATTGAGGGGTGAAACTCTTTTTGCCAGCCTTATCGAATATAGAAAGGTCTAATTACCTGGCGGCAATAAGATCATAGCAATCAATGTTTGGTGTGTTTGATTTGGCAAGTTAATAACGCAATCGCCAGATGGCGCCAAACAAATAACACATACGTCAGCGGTCATAACGGCAAGGGCAAGCTGTTGGAGGAGGGGTGGGGGTTTGGAACTCGATCTCCACTAGCATCGACCACAATCACCTATACTTGAACGGTTGATGTATGATGTAATAATGCCTTTAACATATGTGCCTCTCCAAACGATAACGAAATCAGTATTAATATGAGCGGATCAAGTGACTAATGAAGAAACACATATGTTTGAGAAACAGTCTCTTTTAATAATAATTTTTCTCATACCATGTATCTAATCAGATAAGTGATTGATCCGAAATTATAATCTGATACCTGATTGATTTAATATTATTGTAGTACAAGTGTATGTGATTGTTGAATAAATAGATCAGCGGAACTGGTTTGTTTTTACGTTAGTCGCATATGTATTTATTAGTTCTCCAAATGGGTTGAAAGAATTAATTTTTCTCTGCTTATGAAGAAATTGGACAAATAGAGACAAAACAAAATCAGAACTGCGCCAAACTATTTGAAGCAGAATCATAAAAATGAAATCGAGTATACAGGATGTCTGATGAGGAATGGAAAAACGTTTAGGTGGTGATGTCTCAAGGAGTGAGAAAATGCCATTTGAAATCATCTGAGGTTCATGGTTCCTGATATTAAGGGAGTTTTAGAGAAAATTACGAAATTTCAAATGACTATAATTCATTGATCCGATGATTTTTTCGAACGAACAATGATAAAGTGACTTCGAATCGTTTTGAATGAAAAATTTGAAATAAAATGAGATCCGGGCTCAGAAATTTTAGTTTTTCTGAAATTAGGAAAAAACAATACCATGTACGCGATTTTTAATTTTTTTGACTCTGAGTCTTTGAGTCTGAGAAAGCAGGAAAAATACTTTCGATTCAAAACTGCATTTCTTATCACATTTGGGTTGTTTCGTATTCCGTCACATGCGTTTATAATTCGCTGAATTAATTATTCCCTCGTTTTTATCTATTGTTCGTACATCATAGTTTTAAGGTGGCCCCAAAGGAAATCTGACGGTGTAATGTCTGGAGACCGAGGTGCCATGTTCTTGGACCACCACGACCTATCCATTTATTTGTCAGAGAAAGAAGGGAAAATTTGTGCCACTCGGGTTGACAGTTGAATTTGAAAGTAGTTTTCCTGCTCTCTCAGTCAAAAAAATTGAAAACCGCATAAATGGTGTTGTTTTTTCCTAATTTCAGAAAAAATAATTTTCTGGGTCTGGATCGGATGTTATTTCGAATTATCATTCAAACAAATTCGTACTCACTCTATCATTGGTCATTTGAAAAATTAAAGGATTAGCTCTTATATTTCCTGAATTATAGTTATTTGAAATTTCGTAATTTTTTCTAAACCGCCCTGTGAATCAGGAACCATGAACCTCAGATGATTTCAAATGTTATATTCTCACTCCTTGAGACATCCCTCATCATCACCCGAACGTTGTTCCATTCCTCACCAGACACCCTATATATTGACGACTGGTTAATCTTTTATGAAATAATGCAGAAGAGCTTGTAGTCGTGTTGGGTGGAAAAATTTTATCTTAAAATGTTGGGATAATTAATTGTTTTATTTTGATTCATGTTTTCTACAAAAAAAACGTGAAATTAGACTAACCGAGCCATCTTTCGAGAAAACTCGCTAAGGGTACTTTGGTGCAACATGAAATGCCAAAGTTAACTGGAAATAATTTTTTGAATCGCAACTGAATTAATTTCACTTTTTCAACAATGATATATATTACTTGGATTTCAGGTTACAATATTTAAAACTAGGTTTAATGGTGCTTTATAATATTGCCCATTCCAGGTGTTAAAACGTTTACACGATTATTGGATCTTTTAGATGTTTTATGAGGTTATGCTATATAGGGTCTTTCACGAGGAAACTCACCCATATTTATACGGGAAACTACTGAACGTATTTTCATGAAATTCATCATTTATAAGTATTTCACGATGCTGATGAAATCTAAAATATTTTCAAGGCATGAGCATCTCCGGTTTTTCCGGAAATGACGTCAACTTCCGTTTTTCAAATTACAACACCATTTTTTTATTGCAGAAATAGATTCCTTAGAAAATTTCAAGTTATTCTGATGTAACATTTTTCAGTTTTGGTTGGAAAATTCTCTCTGAGCGGGAAAATTCGAAAAAAAAATCGAAAATAGAGCTCCGCTGAAACAAGAGTAACTTCGAGGTTTTTGGATGGAGAATTTTCATTTTTGGGATTTTTCAAGATGTAAGATTGATGTATCCACTTTGAAAATCGAAATCGCGATTCATGATACAGGGGGTGAAAAAATCGCTTTCAAATTTAGGGATGACAAAATCGTGAAAAATCAATTTTTTCAAATTAGAACCTCATTTTTTTATGGCAAATATTGAATCTACGTTAAAAAATAATGTGAGTGTATGCATCACACCCTTGCCCTAAAGTGGATATTTTTTGAGTTATTCACAAAAAACTGTTTTTCGTCTTGAATTTTCAGCTATTTCTTTTCCCTTCACGCCAAAAAGATGAAATTTTCAGGAACATTCCTCGTGAAAGATCCTGTATAAACGTTCTTGCAACTACTATTGAACAAAAAATTGTTAGTTGGATCATAACTGACGTACCTGGAGCTCGGTACTAGGTTATCGTGTAGTTTTCCTGTATTATAGTGTCTTTTTTATTGTTGCTATCAAAATATCAAGGGTGAGTCTTCCGGATCTTCTTCACAGATAATAATTTTGATTAAAGATATCTTTATTTTTATTTGGTGGGCTAAAATTGATTTACCATTTATCGCGCATTAATAGAAGCAACAATTCGTTTCGAAACCGAATACGGCTTTATTGTAATATCTGCTGTTGTGTTTTCCCTCGAATTCTGACGAAATATGATCAAATTGGGGGATGGAGCACAGGAAGGCAATTTATACTACATAGAAGCCGTAAAAGCAGATAGAACGGCAGAACAGTAACATGACAGACCGTTAAATGTAGCAGCGATGAACAAGAAATTCAGTGCAGGGGTCTTCAATTAGCAGAGTTGCCAGTTATAATACCTTACCTCGGCTGAAGCCGCCATATCGACCATGTTGGCTGTTATACGACAAACACTTCAGATAACTGTTTATAACCGACATAAGACAAAGTGGTCTTAATTAAATTTATATAGTTTTCCCCTACCTCGTGCAACTAAGTTACGAAATTTTTGCCCCCTCTCACCCTGCCGCATTTCACGGCAAATGTCGTGGATATGTTTTTGAATAGGTCATACAACAACCGGTACCTTAATTAACAATATTTGAGCCATACGGAAGATGACCATAATATATGGAAACTGTTGGATAGTTTTCAATATTTTATCTAGTCCTATGAAATAGCATATTCAATACTCAACTTATTGTGACCAGTAATAGTATTTATACGATAACACAACAGTGTGTGTTATAATAACTCACACTAATAGTTGGATGAAGATTCTTGGAAAAACTTACGAAATGAATGAAAAAAATGAGGACAGCACTGACTTGAGGTCAGGAGCGTTTACACGCTTGCTCTACAGACTTTTTCCGTACTATGGAACAATGTGATACTAATACAATCGCCACGATGAATGAACAATTAAAAATAAATATTCATAGTTTTCCTTAAGTTTAGTGCTTTTCTAAATTTTGACAATATACATCATTCCACCGTCAATGAACCGAGCACTCGCATCCGGTACGTTCTGCAATCTTCAACTGCGTGTGATATGACCTGAATTACCGCACGTTGAATAATATATACTATCAATATCTGTGGTTAATAATAACATCTAATGAAGAAAAGATGTTGAAGAGCACTTATATTAGAGGTCACAAGGTTTTGCACGCTTATAACCAAGTCTGAATAACGAAAATCCACCCTGTATTGTGACAGTTTCGTGTTCATCGCGATAACTGTTTCAGCTCAAAATATGAAAACATAAAAAATTGATAATCAAAATGGTATTTTCAATTAGTTAAGGGGGGGCACATCTGATGTATTCCCGTTTAATTTCACTAACAATTCGGGGTAGATATCATTGTTCTTGTGTAAGTCGTAAATTTATATCCCAATGAGTTAATATTGAAATTTATGGCATTCATCTCACCCTATAGAACAGTTTATGTCTATCGCGATCATGTTTTGCCGCGCCAATTTGCGTATCTTTTAATTGGAACTATAAAAGCACCCCATTATATTCGTTACGCAAGGGGCGCAAATCCACCTACAACCAAACTACCAAGGGAATTTCACTGATTAACTTCGACCAGTTAGCACGTCAGTGTGTCTCGAACGGTTTTTTATTTTATTATTCGATAATATTTTTTCTCCAGTATTTATATAGTGGAAATCTTGCACTCATAATTGTTTTAACGGAATATTTGTATTTTATCTCAGGTTACTACTAAATGTATGTAGCAGGTTTGTCATTGTTTTCATAAATATAGTGAATAATTAATTTTTCGAAAATATCTGTTCTATATAGTTTTGAAACAACATGATTATTGTAAATAAATTGAGAAATTAATACATTTGAAGATTTGTGTTGGTAATTGATTTTTTTCTATATCTATACACAAAAATAAGATAAATTAATATTGATTAAATTAAAAAAGCTACTAACATTATATACAATGATATTTACAATGAAACTCAACTATGGCGAATGTTTATAAATCATTCATACATGATCGGCTATAGTGAAAACTACAGAAAAAATTCTAGATGTCGTGGTAAAGCACAGAAAGCTATATAGTAATGGGCAATTTGTGGAACCAAGTAAATGTCTCTGGAATTATTAGATATAGCAAAATGAAATTATATATATATTATATTATTTTAGTTTCTGATAAAACATTTTATTATGAGTACATAAATATCGGGTTCCATATTTCATTTCAATACCTACCGAGATATCAACAGAAAAGTATCTAAAGAAAGTAAAATTCTACTCGTAATATCCATTAAAGAAATAACTAATCATAATTATTAACTAAAACTAAATGATTTTCAACACATTGAAACTTTACTAAAATTAATGTATTCGATGTTCAAACTGAGCACCGTTTACTTCTTGAGAATAAGCGAGTCGGTTTGTAAATTCTCTAGTAACATTAGCTATTAATTCTAGTCGAATTCTCTGTATCTCGTGAGTTATTTCTGCAGATAATTCTTGCAAATTATTTGGTCTATCAACATAAAACTTGGACTTTAAATAACCGCACAGAAAATAGTCGAGTAGATTGAGGTCGGGACTTCGTGCTGGCCATTCATCCCCTTCTTCCAATCTATCTGTGATGAAATGTCCTATCAAAATAATCTCGAACATTGCGAGCTTAACGGGGAAGTGGCCCATTCTGCTGAAACCAGATATTATTTGGTAATTGTCCATTTACCTCCAATTCCGGAATCACTTGTGTCTAAATATCTGTAAATACCTATCTCCGTTTAAAGTTTTTTGTAGGAAGGAGGGTCCCACGATTCTGTTCTTATAAATGCCAGAACAAACATTCAATTTCTGGGGATGTTGTGTATGAGCCTCTTGAACCCAATGAGGATTAGTTTGTGACCAGTTATGCAGTTATGTCGATTAACTGTACCGTTTTAACTGTACCGTTTAAACAAAATGTAGCTTCGTCTGTAAACACCACATTTCTAATAAAATTATTATTTGTTACAAATATCCATGATCGTTTCACAAAATTGTATACGTCTGTCGAAATCGTCTTCGGACAGTTCTTGAACAACGCGAATTTTGTATGGATGATGTTTTTCTCGCCTTACCACCTATTCTTCCTACTGAACAACGGCTAATTCCTGTATATTGGAGAGGTCAGTAGTAGATAAGTGAGGATTTTCTTCCAAAGATATAGCAACATTTTGAGCTACACCTTCTTTTGTTGCACTTTTTAACCGTCCACTCCTAGGTACATCGCTAAACTGTTCTACTTGTATCATACCTTCGCAAATTTTTCGTCACTACCGAACGGGATATTTGTGCGTTAGGATGAACAATGTTAAAAATGTTACAATGTTCTTGATGCGCTTTCTCCTCTCCCCATATACCCAAACATCATTAATATTTCTATTCTTTCTCTGTCACTTAATTCGGCCAATCTACCATCAAATTGAAAGAATATAATCTTTTACGTTCAAGTTCAAATACTAATAACTTATTTTAACAACTACTGTCACTTCTACAATGAATTTCATAGGCTACTAGATACCATTAAATTTTTCCTTTCTATAGTTACTTTTTTGTTAATATCTCGTTAGGTATTGAGAAAAAAAATTATCGAACCCGATATCTTTGTGCTCGTAATAAAATGTTTCATAAGAAACTATAATAATATACAAGGTGTGTTCCGGAAAAACCGGAGGTTCGAAATTATTTAGTAATATCAACACAAATAGGCAATATACTGCAGTATCCATCTTGCAAATTTCGTTTTGATATCTGTAATAATTCCAGAGATATTCACTTGGTTCCACACATTTGCCCATCACTGTATATCAAATTATACATCAGGAATATAACTTAAAAACAAGAAGTAAAGATAAAAATATGGCCCAATCATCAGATAGAATACCAAAGGTACTGATGATGGAAGGACAAAACAACACAATGAGAAAAAATCCTATGCAAATACAAAAAAACTTATAACAAAGCAGTTGGTATTTCAAACTGATAATATACAAATTCGACAAAAGTCAACTAGTCAACCATAAAGTAATATGTGAAAGAATGTATACTTCAAGTAGGAATAGCAGCTCTGGATCATGAAGAAGACGGATAAAACATAAAGAATGGGAAGGAAAATATCAATCTGATTATGAAGCTAAAGAAATAATCATTCCAAAAAAATTTTATACGACTGCACTTTCTTGAAAAAAAAATTATTTCCCAAGTGGGAAAAATATGATAGCTTAAGAACTAATAGAATTTGAGATGATTAGAAGGAAAAACATTGTACGAATATGCTCACAGAACAAATATCAGAATTAGACACCAATGAAAAATGCTACAAGTTCTAACGGAAGAAGTTACAATTGTATCAGATAAAGATGAAATAGAAGCCGTAAAATTAAGTAACAAACTGTTAGGTAATAACAACGAGATGATAAAATATCAATGGGATGTTACATAAAATCCATAATCTCGGAAAGAACTGCCAGAATTATTATATAGAAATAAGGGTAGATCATTGTTAAAATAGAAAGGTTATTAGCCGGGTTTTAAATAATGAGATAAAGAAAGATATAGAAGCCAAAAATGGTGGAGACCAAGCTGACTTCACAACACTGTAACAAGAAAATTCTTCAATTTGCAGATAACGAACAGAAAATTTTCGAATAATTGATTTCACCTTGTTATAAAGAAAGTAATCATCCCTATACAAACCAATATCCGTGGCGACCTAACTTGCTAGTGTTGATAGTTGTACGTCGTTTACCTTGTGTCCCTAATTCCCTCAACAAATACCCTTATCGCCAAACGTATCCTAAGCTATTTGTTCGGTTTATGAAACAAATAGGTACTTTATGAACATAAGTAATTTAATCTTCGATGATCTCTCCTTCCCACATAAATAAATCCGTGAAGAAAAATTGCAATTTATCAACAGAATGAGGACCTTTAGTGACAATAGGTAATCTTGAATAGGATTGTGCATCTTTCTGGTAGAATTATTTACCAACGTAGTTTTGAAAATATGATCTCCGGAATCTTTTGATCTCAAATTACGAATATCAGTTAGATTTTACCTAATCTTCAAGAAGAATCATAACTGTTACAAATCACAGTTTCAAATTGGGATGGAAAATGGCATTTGCATAAACAAAATCTGTTCCTGGTGATTTCGAAACCCAGATGTGCCCAGGAGTGCCTTATATAGGTTTTAGTTCTGTACTGATGGCGATATTAGACATTTTAGCTATCATATTATTCGTTGAAGTTACAGCGACTAAACCGAAAGAAATGGGGATATGGTCAAATAAATTCTATCTGAAACTTGTCGCTTAATTTCAATGAAATGGTATCGGCCTTTTCAGAGATGAAAGAATTGGAACATGAAATCTTTTTAAATATATTTTAGATATGGAAAAAGGTGTTTCTTCAGGTCTCAAAACAAAGATTAATGGAGCAGACATAGTCACTTCATTAAAAAAAAAAGCTCAGAAATTTTTGTTATGTACTTATATAAGAGTATTGTAAACAAAATCTCTGAAACAACTTAGCGGATTCAAGTTCGATGCAATAAGAAGGCAAGAAAAAATTGAGCAAAAAAGATCGAAAAACTTACTACTGCTGAGACGATCTCTCCATGCTATAGGATTGGCGACGAGTCCTTGGAAGCCGGGCCAGTAAAGTCCACTGGTAGTTCGCGATAATTCCACCGGCGGTTTGTTCACTGAATTAGCAGCATGATGATGAAAAAAAGCAGCTGCTGCAATATTGAAACCCCTGAGGCCAGCAGCATTGGTAGCAGCCTGGCTGTTCGAGGCCATACCTAAGGAATTCTGCGAAAAGCCAAGGCTATGGGGGAAATGAAGTGGGCCAGCCGTGACCTGAGTTGGCCTAGACAGTATATGGTCAATACCATGAGGATTTGCTCCTTGCGAACTATTACTATTGCCACCAAGAGGACTGCGTGAAGATGCCAAGCCGGAGCGTTCTACATGTAAATTTGTACGCTCCAGCATAGCGTCGGAGTCGTTTTTATCTTGATGGTGCATGTGTTCTGGGGATAAATGCTGATGGGCCTTCATTTCCGTCATCGAGTGCAAGGCTGCCAATGGAGCTGCGAGCATGTTTCTATGCTCCAGGTTGAGGAAGCTTAAGTTCTGATGCTGACTAGCGAATTCTAACATTTTCGATACGGGGGGTGGTGGTGTCACCGATACTTCGGAGCGATCACTAGAAGCGTCACTGTGTTGTGTCATTGCCGATGGAGACGCCGTGGCTGAGGATTATGCGACGCGTGTTTAACGCGTCTTCTGGTCCTTCTTGTCGGATCACGCGGCCACGTGTTCGCAACTGCACATCACCGCACTTGAGGTCACTGAATTGGAATGTCTGAAAGTGTCACCGTCCAACACCGACCGTGGTAGAGCTGTCAGCCGTTGCTGACGATCTAATGCTAGGTGAGATGGTGGGCGAGGCTTAACGGAGAGGGGAGCTGTATGAACTCTTATGCATGTTAAATATGTGCTACTGTTAAAGTTCATTATTCTGGCCTGCACGGCGGGGTTGGCCGCCCTTCATCCCTTGCGCCGCTTTATTTTTAAAAGAGATTAATGCTTTTTTCATTGGTTGAAAGGAGGTCCTATCACCCTGATTGGTGCGAGCGTCAATCCCCGGAAACGCCCGCCATTGTTTCGCAGCCCGCCCAAACCCCCACCGGCGCCGCGTATTATCGTAGTGTGCATGAGACTCAATCTGAAGATATTTTACCGGAACAAAACATGTTAGCGGTGCAAGTTGGGCTCGACTGTCTCACGTCTCCTCGGTTATCCCTATCTTTTACCGGTAAATCTCTCTCCACCCTTTTACGCTACTCGATCTACCCTATTAATTCAATATTTATTATTGATCTAGTCATGTCGACTTCATTTTTCCTATTAATCATTTTTATTAATGAGTTCAATTCGTTTTATATATCCAACCGAAGACAATTATTTTTATGTACTCATTATGTTCGATGGTTATCGGTAATTTGGAATGATTCGTTGAACATCGATTATTCCAAATTAATCTTTTTATGGCTGATTTAATTATTCAGATTTATTTATCCCAATGTATTATTCTCGTCTATATTTACTTGGTTTTTAGTGATTCAGTAATTAATATTTCTGTTTATGATCAAACGACGTATCGGGCTGTGCATTATAATCAAATTTGGACTGGAAAAACACATGCATTAAGATGATTATCACACAATGATTAAATTTATGTTATATTTGTATGAAATAAATTGAACAGATATCAACAACCTCTTTTCTGGTATGTTTGGAAATGTCAACGTAATATGATTTTTGTCATTATTCAATTTCTGAATGCGTTAAGTAAACTCTTTAAATGTTCTGTCATTGATTGCTCTTTGGTTTTGTTTTATACAGGGTGAATCTTTGACCATTGAGTTAATTTTAACCATAGGTTCTAGAGATCAACAGAAACACTTTTTTCCCATTCAGTGTTTCCATATTCAGCTGCGTTAAAAAGATATAAGCATTATAAGTTTTCACATTGGGCAAATACCCCTCTGTAGTCCAGTTTATTTTGAGTGAAAATTGCCTTCCACAGCATCCACTATTGAATCTGAATTGTTTAAAGACGTTATTTTTTCTCTAAGAAAAGATTCACTCACCCATGTTTCATCAGATGATTATATCGATTTAATTCCTTTCAATTTCAAATATCTCACAAATGGTGGTGCAATTTAGGAAAAAAGATGACGAAAGATTTTATCTGCAAAAAAGACTAATGATTCTAGGAAAGATACGGGCCTTTAGTTCAAGTTAATTTGTTTTTCATGCAATTTAAAAAATCTGTACAGTAGTATTGAGAAATGGAATAAATCTATTGATGCCAAAATTTGCATGACTGTTATCAAAAATCTTCTACAAGAGATCATTTCAATTGATATTGTCGTTTGAATATTACAGGTGAAAATGCAATTTTTTAATGAGGTTCCAACACACTATATCTTTTGAACGAGGCCAAATTTGGAGAAATATTATAGGAAGAAAATATTTCTTTTGACGTCAAGAATCTATGGTTAAAATAAACGCAGTGGTCAAACACTCACCTTGTATAAATGAGTAATATTAGTATGTATTTTTTTTAAATTAATTATCATGTTTTAAAAATATCCTTTCCGTGGATGTGATCACTTTTGATTTCAGAATGAAAGAATAAGTTATCTTACGGTATTTTGAGAATAACATGAAGGAATATGACAATTAAATTAACGATTTATTACTTAAAAATAAAATTTACAATAAAATATACATTTTGTTGTATATTTTTTTATTCCAAAATCAAAGGATATGACATCCACGTAAGGGACATTTTTATGACTTGATAATTAATTTAACAAATACTAGGTACTTATATCGGGTGTCTCAAGGTGGGTTACCTATTAAATTATTATGGAAACTATTCATGCAAAATAATTCGAATTTTGTATATCAACATAAGCTTATCTAAGGTACATTTATGAAATAATTTACAATTCCCAGTGCTGCCAGATTTGTGAAGATTTGGCAACAGCCTTCATATTTTAAATGGGACACCCCGTATTTCTTTGTTTTTTATGATTCTCCATAAAAAATTAAATGAATTCGTATATTCTTATATCAATCTTCAAGTCTTTTCGTGTAAGAAAGTATTTTTTTTAATTTTAAATCAAATTTGCGCGTCACATAAACGGCTGTGTTTCGCTCAATATTCGGTATTTTCATTTCAAATTCGGCATGATCTTAGATGAAAGTTTGATCTGCGCCAGCATTTCTGAATGTTAGTTGTCAGTTATACAGAGTGGTCAAAAAAAATTACCACTTGTCAAGTAAAAAACTCGACTTAAAGAGCACAGACAAAATATCAATACATAGAAATTGAGGCATATTAAATCAATCTGAAATTCAATAAACGCAATAACTTAGAATTCACACAAGATAGGTGTAAGGAAATGTATAGAAAAATTGTAGATTTTATTTAATTATATCTAAAAAAAATCACGATCGCACTGCACTGTTTCTTTATGCAGAAATGAAAATAACCCTTATACAGGGTGAGTTTTTGACCACTGCGTTAATTTTAACCATAGGTTCTTGAGATAAAATGAAACGCTTCTTTCCCATACCGTAATTCCATATTCAGCTGCGTTAAAAAGTTATAAGCATTTTAAATATCCACATTGGACAAATACCCCTCTGTAGTCCCGTTTAGTTTGAATGAAAATTACCTTCCACAGCATCCATTATTGAATCTGAATTGTTTAAAAACATTATTTTCCCTCTAAGAAATGATTTACTTACTCATGTTTCATCAGATGATTATATCGATTTCATTCCTTTCAACTTCAAATATCTCAAGAATGGTGCAATTTAGGAGAAAAGATGACGAATGAATTTATCTGCAAAAAAGATTAATGATTCTAGAGAGTACAAGATACGGAACTTCATATCAAGTGATATTTGTTTTTCATGCAATTTAACCAATCTGTACAGAAGTAGTGAGAAACCCACTAGAAATGGAATAAATATATTGATGTCAAAATATGCATGACTGTTATCAAAAACCTTCTACAAGAGATCATTTCAATTGATAATGTCGTTTGAATATTACAGGTGAAAATGCAATTTTTTATGAGGTTCCAACACACTATATCTTTTGAACGAGGCCAAATTTGGAGAAATATTATAGGAAGAAAATATTTCTTTTGACGTCAAGAATCTATGGTTAAAATAAACGCAGTGGTCAAATACTCACCCTGTATAAATGAGTAATATTATTATGTTTTTTTTATTTATTATCATATTTTAAAAATGTGCCTTCCGTATATATTACTTTCGATTTCGGAATGAAAAAATAAGTTATCGGCATTTATAGTAATTATATAAAGAAATATAACAGTTAAATTAACGATTTATTACTCAGAAATAAAATTTACAATACAATATAGATTTTGTTGTATATTTTTTTATTCCAAAATCAAATCACATCGACGGAAACGACATTTTTAAGACTTGATAATCTAGATAATTAATTCAACAAAATCTAGGTACTTATATTGGGTGTCCAAGGTGGGTGACCTATTAAGTTATCATGGAAACAATTCATGCAAAATAATTCAAATTTTGTATAACAACATAAGCTTATCTAAGGTACATTTATGAGATAATTTCAAATTCCCAGTGTTGCCAGATGTGGGAAGATTTGGCAACAGCTCTCATATTTTAAATGGGACATCCCGTATTTTTTTTATGATTCTCCATAAAAAATCAAATTAATTCTCATATTCCCACATCATTCTTCAACTCTTTTCGTGTTATAAAGTATTTTTTTAATTTTAAATAAAATTTGAGCGCCACAAAAATTGCTGTGATTCGCTCAATATTCGAGATTTCTATTTCAAATTTGGCATGATATTAGATGAAAATTTGATCTGCGCCAGCATTTTTGAATCTTAGTTGTCAGTTATACCGAGTGGTCAAAAAAAAATTACCATTTGTCAGGTAAGAAAATTGAATAAATCTCGACTTGGAGAGCACAGACAAAATATCAATACGTACATAGAAATTGAGGCATATTAAATCAATCTGAAATTCAATAAACGAAGATAACTATACTGAGTGTCTAATTTAAAAGAACATTTTTGTGAGTTGACAAATGGTATGGCTGGATCAAACTATTATCTAAGATCATGCCAAATTTTGAACTGAAATCTCGAGTATTGAGCTTAATATAGCCATTTCCTCTCAAATTTGAATTAAATATTTTTTTATAATTTATAACTCATAAACCGTTTTAGATAGATATATTGAAGTGAACTAAATTAATTGGAGTTTTAGACGGAGAATTATAAAAAAATGAAAGCTGTTGCCAAATCTGGCGACACTGGAAGTTTGAATGTATTTCATAAGTGTACCTTAGATAACCTAATATACACCTAAAAAGTTTGAAATATTTTGCATGAATAGTTTCCATAATAACTTAATAGGCCACCGACATTGGGACATTCGATATTAATCATTTGTATATGCTATATACAGGGTGGCCATTTGAAAACGAAACAGACGAGATTACAGACGAAATAAAATTTTTCGATAGAAATGCTCGGACAGGTCGATTTCTGTTTCGAGGGGGACAACTTAAGATGTAGGTTACGGACGCATAGCGCTTCAACCCTTGCTACTACAACCCTCACCCCCAAATTTTGAATAGGGAAGATCGGGTGAGTGATACCTCATTTGAAAGGTATTTTTATACTGATTTCAGCACAGTAATTGTTTTTTCATTTTATGCATTCGTTCTCGAAATATTCATGCGTTAATTAATTTTTTGCGAATAATTGACATTTCGTGCTTCGAAACACCAGAATTTCCGTACTTGTATTTGAAATTGCAAAACATCTACCACTGGGCAAATGAAGTCATACCGTACGTGTTAATGCTACTAAGGTCAGATGTTCGACTAGCTGTTTTATTCACTGAAATCATTCTCCAACTGTACGGTATCAGAACGATTTGAAGTATTGATCTAAGAAATAAGAATTTTCAAAGTAAAGTAAATAATTTATAAAAAACTCACATCAATTAATTAAATATTCAAATTGTTCACCATTAGCTTCCATACAATGAAATTTAATTGTATTTAACCTCATTCATACTTCTTCCAAGTTACAACTTGCTCCGATGTATATTCTAGAAGTTATTGAGAAATCCAAATTTCAGATGTTCATAACTCTTGAAGCATTCGACGGATTTGGCGCAATACCGACCTTGACCGATATATTCGGACAATTAATCTGTTCTGAAAATATAGAAACTTCAGCTAATCACTTTCGGAAGATACGATATCACGCTGTTTTAGTATAACAAGCGCGCAAAAATTGAGATTGCTTCAGGCGGCCCTACATAGACAGAATTACATGATATGACAAGAAATAAAATATAGTCCTTACTTCATGTAGACACCCGGTGTAATATTAAAATATCAATTGTTTATTATTTACGTCCTGCAAATCAAAATTGGTCATTTAGTGACCATTAGTTTCACAATGTAGAAGTTGAAAATTAGCAACTGAAAATAACTTTCCACTAGTGCAACCCGACTAGAAGCTGTAGATGACGTTAATGGGGAGAACGCAGACGGAGTAGCGGACCTGAACCGAAGATAGGAGTGCTCTGCATATCATTAATCTTAATTAAAGTTGAATTTAGTTATCTACCATGTATACCGATGTCTATTAGTAACGCATTTCATGAGAAAATGGGTCCGAATATCCGTTAATTACAATGCTCATTTCTCCTCGAATCAATCAACTCTATCGAAATCTTTTCTACCGACATTCGTGATTCATCCAAAATCTTTACAGATGTAATTATAGTAATTTTAATTAAGTCATTGATCCTTCACAACTTTGTGTATGGCTATAACAAGTCGAATAAATAACGAGTAATAACCTCAGATTATATAACAATAGACCTCTTAATTTACATTGAAAAGTGTCGCATCTGAAACTTAGAGCAGGTCGATTGTAACGTATTGAGCTGGTCCACTCAGGTTCATGTTGCCAAACTGAACTTTTTCTCCAATTTGCATTCAAAACATTGTGTAAAATTTTATATTTTAAATTGAAACTGCCTCATCGGATATATTAGCAAGAAGTAAAAGAAAAACTTTAGATTCTGCTATTTTATGTCAGAGACCGCAGATGGAAAGAAATTCAGATGAAAGTCAAGACAACGCTGCCGCATTCTCTACTTGACAGTTTGAAGTTCACATGATGTTTAGAAGACGCACGTTGCCACCTCCGTATCGAAAATAAATACGCAAATTGAAGAAAATTTGTGAGAGTCAGTATTAGGTTTTTCATATTTTTTATTGTTTATTACTTTTCATCGCACTAAAAATGGTTCGTAAGTGTTAAAGTTGTAGTAAAGACAGGAATTTTAATCAGAATTTATCGTTCCATAGGTAACTGTAGTGTTAGAAACAAAGTATTTATTTATTTACATGTCCAGTATCGTAGAAAGTTTTGATAAGGAAGTTTTTAATGAGATTATTATAAGATAAAATGAGGTTTTCTTGAATTAAGGTTCTCAGATGACGATGAAAGAAGAAGAATTTGGGCTTCGCTGTTATGATGGTCAAGTATTTGCCCAACGACAGCAATTTTCATTTGTTCAGATCATTTTAATCCTGAAGATAATGTGATCCGAGTAAATGGAAGAAGATTTACTGTGAGGTTTCACAAGAGACTTTCAATGAGGGAGTAAAAACAAATCCACATTTTACAAAGGAATGCTTTGTCTATCTTATACAGGGTCTTTCACGAGGAACCTCACCCATATTTATACGGAAAACTACTGAACGTATTTTCATGAAATTCAGCACTTATAAGTATTTCACGATACTGATGAAATCTAAAATATTTTCAAGGCATGAGCACCTCCGGTTTTTCCGGAAACGACGTCAACTTCCGTTATTCAAATTAGAACACCATTTTTTTATTGCAGAAATAGATTACTTAGAAAATTTCAAGTTATTTTGATGCAACATTTTTCAGTTTTGGTTGGAAAATTCTCTCTGAGCAGGAAAATTGGAAAAAAAATCGAAAATAGAGCTCCGCTGAAACAAGAATAACTTCGAGGTTTTTGGATGGAAAATTTTCATTTTTGGGATTTTTCAAGATGTAAGATTGATGTATCCACTTTGAAAATCGAAATTGCGATTCATGATACAGGTGGTGAAAAAATCGTTTTCAAAGTTAGGAATGACATAATCGTGAAAAATCAATTTTTTGCACATCAGAACCCCATTTTTTTATGGCAGATATTGAATCTACGTTAAAAAATAATGTGAGTGTATGCATCACACCCTTGCCCTAAAGTGGATATTTTCTGAGTTATTCACAAAAAACTGTTTTTAGTCTTGAATTTTCAGCTATTTCTTTTCCCTTCACGCCAAAAAAGATGAAATTTTCAGGAACTGTTACTTAAACCATGTTTTAGATTTTACTACCCTAATATGCAAGAGAAACAAGTTACAGGTTGTTCCTAAACATATGGCGAATTTGGATTCGAATTTGTATCGGAAACCTCTTTATTTCAACTAATCGGCCATCGGTTTTCTCTCCAGTGATAAATAAATAATTCCTTATGAACCATATGCAAAAAGTTACCGTGTTTTACATTCTTTTTTTTTAATGATAGATATCATTAATTACATCTGCCAAACTCCTCTTTATTCAGTAGAATTTGTGTTTACTATTAATTTGGTGATAATTCGTATTAAGTTATAAAATCGATCACTATGCCTAATTTTACCAATGAAGATTATTTAAATCTCATTCTACTTCATGGAGAATGTAATAAAGTTGTAGATAGAACGATTTGACTGTTCATTGAGAGGTTTCCTGACCGACCCAGACCAACGAGAGATACCATTAACAGAACCATGACAAACTTGAGAAATGTCGGATCTTTCGTTAAGAAAACTACACGAGTCAGAAATGCGTTCAGGTTTGTTTAGATTTTTAGATTCATAGTTTTGAAACTCAATTTGGTTTTTAAACGATGAAATAAGAAGAGCAACGCACGAAGCATTCCTGAGACGTATGAATAAATGTCTAGAAATTAACGGTCAAAACTTTGAGCATCTTCTCTAGTTATAACTGCGAGAGTTTGCCATGGTTCTCCTAATAGTAACTTGAAGTCGGTTTCAAGAAGGGGTGAAAAATCTACAGCATGGTTCAAATAACAGTTCCTGAAAATTTCATCTTTTGAGAATAGCTGAAAAAAACAGATTTTTGTGAATAACTCAGAGAATATCCACTTTATTGCAAGGGTGTGATGCATACACTCACATTATTTTTTAACGTAGATTCAATATCTGCCAAAAAAAAAATGGGGTTCTAATTTGAAAAAATTGATTTTTCATCCCTAACTTTGAAAGTGATTTTTTCACCCCCTGTATCATGAATCGCGATTTCGATTTTTAAAGTGGATACATCAATCTTAGATCTTGAAAAATCCCAAAAATGAAAATTTTCCATCCAAAAACCTAGAAGTTATTCTTGTTTCAGCGGAGCTCTATTTTCGATTTTTTTTTCGAATTTTCCCGCTCAGAGAGAATTTTCCAACCAGAACTGAAAAATGTTACATCAAAATAACTTGAAATTTTCTAAGGAATCTATTTCTGCAATAAAAAAATAGTGTTGTAATTTGAAAAACGGAAGTTGACGTCATTTCCGGAAAAACCGGAGGTGCTCATGCCTTGAAAATATTTTAAATTTCATCAGCATCGTGAAATACTCATAAGTGCTGAATTTCATGAAAATACGTTCAGTAGTTTCTCGTATAAATAGGGGTGAGGTTCCTCGTGAAAGACCCTGTATAGTCTAAGTTAATAACTAAGTTTCTAGATAATATACGCTGACCGAGTAAGTACCTAAACGACTTAAAGTATCCAGAATTACTATGCCAAATGTTTAAGACAGCTATTGAAACCAGTCGACCTCAGCGGTAGTCTGTGAATGGAAAAAAAATTTAACAAAGAATTTGTCTCAAATTTTGTATTTTGGACAAAATTTCGTGTGCTGCGAATGCTGGAAAAGGATTATCTGTTTCATCAAAAACCCACGGGTGTGAATTTTAATAACCCTTTGAAATGGTCGGGAGATCGTCGAAGATTGACCTCGTTCAAGAGGACCGTCGAACTCTTCAACATACGATAACGTTGAAAGAATCATGGAAATTGTGCTCCAAAATGTCATGCTAGCGTTAGAGAGATACCTCTGGATCTCAACATCTCTAGTGAATTCGCTCGTTTGATTTTAGTGAACCAATTGGGCATGAGGCGCGTCGCCACGCGTCTCGTTCCGTTAGAGCTAAATTTTCCTCAAAAACAGTACCGGATGCAGTCATGCTGGATCGTGTGAATTCCGATTCCACGTTCATGGGAAAGATCATAACTGGTGACGAGACACGGGTGTATGAATACGATACACAAACGAGCCAACTATAGCTCATATATATCCTTTTGAAATTGCTTACAACAAAAATTGATTGATTTTATTTTTCATCAATTTCCTACTAGGAATAGAAACCAGGTAGACGTTTCTTGTTCGAATCTCAAATGAATCTATCGTAGTGTTCCAAAAAGACAACGAAAATGGCAATTTTTAAAAGATTTTCATTAAATCATTTCCATCAACGTCCATGATGAAATGAAAACTTGCTTTCCAGCGCGACGAATTGAATAAATGAAGAACTCTGAAATGGAAAAAAAACCTTCCCCTAAGGAGTCTTCATTAGCAAATGTTCCCAGAATATCAATTGATTAATGGCCATAATAATTGAATCATAAGGCTCGAATATAAAGAACCATGATCGAATACATTTTTCTCGGAGGTTCGAAAAAGTTTTCAGTGACAGTTTGCGAAGGAGGGTGGTTTATTTGAATGAATGTGTTGAAGGGGACGGAGCGTAGTCTCGACCACAGTTTAGTAGTGATTTAATATAGGAAAAAGGGACCTAATTTAATATCTAGTCATTCTAGTCCCTCTGTTATAAGTAACGTTACAAAAGGCTATCATCCTAATGCCGATAAAGCTTTAACTTAATTTGCGACTTCTGTGTTGTAACGGGTACGTTTCTCTATCGAACAGCTATAGATTTATTTATATACAGTGAAGAGTCGCAGTTAATTTTCTTTACATATACATGTGCTGGAAATAAATTATTCACCGTTTGAAACTTTACCCAAATTTTTCCAAATAAATAAAAATAAATAAAGTTTTCTTATTTTTGCATCTTCATAAAGTTGAATAACCTGCTCAACTAGATGTAATAAACCTTATATTACGAAATCCACTATCTAACCTACCCGAGAGAATTAATGACGTTGATAGGACATACTTTTACAAGATCATTTACCGGAAAAATCGTATTAGTACATTGTAAATTTAAAAAGTTATACAATTATAATAAAGAGGGTGAAAATGTGGTGTTTAGTATTTTATTTATAACTAGAGAACAAACGATGTCTATGGAGTTTGAAAAAAGATACTCAAAAAGGAGGAAGCTTACTGAATAATTGTTTAGATCCCGAAACTGCATCACTATCATTAATAATTATACTTCAAAGTTGAAAATTGCCTTTTGCGCGCCATATTGAGGTTAAGCGCATGGTGCCACATGTTACAATAATTTTTTTAGTTATATATAGTTATATAAAGGGAATTTATAAATCTGACAAAGTTATAATATAATCTTAACATTTCCAAGACCTGACTCCTGTTGAAATTTTTACTTAAGTTAATTTCCCAGTAACTTAGACCATCGTTAATCAACAAATGTTACCGGGTAAATATTCAAATAATCGCCATGAAATTTTCCCAATTCTTGAAGCCTTTCTTATATACTCATTAAATGACACAGTGTGATGAAAGTTTGAATTTATTCAACACCTCGTTGAAGTTTACTTTTTAACTTCAAAAATAAAGAAAACATACAGTGACGTTCAATAAATTTTTTTTTCGTTTGTTTAAAAATTTAATGTCCATTTGTTTATAACATGTTTATGAACAGAAAATAATGGATATTTTCATAAATAAATGGAATATTTCAATATTATTAAAAATACAGGGTGCTCGGCACATGGACCGTCAAATTTTTTTGGGTCGTTGGTAGGGTCATTTGCTACCTTTTCAGTCTTGGAACCTGGGTCCTTAGTATTACGGTTACGGAGGTATGATTTTTTATTGGGTTTTCTAAATTACCCAAAATGTACCCTTCGAAGCCCCATAACTTTTTTTGCGTGTGCTTTTACATGCATTTTTTTTATTGTATTAAGTCTACATGAGTGTGTGTTTAAAAAAAAACGTATTTATTGTTACAGATAACACCACAAAATTAACACCTGGGCCTTTTATTAAAAAAAAAATTATGAAAGTATGAAAACAACTCCACTCCTATTGAAATTTAAAAAAACGTTACAGCTATTACAAACTTAGATTTATTTTAAAATGTTCTTTGGTTTATAACGTTGCTAACCATATGCTTTTACGTAAGTCAATAAAAAAATAATACTGCAAATAAGGTTTTAGTCAGAAGAGTGAAGAAAGTCGCACCTAAATAAAAGTACGGATTTCGACACAACACAGCGAGCAAGGAAATTTTACCTGCCCGTTTTAGACGCGTGTGAATTATTATTACTATTTCTGTCCTTAGGTTAGATTGGGTTAGTCGCCGCTGACTTGATCCTACCGTCATTCGAGATTTAACTGTCTCTGCTGTTGGAAGTGTCTGTGCCGCGTTGTTCAGTTTTTAAATTTGTATTTTTTTGTTTTTGTTACTTTTATCGACTTTTTGCTACTGTTGTTTTAATTTTGGTTGTTGATATGCCTAATTTCATCAACGCTGAGTATGCTGATATGGTGATGGCATATAGTATGGCAAGGCCGATGGTGTTGCTTGTGCAGCTCAAAGATTTATCAAGCCAAATTTCTAATCGAAGATTACCCCACCACGAAACATTCTCGACGACTTATCGACGATTAGAGAGACTGGAAACTTAAATTTTCAAGAGCCTCGGGTCAATGTTAGGCAACACCATGTAGCAGTTGACGATCAAATACTTCAAGCCTTTGAAGACCCGAGGCTCTTGAAAATTTAAGTTTCCAGTCTCTCTTAATCGTCGATAAGTCGTCGAGAATGTTTTGTGGTGGGGTAATCTTCGATCGGGAAATTTGGCTTGATAAATCCTTTGAGCTGCACGAGCAACACCATCGGCCTTGCCATATGCCATCACCATATCAGCATACTCAGCGTTCGTGGAATTAGGCATATCAACAACCAAAATCAAAACAACAGTAGCGAAATGTCGATAAAAGTAACAAAAACAAAAAAATACAAATTTAAAAATGAACAACGCGGCACAGACACTTCCAACAGCAGAGAGACAGTTAAATCTCGAATGACGGTAGGGTCAAGTCAGCGGCGACTAACCCAATCCAACCTAAGGACAGAAATAGTAATAATAATTAACACGCGTCTAAAACGGGCAGGTAAAATTTCCTTGCTCGCTGTGTTGTGTCGAAATCCGTACTTTTATTTAGGTGCGACTTTCTTCACTCTTCTGACTAAAACCTTATTTGCAGTATTATTTTTTTTCATTGACTTACGTAAATAGCATATGGTTAGCAACGTTATAAACCAAAGAACATTTTAAAATAAAACTAAGTTTGTAATAGCTGTAACATTTTTTTAAATTTCAATAGGAGTGGAGATGTTTTCATACTTTCATATTTTTTTTTTAATAAAAGGCCCAAGTGTTAATTTTGTGGTGTTATCTGTAACAATGAATACTTTTTTTTTAAACACACACTCATGTAGACTTAATACAACAAAAGAATGCATGTAAAAGCACACGCAAAAAAAGTTATGGGACTTCGAAGGGTACATTTTGGGTAATTTAGAAAAACCTAATAAAAAAATCATATATATATATCGTATTCAGTGTTAAGAAAATGAAAAAATGATACTGCAGATATTTATTTTTTCTTAATTGACAATTATAAGGGATGCTCCAAAAAATATTATGGGTAAACAAAGTTCAGTTTGTTGGTAAATTAACTTGAGTGAAAAGTTCGAACGAGAATCAATGCCTTGAAGTGTTAAGATTATATAAAGGATCTTTCAACAAGAAGTTTGTTTTTGAATTGAAACATCTACCACATGACAGCATAGACAGTTAGTATTTTGACACATTCACAGTATATGCTTTGGCAATTATTGCAATGAATTCAAATTCGCTCGAAAATCGCATTAAAATCTACTATGAAAATGGTGGTTCTGTTAAAATTACATTCCGTAATGAATATTAAAAGAAAACAATTATTTTTGTCTAATTTTCACTTTATTAATACTATTACACGACCGGTTTCGGTTGTTAAACCTAACACCAGAAGATGGTTTAACAACCGAAACCGGTCGTGTAATAGTATTAATAAAGTGTAAATTAGACAAAAATAATTGTTTTCTTTAATATTCAAGATGGATTTTCACAAAATAAATGAGTCATCAATTCATTCTACATTCCGTAATATTCGTGATATTTTCAGACAACATAATCGACCATCTGAGACCGCTATTTGGTCGCTTAATTTGAATCGAATGTGCCAACACCAACGCGTGTTCGACAGGGCCGTTCAACTGAAAACATCGCAGCCGTGAGCCACAGTGTTGAAGAAGATCCAAATTTGTCAATTTCTCGACGTTCTCAACTACTGGGGTTAGCCCAAACCACCACATGAAGAATTTTGCATAAGGATTTGGCATTGAAGCCTTACAAGATTTAACTAGTGCAGAAATTGAAGCCGACCGACCTTCACATCGCCGTAGATTCACTCAATTCATTCTGGAGCAACCCGTTGGTTTTTCTGAAAAAACTAATTTTTTCAGAGGGAGGCCATTTCCACTTGGCAGGGTACGTCAACAAGCAAAACTGCAGCATTTGGGTTTCTGAATATCCTAGAGCGATTATTGAGAAGCCTTTGCATCCTCAACGTGTCACTATATGGTACGCTATGTGCTCTGGAGTAGAGGTGGGCGATTATGAGATATACTAACGAAATCATTCGATTATAGAAATGTCTCGAGATATCTCGATTATAAATAACGGTTAGTAGTTACTAATACTAATCTGTACAGTACAACTGCGTGGGGAGTGGGGACGAGACATAGATGACAACACGATCTTTCGCTCGTATAATCGAGTGCTGCATAATCGTCTCTCGGCTTATCTCTCGATTATACGAGCGAGAGACGATTATGCAGTCTCTCGTATCTCGTATAATCGTATCTCGTCTAAGCCGAGAGACGATTATACGAGCACGATTATGCAGTCTCTCGTATCTCGTATTTATCTCTCGATTATGCATCACTCGATTATACGAGCGAGAGACGATTATGCAGTCTCTCGTATCTCGTATCGTATATCGTATCTCTCGGCTTAGACGAGATACGATTATGCAGCACTCGATTATACGAGTTGTCTCCCGTCAGCCATACATAATAGTGTACTCCATGTTTTGAAATTTGGATATAAGTTATTTATTAGATAAGCATATTATAATAATTTGGAGATTATACCATCGAACTATTGTGAAATTTGCAGATTGGCAAACATACAGGTAATGAAAATTGAATGTTAATAATAATATTATTATTATTGAGCGTAATTACATTGAAATTAAAACATATACGCTTCACAGCATCGAATTGTGCGCTATATTATCATAAAACGCCATAGGTTGTTCTTACTACTAATATCATTCGATTATGAAATCATTCGATTATGAAAACCTATTAGTTACTAATTCCATAATCGATTATTAAAATTAGTAGTACTGAAATAATCGATTATGCCGATCATTCGTAATCGCCCACCTCTAGTCTGGAGGCGTGATTGGGCCGTTCTTTTTCGAAGATGAGGCTGGAAATACGGTTACGATCAACTGTCAACCGCTAGATGTTGACAACTCAATTTTGGCCTATCATTGATGACATGGATATCACTAACATGTGGTTTCAACAAAACCGTACCAATTGTCACAAAGCCAATGAGACGATCAATTTATTGCAAACCAAATTTGACGATCGCGTAATTTCACGAAATTCAGCTGTTAAATGGCCAGCCAGATTGTGTGATTTAACACCACTGGATTATTTTTTGTGGGACTATCTTGAGGACAGAGTCTATACCGAGCCAATTGAATCGATTGCAGCCTCAAAACTCAAAATCTGTGATGTGAAATAGACCGGATTTTCTAAAAAATGATTAAAAATTTCGATGAAAGACTTTACTTCTGTCAGCTTGATCGTGTTGAAAATGTGCCAGATATCATTTTTCATTGCTAATTGCCGAACTTTAATTTTAATTTAATTTTAATCATCGTCATCAAGATTTTCTGGTTTGAAAAACAAATTTCTTGTTTAAAGAACCTTTATAAATTTTTGAAAATTTTGAAACCTGAAAATTGCCACATTTTTTCATTAAAACTTACTTACGTTCGTGGACAGCAATTTTTAACATTAAGTTAAAATTATTAGATACTAATGTACGTACAGTTACGCGATCTGACTTTATTTTAGTCAAATGCCTCCTCTTTCGGGATTTATTTTCAAATTTCACAAAAATTATTGTTTTTTTAATTGTAAGTGAAAAACTCAACATCCTATGTTACCATATTTAATTGTTCATAATTTTTTAAACCTTCAATGTACTGATACAATTCATAGAGACATCTAAAGAAAAATATTTGATAAAATTATAAAGAAACTTCACGGGGGTTCCAATGAACACACATGAGAAAAATTTTCAGGTTATAATTGGTACTCAACAACAAAAATTATTTGAACCTAGTGAAAAAAAAAGAAAAAAATAAACAAAAAATACAGATGAGATTAAACATAACACAGTTGTAACTAAAAATTTTAAATCAACTTAAACGTTTACATTTATTGCATCATTACTCAATATTTGGAACAACTTTGTGAAATAACTTTTGAGTCATTTTATACTTGCCATAATCTATCAGAATCGAGTTGGAGTGATAATAAACGATAAAAGGAAAGAAAGCACTTCGCGTTGGCGAACATCCCCATGTCAGAAATCAATACATTCAATCGGCTATGCGTTATAAAAGCTTTCCAAAACAAAATATCAGTCCGCTGAGAGCCGATACATGCAAATATGAAAACAAAACAAATTGACGTGGGGAGAGCAGCCGGAGTGAAGGATTAAATGTGCTAGCTATCTGCATTTTCGCAGCTAACTTTATTACATTTAGTTTGACTCTTGCACAGTGCATATGAAAAAAAAAATTAATAGGTACTCTAGTTTTATCTGAAATATGAAAATTCATTCAGCAATATATTCAGAACGAATTAACGGAAATTTCGTCTTTGCGAAATGTTGTTTCGAATGCAGAAGACAAATTGTAGAGATAGACTATATGAATTATGGAGTCTTTATGAAATATCGAAAAAAATTTAATTCCATAATAATAATTTATCAATACACAAATTTTTCGTTTGAATACGTGGGATATATGATGAAATTGGAAATGAATTAGGAAAAGAATGATATTTGCTCCAAGAATTCAGAGCTGCAGTCTGTCTGCGAATATGGGGAGGGACAATGTTAGACAAAACTGGTAGCCAAAGAACAGGTGTACATCTTATGGTACCAGTGATCATTCTCATGGATGTATTCAATTCAGCATCGATTTTTGTGTATGTGCACTATTAAACCAAACAGAGCAACAATACTTAGCTGCAGAAAAGATTGAGGCTAGAGATGCTGTGCGAAGAGTGGAAGCATCAGCACCCCAAGATGAAGCAGCTAATTTCTGAAGAATATTATTCCTTTCTGTGCTGACATATGGGATTCTTAAATCATCGTGGAAGCTGTGGTTGGTAACATACCTAGAGACATTAACCAATGAATGACCAATGATTGAAGTCTTTGGATAATTTGAATATTTGATGGCTTAGTGCAACCTCAGAATTGAATGCCATATTGGTTCGACGAACGCTTTGTAGATAAGCAATTTATTTTTAATGCTAAATTTGGACTTCTTGCCTCTAAGTACATACATTTTTCGGAAATTCAGATTTATTTCATTCTTTTAAGCGTTGATACAATGTCTTCAGGGGAGGCGATGGTCTGAATGTAAGCCGAGGTATTTTGTTTTGGTGTCGACTTGTACGTCCTTTTCGAATATTTTGACTGGGGGACATGTATTCCTTCTTGTAGTAAAAATCACTTGAACTAATTTGGCTTGATGCTAACTAAGTGTCCATTTTCAATGACACTGCCCAAGGTCATTCAGGTGTTCTTATAATTGCTCGGAAGCTGTTTCAGCATTTTTATCAGATGTAAATAAGGCTATATCCTCTGCAGAATATGCTATGGTGGTGTTTTCATTTTCCAGTACTTCTGAAGTAAAGATGTTATATAATAATATCAATAATAATGTTTATTGGTCCTTACAGATATCACATAGATATATAGGACATGTCATAATTAGAAAAGATATCAAAATAAATGTTAGAATCAATTTATCAGAGAAAAACTCTCTTGGCCCATAGTAACCCTTAGAACGCAAACGTGGCTTAATTTTTTTTTGAATTGTCTATCGGTACCTGTTTTATATCATCAGGTAAATGATTGTAGAAGGAAATTCCGGCAAAAAAAAAAGTGGTCCCAAAATAATTCCCCGTGTGACTTGGATTTCCCTTTGGAAGGAGTCCTTATTGTTTACCCATATTTCATGGCAAAATAACGGTCTGTTAGATACGATTTCAGAAGAATGTAATATGGTTGTTGGAGGGGTTGTTTGAGTTTGTACAGCAGTCTGTTGTTCCAAACCTTGTCGAATACTTGGGATGAGTCAAGAAATACTGCTGAGCGAAATTTTTTCTTCGACGCTTGTCGTGATGGTGTTCACGATGCGATTGACCTGACGCGTTGTCGAGTGGTTCTCTCGGTAACCTAGTTGATGGTCTGGTACCAGTTGGTGCATATTAATGTTATCTTTCAGCGGCAACTTCTCAAAGAGTTACCCAGGATTCGTAAAAACTTATAGTCCTATATGATTCCACACTGTGTTCTGATTTACCAGGTTTGGATGTTATTATAACCTCAGTGGTCCCAATATAATTACTCGTGGGATTTAGGATTTGACTTTGGAAGGAGTCCTTATTTATTACCTATATTTCACGGCAAAATAACGGTCTGTTAGATACGATTTCAGAAGAATGTAATATGGTTGTTGGAGGAGTTGCTTGAGTTTGTACAGCAGTCCGTTGTTCCAAATCTTGTCGAATGCTCGGGATGAGTCCAGAAATATTGATGAGCAAAATTTTCCTTCTTCGACGCTTGTCGAGATGGTGTTCACGATGCGATCGACCTGATGCGTTGTCGAGTGGTGCTCTGGGTAACCTAGTTTATGGTCTGGTACCAGTTGGTGCATATTAATGTTATCTTTCAGCGGCAACTTCTCAAAGAGTTACCCAGGATTCGTAAAAAACTTATAGTCCTATATGATTCCACACTGTGTTCTGGTTTACCAGGTTTGGGTATTATTATAACCTCAGTGGTCCAATAATTCCCCGTGGGACTCCGGATTTGACTGTGGAAGGAGTCCTCATTGTTTACCCATATTTCATGTCAAAATAACGGTCTGTTAGATACGGTTTCAGAACAATGTAATATGGTTGTTGGAGGAGTTGTTTGAGTTTGTACAGCAGTCCGTTGTTCCAAACCTTGTCGAATGCTCGGGATGAGTCCAGAAATACTGCTGAGCAAAATTTTCTTCTTGGACGCTTGTCTAGATGGTGGACACGATGCGATGGACCTGATGCGTTGTCGAGTGGTGCTCTCGGTAACCTAGCCGATGGTCTGGTACCAGTTGGTGCATATTAATGTTATCTTTCAGCAGCAACTTCTCAAAGAGTTACCCAGGATTCGTAAAAGTCTTATGGGCCTATATGATTCCACACAGTGTTCTGGTTTACCAGGTTTGGGTGTTATTATAACCTCAGTGGTCGCGATATAATTCCCCGTGGGACTCCGGATTTGACCTTGGAAGGAGTCCTCATTGTTTACCCATATTTCATGTCAAAATAACGGTCTGTTAGATACGGTTTCAGAAGAATGTAATATGGTTGTTGGAGGAGTTGTTTGAGTTTGTACAGCAGTCCGTTGTTCCAAACCTTGTCGAATGCTCGGGATGAGTCCAGAAATACTGCTGAGCAAAATTTTCTTCTTGGACGCTTGTCTAGATGGTGGTCACGATGCGATGGACCTGACGCGTTGTCGAGTGATTCTCTCGGTAACATAGTTGATGGTCTGGTACCAGTTGGTGCATATTCATGTCATCTTTCAGCAGCAACTTCTCAAAGAGTTACCCAGGATTCGTAAAAGACTTATGGGCCTATATGATTCCACACTGTGTTCTGGTTTACCAGGTTTGGGTGTTATTATAACCTTAGTGGTTCCAATTCCCCGTGGGACTCCGGATTTGACTTGGAAGGAGTCCTCATTCTTTACCCATATTTCATGTCAAAATAACGGTCTGTTAGATACGGTTTCAGAAGAATGTAATATGGTTGTTGGAGGAGTTGTTTGAGTTTGTACAGCAGTCGGTTGTTCCAAACCTTGTCGAATGCTCGGGATGAGTCCAGAAATACTGCTGAGCAAAATTTTCTTCTTGGATGCTTGTCTAGATGGTGGTCACGATGCGATGGACCTGATGCGTTGTCGAGTGGTGCTCTCGGTAACCTAGTTGATGGTCTGGTACCAGTTGGTGCATATTCATGTCATCTTTCAGCGGCAACTTCTCAAAGAGTTACCCAGGATTCGTAAAAGACTTATGGGCCTATATGATTCCACACTGTGTTCTGATTTACCAGGTTTGGGTGTTATTATAACCTCAGTGGTCCCAATATAATTCCCCGTGGGACTCCGGATTTGACTTTGGAAGGAGTCCTCATTGTTTACCCATATTTCATGTCAAAATAACGGTCTGTTAGATACGGTTTCAGAAAAATGTAATATGGTTGTTGGAGGAGTTGTTTGAGTTTGTACAGCAGTCGGTTGTTCCAAACCTTGTCGAATGCTCGGGATGAGTCCAGAAATATTGATGAGCAAAATTTTCCTTCTTCGACGCTTGTCGAGATGGTGTTCACGATGCGATCGACCTGATGCGTTGTCGAGTGGTGCTCTGGGTAACCTAGTTTATGGTCTGGTACCAGTTGGTGCATATTCTTGTCATCTTTCAGCAGCAACTTCTCAAAGAGTTACCCAGGATTCGTAAAAGACTTATGGGCCTATATGATTCCACACTGTGTTCTGGTTTACCAGGTTTGGGTGTTATTATAACCTCAGTGGTCCCAATGTAATTCCCCGTGGGACCCCGGATTTGACTGTGGAAGGAGTCCTCATTGTTTACCCATATTTCATGTCAAAATAACGGTCTGTTAGATACGTTTTCAGAAAAATGTAATATGGTTGTTGGAGGAGTTGTTTGAGTTTGTACAGCAGTCCGTTGTTCCAAACCTTGTCGAATGCTCGGGATGAGTCCAGAAATACTGCTGAGCAAAATTTTCTTCTTCGACGCTTGTCGAGATGGTGTTCACGATGCGATGGACCTGATGCGTTGTCGAGTGGTGCTCTGGGTAACCTAGTTTATGGTCTGGTACCAGTTGGTGCATGTCCATGTCATCTTTCAGCAGCAACTCCTTAAAGAGTTATCTAGGATTCGTAAAGGAATTATGGGCCTATATGATTCCACACTGTGTTCTGCTTTACCAGGTTTGGGTGTTATTATAACCTAAGCACATTCCCATGTAATGGGGAAATAATTCCAGGGATCCAAATTACGCTGAAAGTTTTCTTTGTTGAATTGAAAGGAATGTTTATAAGCAAAGTATTGAATATATTTAATTTTTTATCAGACTATCTTATTTTATGGGTATGAAAGAAAAGCTCTACGAAGTGAAAATATTTAATGGCAATTATTCAAATACTTTTTTAATTCACAATGATTAAGGAAGTCCCAGATAGACTCGTTGGTTGACAAAAAAATTAACTTTAGTATAAAATTCAAAAGGGAATCAATTCTTTGAAGTGTTTTTAATGTAATAATGCAATGATTTAGACATAATTCCAGATTGAATGAACTATAGCACATGGTTTTTGTAAAAGTATGTCTTATTAATATCATTTTCAACTCATTATCTAGACTAAATCATTAAATGTTGGGCTTGATGATGGATAAATGATTAAATCGATATTTCCATAAGTTTTTGTCGAATTCAATTCCTAAATAAAGTTCTACTGGATGTTCGACTCTTCAAATATCAAAAAATATTGTTCAAAAAGTGAGAGCGTCTCTGATAGCGTACTATTGAAGGTCTTATTGGAAAACTCGATTATACAGGTTGAGCATTAGTCGTAAAACATAATTGGGGAATTTGAATTAGGAGAAAATCACGTGGAAATGCCGTTCAACTAGATTAATGACATTGGAAGCGGAAACTTTTATTGAAGCACTTGATCGTTTCGAGAGTTATACCCACGAATTCTTATTATTCAAAGTTTTCAATTTGTGTTGAACTGAAGAACATTAATTTTTACCGGTGACTGGAAAACTCTTACAATTTTCATGTATAAATGACAATAAATTTCAGTTTTATTCCGAGGCAGCGGCTCAGTTGTATAAGCAACAGCGGAAAGTAGCGAAAAACATCTCCTTCAATTGGCCAACTCTCGATCCCAGTGAATTATAACTTCACAATGTGTTTCATTTATGTAATTTGATTTTCACCCTAAGTTGTAGTTTTGCATAGCAATCGTTTACGTCCCATTACATACTTTATAAGTTTCAGAATTGTTGCATTAATATCTTTGACATTTCAACATCGATAACAGTGTAGCAGAAAATTTTTCTCGATCAACAGAAATATTGATATTTCTTTCCCGGACTCTCTATTATCCGGTTGAAACGAGAGGGAATGTTGAAAGAAGTTATATATTCTCCTCTTAGAATCAGTTCCTTCTCGACGAAATGGCAAATTTCTCTTCGAAATTATGACTACAATGAGCCGATTTCGGCACGATATGAAAATATTGAAGGGACTGCAGTTGAAGAATAAGGGAGGGGCAAGATTATTTCTTCATTATTAAAATTTTCTTGTGTTAGATTGGTTTAAATATTTTCCATTTTGACGCTAAATTTGAGTTATATCTGTTATCTAGATCAAACACTAGGTTGCCTTTCATATTTCTGGATTGGACAACCCAGTGGCGGCAGATTTAGAGGGTCGGCAAATTTAGCAAATTTTTTTTTACTGATTTTTTTTTTTAAATTATACGTGTACACATCTATACTATAATAAAATCGTAAACCTAAAATACTCTGTACATTAAAGATATTCGAAAAAAAATTCGCTAGGATGGCTTAAGATGAGTAACTCAGTAGATTTAGATTTTTTTTTTATTTCTTGTTTGTCTGTCTGCCTGTCCGTTTGTTTGAAGGAACATCACGCAAAAACTACTGGGCACTTTTACATGAATCTCTTTGAATTGTGTAGTCTGAAGTCCGGTTCAACTTTAAGCATAAAATATTTATCAAAATTGTACCCTTAAAGGGGTCAAAAAGGGGGTCAACGAATGTATGGACCTACGTGATTCCGTGGTCCAATCTCTTTGAAATTTTTCATGGATATTCTTTAAAGTAATTGGTGGAGGACCACATATTTATTTTTTTCAATTCGGCGGTTGTGGGGTGGCAATAGCGTGAGGTGCGGAGCGGGGGCAGATACCCGAGTGAGCAACCGGAACGCGGCAGACGCGTGAAGGCAGACGTTGTTGATTGTCGTGTCAAATATTGAATTTTGCGGGCGAACTATTCTTGGATGGTTCAAATCATTATGATCTTACTAATATTTTATAAATGTGGAAGTGAGTTTGGATGTGTAGTTGTTTGGATTGTAGCTCAATCACACCAAAACTACTAGACCGATTTTGATCAAACTTTGCGTTAATAGTAAAGTCTATTTTTGTTTCTGCGAAAACAGAATTTGGAGCATATTTATCCAAACTTGGATACAGCACTTTGCATGGCTCTGTGCACAGCGGTGACAAATTGTTCAGGTGAGATGAGCTTTTCTTGCTTGGAACGGGTTAAAAACTATCTACGATCTACTTTAAGTCAAGAAAAGCTCAATGCTTTATTTTTTGCATAGAGTCAGAACTTATGAAAAAGATTTCATACGACGATAGAATTGATGATTTTGCAAATTTAAAATCTCGCAAGAAAATAATGTAAAAATTATTTGATCTCATTGTCTGTCACCATTAATTGATTGTTAACATGTTATATTTTAATAGAAGTTGTTTGTATTGTTTTCAAATTGTTAAGTGCAATAAAAAATATGTAACAAACACAATGTTTTCTGACCACTCATTATTTTGTCTGTGTTCATATAGTGTAGATATTTTTAAGTCATGCCTTTCCCCACCTTATGATTAGTACATGCTGCTATTTTTAACCCCCGACGGAAAAAGAGAGGTGTTATAAGTTTGACGTGTCTGTCTGTCTGTCTGTGGCATCATAACACCCGAACGAATGAACCGATTTCAATTTAGTTTTTTTGGATTACAGGTGTTTTACGGGCGAGTGTTCTTAGACATGTTTGATGAAAATCGATTGAGCCGTTTAAAAGTTACAGAGGTTTTGCTCTTTAAAGTCGGGGGTTTTTTGTTTTGCCTGACAAATAAACTTGTTATGTCAACATTAAACTCTTCAGTACATAGCGGGTTGCAAAAATAATCTAGTAACTGACAGAAATATCATTAAGTTCACAATCATACTAATAACGGTATTAAACTAACGTATTGAATTTCAGAAGTCAGTAGGGGCGGCAAAAATTGAATGGCCTACTAGCGGCAAATTTGTAAATCCGCCACTGGGACAACCCTAGTGTTGCAATTTGCCAACAGTTCTATATCAAAGCTTGTCATTTTTGAGGTTATACGTAGATAGGAACTTTTGACATACGAGCGCTATTTGTGTAGTTTACAGTAACTTGAAAGATTCATCTCGCTCAAAAAATGGAATTAAATAGTGAACATTTTCGTGCTATTTTTTTTATAACTGTCGACGAGGATTCATTCAACACAACAGTGCATCGATGAACTTTATTCAATTTTTGGCGATGAAGCTCCATCAAGGACCAGTGTTTATCGATCGTACGATGAATTCAAACGAGGTCTTAGTTCACTCCAAGACGAATTTCGTGAAGGTCGTCCAAAATCAGTTGTTGTTGCGAAATCGATTGATGCTGTGCGCCAACTGATATTGCAAGATCGTCATGTGACCTATCGTGAAATTGAAACAACATTAGGCATTAGTGGGATAAGCATACATTCAATATTGCATAATCATTTGACAGTCCGAAAAATTTGTTCGCATTGGCTCTCACACAATTTGTCAATTGCTAAAAAAAGGCTCGTGTCTATTGGTCGAAAGAAATGCTCCAAAAATAAGATCACGGTGCTCCGAAGCACGTCTATGACATTGTGACAGGTGCTGAATAGTGGATTTAAGCGTATGAGCCCGAAAGTAAACAGCAGTCGACTGCATGGGTGTTTCAAGATGAGCCCAATCCAACAAAAGTTGCTCGTGCACGAAGAACTGCCAAGCAAATGGTCGCCTATTTTTTCGGAAAAACTGGACATGTCGCAATCGTTCCTCTAGAACAACGCAGAACAGTCAATTCTGAGTTCTACATAACCATTTGTTTGCCAGATGTCTACCAAGAAATCAGGAAAACCAACCGCCGGAGACGGATTACCCTTCACCACGACAATGCGACCCCTCATACACCGGTTCGAATAACTGCATTTCAGAAGGCATGAAAATTTGCTACTTGACCAAAACTGGAACAAAGAATTTATCTTACACATTTCGATTCAATGACGAATAAAAAATTCATTTAATATATCAATGAATTGAATCATTACATGCAAAATTATTTGAGTACCAACTTTTTACCCGCGGTTTCACCCGCAGTGGAGCCATTGAATAAATATGAGTATGAATCAGAGATATAGAGTGGGGAGAATACGCTTCGACCACTGAGCACACAGTATAGATACCAACCAGTAGTCTGATTCACGCATCTCGCAGGGATTCTAATCTCATATTTTGGTCCTTCTTCATTGTTTTCATCAATAATTCTAAGATGTCTGGAACAATGTCATTATTATTATTATTTTAGACATCTTAAATAATTCCTTTGTATAATTAATTCGTTTGATTTTTAGAAAAATATAATTTTTTTTATATTTTTTTAATTTAAAATACAAAGAAGAAGTTGAAGAAAAAATACAACCTAACCTGTAATTCAGTGAAATTTCTTTGAGTCAAAATCTACCATGAGCCAGCAAAGCTAATTTATTTAATCATTTATTTTCATTCCAGTAAGTATTCTGTTTCAATTTTGTGTTATTCTGAAATTAATTCCAAAATGATTAACAATTGTAGCGTATACAACTGCAAAAACAATAGTTTCAATAATCCCAAACTTTCTTTTTTCTCAATACCATTAGACACCGACAGGTGAGTGATACATATAGTATTGTAGAAAATGTTGTTTATTAAAAAGCTCCGTTATTTGAGTAGTGCTTCATTCAATTAGTTGAGATTAGTTGAGATATCAGGAACCAATGAAATTTCAGGAGGTTTACGCCTACTGTCGTCATTTCTTTACGATTTGTTGATATATCAGGAACCAATGGAAATTCAGGAGGTTTACGTCTAATGCATGCGTATGCAGAAGAGTGAAATTTTCAGGAGGTTTGCGCTTACTGTCGTCATTTCTTTACGATTTGTTGATATATCAGGAACCAATGGAATTTCAGGAAGTTTACGCCTACTGTCGTTATTTCTTTACGGTAAGTTGAGATATCAGGGACCAATGGAATTTTAGCAGATTTACGCCTACAGCAGGCTTAGTATAGTCGTCATTTCTTTACGATTAGTTGATGGAATTTCAGGAGGTTTACGTCTACTGCATGCGTAAGTGAAATTTTTTTAGATAAATATTCTAGCGTGTATCTATATGATTTTCAATTTTATAAATAGAAATAACAATAATATAATATATATATATATAAGAATAATTCAATAGGTTTTTTATTTTTTTCCCACCATAATGAGGGAACCCTTTCTAGAGAACACTCAGCATATTTAGCACAGGGAGTATTTAAGGGGGGAGAGGTGTACTGGGGGTAATTAACCACCTCTCAGGAAAGAGTTTTTCACGCTAATTCTTCGAATGGTAACGATCTAAACCTCCCCCCCTTTCCCCGCTTTTCACTCAAGATCAGTTCAGGTCCCTCGCTAAACTTGCCACTAATTCTAGAATTTCATAATCAAATTCCTCTTTTCATAAATTGAATATAGTAAAAAATAGTATCAGTTCAAACTAAATCATCATTCATTGAGAAAAATTGTTCGAAACAATTCAATATAAAAAGAAAGTTATTTTTCATGGACTCGAAGATTAATGATTCAGTGAAATTTAAGTATTGAGGATTTTATACTAAACACATTCGATGCTTTCAACCACCAAATTCTTATTTTTCCATATAATACCTACTCTTCAACTCGATCTTCGTTCAGAAACATTTTAATGAGTCATTTCACTTACAAACCTTTTGAAACATTTCTAAAAGTTTCAGAGGCTGTTCCTGAGTAAACTATTGAGTAAATTTCATCACTAATTACTGTTTCTTTCAAAGTGATATTAAAACCACAATAAAACAATATATCTTTTATTGAATGCGTTCTGTTAATGAGGAAATGTGATTACATTTACGGTTAGACTGAACAATGGTCCATACACTCTTAATATCACTGTGAAAACTTATTACCAGCTTAAATCAAAATATTTAAGTTTTCAGATAACGCAAATAACCTTTTCTAATCAATTTTTAAATTCGCGGTCGATAAGATTAGATGCGCAGGGAGGAATGCGCGAGTTCCCTTTGGTGTAAGCGATTTCAGTTCAAAATCCACGGAGTGCGACTACTGCTTGGTCCCTATACTGTGCTGCTCATCCAAAGTTGGTGGCTAAATTCTTATGTCAAATTTCGACCATTTTTATACTTTCGTAGTCAGCTGTTCTAGGTTGACATACATGTCAGGTGAGGTAGAAATTGCTCGAATTTTACAGTGTGCTGATAGATACTTCGATACTTTCAACACGTCTTGTATTGTTAAAACGTGTAAAAACTATGAAACAAAGAGGGTCGAGTGAATATCATTTTATACTCAAGTTTTTATTGAAATTATCCGATTGATCATGCCGCATGGCATTGTTTATCTGCTCAGTGGGATGTTGTTTACTTTCCACAGTAATATGATTCTTTTTAGTTTCCCAGAATCAATTGATATGAGGACAGTTTGGACTGATATTCTGAGTATAGATTCTGAAGCTATAGATTTATCCAACAAATTGATATGCTCTATACATTTCATTTTAATTTTATACCAACTATCCCTCAGATACACTGTTTTCTACGCCAATGAACCGAAAGTATAAACATGGTGGACGAAAAATTAGCCGCTTCGCGCATCTCGAAGATCATTCTCCCCACTCTATAAGGTATTTCAAGCGACGAACCAAGAGTAACCGGTTATCTTTGGTCTTTGTGGTACATACCTTTTGCATTCAAGCGGTTTGGGTTATAGATCCGTGACGTCATGAATTAACCTCAATTTGATCGAGAAATGTCAAATCAAACCAAAATCGTAACCCTGCTCGAGAGCAGGGTTACGATTTTGGTTATTAGAGCAAGTAGGGTTAGATGTGTATAAACATGAAAATAGTAAACAATACCAAGGACTTTGAATTATTTGGAAGTTGAAAAACTGATCTTGGTAGAACCGAAAGACTATTGAATATTTCACAGAGATAATTAATAATCCAAACTACAGCAACACGAATTCTATTTAATGAAATGGAAGTTCAACTCCAGGTAGGAACTAAGGCAATTTAAGATAAAATTAAAAATAATACGCTCTTCCTAAATTCACAGGTTCAAAAGAAAACTTAAAGAACGTGGGTGAAAAGTTGTGTTGTTTGGATGGAAAGAACTCATCAAAAATGGGACCACAATGTAGAGTTTCTTTAACATAATAAAAACAGAGCAATTATGAAATACAGTTCTTGAAAGAAGGAAATACTCAGGATCTAATATAATCATGTGCTTCTGAATAATGTTGCTGAAAATCATGTGGAAATCGTAAATTACAGTTCAGTAATACAACTGGTCTGTCAACTGAAGGTGTGTTGAAATGAAACTTATAAATCCAATGATTTTCTTGAATTTTAACTTTGAAGGCTGTAGGTATTTGATCACAATTTAAATTTTAGGAAAACTCAAAAATAAAATTGGAAGCAGAAACTTCAATGGAGAAAAATTCCATTTCTATAAATCACCTAGGTAAAAAAATGATTTGGAAACCATTAGAAGCATTGTAGAATGTACAGATTAGATTTGCTTTTCATTAGAGAAAAATAGAATTCCTTGTGTATTTTGTTAGCTGCAGTAATCAAAAATTTTATCAGCACTGCAAACATTGAATGTAGAGAGAAACTTAACCAGTCATCAACTGAAAGTATGTTGAAGTAACACAGAAAAACCATGTATTCTTATTGAATTTGTTATAAAGATAATATTAAATTCTATTTCAAATTTCAGGATAACTCTATAATAAAATAAAAGGTTCAAAGAGAAAATGTCATTTGTGTGAAGCAATCTAGATTGATAATGATTTGAAAATTACAAGAACCTGAAAATTATAGCCACAAGAAATCAATAAAAATCCATTGAGAATTCTGTTAATGAAACTATGAAAAGATAAATTTTCAGGTTGCTTCAAATTTATGTTATGTGTGCAATACTGAGAGTATCTGCAAATCATCATATCAATAGTTTGGGTGTTCTGAGAATGCACAATATGGTAGCAATTATAAGGTAGATCATTAAATTGAAAGAAGAACCAGTAGAAGTGACCAAATAACTCTATTTTTTTTAAATTGGAATAAACTGAAATATACAAATTCAAAATATTGTTTGTTAAAACCATCATGAGATAATAAGTATAATCTTGAAATAATGCAAAAATAGATTTAATTTCTAACTCTCGAAAAAAATTCGTCATTGACTTTAAAATTAAAACATTCCTCTTTGACTTAATTTTCTTCCTTTTACTAGCTGTTAATATTGATATTTTTCATTTTAATCATTTCTTGTCATTTTCTTCATTCCTAGTTAGGTACTCACAAAATAATTTTTTATGATCATTTTTTTACATGTATAGATATTATATGAGTCTAATTTAGTATTTTTTCCTTGTTAAATTTATTGTAGTTTCAGTAATTCCATTATAAGGATATATTGGCTAATAAAATATTGCTTATAAAAATGTCTTTTTGTTTATATAAGCTTCGGGAATGGGCCCTTTTTATCTGAATCAGATAAATGCTCAGATAACGTGTTATGCAGATAACCTATGAGCATAAATAAAAGCGAATCAAAAGAATGACAGCACGGATAACCAAACCCGAGCATTCAAGCGATAATTTCTGGTTATTCTTTCTGGATTTCGAAGGAATAACCAAGAAGAACCAGCAATAACCGCTAGATGGACCAAAATCATAACCTGGTTACTCTTGGTTCGTCGCTTGAAATACCTTTAAATCTCTGGTATGAATTAGATATTGTCGTCACCGTCGGTAATACAGTGGGACGGTATTACAGAATTCAGAGTTGAAACTTCATTACTGTAATCCTAGATTGCATTGAAGTAGCTGAATTTGCCGATTTTTTGACAAACAATTTTGTTATATTTCGTAAAAAAAATTTTTTTCAATGAAATGTATCCTATGTTACTTCTAATACCGTCAAGAGTATATGTACAAAGAAGCATGATGATCGGTTAAGTAGTTTTTGCGTGAAAGCGAAACAAACAAACTTACATTCGTATTTATAAGTATGATTGTTATTCCGAAAATTTCATCTATACGCAGGGGCTGAAAAGTCCCGGGCCTATCAAACAAAATACACATTTTTTGCTTCAAAATTTGCTTATTCATCAACAGGATTTGTAATACAAGAAGGACACTTCCAATGGACATGTTCAATTCTACCATTTGGATTAAAGATTTTCTTTGCACCAGTTTCTATTTCCAATCTATATAATATTCACTGGTATTTCCGTTCTCAAGATACTCGTAGTCGATGAATACTACACCATTCACATCCCAAAATACCGAGTCATGATATGTTGTGCTTTCGGGCTTTGAACAAGCTTCACCAGTTGCTGTCCATTCAGATAACCATCGTTTTGATTCCGGAGTTAAGTGATGGATCCATGTTTTATCCTTAGTCCCATATCGACGCTAAAATTCCGGCTTGTTACGTTCAACCATAGCCAAACACTGCTTAGAAGCATCAACACTGTCTCGTTTTTGGTCAACAATGAACAGAGCATTCTCTTAATTAAATGCTCAACAATATAAAGCCAACACGTCCTTTAGTATCCTAGTTGAGGTATCAGGAACCAATGGAATTTCAGCAAACCATCGTTTTATTGTTGTTTCTGATGTAGCGGACTCCCCATAACACTTTTCAAGCCTTTGCATCGCTTGAACTGTATTTTAACCTATCAAGAAGCAGTGTAAGAATAAAAAATTGTATTTCATCCATTGTTTTGAAAATAACGAAAGTAGCTAGGCATTTTGCTCTTTCTCTAAAGGATGAATGTTTTTTTTTTTTTGTTTTTTTATGTTTATACTGGCTTACATTTTGTATATATATATATATGTATAGTCTGATACAATTAATGGAAACAATATTTTATGTTGAGTTGAAAATCAAAGAAACCCAGATGAAATCCCTTCGTATTCGGTAAAGGGTGCCAAAAACGCCGCCCCATAAATCCAACCGTAGTTCCATAACTTATGACTTATGTGTAGTATGAATTATGAGTCGATGAAACACTTTAGTAGTTCAGTAGGTACATAGTACATTAACCTCTCTCTGGCTCTTTAGGATCCCTTTGTCGCCTTACGTTGGATCACCTTGGGCCTCACTAAATCGAGGCCCGAGGCGTTGTGTGACAGTCGAATTGAGGTGGTACATTTTTTTTTATGAGCCCACATTAGTATTTTGAAGGTCTCAATCAATCGCTACACACCAGTGACATCGAAAAGCTAGAGAAACATTTGAATGACTGTTTCATTCTAAGAGGCTATTATATTAATGGATAAACATAAATTTGAAACTTATTGACCGATGTGTTAACCTTGTCCAGACAATAAGTAACACAACAAAAGAATATTCTTCCAATTTGGTGTAGTCGTTCGATCGGGATTTTAGATTTCGATTTCGAATTTCATTCTGCTTGGAAATCACACAGAATATAAAATCTCATTACATAAAAAAAATGATCGTTTACGAGAGATAGATCCTTTAAGACTTGCCGTACTTCCCAACATTATCTATGCAAAGTTGGAAATGCTAGAACGAATGAATGATAGTTATCAGCATTGAAAGTGAGTCCGTCACTGCGTATAGTAGAGATGTTATCAAGAACCCCCAGTGCTAAAAGCCTTTCGGAGATTACATGTTAAAATAAGGGTAAGTAATTCGATTTATTCCCGGTCTTTGAATAGCGTCGTTGTTCCCTATACAAGAGGGCTTCATCAGAAGGAGGGAACAAGATATCTGTCGTATAATGAAATGTTTAATTAACTTGAAAACAGAAGAATGAACGTCGTTGGTCATTTTCTGAAGAGGAGAAGTTAAGTATCAATATATCGTTGACAAGGGTGGCACGTCGGAGGGGATGAGGATGTATAATAAAAATAATAATAATATAATAATAATTATTATTTAAAATCGTCTACACTACATCAACATATGAAATGAAATGTCAAAGATTTTGAAAATCAGGCTCGGTAGTTCATCTCATATTACTGAAACATCATGTTTTAGTTCACGCATTCAACTTGGATATTTCTCTATATTTGCACTCTTGTTCTAGTAAAACAGCGCGCTATTGTTGTACCCAAATATCTGCCATTTTCCAATATTGAGCCGAATATGGTTTCAATCGAATGAGTTTGAGTTCTGATGAAGAATACAGGGTTAAACTTGAGTATGTCCGGGCGACCGGACGTATATCCTCTATCTTCAGAGTTTTCATATCTTCAGAATAGATTAACTGTCCAACTACCTCGGCCCAGTAACTCCTAGAATATCCATCTGATCCTAACTTGAAATATATTTGAATGAGCTTAAGACAAGTGGGCTGGCAAAATTTTGTAGAAATCGACAAGCTAGAAAATTCTTGAAGAATTCAAAAAAATTATTTTAATACTTAAAACCTCATAAAAACCATTCGTGTTGAAACAAACATTTGTTACTGTTTGGGCGCTATTGATAACTTACGTATTCTCAAATTTAATTGCCGCAGCTTTTATTCACCAGAATATATAATTTTTGACAAGTTCTTATAATTCGATGGAGCCGGAGGTACGAAAAAAAAGACTCATTCGGTGTTACCTCTCTAAGGCGTTCCATTTGAGGCTGGAACTGCAAGCAAGAACGAGCGAAAAGAGGTGCAATCGACCTCCGCGTTCGGCAGCGTTGGGCATCTGTCTCTCTCCTATTTGAGTGAGCGATGCGTCCGCGTGGACAATAATACATTTACATGTTTTAGTCAAGTATCAAGTGCAGTCAAAAGGGAATGTGGTGTCAATTGTTTATAGCAATGATAATAGCGGCAATAAAGGTAATGGTTCTTTCGATATTGAATATATGTTCAGTGATATGTTGTTGAATATTCGTGCTTGAAATGAATTGCATTGGTCTACTAGTGCAGCGATTGTAGGTTATACTATAATTGACAAAACTATAAGAATAAGTTGACAGAACTATTTCGATGTGGTTAAAAAATCAATTGCTTTATTATTCGATCGAAATAATTATCGAGCGTTGCTATGATTCCAAAAGATTAAATCTTCCACATATCATGAAAACTTGTCTGAAATGACAGGGTGTATCAGCCAGTCGTCAAAGGGAACAGTTCGCTCCTATATCAAACACATCGAGGCATGCTTTTTAAAAGTTTGAGTTACAAAATTTTTTAAGACGTTTGCAAATTTTAAATTTAAGATTTATGAACATTAATTCAATCACGGTTTATTCTTATAATGAATTATTCAAAATAATGACTTTTCTACAAGTTACAATTAAATTTCGAAAAATAATTAAGTAACCGAGTTTACTTGAAAAAATAAATGATTTCAATACAAAATTTTTCATTATATAAATAATTAAATAATAAATTTCATTCAATTATTGTTTGAATTTATAATGAATTTTTGAACGAAGAATATTCTGAAAAAATGAAATTCAACCATAGTCAGTAAACCGACTTTACAACAACTGATTTGTTTTCATTTATCATAGGGCAGGGAGTCAGACAAGTTTATTGTAGTTGTAGTTTTGTCGTATTTACCAACGACAAAACTACAAGAGACCGAAAAGTTTAGTATAAGAACAAAGCTTCTTTTTACTTCTTTTCTAATTAACAGTTGCTCACCAAAAAAAAGTTCTGCAGAAGAACAGGTGGCAGTGTTCCAGAAAAAACCAGAAAAAATATCACCCTGTAGATCATCTAACAAATTTGCCATGTTACGTGGTGAGAACTCTCAAATGTAATATCTATGCCAAATTTCAGTTGAATATCTTGTGAAGTGTAGATACTATGAGAAAAAAACTTGAAATAAATTCAAACTTCAACACTCTGTATCTCGAAAACGAAACGTTTGCGACCCCATGTTTATGGGACTTTTTTTTCTTAAACTCACTTAAGGAATCTCCTCTTTCGTTTGTACGTTCAATTTAGGAACACCCTGTATATTGATGAAAAACTTCATATTGATCATAAGCAAAGTAATTGAAGATTTTACAAAATTTGAAACAGTCTAAAATAAAAAGATTGTTTGAACTCCTGCAGTTATCAATATCAGTTTTTGACGATTCAAGCCTGAATGAAGATTTTTTCCTCGTTCAAGAATTAATTTCGAACATGTTTAGCGCATCCATTCTACATATACGACTACATATCCATCTATATGTACTAAGGTAATTCCATCTCGTTTTGCATTAACAGAATGTAAATTTCCCTGTAGCTTTCAAGATTGAACTGAATTTTGAATTGAATACCTCGAATTGTTTACCGAGAACCCTGATCGCAGTTAATTCTACAAAATGAGATTCGGGAAAGGCAGGATTATATCATTCAGATGAGCTGGAAGATCTTTGGATTACAGACTCAATACAACAGGAACTACGCAGACGGAATTGGAAATAAAATTGCTTTTCGAAATAGCGACGAACTAAGAAATTGGCAAATGGAATGATATTTCCCCTGTAACAAACCTACAGTCTATTCAAGAATTATTGACAGGGAAACATGATTTAGAATTGGATTCGGTTTTTAATTTATCACTGATATCCCCGAATTAGTTTCCTGCTATTTTTTTGTTTAATTATTTTCAACAAAATTCAAGAGAATTGAAGATGACTATATTTCCCTTGTTTTTCGAATGTAAGACTTCTTTTCTTTGATTCTATTTACTCGAAGATAGCATCAAATTGTATTTTTCATATATCATTAACTAAATTGCGATAATTTCACATAAAACTTAAAAGTAGCGCCTTGCGAAAACATTTTCAACAGTAAGCGATGGATTTGTTCATGGAAAGAATTCTTGTCATTCTTTTCACTAACCTATTCATGCGATGATCGGTACAGGAATAACTAACGCATAACTTGAGTATTTTGAATTACTGAGGAGTCGTATATAAATAAAAGAAACAATTTCAATAAATCACGAATACGGAACTGTTGTTTCTTTTATTATCTTTTTTTTGCTTTTTCATTCTCCTCATCAACTTATTCGAGTTCTTGTCTAAGTGTGTTATTGTTTTGTATCAGGATCTGATTTTTTCTTTATTGACCCAACAGTATAACCCAGTTACAGGACAATTTGAATACATAAATAACAACAAATGCGTAAACAAAAGACAAACTTTACGGACAAGGCATATATCAAAGTACAACAATGGTTTCCTACTTCGGGATAAACATATAAAGTTTAATTCGTATTATATACAACGAAATAGTAAAAATATAAAAAGAAACCTTATACCACTAAGCAATACGAGTAGACTTTTGGACGATACCTACTTGGTATCGTAGTACTTGTCTTCTAGTACTTTATAGAAGCTCATGCTTTCTGCGCACAGCATGGCCACGTCCGAAGCCTTCCTCGACGTGGCCTTTCCTCGTCAAGGAATGAACGTCACAAAAATTGTCAGACATGCGTGCTTAGAACACGTGAGTGGATTATTGCTAACGATCGTGCCTTAACGACTCCATCGAATAAATAAGCGTTTCCTTAACGGAAATTCGGAATTATTCGGTTATTGTGAACTCTACAAAGTGACCAATGTTGTTGATTACCATGCGCACAAACTAGTGGTTACAGCTAGCAGCTAGTACCAGAGAAAACCGAGACTGTCAACTCCGAACTAAATTCGTGTCCGATTTAATTTCCTATCTCTCTCCGAAAAATGTGTCTGTTGTCAGATGGCGCTGACATCAGTGCCGGTGAAAGAATGGCGGGAAATTTGAATCGATAGCAGAGGATCACTGAATTTAAAAAATGAATTTTGCGAAAATAATGATAAAACTTTGATCTTCGATATGCAATGTATGATTTAGGCAAATATTTGCAATATCAAAGAAAATTTTTTCATTATGTTCACAAAATACATTTTTAAAATTACATATCGACATTTTCATCTTGGAAATTAAAAATATTTATAACACACTATTGATTACAGCTCTTTTTATTGAACAATATGAACATTTTATCACTTATTCTATGCTATCAAATTGATAGCAATATTGTACAGAAAATAAATATAAAATGATGCAAAAAATAACAAGGGTGCTTGAGATACGAAATAATTAAGAATGAAGACGTTGGGGAAAAACTAGCAATACAAATTTGAGATATGCCTGGAGTAATTATCAATGATCAACTTTTAACAAGTGTGGACTTTACATGGAACTTAACAAAAGTTGAATTAACAGAACAGACTGCTGAAATAACAAAAAATAATTCAAGAATTACTCATGGTGCATTTTTTTCAATTGTGTCATGAATGTTGATCAGGAACCCCACTCTCCTGACTTTCAGGAGAGAAATTGAGGAATGATTCGAAATTACACAAAAGAGAACTTTCATCATTCTCAAAATTCAGCCCTGGAAGGATTAACCATTAAGGGGTTGAGTTTTTAAACTTCCAATGGATCCACTAGCATGCGACTCCTGCAATATATTATGTACTTCACCATCAGCTGCAAGTAATAAAAATAATAATGAAATATTATTTCATAAATCAAAAGCTTCAGTTAATCAACAATACTGTAATAGGATAATGCATTTGAAATAATAGGTTTGTTCATCTCGCAGTTCGAAACTGACGCCAACAAACCTACTTTGATTGAAAGAATGTAATACCTGTAGTTGTTATAATACTTGCACTTTGTTGTTCCTCAGCTATTTGGGACCTCTCACTGCCTGATATGTTAACTAAAACAATGATCAAGGTTTGAACATTTAAGGAATCATGTAACTTATTGAATTCAAATGTTCTCACATGCAAAAATGAAATATTACGCAAGTGAAAAGATGAAAGACAACAAAATAATTATATTGAAGATACAAACAATTAATTCACAATACCTGACGATTCAATAGATCCTACAACCCGTGATTTCTCCATTACTTCATGTGATTCCTCAATTACTGCATGTGATTCCTCCGTTACTTCATGTGATTCCTCAATTATTGCATGTGATTCCCCCATTACCTCAATTACTTCAATGCCTGATGAAGGGTTGACCCAAGCCATAGGAATAACATGTCTGTTTAACTTGTTGCGATTTGAATTTGTAAAAGAATTTTCACTAAAATGTCCATCACAAATTCTCTGACGTTTACTTATCACAGCACTAGAACGAAGATCAAGAGCATTCTTCTACAAATTCATCCTACAAAATAAATTTTTAACTTAAATAATATACTTTCCATCCAAAGCAAGCATCAGATGAAATAAATATAACTTTTATTCTTACCGCTCAGGATTGGAAGGAAAACAAAATAAATTATTGACTTCGTCCTCCAAAGCACCGCATATAATACAATGATTATCACCCATCTTTTTGAGTAAATATCAACTCACTTTTCCTCAAATTACAACTGTAGACGGTGAAATTAAAAGAACCATGCCAAATGTTTTCAATACAAGTTTAAATATTTGTAGGTTAGGTCTATGCGAAAATTTTCTTCTTTGTTATCATATTGCGCATAAATATTTTCAATCATCCAGTCAATGTATACAGCGACATCTGAATATAGGTTCCAAAAGTGGGACCAAGATAGACTTATGGTAGTTGAGATGGAAGAGACAATGACACAACATAACCCTTAACATCGGACAAAAATTGGCATGGAGTTGACCGTCTCGGTTGTCTCTGCCTAGTGCTATCTCAGATTCGTTCCAACAACAACAAAAAAATAGTTTTAGCAGCGCTTTCACCTTTTATAGTGAAAAATTCCACTCATTTTCAAATCAAAATTACTTTTCTTCCGAATGATGAACCACAAAACTGTCTTGGCGAAAAATGTGGGTTGAAATGTCACTTTTCAAACACGTGTTAGTTTCACACAATCGGATTAATGTTGCTTGTAATATATTATGACCACTATCTAGTGATAAAAAACCTATTATTACTGTAATTTTCATATGCTATGCTGAATTAACAGATTCCAGCTTAGGTCCGATCTGCTACATCCCCTTGATGTCAATATTTCTTGCACGAAGTATACAAGGCTGCCTAACGGTCCTCATCACAGCAGTTCAAATTATTTGACTCTGACAATAGCTGAATTGAAGGGAATGAAAGAGATATTTTTACCGAATCAAGTGTTCATCCCCCGATATGCTATAAAGGGTGCGGGAGAGTGCTATATATCAATGTATCGAAATAATTTGATTAATTTCCCCTCTAACGTTGGAAAATTGATTTCAGTCGGGGATCATTTCATTAGCTGAGCCGAAATAAATATTTTATCATTAATTATTCGTATGGGGTTGGGATTATATTAAACATCGCAAAATTAATAAACGATATGTGATCTTCAAGTTCATTATAAAGTAATGATATATAAAGTCGGTATGGGTAAATCAGAATCATTTCTCCATTGTGTTTGGACGGCCTTTTATGAACCGATCACTTGCCTTCAGCCATTTCATTGTACTGTATGCCTATAAACCTAGATGATATACAAGGAGTTTCAATGATCGAATCAAGAAATTAATTTTAAACACTTTTTTTCTTGGAACACATTGCTTGAAGATTTGCCCAAAAGTCTGAATTGTTCAAATATTTGAATGAAAGTAGTATCAATTGTTTTTTTTTAATTACCGATGAAGTGGTCAAAATCGATTCTGTATGTTTGTCTGTCCGTAAGCACGATTACATCCGAACGGAACGAGCTAGAGAGCTGAAATTGTCAGGGTATTTTTGGGTAGTGATGAGACGAGTTGCCTAATTTTCAACTTGAGGTACCTGGGTTTTATAGATGACCAACTCATGTTGGCTCGGGTAAGCCAAGTTGACGATTGAAAAATTTCCCTGATTATATATGGAATTGATGATTCAATTTATCATATGATGTACTCGTATAGTATGGTTTTGAGTGGACAGTATTGTGGCTGAAATAAAACTGAAAGAAATCTGTAAATTTCTTTTGTCAATTCTAAATAATTGTTCGTTGATCCCTTTCCGGTGTTTTTTAATCGCACTATTCCAGAGTTAGAGAAAAGATTCTAGAAAAAGTGCGCAAAGCTTCTGACCTAATCAGTGCTTCCTAAATTATTTTGATATTTTTCTGAGTCCAATAATTCATCAATTCTCAATGTGGGTTCATGGAGTGCGGTGCGTGATGCTCAAACTCGCGAACAAAATATATCTGTTGAAAAAAAATGTATCGAGAAAGCAGAGTTTTATCGGCATTCGACAAGATATTCCATAAGGAGCGGATAAATATGGAAAGCCATCCGCACACAATTCCACATCTGACAAGGAAAAACAGAAAAGATATATTTGAGGAAGGTCGCATTATAGATTCCATCCGAGTTTTTGAATTCAATTTTCGCTAGGTAATCTGCTCTTGCTATTGGTCAGTGCCATTTGGGATTCAATCCTATATCTCTAGAGACCTATGCCGCACTAGCCACAAGGGTGTATGGAAATGACGTGCCATCTTGGATATTCTGAAATCAGAACCGATTGCCACACCTGTGCCTCACCCTCCACTTAGGAAAATATCGAAATATACTATTGAATGTTCGAATTCACTCTGACGTTATTCCTTATTTCGAGCTTTCATGTGATCATCTGAAGAAGACCCTGTAATATACGCCACTTTTTCTCTCGAAAAGAATGACAAATATTATGAATAAAACTAACTACAACACATAAGTCCGAATGACTCCAGACACGATACGGCCATTTAATGTGGTCGTCTAGGTAGTAGATTAAGTGTTAATTCAGATTCGAGATAATTGAGATTAGTAAAAATTTGTTGGGAAATAAAGAATATTTTAATTGATTAATATCGGAAATTTCATGTAGTTGTTGATAATATAACACAATACTGACACTATCTGTGCGAGGGAGAGCTTGACAAGACTGATTGGGATGTCATCATATCCGCTGGAATGTTTGTTCTTAAGGCTTGAACGCAAGTTGGTTAGTTCGTCAGTATCTGCAGGTTGCAAGAAAAGTGACTGATCATTCTCTTTTATATTACAAGGAAAGATGAACTCCATCTACAAGTTCTTCTCATTTGGCAATCTGATTTCATTACTCTGTCCTGAAGGGATCTCTTTTTGTCTTCTTTCAATATGTAGTCATAATATTTTTTGGTGTTCTTGTATTGCTCTTTGAGTGATCGGTTATTATTTGAAGGCACCAGTAAAATATTCAACTCTCATTTAATTTCTTCGGCATGTTCACTTCCCTTGTGTTTCTTGTGATTATTGGGGTATAGCCTGGTTGTCGGAAAGCTTTGATTGAATATATTCAAGTAGATATTGATAAAAGTTTTCCACTGCTCATTCACATTCGCCTTATCAACCATAAATACATCCTCCCATGTTTGTTGTTTCAGTAGGTTTACAAAATTGATTCTGTTTCCCTCATCGAAGAGAAATCTCTTGCGTACAAATTGCATTTCATCATTTTGGTCAACTGTAAACATATTTTTGTCCAAAATGATCGGATATATGTGATGTAAGGATTTCAGAAGCGTGTCCATTATGTACATATATTATCCAAGCAACTTTTAGTTTGGTTAGTTACTCTTGTGAAATCAACAACAGTTGAGGAAACATGGAATAGAAATTGTGCATTGATGTTATTTTGAACTTATTACTACCGTCATCCAGCATTTCAATGTTAAAATCCCCTGTAATGAAAATAACATGTTCAAGTTTTAATTGGCTGGAGAGAACATCCTGTTGCTTGTTACAGAATACCTCAATAGAGCCACTTGGTGGTCGATAAATGCACAGGATAACAATTTTAATTTTTTTCAGATAACACTCCACAGTAGAACATTCAAATGCACCAGGTATGGAGAACTCAGCTGAGTTTTTATATTCCCTACCTACTATATCATCCCTGAGGTAAATTGCTGATCCTCCATGTTTCCCTTCTTCTCCACAAAAACAAGATACCAGTTTGAAACCCTGAGTGATTTGTTTTCTTGACTTCCAGTGTTCTGTAGTACAAAATAGTATAGATTCTGTATTTTCTCTTGTTCCACCTGATCTATACTGTTCCCCACAGATTGTAGATTTTGCTGAATAATGCAGTGGTTTATCACTTTTTCATATTCTTTTTTCTCATACTTAACTTCCCATGACTGAATATTCCAATTAAAAATACACTTGACTATATGTTTCTCAAATTTAACCAAAAACACATTCGACATGCATGTTTCGGGTTTCATCCAATTTTGAAAACTGAATACAAAATAATATCGGTCCATATAGTACACATTCACGTAATTGTATCTAGCAACAGATGTTAAAATTGATGATAGGTGGAATAGGATGAAATCCAATTGATCGTTCACAATTGGGAACTTTTGTTTTTGAGCCGAAGCTAATTCTAAATGTTCCAAAAAGTCCATACGTTTACCTTTAATGCATTTGTGTAATATTTTAGTTTTTTCGAAATCAATCAAATGGTTGGAGGAAATATCATGACTATAGAAACCAGTAGTGGACTTGTTTTGGAGGATTGATTTTTTGCGTTCATCAATTCATTTTGCCAAGGAACGACCCGTTTGTCGAATGCAAGGCATTTGTTACACAAGAGCACTGCTCAATTGTGTGTTATTCAGTCAATTACCATTGAAGAAGATTGATCTTAAATTTTTCTTATTGGTTCATATGATTATAATGTCTAATTCTTTTGCAAATTTTATTACTTAGAGACGTGATGTAGTCGATGTATGTATATGTTTTCATTTCGATTTCGTTATTTGGTGCTTAAATAATGCCTTCTGTTGTCTTTTGAATAGTAAACGGTCTATTATATTTGAAAATTACCCGTTATAATAATAATTATATATATATAATAATATATATATTATATATAATAATATATATATTATATATAGCTAAAAGTTTTAGGATATGAACTTCTTTTTCAAAGTTAATTCTTGACAATGAAACTGAGACCAATCTATGAACATGCAGACATTTTGATCTTAGGGTCTTAGGTTTAGGTCTTAGGTTTCTGTGCATATTTAATTCAAGGTGTTCATTTATTCTCTTTACCTCTATATCTAAAAAGTTCAAATACCTATTATCATCCTCTATTTCTAACGTGAATTGTATGAAGTTCAACAATTCCAAAAATGACATCAACTCTGCTTCGACCCAGTCCATATGCAAAAAATATTATCGTTTCCAGAATAGCACAAACGTTGTCAATTTAATTATCTCGAGGAAAAATATTTTCTTCTAAAAGGCTGTCATAAATATCTTAATGAAATAATTAGATGATGGGGACCCCATAGGTAAGCTATTTAATTGTTGGTAGATTTCATCATTGAACTTGAAATAGCTCCGCCTCAGACATATCCTAAGAACTATCATGATCTCTTCTTTCATTTCAATAATGACTGAGGGGTTTTCACTAAGTTGTTGGTTCATTAATGATTTGACTACTGTTGTTGGGATGGATGGAAATAAATTTATTACGTCAAACGATACTAATAATGCATTGGTTGGAGTTTCGAGTTTTTTTAATTCATTAGTCAGCTGAATATTATTTTTGATGGAATATGAGGCATCATGTTGAATCATATCCTATAGTATATAATTTAGGTATTTACACAATTTTGATGCTGATGCGTTGATGTAGGAGAATAGGTCTCATTGGACAATTTTCCTTGTGTAGTTTCGGGAGAGCGTATAGTGAAGTTGTTGTTGGACTCATCACGGTCAAAGGAATATTTAGCTGAGATAATAGGTTAAGGCAGTTTTTCATTGTTTTCTTGATTTCACCTTGAAATTTTTGAGTCAGATTTTAATTTTTTGAAATCGTTGGGGTTGAATTGAATGAGATATTCATTCATTCCTCAAATCTACCCTGAAAATTTCAGCTCTCCAGCTCAATCGGTTCGAACAGGTAGAATCGATTTTGAGCACGGATTCTTCGTCAGTGAGTCCCAACAAAACTATTGATTGAAAAGAATGGAATGACACGAGAAACGTAACAAGTTGAATGAGCTCATTTCCAATATTCCTATAGCAAATAATTCATCTCGTACTTCATTGAAAATGCTGAAGAGGGGGATGAGAATACTGTAAAATTATGGAAATCAATTTAGTAAGAATCGCAAAATGACAAGCACATGTGCCAACATTATTAAATTAAATTTCTTTTCCCAATGGCAAAGAATGGAAGAAATTTCCCAGATTCAAATTATCTACTCTACATTCATTTCGAATTCAGGGTGTGCATGGAAACTTGGAGCGTTTTTAATATTTAATTCCATTTGATTTACGATTCAAGTCCTGTCAATTTTTGATGAGCGCCGCATTCAGCATGGAGATATTAGGTAGAGTGCGCGAACAGTTTGTTAATGGAGAAAAGATTGCAAGACGGGATTCTTTACTTACGAAATTACTTTTTCATTCCATCTAGTGGTTCCTTTCTGATATACTAGTCTTGCGTGCCAACTTTCAGCTTCTATATAACACTTTAAAATCAATCTTCGACATATTTTACAGGGATTAGGCCCCTCAACATATGTTCGATAACTTTTTTTATTCCCAGAGAAAAGATGCCGGAGATGTTCTTTCATAAATACATGCACACGTCATACAACCATTTTGAATTTATAACAAAAACATCTATTTTTTCTGATACGAACTAGTGAAGTTTCAATTAAGTCTATCCCTGAGGAATAAATTACTTCGAGTGAGAACCATATTCATTTCTAAAAAAAGTACAATATTTTTTTTTATGATATATTGAATGAAATACACAAGTACAAAAAAATTAACATTCATAATCCTATCAACAGTACCCTAAACTGGAATTGAGGACAATAAACATAAAATTCAATTCAATCTGAACAGTGCCATTGTAAGCAAATTAAATCCTAATGCGTACACACATACTTCATGTTTGATGGAATCGCAGTTCCACATCAAGACAAAATTTCAAAAAGCTAACTCAATCGAACAAGTGGACAAATCACATTACACCAACTCTAAGTATACTCTCATTTGATTAAAAATTTACTAATTTAACTTACAGATTTTATGGAAGTAGGTAATCAATTGAAAAATTTTGGATTTTCTGCTATTGGCTGTTAACTTTTGTCTGACATCACTGAAGAGGGTCTTTTCAGGGCCGTGAAATCAAATTTTCATATATAGGTCAACTTTATTCTACTACAGCCAAATCCGGACGACACCGTACAAATCCGGTTTTGTCTAGACATCACTGAATCCGGTCAAATCCGGAAAAATCCGGACAAAACCGGACAAATCAGGTTTTGTCTGGACATCACTGAATAGGCCTTTTTCAAGGCGGTGAAATCAAAACTTCGTATAGGTCAACCAAAGTTGACAAAGTCCTACTAAGGCCAATTCCGGACAAATCCGTACAAAACCGGATCAAACCGGACAAATCCGGCTTTCTTTGTACATCACAGCATAGGCCCTATTCAGTACCGTGAAATCAAAATTTCTTATAGGTCAACTCTGTCCTACTGCGGACCAATCTAGCCAAAACCGGACCAATCCAGATAAAACCGGACAAACCCGGTTTTGTCCGAACATCACTGAATAGGCTCTTTTCAGGGCCATGAAATCAAAATTTCATATAGGTCAACTTTGTCCTACTAAGGATAAATCTGGAAAAATCCATACAAAACCGGATCAAACCGGACAAATCCAGTTTTGTCCAGACATCACTAAAAATAGGCCCTTTTCAAGGCAGTGAATGCAAAATTTCATATAGGTCAACCATGTCCTACTGGATTCAAATCCAGACAAAACCGGACCAATCCGGATAAAACCGGACAAACCCGGTTTTGCCCGAACTTCACTGAAAATGCTCTTTTCAGAGCAGTGAAATCAAAATTTCATATAGTTCATCTCTGTCCTACTACAGGAAAATCCGAAGAAATCCGGACAAAACCGGATAAAACAGGACAAATCCGGTTTTGTCCGGACATCACTGAATAGGCCTTTTTCAAAGCCGTGAATTCAAAATTTCATATAGGTCAACTCTGTCCTACTACGCTCAAATCCGGACAAATCCGAACAAAACCGGATCAAACCGGAAAAATCCGGTTTTGTCCGGACATCACTAGATAGGCATCATTCAAGGCCGTGAAATCAAAATTTCATATAGGTCAACTCTGTCCTACTATGCTCAAATCCGAACAAAACCGGATCAAACCGGACAAATCCGGTTTTGTCCGGACATCACTAGATAGGCATCTTTCAAGGCCGTGAAATAAAAATTTCATATAGGTCAACTCTGTCCTACTATGCTCAAATCCGAACAAAACCGGATCAAACCGGACAAATCCGGTTTTGTCCGGATATCACAAGATAGGCATTTTTCAAGGTCGTGAAATCAAAATTTCATATAGGTCAACTCTGTTCTACTGCGGTCCAATCCAGACAAAACCGAACAAAACCGGATCAAACCGGACAAATCCGGTTTTTTCCGGACATTACTAGATAGGCATCTTTCAAAGCCGTGAAATCAAAATTTCATATAGGTCAACTCTGTCCTACTATGCTCAAATCCGAATAAAACCGGATCAAACCGGACAAATCCGGTTTTGTCCGGACATCACTAGATAGGCATCTTTCAAGGTCGTGAAATCAAAATTTCATATAGGTCAACTCTGACCTACTACGCTTAAATCCGGACAAATCCGAACAAAACCGGATCAAACCGGACAAATCCGGTTTTATCCGGACATCACTAGATAAGCAGTTTTCAAGGAAGTAAAATCAAAATTTCATATAGATCAACTCTGTCCTACTGCGGACCAATCCAGGCAAAACCGGACCAATCCGGATAAAACCGGACAAACCCGGTTTTGTCCGAACTTCACTGAAAATGCTCTTTTCAGAGCAGTGAAATCAAAATTTCATATAGTTCATCTCTGTCCTACTACAGGAAAATCCGAACAAATCCGGACAAAACCGGATAAAACAGGACAAATCCGGTTTTGTCCGGACATCACTAGATAGGCATCTTTCAAGGTCGTGAAATCAAAATTTCATATAGGTCAACACTGTCCTACTACGCTTAAATCCGGACAAATCCGAACAAAACCGGATCAAACCGGAAAAATCCGGTTTTGTACGGACATCACTAGATAGGCCTTTTTCAAGGCCGTGAATTCAAAATTTCATATAGGTCAAGTCTGTCCTACTATGCTCAAATCCGAACAAAACCGGATCAAACCGGACAAATCCGGATTTGTCCGGACATCACTAGTTAGGCATCTTTCAAGGCCGTGAAATAAAAATTTCATATAGGTCAACTCTGTCCTACTATGCTCAAATCCGGACAAATCCGAACAAAACCGGATCAAACCGGACAAATCCGGTTTTGTCCGGATATCACAAGATAGGCATTTTTCAAGGTCGTGAAATCAAAATTTCATATAGGTCAACTCTGTTCTACTGCGGTCCAATCCAGACAAAACCGAACAAAACCGGATCAAACCGGACAAATCCCGTTTTTTCCGGACATTACTAGATAGGCATCTTTCAAAGCCGTGAAATCAAAATTTCATATAGGTCAACTCTGTCCTACTATGCTCAAATCCGAATAAAACCGGATCAAACAGGACAAATCCGGTTTTGTCCGGACATCACTAGATAGGCATCTTTCAAGGTCGTGAAATCAAAATTTCATATGGGTCAACTCTGACCTACTACGCTTAAATCCGGACAAATCCGAACAAAACCGGATCAAACCGGAAAAATCCGGTTTTGTCCGGACATCACTAGATAGGCCTTTTTCAAGGCCGTGAATTCAAAATTTCATATAGGTCAAGTCTGTCCTACTATGCTCAAATCTGGACAAAACCGGATCAAACCGGACAAATCCGGTTTTATCCGGACATCACTAGATAAGCATTTTTCAAGGCCGTAAAATCAAAATTTCATATAGATCAGCTCTGTCCTACTGTGGTCCAATCCAGACAAAACAGGACAAATCCGAACATAACCAATTCAAACCGGACAAATCCGGTTTTGTCCGGACATCACTAGATAGTCGTCTTTCAAGGCCGTGAAATCAAAATCTCAAATAGTTCAACCCTGTCCTCTGCGAGAAAATACTGCGGAGATGCTGTAAAAACAAAATGATTAAGGCAGGGTACTTGCCGACACGTGGAGATAAAATATATATGTATATATATTTTGTCGGCACGTGTTTCTGCTTATTGGCTTCTTCAGGGCAAGGCAACCAAGTAACCAGCATAGAGAGCTTTGTATTTCGGATTATAGTGTAGATAGAATAATACACATCACTGAATAGGCCCTTTTCTCTGTCCTACTACGGCCATCAGTCAACGACAACGGACAACGAGTAACGGAGAACGACAACGGACAACGACAACGGCCAAAGACAACAGACAACGAGTAACGAACAACGAGTAATGGAGAACTACAACGGACAACGACAATAACAACGGACAACGTTATGTTTTGCCAGCACGTGTTTATGCTTATTAGCTTCTTCGGGGCAAGGCAAACAAGAATCCAGGATATTGAGGAAAATGATATTTAGTATACAATACTACGCAACTACGGAACTCAATAATAGTTGGAGACATAAATACTAAATCGCAACTTTGGGGGATCTCCACAGACATATAGGAGAGGAGAACATGTGGAAGAGTGGCTATCACAGCTGTCGTGGACTACAGCTAACGACGGACAGCACACTCTGAGAGAGGGACCTCCAGGACTCACATCGACGTCACCCTGTTCTCCGTGTACATGGCAAAACGAATAGTAGGATGGAGTATTCGCCACGAAAATCCTTAGACGTACCACGGGCAGATTCAGTACGAAATAAGAAGAAACAACAAAAACTACAGAAAAAAGGAGGGAAATCATAAAAGATCTCTTCCCAAGAAATGGACAAGGTTTCCGAAAAACAGGAGGAATTACTGAAGTACCATATGTTTTCACAAAGAAAGAACTGGAGATAGCGGTGGACTCCTTGAAGAATGGAAAGTCTCCGGGACCGGATGGCATGACAGCAGAAGCATTAAAAATCATCCACAAGAAATTACCGCAAAAGCTGCTTAAAGTGTTAAATGACCTCCTGCCCAAGCAAGAATTTCCAGCAAGATGGAAAGTCAGAAACGTCATTTTGCTCCCCAAGTAAGGGAAAATTCTGGAGGAGTCCTCGAGTTTCGGACCCATATGCCTGATAAATACAATAGGAAAATTATATAAAATTGCTTTGGAACAGGATTGAGGAGGAGCTGGAGGAGAAAAGGGTCATATCCGAAAACCAGCATGGGTTCGTAAGGGTAGATCCACCACAACGGCAATGTTGGCATTAAAAAAGGCCATAAAGGATATAAAACGCGGCTGGTGCGTGGTGATCACGGTTGATGTGAAAAATGCTTTCAACACGGCCAGTTGGAAGCATATAGTGGAGGGCTTGCGTAGGGCGGGTGTGAGCAAAAGTGTGTTGAATCATACCTCTTGAACCGTTTTGTAAAGTCGAGGATGATTAAACATCGACGTAGCATGGGTGAGCCGCAGGGTTCGGTTAAGGGTCCGGGCCTGTGGAATGTAAAGTACAACGGGGTGCTGAATCAGGAGTATGGCGATCGCCTACGCGGACGACCTTGTATACGTGTTCGAGACCAGGGAGAGAGCGGAGAGAGCCATAGCACTGGCCATGGAGTGGATGGAGGAGAGAGACCTGAGGGTGGCGATCCGGAAGACGGTGATGATGGTGGCGAGGGGACCGAGGAAGGCTGCTGATCTGAAGCTGAGGATAGTGGGAGAGGAGGTGGGTGTTTCGGAGGAGATAAAATACCTTGGTGTGGTGGAGTGGTCTTCCGAAAAAATCTCATATTTGCGGAAAATATAAAACACTGCACGGTGAAAGCGGAGGAGAAACTGGACTCTGTGTCAAGGCTGATGCCCAATATTGGAGGGCCAAGGTACGAAAAGCGCAGGATACTGTGTGGAATAACTCACAGCATACTACTATATGCGGCACCGGTATGGAGGGAGGCCATTAGAGTGGATAGGTACCTGCGACGGATGATAGCCGTTCAGAGGAAGGCTCTCCTGAGGGTTGTCTTGGCGTACAGGAGCATATCGGCGGAAGCGGTCCAGGTGGTCTCGGGTTTTCCACCAATAGATTTGATATTGGCGGAAAGGTGCTTCCTTTTTAAGGTGAGTGGGAGGCTGCCAGGAAATAGAAGAATGGCGCAAGGAAAAAACATCAGAAAGTGGCAGGAGAGTGGGGATCGGGAGGTGAGGTAGCAGCTTGGATTAAAAAATTATAAAAAACGTAAAAACTTTGACATACTGTCCTTACAGAACGACGAATTGTTATTTCACGAAATTTCCCACTGACCACGGGTCTTTCGGGACCTTCACAAAAAGGATAGCGAAGACACAAGATGACCTGTGTACGAAGTGCGGGGTGCAAGACAGCTCCGTGCAGAAGGTGGAGAGCAGAGAGGGAGCAGTTGAGCAACAGACTTGGGAGCTCGATGATTTGGAGGATGTGATATACAGGATACTGGAGGACGAAGATCACTGGAAGCGGATTTTTTATTACATCACGGAGGATATGAATAGGAACGAAAGAGAGGATAGGGAGAGACAGGATGGTGGATGATGGAGTGCAGGAATGAATACATGAAAGGTCCACCGACGTCTGGACAGAAGTGTCTTTTCCGGTGATGTTTCAAGCAGATGAAGAGGTTGGGGTTTAGTAGGTGCGAGCCCCACACAACCCCTGGCAGCATTGCACCGCCCAGCTGCCGAGAAAAGCTGAGAGAGCTTCCCCATTCTTCAGGGCAAAAAACAAAGTTATCATTTATACAAACATATTGGCGGCGATCAGTTAAATAGGACTTAATCAACTTACAAATTTTTTCTCTGAATCCCAGTCGTTGGAGCTTATTAAGAAGAATATCCAAACTAATCACGTCAAAAACCTTTCTCAAGTCAACCAGTATGGCCGCGGCTATTTTGCCATTGTCAAGAGCCAACGAAATTTCATTTATCAAATCAACTGCCGTACTGAGGGTATTACTGATTTTTGTGAATCCATACTTGTATTGATCGACCACAACATACTATTTAATAAAAGACAACATTCTGTTTCTTATGATCGTCTCACAAAATTTAGAAAAGGTACTTATCACGGATATGGATCTGTAATGATTTATGTCATTAGTTTGTCCGGATACATATATTACTGATCTTCAATTCACGAGGGTAGTGACCACTGGATGGAATTACATTTCCTAGCCTTGTAAAAATCGGCAATAAGTCATCTTTAAATTCAATACGTCTCTGACAGTTATTTTATCGTGAACAGGTGCAGAATTCTTTTTTAAAATGAGTAAAATATCATTGATTTCTTTCTCGGTTACTGGAGTGAGAACAAATGAATTCAAATTATTGATCTCTTTAACATTGAAAACCGGTTTATTATTAACGATTTCATTTTCTACCTCTCCAACAATATTTTCTCCCACCTTTGCGAAATAATTATTAAAATTGTCAAGTATAGTTTTTCGTTCAGTTATGATATTGTCGCCAACCGATAACTTTTTTAAACCAGGATTGTTTTTCTTTTTCCTCGAAAAAAACTTGTTTATGTATCTCCACTGTTTCTTCACATCGTTGCCAGCTTTCTTCCATTCTAACCTGAAATACCGATTTTTCAAGAATCTGTTTCTATTTTTCACATCATTCTTTGAACTCTCAAATTGTTTTTGAAAATGTTGATCACCTGCATGCTTAAACTTTTTTTATATGATTCATCACGTTTTCAATGAGTTCAATCAATTCGGTATTCACCCACATATTATTGGAATGACATTTAATATTTTTCGTACATCTATCTCCTGCACTTTGTTATCAAATCAATTAGTCTTGAGACTGTTTTTTGAATAATGCCTTAAATTTTATGTAATCAACGGTTCTTTTTCAAAAAATTTTTTGGCCGGTATATATTAAAACGTTCGTTGATATTGCATGTTAAGTATTCGTGATCAGAACGTGAATTGTTTTGAACTTCGTCTCTTCGCGTCTAATAAAACTGTGTTTCGATCTAAGATAACATGATCCAAGAGAGTTTTGAGTGTGATATAATCCGAGTTGCCATTGCTTCAGAAATTAAATTACCAATACGAAAGTTATTCAATTTTAAAACGTCGAGATATCTTTTCATATCTGTGGACTAGAATTCAATAATTCAACATTAGTATCACCTACTATAATATGCTTTTTTTTCTGGTACTTTACCATTATGTCCTCCAAATACTCCAAAAAGTCACTGCCACTATACGATGGAGGTTTATACAGTGCACTAAGTTTTAAATTATGTTCACCTACTACCACACACAGCCAGCTAATGTCTTCATTTAAGTCTGATTTTTTTATCATAGAGAAATTAATATGATCTCTAACAAGAGAATAATTTATAAGAAAAATCTCTTTTTATTTTTACTATCAAACAAAATGACTTCGGCTGGGAACCATGTTCATCTCCTAAAAAAGTACATTTCATCAATTCGTCAGCAAGGACCTTCGAAAGAAACTCCCGAAACTTTTTCGTATTATTCGATATCTCCAGAGATCCACGAAACTGATAATCTGATACCCCATTCTCCTTATTTTTCTGATAAACTAAAAACAGTTATAAGCAACTGAATTTCTTGAAATCTTAAGTGAATATATTGTTAACTCTTGTATAAATAATAAACAAAATTAAATTCATACTTTAATTTTTTCAATATACTTTTCATGGGTTGAAAGTATCCAAATTTGAGACTTTTATTATTTTTATAACTTCATCGTAATAAGGACATGGTACATTTAAAATGAATACAAAAAAAAAGACGGGTTGCACTCCGGGAGTGCCGGCAGAAGTGAAAACTTGAATATTAACGTTGTGCATTTTTGATATTTTGGAATGGTTAGAGAATAATTTTGTATGAATTGCTTTCATTATCAGTATAAAAGTGCTATTATTTATGTGGTGGAATACAATATTCATTTATTGCGCTATCGTATACAAAAATGACAATAGGTTTGTTCGGGTGGCAGTTCCCAGTTGTACTGGGGTCACAGAGAACCAGGTTCTGTAACTCTTGGAATCGTCGCAAGTTGTTCTATGACACGAACGGGTGAGAACAGGTGGGAACAGATAATTTCAAAACGATTTCGTTAAGTGCATAGATAAGTGGAAGTAAGGTTATGTTGTACATCATGGACATTGAACTCTAAATACCATATAGGTATTCATATAGAGTTCAATGATCATGGATCATATCATGGATAGTGTTAAAAAGTAATTGAATAAGTTATTGTGTTATTAATACGGTGGAAATACTTTAGAAAATACAAATATTAAAATTGAACAATTTTTTTTGTCATAAATAAATAAACATAAACATATCCATATAAATAACTGTGAATATAATTTATATGTAATGAAATATTTAAAGAAATGATTTAATTTAATTATAATTTGAAATTTCAATACATGTAGTAGTGGTCATCAGTGGAGAAATTATTTTTGTTAGTTCATATCTGGATAAACTGTGAATTTTTCTGTTATTTCATTGTAATTTTGGTGGAAACTGTGTACAGAAAATTCTATATAATAGAATTAGGTAATTGTATATGGAACTGGTGACATTTGGGAAATAAATAAAAATATTTTCTAACAATTTTCATGGCTTTGTAATTATTTTTTAGATAAGAATTGTTTTAACAAGTCGTTGTGTTCTTGAAAGAGGTCATTCCTCCGTTTCCTTCCTAAATTTTCAATACATTTTGAGTGGTTAAAAAATAAAGATACTTCAATCGCGAAATAACAAAAATAAATATATAGTATATAAATACGAAATATCGTATATATAAATAATATAAAATAATTATCTTACATACTTTGATCAACAATTTTGCAATTGTTTTATTCATCTGTTGCAAATGATCCTTCCTCTTCTTTGAGATAACAAAAATTTTGAGAAGCTATTATAACGAATTGATTAAAAATTTATACTCCCACAACATCAAATATACTCAAAAACAGCTATGCGAATATCCTAGTCACCAAATATATAACTTAATTGACAATTAGAACTACTGAAAATTTGAATCACCGATGATTTGAATTTACCGCTTCTTCTGTTGTACCTTGTACCATCTCTAGATCAGGAACCGTAAGAACAGTAACGAACAGTTCCGAAATCAAGTGTTCCGACCACACGAACGACAAGGAACTCCTGTTCCGTCCCAGACGAACGGGTGGGAACCACAAATTACCAAAAATTACAGTTCCGAACTGCCACGCGAACAAACCTAATTTATATTACATTAACATACACAAACATTCGCACAAGCGCCCTGCACCGCCTAAACGAAACAGCACACTCAGGCACGGTAGAAAGAGTGTGGGATATTATTCCCTCTCCAACTCCTCGATCTTACGCTTTTTCGATGACAATCACGTGACCCTGACGCGAGTTTGGATGTTTTTACCCATACAAGAGAGTGCTCAGCGCCGCTAAAGAAGTTTTCACTTCAAAAAAATTGTACGGTTAAAAAGTTACAATTTCTATCATTGTTTTTATAATTTCGGTTCGAACAATATGTCACTAGGTTACTCATGGCAACATGCATTCATATCATTAGTAGTACGATTTGAAGAGAATCGCATAAAAAATTTTAAGTGGAATAGTTTTGTGTACTCATACTCCGATTCCTCCTGTACTCATTAGATAATAACTTACAATTTATCTATTGAATACGGTGCGAAGTATCGAGAAAATATGTCGATTGAGCATTGTTGTAGATAGTCAACGATTTGAGCATCTTCTTTGAAATTTGATCTCCATTCTAAGTACCAATTATGAAAATTTTGAAATTAACAAATCCCAGTACAACGAGGAAAATGAAACCGTATACCGTTATTCAGATTTATATTTCCATCTTTAATGGATTACACAACAAACTCCGAATACATATTAGATAATATTCAATTCATTAAGATGATATTAGTAGTACAGTGAATTGATTCGTTGATTCTTTCATATTCTCTATCTCTGTTTTTTTGCATCGCACTGTTCCAGAGTCAGGGAAAATATTTAAGAACAAGTGATTTTCTGAATATTTTAATTTTTTCCATATAATCTGTCCGACAACTGATTTCACGGTTTCACTTTTTCCTTGAGAAATTTGTTTTTGATCCATTGTTGTCATTTCAAAGCATTTTCTTCATATATTATACCTTATGTGAAATATGGTCTACTCATGCATCTGAGATGCCTACGTTATGAGCACTTTGGCGCTTAGTCAAACTTGGATGACAATCAGTAACATCATTATCTACTCAATGATTTCTGATGATGTTGCAATTTTTGACTTCCTTCACGTGAATTGTGTTCAATGCTGGCACATCACTATTGCAAGCAACTTATTATTAAGACCTAGAATCGGAACAAGAGTATCTAATGACAATTTGAATTGCGATTCTTGATATCATCAATATTATCCATTTCTTGGGGATAATTAAGTGAGATTCCAAACAAAATAAGTAACTTGTTCGAATGCAGATATGAAACGATATCTGAGATATCATATCTCCTATGCGAAAATATATTGAACACGACCAACAAAGAGATTACAGCACATGTCGTGGGAGGCCATAAAGGTAAATGAAATAATAAAGTAAAGAAATGAAAATTCAGTCTGTTATAAAAGTTTAGGAGAAATAAAATGTTTTCATGATTCCTGACCATAAATTGGCCAAAGTGATCCAATATAGAGACATTCGACATCGAATCTGAACTATCAGGTAGAAACTTAAGGGGTGACGGCTGCAATAGTCGTAAACTTTTCCCCATTTCTTTTTCGGTGGTGGCCTCTACAAGAATAGATATAACTGATCCTTATTTTTTATCCACTTGATCAAAATACTCAATATCAATATCTCACTAATAACTATAACGAAATAGAAAAAAGTGACGTTTTACATCAAATTATGCAAAGCCATTCGTTTCGCCCTCAATCAAAGATATTATAAATGACAAATTGATCCGATGAATATTCAGGGTGTTTTTAGGATATCAAATTTAAGATGGCCATGCCTGCTGAACTACATTTATACACTACCGAAGAAAATGAAATGATTAAAACAAGTGGCGTATATGAAACGTGTGGTGCATTTCACATGGAAAAAACAAAGAGGGCCTGCAGCATGAGAATTAAAGAGGCTTTGAGAATTTTGAGATTGAGTTCACATTAGGTAGGTTTCAGAAACTTGTATAAATATCCTTCAACCCTGGCCACATTACTTTTTTGAAAAATTAACCAAAGCTTTAAAAAAAATGTGGAAAAGCTTAGAATATTTTTTTCTCATTTTGTCAAAGATTATGTGTTTTTCAGAGCAAAAAACCTTCTAAGCAACTTGATTTTAGTTGAGATAAAATCCTAGACGACAAAAGAATTTGGAAGAAATCGCAATGACATCCGTTGATTGTCATTTATTCTTCAAACTCATTAGACATCTGTTGTGATATCAATAATAATTTTGTTCAATTCAAATTATTTGAATAGTATCATTCATATCACAAAGTGAGTAATTTTGACGGTATACATATTCACGTACCTATAACCGTAGGATATTGTTCATACAGTTCCAGAGTATCTTTTAAAGAAGCCGATTCCCACGGCGATTATCCATATTATTATAGTGAAAATAATTTCTTTTAATGATCAGATACCGCTACTGGAATTGCTATGGACTCTATTGTAATTCAGGATCATTACCAAACCCATTCATGGATTATGCTTGTAATGGTCAGCGCATACCTACTCTCAAAAATATCATTTAGAATCGAACTTGGTTCTACCAGATGCGACTTACTTGGTCTTTCCGCAGTGTTTTCGTAGACACGTTGATCGTTTGAAAACACATTTTTTTAATACGCCGAAACAGAAATATATTTGCCATAAGAGACACTAGAAAAAATCGTATTCAATTTTGTCACTGACAATAACTAAGAATCACAAAAATACCGTGTTCCTCGAAAGAAATAGTCTTAATAGATTGAGAAAAATATATTTATTTCTATAAATTGGGAGAGACTGATAATTGATTATTAAAAATAAAACTTCATAATATAGCGGTCCGCCATGATGAACTGAACACCAATCTGAGTGAATTACGTCACGTCTCTTCAAATATCATATTGTTTCATACGAATTCACTCACGTCTGGACTTATTCTGTGTTTAAAATTTATATTATATATCCATTCAGATCAGTTGTTTGTTTACTGTTGTTGTTGAATATACAGGGCCTTCACCCATATTCATACGGGAAACTACTGAACATATTTTCATGAACATCAGCACTTATAAGTATTTCACGATGCTGATGAAATCTAAAATATTTTCAAGGCATGAGCACCTCCGGTTTTTCCGGAAATGACGTCAACTTCCGTTTTTCAAATTACAACACCATTTTTTTATTGCAGAACTAGATTCCTTAGAAAATTTCAAGTTATTTTGATGTAACATTTTTCAGTTTTGGTAGGAAAATTCTCTCTGAGCGGGAAAATTCGAAAATAGAGCTCCGCTGAAACACGAATAACTTCGAGATTTTTGGATGGAAAATTTTCATTTGTGGGATTTTTCAAGATGTAAGATTGATGTATCCACTTTAAAAATCGAAATCATGATTCATGATACGGAGGGTGAAAAAATCGCTTTCAAAGTTAGGGATAACAAAATCGTGAAAAATCAATTTTTTCAAATTAGAACCCCATTTTTTTTTATGGCAGATATTGAATCTTACGTTAAAAAATAATGTGAGTGTATGCATCACATCCTTGCCCTAAAGTGGATATTTTCTGAGTTATCCACAACAAACTGTTTTTCGTCTTGAATTTTCAGCTATTTCTTTTCCCTTTACGCTAAAAAGATGAAATTTTCAGGAACTGTTACTTAAACCATGTTTTAGACTTTACTACCCTAATATGAAGGAGAAAAACGTTACAGGTTGTTCCTAAATAGATGGCGAATTTGGATTCGAATTTGTATCGGAACCTCTTTATTTCAACTAATCGGCCATCGGTTTTCTCTCCAGTGATAAATAAATAATTCCTTATGAACCATATGCAAAAACTTACCATGTTTTACATTCTTTTTTTTTAATGATAGGTATCATTAATTACATCTGACGTCAAAACTTTGACAAATTTGACTTGTTATTTTTGTAACTTATGTCAAGAGATGCGGGATATAAAACACCGTTTGACGTGTTTTTGCATTTTTTTCAAAAGTGATCGTTGTACGTTTTATGAATTTTGTGCATTACTTTATCATAACCCTGTATAAGTAAAAATCAAAGGATAGTTCTACTTGAAGATGAAATTCTTTCAAGCGCTGAATGTTCCAGAATAATACTCCTTCTTATGAATCATTCATACAATCTTCAATTATGTTCATTTTCTGTTTTTTAACAACATATCGGCGATCGGTAGTATTGGACATACGTTTTTTTCTGTCCGGTTGGCACTCAAATTTTGTCGGTACACATCCTGGTTTCGTACGGACTTGCGACACCGACCCCACCACATGATATTCCATAAAATTGGTCATAACATTTGGTAAATAGAAAAATTTTTCAAATGAGCTGAGAAGAAGTTGAAATATTGTTGATGGAGGCTGAAACAAAACGGCTCGCAAAATTTCTCAGAAATTATCACGCTGGAAAATTTTTAAAAAATTCCCAAATAAAAATTTTTTTATACTCAATATCCCATAAGGCATTTTCCGAATTTCAATAAAAATTCGTGACAATATTGAGTTGATCGATATCTTACTCATCCTCAAATTTCATTGTCGTAGCTTTTTTCCATCTGAAGATATGATAATTTTTTTCATTTACTCAAGAGAAAAAAAAAGACATGAAGTACCGATGATTCTCTTTGAACGATGGCCATCACAGATCGATATTCGATTGACAAATGCCTTGTTCATTAATCAGTGTCAGTTGGCGTAAAATTAATCAAAATTTTTGATTACAGTGAAATCGTAGAGGTTAAATTTAATCTCGATGGCTGAAATAATATACCTTGTCGAAATTCAGAAAACCACTAAATTAAGTTCTTAGAAGGGAATTTAGCTTCGAACAAAACTTGGGGAAAATTATGATTAGTTATTTGAATTTGAGATATAGGTTTGTTCATTCATTAGGCGTTCATATTTGCGTCACATTGTCCCATAGTACGGGAAAAGACTATTGTTCACGTGATCAGAGTGCTTATAGATTTGTTATGGTTTGAATAGTTACTCGCAAGTAGCTCAACAAGGGCGCCAAAGCAATCTCACCTCACGTCAGTGCTTTCTAAATTTTTTAATGATATATAACACACTGAAGTGTTATATACTTTGGAGTTCATATTCAAATCGTAAGAGTTATCGGTTTGGCACTAGTGTTTACGGTCATTTCATTATTTACAGAGAAATGACGTCACCAGCAGATGACACTAGCCATCGTTTTGGCGCGAATTTTGTTATTCAAATTATAATAGCCAATCATTTTTCAATTAAATGATTTTTTTTACGTAATATTATATTTTTTTGCAATAGTAGAAGCTTAAGAACATTTTAAGACAGTTTTTCAAAAACAGTCGTCATGCCTATTGTAATATTACATATTACCTGTCCCTTTTTTTGAGAAACTCTTATCTAATGCAAAATTTTAAGTACCATCCTAGATGATGGACGAAGGGGAAACATAGCGAGCATCAGTACTTGGAGATTCAAAACAAAAATAATTCAAAATCTCACAGATATCGAGAAAATAAAGCACATAGTGGAAAAGCGTTCCAAATCCAGGCTAAAGGTGAAGAGTTACTTTTTTGTTTTATCGGAAGGTATAGCAGTCGGAATTAAAAACGAAAGAAAGCTAATACTCCCCATATATCTCATCAAAGTGACATAATTTCGTAGGAAAATATAGTGAGTAGGGACAGTTTATTGTAAGAAGATAGAAAGTGGAGACGACATGTTAAAAGCATACTAGAGGAAAAGCAACCGAAATAAATGGCCACTTAGTTTGGTGACCACAACAGCTAAATTTATACTCCTTCCTACCCAAACCTTTTTCTGGGAAATTCTCATCCCAAAATCTCATGCAGCCATATATCTCACTTATGAATTGCTACTCCAGATAATTCGGATTTATTCATTCAACGCCCCTGGAATTAGATTATATGATTTCGAATTTGTACACTGGGAGAAATTTTAGAATAATGACTTTCGATTCAGTTAAAAGAAAAGTGAACGCTCTTTCATGATGACACATTACATCGACCAATGAACGTGAAGAAATTGGAACTAAGGCCCAGAGACATTGCTCTTGCGCTCTTTTTCTCCATAGGGTGAATCCAAAAACCAGGTTAGCAGAATTTCTGACATCTACAGAATGCACATAGGCGTACTTAAACCAAGAATTTTTATTTTCATCAGATAATCTAGGTTAATTTTAGTAATTACGTCCTCAAATTTCAATAAACCTCTGTTTCTCCATCATATTTCGACAATTTCATGGATGGAAAAACAAAGTTTCATTCAAAATGCAGCCTGGTGTCTCAAATTCCGAGGTGGGCTCGCTAAGATGGACTGTAAGCTATTTTGTAGTGGTGTGCAAAAAGTATCTATCCAAGAAAAAGTATCGGATACTCGATTAGAATTCGAGTATCGGATACTCGATCTTAAAAATTATGGATACTTGGATACCCATTCGGTTATTCGAAATCAGTGTAAGCCATCTAACGGGTATTCATGCAATTTCGAAAAATAGAATAAAGTTCTACTTTCAAAGTGCTATAGAGTTCTATTTTTAGATATTTTGTTTCAAGTTTTTTATTTCTCAACTTGAGGCTTGAACATTTGTAAAGCAAAAGCAGCGATGGTTTCGATTTGCGCAGATGCTCCACTACAATTTTTACTATTGGGGAAACAAAGCATACAAGCATTTACCAATTCATCATCATTTAGTTTTAGTAGTACATTTCAGCATTTTCCATTTAGATGGATTTAGATTCTTTATTTTTTCTGTCATATTTTTTTATTTCAAACCTACCTTTTTAGTTTTTCAGTATAATAGTGCTCTATAAAGGGAGTTTGACAGCGGTTCCAAACCACAAAAATTACAAAAAAGTAGAAACATTCGAATGAAATGAAATCTGTCATCAAATTAATCAAATCTGTAAATTTCGTATTTAAGGTTGGACCTTTATTGGCCGCGCCAATTCTAAATGGGGGAGTAGAGCCCCTCCATAGCTATAACATATATATATAACATCGAGATTTTGTAAGTATGTATAAATGTGGATACCAAGTATCCAATAAATGTATCCGATACATTTTACGTCCATATCGGATAGTATCGGATATTCGAAAGTATCCAAGTTGCACACCTCTACTATTTTGCGATCAAAACAGTTATTATCCCACATAATGAACAGGAGACGCGTGCAGATTCATTCAATCGGAATATGAGTTGTCAGCACATGTGCTATACATGTAACACCCATTACATTGCCGTTACTAACTGTTTGTGTTATCCCACACCAGACTGGCACGTGGCAACATTGAATGCGATTTCGTATTATCATCTCGGAATTCCGAATTCGTTTCACTATCAGTCCCATGAGATCCTAGCCTACTAAGATCTTACGATGGGGTGGCGAAACAATAATGCATCAGAATATCCTTATGATGCCTCTGTAAATAAATTGTGGTGAGTTGACTAAACACACGGTTTATCAAAAATCTGCATTAGAGTTAATTGTGCCGGATTTTTGGAACAAAGTTTTTTTCATACTTTTCAATAATATATTTCACATCAATGATTTTGATGGGATCCCATGTGATTTGAAAATAAGTTTATGCATGGAAGTACCAGGAAAATGGATGTAACTACGAAAAATGTTTTCCTGGTAAATATAATGTGATACTCGATCTTAAAATTATGGATACTTGGATACCCATTCGGTTATTCGAGAAATCAGTGTAAGCCATCTAACGGGTATTCATGCAATTTCGAAAAAATAGAATAAAGTTCTACTTTCAAAGTGCTATAGAGTTCTATTTTTAGATATTTTGTTTCAAGTTTTTATTTCTCAACTTGAGGCTTGAACATTTGTAAAGCAAAAGCAGCGATGGTTTCGATTTGCGCAGATGCTCCACTACAATTTTTACTATTGAAACAAAGCATACAAGCATTTACCAATTCATCATCATTTAGTTTTAGTAGTACATTTCAGCATTTTCCATTTAGATGGATTTAGATTCTTTATTTTTTCTGTCATATTTTTTATTTCAAACCTACCTTTAGTTTTTCAGTATAATAGTGCTCTATAAAGGGAGTTTGACAGCGGTTCAAACCACAAAATTACAAAAAAGTAGAAACATTCGAATGAAATGAAATCTGTCATCAAATTAATCAAATCTGTAAATTTCGTATTTAAGGTTGGACCTTTATTGGCTGCGCCAATTCTAAATGGGGAGTAGAGCCCTCCATAGCTATAACATATATATATAACATCGAGATTTTGTAAGTATGTATAAATGTGGATACCAAGTATCAATAAATGTATCCGATACATTTTACGTCCATATCGGATAGTATCGGATATTCGAAAGTATCCAAGTTGCACACCTCTACTATTTTGCGATCAAAACAGTTATTATCCCACATAATGAACAGGAGACGCGTGCAGATTCATTCAATCGGAATATGAGTTGTCAGCACATGTGCTATACATGTAACACCCATTACATTGCCGTTACTAACTGTTTGTGTTATCCCACACCAGACTGGCACGTGGCAACATTGAATGCGATTTCGTATTATCATCTCGGAATTCCGAATTCGTTTCACTATCAGTCCCATGAGATCCTAGCCTACTAAGATCTTACGATGGGGTGGCGAAACAATAATGCATCAGAATATCCTTATGATGCCTCTGTAAATAAATTGTGGTGAGTTGACCAAACACACGGTTTATCAAAAAATCTGCATTAGAGTTAATTGTGCCGGATTTTTGGAACAAAGTTTTTTTTTCATACTTTTCAATAATATATTTCACATCAATGATTTTGATGGGATCCCATGTGATTTGAAAATAAGTTTATGCATGGAAGTACCAGGAAAATGGATGTAACTACGAAAAATGTTTTCCTGGTAAATATAATGTAAGAATGATAAAAAAAAGTAGAATATATGGTTCCATGTAAGGTTTTATACGTGAAGTCAAAAGTCAGCAATATTAAGATGCGTCCTTTCCGAATCTGCCATTTGTTTCACTCTGAGAGCTCTAATTTTACAGTTATATGAGTATCTGCGATCATAAAATTTAAATACTCTGTATCTCCCGAATTGATCATCGCAGATAGAAATGAGTGGTAGATTTGGAAAAGACGCAGCTCATAGAAGATATTTTCCGTTTCATCTCACAAAAACTCAAAAAATAATTTTTTCCTTATTCTAGGGAAAAAAATTTCTCCATTTTTTGCGAGAAAGACTGGAAATAGAATAAGAGTGCTGCTTCCTTTCCTGTCATTCATTTCACTTTGAAAGCTATAAGTTTGATGTTAAGGGGGTCTGAAATTTTTACATAAATAACCTGTATCTCCTGAAATATTCATCGCAGATTCCGGAAGGTCACTACTCATTCTACCTATTTCCACACAACTACCCAAGATGTCAGATGGGCGGGGCTTGAGGTTCAATTTTCATGGATTTGTTTGAGTCACTGTCACGTACGGTGACTAACAAGAGAATGGCGAAAATAGGGATTCTCGTCTTTGATAGGTCCTGGTATTTTCGATATATTTTATCTTGATTGGGGACATTTTTCATTGGCAGAATGATTAAATAGCTGTTTTTCTTTGTTATTTTACTCAGTCCACGTTTTTGCGGTATATTTAATCACTGAATTGGCATTTTGAAGTTTCGAAATCTTTGTTTGGGCAATTCCGATAGAGAAATCATAAAATTTTCTTCCTCACCACCGTTTTGCATTATTGGAGTCATGCAGGTGAGGTAAATAATTGCAATTCATTACGAATATTATAATGAATCAACAACTATATTCAGCTATTGTTGAATTTCGTAACAATCCCCTAAATTGATTCGAATTTACAGAGATGTCAGATGGGCGGAGCTTAAGGTTCAATTGTCATGGATTTGTATGAGTCATTGTCACCTATGGTGACTAATATGAATATGAGAGTAACAAAAATAAAATTTCTTCTCCTTGATTGGTCCTCGTGTTTTCGGTATATTTTATCTTGATTGGGTACGTTTTTCATTGGTCAGAATCATTAAATAGCTGGTTTCCTTTTTAAAAGTACTGAGTCCAAGTGTTTTCGGTATATTTCATTTTTGAATTGGCATTATGAAGTTACCAATTTTTTGTTAGGGCAATTCCGATCGAGGAATCATAAAATTTTCTTCCTCACGACCGTTTTGCATTATTGGAGTCATGCAGGTGAGGTACATAATTGCAATTCATTACGAATATTATAATAAATCAACAACTATATTCAGCTATTGTTGAATTTCGTAACAATCCTCTAAATTGATTCGAATTTACAAAGATGTCAGATGGGCGGGACTTAAGGTTCAATTGTCATGGATTTGTATGAGTCGTTGTCACCTACGGTGACTAATATGAGAGTAACGAAAATAGAAATGGTTTTCCTTGATTGGTCCTCGTGTTTTCGGTATATTTTATCTTGATTGGGTACGTTTTTCATTGGTCAGAATCATTGAATAGCTGGTTTCCTTTTTAAAAGTACTGAGTCGAAGTGTTTTCGGTATATTTCATTTTTGAATTGGCATTATGAAGTTTCCAATTTTTTGTTAGGGCAATACCGATCGAGGAAACATAAAATTTTCTTCCTCACGACCGTTTTGCATTATTGGAGTCATGCAGGTGAGGTACATAATTGCAATTCATTACGAATATTATAATAATTCAACAACTATATTCAGCTATTGTTGAATTTCGTAACAATCCCCTAAATTGATTCGAATTTACAAAGATGTCAGATGGGCGGGGCTTAAGGTTCAATTGTCATGGATTTGTAGGAGTCATTGTCACCTACGGTGACTATGAGAGTAACGAAAATAGAAATTCTTTTCCTTGATTGGTACTCGTGTTTTCGGTATATTTTATCTTGATTGGGTACGTTTTTAATTGTTCAGAATCATTGAATAGCTGGTTTCCTTTTCGAAAGTACTGAGCCCAAGTGTTTTCGGTATATTTCATTTTTAATTGGCATTATGAAGTTTCCAATTTTTTGTTAGGGCAATACCGATCGAGTAATCATAAAATTTTCTTCCTCACGACCGTTTTGCATTATTGGAGTCCTGCAGATGAGGTACATAATTGCAATCCATTACGAATATTATAATAAATCAACAACTATATTGAGCTATTGTTTAATTTCGAAACAATCCCCTAAATTGATTCGAATTTACAAAGATGACAGATGGGCGGGGCTTAAGGTTCAATTGTCATGGATTTGTATGAGTCATTGTCACCTACGGTTGTAGCATTCTTTCGTTGAAATTACCAGAATACTTACAAAAATTTATAGTGCCCTCATTTCTCGTTAAGGAGAACACTTGCCCCAGCTCAGTCGGGTTGGGGGTGGATTCTTTTCTTGAGTGGCTAGGTATAATAAACAAATAACAGAAAGATAGAGATTCCCGTCTTTGATAGGTCCTCCTATTTTCGATATATTTTATCTTGATTGGGGACATTTTTCATTGGCAGAATGATTAAATAGCTGATTTTCTTTGTTATTTTACTCAGTCCACGTTTTTGCGGTATATTTAATCACTGAATTTTCGAAATTTTTGTTTGGGCAATTCCGATAGAGAAACCATCAAATTTTCTTCCTCACGACCGTTTTGCATTAATCATGCAGGTGAGGTACATAATTGCAATTCATTACGAATATTATAATAAATCAACAACTATATTCAGCTATTGTTGAATTTTGTAACAATCCCTAAATTGATTCAAATTTACAAAGATGTCAGATGGGCGGAGCTTTATGTTCAATTGTAATGGATTTGTATGAGTCAACTCACCTACGGTGACTAATATAGTAACGAAAATAGAAATTCTTTTTTTATTGGTCCTCGTGTTTTCGGTATATTTTATCTTGATTGGGTACGTTTTTCATTGGTCAGAATCATTAAATAGCTGGTTTACTTTGTTATAGTAGTGAGTCCAAGTGTTTTCAGTGTATTTCAGTTTTGAATTGGCATTAGGAAGTTTCGAATTTTTGTTTGGGCAATTCCGATAGAGATGAAATCATCAAATTTTCTTCCTCGACCGTTTTGCATTATTGAGTCATGCAGGTGAGGTACATAATTGCAATTCATTACGAATATTATAATAAATCAACAACTATATTCAGCTATTGTTGAATTTCGTAACAATCCCCTAAATTGATTCGAATTTACAAAGATGTCAGATGGGCGGGGCTTAAGGTTCAATTGTCATGGATTTGTATGAGTCATTGTCACCTACGGTGACTAATATGAGAGTAACGAAAATAGAAATTCTTTTTTTTGATTGGTCCTCGTGTTTTCGGTATATTTTATCTTGATTGGGTACGTTTTTCATTGGTCAGAATCATTAAATAGCTGGTTTCCTTTGTTATAGTAGTGAGTCCAAGTGTTTTCAGAGTATTTCATTTTTGAATTGGCATTAGGAAGTTTCGAATTTTTTGTTTGGGCGATTCCGATAGAGGAATCATAAAATTTTCTTCCTCACGACCGTTTTGCATTATTGGAGTCATGCAGGTGAGGTACATAATTGCAATTCATTACGAATATTATAATAAATCAACAACTATATTCAGCTATTGTTGAATTTCGTAACAATCCCCTAAATTGATTCGAATTAACAAAGATGTCAGATGGGCCGGGCTTAAGGTTCAATTGTCATGGATTTGTATAAGTCATTGTCACCTACGGTGACTAATATGAGAGTAACGAAAATAGAAATTCTTTTTTTTGATTGGTCCTCGTGTTTTCGGTATATTTTATCTTGTTTGGGTCCGCATTTCATTGGTAAGAATCATTAAATGCTGGTATACTTTGTTATAGCACTGAGTCTACGTGTTTTCGGTATATTTCATCTTTGAATTGGCATTTTGAAGTATCTAATTTCTTTTTCTAAGCAAATCCGATAGAGGAATCAGACATTTTTTTCCCCATGACCGTTTTGCTTTATTTGAGTCATGAAAATGATGTACATAATCGCTATACATTACGAAAATTACAATGAATCAACAAACTTATTCAGCTGTTGTTGATTCTCGTAACAATACCCTAAAATGATTCAAATTCACCAAGATGTCAGATTGGCGGGGCTTAACGTTCAATTGTCCAATGACCAATGAGAAACGTACCCAATTAAGATAAAATATATTGACAACACGAGGACCAATCACAGAAGAGAATCACGAGTTTCGCTAGTCCTTGTCAGATACCGAACGTGACAGTGACTCAAACAAATCCATGACAATTGAACCTGACATCATGGTAAATCAATTTAGGGGATTGTTACGAAAATCATCGAAAGCTGAATATATTTGTGGATTCATTGTAACATTCGAAATGAATTGCAATTATGTATTGTATCACTTTCATATAACATTTATTTCTGAACAATCATGAAAAATTAGCTGTAACTTTCAATGATTCTCCTATCGAACATATTTTCTATCCAAAATACTTAGGAGTTAAATTAGATTCATCTCTCAATTACAAGGCTCATTTAAATGATCTGAGCCTAAAACTGAAAACTAGGAATAATATTGTTCAGAAAATAGCTGGATCGTCTTGGGGTGCTGATGCCTCCACTCTTTGCAGAGTGGATATATATATCACATTCATGGCTCCAATAATACATGATGGTCATGAGGAAGAAAAGGTCTGATTCCTCAATCGGATTTGCTCTAACAAAAAATTCGAAATTTCAAAATGTCGATTCAAAGATGAAATATATCAAAAAGACGTGGATTCAGTACTAAAACAAAGAAATCCAGCTATTCAATGTTTCTGACCAATGAAAACAGTTTCCAATCACGATAAAATATACCGAAAACACGAGGACCAATCAAAGACGAGAATCTCTTATTTCGCTACTCTCTTGTTAGTCACCGTACGTCACAGTGACTTAATCAATTCCATGACAATTGAACCTTAAGCCCCGCCCATCTGATATATTCGTAAATTCGAATCAGTTTAGAGGATTGTTACGAAAATTAAGTGAATTAAAAAATGCCTTTTGCGAGGTGTTTTGCATTCAATTCATTGAGCCTTCATTGTACAGTTTTCGATGAAATTGTAACATTTGGGACAACTCGAAGGCGGTTTTTTTATCTTGATCTGGTCTTTTAAGGTGAGAGTCCGTTTCCATGAATCTACAGAGACAACGACCAAAGAAAAAAAAATAAGAATAAACTTTCAACACAAAAATAAACCAAAACAACTTAGGAAAAACAGAAAAAATGCAAGATGTTATAAAAATGTGAATGAATGAAGGGTATAAGATAAATTGCTTTTTAAAAAAGCAAATACTGAGGGAACATCAGGCTACATCACTGTATAGTGTTTAAAGCCTAAGGTATCTGGTATTGCCCTCAGAAGACGTTAAACTGTAATGAATAAAAAACCCAAAATTTAAACGCCCTTTACAGCATGATGCATTTTTTTTGTGAACATCTCATTAAGTATGATATTCGCCTATAAAAAGTCACAATTAAAAAAACATTCAATTCCGATACATGGTTGCGAAGATATTCATGAGTTAATAAGATGTTGAAATATCTCTGGACGATTCCAAGATAAATGGGTTTTTAAAAAAAACAAGATACTCAAGAGATACTAGGCTACAACGCTTTATTGTTTTTATATGCCTCAGCAACCTGGCATTGCCCACAGAAGACGTTAAAATTTGAATAAAAAACATGACATTACTTAAATGCCCTGTACAACATGAAGATTTTATTTTTTTACTTTTGCTCAATGAAGGAAATTTGCCAATAACAGAGCTACAATTGCAAAGAAAAACATTGAATTCCGACTAAAGATTGGGAATATATCAATTGTTAAAATTTAACGAAATTTTAGGTGTTGCGCTAATTTTGTCGATCAGTATACAGGGTGGCCATTTGAAAACGAAACAGAGGAGATTACAGACGAAATAAGTTTTTTCGATAGAAATGCTCGGACAGGTCGATTTCTGTTTCGAAGAGGACAACTTAAGATGTAGGTTACGGACGCATAGTGCTTCAACCCTTGCTGCTACAACCCCCACCCCCAATTTTTGAATAGGGAAGATGGGTGAGTGATACCTCAATTCAAAGGTATTTTTATACTGATTTCAGCACAGTAATTGTTTTTTCATTTTACGCATTAGTTCTCTAAATATTCATGCGTTAGTTAATTTTAGCACTTGAATTAAATTTTTGCGAATAATTGACAATTCGTGCTTCCGAAACACCAAAATTTCCGTACTTGTATTTGAAATTACAAAACATCTACCACTGGGCAAATGAAGTCATACCGTACGTGTTAATGCTACTAGGGTCAGGTCAGATGTTTTATTCACTGAAATCATTCTCCAACTGTACGGTATCAGAACGATTCGAAGTATTGATCTAAGAAATAAGACTTTTCAAAGTAAAGTAAATAATTTATCAAAAACTCACATCAATTAATTAAATATTCAAATTGTTCACCATTAGCTTCCATACAACGAAATAAGTTTTGTTCGAAACGATGGCGCACATTTTGCAGCATTTCTGGAGTGATTTGACGACATTCGTTCACTATACGTCTTCTTAAATCTTCTATGGAATCGGGCTGTGTAGAGTAAATTTTACTCTTCAAGTGGTCCCAAAGAAAGAAATCTAGTGGTGATAGATTTGGCTAGCCATTCAGTGGGACCCCTTTTTCCAATCCACCAATTTGGAAATCTTTGATCCAGATATTCTCGAACTGGTAAGGCGTAGTGTGGAGGAGCTCCATCCTGCTGAAACACAATCTGATCTTCCACATAATTTCCAGCATTGTTTTCAATAATTTCCGTCAAAATTGGATCAATGTGTCATGGTTGTTTTGAAGCTCAAAATGTCGATTTTTCACAAAAAAACATGTGCCATGAAAACACCACTTCATTTTCAAATACTCAGTAAGAATATTTCGAGAACTAATACATGAAATGAAAAAACAATTACTGTGCTGAAATCAGTATAAAAATACCTTTCAAATGAGGTATCACTCACCCCATCTTCCCTATTCAAAATTTGGGGGTGAGGGTTGTAGTAGCAAGGGTTGAAGCGCTATGCGTCCGTAACCCACATCTTAAGATGTCCCCCTTGAAACCGAAATCGACCTGTCCGAGCATTTCTATCGAAAAAATTTATTTCGTCTGTAATCTTGTCTGTTTCGTTTTCAAATGGCCACCCTGTATTTATTTATTTGATGAATAAGCAGCTCTCACTTTTTTTATCATGAAGCAAAGGTCTAAGTAGTGTAGTGTTGCGTAATGTTAAGTATTTGGGTTGATCTTATGAAGTGATTTATGTGTTCTTTCTGTACATCGGATAAAATTAAATTCTAAATCCATCCAAGCTGTTACAATTATTTACAGACAAGTAAATTGAATCAAGCACCAAAAGTAAATTCATATAAAATGTGAAAACACGATATATGGCTGAAAACGACAAATTGTATGTACCACGTAATCCGTGGTGACCAATCAAAAATTGTTACATCATCGTCATTGTCACTGTGTTCGATGAAGATACTATATTGTAGTTTTCAGCGCCATCTGACGGCGCTCTCGATATCTTATCATCGATTTTTAACTCTATTCCTTTTTCTTTAAAGGGATCTGCATTTTAATGTTGGGAGTCCGGTTTTCAGATGCTAGAGGACTCAATTGCTGTGAAACTGCTTAGGATGATTGAAATAACAGTAATTTGTTTATTCAAATATAAATAATTTGTATATGACATTAATATTAGTATAAATTAAACTGTTTCAATAATGTTGCGTCAGTAGTTTTCCAATGCGGTAATGTCCGTCACAAACCTCATTTTCACACAATATAACTTCCTCATCTAATATTAACGGAAATTTACAAATTGTAGGTAAGATTTTTTATCAGAAGAACAAGTTCAATACTAAAATAGAAATAATATGTTTGAGTCATTTTACAGATGATCATAATCGAATAAATGAACAGATATTTCAGAAAAGAATGGATAAATGTAACTTAATGATGGTGATAATAACGAAGAAAAAAATGATTGAAAAGAAGAAGTATCTAAAGAAAAATATCATAACAAAATGTATATACAAACTACCAAAAATTTTCAAATGAGCAAACTTTATTCTGATGTATGTTTTCAGAGCATACGAATTGAACTCTAGAGAATTCATAATAAGCACCGTAATAATCAAAATTGTTATATTTTTGTATTATACAAGGTGTCCAGAAAGGGTATCGGGTATTTGTTTTCGCGTCATATTCGGAACGGGGAGTATAAAAAGAGCGGGGTGGGGTTCGTGGACACCATCATTTTGTGGTGGAAATTTAGTCACGATGGAACAGTACTCGGGGACGTATCGCGCATGTTGCGTACGAGCGTATTATCGCAATGTCATGATGTCATGATAAATGTCAGTCGATAATTTTTCCCCTGTTATTTTTTCAATGAAATGAATGCTATATCACAACCTACCCTAACTATGGATGATAATTTCTCTTTGGATGGATTCCATAGCAGACTTCAAACATCAGAAGATCTGAAAAATCATCACTTGGACCGCAAGACCTGATTCGAAGAATCCTCCTTGCAGATTGGCGACAATTTTGTATATTAGATTTGAATATGGGGGGTATTTCTGAGGACAAGAGTTCAATGGTGACTGCTCAACGTCTCTGTCATGCGGAAATTAGGACATTAGGAAATGAAATAGAAATATATTTATGTAACAATGTTACAGACTTGTCGTTATAATAATCAATCACTCGGTAGTAAAAAAAGAAATTTAAAAGATATACAATATTCAAAAGGACAATGACACAACAAACTGATCACATATGTGAAAACAAACACAATATGATGGAACAATCGCGAAAAACAGTACGAGGTCTCCAGGGCCAAAAAGACAAAGAAGTTTCAGAAACTCTGGGACAGAAACTCATCCATAGTGTAGAATACTTTTTCTACGAGTAAATCCGCTTCTTGAACGCTGTTGGATGTAATGATGTTAAACTATCCGGTAATATATTATACAATTTCAAACTATTATATATATGCATATTTTGCGTTTTCTTTAAACGATGTAAAGGAGGCACATACTTATTCCTACTACGTGTGTATATTCGAATGTTTTTGAAACCTGTTTTTATTTTTATGTACGAGTAGGAGACACTCCATGATGTAACAGCACGGGGCGGTAAGTATTCCATATTTTTTGAAAAAAATGGTCTACAGCTTATTCTTTGTCCTATCCCTGCTATAACTCTTAGCACGCTTCTGTTGAAAGAAGATTCTTCCGGTCTCCGAGGACGCCCCACAAAGAATGATGCCATAGGTCATTCTGCCATGATACACAATAAGGGCTTCGAATTCCGTGAGGTAGATTTTTATTTGTCTGATTGCAAAAATCGCCGCTGAAAGTTTCCCAGTCAATCAAGTCACATGTGTGTTTTCCTTTCTAGGTTACCGCTGATTTGTAACCCAAGCAGAGAGATGCTTTCTTGGTTGTGTCGTTTGGTGGTGATCACCAATTCCTGGGTCTTATGCTCGTTCACACTCATGTAGTTATTTTGGAACCAATAGACAGCATCTTTTACAGATTTGTTCGATTTCGCTTGGAGTAAACCCACATTTTAGTCTCTATTTAGGAACGAGACATCATCAGCAAAAAGGATTTCGTTGTCTGCCTCCACATTATGTACCAAGTCATCAATATATATTGCAAATAAAATTGGTCCAAGCATCGATCCCTGAGGAACTCCTTGGGTTAATTTACTTTTGGATGATAACCTTCCATCGAGGTTCACTATTTGGAATCGGTTTTGCTGGTAGGACTCCATCAGGTCGAGTGCTGTCCCCCGAACTCCAATATATTCCAGGTTGGAAAGTAGTTTTTCGTGGTTCACACAGTCGAAGGCCTTACTGAGATCCATGCAGGTCAACATCACTTCATCTGTATTATCCAGTGCTTCCACAATGAACTCCATTTTTTGGACTAGGGCCGTTATTGTAGATCTGCTGAAACCGAGTTGCCGACCCGACAACAGCATATTCTTTTCAAAAATGATGATATTCTCGACTTGCTGAGAGACTCAAAAACTTTGGAAACAGCTGGGAGAACAGATATGGGCCGATAGTTTTCGCAGAGGCCTTTGTCTCCCTTCTTATATACTGGTACCACCCTAGCTAATTTCAGCTCATCCGGAAAATATCCCTGCTCGAAACAACAATTGATCAGCAGCGTCAGCGGTTCCACTAGACAATCGAAAGTCTCCTTCAAGAATGCGACTGAAAATTCATAAATATATTTTGAAGATTCAGGTCAGAAAAGGCAATATCAATAGCTTTGTGTCAACGTGTTATCGCCAATCTGCGTTCCCGTTTAGAAGAATGCCAGCAACGCAAGGGTCATCATTTGGATAACATCATCTTTTCCAAAGAATTCTCCAATTCATATGTTAATAATAAACAATAAACTTTTTTATTGCTCACAAATATTTTATCATCAATCAGTTTTATTGAACTTAAAAATACAGTACAATCGCGATAACGTGAACAGAATAAAACCAGAGTTGTTCACAAAATAGAGGTTGTTCATGTTATCGGAGGTCACTGAAATACAAACAACAACATATTGCTAAACAGATTTAATATCTGAGAAAACTAAAATACATTCTAATCGAAGATTCGCAATGGTTGAAAAAATCTTAGCTTGCACCTTTTTGGCCGAAATACTTTTCAAGATGGCCTTCTCTTGTATAGATTTGAGTTCTGAGATGTTGCTTATATTAACACTATTTTGAGAAGCCCACTCCACTGAAATATTTAAGGCTTGAATAGCTTCATGGTGACTCTGCTCAACAATTGATAGGGATCACTTACATTTTCTAAATTTATTTCTGAAATATTCGCTCCAAGATTATAAATTTAGTTAGATATCCGAGTATTTTCAGTTGATTATATAGTTCACTTGAGAAAAGAATGAAAAAATGGAAAGTTGGAGAGAAAAAAAGACTTTATTAGGAACACTCAAAATTCTGTGTTTGAATAACATAAAAATTTTATGATGAAACCACAAGAAGGCTGAAGTTTCTGTTAAGCTAGTACCTAGTTGGTTCCCCACGAGCTCGTCTCAAGCATTCTACCCTACGAGGCATACTTTCAATCAAACGATTCATAAAATTTTGGGGCAAATTCGTCCAAATATCCCGTAAAGCGTTAGAAAGGTCCCCCAGGTTATTGATCGGTTGTTCTAAGGTTGACAATTGTCTAGACATCTCAGACCAGACATGTTTGATGCAATTCATGTCTGGAGAGCGAGATGGCCAGTCTATCCTATCAATAGCATGATTTTCTAGCGCTTCATTAACCAGACGACTACGGTGTGGACGGGCATTATAGTCAATTAAAATGAAATTCTCGCCCGAGGCAGCGGCAAACGGAACAATTATGGGTTCAATAATCATATCGTGATATCTCTGGCTGGTCATTGTGGTGTTCTGCAGAACAACCAACTCTGTACGTTGGTTCAAACAAATGCCTCCCCATACACATAAAGAACCTCCACCAAAAGCTGTTGTGGGTACCATAAACTGTTCTGCATACCTTCGACCTCTTTCCCTCCAAGCAAGAATACGTCCATCGGAGTTGACCAAACGAAATCTAGACTCATCCGTAAATAAACATCGGCTCCAATCATCAACTGTCCAATTGCGGCGCTTCTCAGCCTATTGCCATCGATGAACCCGGTGTTCCCTATTCAAACGGGGATGTTGTACCCTCCTACGTGCTCTCAAACCACGAACATGAATTCGTCGTCTTACAGTCTGGTTCGAAATTAGAACTCCTGTTGCAACTCTCAGTGATCTATTGAGCCGCGACGCCGGGTAAGTGGAATTTCTCCTAGCATTGAGGATCGAAAGACGATCTTGGGCAGCTGTTGTACTGCGCTGCCGACCTCCCCCATGAACATAAGCTACTGAGTCGTTTTGGATGAACCTATTCCAAGCCCGACTCACGACACTTTGATTTGATATGATTTGGTACAGTTGCACAGGAGCCAAACGTCTTCTCGGCATGACTGATAAGCTGATATTGTTCTCATTTCTTCAATTATTGTTACCTTATGTGTTTGAACGAGAGAAAAAAAAACAGATTCAATAACAAACACTACAAAACTTACTGGACCTATAGCTTCCAACAAAGTCATAGTATCCTTTACCATATCATGTCCCATCTTTGCTTCGAAACACTCAACGGCAGGTCATCTTCATTTGTATTTGGTTCGGCGATTATGTTATACCAGCACTTGGATATCATATGTTCATCTGATTTCTGCCATGCTGCTGCTAAATTTAGCCTTACATCTCTTAATGATAATTGTTATTTTCTTTAGGGCAATTCCAATAGGCTCATTGGTATTGAGAATAGAGCTAAGTAAACTATTGCGATAATATAGTTTCATAAGTCCAAGAATATTTTGATCCATTGGCTGAATCAGAGGGGAGACGTTTGGGGGCAGAAACATAACGAAAATTTTACCATTGTTAGCTCTCAATTCTTTGGCAGGTGGATGAGAGGGAGCATTGCCTAAAAGCAACATTGCTTTCTCTTCTAGTACCTGGTCCTTTAAGAATGATCGAACCTAAAATTGAAAAAAGACGCTAAAATCATGCATAGAGTTGGAAAAAATGTTGTACTCACTTCAGGAACAAACTGTTGAAAGAACCAGTTTTTAAATATTTCACCAGTCAGTGCCTGTAGATGAGAGGATTAACAAAATTTTTGAAACATCTGGGATTTTTAACCTTTCCTATTACCAATGAAGTCAATTTATGCAGACCGGATGCATTTGTGCATCCTAAAATGGTAATTATTTGCTTGGCAGTCTTCATACCTGGAGTTGTTTTCTCAGACATAAAAACATAAGTTTTTTCAGGTAGCAGTTGCCAGTAGAGGCCAGTTTCGTCAGTATTATACAGCTGATTTTCATTCAAATCAAATTCCTGAATTATTTGCATCAACCTTTGTTTGAATGGATCGAGCTGAGGCGATAGCTTTTCGCCCGTTATTTTCAAGAAACGAATTCCATATCGAGTTTTGAAACGTTGCAACCAGCCATCACTTGCATCGAAATTTCTAATGTTCATAGCACTTTTCAGATTCAATGCTTTCGTCGGATACAGGCATATTTCTTTCCTTTTGTGCTAAGAACCATTTATACTGTTTTCGCTCCATTTCTAGATATGACTTTTTGTCGGTTTTAATGTATCTGCAACTCTATCTAATATAAATTGTCGATTTTGCTACACCATTTTTCTTTGACAGGAACGTAACACTCAAACCGTTATTACAATCTTCAATTACTCTGGCCTTGTCATGCAGTGACAAATATTTACTTTTTTATTTTAGGCATGTTGTATCACACTAGTACTTCAGAACTCCTCCTATTAATCACTGAATATACATTATGCAAGCTTCGAAATACGTTAGACGAGGTATCGGACAAGTTTGGACTTGAAAACTGAAATTTACGTCCTCTCAACATTCAATATTATCGGTTGAGAATAGTGTTCACATTATCGGGAGTTTCAGTTGTTCACGTTATAGAGAGGTCAATGTAAAAAAAAATTTGTTCACGCTATTGAACCGTTCGAACGAGCACGTGTTCACAGTATCGCGATTGTAATGTACCCGATACCCTTTCAGGACGCCTTGTGTATGTACATATAAATACCTTGGTACTTATGGCTTATATTTTTTTAGCAAATGATGTAGCATGTGTATTTGGTGAAAGTTTCAGCATAAGTTCAGATAACGGGGTATCACGCAATTCGCCGTATGATACAAAAGCTTAGCTTAGTGAAAATCATTTTATCCTAACAAAAATAGTGATTTGTAAGTATTGTAATTTTGATATTTTGATGACCTTGGTATCAATGTGAATAAATGCTTAGAGGTTTCTTTTCGGTCAAAAATTTTCAGAGAATCAATAAGACAAAATGCCGACGTTTCGATTTTATTTTAAAATCATCTTCAGGGCTCTGAAATAAATGAGAACTTAACAGTAAAAGCAAGTAAAAATTCAAAGAACCAGAGAACAGAATTGAATAAGAACATTAATCAGACTGATGAAGTAATAAATATGCTTAAAAATATCTTTGAAATTATCACACAATTACATACAATAATCGTAAGCTACTGACATTGTCAGTTGGTCTCTATTGTCAATTTAAAAATTAAAAACAACGAGGATGAATAAATAAAGGACATCTTATACAGCTGACTGAATTGTACGAAATAAACGCACCAAAGGAAAATAAACCGGATGGATGACATTCAGTGTGAATCATTTGATAACTATCAAATAAGAAAAACGAAATAATGTGTAGATACGTAAACTCAAGGGAACATGAAACAAAACAAATCTATGGATGTTATAAGTCTTGTATTCTCTGTATGAGGTCAAAATAGGCCGTATTCAAGTTATCAATATCGCTCCTCCTGTTAATAGAATTTGCATCTTCTTTAATTTCAAGCATTTCACAGAACAATCTTTTTTTTTTAAGTTGTTTTGAGTATCTAAAACAGTGACACCTTCAAAATTAAAAGAGTGTAACTTATTTAAACTATGCTCAGCTAATGCTGTGTTATTATCTTTATTTTTAATGGGATTGTGAATATTAACACAGTCTCTTTTGTGTTTAGCTATCCTAGTTTTAAGATATCTGTTCGTCTGACCTATGTATACCTTGTCGCAGTCACGTCAAGGTATTTTATAAACGACATTTGATTTTGAGTCTGATGCAGTTTTTGACTTTAATCTGGAATAAATGTCTTTACAGTATTAACCGGTTTGTACTCTATCTCAACTATTTCATCTCTCAAGAGATGACCGACCCTCTCAGATAGCCCTTTAATATAGGGAACCTTAAAAAATCTTTTCGCCGTGGAGTATGTTCTTGGGAGATATGTATCATTTTTATTTAAAATTCTCTTAATCAATCTTATTCAGGTTTTCATTATGAAACTCCGTGCTAGTTAAACTAAATTTGAGATTTTCTATCTGGTTCATTTTTTGTGTGAAAGGATGTTGAGAATTAAAAGTCAAAAATCCTCCAGAAAAGGTCGGCATATGATACCAGTCCGTCTTTAATCCGTCTGAGGACCTTATGACAAGTACATCCAGAAAAGATAATTTGTTATTGTTCTCGATCTCTGAGGTGAATTTCAAGCGTTGATGAAAAGAATTGAAGGCATTGAGAACAATATCAATACTGTTGGCTGATATTGAGGTGAAAATATCATCGACATACATCTTAAAAATTGGAACCTTGAAAGGTAGCTGCGACAAAGCGAAATTCTGCAATTCTGACATTACTATATCAGAAACAATTGGTGCTAAACAGTTACCCATGCCAAGCCCGAAAGTCTGGCAAAAGCACTGATCATTAAAAACGAAATAACCGTTATTAACACATAACACAAACAATTGAATGAACTGATCAGCGGTCAGACGAGTGTGTGGTACTACTTTGACCCAATACTTTCCAATAAGATCAACCGCGAGTTCTATCGGTATATTAGTGAACAATGAACTAACATCTAATGAAATCAAAATACTGGAATATTGACATCTGCCAGATCTTCGACAAAGTGAAAAGAATCCACAACATACTTTTCATCCCTCTTGAATATATTATTCAAAAGTTCAGCTAAGTATTTGCTCAAATTATAGAGCCTAAAAAGCTCACTATAGGTCGTAGAGGACATTCGATTTTGTGAACTTTTGGTAGGAAATAAAGTTTGGGGTAAATGCCATTATTACATTTTAAAAATTTAAGCGTAACATCATCAATTCGCCCCTGTTTATGTAAATGAGTCAGTAATTTGTTGAGTTTGTTCTGTGTGCTAGTGGTTGGATCTTATGATAATTTCTTGTGTGAATTCATTGAGTAAAGGTAGTGCTTTTTCATTATATAGATCCACTGGCATAATAACCGTGATATTACCTTTATCAGCCTTAAGGACTTATAATTCACTATGTTCTCGCAAAACATGTTTAGTCTCTATTATGCGCTTAGTCAAAAACCGAGCAAATCTGGGTTGGGTAGTAGAACCACGATGAACTAGTAAGTTGTTAAGATAGTTTGTGGTGATGTTGATGAATTTATTTCGCTTTTCTATGATGTCCACCTCATTTGTCCGAGAACTTAAACAGAACTCTGCATCAATCAACAGTTGTTGTAATGGTGGTTTATATTTATTGTAAGGTAAGTTGTATTTCTCCCCAAAACTCAGAAGATATTGAACATTAACAGGAATAGGAACCTCAGAGAGATTTTTGAACCATCCTGTATGTGAGTCAGGATTGTGGTCTCCATCGAATTCATTATTAGGTAATTGGGACAACCTTAAATTTGTGAGTTTACGTATTTGTCTTTTTTTCACGATAGAAAATTCTTTTTTGTAAAAAATTATTTGGTGATTATTAAATCTGTTGTAAATTTCTTCCGGTAGTGACTGCAAAAGTCTTGTTTTAACTGTCTCAAGATGTCGCTCAAGAAAACTAACCTTCCAATGTGAATAACTTACCTCCAAATTAAAAAACTTTCTCTTGAAATCGTCAATCACTCTGTTACATCTATTCTTGAAAGGGTTGTCAGAGTCCGTTTATTTCGTACAATTCAGCCAGCTGTATAAGATGTCCTTTATTTATTCATCCTCGTTGTTTTCAATTTTTAAATTGACAATAGAGAACCAACTGACAATGTGAGTAGCTTCCGATTATTGTATGTAATTGTGTGATAATTTCAAAGATATTTTAAGCATATTTATTACTTTATCAGTCTGATTAATGTTCTTATTCAATTCTGTTTTCTGGTTCTTTGAATTTTTACTTGTTTTTACTGTTAAGTTGCCATTTATTTTAGAGCCCTGAAGAAGATTTTAAAATAAAATCGAAACGTCGGCATTTTGTCTTATTAATTCTCTGAAAATTTTTGACCGAATAGAAATTTCTAAGCAATTATTCACAAGTATTGTAATGTTGAGAAATAATCTGAAGTATTGGATGGTTAAAGATTTATTTCCTCAAAAGTGATCTTGCGTTAATTAACGAGATATTTCCAAGGGCCCACATCATATCTTAAAGTGAAAAAAGCAAAAACAGAAATAAGAACTGAATATACATTTCGAATAAAATGAGTTTCAAATTTCAGGAAAGAATGGGAAATGACATGAACAGCCCTTAAACCATCCTGAAATTCATATCTTGGACATTAATTATTTGATGGTGATCGGTAGAATTAGCTGCAAAAATTGTTCGATTGAAGAGAGAAATGATTTTTTTCATAAATTTAAATTTTACAATGAGAAATTTGAAAACAGTAAACAGTAGAGCTTTAGATTGCCAGAAAATGTCAATAATCTGATGATGCCAAATGATTATGTCGGAGTAATATAAAGAAATGAAATCATAACCAAACATGAGAAAACACTCTTCGTAAGCTAGATAGTCTGATGTTCATTTTATTACAAAAAAAAATGAAATTCAGGGATCTCAAAAATCGAAAACTGAACTAATCAACATATGAATGAAGAACAATTCATCAAATAAAACCTCTGATTTAATATTTAAATCATACATATCTGGTTAAGCTCACTATAATTAACCTCTACTGACGTACATACGTCTAACAATTTAGGTATTCAACAATATCAATGGCACTGGTTAAATATCACCCGATCTAAAAGTATACGCTTAAGTAACAAATGTGTCATCTTATTTACATTTTATATATAATTTATATATATATTTATATATGGGATAGTTGTACAATCATAATGATTCGTGTCCTGCAAATAATCCTGACCACATATTCTGAATAAAATATTGGAACTCTAATTCGTTCGTGGAATTGTCATCTCAGATGAAATAATTTTCAGTGTTAGTACACTTTTCTATTCGAAACGTTACAATATTTTACTAGATTATGTGGGAAATTGTGCCTTGTACGGTAAATTTGGATAATTATGTAAAATGCAAAAGGCCAAACTTTTGAAAATTGTAAAAGTTATTGCATCATCAAAAAAATAAAGAAAATCAACATGTATGACCTGACAAACCTCAAGACCTGACTCTCGAGAGAGGTTGTTTTCGACCTTAAAATCACAGTAAAATTCGATTCATCATCTTAATGATACTTGGTGGAATGAGTTCTATCAAGAAATAATTCCGTTTCAAAGATAGATATTCCAATTTCGTTGTCAATCAAAACCTTCATTCAATACGAACCTTCTCTTAAAAATTCATTATTATTCATTAATCAAAAGTTTGTAATAGGTACATAAATAGATTCACGTTTATTCTATATTCTCAATTCGACGGTTGAAAAATATAGACATGAAATTTTCGGCATCGTTTAAGCTTTACTACTTTACATGGACAGGTACGGACAAATGGAAGAATACTGGTGTTTAATTGGTGTAGTTAATAAGTTTGAACACGTGAAAAACAGAAATAGAGATCAACACAATATGACCAAGATCTTATTGCATTAGGATAAGAAATTGGCTCTAGAAAAATGTCCTTGATTATAATCAAGAAGAATATTGCAATTGTTATCAACAAAATTAGATGAAAAAATAACATTCAGTTTATTGATATTTACTCGAAAAATATTGATGATTATTCAATTGTGAAGAAATCTATCTAGATTGTTTACATTTGTGATCAGACGTAGAATACCTATGTAGGACTCTACGCAACTGTCACGACATGAGTGCTCATGTCTTTGTGACAGTTGATCAAATGAAATAATTTTTATAACATAAAATATCATTTAGAAAATATTTCATTACTGTCACAGTTCTTTAAAGAATCGTCTCTGTTGAACAAAGTTTTCAATTTTTTTCCAAATCCATGTTGACCTAGATAATCAAATACAAGCTTGTAATAATAGACCATCGTAATCGAAATTTCGAAGGGCCCTTTAGATATATAGGGGGTCCCAAGGTGTGTGTGATATAAATTATAATGGAAAATATTGGGTTATGTAAGGCTTTGTTATTTTAAATAGGACACACCCGTATTTCTATTTTTTTGTGATTCTCCATGAGAAATTTCAAATCAAATGTAACATTCACGAAAATGACTATATACCACCGTTTCCGAAACTTAGTTGTCAGTTTTAGAGAGTGATAAAAAAAAATTTATCATTTGTCAATTCACAAAATTGTAAAGAACTATTCATTCAAACTGAACACCTATTGTGTTTTTTCATTTTCACAATGAGAATAACCCAGTCTACAATTTTTCTTTATAGTATATATTACCAAACTTGTTTGGCTTCTTAGTTACCTACGTTTATTGAATTTCAGATTATTTATACAAAAACTCCTGCAAACCAATAGTATTGTGGTTTGTTATATAAACTTGAATAATGGTTTTTACGGATCGATTTGAGTCATAGATATGTCGATCTATATACGACATAGACAACACAGATAAAATATCAAGACAAAGAAATTAAGGAATGTTAAATCAATTCGAAATTGAATAAACAATATTAATTTAGAATCCAAACAAGATAGATATAAGGAAATTTTGAAAAAATTTTATCATGCGAAATTTCGAATTGAAATCTCGAATATTGAGAGAAATATAGTCATTTTCGTGATTAACATTTTTTAAATAATTTATAAGTCAAAATCCGTCACACACTGATATAAGGAGGTGATATCAATTAATTGAAGTTTCAATGGATGTCCTATTTAAAATAACAAATCTGTTGCTATGTTTGTATAGACTGGTTACACTGGAAATTTGAAAGTATTTAAGAAATGCACCTTACATTACCAATTAAAAATAATGACCTAAAAAATTTTAAATATTCTGCATTAATAGTTGCCATAATAATTTAATGAGCCCTCACTTTTATAAATATTTTTATAACTATTGCAGAATGAAATATCTGAGAGGTTGATGAAGACAATTCAAGGCCATTCATTGTTATTTTTTATGCATGAATTTATATTAATTAATTCATGATTTTTTCATCTTTTCAATTAGTCTTATTTCGTTGATAGCATTTGCATCAAAATCAATCAAAAATATTAACTTTCCTTTTCACGTTTTTGAACTTATTGACTAGACTATCGGTACCTCTGTAAAATCTAGCTCTAACATCATCATAAATCAAGAGAAGAACAAATGGAAATATCAATCAAATAGAAAATTTCTCGTTTCTCATGGATATTGAATTTAATCGATATTAAGATTCGGAATTCTTTCAAGGCGAGTCTTACTTAGACTATATAATACTATTTAGTCTAAGTCTGCAACCATTCAAATTGACGAAATGATCCAGATCGAATGGGCATTGATTACAACATATTGAATTTCATCATTTGTCAACAGGATCAATTTTTATTATCGTAATACTAAGGCACAAACCCAGCTCACTGCTTGTTCTCGAAACAAGCCATATTTATGGAAGACAAGCACCCGCTGGATACACTACCCAACATAGGAACGGAATCAAAAATATTTATTTTTCCGACGTTCTCATGGACGAATTATATTCGTTTTGTGTCATTTCGAATCCAATTCGCCCAACAATTTTTGTATCTACTCGGAAATATATTCGACTGAATATATCGTTATTTAACTTCTTTTCAATTGTATATTTCATTTTTATTCTTATTTCACGTTTCGTTATGGTCATTTAGGAGTTTTCGACAAATCAGTAAAGGGCGATGCGATTGTGCGCATTCCATATTTCGACAGTTTTATACTTTTTGTGGCATATACAGGGTGACCCACGAGTAGTTTTACACGGTGTAGGTTCTAACATCTGCATCACGAAATGGCACCTATCTTTCCTGCCAATATACTTCCTTAGATTCCTCAGATCCTTAGATAATTGATACCGAAACTTTTTTTAACCATATTTCAGACAGTGATTGCTTTTGAATTTTGATGATTCTGAATTCTATTGATTTTTATTTTCATATTTTTTTTCGATTTATTCGTACGAATTTTCACAACTCTCAATAACAGTTACGTTATGTCTACTGGATAGCCATTGAATGGTATCAGAGTCAAAAAATGGATTCACTTAGCAATATTGACATTGAAGTCGTGCTGTCATCGAGAGGGGGAAGCAATAGACTAGTTTTATCCCTTATTTGGGATCTTCAGTATAGCATAACCCAATAACCAATTTTCAAGCGGGTATTGTGGAATTCTGGCAGCCAACAGGGGTGATACCTAGCGGACAACTTTCTATACTATCTCTGAACCTCTCCGACGATTCTAAAATTCCATTACCTTTTGAACTCATTACAATGACTTTATGAAATCTGAAGAACGAAAATGTACACGGAAATATGATGTCAAAAGGAGTTACGTACTCCCAGCACAATATGCGAATTTGTACGGATTCTCACTACTTAAAAGATTTACTTAATACTCAGAGGTGGCCGCAGGAACTCGACAATACCGGCTTCAAAATTGGTTATTGTCGAGAGTTGGGTTATGCTATACTGATGATACCAAATAAGAGATGTTCACTACTATGCAATTGTTACTGTATGATTTACTTCATCTTTGAGATTCCATTATTTTGACTCTTCGATGGCAATCCAGTTGACAACACGTAACCGCTATCATGAGCAGTGCAAAGGCGTACGAATTTTCTTATTTTTCTGATTTTATGTGTATCTTCTGCGAACTAAAACATCTGAACTAAACTACAGGAAACAATGATGACATTTACGTTAATGATCTCAAAGCGAAGCATTCCCTATACCTATCCAATTGATTATAAATCGTGTACAATAAAATTTTGTCGCAAACTGAATTTACTTCAATATATTCATAAATAATCCACACTAACGAAAAAATGAATGCTGCTCTTCATTACAGGTTGGTTTTTTTTTACATTTGTACATGAATCCTTAAAATTATGCGAAAGTATTTGGTATTAACACTAAAATGATAAACAAAAAATGTAAAGCGCCGAAAAAAAAATTTAACGCTGAGTGGTGAACAAAAGATATGAAGTGTCAAATAAAAAATGTTTGAAAATTTTGAGCAATTTCAGTCAGAGTAGGTCAATACTGTCGATTGGTAAGGAAAGAAAAGGGCCATTTGTTGATGTAGAGGAGGTAGGACTTCAAACTACCCCGTGGGACGCCCTGAATTTTGGGAAGTCTGTCAATTACAATACTGCAATTTGGTCCCTGAATGCATTTTCTCATTTCCGTGGAAAAGTCCTGAATGCACATGAAACAATAGGAATAACTCTCATGAAGTTTATCTTCGGTGATCATAAGAAAGGATTGTTAGTTTATTTCGTGTCGTGACACAAACTACATCGTTCAAGATACACGGAGAAAATGAACAAGACAAAAAAATCTTCGCACATCTAAAGAATGATTGCTTGTGCCAAGGTGCATCCTTTCATATCGTCACCGTTTTTCAGAAAAAATACCCTATGACCCACCTAAACTACTTGAGCAGCCTCAATACGCACGAAAACGCGCTAAACAATATAAAAAATCAACTGAATGATCACACTCGAATTGGCAATAAAGCCGCATAAGGCAGTTATTGATTTCAGCAAGTACGTTTTAAGGTGTAGTGGGTGCTGTTGACATCTGATCGTTCTCCCTCGCCGAGGTCTCTAAATCACTACTCTGAAAAAATCTGTCCGCGTCACTGAGCAGGTTCGCACTTGTGCAACACTGACTTGCATGTTCTGACGGGTTGGTTGTCGTTGTACCGTCTTCCATCAGTATTATGGCGTTCGGCTCGGTGTTTGCCTGATGAGCGATCATGTTGAAGTCTTCTTGATCGAGGGTGAACAATGGGGTGTTCCACCGGGGTATACTAGAGCGTGGGGTACTTCTCGAACAAGGTACAGACGGACTGTACATACTCAGGTTGGTAGGACTGATAACTCCAGTCATCCCTCCCATGTTCGGATAGCTGAAAATCTGTAATTGTCGACATGTTAGTAATGACACTTTGTTGAATACATTTACTATAGAGAAACCAGGGAGAAAAAATTGGTAGGACATTATTAACTTTCATTTTTTAGGATTTAGCAGTTTTGGACAGAGTTGAGTGCCAGTACGGGCCTGTGCCTTGCAATAGAATATTAACTGAGTGAAATTCGTATATTGTTAATTTGTAAGAAAGAACGGAAGAACCTCTTAAGTGTTAAATTCGTTGAGCGCCGTAACTGATTGCAAATTTCATGTGCGTTGTGAGCGCTTGTGATGAGAAAAGACAGATGGTTTAATCATCGGGCTAAGATCAATATTATTCGTTTACATTCAGCCAGTTTAGGAGTGTAAACGAATAGTAGTGGAATTAGGAAAGACGGAATCGGAACTCTCGAGATGACAGAAGAAGATGAGTAGAGATCAAGACAGAGTGCTGACGGTTAGACGATTAAGACGTAGTTACCAAGGTGAGAATTGAGGCGGTAGTTTCGGAACTTTTACGAAAACTCAGAACTGGCCTTTTCCTTTGTTAAATTTATATATTTTTTGTGTAAATAAACTCGGAATAGAAAAGCCGTGTTTGCTTGAATGTGAAAGAATATTAATAGACGTAAAACTATCATAACCTTAGACAACTGATAAAACAAAGCCTACAATTTAAAAATGCACTGTCAACACATGTACAGAAGAATAAAATATATAAAATTGTTTTGCTGTCTGATATGCAGCTAGCTGCATGCCTTCCGCAAAATTTTACATCTATCAATCTCAGATATATTCAAAGTGAATCTTTCCAATTTTTTATCCCTGCATACTACCAACATGTCCAGGTTGACCATGGAAGTGGTTGAAGTAATCCCTGCTCGGGGAATATGGACTGGTAGGAGGCACTGAATTCCGCTGCGTGGGCGATTTTCTTCTGTCGTGCCTGCCTGGACTCAGAGGGGGCGAGGAACTTATATCGGGAACATCTTCAGCGGCGGAGGTCTCGCTGCAGGGGGGCGTGATGCTGGCTGGGGGTGAATTGGTACCGCTCATAGACGCATCCACTGTCGATCGTATCAACGCCACTGGTCTGGCCATCGGTGGTAACGGGGGTGGAGGGAGCATAGTGGATGGGAAATATTGCGCTTTCGGGCTTCTCGATAGGTTAGATTGCATCTGAAATGTAGACAAAATGTGAACATATCCTTTGTGCATGCGCCGTGGCAAGTGAAGTTCTTTATCACAGGTAGCATAACAAAAATATTTTGGGGGATGAAACTACAAGTTCTATGCTCCATCTTAGCTAGTTGAAAATCTTCATGTGTTGATCTAGCAACAAGGTAGAATTTATTAGGTCTTAATCTTTGAAAACATTTTAAACACTAGAACTCGATGTTTACAGGTAAATATTTAGAAATGTTGCCTTTAATTCATATTGATTTCTTAGATATTATTTTACTACTTTGCACACCACAACGAAGAATCTGAACAAGTACTGGATATAAAGATATCGAAGTTTTCTTCCATTCATTTAGTGAGGTCTTCGTCTTTGTTTACAATTTGAAATTTTCTATACTAAATAGTTGAAAATTGTGATTTCATTATAATCATCTGATTCTCATTACTTAGAACTTGGAAAAGCTATGACACTTCAAGAATGCTAAATATGTCTAATCTTTAGAACACAGTTTGTATAAAACAGGAAGAAGTTAGGAAATGGGTAGTCTTCTATTCATTCATATAATTTGGTGAGTTGTAACTATCAGTTAATACTAATTATTAAGTTTGTATTGATCACTATTCTACATCTGGTTATAATAACCCGAGGATGCCTACTTGGCTCATGTAGCAGGATACATATTGAAAAAAATGTTTATTGATGATTCCTATGATTGTACAAATGGTTTATTTTCAAGTAAATTACCAGAAGAGCATTTCTAAATGTTTTAAGGAGCATGATGATAAAATTAGATTGAATTATGCTGGTATATATAAGTTGATCACATCTATCACTATTTTGAAGTATGAGTTGTATACTTTTTTAAAACCTTTATCATTATTGACAAGTTTAAGAATAAATCCGTTGAAATAGTAACTAGATATTGTGGGGAATTCACCTTTTGTAACACCCATCATGTTATTAATAATTTTGCAATTATTTGTATGATAATAACAATTTTCAAATAGATTTTAAAAAAATCGACAGAATGAATCTTTGATTCAAGGCCATCATAAGATGAGGAAAATTTTTTCCTTTAGAGCTTTACTTTTTCAGGACACCTGGATTACAAACGCCAGCGTGACAGATGCGAGTGCGATAAAAACATTCACAATTCCTGATGTACACTGCAACTGACAATTCGTCATATCCTGTGATTTGTTGTAACGTTTCTTCTTGATTATTTTATTTTCACTCTGATATTTTATCAGTAAAATGACCGGTTTGTTTTATAGAATAAGTATTTTTATAGCAATAAATGTATTTTATTGTTCATAAGTGTTTTATATGTAGCATAAATTATTGCATGAAGAATCACTATTTTTCAAATATGTTTCTTTAATTCTTTTTTTGTTTATTAATTCATTTCTTATGAAGTCTGAAAGTTCAGCAGATTCATGCATTTCACTTGTTTCAGAAATATTTTGTTGTCAATATTCGGCATTATTTACATAAAATAATTTGTATTCATAATTTCCAGATTCCTCAATTTGATTTGTTTATAAAAAGTAAAATCCTTATTTGACGAATATTTTGTAGATTCTAATATCCTCAATTGAAACTTACTAAATTATGTACCATAACTCCCTTAAAATTTACTCATTACCTGATATTACTTATTTTGTTATTCGCTAATGGGGATTGGTAATTATTAGAATATATCGATTGCTGCTAAATAACACTTTGATAATATTACCAAGTATTCTTTACCAATTTTGAATACTTATCAATCTTTAGCCTTGAAAATGCTATATTAACCAATAATATATCTCGTTATGAATTACGAAATATTTTGTTTAGAGTACCTACCAAAACGTTCGAAAGATGGAGCTGTAAGACCTACTACCCCTTGTGCAAATAACGGTACACGCAGTCACTGCGCGCGTAGTTTCAAGTTGTTGAGCCGATACTTCCCCGTTTCGAAATCGGTATAGTAAATAGTATTTCATTTCTAGCTCCAGTTTATCCATATTTGTATAATCATCTTCATCTAATAAATCGAATTTGGGTTACAATTAGATCAGTTGTCTTGTGCTAAAGTGTACCTTCAAAAACCTAGTTTATTATTATTAATTATAAGTGTAGTGAAAATGGAAACAACATCGGAGGTTCTGCAAGTAACTAAATTGTTAGAAGACATATTGGATGCTTCTTGTTAGATGATATTTCTGTAGGCTCTTCACATATTTCAATTCAAGAAGAATTCCCATATCTTTCACTGAACAAGTTGGATCATCCTGTAATTATCACTTGGGTTAAGGTAAATGGAGTTGTTTATAAACCTGGATTAGTTATTCGGATAGGTAAAGACCAATTTACTGAACCAATATTAGGTGAAATACTTAAAATAGTGTATATTAACGATGAAAGCATTAAATTTGTTTACAAACTACTGATTTGTTACGGTTTTAACAAAGAATTACGGGCTTATGAAATAGCCAAATGCTCATCAGAAATTGTACCTGATCGCATTATAGATTTAAGAAATGTTTTTATGCAAGGTGATTTAAATTCTCTCCACTAAACACCCAATCTCTGTGTTCTTGTAATGTTTATTTTCCTAATTCCTGGGTCTGCATCAGGAGTCTTGGGATTACAATCCCAGAATATTAGGTTATGTTTTCATTCAGGAAAGTGACACCTTCAAATGACCAGTAGTTCTACAGAATCGGATTCATTCGCATAATTTGAGTTACCTACTCTGTTCAAATACTGGATGATGGTTGTAAGTACATAATTTCTATGAATCAAGATTGATTTTTATGGAGTTTATAAATATTATGGTGTTATTATTATAAAACAAGTATGATTTTTTGTACTAAATATCCAAAACCATTTTTTTATTTTTTATGTTTGAGAAATTATGTTCAATAAATATTTATTTATGAAACCTAACTCTTTTATTTAAAAACAGCCAATCCTCTTATTTATAGTAAAGAAAGATTTCACTTGTTTAATATATGGAGTGTGTTACTTAAGGTTACTAATTGAGTGAAAAGTAATACTTTTACCAGAGCAAAAAAATTTTGTTGCATAAATTTGTCAATTACCTTCAAAATTTTGTTGCTTATAAATGTATCTTATGGCGTTCAATAAAATAACTACATATCTTCAACTTCATATTTAATGAATATTTGGTTGTTTCTGAATTCAACTAACCAATAAACCAACAGATAAATAAAGATGAATATATAAGTCGTAAGTTAGTATTATACCTATTGTTTAAATGGTTATCGGAAAAACCATAAGTCTTTGTCTAATATTAAAGTTATAAATGATATTTAAGGCCAATTATACGAATGAAGATTTTTGTTCTATGACTATATATAACTTATAAATTGAAAACATTTATTAGCAATAAACAAGCTCGATACATTTATTTAAAGTACCAAAGACATTTTATTTTTAAACATGATTCAATATTATTTGAAATAGTTGATCACATTTTCAATAGATTTGTATTTATAAATCATTATTCAATAGAAATCAAATAAAGGAATTATAACTAACTATATGTATAATCGTTAATATATGGAAATTAGAATTAAAGGAATATTTATTTGCAAGTTCCAAATGAATTATTGGGTAGAGACGAATAAATATTTATTAAGCCATATTTCAATGGAAGATTGTGTTGTGGTAAATGAATTTCGTAACTATTAGGTACATTTTCTTTTCGGTGTACTGATTTTCCATCGCATTGCGATTTCGACGTATGGTAATCGAAAACCTTGAATCTTCTAAAAAGTTTTCATTCTTTCTATTGTTTACATGCTAGTAATACTGAAGACCCAACTCATCCTATCAATTCTTTATGCTCCGCTTCTGAATAATTTGTATTTTTGGTTGGATGTCATGTAATGATTTTCAAAATATTTTGAGTAAATTTTATTGCGATTATAAGTTAAATATTCTTCTTTCATGTATTTATTTTGTATAACTTCAGTATCATTTGTTTCTCTCCTCTTCATTTCATGTTTTCTTTTCATCTAGTTCATTACTATCATATCATTTAATAACTTCGCTTTCATTCAGATTAATTTAATTATCCCTGACCTGAATTCAATAAATGTTGTAGTCTGTTCAGTTTTGGAATTAATTTCATTGATATAAAACTCTGTAATTATATTCCTGAATATCGACCAGAATGAACAATAAAAAGATGAAAATTTATAACAGCTTTTTTCTTTATCCTCATTTAGCATATGATCATTTCACGCTTCGGACCAGTGAATTGGCCGGCTAGATAATGTGACATCACACCTCTCGATTTTTTTTCCTTTGGGGCTATGTGAGGTCCAAAGTCTACATGGACAAGCCGGCTACGATTGAGATATTGGAGGCCAATATTACTCGAGTCATTGGAGAAATATCACCCGAAATACTCATACGCGTCATCGAAAATTGGAACTATCGAATGGATCTTGTTAACCGAAGTCGAGATCAGAATTTGAGAGAAATCATCTTTGAAAAATAATTGTAAAGAATGGTTCCTTTATTTGTTAAAAAAGATTATAAAATGAAATAGTTTTTATTAATTTTTTTTTTCATTAAAAAAAAAGTATCTCTAAATGAATCGCCCTTTATATATTCTCTGCTACTGGTTGGAGTCTATGGTACTATGATGTTAACGGCACCTACCAGTCTGCGCACATGGCGGCGTCAATTTCACAACATTGAAATTATTCCCTCATCGTTTCACGCATAAAATACAACTAAATATACTTATAATTATGTATTCATCACTTACCTGATTCGCTTGATCGTTCTCCGTTTCTTGGCAAACGTAAGTTACGAAATCAGTCAGGGTATCATGGCCGTTTTCTTGATATTTCACCTGATTCTGGTGATGCTGGTGCGACTCTGGACTGTGCTGATAAAACAAATGACTTGGACTAGCTTGAGAGCTGGAAGACACTAACGTGGTACTTTGGGACATGGCTGAAATTTGAAAACAAAAAGAGAAATTAATCATATCCCAACTTTTCCCGGATTCGATAACAGTTTCTTATATTTTGTGGCTATAGTTATATCAAGAGTATTTCCTGTTTCGATATTTGTTGTGTCTAATCTTTCCATCAAATTATGTTGAATCTCGATTTCTTTTATCTCTTAATCTCCTAACAATATAAAAACTTTGAGGAACTTCAAATTATAGCTACGATATCCATGCGACGATATTTGTGCAGCCAATCATCGATGAGAGTAGTTATGTCAATCAGGTGATGTCATCAACTAGTGAATATATACTGATGGACAAAATTAAGTTTTAACAATTGATATCTTCCCAATCTTTAGTCGGATTTTAATATATTTTTTTTCAATTGTAGCTCTGTAATTGGCGAATTTCCTTCATCAAACAGAAGTCCAAAAAATAAAATCTTCATGTTGTACAGGGCGTTTAAATAATGTCATGTTTTTTAGTCAAATTTTAACGTCTTTTGTGGGCAATGCCAGGTTGCTGAGACTTATGAAAATAATAAAGCGTTATAGCCTAGTATCTCTTGAGTATCTTGTTTTTTTTTAAACCAATTTATCTTAGAATCGTCCAAAGATACTCAACATTTTAACAAGTCTTGCATTTTAGGCATTAGCCATGAATATCTTCGCAACCATTTGTCCGATTTGAATGTTTTTTTCTAATTGCAGCTCTTTTATTGGCGAATATCATACTACAATGAGATGTTCAAAAAAAAGAAATGCATCATACTGTCCAGGGCGGTTAAATTTTCGGGGTTTTTTAATTGCAGTTTAACGTCTTCTGTGTGCGATACCAAATACCTGAGGTTTCTAAATACTATACAGTGAAGTAGCCTGATGTTTCCTGAGTATTTTGCTTTATTAAAAAGCAATTTTTCTTGTACCCGTTCAGAGATCTTTCCATTTTTATAACATCTGGCAATTCTTCTGTTTTTCTTAAGCTGTTTTCGTTTATTTTTGTGTTGAAAGTTTATTTTTATTTATTCTTCTTTGGTCGTTGTCTTTGTAGATTTATGGAAACGGGCTCTCGCGTTAAAAGACAAGATCAAGGTAAAAAAACCGCCTTCGAGTTGTCCGAAACGTTAAAGTTTCATCGAAAACTCCAAGAAGAAGACTCAATGAATCTGGATTGAATGCAAAACGCTTTTTTTATTTCAGAGTAAGCTTAAAATCATCCCATGGATGGGTATTTACTTGGAGAAGACAAAGCATTCCCTTGATTACTCGTATGGATCTTCTAGCGATCTGGGAAGGGGCAATACATTCTGCGAAATACATAGGCGTCAATTTTTTGCTGATGGACGATAATTCCATATCGTGAATAACTTAACGTGTGAATATCTCTGGAAGGGCACAATAAAATTGATTTTTAAGAAAGCAAAATACTCAGGAAACATCAGTTTTTAGAAGCCTCAGGTACCAAGTATTGCCCACAGAAGACGTTAAACTGTATTGAAAAAACCCGAAAATTTTAACGCCCTGTACAGCATGATGCATTTCTTCTTTTGAACATCTCATTGTAGTATGATATTCGTCAATAAAAGAGCTACAATTGAAAAAAAACATTCAAATAGTTGGTTAAAAAAAACAAAATACTCAAAAGATACTAGGCTACAACGCTTTATTGTTTTTATATGCCTCAGCAACCTGGCATTGCCCGCAGAAGACGTTAAAATTTGACTAGAAATCATGACATTATTTAAACGACGTGTACAACATGAAGATTTTATTTTTTGGACTTCTGTTTAATGGTGGGAATTCGCCAATAAGAGAGCTAAAATTGAAAAAAAAAACATTGAAATCCGACTAAAGATTGGGAAGATATCAATTGTTAAAATTTAACGAAATTTTAGGTGGTAAGCTAATTTTGTCCATCAGTATAATTGAAATATGATTTATGGTTCACGTTTACTAGGGCAAGGTGTATTCAATGGAGTATTTTCAGAAAAACTGTTAGGAACAAACAAGGGAACTTTTCATTTTCTGATTGATCAAAGCTTATTATTCAACTAGAAAAAAAGTAAAGTGACACCAAATGAATCGAGAATTCAATTAAATTCTTTCAGAAAACTAAAAGTAGCAAAAAATGGCATCCACGTAAAACCAAGTACATATAAAATTTCCTTCTAAAAATAAATTAACATATTAGGACAATAGCGGAATCATAAATTTTGGATCCACAGCAGTTTAACAAAATCAGCAAAGTACCAGATTTCAACTGGTTTCCGTATAATTCCAAACATATCAGGTGTACAAAGTTTCCGCGGTTTGTCAAAAGATGGCCCCACCAGAAGGTTATGGAGAAATTGTCAGATGTAAAACGTAATATCCCAAGTTTAGTCATCTGGCAACACCATAACCTTAAAGTACTAGTGATTCCGTATCAGCATCACGTAATTTTTTCGTGCAAAAATGTCAAGTTTTATTCCGAATAAACATCATTTGCGGGAACTTTTGATTTACTTCTTTAATGTGAAAAAATCTGCAGCTGAGGCACATCGATTGCTTCTAGAAGCATATGGTGAAGCTGCTTTAAGTGAGAGTTGTGTTAAGTTGTCAGGAATGGTTTCAAAAGTTTAAGAACGGTGAGTTTGACGTTAAAGACAAAGAACGCAGTGGAAGGCCGAAAGTGTACGAAAACATGGAATTAGAAGCACTATTGGAGGAAGGTTCGTCCCAAACGCAAAAAGAACTTGCACTTACTCTACAAGTGACTCAACAAGCAATTTCACATCGTTTAAAATCGTTAGGAATGATTCAAAAACAAGGAAATTGGGTTCCACATGAACTAAAGCCGAGAGACGTTGAACGCCGATTATGCATGAGTGAAATGCTGCTTGCCAGGAATAAAAAAGAGTTTTTGCATCGTATAGTCACTGGTGACGAAAAATGGATCCACTACGATAATCCAAAGAAGAGAAAGTCATGGGTTAAGCCCGGCGAACCATCAACATCGATAGCTAAGCCGAATATTCATGGAAAAAAACTCATGCTGTGTATTTGGTGGGATCAGCTTGGTGTCGTGTATTATGAATTGCTGAAACCAAGCGAAACCATTACTGGAGCTCTCTATCGAACACAATTGATGAGATTGAGTCGGGCACTTAAGGAAAAACGCTCCCATTACTACTCTAGACACGACAAAATTATTCTTTTACACGATAATGCTCGTCCACATGTTGCGGCGCCGGTAAAAACATACTTGGAAACACTCAACTGGGAAGTTTTACCCCACCCGCCGTATTCACCAGACTTAGCCCCTTCTGATTATCGTCTGTTCCGGTCGATGGCACATGGTCTGTCTGAGCAGCGCTTCACATCATATGAAGATGGGTAGATTTGTGGATAGCGTCAAAAGATGAAGAGTTTTTTCGACGGGGTATCCGAATGTTGCCAGAAAGATGGGGAAAAGTAGTGGCAAATGATGGAAAATACTTTGAATAAAACGTAATGTACTTTTCCTTTACAATAAATTCCTAATTTTTATAAAAACCGCGGAAACTTATTTGTACACCTAATAAAACATTGTATCAACACTCCGATCGCTGTGATTTTGGTTCATAAGAAATAATCGGAATAAGAAAATTAATAACGAAAGAAGATAGTATGGTATACTTACAATATGCAGCAGATACAACCATAGCATCAACTGACGTCGACCTGTCGACTACTGGTCCTTCGGAATAGTTGTTGGAATAATACGAGGGATGCTCTAATTTAACGCTGTTGACAGATGGTTGTTGATCCGATAATTCGTGGAGAATTGAGGCTAAAATAGATAAGAATGAAAATTTCAAAGAAGAAAAATAGAACAAGTCCATTTACATTTTGATAATTTCCACAGTTCCTCTGATGAGAATACTCCAGTAGCTATTATTATTTCATTAACAATAACACCGTTGTAAGGATTGTGGGTGTAGCCTGTAACTGGAAAGAATTTCACTCAATTACATGACCTCCATTGGTCAACGTTCGGAAAGTTATAAATTATTTTGATCAACTTGATATGCCTTCAACAAATGGATAGATTATTCTTTACATTATAACGGCCACAAACGCTACGGTCTACTCGAGATGAATCCTGCGCAGGTACCACTAGATACAAACCAATTTGAATTTTGCCCCGACGACCTGCGCATTCTTGAAACTCTGCAACACACACGCTCCGGTATACGAGGATGGATTGAAAGAAGTACCCGTGTTTGGAATGAAAAGTCGATCCAATAATTCACCGTAGTATTACCCTGTTATTGTCTTCCCCTTTTCCAAGTAGTCAATGAGGATTATTCCTTGGGAATCCCAAAAAATATAGGCCATAACCTATTCGGCCTATGGCGCTGCCTTCGCCTTCTTCGTTTGTCTAGAGAAATCCACTGCTTCGACCGTTCCTTGATTTTTGGTGTACATTGATGTATCCAGGTGTTTTACTGTGAAATGTCGGAAATTCAGAACAACTCGATGAATTCACTTATAGTCTCTATGTTGCCAAACACGAGTACTTATCAATCCAACCTCGTACCTGTGCAGGTTTATTAGGAAAAGTCTTCGGCCTAACACATACTTGGCGCTACTACAATTAAATTGAAATGGCACTGTATAAATCAATAAAGCATATAGATCAGGGGTTTGTTCGTTTTGAGTCGGCGTATGAGAAAATTTTCTTAATATGAAATAAAAGGATTAAAACGAATTTCGGGGTTTGATAAAATATTGATTGTTGAAGGCAAACAATACAGAGCGAGCAAAAACTTGGCTAGATGCTGAGTTTCTTGACACGACCACAAAAAATCAACCATCAGGGATTGGTATGCCAAGTTAAGACTTGGTGAAATAAGCACCGAAGATGAAGAACGCCCAAAAGAGGTTGTTACCGACGAAAAAATCAAAACAATTTGAATAATGATTCTGAACGACTTGAAATTGAATGAAATAGCAGACACTCTGAAAATATCAACTGAACGTTTAGTATAGAAAAGTTAAAATGTATAATCAGCGAATTGCTTTCTGGGAATTACGAACAAACAACTAATTTTGCCAAGAAAATATATGTACAATAACAATAACTGGACGGGTACATTTCAACTGAGGTATTTATCTCAGGTAGACCGAAGAGTGTGTAGCCGGTATGATACTGAGCCACACACGACATTAGGTATAGTTTCGAATTTTCATGAAAGCATAATTTTTCTCTTGAAAATGCAACGAAGGTGAAGAGAACATATCATGAACGAAGAGCGTATATACTTACACGTGTAGGAAAAACAGTCGCGTTTGTCTAGAGGGCGATATGACAGAAAAACGTACAAGCCTATAAGGATAAATCGCTAATTAGTAACACAATTAAAAAATTATGCACGTTTCCCCATTCTGTTCTATATTTTTCAATAGTGAATTTTATATTCCATCACAATCCACAGTACTCTCTCTGTGCCTCGATTGACAGATGAGATATATCTTCACATTAACGCACATACAGCGTGGAAACCAATTACGGAATCGATTTTTCATATCACTGTTTTATAAAATTTAAATGGTGATTCGCGAAAGTCTGTTATATTTGATGTCTATTTTTTTAATGGGGCAACATGAATAGTGTACATATTATATACGGGGTGAAATTCTTGATTTTTATGTTTTCCGTGAATCAATGATTAAACACGGAAAATAGATGAAAAAATGTTTTGAATTTTAACTGTCGCACCTGTATCGGCGCGTGGCGTTTACGATATTCCGCACGACGTTGAGCAGTTACTATGCGTCCCCAATTACTGTTCCATCGTAACTAAAACTCCACAAAATAGCGGACGCCACAAACCCCTCCCGCTCCTTTTAGACACCCGATACCCTTTCTGGACACCTTGTATTTCGTATTTCTTCAAATATCCTGTCTTTGAAGTCTGTAATGCCAATTGGCTGTGTTGCATATTCTTTGTTACTGAGATATCCCCACAGAAAAAATGACACGGCGTAACGTCCGCGATGTAGCTGGCCAATCACTAGTACCTCTTTCTTCAATTCACTTATGGGGATATATATATTGTTTAAGTGAGTTCCTACCATTAAAAGATAATACCAATATTTCCAGAGTAATTAATTCCAAAAAAAAACATTTTCATAATATTCAATATATAGGGTGGCCATTTGAAAACGAAACAGACGAGATTACAGACGAAATAAACTTTTTCGATAGAAATGCTCGGACAGGTCGATTTCTGTTTGAGGCGAAATTTAAGATGTAGGTTACGGACGCATAGCGCTTCAACCCTTGCTACTACAACCCTCACCCCCAAATTTTGAATAGGGAAGATGGGGCGAGTGATACCTCATTTGAGAGGTATTTTATACTGATTTCAGCACAGTAATTGTTTTTTCATTTTATGCATTAGTTCTCGAAATATTCATGCGTTAGTTAATTTTATCACTTAAATTAATTTTTTGCGAATAATTGACATTTCGTGCTTCGAAACACCAAAATGTATTTGAAATTGCAAAACATCTACCACTGGGCAAATGAAGTCATACCGTACGTGTTAATGCTACTAGGGTCAGATGTTCGACTAGCTGTTTTATTCACTGAAATCATTCTCCAACTGTACGGTATCAGAACGATTTGAAGTATTGATCTAAGAAATAAGAATTTTCAAAGTAAATAATAATTTATCAAAAACTCACATCAATTAATCAAATATTCAAATTGTTCACCATTAGCTTCCATACAATGAAATAAGTTTTGTTCGAAACGATGGCGCACATTTTGCAGCATCTCTGGAGTGATTTGACGACATTCGTTCACTATACGTCTTCTTAAATCTTCTATAGAATCAGGCTGTGTAGAGTAAATTTTACTCTTCAAGTGGTCCCAAAGAAAGAAATCTAGTGGTGACAGATCTGGCAATCTGGCTGGCCATGTATGTACGTATTTGGACTTTTTGGAGATTTCTATCGATCAAGTGTTACCGCATGTTAATGGAAATACTGCAAATTATATCGAAGATAATTTAGATTGAGTTTCAGCAAGATTGAGCTCCTTCGCAATACGCTTTGTTTGTTCGACATCTTGATTAAAGATTTCTATGTCAGTGGATTGGAGGAAGGAAGCCACAGTCATGGTTGTTTTGAAGCTTAAAATGTCGATTTTTCACAAAAAAAAACACACAAGTGCCATGAAAACACCACTTCATTTTCAAATACTTAGTTGAGAATATTTCGAGAACTAATGCATAAAATGAAAAAACAATTACTGTGCTAATCAGTATAAAAATACCTTTCAAACGAGGTATCACTCACCCCGTCTTACCTATTCAAAATTTGGGGGTGAGGGTTGTAGCAGCAAGGGTTGAAGCGCTATGCGTCCGTAACCTACATCTTAAGTTGTCCCCCTCGAAACAGAAATCGACCTGTCCGAGCATTTAGATCGAAATAATTTATTTCGTCTGTAATCTCGTCTGTTTCGTTTTCAAATGACCACCCTGTATATCATTGAAATCAGTTCATTAAATGGATTTTAAAAAACATACAAATATTAAGGGTGAGCTATTGAACAAAATTAAAACGATTCACCCTATACATTTAAATTTATGACTGAGTCACGTACACCTGAATTCTAAAGTTGAAGTATCTCATTAATTTTTTTAAATTTCTAAAATGATGATAAACAGAATTTTATTTCATATCTATTTAATTAATTAGTTCATTGGTTGATTAATTAATTTATTAGTTAAGTATTTAATCAAATCAACCTGCAATTATCGAACTATGTTTCTCCGTCTAACGAATAGTATCTCAAAGCATTCTGATTATCTGAATAAACATTATTGATTGATTGATTGATCATGGTGTTGTGAACTACAACTAAGCTGAGAAATAATAATTAAAAATTAACGCATTTGACGTAAGCAGATCTAAATAAATCAACGTATAATTTTTATTTTCGTATTCCCCTGGGAAATAGGCTCTTTTTAGACTGGATACTGCACAACCCAAACCGCGCGAATAATTAATTAGTATCTTTACCAGGTTTAAATGGCGTAATTTGTTTGGCCTACTCACGATCCAGATTCGGATCCGATTGAACGATTATGGTATTAAATGAAAAACCATTCCATTGGAATACTTAGGCGATTTGACACATACTGAGGGTGATGAAATGGAACTACCTTCCACAGACAGCAGTTTAGAAACTTATCCAGAGCACGTTTCATCATTTGACAGCTGATATGACTGCCAGAGATGGAAATACAGGCTACAGATATTACTGAATATTTTTGTTACGAGAATCTCATCAAATTAACAGAATATTATTTGTTTGTTGTCATTTATTCTAACAAATCTCAGACAAACTAGAGAAATCTTTTTTTTTCAATCATGACATCAACATCATATACACTTCGATGCCTTTATTAAAAAGGGAATGAACTTTCAAAAAAAAAAAAAAATTATGCTTTCATGTAAATTTCAAATTGAAAGTTGTGGCTCATTTTAAGCTCGGCAATGTATTTTGAATAGAAGTTTTTTCACAAAACTAGTTGTATAAAGCTGACGCAAATCATACATCCATTACCACACAACCTTTGAGGGATTTCAATGTTTATTTTTTACAATTCGATTTAATTTTGAAGTGAATAAATACCAACCTTTGTTCTTTCGTTCATCATCCTTCTTATTACTAGTGAAAAACAGTCCATCTCTTAACAATAATTCTGAAAAAAAGAAAAATGCATTGTTTACTGAGTATATTCAACATTGCTTTCCCCAAAAAAGAAAATGTGAAAAATGTGACATATTTATAACTAAAATTTATTCGAATTGTGGGCGAAATTGAAAAAAATACAAAACTATGAATGCAATATTTTTAAAATGATGTTAAATATGATTTGAACAGAAGGGTTAACTTAGTTGATACACTTTAATAGAACTGTAACCACATAACTCTCTTGCTTTGTTTATTGCACCGTATAACCTAACGATCCTAGTTCGGTCCTGCCTGGATCTGCAGTATTGATTACGTCAAAGGCTTTGAATATTCGAGAAGTTTGTAGAAGAGCCGAACTAGGATATATCAACACGAAGTGGAGTATCATAAAGTAAGAGTTGAATTCTGAGTGAAGGAAGAACTCATGTTGTAAATGAATTAAAATAAAAACGTTCAGAAAATTAACTTAATCAATGATATCAATAAATATCTTCGCTTATGCTCAGGTAAAAATTAAATACAAGCGAAAATAATTATGTTGAAATTCACACTAACGATCATCCTCAAATGAAATACTTCTCTAATTAAATGCATGATCTTCTAATTTTACACAGAAAGGGTTATTTAAAATAAAATATTTCTCTACATTCCTAACATAGTTGAAATAAACTTGAAGTCTGAACGATAATTCATAAAAGTGCTTTTCAAAATATCTCCAATTTGTTTTAACCATATTAAAAAAATCTCAATAGAAACAGTTTCAAAATTGAATCCCCGATCATAAGAGAACCAAAAATATTAGCTTGGGAAAAAGAATTCCACTTTAATTTTAGGGGTTATACGAGCTCTGTAAATTGTAAAACGTAATGAGACTGGCAACGTTGCGTTTGATCTGGCAACACTGGAAGCGTGGAGCTTAGTGGGGCGGTAGAGGAACATGTGATCCACCTTCGGTACGAGTTTGACCTCGCTCGAGTCATTTGGTTGTGCGTAGCGATTGTTTCTGTGCAACAGTTTTTTCTATTGTGTCTGAAAATGAGTGAGATCAATTTCGAGCAACGGTGAGCTATCAGGTTTTGCTTCAAACTTGGGCACTGTGCAACGGAAACTCTTCTTAAACTTCAGCAAGCCTACGGAGATAGTGTTTTGTCACGGGCTCAGGTTTTTCGGTGGTTTGAGGCATTTTCAGAAGGAAGAGAGTCGATTGAAGATGAACCACGAAGCGGAAGGCCTTCATCTTCAAAAACCGATGAAAACGTCGATGTCCGGGATCTTGTGCGTTAGGTCGTCGGTTGACAGTCAGAATGATAGGAAAAGAGTTAAATTCGACCCACACCATCGTTCACCAAGTTTTGACCATTTCAATAAACGAGTTTTTGTCCAGTAAAACCATTCCTGCGGCTCCTCAGCCCCCTTATTCACCCGACTTGAGCCCTTGTGACTTTTTTGTCTTCCCAAAGTTGAAAAATTATTTTGGGACAATCAAAAAAATTCAAACGGCTAACTGCTATAAGGAATGGAAAACGTCTCCAGCGCTGTGTGGCGTCAGAAGGAAGATATTTTGTAGGTGACAATATTGAATTGTAATTATTTTTGTATTAACAATTTTAAAAGAATCAGTTTCATTACTTATTTTACAGACCTCGTATCTATCGTACAATCATACGTTAATGCTCAAATATGCACCCATTTTTTCAGTTACTTGTTGCCATTTAGAAGGTAATTTCGTTATGTCTCGTTCCCAAAACGTCTTGAAGACAATCTTACACCACCAAGAGCGGTATACGTGGACAAAAATAAATGATAATCGCTTGGTGCCATATCTGGACTATAAGGCGGATCATTAATGACGTGTGAGCCCTGGCGTTGTCCAGATGGAATGCCACAATCCTATTTGCTAATTCTGGCCTCTTCTGATCAATAGCTGATTTCAATCAGTCTAATTGCTGGCAGGAGAGATTCGTATTGAGCGTCTGGCCATCGGGCAGTAGCTCCAAGTGGATAACCCCTTTCCAATCTCACCAAATACACAGCAAAACTTTCCGGGACGTCAATACTTGTTTGACCACGCACGTTTTTGCTTGACATTGTCGTATATGACCCATTCCTCGTCACCAGTAACCAGCTTCTTCGGAAATGGATCGATTTTGTTCCGTTTGGCCAAGGAATCGCAGATGGATACACGTTTCATCAATTTTTTTCCAACAACTAGAGCGGCACCCAAATATCATGCTTCTTTTTGATGCAGGCCTTATGGAAATGGTTTAGAACTATTTTATGGTCCATCTTCAGCTCCTGAGCGATGCTGCGGCAGCTCTCATGCCGGTCAACTTCATTTCCAATATTTTATCAACATTCTTGACGAAAGGTCTTCTGTGCGCGGTGCATCTGTCACATCAAAATTACGGGAACGGAATTGGCGGAACCAAAACTGCGCGTGATTGGCTGTTACAGTATTGGGGCCATAAACATTTATTACATTTGCAGCCACCTGACTTGCATTTAACAAAGCAAAATTTTAAAATGTACCGAATTTTTTCATTGTTCACCTCCATTTTTGACGCTTTAACACACAAGTAAATCGTTCTGACACAACAATGACAAAGTATATTTTGCTAGAACATAAATTCATCTTTTCAAAGAAGAAAAGGTTAACCAGATACGACAAATACAAAAAGAGATATAGGTCAGTAAAGCTATGTGTCGACAAAATAATGGATTTAAATCTTAATTATTATTGTAACTGGAACTTGTTATCGCAGTAGATGTCAGGATTTCGATAAATCTCAAATGGAAGAATCATGAAAGTAAGACCTGCACTATTCAATTTATCAGATACATCGGTTTCTCCTTCCGTGTAATGGGTATATTTGAGTCAATCAAAAGAGGCAGGCTTAATTCCTACGATTTTCCCATAGAATCATATGAGATTGGATTGATAAGTACCCGTGTTCGACAACAGGGGGAACTGTAAAAAAAATCTGTATACCATCTTTAAGTGCCATTCTTCAAACGACGTTTGCCAAAATGGTAAGCAACTTCGTTTCATTTTAAAACATTGAAAAAGAGCAGCTCAGTTACACGATTCTTGTAGTTAGTACGAAAGGCAGACAAGAAAATCAATGATCGGTTGGTAGTTCAATGAATTGAAAAGGGGCTGAGCATCAGTGTTCTACGAGGACCGTATTTGCAGATGCAGAAGCTATCGGCAAGATAAGTTCCCCGTTTACTGACACTGGACCAAAAACGAGTACTTATTAATCCATCCTCGTATAAGGCTTGTGGTAGACCATAACCTCAAAGAGATCCTTATGAATTTGACCCGACATACACGAGATATAACAGATTATCCTCTGGTGTATGGCGAAGCAAGCATTTATTGGCAGTGATGAAAAAACTTATCGAAGGAGTATTTACCATGACAATTGATGAAATTTGCTAAATAGAGATCCAATTCTCGTACTGAGACATTAATATGATATGGATTCACACACAATCCTGGCTGTGAACATTCCGGACTCTTCTCGAGCCTCTCACCGTCCGTACTCTCCAACGGTATGGCCTTGAACAGAATAACCATAACCAAATCTAACCTCCAAACTTTATCGGCTTGTCGTAGGCAATCGATTCGTCTCATTTTTCCCTTTTGGTCTGGATTACTCAGGACGCATGTAGCTGGCCTCTTACCGGTGATGCTGAGGACGAAATCCTCACGACACTCCTGTGTAATATCTTTCCGGAGTTTTCCTAGCAATCTTGAAGCCCATTTCTGTTTAACTTCTGCTTTCTCGTTCTTGAAGAAATCATTATATTAGTATTCCATACAATTCGTTATTCGTTTATACACAACACACAATAATATTCACGACGATCTATGGAAAACTGATAACTGATTTACAATGTTGAGTTTTGGGGCAATGATCTTTCAAGCCTCTACAACTTCTAGTTCGGTAAATATATATCGGGTGTCCCAAGGTTGGTGGCATATTAAATTATTATGGAAATTATTCAATCAAAATAATTGAAATTTTGTATATCAATACTAGGTTATCAAAGGCACATCTCTGATATACTTTCAAATTTCCAGTGTTGCCAAATACATGGAAATTTGGCAACAGCTTTTTTATTTTGAATGGGACACCACGTATTTCTATTTTTTTATAATAGTCCATAAGGAATTGAATTAATTCATTTTATTTTGCTACATCTATCTTTAACGGTCTTTGAGATTATATATAAAGGAAAACTTGCCATTTGTCAAGTCACCAAATTGTGAAAAAACTTGTATTGTCAAATTAGACAGTCGTGTGTTTTTTGATTTTCGGGACGAAAACAACCCACTCCGCAATTTTTTTTAATAATTTTCCCTTCTTTAGATTCTGAGTTACCTGCGTATTGAATTCAGATTATATCACTTATGTAAAAACATAGAACTACATAGAATAATGGTTTTCTATGGATCGAGTTGAAACATAGATAAGTGACATAGCTCATTTGATACTTCTAAATAGATGATAGTACGAAAAAATTAAATTAATACATAAAAATTTTCAAAAGATTAGAACAATTGAAGATGGAAAAAGAGGGGTATTTAGTTTTTTACTTATAATAATCCAAAAACTTATAATTTTTTTGGTTTCTGAAGAAAAAGATGATGAAAGAGTTGGGAATACACAAAAAAACCCTGAAAATGAACCTTCATTATGAATAATTTCAATTCAACGTTGAGAATTGACGTCCGCTCGCTATATCGAGGTTGAACGCATGACGTCACAAGTTACGATAAAGATTTTCATTAGGTTATATGTAGTATATTGGAAAATACAAATAATTATAATTTTAACACTTGGAAGAGCTGATGCCCGTTGGAATTTTTTATTGAAGTTAATTCCTTGAAAAGATTTGTTAATAATAATCAACTTTTCCGGCACTTTCTTAATCACTGTAAATTAAAAAAATTAAATAATTGCCATAAAATGAGAAAGTGAGATAAAAGGTTTCAATTGATTCAATACTTTATTTATTATCATTTCTTTAAGATAACAAAAAAATTGTTTTTCCATTTGCCTTTATATTAACCAAAGACATTTCTCAACTGAAACAAAATCTCCATTCGATTATGAATTTTTTATAAACATATGGCTTTTTCAATATTTAGAGAATTTTTCCTACAACTTCTTAAAGAACTCATTTATAATAAAAAAATTCTCCATGATATTTTTTTTATTTAAAGACTTTATTTTTATATTTTTTGATTAATTAGTTAGGATTTTTTTTAACTATAATGTTATATATATACTACAATAATTATTACAAGTCTCTATAAATTAAAATTTTTTTTTCATTAACTATTCCATTATTAACAATTGCTTATAATATTTTCTTTTGTATTCAAAAAAATTATCAAGTTAATTTCATAATATTATTGAAACCTCTTATCCTTTTATTATTTATAAAAATTTTCGCATATTCCCTAGGCTAAGAAACATTTTATGTATAATTATATAATATGAAATACATATAATAATATAATTTATATTATAATAGTTTACGAAATAATCGAATGAAAAATAAATGAATGGCTGCACAATAGTTACAATTTATAAATGAAGTTTTGAAGTGCAATAACCAAATTTGTATTATTTACCGAGCTAGAGACAAAAATGTTTTAAAGATACCAAAAAATTCCAAATTCTCATAACTCATCAATGTTACAGTGTACATTTTAGGTCCCAACAATGGAGAGTTTAAAGAATGTGAAGAATCGAAAATGAAAGAGCGTTTTCGTGAATTTTTTCTGCAGATATTGTCGAAAAAATGTGAGCATTTCTTTCAAATTAACCTCATCAAGACATAAACCGTTGCATCAAATGAGCTAGCTATCTATCGATGTCACAATATACTGGGTAAACATTTTAGGGGGAGGTGTATTATCCCAAATCCCAGCATTAAAGTTTTCAGCTGAAACTTGTGATCCATAACTTTTCATACTTCAAAATCTGTTTTGAACAACTGCTGGTTAATAAATTTTGGAGATAACTGCAAAAAAATTTCCAATATATCGAATGTACGACTTACCTGAAGGGCTTCTTTACACTGACGTTCTTCTTCCATAGACATTCGTTTCTCATGTTTTTTGTAATATTTCCTTTTGGCTGCCTGGAGGTTGAACCACGTATACGAAAATGACTTGACAAAGGGCAGCAATGCCTCGATGAAAGGATGGAACTCGTCCTGCTGAATAAGATTTTAGCTATCATTCACACTGTCCAGGTGAGAACAATTGCATCAAAATCCAAAACACCAAAAGTGGAGGAATGTCATATTTCACGAATAAGCTCACCAGTACGAGAGTAGGTCAATAAGTTCGTTGAAGGAATGAGTTTTGAATAAAGTGAAAGATATACCATCGTAAAAATCCTGCAATAACTCAAAAAGCAAAAAATAGCTTTTAAAAAGCTGATAATATTAAAAAATTTAGCAATTTTCACTGATAAGTATCAGATTGACAAAACTCAGAAAACTAAATCAAATTTGTATCTGTGGTTTGAAGACTCCTTCAAGTTACTTCGAATAAGGGGTCTCCGAATTTCCAACAACTCATTTGACGGCCTTGTAGAGTTCTCTTCTTTGGATATGATAGATGTATCGTTCTATTTTATCAGATGATTTTCATCCATATCATATTGAACGTACTGGGATATATCGTTGTCTAATACTTCAGGACGCTTCTGATGTTCTTTTATTCTCACTTTCAAGGAGCGATTTGTTTCTGCGACAAGAGATCTTCCACATTCGCATTCAAGTCTAACTTTTGTGAGATAAGCCCTAATGGTATCTTGTGTCTTGAAGGCGGTTGTTATATAATATAATATAATAATAATTTTATTTTGTTGGGTAGAGCATATATTTGTTGCTTAATAATATAAACATTTTGCCACTTCCAATTTAGTTTAGTTGATGGTTGGAATTGATATGTAGATATTGACTTGACTTTTTTGGTATTTTGTACACACTGGTTCTTGCGATTCCAAGCTATTTATGAACAAGTACATCAAATAATGGAAGTTGCATCTATAGTGTTCATTCCATGTCGCCAAACTATAAACGTATCATCTTCATATCTACATGCAGTGATGGGCAAATGAGTAGAACGAAGTTAATAACTGGAATTACTGAAGATATCAAATTGAAATTTGGAAGATGGATACTGCAGTAAATTGTCTATTTGTTTTAATGTTTTTTATCAATTTTGAACCTCCGGTTTAACCGGAAGTAATGTCAATTTCGAAATTTGCGATGGATCATTCTGTATATTATTTTAGTTTCTGATGAAACATTTTATTACGAGTACAAAAATATTTTTTATTTCAATACCTACCGAGATATTAACAGAAAAGTATTTAAAGAAAGTAAAAATCTATAATATCCGTTAAAGAAATAAGTAATCATAACTATTAACTGAAATTAAGTGATTGTCAAAACGTTGAAACTTAATTAAATTAAACGTAATGTATTAGATGTTCAAACTGAGCACCGTTTACTTCTTGACCATAAGCAAGTCGATTTGTGAATTCTTTAGTAAGATTAGCTATTACTTCTGGTGGAATTCTCCCACAGAAAATAGTCCAGTGGGTTGAGGTCGGGGATACGTGCAGGCCTTCCATAAGTACCGCGTCTTCCAACCCATCTATGATGAAATGTGCTATCTAAATAATCTCGAACAATGCGAGCGTAATGGGGTGGTGCTCCAAACTGCTGAACCAGATATTATTTGGTAATTGTAGATTTACCTCCAATGCCGGAATCACTTGTGACTCTAACAACTGTAAATACCTATCTCCGTTCAAAGTTTGTTGTAGGAAGAAGGGTCCCACGATTCTGTTGTGCCGGCCCAAACGTTCAATTTTTGTAGATGTTGTGTATGAGCCTCTTGAACCCAACGAGATTTGTGTACCAGTAGCGGCAGTTATGTCGATTAACTGTGCTGGTGGAATTCTCGTATCTCGTGAGTTATTTCTGCAGCTAATTCTTGAAAATAATTTGGTCTATCAACATAAACCTTGGACTTTAAATAATCCCACTGAAAATAGTCCAGTGGATTAAGGTCGGGAATTCAAGCAGGTCATTCATGACTACACCTTCTACCAATCCATCTGTGATGAAATGTCCTATCTAAATAGTCTTGAACAATGCGACCGTAATAGGGTGGTGCTCCATTCTACTAAACCAGATATTATTTGGTAATTGTCCATTTACCTCTAATGCCGGAATCACTTGTGTCTCTAACAGCTGTGAATACATATTTTCGTTTGAAGTTTCTAGTAGGAAGAAGGTGGATCTTTTGGGGGTTTTGTGTATGAGCCTCTTGAACCCAATGAGGATTAGTTTGTGACCAGTAGCGGCAGTTATGTCGATTAACTATACCGTTTAAACAAAATTTAGCTTCGTCTGAAAACACCACATTTCCTATAAAATTATTACCACGGTTGCAAATATTCAAAATCGTTTCTCATAGTTGTAAACGTCTGTCGAAACCGTCTTCGGACAGTTCTTAAACTAGGCGAATTTTGTATGGATGATATTTTTCTCGCCTTAATATTCTTCCTACCGAACGACGGCTAATTCCATGCATATTGGGGAGGTCGTTAGTGGATAAGTGAGGATTTTCTTCCAAAGATATAGTAAAATTTTGATGACTAAAGGAGTATTGCCGTATAAATATGTGTATATAGATGGGTTCTCGGCAAAGTTTTTTGCTCAAAATCAAGGTTTTTTAAACCAATTTTCAAACTAAGTCTATATTTCGGACGTATTTACGTCCTTCATCAGGACTCTACAAAAAAGTATCACATTATATAACTTAATATTTTTACAATAACGAATTAACTACTTACAGTTTTAAAGGTTTATGAAATTGTCCAAATTTGGAATGTTTGAAGAATGATGTTGATTGTGTTTTTGAAAGGAGTTTTTTAAAAATGTCAAAGAAACATAGAGTAGGAAAGTGAAAATAGATTAAGGATGTAAATAAAATCGAAAAATTAGTATAGAATCAAGATAAGGGATAGTAGTTGAAATTATTAATTTTGACAGTTAGGAGAAGATCAAGAGGAGTCACAATTTTTGATCTAGAGATAGAAGGTAACTATATATTGAGCTGAGTTTAGCAACATCAGATTTTCACTTTCCTACTCTATGTTTCTTTGACATTTATAAAAAACTCCTTTCAAAAACACAATCAACATCATTCTTCAAACATTCCAAATTTGGACAATTTCATAAAACTTTAAAACTGTAAGTAGTTAATTCGTTATTGTAAAAATATTAAGTTATATAATGTGATAATTTTTTGTAGAGTCCTGATGAAGGACGTAAATACGTCCGAAATATAGACTTAGTTTGAAAATTGGTTTAAAGAAACCTTGATTTTGGGCAAAAAACTTTGCCGAGAACCCATCTATATACACGTAAAATTTTGAGCTACACCTTCATTAGTTGCACATTTTAACCGTCCACTTTTTGGTGGTACATTGCTAACTGTTTCACTTGTATCGTACCTTCGCAATGTTTTAGTCACTACTCAAAGGGATATTTGTGCATTAGGATGAACAATGTTAAAAAGGTCACAAACTTCTTATTTTGACAACTACTGTCACCTCTACAGTAAATTTCATTGACTACTAGATACCATTAAATTTCTGTAAATATCTCGGTAGGTATTGAAATAAAAATATCGAACCCAATATTTTTGTACTCATAATAAAATGTATCATCAAAAACTAAAATAATATACAGGGTGCTTCATTGGAAATTTTAAAATTGATGTTACTTCCGGTAAAACAAAAAAATATGAAAACAAATAGACAATCTACTGCAGCAACCATCTTCCAAATTTTATTTTGATATCTATATTAATTCCAGAGATATTTACATAGTTCCGCACATTTGCCCATCACTGTATATAAATCAGAAAAAATAAGAGACAGTGGTGAACCCATTTTGGTATACCACATAAATGTGAAGGTTTACTGAAGTGTTATGTTAGTCTTGATCTAATATATGGATCAGAAAATTAATTTCAATATTTATATAAGATTTCATCAATATTCGTTTCAACTGTGTAGGTACGATCTTTATTCAGTTTCTGATATTTTCATGCATCTAATATATCAACAATTTTCTGTTTATAATTATTGATATGAATTATGACAGTAGCATTTCCATTATCTGCTGGATGTACCTCAAAGGAATAATCTAATTCAAGATCTTTCAGAGCATTCTGTTCAGCTTTGTTTATATTAGAAACAGGGTTTTTGTTGTTTATGTCTAATAAGGTTCTGATTCTCCATCTATATTCTTCAGCTTACTCAGGATTTTGAATTTTTAATGCTCTCGTGTTGCTAACTTTAGGTACTATGGAGAATTCGAGACCTTTCCGTCATAAGTTATTCAGGTTTCTTACATGAATTTGATTCTGTTCATATATTTTTTTATAGCTATGTCTTCAGTATTCGCTTTTGATTCTATATCAGATCTTAGGTTCTCACAGGTTTTAAGTAATCTAGCTTCGTTGAATTGAGCATTGATTCTTTCTCTTATCAATGCTTGACTAGTTCTGTTAGAGATCCTATCTGCTCTTCAACTTCTTACTGGATGTTTAACTCTGAGACCTTTCAGTATTAGGTTTCGATGGCTGGTCAGATGAATGAATGTTATATGGTTATATATATAGTACTATCTTATAAGTAGACTCACGCAGAACTTTGTACTTTAACTGGCGCCGTTCATCACATTGTTTTCCATCTTTTAGACGTAGTGGCCTACACCCTCAATCATTTGTTCAATCGACTTCCAAACATGTTCGAAAATATTTTAAATTTTTGAGTTACTAAACTATTGTCTTCGTGCATAAACAGATGATGCAATAAAGTTGAGACTCAAATCATATACTGATCATGACTCATAACCCTCCATTCCACGAACTTTTGGGCTACCCCTCGTACACTGAATTAACATCCTCAGTCGTAACGCAATTGATAAAAATTTGAAAAATGACATTTCCCATTCACTTCGAACAAGAACAGGATATACTAACTACATAAACACATTAAGTCTCAAAATTTCTAAAGTGCGATTTCCACTTTCATCAGCAGATCTTATTAGTAGCTTAATTATTATAGATTTAGATGAAAGAAGGTACATTCGAGGATAAGCTCGGAAATTTTCAGTCATGTTCATACTTGATTTATTTTGTTTTCAATGAGCAGTTCGCATGGTACTTATCTACAAACATATACTTATAGGCATGCTTATAGATCAGCGTTCACATTTATTTTTCAGAAATTTGTTAGACCTATCGTAGGGGAAATAAATGGAGCCAGAATGAATTTTTCATGATTAACATGCAACTAAATTTAAAAGACCTCCCAAAAGGATCGAAGTTATGGGATAAGTATTATTAAAGTAAAATATTATAAGATGATTAATTTTTTCTGTAATACAATTTAATGTGAAATTTAATGGAAAAGTAGTCAGCTCTATTTAAAAATATTTGAAATTATTCGATTACACTTATGGGGCAAACAACAATGATAAATAAACCTCCTAATAATGAGATTGAAAATTATAGTTGTTTATAATGGATCAAATTGACTTGTCAGTTTATTTTATAGAAAAATATACAGTGTGTTCGGCACATGGACCGTCAAATTTTTTTGGGGCGTTGGTAGGGTCATTTGCTACCTTTTCAGTCTTGGAACCTGGATCCTTAGTATTACGGTTACGGAGGTATGATTTTTTTATTAGGTTTTTCTAAATTACCCTTCGAAGCCCCATAACTTTTTTTGCGTGTGCTTTTACATGCACTTTTTTAATTGTATTAAGTCTACATGAGTGTGTGTTTAAAAAAAAAACGTATTTATTGTTACAGATAACACCACAAAATTAACACGTGGGCCTTTTATTAAAAAAAAATTATGAAAGTATGAAAACATCTCCACTCCTATTGAAATTTTAAAAAAAGGTTCAGCTATTACAAACTTAGTTTTATTTTAAAATGTTCTTTGGTTTATAACGTTGCTAACCATATGCTATTTACGTAAGTCAATAAAAAAAAATAATACTGCAAATAAGGTTTTAGTCAGAAGAGTGAAGAAAGTCGCACCTAAATGAAAGTACGGATTTCGACACAACACAGCGAGCAAGGAAATTTTACCTGCCCGTTTTAGACGCGTGTGAATTATTATTACTATTTCTGTCCTTAGGTTGGATTGGATTAGTCGCCGCTGACTTGACCCTACCGTCATTCGAGATTTAACTGTCTCTGCTGTTGGAAGTGTCTGTGCCGCTTTGTTCAGTTTTTTAAATTTGTATTTTTTGCTACTGTTGTTTTAATTTTGTTGATATGCCTAATTGCACCAACGCTGAGTATGCTGATATGGTGATGGCATATGGCAAGGCCGATGGTGTTGCTCGTGCAGCTCAAAGGATTTATCAAGCCAAATTTCCTGATCGAAGATTACCCCACCACGAAACATTCTCGACGACTTATCGACGATTAAGAGAGACTGGAAACTTAAATTTTCAAGAGCTTCGGGTCAATGTGAGGCAACACCATGTAGCAGTTGACGATCAAATACTTCAAGCCTTTGAAGACCCGAGGCTCTTGAAAATTATAAATAATGCTAATACTACACGCTCTACAGGGTCTTTCACGAGGAACCTCACCCATATTTATACGGGAAACTACTGAACGTATTTTCATGAAATTCATCACTTATAATTATTTCACGATACTGATGAAATCTAAAATATTTTCAAGGCATGAGCACCTCCGGTTTTTCCGGAAATGACGTCAACTTCCGCTTTTCAAATTAGAACACCATTTTTTTATTGCAGAAATAGATTCCTTAGAAAATTTCAAGTTATTTTGATGTAACATTTTTCAGTTTTGGTTGGAAAATTCTCTCTGAGCGGGAAAATTCGAAAAAAAATCGAAAATAGAGCTCCGCTGAAACAAGAGTAACTTCGGGGTTTTCGGATGGAAAATTTTCATTTTTGGGATTTTTCAAGATGTGAGATTGATGTATCCACTTTGAAAATCGAAATCGCGATTCATGATACAGGGGGTGAAAAAATCACTTTCAAAGTTAGGGATGACAAAATCGTGAAAAATCAATTTTTTCAAATTAGAACCCCTTTTTTTTATAGCAGATATTGAATCTACGTTAAAAAATAAAGTGAGTGTATGCATCACACCCTTGCCCTGAAGTGGATATTTTCTGAGTTATTCACAAAAAACTGTTTTTCGTCTTGAATTTTCAGCTATTTCTTTTCCCTTCACGCCAAAAAGATGAAATTTTCAGGAACTGTTATTTGAACCATGCTGTAGATTTTTCACCCCTTCTTGAAACCGACTTCAAGTTACTATTAGGAGAACCATGGCAAACTCTCGCAGTTATAACTAGAGAAGATGGTCAAAGTTTTGACCGTTAATTTCTAGACATTTATTTATACGTCTCAGGAATGCTTCGTGCGTTGCTCTCTGTATTGGATTTCTAAGTCATTAAGAGTAGCTGGATGATTTTCTGAACTTCTCAGCCTTCTATTGAGGTTTTCCCAAACCTGTTCAATCGGATTGAGATCTGGACTTTTTGCTGGCCATTCCATTCGAGAGACTTCAAGTTACCTACTCCTGAACTATGCGCGCACGATGGGGTTTGGCATTATCGTCCATAAAAATGAAATTTTTACCAATGTATGGGGCAAATGGCACTACATGCTCTTCAAGAATGTTCCTTATATGCCTATCAGCATTCATAGTTCCATTATCAACGACCACTAGGTCTGTGCGAGTAGTCAAATATATTCCATACCATAATCGATCCTCCCTCGAAACCAGTAGTATTCAGGAAATTGCACTGAGCATATCTTTCATGTGGACGTCTGTGTACAAGGGAACGTCGATCACAACGGTAGAGGCAGAATCTAGACTCATCTGTGAAGAGAACTCCTCCCAATCAGCTTCTTCCCAATGGATATGCTCTCTCGCAAAATACAAACGCGCCCTTCGATGGGCTGGGGTAAGACCTGGGCCTCTTTCCGCGACACGAGGCCTTAAATCATATTCTCTGAGGCGGTTTCTTATTATCTGAGTGCTAATTTGCACCCCATGAGTTTGCTCAAGTTGATTTTGAAGGGGGCGAGCGGTTGCAAACAGTTGTCTCAACGAAGAAATTCAAGTAACGTTCTTGAATGGCAGTTGTTACCCGGGGTCTACCCTGTCCTGGTCTTCGGACATTCATCGTCCCTGAATCGCTGCAACATTCTGGACAACTTGTATGAGAAACTCCAGACCTTTCTGCAATTCATGTGTATGTCCACTCTTCTTCTAGCAAAACTACCGCTTGGGCACATTCCTCTTAGGCCAAATGGCGTGTTTCGCGTTGCATAGCGATCGAGTGTAGAAAATCAAACGAAAGAAAAACTATTGATCACTAGAAATGATCGAGAACCACTGATTTCAGAATGGAGCCAGTACATTCAAAATCTGATAATCTCATCTTTTTTATTCCTGCTGGGAAAAAACATATGTATTGAAGAAAAACGTTGAAAGTGGATAACATATGCATGCATAATTCTGATAAAAATAATAATTATCATTGAGAACACCTTCAGTTGTAAAATAGATTTGAGTGGAATGTGCGTTAATTTCTTTGCGCAGTGTATTTCAGATTATAACTCTCAACACTACCATTCACTTAAGAAGAGCACTGTCATTGGATACATAGACAGAGCGTTAAAATTAACATCACCAATATCTACTCCGAGAGAAAACTTTAAAAGAGGTTGAAGAACTTTTGACGGAGAATCACTACCCTGAAACCCTGATAAAAAAAACTGACGGACACACGTACTATACAACACACAACAGATGAAAATACCAACAGAGACCACAAGACGAATACAATTACCGTATATACAGGGGCTGTTACAGAAAATAAATAATATATTGATACCATACAACCGGGAAGTACTACACAGACCATGCAATCAAGTGGGAGAAATTTTCAGTAAGTTGAACGCATCAACGCCCAAGACAAAATATCACAGGTCATATATAGTGCACCCTGCAGAGACTGTGACAAACAATACATAGGACAGACTTCACAAAGACTGAAAGACAGACTAAACGCACATAAGTACACAAAGAACGCAACTACAGCACTCAAGAAACATAAAAAAAAGAAGAACCAAATTTGGATTACGAGGACATGAAAATTTTAGGAATCAAACCCCAACAATGGCGAAGGGAAATATATACAAGTTAACAACGAATATGTAGTGAATGACAAACAAGACGCGAAAAATCTCAGTCAAAGATATATTACTGAGAAGACCAACGAAAGAAAGAAGAAGACAAGACAACCAATACTCCACTGTCCACTGATATTGACACTCACATAAATGACAGGAAAATACCGACTAGACGAAACCAAAAAACGAAGAAAACAAGTAGTGAGAATTTTTTTTTCTACTTAATATTTATTGTTTCATCAACCGCTTAGGGTTATTAAAGACATTGTACATTAAATTTCGCTAAATAGATCTATGTAAGACAAAAAATTCTTAATGGAATCTAGATAACTGTTGACCTAAAATATCACGAATGTCGTCTTTTATATTAAATCTTGACCGAAAGTTGTTAACGTTTGAACACTACACCTAAATATGTCTCAAGACATATAAGTGAGATTTTTAAAATATTATTTTTATATTTATATATGTTCACTTTTAGATGTCGATTACTAATTTATGCATATTGTAGAAGGCGGATGCGCCAAAACGTTTATACAAAATAAATATTAGTATTTTAAGAACCTAAATGCTTAATTTATTGAAACTCTACATATCAAATACTAGGTAAAAACAAAAAACACTATATATATACAGGGTGAGTCCTTGACCATCGTGTTAATTTTAACCATAGATTCTTGACGTCAAAGGAAACATTTTCTTTCTATAACATTTTTTCAAATTTGGCCCCGTTCAAAAGATGAAGGGGGTGAAATTTCATAAAAAAATTGCATTTTCACCTGTAATATTTAAACGACAATATCATCGAAATGATCTCTTGTAGAAGGTGTTTGATAACAGTCATGCATATTTTGGCATCAATAGATTTATTCCATTTCTTGTGGGTTTCTCACTACTACTGTACAGATTGATTAAATTGCATGAAAAACAAATATCACTTGAACTAAAGGTCCGTATCTTTTACTTCCTAGAATCATTAGTCTTTTTTGCAGATAAAATCACTCATCTTTTTTCCTAATTTTTGAGATATGTCACTTGGCCAAGTGGTAATAGGTATATTTTTGTAATCACAAATTTTCCAATTTTGCAGTAATTTTTTTAAAGTAATCCTAAATAACCATGCTATTGATTGCAGTTACAAATCCATTGTTATGGACAATTGTTTTATTTTTATTTTTTTAAATAACCATGCTATTTATTACAGTCACAAATCCATTGTTAGATACAATTGTTTGTTTTTATTCATTATTTTTTATTTTTGTTCATTTTTGATAGAACTGGTATAACCTAGCATATCGCCCAGTTAGCGCTTGACGTTAAGTTACGGGACACCCAGTATATGGCGAATGTGTGGAACCAAGTAAATATCTCTGGAATTATTATAGATATCAAAATTAAATTTGGAAGATGGATACTGCAGTAGATTGCCTATTTGTCTTCATATTCTTTAACAATTTTGAACTTCCCATTTTACCGGAAGTAATGAGAATTTTAATATTTGCAATGGAACACCCTGTATAATATTTTAAATTCTGATGAAACATTTTATAACGAGTACAAAAATATCGGGTTCGATATTTTATATTTCAATATCTTTCGAGATATTGACAGAAACTCTATCTAAAGAAATTAACAATCTAATATTCATTAAAGAAAAAACTAATCATAATTATTAGCTAAAACTAAGTGATTTCCAAAACATTGAAACTTAATTAAATTAAATTTAATGTATTTAGATATGCACACTGAGCAACTTTTACCTCTTGACAAGAAGCAAGTCGGTTTGTAAATTCTCTAGTAACATTAGCTAATATTATTTCTGGTGGAATTCTCTGTATCTCGTGAGCTATTCCTGCAGCTAATTCTTGCAAATTATTTGGCCTATCAACATAAACCTTATACTTTAACCCCGCAGAAAATACTCCAGTACATTAAGGTCGGGACTTCGTGTAGGCCATTCATAAGTACCCCTTCTTCCAATCTATTAGTGATGTCCTATCTAAATAATCTCGAATAATGCGTGCGTAATGTGGTGGTGCTTCATACTGCTGAAACCAGATATTATATGGTAATTGTCCATTTACCTCCAATACCGGAATCACTTATGTCTCTAAAAGCTGTAAACACCTATCTCCGTTTAAATTTTTTTGTAGGAAGAAGGGTCCCACGATTCTGTTGCGGGCCCAAATGTTCAATTTTTTTGGGTATATTGTGTATAAGCCATAATAACATTTTGAGCTACACCCTCATTAGTTGCTCTTTTTAACCGTCCTCTTTTTGGTACATTGCTAAATGTTGTACTCGTATCGTACCTTCGCAAACTTATTTTGACAACTAATGTCACTTCTACAATGAATTTCATGAACTACTAGATATCATTAAATTTTTCCTTTCTCTAGTTACTTTTCTATTAATATCTCAGTTGAAATAAAAATATCGAACCCGATATTTTTGTATTCATAATAAAATGTGTCATCGGAAACTAAAATAATATACAGGGTAATCCATTGCAAATTTAAAATTGACATTACTTCCGTTAATACCGGAAGGTCAAAATTGTTAAAAAATATGACAACAAATTTGCAATCTACTGCAGTATCCATCTTCCAAATTTCATTATGATATTTATGATAATTCCAGAGATATTTACTTGGTTCTACACATTTGCCTATCACTGTATATATTAATCCTTTATTTCCTAATTATTTATTGAAGTGTTACTTGATTGTTAAACGCAAATTTGACCTCAAAACTGATTCTTTATTATTAAGTAACACATACAAAGAAGAGCATTTGTTTGGAAAAGCCAGATAAACTTCGATATGTCAGGATCAAATTGTCGCTTCGTAAATGTTACAAAAAAGTATTTTTTTTTAATTCTAAATGAGTTTCGTTGAAATTGATGCATGTTGTTGAATCAGGATATGATTGTTATCAGTACGGGACATCATGGTGATTTATTTTCTCAGTAATGAAATTATTAATTTCAGTACACGTAATCACTAAATCATCAGAACTGGGTTGTGATTGAAAAATTGTTGAAGATCAAATAAAAAATTAAAATAAAACATCGAGTAAGATAATATGAAGAAGAATTTCATGATCAAATTTGAGAAATAGAAATCGACAATAACTTCTGAAGTACGCGCTGGGGATTGGTCCGTGTAAAATTGCTCCAAACATGACGCAATCGATGAAAAAGTTATGTAACATGAAATATAGAACAAAAATCTGAGCGAACGCTTTGAGTCGCTTATGGAAAATTGATTTATTGGTGAAATAATGCAACAGCAGGAGATACTTTCCGGTCATCGTTGTCATGTAAATTTAGTCATGTCGTATCTATCCACCTATTATAGTCTCTTGAGGGAAATTAAAATTAAAGCCGGGACATATCCAGATGGTCTTCGGGTGTCACAGCAGGCGCGTGCGGACAGATAAATCCGATGTCATCTATTTATATCTGAGATATTTATAGATGCTGCTACTGCGAGCTTAAAGGAAATGAGAAACTCCGTAGCTCCTGAACGCATTCCTATCGCAAACCAATTCGACTCGCTGAAAAACGACTTTCTGCAATGCACAACCCGTTCCTCTATTTCCTAATCGATAAACCCTAGGAGGCATTTCCACAGTTGCCTTTGCCATTCGGTCTGAAACTAGTGTATTGTCGACGTTAAACGATGCTTCGTCGAAATCTCAAATATGTTCAGTATAGAAGCAATCAAATTTTATACTTGCATCCATAATTTCAACGAAATAGTTGCCATGAGTTCATTTCGAATATATCGCCTTCAGATAAATTGAAGATCTACTATCTACTGATCAGAAATTTAGATTAGCAAAAATTGTACTAAATACAAGATCATGCATTTAAAATCATCAATTATCTTCAGAGTTATTCGAGATCGATCTACCACATACCCCGCACCAGCTTTGGCCCGCCAAATGGAAGAACAAATGCATCATCCTCTACCTTTTCAAATTTACAACTATATAGTGCCCCCTCACCTATGAGCACGCCTCTGCATACGTAGAGTGAATTTTATCGAATCTATATTGTTTTCTATGACTGAATCTCCTGTACAATAATCTGTGTCTTAAATCAGACACACATTTAAAGAATTCATTATTTCGTACTTATTGAAAGGAAGCTTCAATCTAAAACTAAAACAAAATTTCAGCGACTTTCTACATTGATTTCAATGTCGTTTTTTGTTGTAAGAATATATGTCTAACTAGGTTTATTAAGATGATCAATATTTGCTGTATTTATACCATAAATATATGTGAAAATTAATGGGTATGCAGCAATCTATGGTAAAAATTCTTTTTTTCTTACTCGAGCTTTCGATATTTCATTTTATATCTTCATCAGGAGAACTAAGAAATATACGAACATTTAATAATATAGGAAAACACAAACTCACGAAAAAAGTGGATCTAGGGTTTTGACCATTTTGGAGAAAAAAAAATTTAATATGTAATGAAAAAATTAAATTTTTTTGAGATGTTTCAATTTTGACGGATGTCAGATTGACTTGAAAAGATATCCCTATGTTAGATTAATAAATTAAATTTGATAGAATCCAGATGAATCAAAAAGGAAAAAATGGATCTAAGACCACCAATATCTTTTATTAAATTTTTGAGAAATTTCAACCATTTGTGAAAATTGTCTTTTAAACAGGTTCTTTTAGGAATCAATGATTTCAATATCGTAAAATTTGGATTATGTTGTTCTTCCAAACTATGGATTGAAAGAGCACAAATTTCTTTTGCTTTTTATGTTGAGCAATTCTTTGTTTAAGTTTTGTTATTATTATTATTTAGTTTGTGAATTACATTTAATTTATTTCGATTATCAGTTTTATCTTTTAATTCTGTAAAAATTTTTTCAAAGATATAACATTTTTCAAGGAAATTTTTAACTTGTCTTTCTTTAAATTTGAGTTAAGGTAATACTATATAATTTGGTATATCTTCTATCGTTGATACATTAAATTTGTGTTGTTATTTGGCAAATTGTACAGAATTTTGGATAGCCATTTTTTAGACATCTATTGTTCAGAAGAAGAGTTTCCAATATTTTTAGATATTTATTTTTGAACTATGTTTAAATAAGGTTATGAAACCGAAGAACTGATATAATTATAAAGAATTCAATAAAGTGCGCGTCAAAATTATGTAACAAATTCAGTTTTTCATAAAAAAAATTTTTGGCAACAGAATCCTGAAGCAGATCAATTTTTGTTTTACTTTTACCAAACATTTATGCATTTTGAAGGATTTTTGTTGCACCCTGAGTCATCCCTTTTACAAGGTATTTTTATCTTCTTTACGAGCGTGTAGAAATTTTCAAAAAAAAGGTTGTATGAAAAAAAAAGGAAAGTATTTACAAGATTTGCCCAAATGTTTTTATTTTTCAAATATTGGTATAAAAATATAAAAAATCGTTTTGTCTAGACTCATTGATGATGAATCTTCTGTCAATATCGATTCCGTCCGCCCGTAGGCACGATTACGTCTTACGGAATAAGCTATAGAGCTGAAATTTTCAGAAGACTGTAAAAACAGGAGCCTGAAGGTATCAATATTCATATATGTATATGTACAAATATTCATTCCTAATGTTGATAAAAAAATTAAAAGTCAGTGGCAGAGAGCTTTCTGTTCACTATAGAAAATAAATAAAAGAATTCATCAATTTTTAGGGTAATTATTTATTGTAGCTATCAATATATGCGATAGCTCTCCGAAACCGATTTTTATCAGTATAGAAAATGAGCAATGAATATTTGTACATATGAATGATGATACCTACTGGCTCCTAGAAGAGTCAACGTAGAACTGGCAACATCGGTACGGCGTACTGCTATTACGGGCTTCTAAATTTTGAGGGTAGGTATGAGGAATCAATATCTCGGCTGAGTTCGTCATTCGGCCAAATCGGCCTACTAGTTTCAAAGTGATGAGTTATTTTTTCTTCAAATTACTCATCTAGAATGATATTTTGCTTGTGATGCAGTTCTATCATACAAATACATTGAAATCACAATTATTCTCGGCAAACTGATACTTGTGGCTGAAATTCAGTAGGTAAACTTGAAGATCCGGACACACATCCTCGGTGTTTTTTTCTACTTCATTGAAAAACATTGTTTGATATGAAAAAAAAATTATGCAAATATTTATTTTACTGATGATTTACTATTTTGGCTTTAGTGACTTGAACATAAAAGTGAAATATATAGTCTAATGGGACTTTTTTGTGTTTATTTAGGATTGGCACAACACATTATACAGGCTGTTACAAGTTCAAGTGCCTATTAGACGTTTATTGAATAGAGAATGAATATATTTTTGATCTAAAAATTCAGAATATGATAGATATTGTTTCGTGATTTCATGAACTTGATTTTTTCATAACCCCTGCATCTTTAAAGTTTATACCGCAAACAATCTTATAATATTTCGTACTGGCAGAATCTAAATTAAAAGAGGTTTTTGCGTTTATTTTATTTTCTGCCTGAATATTCTAGAAAATGGGAATCCATCATTCATTTCATATGATTCCTTACTTAGGAACAGTTGAATTCATAACCAAGTGATTGCCTTCAACTATAAATCATCAACTAGAATTTAAAAAATAAAAACTTTTATCAACATAAACTTTCGAATTCAGCCAGGCCCCATCAACTCTCGATACATTTTCATAAGTTTTATTTCAATAAAGGATATTTTATTATTATTATTTTTAATTCGAAAAAAACTTGTGAAAATATCAAAAATTTGATTTTTTTCGCGTGTGCGCTTCAGGTGATATTAGGATCTACTACAAAGCAGTTAATTATTGGCATGAGTCGCAGACGAAGAAAAAATAATACCAACGTTCTAAAATAAGGCTAAGAAAATACAATGAATTAAGACGCAGCAGATAAAAAAAACAAAAATTATTGAGTAATAATATGATCATTTTTGAAAATTAGAACTATAAGGAAGAAAAGGATTTGATTTGCAACTAATTAAGATCTCTATAAAACAAAATCAAATAAATAATTGGGTCGATATGATGAGCTCAAGTTTTAAAACGTTCGTTTATGGTCAGTAATTTACTAAAGCGACAGGGAATTAAAATTTTCACAGGTATGTAATGATTCAAAAACCATTGAAATTGCAATATTTTTCACAATGGGATCAGATTCTATTCCAGACCTATACTTTTTTAGCATAAGAATGTCCAACCCTGCTTCACAAATCAATCAACAATAAATACAAGTAAAGATCCCATTATACAAATTTGAACTCGTAAGAATTGCTGTAATATGTTCATATTTTTTTATTCAATTTCCTGAGCCTGGATGAATTGCCTCTAAATGAGTTAGAGATGTTTGTTGAAAATGTATAATTATAGATAGTTATTTCATTTATTTACGATTTGAATAATCGTTGTGCACTGTTCTGATGATTATGATGTGAAATGCTCAGAATATTTAAAATAATGCATGATAAATATGAAAGTGTTAACGGTGTCTGTGCAAAAGTCAACAACAGATAGACATCGAAAACGAGCAAAAAATAGAGCATTAAAAACAGGAATCGATCGACTGAGATATCAAGTTATTTATTTAGATGAAAAGCTTGTTATAAATTCCTATTTTGTCAATTGTAATATTAAATTCGATTCTTTCTAAAAAGCTTTCAAATTTATTCTTATTATTCTTAAAAAATTTTCAATGCAAGTTAGTTATTTGAGATATGAGCTTGAGTACTCGAAAATTATTTGAGCAACAGTTCATAAAGCGGATAAGAACTCAAAAACGGTTTTTTCTCAAATATCTTGCAGCATATCGAACAAAGATGGCGAGTTATTAACGAAGTGAAATGGAAAACAGAACGTTTGATCTTAAGGTTCGAGCAGAGGAATTTAAAAATCAGATTTTCGCAGTTTGAATTAATAGCAATCATAAAGACTATTGACTAAGAAAATTCTATTTTCTATATTTTTCCAATAATAATAATAGATTTTCTAGAAAAAATAATGTTTCTTGGGATTAAATTTTTATGAAAACAACCGTAGAATGAGTAATAACATTATTTTTGTAAAACTAAGGATAAAATTTCTGTGTCACAATATTTCAATACTTCAGAATTATAAGAACACGAATTATGTCTATAGTGAAATGGAAGGACTCATTCTACTTGAAAAAATCCCAAAATCGACGATATCAATCAAAATGTAACAAGCTTATCAGTGAGCAGAAGAAATAACAATTTTAAAAAATTTCAAATAGTCGAAAATTACGTAATATTCCTGACTTACCCTGTATTTATTGAAATAATTAACGAAATTTTTCATAATCAATCCTTTATACAATAAAAACTTCGTATTCGAAACGAGTTGAAAGATATTTCAAAAAATTATTATAAAAAGTAGAGTAAATAAAATGAGGTAATTTCAAGTCTGAAACACAGTGCTTCTCAACGGTACAGGGTGTCCCAACGAGAATTATTTGACCCTCCTCCAAAACTTATTTAAATTTTCTGAAATAAAAGGTAAACTTCTGTTTTGACTTGAACGAATTCCCAAACTTATAAGATTATTCCGAAAAAAAATGAATAAAATCGTGAAGAATGATTGTTTGGGCTATTACCATCATCTATTGTGGATGTAATGTTTTCCGACGTTTCGATAGACATCTTCTATCTTTATCAAGGAGAAAAGTAAGAAACCTTTTGAAAATTATCAATTTTCAAAAAGTAAATATTGACAGAAGTCATGAAAGAAAAATGAACGATGTTATATACTCATCTGTGATATGATGATCTTTTTAAGTTGGATCGAACTATCGGCGTCCAAACTTCTGGCAGATCTATAGATGGAGCACTTATGGAATCAGGTGTTATTTTCATAAATGCTGCTTCTTTGATTTTTCTTCTTGCAAGTTTTTCTTCTTTGGATATTATTGATGCTTCATCCCATTTTATACGATGATTCTCATCTACAGCATGTTGGACCAACCTGGATTTGTCTAGTACTAGACAGCGACAAATCCAGGTTGGTCCAACATGTATAAAATGGGATGAAGCATCAATAATATCCAAAGAAGAAAAACTTGCAAGAAGAAAAATCAAAGAAGCAGCATTTATGAAAATAACACCTGATTCCATAAGTGCTCCATCTATAGATCTGCCAGAAGTTTGAAGCCGATAGTTCGATCCAACTTAAAAAGATCATCATATCACAGATGAGTATATAACATCGTTCATTTTTCTTTCATGACTTCTGCCAATATTGACTTTTTGAAAATTGATAATTTTCAAAAGGTTTCTTACTTTTCTCCTTGATAAAGATAGAAGATGTCTATCGAAACGTCGGAAAACATTACATCCACAATAGATGATGGTAATAGCCCAAACAATCATTCAACACGAGCTCCATCATCAACAATATCTCGTCATCAACTAAAATCGTGAAATTGTATTTTGCAGATCTTTTAGAAACTTTCGACTGAGAATCTAAATTTATATTATTTTCAGAAATACATCATAACTTCGCATAGCAAAGAAAATATTACATTTCGCAATCAGTAAAGAAATAAGACTGAACATTTTATTACGCATGAGCAAGTACCGTCTGTATTATTACAGGATATTATTTATTTGTTGTTGGGACACATCGAGAACTGTGACAAATTGAGTCGAATTAAGTTTTTTGTTTCGTTATTTTAACTCAGTTTTCAGCAAAATATGCCTGAAGGAGTAAATTTATTGAGAAAATAATGAACCACAGAAATTAGAAAACTTAAAAACGACATAGCAGCAAATGATGGAGGTGCACAGAAAAAGAAGACGTTTCAGCAAATTTGCCGGTATAACTTGTGGAAATCTCAATTCCATTGATTGCATCATATGACATATGAATTGTTTCATTTTATTATTGAAATAAAAAATGCAGAGATATATAATATTGATCAACTACTTTCGAACTACTGAAATAATGTAAAATTGAATCGAATTAATCAAGTTTCGTTAACGAGAAATCGAAAAGCATAAATCATACATAACAAGAATCCTAAAAAATTTCAAATAAAATAAAAATGATCAAATAGTTGCTGAATAAATATGGAAAAATTCAATAAAAATACTGATTTATGAGAGTAGCAATTTCCATGTTGGTATGACGAAGCTAATGTTTCTATTTTAATTCAGAAAATAATGTAAATTGAACTCATTGCAAATTTGTCCATACATTTCCTTATACCGATCTTGTTTGGTTTCTAAGTTACCTGCATTTATTGAATTTAATATTGATTCAATATGCCTTAAGTTCTTTATATTGATAATTTCCTTGTGCACTTTATGTCGTCTATAGATCGACATATCTATGACTCAACAATGCATAGAAAACCATTATTCAAGTTTACACGACAAACTACAAGTCTTCCTATTGTTTTGCATGAGATTTTGTATAAATAATCAGAAATTTAATAAACTCAAATTTGATTTAAAATCTTTGAAAATAATATAATTCAAAAACAGTTAAAGAGAGATATAGGAAAATAAAATAAATTTATGTAATTTCTTATGGAGAATATAATTTGGATTGTTTATGTTATCTATATATCCGGTGTCCCAAGGTGAGTGGCGTATTAAATTATCATGCCAAATATTTCGAATTTTGTAGATCAATATAAGATTATCTAAGGTACATTTCTGAAATACCAGTGTTGCCAGATGTATGGAAGTTTGGCAACAGTTTTCTTATTTTGAATGGGACACCCCGTATTTCTATTTCTTTTATGATTCTCCACAAAAAAGTTAATTAAAAAAAATTTTTAATCAAATTTGATAGTCATAAAACTGGCTATATTCCGCTCAATTTTCGAGATTTCAATTCGAAATTTGGAATGGTTTTAGATGGAAATTGAATCTGCGCCACTGTATTCGAATTTTATTTCTTACAGTGTCAAGTAACAAAATTATAAAAAAACGGTTTTTTTCAAATTTTATGGTCAGTATGTTTTTTCATTTTCAGAATGACAACAATCTACTCTACAATTCTTCTATATATTCTCCTATACTTATCTTGTTTCGATTCTGAGTTATCTAGGTTTACCGAATCCCAGGGTAACAAAAATATTACAAAACACTTGGAATACGTGTTGTTTGTCATGCAAACTTGAATAATGGATTTCTATGGATCGAGTTGAGTTAAAGATGTGTCGAGAAAATATCAATACAAAGAAATTAAGGCATATTAAATCATTCTGAAATGCAATAAATGAAGATAACTTAGAATTCACGCAAGATATAGGGAGATGTATGGAAGAATTGTTAATTGGGTTGTTCTCATTCTGAAAATGAAAAATATATTGAGAGTTTTCTTCAACTTTGAAAGTTAACAAATGGTTATTTTTTTTCTACCAATTTGTATAACTGACAACTAATATTCAAAAACGGTGACTAACATGGAACTATTATCTAAGATCATGCCAAATTATTAACTCAAATCTAGAATATTGAGCGAAATATAAGCATTTTCCCAACTCTCAAATTTGATTTAAGATTTTTTAAATGATTTATAACTCAAGAACTGTTTGTTATAGATAGATATAGTGAAGTGAAGTAAGTTAATTAAAGTTTTTATCATGAAAAAATAAAAATACAGGGTGTCCTATTTGAAATAACAGAGCTGTTGTCAAATTTGCCTACATCTGGCACCACTGGAAATTTGAAAGTATTTCGGAAATGTACTTTAGATAACCTGATATTGACCTGAAAAGTTTTAAATTATTTGCATAAATAGTTTCCATAATAATTTAATAGGCCATCCCTTTTGAGACACCGATAGTTTGTTGAAATCAGTTCATCATTAAGGGAATTTCAAGAATAAACACCACAGGGTGTCCCTCCAAAAAAAGACACCGGGTGTGGAAGATTTGTGCAATTTACCGAGTTCATTTTAATTTATGTTCAAACAACGTAAATTCAAATTAAAAATTTGTTTTGTTCCATAATTTTCTAAAATAATGATATAAAGAATTACATTCTGTGATTGATTTTTTGAATGTATTTGGATTCTTCGAATCTTCTAGGTTCTTAAGATTCGACTCAAATTACGTTACTCCGGGAATGAAAACCTTGATTTTGAACACAAAATGAACAACTTCCGAAAGAACCAACAAAATAATTCGTGTTCAGTTCTGGGGGGTTGAATTTTCGCTGGCGCACCCTGTTTATCTTGAGTTCTGTAAGCGATTATAAAAAATATTCAAATTTTTTACGGGTCTTATTCTTCATCGAAAAAGAATAATAACAATTTTTCAGAGAAAAATCTGAGTGAAGGATGAATATATGTATGAATCTCAGTCGGTCGTTTCCGAAATGATGTGTTAGAAAGTTTGGGCGAGCAGATGAGATGGGATATAGTAAGGACTCGAAAAAGACACCCAGCATCAAACAAGAACATGATACAGTACAGTTACAGAACAGATAACACTCATGTTAATCATGTTAATTACATATCACGAATGACGTTGCGCGGGGGTGTGGGAGAGGGGGGTTGTAGCAGCATTAGGCACCTGTCCTGAGGACGGCGTCTGCAGATAAGACGAAACATCGGGTTCCACCATGCAGCTGCGCAGGGTATCGGGGATGAACATTCCTGGCTGCCCGTCACCGGCAAGAACTGGGCTGAATCCCGTCCATCATCTGACCAGTGCTGGCATTCTCTAAACGATATCAAGACCTGAACTGAAATTTTCACTTCACCTTAGATGCCCCTATAGAAACGTAAATAATTTTCTTGTCAAGTGTCGGCCGTTTTCTACATCAATGAAATCACGAGAACAAATCCTTCATCCTCTGAAGATACCTCGTCTTCCTCGATATCTTTCGATATGAGAACGTTTTCCACGTCGAAACGAAATGTTATTTTCAGTGCGATCTAGAATTTCGAAACGTGGCTACGAGGTGTCCAAAAATAAATAAACAACAAGTCTATTCCTGCTGTTACGAAAAAGACAAAGGCATCCTTTCGAGGTTATGCTACCAGAAAATTGGGTGAATTGATTGATGTCAGATCAGCGAAACCCTTGACAAGACGTACCAACTGATAAGGTCTAATAAGTTTCAATAGTTTGTTCTCTAGAGGCATCAACTTGTCGTTATCAAGCATACCAGGCCGTAGATCGTGCACATAGAGCCTGCGGCACTGCACCACTTGCACCAAAAACCCGCACTATCGATCTTAAGTTACGTTGTCTTTTCCCGAATCGACGGTATTATTTATACACCGACGGTGGTACAGACGAGCGTCGCGATGCTCATCGCCAAACCATGTCATGTGCTTGCAGCTACTGCCTAAATGCCGGCTCACTTCGACGCTGAACAGGGCGCCGACGCAGCGCCACGACGCCTGCTTGTCCCGAAAGATAATGCACGGAACGCCGATCTCTTCATGCTCATTCGGTTTGAATTTCTTTTAGGAGTGTGTCTAATGTCTACGCTTGAAAATTTCCTACATTATAATCAGAGTAAACAACTTGGACATTTCATTGGAAGATAGGCATCTAGGATTATCTTTTGAGCATATCAGTAAATCCTTCATTCATTTATTCTTCATCGAGCTGCACACTATACAGGGTGGGCCATCCATAACTTTCCACCCCGAATTTTGAGCTTTGGGATGGAATAGGGAAAAAGCGCTAGGTCAGGTTAAATTTTGTTTTCGATCAGTTTATGAAAAAAGGTACATTCATACGGCTAATATCCACGTGACGGAAATTGGATGTGTTCGAAATTGGCTTACCACTTTTAGATTTTCCCAAAAAGTTTTTTCAATTAACTACTCACAGTTTATGACGAGATATTGTTGATGACGGAGCTCGTGTTGAATGATTGTTTGGGCTATTACCATCATCTATTGTGGATGTAATGATTTCCGACGTTTCGATAGACATCTTCTATCTTTATCAAGGAGAAAAGTAAGAAACCTTTTGAAAATTATCAATTTTCAAAAAGTCAATTGACAGAAGTCATGAAAGAAAATGATCGATGTTATATACTCATCTGTGATATGATGATCTTTTTAAGTTGGATCGAACCATCGGCGTCCAAATTTCTTACAGATCTATAGATGGAGCACTTATGGAATCAGGTGTTATTTTCATAAATGCTGCTTCTTTGATTTTTCTTCTTGCAAGTTTTTCTTCTTTGGATATTATTGATGCTTCATCCCACTTTATACGATGATTCTCATCAACAGCATGTTGGACCAACCTGGATTTGTCGCTGTTTAGTACTAGTAGAAGCTTCTGATGTTCTTTTATTCGTACATTCAGAGGGCGTTTAGTTTCTCCGATGTAAGATCTTCCGCACTAGCAAGGTAATTCATATATGCAGTTCTTTGTCCTTTGTGTCTCATTATTAGGCTTAACTTTTGTAAGTTTACCTCTGAAAGTGTCTTGAGTTTTGAATGCAGTCGTTATGTTGTATCTATTTCCAATTCTTTTCATTTTCTCCGACAAACCTTTCACATAAGGAATTACGGTTTTAATGGTCTTTTTATATCTGTTGGTTCAACTAAACACTAAATTCGGAGCTTTTTCTAATATGTTTTTGGGGTAGCCATTGTTTCTAAGAGTTTTCGAGATGTTATTTATTTCTTCATTTTGGTCTTCTTCAGTGCAACAAATATTTATTGCTATATCAAATAAACATTTTGCTACTCCCAATTTAGTGTTTAGTTGGTGGTTTGAATCAAAAAAACCATTAAAACCGTAATTCCTTATGTAAAAGGTTTGTCGGAGAAAATGAGAAGAATTGGAAATAGATACAAAATAACGACTGCATTCAAAACTCAAGACACTATCAGAGCTAAACTTACAAAAGTTAAGCCTAATAATGAGACACAAAGGACAAAGAACTGCTTATATGAATTACCTTGCGAGTGCGGAAGATCTTACATCGGAGAAACTAAACGCCCTCTGAATGTACGAATAAAAAAAATATCAGAAGCTTCTACGAGTACTAGACAGCGACAAATCCAGGTTGGTCCAACATGCTGTAGATGAGAATCATCGTATAAAGTGGGATGAAGCATCAATAATATCCAAAGAAGAAAAACTTGCAAGAAGAAAAATCAAAGAAGCAGCATTTATGAAAATAACACCTGATTCCATAAGTGCTCCATCTATAGATCTGCCAGAAGTTTGGACGCCGATAGTTCGATCCAACTCAAAAAGATCATCATATCACAGATGAGTATATAACATCGATTATTTTCTTTTATGACTTCTGTCAATTGACTTTTTGAAAATTGATAATTTTCAAAAGGTTTCTTACTTTTCTCCTTGATAAAGATAGAAGATGTCTATCGAAACGTCGGAAATCATTACATCCACAATAGATGATGGTAATAGCCCAAACAATCATACTCACAGTTTTCCTTGAGTTTTGTTCCATACTCAGATTCTCCGATTCTTTCAGTTCTAAAGAAACGATTACTACATGAAATAAATGATTTCGATAAAAGAGAACTCAAAATCTATAAACAAAAGAACATCAGTTCTTTCGACAACCATAATACTCAATATAAAAAAAATAGTACAGCACCCTTAAAATATATATCCTTGTAATTGATTCCTCGCTTATCCCTTGGTGAAACATAGTTCGATATTAATTAACAAAAATTGAATAAAAAGCGATATGTGGATGATGTTTTTTGCGTGTGGACTGGGTCGATATAGGAATTGATGGCATTTTTGGAATTGTTGAACTCCATCCATGATTCCATCAAATTCACGTTAGAAATAGAGGATGATAATAGATGTCTGAACTTCCTAGATATACAGATTAAAAGAATGAATTGAATTTTATATACACAGAAAACCCACCTTCTCTGATATTCTAATACCAAATAGTAGTTCACATCCTTATAATATCAAAATGTCAACATTACACGCACTCATTCATAGATTAGTCTCAATTCCAATGTCAAAAATTAACTATGACAAAGAGGTTCGCACATTGAGATTTTTAGCTGGGAATAATGGCTACTCTCCGGATATAATCGATCAACACCTTTTCAGAAAGCGGCAGAAGAAGTTGTTACATTCAATTTATACACCAAATAATGAAACTGAAACCAAAAAATATGCATACATCGACTACATCCCATCTCTGAGTGATAAAATTTGCAAAAGGCTCAGAAATTATAATATTGACATTAGTTGTACCTACTAATAAGAAAAATCTAAGATCAATGTTCTTTAATGGTAAGGATCCAGCGAACAACACACAATTAAGCGGTGTATATAAGCTTCACTGTAATGAACGCCCTGCATTTTACATAGGTCAAACTGGTCGTTCCCTGGCAAAAAGAATTGATGAACACAAAATATCAATCCTCCAAAACAAACCCACTACTGGTTTCTCTAGTCACTGTATCACCTCAAACCATTTTATTGATTTTGAAAAAACCAAAATATTGCACAAATACCCATAAAGGTAAACGCATGGACCTTTTAGAATATTTAGAAATAACATCAGCTTTTAAACAAAATCTTCCCATTGTAAATGATCAATTAGATTTCCGTCTATCACCAATTTTAATTTAATGTGTTACTTGATATGTTATGTAGATGTGTACTGTATTAACCGATATTGTTTTATATTCAGTTTTGAAAATGGGATGAAACCCGAAACATGCATGTCAACGATGCTTAAAATAAAATTTATGAAACGTACAGTCAAGCGTTTTTATTCAATTTTTATTAATTAATATATATATTCTTAATCAAGAGTTTCATGTGAATTTAAAAGTCATCTATATCTCTCTGAAAAATATGTTATTTCAGTCTGCGTTGCACGTTCCATCTAATATGAGTGATGTTCATTTTACAATTTTAATATCATCTATCGACAAAAAAGCCATAACAATATGTCTGATATTCTAATAAACTCATTTTAATAGTTCTAAATGATGAGGAATCCCTTATAAATTCAAAATAAACTTTGTTTTCTCGTGATTGCTAGCGGTTTTGGATTTCACCCGCATATTTATTTAACAGATACTTAGCCTTAACATGGTTCCTTAGTCAGGAAATTCCTGATTTATGTGTGTGTTCTTTTTTTCATCTTGTTATTTTTGAGTAATCGTCAATATAGTATTTTAATATTATTCAGTGTAATCATTTTTAATTGATTCGTGTTGGTCAAATCAATTATTCTATAAGTTTCATATTCGCATTATACAGGGTGTAACTACATAAGTGTAAAATATTTAAGGAGGTGATTCCTCATCGAAAAAAAGGTTCTTTCATATAAAGAAACTTCATTGGAGCATCCCTTGTTAAGATACAGCCCCTCAAAGGGAGTACATAAAATTTGTATAACAATTTTTTCACAAGCACCAAAATGTTATAATATTGAAACTAACCTAATGTTTCCTACTAGGAAAAAGACACTTATCCAGTTATTTATTTGGTTTACCCCATGGTTGTAAGGATGGGAAACGCAACCCCTAAAGTTTATTTGCAATGTAACTTTTTGTCTTATTATTTGTTTACCATTTAAAAATTTATTTCCGATAGCCTGTTTCATTCTAAACAAAAAATGTCTCATGACTTTTTTGCCCAAAATAAACCAGTTTGCAGCAAAAAATTATTTTACGAACTACTACAGAGATAGGTACATCGTCATAAATGCGAACTGGATTATTTTTATTATTCTGTAGTAAATTAGTACAAAACTGAATTACTAAACGATTAAATGGTAAAATCAAAACTATGCGTCTATTATTAAATGAAAAAACACATTGAACACTTGTGTAGGAATCATATTATTTTGTAATTTTCTGTTTCGATTTGGTGGAACGATATAATACTCAATGCTTATATTTGAGGTTAAATAGTTTTAGAATCATCAACAGTTGATTTCATCGATTTGGTGGAAAAGTAGCACGTGCATTTGTTCCGTTGCGGCATGTCACAAGTAAGATTTAACCAAGAATTGTTTAAATTATTGTCAATCGAAAAGTGTTATACACAAATTTCGAAATACATGTGTCATATTCTATTTCATTTTTTAATTTTAATTTTTTTGTAGCTTTTTTGCATTGTTCGATGTTATGATAAGAATGAAAAATTCTCTCTTATTCATCAAAGAAAACAGTGTTTTCTAGAATAAATAAAGGTATCATTGATACTTTCAAGAAGTGTAAGACTGTAATTGTCAATTTCAGATATTTTGGAAAATAAAAAAAAATTGCACCCTCATTTCTTGTTTCATTATATTTTTCAGAGTTTATTCTCGTTTCTTCGTACGAAGATTTAAATTCAATTATGTATAAAGAAGCAATTTCACCTGAATAAAGAAGTTTTATCCGATTTTCCCCTTAGCAGAAGGGTAGGCCATAACCCATCAATACGCATATACAGCACTAAGTTGATTACGAAATAACGCATAATTCAATTAGACTACAATTAGTACAGTAGATGATGTGACACAAACCAGAATAGTAGTTTTCTATTAAAATGAAGTTTATCATATTGATAATTGTGCTTTATAGGACTTCCTGCGTTATAGCAAATTTGTAAGTTAAATTTACTACTACGGCCTAATTTTTCAATATATCCTGTTGTATCTTAAACGATGTATATTCAAGTCAACAACTTCGAAAATCTGTTTTATTGAAGAAAAGTCACGATAAATATAAAATCACACTATGATAATGAATAAAAAAAAAGATTTTCCGATTTAAGAGTAGGTGAATAATAGTAAAAAAAATTAATTCATTTGAATCAATTCGAGATGAAAGAAAAAAACCATTAAATTTTGGGCTGTTCTGTAAATTGTGACTTCTATTGTTCTTTTCTCATATATTATTTTAATTCATCGCAATTTAGTTTTTGCATTGTGAAAACAAAATTTTAAAAATCCGTTTTTTGTGTAAATTGAAATCAAGATATCTAAGATACTTTGATTCGGATAGTGTGATAATAATTATAATACTCATTGAACACTCAAGACGTCAAACATTTTGTATAGGTCAGTCATGCAAGGAGGTTGATGATAAAGAATAAACTTTTTTTTGTACTAGATATTAGATTAAAGAAAATTTGTCCCTTTTTCAAATTGAGATATTTTCGACATTCTGATCTTCAAGATATTATACCATCAACTTTTAGTAACCTTATCAAAAAAGCGCGAAACTTTTGAAATATCAGGTATGCCGGTATGTAATGAACGTTTTTTTGTGAAAATAAAACACTAATTATTAATGGGAAAGAAAAAAACATTTTATTCAAAGTATTGGTCATTGTTTTCTATACATTTTGACCACCTTTCTGGTAATTTATGGATACCACGCCGATAAAATTGTTCGTGTTTTAAAGCAAACCAACCAGACACCCAATATTCGACCTCCTCGTAGGAATCTAAGTGCTGCTTAGCCAATGCGTGACCCATCGATGAAAACAAATGGTTGTCGGAATGTTGAATACGGCGGGTGGGGTAGCAGCTCCCAGCCAAGTGTTTGGATTGTATACTGAACCGGTTTTGCTCTGTGTACAGGTGCATTGTCATAGAGCAGAATTAACTTGCCGTGTCTTCTGTCCATTCTGGTGATTTCTCGATCAATGCATGGTTCAAATTGATCATTTGTTATCGGTAGCGATCAGTATTAACAGTTTCACTAGGTATTAGAAGCTCGTGGTACACCACATCTCTCTAGTCCCACCAAATACACAGCATTGTTTTCTTGCCGAATCGATCTGGTCTGGTAGTGGATGTTGATGGTTGTCCCGGATTACCCATCATTTTTTCCGTTTAGGATTTTTAAAATAAATCCATTTTTCGTCGCCATTAACAATCCGATGCAAAACCGATTTTCTTTCGTGTCTTTGAAGCAAAATTTCACTAGTGTTTTTTCGGTTTTCCATCTGTCTTCCACTCAATTCATGTGGCACGCTTTAGGATCTTTCCCATAGCTTTTAAACGGTCAGAAATTGTTTGTTGTACAGCATTTAACATTTCTGCTATTTCCTTTTGATTCAAAGTGTTATCTCCATCCAATATCGTTTGTGATTCGGCGTCTTCAAACTTTTTTGGTGGTCTTCCACGTTCTCCATTTCTCACATCAAAATCATTATTTCTGAACGGTTGAAACCATCTTTTGCATGTTGCTTGTGATAGAGCATGATCACCATATGCCTCGACAAAGATTCGATGAGACTCTGCAGTTCTTTTCTTTGATGAGCGATTTCAAAATATAATAAAACGATAAATAATATTGCATATCTAGCATTTTAATTTGTTGTCTATCTCTTTTGAATCCGCAACAACATATTCGTGATTTTATACCATGGGTAAACCCCAAATTCATCTTCCTCTTAACAGAAATTCTAACTGTAACCTCTATTTTATCTTTATATAGAGCATTTATTTCTTGTACATGTATCTTTAGTTTGATGTACTGTCTGAAGATGAACGTGTTTGAAACTGCAGTAACATCTCATTATAAAAAATGTTGGTAGATAATATTTAGTAAGAAAAAACCAAAATAGTTTATATTCACACAGTATAGGGACCAAGCAGTAGTCGCACTCCGTGGATTTTGAACTGAAATCGCTTACACCAAAGGGAACTCGCGCATTCCTCCCTGCGCATCTAATCTTATCGACCACCGCGAATTTAAAAATTTATTAGAAAAGATTATTTGCGTTATTTGAAAACTTAAATATTTTGATTTAAGCTGGTAATAAGTTTTCACAGTTATATTTAGAGTGTAAGGACAATTGTTTAGTCTATATTCATATAAAAATTATGACTCCGCTCATAATGTAACCGTAAATGTAATCACATTTCCTCATTTACAGAACGCATTCAATAAAAGATATATTGTTTTATTGTGGTTTTAATATCACTTCAAAGAAACAGTAATTAGTGATGAAATTTACTCAATAGTTTACTCAGGAACAGCCTCTGAAACTTTTTGAAATGTGTCGAAAATCATAGGTACCTTAGGTTTGTAAGTGGAATGACTCATTAAAATTTTTCTAAACGAAGATTGAGTTGAAGAGTAGGTATTATATGGAAAAATAAGTAGTTGGTGGTTGAAAGCATCGAATGTGTTTAATATAAAATCCTCAATACTTAAATTTCACTGAAACATTAACCTTCGAGTCCAAGAAAAATAACTTTCTTTTCATATTGAATTGTTTCAAACAATTTTTTTCAATGAATTCTCTAATGATTTAGATTGAACTGAAACTATTTTTTACTATATTCAATTTATGAAAAGAGGAATTTGATTATGGAATTCTAAAATTAGTGGCACATTTTAGCGAGGGACCTGAACTGATCTTGAGTGAAAAGCGGGGAAAGAGGGGGAGGTTTAGATCGTTTCCATTCGAAGATTTAGCGTGAAAAACTCTTTCCTGGGGGGTTAATTACCCCCAGCACACCCACCCTCGTAAATACTCCCTGGGCTAAATATACTGAGTGTTCTCTAGAAAGGGTTCTCTCATTATGGTGGGAAAAAAATAAAACACCTATTGAATTATTGTTATATATATATTATATTATTGTTATTTCTATTTAAAAAATTGAAAATCATATAGATACACACTCAAATATTCATCTATAAAAATTTCACTCTTCTGCATACTCATGCAGTAGGCGTAAACCTCCTGAAATTCCATTGATTCCTGATGTCTCAACTAATCGTAAAAAAATGACGACTATACTAAGCCTGCTGTAGGCGTAAATCTGCTAAAATTCCATTGTTTCCCGATATCTCAACTTATCGTAAAGAAATGACGACAGTAGGCGTAAACCTCCTGAAATTCCATTGGTTCCGGATATCTCAACTAACCTAAACTAATTGAATGAAGCACTACTCAAATAACGGAGCTTTTAATAAACAACATTTTCTACAAAACTACATATATGTATCACTCACCTGTCGGTGTCTAATGATATTGAGAAAAAATAAAGTTTGGGATTATTGAAACTATTATTTTTGCAATTGTATACGCTACAATTGTTAATCAATTTAGAATTAATTTGAAAATAACACAAAATTGAAACAGAATACTTACTGGAATGAAAATAGATGATTGAATAAATGAGCTTTGCTGGTTCATGGTAGATTTTGACTCAAAGAAATTCCAATGAATTATAGGTTAGGTTGTATTTTTTTCTTCAACTTCTTCTTTGAATTTTGAATAGATCTCAAATAATTATATTCTTCTAAATATTAAACGAATTAATTATACGAAGGAATTATTTAAGATGTCTAAAATAATAATAATGACATTATTCCAGACATCTTAGAATTATTGATGAAAACAATGAACAAGGACCAAAATATGAGGTTAGAATACCTGCGAGATGCGCGAGTCAGACTGGTTGGTATCTATACTGTGGTTGAAGGTGACAACGTCATAAGAAAATACAGATGAAATGGTTTCATATAATGGACAATACATCACTGAACATATATTTACTATTGAAAGAATCATTTTACCTTTATCGCTCAACTATCGTTTCTTTAAACGATTAACACTACATTCACTTTTCACTGCACTTCATACTTGACGAAAACATGTATATATATTATTGTAAAGCAGCTGTCCACGCGGACGCATCGCTCACTCAAGTAAGAGAGAGACAGATGTCGAAAGCTGCCGAATACGGAAGTCGATTGTTTTTCTTTGTTGCGTTCTCGCTTGCACCTCAAGCCTTAAACGCCTCAAGGTGAGGTAACGCCGCATGAGTCGTGTTTTTTCGTGCGTGCAGCCGGCTCCATCTAAGTACAAACATCTTGAAATATTTTTATAGAAATTAATCACAAGATATTATTCAGTCCTCCATTTGATGTATCTTCATCACAAAACCTTGAGAGAACAAAAATTCTAGGAGTCCACTGATTCCACGGAATATGTGTTACTGAAAAAGGCAATTATTTTAAAAATATTGTTACATTGATATTAGAAATTCTCACCGGAAATCTAAATTGATCCATAGACACCATAAAAGAAAATTCACATTAGTTGCTGAAGGCCATCCCTGAAAGCGCCTATAAAAATTTTTTCCATAATTGGAAAAAGCGAAACACATATGCCAAGTATATCGCTTCAGATGAATTAAATATGAAATAAATACACTGATCAACAATTGCTGGGGATCAATTATGAACTTCTCTTCATTTGTATTTTTTTCAAGTTATCTCGTGAATATCTGTTCATTATATGTTCTCTAAGGAAAAATTAAGATGTTTTGAGTTGATAATATCAAATTTTTCCTGACTTCATCGGCTCTTGTTCACAAAATCGATTATTATCTGTAGGCTGTTACAGGTGGAGTGAAAAGCAATATGGTATTTGTTATTAAATCTGTTTTTTTCTCTCGTTCAAACACATAAGGTGACAATAATTGAAGAAATGAGAACAATATCAGCTTATCAGTCATGCCGAGAAGACGTTTGGCTCCTGTGCAACTGGACCAAATCATACGGTGGACACGGGAAGGTTTGTCCCAGCGAGAAGTGTCCCGGCGGTTGAATGTTTCGCAAAGTGACGTGAGTCGGGCTTGGAGTAGGTTCATCCAAAACGACTCAGTAGCTTATGTTCATGGGGAGGGGAGCAGTCAGGCCCAAGAACGTCACTGATCCTCAATGCACCCGGCGTCGCGGCTCAATAGATCGTCAGGAGTTTAATTTGATAAGACGACGACTACATGTTCGTGGGTAGGAAGATACAACATCCCCGTTTGAACAGGGAACACCGGGTTCATCGACGGTAGGCTGAGGAGCGCCGCAATTGGACAGTTAAAGATTAGAGCCGATGTTTATTTACGGATGAGTTAGACGATGGACGTATTCTTGCTTGGAGGGAAAGAGGTCGAAGGTATGCAGAACAGTTTATGGTACCCACAACAGCTTTTGGCGGAGGTTCTATATGTGTATGGGGAGGCGTTTGTTTGAACCAACGCACAGAGTTGGTTGTTCTGCAGAACACCACAATGACCAGCCAGAGATATTACGATATGTTTATTGAACCCATAATTGTTCCGTTTGCGGCTGCCTTGGGCGAGAATTTCATTTTAATTGACGATAATGCCCGTCCACATCGTAGTCGTCTGGAGGTCTGGAGGTTAATGAAGCGCTAGAAACTCATGCTATTGATAGGATGGACTGGCCAGTTCGCTCTCCAGACATGAATTGCATCGAACATGTCTGGTCTGAGATGTCTAGGCAACCTTAGAACAACCGATCAATAACCTGGAGGACCTTTCTTACGCTTTACGGGATATTTGGACGAATTTACCCCAAAATTTTATAAATCGTTTGATTGAAAGTATGCCTCGTAGGGTAGAATGCTTGAGACGAGCTCGTGGGGGACCAACTAGGTACTAGCTTAACCGAAACTTCAGCCTTCTTGTGGTTTCATCATAAAATGTTTATGTTATTCAAACACAGAATTTTGAGTGTTCCTAATAAAGTTTTTTTTTTCACTCCAACTTTCCATTTTATCCTTCTTTTCTCAAGTGAATCATATTATCAACTGAAAATACTCTGATATCTGACTAAATTTATAATCTTGGAGCGAATATTTCAGAAATAAATTTAGAAAAAGTAAGTGATCCCTATCAATTGTTGAACAGTGTATTTGGAAGCAGATTCAATAAATATTGAAGAAATTTATAATTTTTGCTTTTCATTTAAAATCACCGGAAACTTTTTTCTTGGAGAGCATATTAAACACCTTTTGTATTTGCTGGCTAAATTAATAAAAGGAAACAACATTTAATGAAGCTTGGGATTTCTATTTTATTCATAACGATATACTGTTTCCAGCAATGGCCACAGAGGATCAGAATACGTCGAAGAAAATAGTTTATCTTTAAGGGATATTCTTCCAGTCAAAGTGAAGCATTACGACAAAAATCGAGCACCAAAATTCCAAGGGCAACCAACAGTAGTATATTTTCATGTTACTGTACTATCGTTAGATTCAATCAACGAGGAATCCATGGTGAGTTATTTCAGTTAAATCAAAACAAACCATTTATGTTCAGATTAGCCCCTTACAATATTCCAGGTTTGTTCTCTATATTTCTGGCCTAACAGTGAAAACCCCCAAAAATTTACCTAAAAATGGTTTTATACATCATTTTAAGCAAATAGTTCGAAACATGGGTCCGGAAATGCTTCGTTTCCGAGATACAGGGTGTTGAAGTTGAAAAAATAATTCGCGTTTTCTTTAATATATTTTAACTGATTCGAAATACTTTCATGAGATTTCTACAGAGAAATAGGATTTTACAGACTATCGAATAAAAAACTCAGTATTCGTAAAGCATCCCAACAACTCAATATTACAAGAAACAGAATATTCAAAACACTTAAAAATAACAATTACAAAACCTACCACTTAACTCCTGATCAAGCCCTTCATTCTGATGACGAAATGGGAAGGAAGCAAATCTCTAGATTTATTATTACCAGAAATGAACAACAGCCACATTTTTTTAGAAAAAGTAATTTGAACTGATGAGACCACCTTTATTCGAAGAGGAATAGTTAATTTTCACAATTTGCATGAGTGGGCGACATAAAATCCGCATGCATTTCAACCTAGCAATATTCAAAATGAATTCCAATCAAATATTTGAATGAGAATAATTTTTGGAGAAGTTTTGGGACCCTTTGGGCTCCCCAAGATTGTAAATGGTGATATATTTTTTAATTTTGTAATAGTCCGGGAGGTAGCGTTGCAAATACAAAAGTCATAGTAAGCCGGCTGATATTAACATCGATAATTGATCTGACTAGTGTGTGAACCGACCGTCAGCTGCTCAAGTAGCGGTGGGTGTGGGTGTAGGAGGTTCCGAAAGTTGTAAAAAAAAAAATTAAGTAATAGTACGCCGACTGAAACTTTTTTCATAAATAGTCATACTGAGCTGAAAAAAATTCGTCAGCTGCATCGTGGAGGGGGAATTATGTGTCAGCTGCTCGCATGAACTTGTAAAAAAACACGTAAAATAAAGTTATAGTACGCCGGATGAAATTCGACTAGACAATTGTTTAAATTATTAGCAGTACGAAAACAATAATCAGCTGCATGGGTAGCGGTGGAAAGACCGTCAGCTGACGTAATAAAGATTCAAAATAATGGAGCTCTCCCACTAATATTTCAAAGCGCATCTATACTATCTTTATAAATACTACTATATTATTAGAAATTAAATAAACTCGTAATCGTTATCATTTGATAATTCAAATATCGAATGAAAATAATAATGAATAAAAATAAGAGGGGACGTATGCTGCCCTGTTCCGTTTTCCCTCGGAACTGCCTAATCAGTCTTTAGGCGATAAACATCTTAGTGTTTATTTACATCATCAGCATTTTTTTATTTATTGCCCCGACCAGCGGCGGCTTATATTAGGCCATTTTTTCTTCATATTTCTAACAATACGTATGCGTGTCTCTTTGCCGTACGTGATCAGTTTGGGTTTTACGGTGTACTCGTCGAACGAACGGACGCAAATCAAAATATGTCGAACATTCTACCGGTTTGTGTATTTTGTGGCAAAACAAATGAAAACCTTGAGTTATTTGAAACTTGAAAAACAATTATTGTTAGATCCGAGAGAATGTCCAATTTTCAATCACTCATTGAAAAAAAAAATTAATTATCAAAATTATCATAAAACACAACAAGTAATTATTGAAATGAAGGAAAATTCAGGTAAGATCGTACTTTGAGATTCATTCCAAAATAATTCGGTCATTATTGAGTTCACAGATTCAAAGGAAAACTAATTATTAATTTGTGGATAGAAAGAATTCAATGAAAATGATTGGGAACCATAGACCATAAGATTCCTCCTGATTTCCAATAACTAGAAAATAGTCCTCTTGTCACAAAAAAAACGTAGCAATGGTGAAGTGAAGTTCTTAGAAAATTGAAATAGCTTGGTAATCAATAATGATGAAGTCATTCAGAATATTCAGAAGAAATAAATGAGCAGATGGAAATTGCATCAGTCAGGAAATGAAAATATATTTGTATAAAATAATTAAAACAAGATTCATTGCAATTGAAGTCATTGAGAGAATCTTCAACTTTATTTGACTTTTAGGATAATTCTGAATTGATTGAGAAGAAGCAGTGGTCTCAAATGATGTAAATGTCATTTGTGTGAAACAATAACGAGGATAATGATTTAGAAACCACAGGAATCATCCTAAGATATATGGATCATCAAACAACATTCAACGGGAATTAACCCCTCTTACTGAAATTATTGAAAAATAAAACAATTTCTTAATTATCAAGACTTCTTCTTATTGTAGTCAAAAATGATATTTGGTAATTGTAAATCAGACCTATCATCGTTTTGATCTGAAATCTGAAAGCTCATTGAAATAAAACCTAAACTCACAAAGAGTTTATGTAATTAGAATCAAGTATGTTCCAGAAAAAAAGGATTAAACTGACCAATTTTGAAAATTACATATCCTCTGTCCGACTCCAAAATAATAGAACATATTTTTTCCACTGGCTGTAATTGTTTTTGATTCATAATTTTTATTGCCTCACAAGTTAATTTTTGTGCTGGCATCTTTTTACATATACACAATTAATTTTTTAGCAATAAATAATTTTGACCAATTGAATGTTTCATTATTTCATGTACTGCATTAGGGCTGTATCAGTAAAACGATACATAATTTTTCCATAAAGTTAGACATAATTATTACCGTCTGAGTGTGTGTTTCATCATAAAATCTTGCAAAGAAGAATTAATAGAACATGTTCAAGGTAGCTTAAAAAGAGCGCCAGTCATCTGACCTCACGGCATTGTTTCCAATGTTTTTTAAATAAAATATTCAAAGAGGACCATCATCTGCTTTTATTACCTCAATCTATATATTAAAGGCCTACCAATATAACACTCTTTTTTGTGCTCTTGTTCACCTTAATACAAAGCTCAAAATGTCTGCAACTTTTGGGCAAAACTTCGTTTATCTCTTTGATAAAAATCCATACTCAAAATAGATTCTGCCCGTGAGCAAAGTAACTGTCGAACGGAATAAGCAAGTCATCAGAAACTTTCAGAGTGCATTTAATGAATGAAAATTTTTTCTTGGATAGAATCAAGTGATTTTGCAAAGTTATTAGAATTCGGTATTATCGAGATTATTGAATATTCATATTATATAAGTTTAGACTTTACTGGAACTTTGATTGCCCTAGATATTCAGTGATATTGTTCAGCAAATTAATATAAATAGACGGTAAACTTTGACCCATTTCTTAATTCTATCTTTTCGAAGTAGGTAATCCATTTCAGTAAGCTGTTTCGCAATTGGGGTAATCTTTAAATTTAAACGCAAAGTAATACGAACACGGATGACCAAAACCTCTGTAACGTGCATTCAAGCGATAATCTATGGTCATTCGTCTTGGTCATCGAAGGTATGATCAAGGGTTGAACAGCAATGACCAGTAATGACCGCTAGAAAGACCAAAATAATGACCTAAGTGTCGCTTGAAATTGATTATTGTCAGCTGAGGCATCAGTCGACAGCTCTACAAAATCTTGCTTATCTATTTTTACTTTGCTTTGTTTCGTTTGTGCGCGAAAACGGCGAAATTCGAGCCGAGCAAGCATCGTTTGCGGGAAGTGTTGCTTTTACAACTGATTATAAAAACTTATGGTGAACATTGTATTAGTGAAAGAACGTGTGGACCCGTGAAAAAGTTTGAGGATGCAGATTTGGAGACTTTGCTGGATGAAGATTCTTGTAGAACGAAACAGGAACTTGGAAATTTATTAGACATGACTCAGCAAGCTGTTTTTCATTGCTTAAAATGCTTAGGAACGATCCAGAAACTGGGACATTGGGTGCCGTACTAGTTGAAGCCGAGGGACATCGAACGGCGCCTTTTCACGTGCAAACAACTCCTCCAACGGCAAAACAGAAAGTGTTTTTTTGCATCGTATCGTGACCGGAGATGATAAGTGGATACACTATGACAACCCGAAGCGGAAAAAATCTGGCCATGCATCAACTTCGACAGCGAAACCAAACATTCTTAGCTCGAAGTTGATGCTGTGTATTTGGTGGGACCAGCTTGGCGTAGTGTACTATGAACTCTTGCAACCAGGCGAAACCATTACAGGAGCCCTCTGTCGCCCGCAATACGCGGAAAGACACGATAAGATAATACTTCTGCATGACAACGCTCAGCCACATGTTTCCAAGGTCGTAAAAACATACCGGGAAACATTAAAATGGGACATCCTACCCCACCCACCGTATTCTCCTGACATCGCCCCTTCTGATTTCTACCTATTCCGATTGATCACGCATGACCTCGCCGACCAGCATTTTCGTTCTAACGAAGAAGCTAAATTCGTGGATCGCGTCAAAAGAAGAACAATTTTTGCGACGAGGAATTCAGAAGCTGCCACAAAGCTGGGAGAAAGTTGTGGTCAGCGATGGAAAATTTTTTGAAGAATGAGTATGTAACATTACAGCATTGTTTTTTGTCATATTTTTCGTTTTGTGGTTGACAACACTGACATCCCATCCTTTCGAATGTCAACACGCGTCCGTTGCATGTCAATTGTCAATATTAAACCGTGTGGAGATTTGAACGCACTATTCAAATTCTATAATCTGCCAATTTTCGTATCAATCACACCAACTGCGAAAATAAAATACAAAAGGCACTAGGAGGTATAATCTGAATTTTTTAATTAAATTCCAGTAAATTTCTCACAATTCTTGACTGAAATAGAGAAAATATCGTCTAATACTCGTTGCAGACGGCAATTCCAACTATTACGTTTAAATTCAAACAATAACAACCTATTTTGACCACTACTGTCATTTCTACAATTAATTTTATAGACTACTAGATACCATTAAATATTTTCTTTCATTAGTTACTTTTCTGTAAATATAGGAAGGTATTGAAATAAAAAAGATCGAACCCGATATTTTTGTACTCCTAATAAAATATTTAGTCAGAAACTAAAATATAATAGAGGGTGATCCATTGCAAATTCTAAAATTGACATTAGTTCCGGTAAAACCAGGAGTTCAAAATTGTTGAAACGTCTGAAAACAAATAGGCAATCTACTGCAGTATCCATCTTCCAAATTTCATTTTGATATCTATAATGATTACAGAGATACTTGGTTCCACACATTTGCCCATCACTGTATAGATAATACTCTTCATTTCAGAATCGTTTCAAGTCTACAAGACCCGAAAATAGTTTTTTAGGACTCGCAGACTTCCAGGACTAGCTTATTCTCGTCTTGGAATATTGTCTATTCGTTCAGAAACCCCTATTTTCCTGACTTGTTATTTAAGTTACTATGTCATCCGATTGAATTTTCCGAGTGACTATAAAAAATAAGCAAACGCTCTTACGACAAAAAGTTGTGGGCACGTGGACTGCCAATAATGCTGTAGTTCAAAATAGTGGCAACACCCAGTGTGTCTAGGCCACAAATATAGAGAGCAACCCTCGTATATCACATTAACTGCTAATTATGATGAGGAAATATATCAAACAATTCAATATTTGTGGAGTATATCTGTTAATCGAGCAGTTTTCAGACTTATGTCACAGACATATTTCTCGCACAAAGTTGGAGAGATCCGAGATTGAGATTGCCCGAAAATATGAGCGAAGAATACAGGATTCTGGACGTGAAGTGGCTTCATAGTATCTGGAGACCAGACTGCTTCTTCAAAAATGCTAAAAGTGTAACTTTCCACGAGATGACCATTCCCAACCACTATCTCTGGCTTTACCATGACAAAACGTTATTATATATGTCAAAGTATGTAAATGTCATTCTCTAGATCAACTTACTAATTTTCCAAGCACATCACTCATATTAGTAAGTCCAGTTAAAGTTTTAGCAAAGTTGAGGTATACAGGGTGTTCGGCACATGGACTGTCAAATTTTTTTGGGGCGTTGGTAGGGTCATTTGCTACCTTTTCAGTCTTGGAATCAGGATCCTTAGTATTAGTATTAGTTTCAGGATTATCTTGAAAGTAATAATTTAATTCCAGATGTTCAGTCCGGCTTTCGGCCAGGCTATGACACAACCGGCCCTCTCCTCGATGTTACCGATGACATTCTGCAGGCTCTCGATGACTCCAAATGTGCTGCTTTAATTTTGCTTGATTTTAGTAGAGCCTTTGATACTGTGAGGCATGACATTCTCCTGGCCTTGTTGAGTCTTGTGGATGTCTTATCTCGGTGGGCGCTCACAAGTCGTGAAGCTGGGTGGTAGACTGTCTGGGTCCAGGCTCGTGGCCAGTGGAGTCCCTCAAGGTTCAATTCTTGGACCTTTACTATTCATAGTTTATACATGCCAATTCATAAGGTTCATTCATCACTGCAAGGTTCACATGTATGCCGATGACTTCCAGCTCTTCTTGGATTTCTACATTGATGAGTTGACTGCTGCGGAAATTATGCTTAATGAGGATTTGGGTAGCTTATGTGAAGTGGCGAAGAAGCATGGTTTGATTTTGAATGCGCGGAAATCATATGCACTTGCTTTTGGCTCCAGAAACGATAAGCAACTTGTCAAGAATAAGCTCAAACCTTCTGTTTCTGGTTGTGTTATCGATTTCGTTGAAAGTGCGCGTGACTTAGGTTTGATTTTGGACGAGTCACTGCGGTTCCGGGAATATATTGAGAAATTAATTTGTGGTGCTTATGGGGCTCTTAGAGTGATGTTCCCTCATAGATCCTACTTACCGATCGATACAAAAAAACTGCTTTGTGAGTCTTTGGTTCTGTCAAAATTTAACTACTGTTCTACTGTATATGCTTTTTGCCTGGACCAGGAGTCTCTTAACAGAATTCAACGTGTTCAGAACAGTTGCGTGAGGTTCATCTTTGGTATCAGAAAGTTTGATCACGTATCTCACAAGCTGAAGGAGTTTGGTTGGCTGCCGATGAAGTTTAGATTCGAATGTTATGCTGTCTGTACCTATCACAAAATAGTAGTCAAGAGATGTCCACCCTATCTCTTTAGTAAGTTAAGGTATAGAGCTGATGTTCATAACGTCAATATAAGATATAGGAATTTACTGTCATGTCCCCATCACAGAACATCTACCTTTCAAAGAAGTTTCAGATATAATATTTATAGACTGTACAACAATATTCCTGAACACCTGAAACAGCTCAGCAAAAATAGATTTAGGACTGACATAAAAGATTACTTCCTTGGCCGTCTCTAATTTGTTTTTAAAAATCAGTCTCCGAGAATAAGATGTAGATCTATTGAGTATGCTCAGAAATGTATTATTTCATTTTTGTTTTTATTTTATCTTTATAAATGGTAAATGCCCAAATTGCTTAACTGTAACAAGGGATAAGTGGTAGAACACCTCTGGGTGAACTTCCCTTGGGATTTCTATTTATTGGAAATAAAGACCTTTATTATTATTATTATTATTATTATTACAGTTACGGAGGTATGATTTTTATTAGGTTTTCTAAATTACCCAAAATGTACCCTTGAAGCCCCATAACTTTTTGCGTGTGCTTTTACATGCATTTTTTCATTTCATTAAGTCTACATCAGTGTGTGTTTAAAAAAACGTATTTTTGTTACAGATAAAAACCACAAAATTAACACGTGGGCCTTTCATTAAAAAAATTATGAATTATGAAAGTATGAAAACATCTCTCACTCCTATTGAAATTTAAAAAAAGTTACAGCTATTACAAACTTAGTTTTATTTTAAAATGTTCTTTGGTTTATAACGTTGCTAACCATATGCTAATTACGTAAGTCAATAAAAAAAATAATACTGCAAATAAGGTTTTAGTCAGAAGAGTGAAGAAAGTCACACCTAAATAAAAGTACGAATTTCGACACAACACAGCGAGCAAGGAAATTTTACCTGTCCGTTTTAGACGCGTGTGAATTATTATTATTATTTCTGTCCTTAGGTTGGATTGGGTTAGTCGCCGCTGACTTGACCCTACCGTCATTCGAGATTTAACTGTCTCTGCTGTTGGAAGTGTCTGTGCCGCGTTGTTCAGTTTTTTAAATTTGTATTTTTTTGTTTTTGTTACTTTAATCGACTTTTTGCTACTGTTGTTTTAATTTTGGTTGTTGATATGCCTAATTTCACCAACTCTGAGAATGCTGATATGGTGATGGCATATGGCAAGGCTGATGGTGTTGCTCGTGCAGCTCAAAGGATTTATCAAGCCAAATTTCCTGATCGAAGATTACCCCACCACGAATCATTCTCGACGACTTATCGACGATTAAGAGAGACTGGAAACTTAAGTTTTCAAGAGCCTCGGGTCACCATGAGGCAACACCATGTAGCAGTTGACGATCAAATACTTCAAGCCTTTGAAGAAGATCCAACTACAAGCATTCGTGTCGTTTTGAGATTCCAGTCTCTCTTAATCGTCGATAAGTCGTCGAGAATGTTTCGAGGTGGGGTAATCTTCGATCAGAAATTTGGCTTGATAAATCCTTTGAGCTGCACGAGCAACACCATCAGCCTTGCCATATGCCATATCAGCATTCTCAGCGTTGGTGAAATTAGGCATATCAACAATCAAAATTAAAACAACAGTAGCAAAAAGTCGATTAAAGTAACAAAAACAAAAAAATACAAATTCAAAAACTGAACAACTCGGCACAGACACTTCCAACAGCAGAGACAGTTAAATCTCGAATGACGGTAGGGTCAAGTCAGCGGCGACTAACCCAATCCAACCTAAGAGCAGAAATAATAATAATAATTCACACGCGTCTAAAACGGACAGGTAAAATTTCCTTGCTCGCTGTGTTGTGTCGAAATCCGCACTTTTATTTAGGTGCGACTTTCTTCACTCTTCTGACTAAAACCTTATTTGCAGTATTATTTTTTTTATTGACTTACGTAAATAGCATATGGTTAGCAACGTTATAAACCAAAGAACATTTTAAAATAAAACTAAGTTTGTAATAGCTGTAACTTTTTTTAAAATTTCAATAGGAGTGGAGATGTTTTCATACTTTCATAATTTTTTTTTTAATAAAAGTCCCACGTGTTAATTTTGTGGTGTTATCTGTAACAATAAATACGTTTTTTTTAAACACACACTCATGTAGACTTAATACAATAAAAAAATGCATGTAAAAGCACACGCAAAAAAGTTATGGGGCTTCGAAGGGTACATTTTGGGTAATTTAGAAAAACCTAATAAAAAAATCATACCTCAGTAACCGTAATACTAAGGATCTAGGTTCCAAGACTGAAAATGTAGCAAATGACCCTACCAACGCCCCAAAAAAATTTGACAGTCCATGTGCCGAACACCCTGTATATATATTTTTTTGAAACACAAACAAATGTTAGCTGGGGTTGGTGACGGGGTGCCATACAATTCGGTGTATGACATAGAAGCCTAGGGAAAAAACCCCAGTAAAAAAAACCCTGGCTCCCCGCATAAGTATTGTTCTGTGTACAGAAATAAGCTTAAATATATTTGAGTGACTTCTTTCTTCAAGAGTGGTCTTCAAGTAACAATCACAGAGGCTTCTTCAAGTTGCACATATCCAATAGCAAAATAAAAAAGAAAAAAGAACTGAATACAGATTATACATATTAAATTTGTTCAAAATTTAAAACCCATTCCAAGAAAGAATCTGAAACATCGTAAATAGCCCTAAAACCATCTTGAAATTTATATATGGGACAATTATTGATGAGATGAGGTATTGTTTCTTCTGCATATCTACATTCACAACTTGCGCTGAGTTCCATCTGAATAGCATGCTATTGGTACGACCACGACCAGTACTCAAACGATTAAGAACTGTCCAAATTTTTCTTGGAAGATCAAAACCCGGAATTTTTCCAGAAGGATCAGGAATGAAAATTTTTTTGTACATTTCATAAGAGTTCCACTTAATCTTCCTTAATTCTTTATAGCTTATGTTCATATTGAAGAATGTATTATACCAAAATGGTTTATGTGACTTCAATCTTGGAATTTTATTTTGTCGAATGTATGAAATAATTGGAAATAAATTGGGAAAAGAACGATATTTGCTCCAAGAATTTAGAGCTGCAGTCTGTTGGGGAGGGACAATGCTAGACAATGTTAGTTGAGGTAACGGGATACAATACAAATGAGCGTACGAAACAAAAGTTTATTTCAAGTTTCTCTTGCCAGATTGAAACATTCTGCGGCCATTTCATGTACAGATTATTATGTTATCCTATAATCTCTGGTAAATTTACAGGGATTTCGCTCGCTGGCGATTTGGGTTCTGAAGTCTATGATGAATAAGTGTATCTTTATCGATTTTTACAACCATGATGATTTCATTGGAGATATATGATGTGATGAATTCCTCTTCTATTTCTCGTAACATTGAAGAGGTCAGGGAGACTGATTCAGTCGTTTCTTATAGTGTTCCTCGTATGTCAAGTACAGGATCATTTCCTACGTGCACCAGCTTGGTGCTGAGAAAGATGCTGCCTAATTTCCAGGATATATTTCAGTTTGCGCCGGGAATTTCATCCATATCTGGTAGACGTTTTCCTATCCACCACCCAGAAAGGTACCCGTTGGTGGATCTAGCAAACCCCATACAATATACCTACTTTTTCTCAAAATGTTAACAACAATATCTCCATCGTTTTCAAGAGAAATCATGTAAAGCAGATTGGCAGACAATATCTGGGTTCGAAGGAATCGGGACCTGGGAAACAAACCATGAATGGCAATGTGCTTATCTTAAAATTGCTATCAACAGTTCTTTCACTAACAATTAATTATTTGGTTAATGAAGCAGGTTATTTTTGATCGAAAGTTTGTCGCAGTGGGTAGCAGTTTTTCTTCTCCTTCTACAATATCCGAGTTATTTACTTATTTATAATTGCATTTTATAATTCCACTCAAGATCTCCTAGTTAACTTCATGTATCAGTTATTATTCAAGCTCCCTTAGGTAGTATCCTCATAACATCGCAAACGACTGAAACAGTAGGTTTATAATGATCTACAAAAGACGAAGAACTTCCTCAAATCAGCTCAAACATACAAAGAACACTTCGTGAAGAAAACCTGTCGAATGCACAAATAACCTGTGTCCACAAAAAAATCTTTTCATTACCTCTTCTAATAAATAAATCTATGAAGCCAGGATTGTCTCAAAATCACAATTCTACCAATGTGAATTTGAAAAATAATCGATAACATAATCTTCATAGGAAATCCATAACTCAATGAGTGATGTGCGCATGGACGGTAGAGTTGTTGAATTCAGTCCAAGGTGTTCCTTCTAACCAGAATGTATTTCAGGCTGACCTTAGTGCTTTCTTGTGCAATGAAATTTGAATCTTACCCTCATGACACGCAGATTTGCTCTATGAGTATAGAAAGTTGTAAGTCCAAACACGGCAAAATAAACAGAGTTTTCTATCGAATTTAAATTCTAGTGTCGCACACGGACCACGATTTAGTGTTCATATGGAATATGACGGATCCATTGGTTGTCAATCCAGAGATTGAGTTACCGCAATTGGATATTGCAGAAAATTATACTACTGACTGCACAATTGAATACTCTACAGGTAAGAAATCACAACTAACACAATCTGTTTCTGATAGAGTGAGTCTGCAAATATGTGGAGAACGAGTTATAGAGCATGATTTGGAAAATATGTGGAATTGCCAAGTAAATATCTCTGGATTAAGTTTGGAAGTAATGTCAATTTTAAAATTTGCATAGAACACCCGGTATATTCTTTTAGTTTCTGATGAAACAAACTTAATAAATTAGATGTTCAAACTGAGCACCGTTTACTTCTAGACAATAAGCAAGTCGGTTTGTTAATTCTTTAAGTTCAAAATTGTAACAAAATAAGAAAACAAATAGGCAGTATCCATCTTCCAAATTTCATTTTGATATCTATAATGATTACAGAGATACTTGATTTCACACATTTTCCCATCACTGTATGGATAGGTAATTCTCTTCATTTCAGAATCGTTTCAAGTTTACGAGGCCGTTCTAAAAAATTACGATGGTTAAAAACAATAAAGTTGGTTTTTCGCAAATATTTCAGAAATATTTAGAGATAATTCAAATATAAAATAGGTTAAATGATCTAGAAAATGGCCCCAAGCAAAGACCAACATTTATGATCTTTTTCATTTTGAAAATAACACATGGATCAATAAGTCCCGAGACTAACAATGAAAACAAATTGTAAATTTTTTTCTATTCATCAATATAATCACCTTCTTGAGTGATACAATCGTTCCAACGCTTTTCCAATTTTTCAATACCATGTTTATAAAAAAAATGATCTTTCGCTTTAAAATAAGCTTCAGTTTCAGCGATGACCTCCTCATTTGAGCCAAATCTTTTTCCCAGGAGCATTTTTTTAAGATCAGCAAAGAGCCAGTAGTCACTGAGGGTTAAATCTGGCAACTATGGGGGGTGGGGAAGCAGATCAAAGACCAATTCGTTCAATTTTGCCATTGTTTTCATCGACTTGTGACAGGGTGCATTGTCTTGGTGGAAAAGGATTTTTTTCTCTGCATGTGCGGTCGTTTTTGCGATTTCCTCCTTCAAACGCACCAGCAAGTCAATATAATAATCACTGTTGATCGATTTACCTTTTTCGAGGTAGTCAATGAAAATCACGCCATGCGTATCCCAAAAAACTGACGCCATGACTTTGCCAGCTGACTGCTGCGTTTTCGGGAGCTTCGGACGGCTTTCGCCAGCTGTGCGCCACTCAGATGACTGCCGCTTCGACTCTGGAGTGTAGTGATGTATATATGTTTCGTCCATGGTTACGTAACGATGCAAGAAATCTTTTTTGTTGCCAGTAAATAGCGATAAACAGCTTTCTGAATCATCGACTCGTTGCTGTTTTTGTTCCATGGAAAGCAATCGCGGCACCCTCTTGGAAAAAACCTTTCCATGCTCAATTTATCATCAATGATAGTGAATACACTTCCAAATGATATCTGTGTCATCTCAGCAATCTCACAGAGCTTCACTTTACAATCTTTCATTATAATTTTTGTCACTTCACTATCATTTTTCGGAGTAACGGCTTCCACAGGTCTACCCGAGCGTTACGCGTCATTTGTGTCGGTACGACCACATTTAAACTCGGCAAACCACCGACAAATCGTTGCTTTTGATGGACAAGAGTCCGGGTAACATTTATCAATCCATTGTTTCGCTTGCACGGTGTTTTTACCCATTAAAAACAATGTTTTATCAGAACACGAAACGGTTTTTTACTCCAACCTCGATAACTCAGCTGTTTCTGGTTCGATCGACTTGAAATTTTGACACGTTTCATGCAAAGGTTAGTACTCTAGAAAGACGTGGTTACTGGTTTACTACGAGCGCCATCTCTGGGTTAGTCTCGGGACTTATTGATCCATGTAGTACGCAGGTAATCCAGATTGCGCAAGCCGCGTCCCCTTCGAACCTTTAATGAAATAAAAACTGATTCAATATGAAAGTTTAAATAAATAGAAAGCATTGAGGTGAGGTACAGATTGTTAACCTACTTCGAACTTTTTTATTACCATACCGAAATAAAATAGCAAAATTCTCGAAATATATATATACATTTATAAAATATAAATAATCAAAAACAATAAATAATATTTCATTTCATTTGACGATAATGTTAAACAATGTTACAACAAAAATTCTCAATATTTTAAAAGTTCCACCAAGTATGCGTCACAGTTACAAAATCATATTAAAAAGAAAAGTGCAAACATGTTGGAAATTTTTATTTAAAACATTTACAAGATATTATTCCGCCAACAACTTTATATATAAATAAATATCTTTGAGTTAACGCATCTTCAGCGTTAATGTCAGATGGAACTAAAATTCCACATTATCTCAGGTTTCATTAATTCTCCTACAAAATTTATTATTTTAAAAAGGTTTAACATTGATATTATAAATACTCACCAGAAATCTAAATGGTTGCCATTTGACAACGGAAGCTATTTACCGATTAATTTTTAACATTCTTTGAAAACAACGATACTGGTCGGTTTTTCTTTGAAGGATTTCAAAATATTTCATTGAAAATAATAACAGATCATCTTCGTGCAATTAAAAATATGGAATATTAGCAATATCATTCGTCATTGTCCACTTTTATTGCAACAAAGCGCTACTCGTGAATCTTTTTTTCTCGATGATATACGAGGTCAGTTCAAATAGTATTGCAAATTTGTTTTTTTATTTGTTTATAGCGTTATTGGTAAATATTTTTCCTACTAATGCTGGCAAGGTCTGCCATTCTCAATGTTCAGTAAATTTCTGCCATTAGTTGTGCTTGAATGTGTTGTGACTTGTCTGCGATTTGTATCTATTCCAAAAATGTATCGAAGAATCAAACTTTGTGTGAATCTATAATATAAAAATGAATCGGAAAATGTGTTGGTAAGCGCATAACTCAACAACGCCTGGACCAATTTGGCCAAATCTTTTTTTAAAATGTTCGTTGAAGTTCAAGGATGGTTTTTACGGCGAGAAAAATTAGAATTATTGCTGAAAAAACCCTAAAAATAGCCCTTTTCTTTTTCCCATACAAATGATTTGTAACTAAAACGTAGTCAATTTGAGCTTTATTGCTATGGTATAAAGTTCATATTAAATTACGAATGTTTTTATTTAACTGCTATTAGTCAATGTACGTGGCCCAACATCATTCCAACAGTTACGAACTGTTGATGGTGAATTGTGTGGATCCTAGAGAGAAGCCTGTCAGCGTTTGCAATTGCTTGAAAATGACGCTCATTGGGATCAAACTCTTAATGATGCTGTAATATCATCACACGCTCATCAAATACGAACATTGTTTTCTATAATCATATCTACATGCTTCCCATCACACCCAATTGATTTGTGGATCAAGTACAAAGATTTTATGTGTGATGATATTTTGTATCAAATACGGAATAGAATGGGAAATCCAAATATACAAATCAGTGAAGAAATTTACAATGAAGCATTGATTTCAATTGAGGACATGTGCTTGATAATGTCAAACAAACTATTAATTCAACTAGGCCTGACCGCGCCCAATCGTCCAATGCATGACGCTTTTAACCAAGAGTTGCATCGAGAAAAACTGTATGATCTCAACGCTTTGAAAGAATTAATTCAAACAAATCTTCCACTGTTAAATGAACAACAGAAGTATGTATTTGAAACTCTTATGAAAGTAAGAAATGATGAAGCTGGAGGGATTTACTTCTTAGATGCACCTGGTGGTACAGGAAAAACTTATTTGATTTCATTAATATTAGCATCAATTCGCACACAAAATAAAATTGCACTTGCACTCGCTTCGTCGGGAATCGCAGCAACTTTGCTTGAAGGTGGTCGAACAGCCCATTCAGCACTAAAATTGCCATTAAATATGCAAAGCAATGAAACTCCAACCTGCAACGTTTCGAAGAACTCTGCAATGGCAAAGGTTTTGCAGTAATGTAAATTGATTGTTTGGGATGAATGCACGATGGCACATAAAAAATCTTTGGAGGCTTTAGACAGAACCTTAAAAGATCTACGGAGCAATAATAACCGATTTGGTGGTGCAATGATTTTATTAGCAGGAGATTTTCGTCAAACATTGCCAGTGATTCCACGATCAACGCCAGCTGATGAACTCAATGCATGTCTAAAGTCCTCCAATTTGTGGAAACATGTCAAAGTACTTCATTTAAGCAAGAATATGCGTGTCGAGTTGCAAAATGACCAATCTGGAAACATATTCTCTAAACAACTCATTGACATTGGTAATGGCAAATTTCCTATAGACATGTTGACTGGCTGCATTAACTTTCCTCAAAGTTCTTGTCAGTTAACTCGATCAAAAGATGAACTTATTCAGAAGGTGTTTCCACATGTTTCTCAAAATTACAGAAACCATGATTGGTTGAGCGAACGAGCTATACTGGCTGCAAAAAACATAGATGTAAGTGAATTAAATTTCAAAATTCAAGAACAAATTACAGGCGAATTGAGGATATATAAATCAGTTGATTCGGCTACTAATCAAGATGATGTAATCAACTATCCACCGGAATTTTTAAACTCGCTGGATTTGCCAGGGGATTGCCACCTCACAATCTTCAATTAAAGGTTGGATCGGTGGTTATAATGTTGCGAAATATCAACCAACCGCGTCTTTGCAACGGTACACGGTTAGCGATAAAAAAATTACTAAACAATGTGATAGAAGCAACTATACTCAAAGGAAAGTATAAAGGAGAAAATGTTCTCATACCGCGCATCCCAATGATTCCGACTGATGTGCCATTTGAGTTTTAAACGACTACAGTTTCCAGTGCGGCTTGCTTTTGCTATGACTATAAACAAGTCCCAGGGGCAATCATTAAGTGTATTTTGTATTAATCTAGAAAACCCATGTTTCTCACATGGTCAATTGTATGTTGCCTGTTCCCGTGTTGGAAAACCATCAGATTTGTTTATCTATGCGCCAGGTAATCAAACAAAAAACATCGTATACCATAAAGCACTACAATGATAATAATAATAATTATGATTCACATGATTAAAAATAAAGCGATTACTTACTTTTAAATCCTTATATATGTTTTATTTAATTATTTTTTATTCACAACGCCCTATCACCAGGGTGACGGTTCTGTTCAGGAGAATTTTTTAAAATACGTAGGCACAAAAACTGCCACATTACAAATCTTTTTGACAGGACGAAGTCTGTCGGGTCAGCTAGTAACAAAATAATGTTGACTGTAGCTTATGAAGAAGCTACCTTTGACCGAAGCAACGTTTATCAGTGGTACAAAATGTTCTCAGATCCCAACAATGGCTGGAAAAAATCACAAAAAATAATTTACTTCGAAGATTGCAATAAACATAGATATAATATTATATCAGAGAGGGACTACTTTGAAAGAGACAAAAAAGATATGATTACCTCTCATTTGAAAAAATACAGAATCCGTGATACCTTTTGAACATACCTCGTATTACCTTTAATAACTTAAAAATTTTTAGGAAACTTCACCTGCTTGGCTGTTGTATTTCAATTACGTCGCAGACTTGGATATCACCTCTTCCATACCTATATACCTTCGGCATTGATTGTAGTTATGTCATGGATTTCATTCTGGATCAAACCTGAAGCTATTCCAGCTAGAGTAACTTTGGGAGTCACCTCCTTGCTTACTTTGGGTAACTATAAAAGAAATAATGCGAAATTAAATGAATGCTCACAAGCAAGTTTCAAGTTTTGTCATACAGGGTCCAAGAATATGATCAGCAACTGGAGCGACAGATTATTTCATCACTAGTCCGTACGAGTTTGCTCAAAGAAGCAAGAATACCAAAATGCGCACAGATAAGGTACTTTGAAGTATATTTTGATGTTGAGAACTTCGTTTTGATAGAAGAGCGAATAATTCATATCACTCCGCTTGATCAAAAAAAAAAATGATTCAGAGTTAAAGCTAGCAGTAAGTTTTGTCGTGAAAACAGCGTAAAGAAAAATGTCAGACAAGTATCTACAGAAATATGGCCCGTTCAAGATATATTATCTCATCAAGCATTGAAAGTGAAGTTACTGAAATGTTCTGTGGTTGAACCATGGAGATGAATCATAGTCTCGTTTTTCCCCGATCCTATCTTATGGATAATTAATTGAAGACTCAAATATTTCTGCATTCGACCTAGTCACCAATGTGTTTTAACCAGAAGTTTTGTAGGGATAAATTTTCAAGTTAATTAGTGAAATAATCATAAATATTAACTCAAATTATACAACAGGAAATGTAACTACATCGACCGTTGCCAACTTAGCTTCAAATTTTCATAGCCCCCTTGATGACAATATATCTTCAAAGGATTACATCTTTATACATTCTATGCGAATTTTGGTAACTCTATCCTTATTCTTTTTGCCAAGTCGGACGGATTATGTTGACAATTTCGAACGAGGCAGTTTCAAGTGTGGTCAAATAATTTTTGGACTCCATGTATGTGTCTCACAAAGATTCCCTATTTTTTCCAGCCACACAGAATACGCAGTCGCAACAGTCCCTTCCTCCTGTTTCTTACGTGAAAGCTATCGATGTGTGGATGTCGAGTTGTTCTGTATTTGTTTTTTTATCCCTGATGGAATTTGCGGTGGTCAATAACTACATGGGACCAGTAGCCACGAAGGCAATGAAGGGATATTCTGATGAGGACATCCCATCTGAAGTGATGGAATACAGGGTTAGTTTCCAACTTCATTTTGCCCCCATTTTGATGAACGTTCACTCAGTATGTAAAAAGTGTATATCAAAGTTGCTCCAATATAGATGTCGCTTGTGTTGTGATTCGACTGAAGGTCGATCGAACTATAGAAAAGAAATTTATCGGGAAACTGAATTATCAACTATTAACCAGTATTCTAATGTATTTCTACATTACTACGAGTTGCCTTTTATATTTCAGGATTCGACGATAACCCTAGTGTTGCAATCAGAGATATAGAGTGGGGAGAATACGCTTCCACCACTGCGCATCCAAAATTGATGGCTAAATTCTTATGTCAAATTTCGACCATATTTATACTTTCGTAGTAAGCTGTTCTAGGTTGGCATACTTGTCAGGTGAATTAGAAATTGCTCGAATTTTACATTGTGCTGATAGATACTTCGATACTTTCAACATGTCTTATATCGTTAAAACGTGTAAAAACTATAAAACAAAGAAGGTCGAGGGAATTTCATTTTATACCCAAGTTTTTATTGAAATTATCCGACTGATCATACCGCATGGCATTGTTTATCTGCTCAGTGGCGTGTCTTTTTAGTTTCCCAAAATCAGTTGATATGAGGAAAGTTTGAACTGTTATTCTGATTATAGATTCTGAAGCTAAAGATTTATCTAGGAAATTGATATGCTCTATACATTTCATTTTCTTTTTAAATTTATACCAACTATCCCTCAGATACACTGCTTTCTAAGGCAACGAACCGAAAGTATAAAAATGGCGAACGAAAAATTAGCCACTTCGCGCATCTCGAAGATCATTCTCCCCACTCTATATCTCTGGTTGCAATCAGCCAACTGACAGCTCTATAGCAAAGCTTGACATTTTTGAGGTTATACGTAGTCAGAACGTTTTGACAGCTATTTGTGTTGTTTACAGTAACTTAAAAGGTTCATCTCGCACAAAAAATGGAATTAAATCATGAACTTAATTCAATTTTAGCCGATGAAGCTCCATCAAAGACCGGTGGTATGGAGAATTCAACCGAGGTCGTAGTTCACTCCAAGACAAATTTCGTGAAGGTCTAGCAAAATCAGTTGTTGTTCCGAAATCCATTGATGCTGTGCGCCAATTGATATCGAAAGATCGTCATGTGACCTATTGCAAAATTAAGACAACCTCAGGCGTTAGTGGGACCAGTATACATTCAATATTGTATGAACATTTGACCGTCAAGAAATATGTTCGCGTTGGATCCTACACAATTTGTCAATCGCTCAAAAAAAGGCTCGTGTAGATTGGTAGAAAGAAATGCTCCAAAATTACAATTGCGGTGCTTCAAAGCACGTCTATGACATCAAGACAGGTGATGAGTCGTGGATTTACGCGTATGAGCCCGAAAGTAAACAGCAGTCGACTGTATGGATGTTTCAAAATGAGCCAAATCCAACAAAAGTTGCACGTGCACGAAGCACTTCCATGGTCCAATGGTCGCCTGTTTTTTCGGATAAAGTGGACACTAGAACAACGCAGAACAGTCAATTCTGAGTGGTACCACAACCATTGGTTTGTTAGTTGTCTTCCAAGAAATCAGGCAAAACCAAACAACCAAATACGAGCTCTCACACATCGACTCAAACAACTGCATTTTTGATCAGTCAAAACAACGATTTGATGAGTCATCTGCCGTATAGTCCTGACTTAGCACCGAATGACTTCTTTTTTCCCGAACGTAAAGAATAAAATGAGAGGTCAACGTTTTTCGACACCTGAAGAAACGGTTGATGCGTTCCGAATGCATGTTTTGAAGACATCTCAATCAGAGTGGCAAAAGTGCTACGACAATTGGTTCAAACGCATGCAAAAGTGTGTAGATCTTACTGGGGAATATTTTGAAAAACAATAAAGCGATTTTCGATTATTAATACGAGGGCCATTCAGAAACTAACCTCCGATTGGTCACAGTGCGGGTAGTGGGGGGGAGTAGCGCGCCATCTGTGCATTCACGCGCTCAGCAGGTCAGTCGGCAACAAGCCGTAGTCGAGTGAACATCGTACCTGCGCTAGTTTAGTTTTTGTGGCAGTTTGAAATGTGTGCTGCAATAGAAAATCCCGCCAAATGTGAGGTGCGTGCTGTTATAAGGTTTTTTACAGCCAAAGGATACTCTGCAGCAGCTATTCATCGTGAGCTTTGTGCCGTGTACGGACCAAAATTCATGAGTGAAGGAGTTGTCCGTGAATGGGTACGTTTATTAAAAAGTGGACGAGAAAACGTTCATGATGAAGAGAGGAGTGGTAGACCATCATTGGTGACTGACGAACTCGTTCAGACAGTTGATGCAAAAGTTGGTGAAAATCGACGTTTCACAATGGCGGAGTTGTCTACTAATTTTCCACAGATTTCTAAGACTCTTTTGTACGAGATAGTGACAGCAAGATTGGGTTACCGTAAGTTCTGTGCACGATGGGTGCCTCAAGGCACAAGCGGGTGATTTTTATGCAGAAGGAATTTCAAAGCTTGTGAAGAGATACGATAAGTGCCTCAATCGTAATGGAGACTATGTCGAAAAATAGTGCAAAGATGTAGTTGTAAGATGTATATATTAAAATATTTTTACTTAACTTGGTGTATTTTTTTCAATTAACCGGAGGTTAGTTTCTGAACAACCCTCGTATTTGTTTTTGTTCTCTTATCTCGAAATATAAAAGGCAACCCTCATGCAATGCTTTAGCCTTATGAAATTGTTTGAAATTTAATAAGCTCCTACGAATGAGACCTACCCATAACCTCCGTCTCATGTTTAAAACAAACTAAGTACATGACGCTCTCTAATAACATTTCTTTTTTGTAGGGTATGGACAGGATACGATATAGTACAGTTAGTCAACCACAATACGAAACTTTTTGTAACGGCAGAAGCATAGCTCTCTGTATAGATAAATTTTCACGTTTCTTTTTTCCATTTTCATTTTTGATACTAAACATTGTATACTGGTGCACTTTTTTGTAGAAAGGATAATGTAAGATATTTTTTGCACAAATAACAACTACACATAAATTCGTCCAACATTTTAATTTTGTCATTGGTTGGTGAATAAATTAAGTCATCAAGTATAATGTGTTTCCATTCCCCTGATCTGATCAAGTGTCCGAGCATCCAAACCTACCCACGATAACTCTCCAAGGGGAAGACCTCAGGAGCTTCAATGTTTTCGGGATGGATTGATCAAAATTAATTTTCGTTCGTCAGAGAACGCAAAACGAGTAAAACGTTTCCTAATCACCTCTATAACCCGGAAAATATTCATCCAATTGCATTTTCTGTGCGTCCGTTAACAAATATAGGATCCATCACGGACTTAGCTTTCGCACACCCAAATTTTCAATCAAGAAGTATGTATGCTCTTCATACCAATGGACCTATCCAGTACAAAATGGCGTCGACTGACAAGTAAACATCTGTTACCATAGCAACGAAAAAGTCTGATCATAGATCAAAGAGATTTTCCAATAATCTATGGTTCTGATGATGGATAACCTCACTTAAATATATAAACAGATAAAATTCACATAAATGTATAGTAGTAACACTGTTGATAATATATTTCTTTGAGTCGATAAACTATTTCATTAAGACTTCTTGAGTTGATTTTCAAGAGATGGGGATTGCATATCTTCAGAAAGAAAAGCAGTTTTGTTTTTAGGTCGACGCCATTTGCAATTTTCGATCTAACACTACCACAGTATAGATATCAACCAGTAGTCGCACCAGCGTTGCCAGATGAATGAAATGAAATTATGGTACGGGGTTGCCAAAATTATCAGATTTTCCTGAAAATTATGTTACAATAATTATGGCACCAGGCAACAGGTTTAAGCCAACCCTTAAAAGTATTTTCCCATTCGTTTCTATAGCGTTGGGGCCTTTGTTCACGTCTTTGCATATTTTTAAAGCGCTTCCTTCTCATGTCCTTTTCTTCAGAATCACTTGATTCGGAAGAATTGCGAAATCGAATCGATCTTGAGCTACTTGCCATATTTAATAAATATCGCACTGCCACCAATAACTATGATTTAGAATGACTAATTGCATAAAATTATTTTTACTTGATATTTACTGAACACACTACCAAATGAAAAAGGTTTGAATGAAGAATAACTGTCGATGCTGAAGGCAGGCGAAAAAATGAGCTCTAGATCTAGAAAATCTAGGAATGACCATGGGAAAAAACCCAAGCAAATGTACCGAAACTGTGTTTTCGAATTTCAACCCTATTCTCATAATAAAAAGAGAAAAAATAACATATTTACAGACACGCAATAGAAAAAGTACCGCTCGACTGATGTAGCAAAGCGTAAATTGGTACCCAGATGGCTTTTTATAACAGTCTCTTCCGCAAAACTGCGAAAAAGACCAACTATCTATCAGCTCTGGGGTAACGCAATAATGAGAGGAATACCATCTTGAAATATTTCTATAATAATGATTTTGTAGAATATTCAACCAAATCGTGGATTCCGTATGTTTTCTGGCTGAAATGGGTGAATAAGGTATTATGTTGCAATAATTATCAATTATGTTACATTTCCCGAAATTATGTTACAATTATCGATTATGTTACAATTATCGATTATGTTACACTTTATTGGTCAACTCTATTTTCCCGAAAAATTATGTTACAATCTGATAATTATGTTACACCTGGCAACGCTGCGTCGCACTCCGTGGAAGTCTGACCTGCGCATCTCGCAGGGATTCTAACCTCATATTTTGGTCCTTGTTCATTGTTCAATAATTCTAAGATGTCTGGAATAATGTCATTATTATTATTTTAGACATCTTAAATAATTCCTTTGTATAATTCATTCGTTTAATATTTAGAAGAATATAATTTTTTTGAGATCTATTTAAAATTCAAAGAAACCGTTGAAGAAAAAATACAACCTAACCTATAATTCAGTGGAATTTCTTTGAGACAAAATCTGCCATGAACCAGCAAAGCTCATTTATTCAATCATTTATTTTCATTCCAGTAAGTATTCTGTTTCAATTTTGTGTTATTTTCAAATCCATTCCAAAATAATTAACAATTGTAGCGTATACAGCTGCAAAAACAATAGTTCCAATAATCCCAAACTTTCTTTTTTCTCAATACCATTAGATACCGACAGGTGAGTGATACATATGGTATTGTAGAAAATGTTGTTTATTAAAAGCTCCGTTATTTGAGTAGTGCTTCATTCAATTAGTTCAGATATCAGGAACCAATGGAATATCAGGAGGTTTACGCCTGTCATAATTTCTTTTTGATTAGTTGAGATATCAGGAACCAATGGAATTTCAGGAGGTTTACGCCTACTATCGTCATTTCTTTACGATTAGTTGAGATATCAGGAACCAACGGAATTTCAGGAGGTTTACGCTTACTGTCGTCATTTCTTTACGATTAGTTGAGATATCAGGAACCAATGGAATTTCAGGAGGTTTACGCCTACTGTCGTCATTTCTTTACGATAAGTTGAGATATCAGGAACCAATGTTTTTTTAGTAGATATTCGCCTACAGCAGGCTTGTTGATGGTCGCCGGGCTTCTTTTTCACTTTTCTTCCATGAATATTCGGCTTAGTGAATCGATGTTGATGGTCGCAGTGACTGATACTATCACTTTCTCTTTTTGGATTATGGCAAGCAGCATTTCAATTTTCGTAATCAGTGTTCAACGTTTCTCGGCTTTAGTTCATATGGATCCCAATTTCCTTGTTTTTGAATCATTCCTAACGATTTTAAACGTTGTGAAATTGCTTGTTGAGTCACTTGTAGAGTAAGTGCAAGTTCTTTTTGCGTTTGGGACGAATCTTCCTCCAATAGTGCTTCTAATTCCATGTCTTCGTACACTTTCGGCCTTCCACTGCGTTCTTTGTCTTTAACGTCAAACTCACCGTTCTTAAACTTTTGAAACCATTCCTGACAACTTCTCTCACTTAAAGCAGCTTCACCATATGCTTCTAGAAGCAATCGATGCGCCTCAGCTGCAGATTTTTCCACATTAAAGAAGTAAATCAAAAGTTCCCGCAAATGATGCTTATTCGGAATAAAACTTGACATTTTTGCACGAAAAAAATTACGTGATGCTGATACGGAATCACTAGTACTTCAAGGTTATGGTGTTGCCAGATGACTAAACTTGGGATATTACGTTTTACATCTGACAATTTCTCCATAACCTTCTGGTGGGGCCATCTTTTGACAAACCGCGGAAACTTATTTGTACACCTAATAATTTTCATTAAGGGCTCTAATAATTACTAAAACTAATATTCTCTTTGCGTATGACTTGGCAGTGCAGACTCTAATGAGCATGAACAATTTTTAATCCCCTTATTGTTTGCTTTGTTTTCTAACAAAGATTATTACGGTCGTATAGCTGCATGAAATCATTGGTGAGAAGTTAGAGGTTTGTGGTAAATTCGTACTACTACTGCTGTTGAAATTTTTTTTCATAAAAATCATAGAATCAATTAGAACATCTCTGTTTCATTTGGTTTTATCAATACCATAAAGAACACCCTGTAACTTTTCCAATATTCACCTTATGAACACGAACTGCAGCTTCATACAAATTTAAATCCGTGCTTACATTTGTGCTACAAAACTACCGACTATTCAAATTCCTGATGGGATAGCAAACTTCTCTAAAATGTTACTAGTAGAAACAAGCTTTGCCCCCCTGTCATCAAATGTCGACCCGAGTTTTTTCACAAATTCTGATTCGTTGTTGAGAGTGCACACTTATAAATGAGACACTGTGTAGAGAGCAACCGTATTATATTTGATCATTGATGATCATACGAACAGCCAACTCGTGTTAAATTTTCGCTTTAAATGGAATCTATAAACAATTCGCATTTATTTTGTGAAACTCCATCAAAACCATTAGTTTCACTATTCGTGATTCCTTATTATTTGGAATACAACCCTTGTTAGTAGTTAGACAGTTAATTCATATTTTCAATAAAACATTATTCAACTTACACACAAGTTTTTCGAAGTTATGCACATCAAAGAATTCCAGAGTTTAATGTTGTTAGTACAGTTTTCCACCAGATTGATTGAATAAAACTGTCACCAGTAGTATTCACAGGTCACGTTAAGTTGGGGAAAAAGAAATCCATTATTTTCACTTCAATTTTGGGGATTTATTTAACATAGTTATATTCGTTAATGCTCAAATATATAGTTTTTTGAGGCTCTGAAGTGGGTTTATAGGGTCTTCTCCAATGAAAAGACCCCTTCTGTCCTACTTAAGGTCTGCTGGCCAATTCCTTTTGAGTCTTCGGGTGGTGTGTGGTTCTAGCAATGGCTGTAGAAGGTCGTTTATGTGTCCGTGTAGTTTGTCGTGGTGTTTCTGGCTCTTTTCCTTTATGACGTCCATAACATAAGGTATTTTTAGATCTTCGTGCAATGTTTGATTGGTCATATGCCATGGTGCATTTGCTATCATTCTTAGTATTGTCGATTGGCTTCTCTGTACTATAGATACGTTGGACTTAGAAGTACATCCCCACAGTTCAATACCATATGTCCAAAATGGTTTTATGACTGCTTTGTATATAAGAAGTTTGTTTTCCATCGACAATTGAGATTTCCTGCCTATGAGCCAATACAGCTCTTTAACTTTCAGGTCTATTTGCTTCCTTTTTTTAACCACGTGTTCCTTCCATGTTAATTTGCTATCTAAGTGAATTCCCAAATATTTTGTATTATTTGATACTGGTAACTGAATGTTATTTAATTGAACAGGAGGGCATTGTCCTTTTCGAAGCGTAAAATTGATTTACATGGATTTTGTCTCATTGATCCTGGTTTTCCATTTGTTGAGCCATTCTTGTATTTTATCAAGGTGCGTTTGTAAAATATTGGATGCTTTTTCAGGATTTTCGTCGGTTGCAAATATTGCAGCATCATCTGCGAATGTTCCGATTATTGTGTTAGCACATGTGGGCAGGTCTGCTGTATATACCAAATATAGAAATGGACCAATAACACTCCCTTGAGGAAGGCCTGATTGTATGGGATAAAGATCGGATACTTTATCGTTGACCCTTACTCTAAAGCTTCTTCCGGTAAGATAAGATTTCATCAGTAGGAAATAGTATAGCGGTAGACACTTTTTGATCTTGTATAACAGTCCTTTGTGCCAGACTTTATCAAAGGCCTGACTGACATCCAAAAAAGCAGATGTACAGTATTTTTTGTCTTACAGGGCATTGCTGATTTCATTTCATTGCTGATCTGTTGTGTGGTGGAGTGATGAGCTCTAAAGCCAAACTGGTGTTGAGGAATTATTTCTTGGTTATTGGTATCTGACTTTATTCTCAGCAGCAATAACTTTTCCAATATTTTAGACAGAATCGGCAGTAAGCTGATTGGTCGATATGAGGAGACATCATTTGGATTTTTGCCTGGTTTTGGAAAGAGAATTATTTCAGCATTCTTCAGTTGATCAGGCCAATAGTTTTGTCTTAGAATAGCGTTGTATATTTGCGTCATTAAAGATACTCCAATCTTTGGGAGTTCTTTGATCATTTTTGGTGTGATCTTGTCCATTCCTGCTGCTTTCCTTGGATTTAAATATTTGATTTCGTTTTGGACTTCTTTCAATGTGAGTTTTTTGATGGTGGTGACATTTGATGGAGTATATAAAAGCTCTCTTTCGATTTCATCGTCTTGGAGATTATCATTATCAATGCTCAAATATGCAACCATTTTTTCAGTTACTTGTTGCTATTTAGAAGGTAAATTTGTCCCTATGAGCAACAAAATCAGATAACCATTTTTCACAATCACACCACCCAGAGCATTAGACATGGACAAAAATAAATGATAATCGCTTAGTGCCAGATTTGAACAATAAGGCGGATGCATAAGAACCTCCCAACCAAGGTCCCAAAGCTTATGGCGGCCTTGTCCTAATGGAATACGACACCTTTCCTATTTGCTAATTCTGATTAGTTGCTTGCTGGCAGTGGAGATCCGAATTAATCGTTTGGTCATTAGGCAGTAGCTCAAAGTAGATGACTCCTTTCCAATTTCACCAAATACACACAGTAATACTTTCCGGGCCGTCAATCCTTGTTTGGTCACAATATCAAGCTTCTTTATGACGCCGGCCTTATGCACATGGTTTAGAATTGTTTTAAGGTCCATCTTTAGCTCCTGAGGGATGCTGCGGCAGCTCTCATGCCGATCTACTTCGATCATTTCAAATATTTCATCAACATTCTTGATGACATGCCTTCCAATGCATCTTTCACATCAAAATCACCGAAACGGAATCGGCGAAACCACAACTGTACGTGATTGGCTGTTTCAGTATAAACATTATTAAACATTTAAACCCGCTTGACATGCATTCTCTCTTCTAATCAAAGCAAAATTGTGGAATGAACCGAATTTTTTCTTTGTTCGCCTTCATCTTTGACGCTGTAACACCCAACTAGATCGTTCAGTCACAACATTTACAAAATATGTTTTGCTAGAACATTAATTCATCAATCCAAAGAAAAATGTTTGACCAGGTGCGACAAACACAGAGTCAGTTAAGCCATGTGTCGACAAAATAATGGATTACTTTTTTCCCAACCTAATATATATACTAGAAAATTGTTACAACTGATCCTATAATAATTTTATTAAATTCTGACAGTTACGAATACACTGTATGAAATAAAATTTTTCATCCATTGGATTATTACTCAACACAAAATCCTCTTTACAGTAGATTTATGATCTATATTGATATATTCTTAGTACAAAACAATCCACGAAAATAAATAGAAACACAATTTTCATTCGTTCATTCAAACAAAATTGGATATCAACCAATATCTTAAAAATAAATATCACATTTGAGTTGACAACACAAACATATTTCTCTCAATGAGGTTTTTACTTTCAAATATATCCTTCACTGGAATGGCGACATTGCAAAAATTGTTAACCATACTCTGAAAACATTTGACTACTGTATAACAATCTACACCTAGTCCATTTTCAATATCTATGATAGTTGTACTTAAGGACTTAGTTATATACAAAACACAGGTTTGGTATTGGAACTTTTACTAGAGAGGGAAGCTCATGATTTTCATTTTCTGCACACTTGTCATTTGCATTAATACAATGGCGATTGAGTAACTTCCAAAAAAATTATATGTAAACGTGGTTATTCAGATGAATCATTATTTTAATGCAATAGCTAAAAGGAAACCCCTCATAAGATTATTATTTCACTCTCCTAAGTTGATAAAAATATGAATTTGAAGATCCCATAAAGTGATAATATAAATTAAAACTACCCCTTTATATTTGAATCATCCTAGTTTAGTTTTTGGAAATTGAGTAGATTTCTGATATAGTATTTTGGCTTAAGCTTTCTATACATATTCTAGGAACCTATTCATTCCAAACGATCAGATCAAGTTAAATACTTCTATACATGTTTTGATTTAATTTCTAAGGATTTCTTTCAACTATGTATAATCTGCTTTTAAAAATGTATTTATACGATTCGTTCATGATGACTTGTGAAATATTAAAATATGACTAACTATGTATTGAGATATTTCAAGTATAAGGCACATTTACATTGTGATTTCTATAAGATACAAAAGCCAAGTATGTACAAAAAATTAAGAGAAAATGCAAATACTGCAAATGACACAATATCGAAACTTCACCAAAAATTAATGGCTCTCATATTACCAACATACAACCACTAATTTGAAAGCATTCATTTTATTGCTTCAATTTGTAGTATCAAATAAAAAACAATATTTGGAAGAATCAGTGAAATGCTACCCTTGGAAAGATATATGTTGCAAATCTATAAAATATAATTGTTTTATATCTTTCACTCAAGGTGCCTTTCTTAATGACTAGATGAATTTCAAATGCCCTAAGAAAAATTTTCCTTGTATATATGTGGATGCTTGCGAGTTGTTTTCCAAGTAACTATAGCTAATCTACGCACACAGAATCTCTAACTTATCTGATATCTGCTCGCTCAAACTATGTACCTATGTAGATGCCAATTCTATCTTAAAGGAGGTATTTTTCCTCTACTACCGTGCGTTAAATAGACTAAACACATTTAAGTCTCCTTCAGTTTGCATTTATTTCAGCGGTAATTGAAGAGTTCAATTTTGAATAAATGCATGGGGAAATCTGCATTACATGCATTTTGAAGTAATTCTAAAGGGACTTTCACATAACATAACATTCGACCTTCAAAGGACGGATAATAAGGCATCAACAATAACCTGATTGAAGATACAATACTTACAGTGTGGAATAATTGCTCAAGCATGCAATATTCGTATATACGATTTGATTTCAATAAATTATATTAAATGTTCTATTATAAATTCCCTATCATTCGTTCTATATTCAAAACCTAAAAACCAATATCAAAAATTCAGAAAGCACTGACGTGAGGTCAGATGGCTTTGGTGTTCTTGTTACTGAATGCCAACCACATGATGTTAGATTTGAAAATTTGGTTGTGCACGGTATAGAACCGAGGACTCAGTTCGAGAAGCAGGAGTCATTACGCTATGCCAGAATGATTTATTTTCATACAGTTCGTAGCAAGTAATTATTCATACTTCGAAAGTATTAGTTTTTCGAGAATAAAAATTATATCAATGTATTCGTATGACATTGGACTATGTGTTTTAAGCTGCTCAAGTATGCAATATTCCAATGGACAATTTGATTTCAATAAACTATATTAAATGGTATATTATAAATTAAACAGGGTGGAATTAATCACTGATACTTTTATTTTATTGAAGTAATAGTTTTATTTTCGAAGCATATTTTGAGGGTGACAAAAATTTCTTTGCCGATAGCGAATCTCAAATATCTGAGCACATCAACGTATAATTGAACTTCCCAGAAAGTCAGGTTTTTTCTTTGAGCTAATAATGTATGATACCTTGTTACATTGAACTCTGTGTGAACCTTCAACTCGAATAGGCATTATTGTGTACAAATGAATTCAATTCAATTCAATTCAAGAAAAAAAAAATGAAACATGAAGGTAATTTCTAGTGAAGCATCTGTACCAATCAGATTCAATATTTCATTAATCTTTATGTGGGAATCTTATTGCCTAATCTGCCATTATTGTACAGTTATGTGAAAGTACATTTTGAATTTGTAAACCCATTTGTATAAAGTATTCGATATTGATCCTTTTCTTATTGTCATCAACATTTAGATTATATCGAAAGATTTTCTGCAACGATATATTCCAAATTGATACGACCCATTTTTTAAACACAAAGGTTTTTTCCTAATTCCTCTAAGATATTTCACCATGAGTAAGGGTGAAAAAAACTGCTTCTATTAGATATAATTTTTTGATATATATTGTGAAGAAGCAGTGCCTCGTAAATCATGTAAGATGTTGAAATGATAACTACAAGAGATTTTAGGTTATGTTATGGCCAAAAATAGTTTATTTGAAAGAATTCGTAGCTTTCATGAAGTTGGAACCCTTGGAAAGTGTACCTTTACTCAAAGAATAAGTCGGCCGCATAAGGCGGAAAATTTTGTCCCGAAAATCCCGAATGAAAGTCTATTATCGCACCAGAATCAGAAAGGGACGTGCTTTAAAAAATAAAGGCGCCCCTATTGAATCCTGTCTAAATCTTTCATTTCAATTAATGTACATTCTACATGAGGCTCAAGTTATAATCGTTTTATATTACTAGTCGATATTCCTGCTCAGGAAATATTTGCATAAAATTGAAAATTATATGGGTAACCGATTTTCATTAGTAAAGTTCAGATCAGACGTGTTCCTTCAGAAACCAATAAAAAAACTATTACTTTTGCTTATTGTTTGAAACATAAATTGGAATATTATTGAAATTCCACTCTGAATGTAATATTGTGAAATGATAATAACGGTAGCAACCTGGAATGGAAATCTACTAATTTATTATCACACGTAACCAAATGATGTCCATAAGGAAACAAATTTTCGGTTGTTAAAGTAAAGTCACTGAACCATGTCTTAATCTCTGTTCAGAAAATAAATGAGAAATCAAATATCACAGACAGATGAGAAGTTTTACAATGTAAATGGTCATGAAAGTCGTTGAGAACAAAAATAGAAGAGTCAGGGCATACAAGAACGCCTCAGTGAACATTGAAATTCACAGCTAACTTTTCAAGGTCAGTCACTGACATCAGAAACTCATTTTAGAATATCACTGCCATCACATGCCTCTTATCAACCCATCTGACTTTTCTCAGAAGACCTATCGGTATGATCTGAAATGAATTTTAATGTATTATTTTCAAATAACCATCTAAACTTCCACTACTGGATACATCTAATTCAATTTTTCAACCTGGTTTGAACCGTACCTTCCTTCAACTGAGCGGTATTTTTTTTCTTTTCCTCAGTGGAACTTTCTGGTCTCCTAGGCGTAGCTTGTTTTATTGGTATCACTGGTTTGTTTGGAGGTATAGGAGGCGGTACACCCCTAGCTACCAAACTCCCTTTTTTGGGAGGAGTTAGCGGTACATTTGACTGGTATTGAAAACCCAATTTCCCTGCAGATGGCCTACTAATGGTGCCCTGTTGGCTAGCTGCACTTACACTATTTGGTACGACCTGATAAAAAAATTTTCATTCATTCAACTAATACCACATACAGCTGAGTTTCAAATGTAGCAGTTCAAAAAATTTGCTGCACATTTGGAAAAGTATTCATAACAAAAGAATGAAGCATTAGAATTCATCGAAATATTTAAATTGACTGCCATTTCGATCTCATTACAATTCGTTTTTAGATTCGTGTGATGTTAATATAGCCATTGAAGAACTTTTATAAATTGAATTTCCTATTTTCTAAACTTTTCAAATCCTGCTCCAACAGCAACCCAAGATACATGTCGTGTCTTGGAACTTTAACCAAGTTGGTACAACTGAATCTGTTATTAATGATTATTCGCTTAGCAATTTTTTTGTAGCATCAACATTCAAGAGCGATAATTGTTGAAATATTTATTTGAATTTCTTTTCCTTTCGAGCTGTTTTTCAAAGATTTAAGAAGATATTCCTTTGGAAATAAAAATAATTTTGTTAATTTTCGATTAATTATTGCAGCTTCTTCAGTTGTTTTATATCATTAGTTTTTGAAAATATTTATGAACAAATATTGGTTTTCTAAATTTTACATTCTCGAATGTATAGCTTCATGGTGGTTTTAGTAAAACGCAGAGGCCCTGAAAGGGTCCAATAAAAGACAAATCAAAGAATTTCATTTATGCCTTGAATAACTTCTAATATTGGATGTCCCATCAATATAAACTTCCAGGAGTTACATAGAAAATAATTTACAAGCTTTTCATAATTTGAGAATTGCTCACCTTTCCAGTTGGTATTACTGGAGTGCCAGATGTCTGACGAAGTACTTGGCCGGGTATGACAGATTGTGCAATTCCTGTTGCTGAAAAAAAAATGTTCATGTCTTATAAAAAAAAAAGCCTCCTTGAAAATATAATATCATGCACTCAAGAATTTCATATTCACAAAAAACTCTACATTCTTCAAAATTCAGTCCACAGCATGTTTTTTGTTGGATTTTAACATAATATAGTACAATTTACTCATCTTATGCTGCGTAAGTATACTAGAAAACAAAAACCTGGAAAAGGAGAATATTTCGTGAAAAGAAATTCTACATCTAGGGTTTTCAGCTATTCTGACAGGAGAAAATCAAACTTTGTTCTATGGAATGATGAGGCCCGTAATCCATTTTGGAGGCAACAAAGAAATCAAGAAACATGTCCTTTAATGGCTCTGACAGCAACCCAAAGATTTCTATCCTAAAGTAATATAGAACATGGTATCGCAATGGAAAAACTGTCTAAGTTTAGAAAGATACTATGTTGAGAAGTAACTATAATATGATAGCAATATATGCATTTTTACGATTGTTAGCCAGTTTTTCTGTTAACTTATTGATCCTTGTATTATTAAGCAGGTCATGTCAGAAAATTCTGACAGAAGCTATGAATTCAAGCAATGCATTGGCATTTGTCTTACACATCCTTACTATCAAGCAAACACAAGAAAAGTTAATGTTTAACAATGTCAAATAATTTTCACCAATTAGGGGATGATAACTATAACTTCTAACCTAACAAAAATCCAAATAGCAATACTCACAAACACATTTTTAATGAAAAAAAAAACCACGAAAGCAAATGAAAAAATTATTCTGCTGTTTCAAGAAGCCTCAAGATGTGATCAAGTTTTCATGATAGCCATGCTTTGAATAATGGAGTGAAATTGCATTATGAATTCAAATTTTTGAGTACATAAAAAAAACAAGCATCCAAAAATAAAAACACTTACACACAAGCACTTCTTCTGACTTACTTGGTCCAGATACAAGAACACTGGACACAGTGGCAGTAGGCTGAACAACCTTGGCTATACTACTCATTATAGCGGGAGCCGTATCACAAGGAATGTTAGTTCTAGTTCGAATTGCCTCACAGTCAGCCTTAAGTTTTTGTATTTCAGCCTCCAATTCTAAACACCTGTACAACAAAGAGTCATTCAAGAATTCTCTATGAATAAACAATTATTAAACTTGCCTAGCTTCTTTCAAAGCCAACTGCGATTTCAATGATCTTTTGTCAGCCTCGAAAACATGTCCTTGCTTCTCTAGTTCAGCCTCCATTTGAAGTGATTTTTTGCTTTCCTCCTCTAATCCTTCTGCCATTGTATCATTTCTTGATTTTTCTTCTGATAATATCTTGTAAAAAAAATTATCGACATATACATGGTGTTGGAAAGCAACAATTCTCATGATTTTTTTTATTTGTTGGAATTGTAATAAATCTCAGTCAAGATCATGATAAACTAACTGTACTCATAAGATCCCTATCTTACAGTCAGATTGAAAATTAGGAGAGCTTTTCAGAAAAAAAAAACTACAGAAATAAAATTCCTGAAAACTTGCATATTTGGGTTGGAGACAATTAAATATTCAAATTTTTTCTGGTTCAACCAGACACACAAGCTTCTACAGAGGACTCGGTCGTATTCAGCTGAGTCAATCTCAACAATACAAACATAAACATAAAAGAATGATTCCCAAACAACACAATTAATTAATGTGCTACCACACCTGACCCTAACCATACTAGTTGCCTATTACTAAATCTCACAAGAAAGGGTAGGACTATTCTTACACCGGTCCTAGCGGTTTAGGAGAAAAATTATTGTCTTGATCCCCAACATGAAAAATTGTAACCACTTTTCCATAAATGTCTGTGTATATAATATATGGAAAAAGGTTCAACACAGAACTTTGAGAAATGGGTGGCAACATGGAGAACATATTGATCATTGGCTTCTTGTTGCATTCTGCTCACAATCACATGATTTCATCATTGCCCTGAGGAAGCCCATTGAGAAAAAATCACCTGTTGGTCCTTTCTCCATATATATATGTTCGCATATCAATTTAATTTTTAAAATTATAAAAATAATGAAATCTCACTTGTGCCAAATCCTCACTACGTTTTCTCTCCTCGATATATTTAACTATTATTTTTTTACGTTCAGCCAATAATAAGAGTACAATTTGTTTTTGTCTAGCTCTCTCTTCATCTGCCATTTCAAGTTGCCTTTTCAGCTCTTTCTCCAATTTCTTTCTACTGTTTCGCTCTAATTCCAGTTCTTGCCTTAACCTTGTTCTTTCCATTTCTAAACCATAAGTTATATCATCACCTTGGGCAGTATCGTGTTCATGTTTACATTTTTCTTCTTCTAATTCTTGTATCACCTTAAGAAAAAAATGACCAATTTATATTTAGTACTACAATTTTACATTTTACCTTTTTGTGCTTTGCTTCAGCTTCTTTAAGAATATTAATCATATGTTGATGAGCCCTTCTTTGCTGAAGGGCAAGCTGCTCAAGGGCTTGAATTTGCTGCTCTGCTACAATTGCCATATCACCTTCATTTATTGGTGGTTTGGAATTTGGACCATCAGCTATGCAATCTCGCAATAAAGCTGTATAAGGATCATTCATAACAGCAGGTTTATAACGGCCTAAATTTACTACTTGCTTGAGCTTTTCCGACTAAAAATTCATCATTAATGAGCATTTGATTCACTGACATGTTGAGTGCCTTTTTGACTTACTTTCAAAGCGGCTATTACAATATCTCGAGCTTGAATTTCTCCCTCGAAATAAGTCACTAGTTTTAACAAATCGGTTTTAGACAGTTCCATCTTGGGATTTCTCTGAAAATTTTAGTAAAATCATAAGGTACTTTGTAGTGAAAGATTCACTATGTTTACCTTTAATGTGTTGCATCCAGCACTTGATCTATCAAGTTGTTCATACTGATTAACTTCAGGTGATATACCTGATTGCTGTTCCTGGACTGCAGATAAAGGGGCGCTATAATTAAGTCCGCTGATCCATCCATTCTGATTGTTATTAGTGGCCATATTGAGAATTTCCTATAGAGCCCTTCTTTGTTCATTAATTACCTAACTTGTCACGAAAAAACCATCTCTTTAAGATGTATTACTGTAGACAGTCACACATTTTCCTTTTTATTATTCGGATAAAAATATGGTTGATTCTGTACAACAACATTCATAGGTTACCTAGTGAAAATCGATTAAAGTTTAAAAAGTAGACATTCTCACTTAGGGCTTGCCATAGTTATTTAGGGAGTTTGCGTTTGCATTTCTGCTCACAGTAAACATACGATTGACACTTGACAGCAGCTTGACAGTTTACAATTGATGGTGACATGACGTCTCGAATATTTCCCGACATGTGGATCGATGCTAGGGATTCAGAAATTAAATTCTAATAAAAAATCCTATGCCGATCACCTGCTGCCTAAATCCACATAGTTGATCCTGCAACAAGCGGAAGATTTTAAATTTCACTTATAGAGGAACTTGACATAAGACAGGATGAACTGTCTTGACATTCATATATTTGGGTTATGTTATTGATACTAGATGTAAACAAAGCTATATTGGGATATCTCTGAAGAAACAGTTCACATGTTTTAAAAATATTCAATTAAGCAGCTAATCATTCATTAGACTGTAGGAATTTGTTGTGAAGAACCATATCACATCACATGTGATGATAGGAACCAATGTGTTTAATGAAAACAATTTAATTTGAAGCAATTCGAAAAAACATTTTTCTTCTACTTACAAACTACCAGGTCTAAATAATTTTCGGCAGTCATCTTGCGAACAGACAGATAGAATCAGTTTTAGCTACAATTAATACACTTTTCACCCCAAGAACTACAATTATTCTGGAAAATTTGAAAGCTCACGGAACAAGAGCTTAAAAATGTTTTCGACAAACTTATTTTACACCCTGTATACATAGATGGAAGTGCCCGGGATTCGAGAAAATTTTAGCTCTGTAGAATGTAACGACCAATATTATCTCAATTTTTTTATTTCAAATCTATGATATAAAAATGAATCGCAAAATGTGTTGGTAAGCGCATAACTCAACAACGCCTGGACCAATTTGGCCGAATCTGTTTTTAAAATGTTCGTTGATGTTCAAGGATGGTTTTTACGGCAAGAAAAATTATAATTATTGCTGGAAAAACCCTAAAAATAGCCTTTTTCTTTTTCCCATACAAATGATTTGTAACTAAAACGTAGTCAATTTGAGCTTTTGAAACTCTTATGAAAGTAACAAATGATGAAACTGGAGGGATTTACTTCTTAGATGCACCTGGTGGTACAGGAAAAACTTTTTTGATTTCATCAATATCAGCAACAATTCGCTCGCAAAATAAAATTGCACTTGCACTCGCTTCGTCGGGAATCGCAGCAACTTTGCTTGAAGGTGGTCGAACAGCCCATTCAGCACTAAAATTGCCATTAAATATGCAAAGCAATGAAACTCCAACCTGCAACGTTTCGAAGAACTCTGCAATAGCAAAGGTTATGCAGCAATGTAAATTGATTGTTTGGGATGAATGCACGATGGCACATAAAAAATCTTTGGAGGCTTTAGACAGAACCTTAAAAGATCTACGGAGCAATAATAACCGATTTGGTGGTGCAATGATTTTATTAGCAGGAGATTTTCGTCAAACATTGCCAGTGATATCACGATCAACGCCAGCTGATGAACTCAATGCATGTCTAAAGTCCTCCAATTTGTGGAAACATGTCAAAGTACTTCATTTAAGCAAGAATATGAGTGTCGAGTTGCAAAATGACCAATCTGGAAACATATTCTTCAAACAACTCATTGACATTGGTAATGGCAAATTTCCTATAGACATGTTGACTGGCTGCATTAACTTTCCTCAAAGTTTTTGTCAGTTAACTCGATCAAAAGATGAACTTATTCAGAAGGTGTTTCCAGATGTTTCTCAAAATTACAGAAACCATGATTGGTTGAGAGAACGAGCTATACTGGCTGCAAAAAACAGATGTAAATGAGTTTCAAAATTCAAGAATAAATTACAGGCGAATTGGTGATATATAAATCAGTTGATTCGGCTACTACTCAAGATGATGTAGTCAACTATCCACCGGAATTTTTAAACTCGCTGGATTTGCCAGGATTGCCACCTCACAATCTTCAATTAAAGAATGGATCGGTGGTTATGTTGCGAAATATCAATCAACCGCGTCTTTGCAACGGTACACGGTTAGCGATAAAAAAATTACTAAACAATGTGATAGATACAACTATACTCAAAGGAAAGTATAAAGGAGAAGATGTTCTCATACCGCGCATCCCAATGATTCCGACTGATGTGCCATTTGAGTTTAAACGACTACAGTTTCCAGTGCGGCTTGCTTTTGCTATGACTATAAACAAGTCCCAGGGGCAATCATTAAGTGTTTGTGGTATTAATCTAGAAAACCCAGGTTTCTCACATGGTCAATTGTATGTTGCCTGTTCCCGTGTTGGAAAACCATCAGATTTGTTTATCTATGCGCCAGGTAATCAAACAAAAAACATCGTATACCACAAAGCACTACAATGATAATAATAATAATTATGATTCACATGATTAACAATAAAGCGATTATTTACTTTTAAATCCTTATATGTCTTATTTAATTATTTTTTATTCATAACGCCCTATCACCAGGGTGACGGTTCTGTTCAGGAGAATTTTTTAAAATACGTAGGCACAAAAACTGCCACATTACAAATCTTTTTGACAGGACGAAGTCTGTCGGGTCAGTTATATATATATATATATATATATATATATCGGCTTACAAACAAATATTAGATGGGGTTGGTGACGGGTGCCATACAATTCGGTGTATGACAAAAGAGCCTAAAGAAAAACACCCAGTAAAAAAAAACCCTGGCTCCCCGCATAAATATTGTTGTGTGTACAGAAATAAGCTTAAATATATTTGAGGGACTTCTTTCTTCAAGAGTGGTCTGCCAGTAATAATCACAGAGGCTTCTTCAAGTTGCACATATCGAATCTGAAAATAAAAAGACAAAAGCAGAAAAAAGAACTGAAAACAGAATATACATTATTAAATTTGTTTAAAATTTATAACCCATTCCAAGAAAGAATTTTATATATGGGACAATTATTGATGAGATGAGGTATTGTTTCTTCTGCATATCCACTTTCACAACTTACGCATGGAACTGAGTTTCATCTGAATAGCATGCTATTAGTACGATCATGACCTGTTCTCAAACGATTAAGAACTGTCCAAATTTTTCTTGGAAGATCAAAACCCGGAATTTTTTCAGTCTCTCAAAACGTCGAATAGGCACTTGAACTTCTAACACCCTGTATAATGTGTAGTGACAATATATTTCTTGAATAGACCTACAAAAAGTTTCGCCGTACTTTTTTTTCATGGGGGAGCCATTATGGCCAAAATATTGAATCATTTGTAATATGCATAAAATTTATCTTTAGTTTCGGTAATTTTTTTATATAATTAAGACGAGTAAAAACCACTTAGGATGTTAGCCTGAATCTTCAAGGCCCATATAATGCTAGAATTCAAATTAGATTCCATTTGGTTCAGGTCCAAGGACTCCTGTACGAGAATCAGGGCACATAATCACTACATTATACCAGGCAGTTGGTAAGTGGGACTTATTGATACAGATCAAAGCAGATAATTATTCAAATTTTGATAAACCATATCCTCGGAAGTATTAAGTTCGTCTAGCATAGCATAAAAAGGTTACCAATGTAGGATAGAGCTGCATCACGTGAGATTTTTTTTCATAACACCGAAACTACCATGTCGATTTGGCCGAATCCCTCAAACCAGCCCTAAATATTTCCGCTTTCTGACTGCTTCCGTTCAGATGTATCATGCCAACGGACGGACCGACCGACATTTGGCCAAACGTATCTCTCTTCTCATGTGAACATGAGCGTCAAAAGCCACACTGACGAGTCTAATGTGTGCCAGGGACGAAACGCGGAAAGAAGCAGGGAAACCAAAAAAATTATATTCAAAATTTGGTCACCTCAAATAATATACCATCTTGATATGAAGCTTCAAGATGCCAGCAATATTCACTAATAACATCGGAAGTGGTCTACATTCTTTATAGCACCTATGTTTATATATTTATTTAATCCATAAAACATCAATAAAGTGTACACAAAAAGAAAAATCCGTGAAATAAGTTCCACGAATTCTTTTCACATTAAAAAACTGGTTTAATCGAAAGGAAAAGTAAATTTTTGTTCAAGTTCAGTCTTCCTTAAATTTTTCAACATAATCGCCGTTGTTGATGACGAGATATTGTTGATAATGGAGCTCGTGTTGAATGATTGTTTGGGCTATTACCATCATCTATTGTGGATGTAATGTTTTCCGACGTTTCGATAGACATCTTCTATCTTTATCAAGGAGAAAAGTAAGAAACGCCCTCTGAATGTACGAATAAAAGAACATCAGAAGCTTCTACGAGTACTAGACAGCGACAAATCCAAGATGCTCCAACATGCTGTAGATGAGAATCATCGTATAAAGTGGGATGAAGCATCAATAATATCCAAAGAAGAAAAACTTGCAAGAAGAAAAATCAAAGAAGCAGCATTTATGAAAATAACACCTGATTCCATAAGTGCTCCATCTATAGATCTGCCAGAAGTTTGGACGCCGATAGTTCGATCCAACTTAAAAAGATCATCATATCACAGATGAGTATATAACATCGTTCATTTTTCTTTCATGACTTCTGTCAATATTCACTTTTTGAAAATTGATAATTTTCAAAAGGTTCCTAACTTTTCTCCTTGATAAAGATAGAAGATGTCTATCGAAACGTCGGAAAACATTACATCCACAATAGATGATGGTAATTGCCCAAACAATCATTCAACATAATCGCCGTTGTGTTCTTCTGCATTCGAGGCACCCACTTCTTCAAGCCGCGTTTTGTACCTCTCCATCTGTCTGGTATTGGGTTCCGCCAAGGTTTTTCTTCAATTCTGGGAAGAGATCGAAGTCACTTGGTGCTAAGTCTGGGATGTAGGGTGGGTGAGACACAATTTTCCATCCAACCTGCTTCTGTTGCACGGCCGCGCATAGAAACGATCCTAGCGGCAGCCCGTGGAACTTATTTTACGGATAAGTTTCGTATATAGCGTGCGAAAAAAAATCCTTCTAGTTCTACAACTTGTCAAGGATCTAGTAAGTTTATTGACAGCATCAAAACGGTAGAAGCGACAGACCAATTTGCATTAACTGTTGACATGATTGCTCGATGAAATACGAGGAAAATTAAAATGTTAGGATTACTTTCATTATCAAAGATGATTTTAATTCTCTTGATCACCTGAACAGAGTGCTTATAAATTTGCCCTAATGTCTGTATTTTTCAAATATTAAACAAGTATGAGTTGAAGTGGTATTAATTGTTGTGTTTTTACACACTAATCAAGAATCCGTGATCAATGGAATTTTAAGGCTCTAGGAATGAATATCTCGAGCGAGTTCGTTTATCAGCCAAATCGACCTAGTAGATTCGAGTAATGAAAAATTCTATTATCATTACACTTTTCAAATAAATTTTTTATTTATTTTTTACATACAAATACATAAATAAAATTTTTGCTTTCAGTCAAGTTATATTTTATGCATATACTATAATGAACTCATAATTCAAAATTTTGACTTCGATGGCTGAAAGAAAAGTGAATGGTGTCTGTTTATTTTATACACACAATATAAAGTGCCTTCCAGACAATTATAGGGAGCTGGATCACAATTCTGGCCTATTATTTGATGATTTCGAATATTTAGTATATTTTTAGTGTTGATATGCATTGTTGTTTGATTTTAACTATTTCAATACTTTTTTTCATGGAGCCGTTCCACATTGAGAATCTGTCAACATCAGACCCATGAATATTGTCGGAGAACAATTTCTAAAGATTTACTGGTTCAAAAAGAACGATCGGATCTCACGTCAGTGCTTTCTAAATTTTCAAACAATCTTTTTTGCAATTTGTAAAAGCTGATATCATAAATAACCAAGACCTTAGCAAATAGAGAAAACAACAAAATTATCATTAAAAGTTGAAATCAATCTTGCTTAAAACGATATGTTGAAATTTGAAGATAAGATAAAATACAAGAACCGCCATCTGTAGTCTGAATTTAGGACATTCAAGCAACTTAGTTATACAGGATGGCCATTTGAAAACGAAACAGACGAAATAAGTTTTTCGATAGAAATGCTCGGACAGGTCGATTTCTGTTTCGAGGGGGACAACTTAAGATGAAGGTTACGGACGCATAGCGCTTCAACCCTTGCTACTACAACCCTCACCCCCAAATTTTGAATAGGTTAGATGGGGTGAGTGATGCCTCATTTGAAATGTATTTTTATACTGATTTCAGCACAGTATTTGTTTTTTCATTTTATGCATTTCTCGAAATATTCATGCGTTAGTTAATTTTATTACTTATATCAATTTTTTGCGAATAATTGACATTTCGTGCTTCCGAAACACCAAAATTTCCGTACTTTTATTTGAAACTAGCTGATCCGACAGACTTCGTCCTGTCAAAAAGATTTGTAATGTGGCAGTTTTTGTGCCTACGTATTTTAAAAAATTCTCCTGGACAGAACCGTCACCCTGGTGATAGGGCGTTGTGAATAAAAAATAATTAAATATATAAGGATTTAAAAGTAAGTAATCGCTTTATTGTTAATCATGTGAATCATAATTATTATTATTATCATTGTAGTGCTTTGTGGTATACGATGATTTTTGTTTGATTATCTGGCGCATAGATAAACAAATCTGATGGTTTTCCAACACGGGAACAGGCAATATACAATTGATCATGTGAGAAACATGGGTTTTCTAGATTAATACCACAAACACTTAATGATTGCCTCTGGGACTTGTTTATAGTCATAGCAAAAGCAAGCGCAACTGGAAACTGTAGTCGTTTAAACTCAAATGGCACATCAGTCGGAATCATTGGGATGCACGGTATGAGAAGATCTTCTCCTTTATACTTTCCTTTGAGTCTAGTTGCTTCTATCACATTGTTTAGTAATTTTTTTATCGCTAACCGTGTACCGTTGCAAAGACGCGGTTGGTTGATATTTCGCATCATTATAACCACCGATCCAACCTTTAATTGAAGATTGTGAGGTGGCAATCCTGGCAAATCCAGCGAGTTTAAAAATTCCGGTGGATAGTTGATTACATCATCTTGATTAGTAGCCGAATCAACTGATTTATATATCCTCAATTCGCCTGTAATTTGTTCTTGAATTTTGAAATTTAATTCATTTACATCTATGTTTTTTGCAGCCAGTATAGCTCGTTCACTCAACCAATCATGGTTTCTGTAATTTTGAGAAACATCTGGAAACACCTTCTGAATTAGTTCATCTTTTGATCGAGTTAACTGACAAAAACTTTGAGGAAAGTTAATGCAGCCAGTCAACATGTCTATAGGAAATTTGCCATTACCAATGTCAATGAGTTGTTTAGAGAATATGTTTCCAGATTGGTCATTTTGCAACTCGACACGCATATTCTTGTGTAAATGAATTACTTTGACATGTTTCCACAAATTGGAGGACTTTAGACATGCATTGAGTTCATCAGCTGGTGTTGATCTATCACTGGCAATGTTTGACGAAAATCTCCTGCTAATAAAATCATTGCACCACCAAATCGGTTATTATTGCTCCGTAGATCTTTTAAGGTTCTGTCTAAAGCCTCCAAAGATTTTTTATGTGCCATCGTGCATTCATCCCAAACAATCAATTTACATTATAATAAAACACTGTTGGTAACGCGATTTTTGTTTGACTGATGTAATGACGTGGAAACTGATGCATTTTATCTCGCGTGCCGAAACTAATACAAAAGAAACGCGAATTTCGGAACGCGACATTAAACTCCTCCATAGATATGATCTTTGACGTTAGGAACACACCTACATTGCTTAGACAACAGTGAGTGCTTGTAATTTAATATGAACTTTATACCATAGCAATATAGCTCAAATTGACTACGCTCTAGTTACAAATCATTTGTATGGGAAAAAGAAAAGGGCTATTTTTAGGGATTTTCCAGCAATAATTCTAATTTTTCTCGCTGTAAAAGCCATCCTTGAACTTCAACGAACATTTTAAAAAAATATTTGGCCAAATTGGTCCAGGCGTTGTTGAGTTATGAGCTTACCAACACATTTTGCGATTCATTTTTATATTATAGATTGCAAAACATCTACCACTGGGCAAATGAAGTCATACCGTACGTGTTAATGCTACTAGGGTCAGATGTTCGACTAGCTGTTTTATTCACTGAAATCATTCTCCAACTGTACGGTATCAGAACGATTTGAAGTATTGATCTAAGAAATAAGACTTTTCAAAGTAAAGTAAATAATTTATCAAAAACTCACATCAATTAATTAAATATTCAAATTGTTCACCATTAGCTTCCATACAATGAAATAAGTTTTGTTCGAAACGATGGCGCACATTTCTGCAGTGATTTGACGACATTCGTTCACTATACGTCTTCTTAAATCTTTCATGGAATCGGGCTGTGTTGAGTATATTTTACTCTTCAAGTGGCCCCAAAGAAAGAAATCTAGTGGTGACAGATTTGGCTGGCCATTCAGTACGACCCCCTTTTTCCAATCCACCAATTTGGAAATCTTTGATCCAGATATTCTCGAACTGGCAAATTATATCGAAGATAATTTAGATTGAGTTTCAGATTGGGCTCCTTCGCTTTGTTTGTTCGACATCTTTGATTAAAGATTTCCGTCAGTGGATTGGAGGAAAGAAGTCATGGTTGTTTTGAAGCTCAATAATACTCAGTTGCCCACTTCCCGGAATAGGGGAAGCCCTGGACCAGCCCTAAACGAGCCTCCCTCGGGAATCCTTGGAGGTAAGGGCCGGTACTTTATCTCTCGATATCAAAAAGAAAAGACATTACCATGATCAATCTCCTTATCATATTTCATTATCCATTATGGGTCTACCGCTTTATGTACGTGTCTTTATTAGTATAAAATCATTCGTCGAGTTGTACCCAAAATTATATGCCGTTGCTGCGAGAGGAGAGCAATTAGTTCTTGGCTACCTGTTTATCGATTTTTCACAAAAAAAAAACACTACAAGTGCCATGAAAACACCACTTCATTTTCAAATACTTAGTTGGGAATATTTCGAGAAATAATGCATAAAATGAAAAAACAATTACTGTGCTGAAATCAGTATAAAAATACATTTCAAATGAGGTATCACTCACCCCATCTTCCTTATTCAAAATTTGGGGGTGAGGGTTGTAGTACAAAGGGTTGAAGCGCTATGCGTCCGTAACCTACATCTTACGTTGGCCCCCTCGAAACAGAATTCGACCTGTCCGAACATTTCTATCGAAAAAATTTATTTCGTCTGTTTCGTTTTCAAATGGCCACCCTGTATAAAGTATCGTGACCGAAAGTTCCTTACTCCGAATATCAATTATTGAGATAAATATTGAATCTAATACAAGGCTTAGCATCAAAGTGAAAAATATAAAAACAAATTTTCCTACAGTATTGATTTATTTGGAATAAATAAAAACTGCTATATTCCTGCAAGGTGGCGCCGCTCACGAAGCAGCCAGTTTTTCATTTGATCCATCTGGGGCTTGGGACTTGAACACAAGATAATGAGGAAATGAATTACTGATCATCTTGCTTTGTGAGATGAAATAGATGTCAGTCGCATAAAACATGAACAATAAACTTACAAGATCACGACTAAAAACACAGAGAAACTTATTATTCAAGGTAATGTTTATGCATTGGAAAATGCAATATTATTCATCGAATATATTTTTATATCAAGGCATAACAAAATCTACTGCTAAGATTTTAGAGTACATCAATATAAAAAAATTAATAATTCATCACAAACAGAGACAAAAAAAATCAACATTCCAATTGCTCCTACATAACCAAGTAAACACTTCAAATTGAAGTAAGGAAATGTTACTTGCGATAACACACAGATTAAAATATCACTTTCAACACAATACAATCGATTCATAATAATTATTTTGCAAAATACTATTCAATTCCGAAATAATTCAATTTATATTGTATATACTTGGGCAATGAAAAAAAAAACGTTTCAATTAATAAGTATCTTTATTTAATGGATCATATCCTCAAAAACAGAGAGTTGTCATATTCATATCAAACGGTAAGCTCGGTGAAATTTTCCTAAAGGGGAGTTCTTTCAGTGAACAGTTCATCAACTATACAGGATGAGTCTTTGACCACTATATTAATTTTAACTATAGATTCTTGAGATCAAAAGAAACAATCTTTTCCCATACCGTTCTTCCATATTCAACTGAGTTAAAAAGATTAACATTTTAAGTTTTCACATTGGGCAAATACCCCTCTGTAGTACAGTTCAGTTTGAATGAAAATAACCGTACACAGCATCCACTATTGAATCTGAATTGTTTAAAAATATTATTTTCCCTTTAAGAAATTATTCTCTCACTCATGTTACATCAGATGATTATATCGATTTAATTCCTTTCAACTTGAAAAATATTTGTTTATCATGCAATTTAACCAATCTGCACAGTAGTAGTGAGAAACCCACAAGAAATGGAATAAATCTATTGATGCCAAAACATGCATGACTGTTATCAAAAACCTTCTACAAGAGATCATTTCAATTGATATTGAGGTTCGAATATTACAAGTGAAAATGCAATCTTTTGAACAGGGCCAAATTTGGAAATATACTATAGGAAGAAAATGTTTCTTTTGACGTCAAGAATCGTCAGTTAAAATTAACGCAGAGGTCCAAGACTCACCCTGTATGTTTTTTTTTCCAAAAGTATAAAATTCTTTTAAAAAATACATACAACTCTTGGCAAGAAAGTCGTCAGATGATTGTATACTCCTCAACAGTTGAAATTCTGAATAGCACCCTATAAAAAAGAAATTCAACTGAATGAAAACATATCAAAAAAATAATGTCAATAATGGTGTGGAACATACTCAGGGTTAAAAAGCTCTATATAAATCAACACATACAATATGAATTAAAACTTGTCATCATAATAGAAGGAAAAGAATTTCCAGCAAATAAGACTTCAATACAAATGACTATTACCTCAATATCTTGAATGCAATCCTGGGATTTCTACAGAAAATTCAGGTCTCTCAATTTATTTACTTCAGACGTGTTTCAAGGAGTCCACCAGGTGTTATAATATTATAATTTTGTGAATTCAATCCTAAAACAAGTCCATTCACTCACCATTCAAATGGCTTCACTAAATATTCAATCTTCTTCAATGGTTTTCTGTAAAAAAAAAAAAAAAAAAATAAATACAATATGTAAAAACAACTAAGATTAATTTTCACATTTTTAAATAAATTGTCAGAGTTAAAAAGCTCGTTGTTATCCATCACGATTTGTATGGCACATGAATTTTCATCATCAGTGAATTTTTAAAGATAGACCATGATTAAAGATATCTCAACGATAAAAAATAAAATGGGAATCATTTGAGAATTATTAGCACGATTATTTGGACAGTTCTATGGTTAGTTTCAATACATTATAAAAAATTATAATATTAAACAAATAAGATAAAAGTTCTTGAAATTTTCACTTACCATTTACATTTCTTCCAACAAACTGGACCCGGTTGTAATGATTCTCTGTAAAAACAAAAAGGTGAGATTGAATTTTCCATAAAAAATGTTTTATTCTTATAATTCTAGATTTCTCATCAGAGTTAAAAAGCTCATTGTAATCCATCATGATTTTTATGGATACATAAAGTTTCATCATTTCAAATTAAGAGTTTTGTACTCATTCATGAAAGACGTTGGTTCCAAGAATCAATGTTGATAGAAGAATGCAGAAACATTCAAATGTGTCATTAATTCGTAGAAGAGAAAAAGTTTATAAAAATCAAATCAATTCAAAGTAAGATTATAGGATTATTTCCCAAATGTAACCACAAAAATAAATTTTACTAACCCAGATCGAACACTATTGAAGAAGCATATCTTGAACACATCGTGGAGGTCACCAAAAATGTTCCATCTGAAAAAAAACTTCAATTCAAGTAATCGTATTGAAAAAAAATCATTGTTGATTGAAAAAAGCAATCAGAGCTTTGAAAAAAAATCATAAGACTTCATTAACACGGACCAAAGCAAATCATCATTTAAAACAAAAAAATAAATTTCAATATGAAAAAAATTAGTTACCTCAATCTCAGCTCCGTAAATTCAATGTGATCTGAAAAGTAAAGGAATCATAAAAAATTGTCCACATTACGTAAAATATTTCAGGTTATTTAAGAAATTCAGTTATGAATGTCAACATTAGGTAATCACGGTTCGTCATAACCCAGTGCTCTATGCAAAATCATCATAAAATATCTTCGAACTGAAACAGTAGAAAAATTAAATTTCAGTTTGAATTAAAAAAAAAACTTTGTTGATCAACTTATTTAGATTGATGCTATCCTAAATTGATTATACAAGGGAACTCTCGGCATTCATTTGATTCACGTAACTAGTTATTACTGAAAGTAAGTTGATTGTACATTCAGCGATAGAAAAAAAAACATCATCCTTGAAAGGAAATAACAGACTTCAATCCACTCTGTCGGTCTGAAATGAGAAAATATTTTCAAGGAATGTTGATTGTAACTACTAGAAAAAATCATTCTACTTCATAAACACGGACCAAAGCAAATCATTTAAAATAAAAAACAAGTTTTAATATGCAAAAAATTAGTTACCTCAATCTCAGCTCCATGAATTCTATGTGATCTGAAAAGTTAACGTATCATTAAAAAAATGTCCACATTATGTAAAATATTTCAGGTTATTTAGGAAATTCAGTTATGAATGTCAACAAAGGATCTGACAACATAGAATGACATTATGAATCAGCTAATTCCACAGTTCGCAATAAAAAAGAAATAAACATTCATCCTTGAAAGGAAATGACGGACTTCAATCCACACTGTCGGACTGAAATCAGAAATTTTTTTTGAGGAATGTTGTTTGTAACGAGAACATTGATATATTTAAAAAAAAATTATATTACTTCATGAACACGGACCAAAGCAAATCATCATTTAAAACAAAAAACAAACTTGAATATGAACAGAATTAGTTACCTCAATCTCAGCTCCATAAAATCAATGTGATCTGAAAAGAAAAGGAATTAAAAAAATGTCCACATTATGTAAAGTATTCCAAGTTATTTAGGAAATTCAGTTATGAATGTCAACATTAGGTAATCACGGTTTGTCATAACCCAGTGCTCTATGCAAAATCATCATAAAATATCTTCAAATTGAAACAGTAGAAAAATTAAATTTCAGTTTGAATTAAAAAAAAACTGTTGATTAACTTATGTTATGAGAATTTATTCAAATATAAAAAAAATAAGCGAATCAACTTACAAGAAAACAAACCTAAGTTTCAAAATGAATTCATATCTAGAACGAGTGCCAGTTCCATACGGCTATCATCTGAAGAGAAGGAAAAATAAATAAACAATGAGCGCGTTCAGCAGACCCAACAGTTGCGGAACGGTTGTGACATTTCTATGGTTTTTCTGCTGAACGGTACGCTACCTGCGGAACATGTTGAGGAGCGGTCGCCATTTTTTGTAGCATAACCTTTCTCCGCTCAGTATCGGTAACACGTTGTGAGTTTAACATTTATTTGAATTTAAGGCGCGAAGAAAGATGGAAGTTACCAAAACTTATACATGCGGTAATACTAATTTTATAATAACTTCGGGACATTCTAAAACGGTCTTTAAACAGATCACCCATGTATTGAGGAATTGTGTCTTCATAAAAATTCTGATTTTTCGGAACAATTCCATCTTCCAATACAGGCGAAGATTGAGCTAATAATTGGACAATCTCATTCGTAATGTTATCCTCTTCAAAGAACAGTGAAAGCATATTAGAATCCATGATTAAATATTCAGTCTAAGCACGAACAATTTTAACTACAACGTTCGACCTCTGAGAGATTTCTTTTGACACACATAACCTAACAAGAGACCTAACCTAAACTCATTTGGCACACAGAACATTTGACATAAAAAGGAGCGGTCCGTTCAGCAGAAACCGCTGTCGCTACCTATCGGTAGCGTAGCGGTTTCCGCTACCGATCTTTCTGCTGAACGCGCCCATTGTCAGGTGACACACAGCGATATCTGAGAATTTGGACAAAAATATGAGCTTTGAGAATGAAAATCACAAAACTTCATAAACACGGATCAAAACAACATGTAAAGCTATTGTTTCACCAATTATTACTGATATTATTTATTCTATCATTCTAATATTATAACCTCCAGAGCATGTCTCTATATCTGTCCGTATAGCAAAGACAGTGACAGTTCCATAGAAACGAACAATGTCACAGATAAACTGTTCGTTCAAGTAGGTGGGCTAAGCAGCACATTCAAACTATTTAAACAAAGTGTAAAGCATCTTGTTTACATACATAATGAAACTGAAGAACTGTTCTAAATAACTAACTGATGGAACTTAGAGATTCAAGTAAATTAAAAAAAAAAAAAAATAGAAAAGTTTCTCCTAATTCAATTTTTTTGTGCAAAATGAAATTTAAAACAACTCACTTCGTTTTAAAATGAATACATGCCTATAATTTGATGATCTAAACTGAAAAGGAAAAAAAAATGGATGCGACCCTAAATTGATTATACAAGGGAACTCTCGGCATTCATTTGATTCACGTGACTACTTATTACTGAAAATAAGTTGATTGTACATTCAGCGATAGAAAAAAAAAACAACATCCTTGAAAGGAAATAACAGACTTTAATCCACACTCTGTCGGTCTGAAATGAGAAAATATTTTCAAGGAATGATGTTTGTAACGAGTATATATTTAAAAAAAAAATCAGAGCTTTGAAAGAAAAATCATTCTACTTCATAAACACGGACCAAAGCAAATCATTTAAAACAAAAAAGAAACTTTGAGAATTATTAGCACAATTATTTGGACAGTTTTATGGTTAGTTTAAATACATTATAAAAAATTATAATATTAAACAAATAAGTTCTTGAATATTTCACTTACCATTTACATTTATTCTCAACAAACTGGACCCGGTTGTAATGATTCTCTGTAAAAACAAAAAGGTGAGATTGAATTTTCCATAAAAAATGTTTTATTCTTATAATTCTAAATTTCTCATCAGAGTTAAAAAGCTCATTGTAATCCATCATGATTTGTATGGATACATAAAGTTTCATCATTTCAAATTAGAGTTTTGTACTCATTCACGAAAGACGTTGGTTCCAAGAATCAGTGTTGATAGAAGAATGCAGAAATATTCAAATGAGTCATTAATTCGTAGAAGTGTAAAAGTTTATTCAAATTAAATCGATTCGAAATAAGATGGATTATTTCCCAAATGTAACCACAAAAATAAATTTTACTAACCCAGATCGAACACTATTGAAGAAGCATATCTTGAACACATCGTGGAGGTCACCAAAAATGTTCCATCTGAAAAAAAACTTCAATTCAAGTAATCGTATTGAAAAAAAAAATTATTATTCATTGAAAAAAGCAATCAGAGCTTTGAAAAAAAAAATCATAAGACTTCATTAACACGGACCAAAGCAAATCATCATTTAAAACAAAAAAATAAATTTCAATATGAATAAAATAAGTTACCTCAATCTCAGCTCCATAAATTCAATGTGATCTGAAAAGTAAAGGAATCATAAAAAAATGTCCACATTACGTAAAATATTTCAGGTTATTTAAGAAATTCAGTTATGAATGTCAACATTAGGTAATCACGGTTCGTCATAACCCAGTGCTCTATGCAAAATCATCATAAAACATCTTCAAATTGAAACAGTAGAAAAATTAAATTTCAGTTTGAATTAAAAAAAAAACTGTTGATTAACTTATGTTATGAGAATTTATTCAAATATAAAAAATATAAGCAAATCAACTTAAAAGAAAACAAACCCAAGTTTCAAAATGAATCCATATCTAGAACGAGTTCCGGTTCCATACGGCTATCATCTGAAAAGAAGGAAAAATAAATAAATAAACATTGTCAGGTGTCACCCAGCGATATCTGAGAATTTGGACAAAAATATGAGCTATGAGAATGATAATCACAAAACACGGACCAAAACAACATGTAAAGCTATTGTTTCACCAATTATTACCGATATTATTTATTTTATCATTCTAATATTATAACCTCTAGAGCATGTCTCTATATCTGTCCGTATAGCAAAGACAGTGACAGTTCCATAGAAACGAACAATGTCACAGATAAACTGTTCTTTCAAGTAAGTGGGCTAAGCGGCACATTCAAACTATTTAAGCAAAGTGTAAAGCACTTTGTTTACATACAAAATAAAACTGAAGAACTGTTGTTCTAAATAACTAACTGATGGAACTTAGAAGATTCAAGTAAATTAAAAAAAAATAGAAAAGTTTCTCCTAATTGAACTTTTTTGTACAAAATGTAGAGACCAGAATTTAAAAACAACTCATTTTGTTTTAAGATGAATACATGCCTACAAGTTAATGATCTAATCAGATTTCAGCGGTTCGCCTAAAGAACTGAACGAAGAATAAATTAAACTTAAATTGAGAGAAATTATTAATGTATAAAACACTCAAAATTCTACAATGGAATTGTCGATCTTTGTTAGCCAATAAAGCTAGTTTTGAAATGTTTCTCAGTTATAACGATATTGATATCTGCATTTTGAGTGAAACATGGATAACACCAAATACTAGCTTCTACATAACTGGGTATAAATGCTTCAGAAACGACAGAGCAGATGGATGGGGGTGGCGTTGCCATCCTCGCCAAAAAAAGATTATCTTGCTCAAGAATAAAATTTCCCCAAATCTCTAGAGTTGAGGGTATAGCATTGAAAATTAACTTATCGGAAAGCCCACCCTTGCTAGTTTACTCTATATATAATCCTTCAAATGCACAAATAGAGACCGATCAGTGGAATAGTTTTTTAGATTGCATGAATGGTAACTGCTATCTTAAATTGATAATAAAAGGGAACTCTCGGCATTAATTTGATTTACGTAACTAGTTATTACTGAAAGTTGATTGTACATTCAGCAATAAACATTCATCCTTGAAAGGAAATGACGGAATTCAATCCACACTGTCGGACTGAAATCAGAAAATTTTTTCAAGGAATGTTGTTTGTAACGAGAACATTGATATATTTAAAAAAAAAATCAGAGCTTTGAAAGAAAAATCATTCTACTTCATATACAGGAACAAAAGCAAATCATTTAAAACAAAAAACAAACTTTAATATGAAAAAAATTAGTTACCTCAATCTCAGCTCCATGAATTCAATGTGATCTGAAAAGTTAACGAATCATTAAAAAAATGTCCACATTATGTAAAATATTTCAGGTTATTTAGGAAATTCAGTTATGAATGTCAACATTAGGTAATCACGGTTTGTCATAACCCAGTGCTCTATGCAAAATCATCATAAAATAAATTAAAAATATTGAAAGTGGATCAAATAGTATCAAATATCAAGTTGCCAATACCTTACACTACTAAGATAAAATAAAAAAGGATCTGACAACAAAGAATGACATTATGAATCAGCTAATTCCACAGTTCTCAATATAAAATTGAAATCAATATTATTCAAGAGAAATTAAAAATCTTAGCATAGAAAAAAATCAGAATCTTTCATATATGAAATAAATATAGAATTGAGGTTAATGGCATGCAAACGAAATTAGAAATTCCGGAAAAATTTTGTCTGCGTGCCATTAACCTTAATTCTTTTATATTTTTTCTTAATGTAATTTTATCTTTTTTGTAAACTTCAATGATAGTGCTCAATGCAAAATCATCATGTTCATCATAAAATAAAACAATAGAGATAACAATTTGATTAGGATTCTTCGACCACGGACGGTGAGAAAAAATGGCAATCAAATTATATGAAGAAAAGATCATGAAATGTAAATTCAAACAAACATTAAGTAAAATAAATTACTAACATTTCTAATAAATCAAAAAACTTAGATGAGCCTCAAAATTTAGTAGAATTCATATACCAGGAGTAAGATAGTTATGAATAGACAAGGTTATCTTAAGAAATAAGCATTTTGAATTCATTGATAACAAATGATCCAACAAAAGGAAATCATATTGTGAGTGGACACCCCATATGTTACTTACATTGTCAATCTTATAAAATATTTCAATTCACAACCATCGCAGTTTAAATCTGATAAAAAGAAAAACTATTTCAGTGCATGGCGTCCGCATGCCGAAGTAAATTGATAATTAAGACATATCAGAGCTTTGATAAAAAAATTATTATTGATCATAAACACGGACCAAAACAAATCACTTGAAATAAAATAAATTAATTTTAAAATGAAAAATGATTACCTGAAATAATGAGGATTCCAAATATTTCTGAACATTATTTTGATCTGAAATAAAAACAGAAATAAGAAACTGTTGTGATAAAGAAAAAATATTACATATGTTAACTGAAATTCAGTAATGAATGTCAACAATTGGTAATCACAGTTTGTCATAACCCAGTGCTCAATGCAAAATCATCATAAGATATCCAATAATTCAAACGGTAGAATAATCAGAGCCCCAGTTTGAACAACAGAAAAATACTCTAATGATTGAAATTAATGTTATGAGAATTTATTCAAATATAAAATAAATCAAGCGAATCAACTCTAATAAAAACGAACTCAAGTTCCAAAATGAATCCATTCTAAGAACAAGTTTTATACGGCTGTCATTTGAAAAAAGAAAAATTAAACAAATAGTCAGGTGTCACAGCGATTCCTGGGCATTTGGACAAAAATAGCTTTGAGAAAAATATCATGGGATTTCATCAACACGGATCGAAGCAAATCATCATTTGGAACTAGCAAAATATTTTTGAATGAATGAAACCATAACAAAAAATCAATCATCCAAAAATATAAAGGAAAGGTTACAATTCCCAAACATTGCACAATAAAATATTCGATGAAGAAAGTACAAAAAATTTTAAACTGACGAAACTACAAAGATCCAAGTGGATTAAAAACAATGTTGAAAAGTTTCTCATAATTCAAATTATTTCTGGAAAAATGTTCAGAATGAAAAATTTTTACAACTCACCTTGTTTCAAGACAAATACATGCCTACAAGTTGATAATTCAATCTGAAAAGAAAAACTAAATTTCAATAAACAACAGTCAACGAGATATGAAAACTATTTAATAATTGGATAAATCAGAGCTTTGATAGAAAAATCATGAGACTTCATAAACACGGACCAAAGCAAATCATCATTCCATAATCAGTATAAAAAAAGATGAAGTTGTTGAAATCTAAGTAAGAATTTACATGTAACCATTAATCTCTGTTCAACTACAGAAGGCAACAAGAAAAAAAAAATTCATTCAAAATATCACAAGGATTACAACTAGGGATGGGACATCATCATCGATGTGATGTTTTTACCATAGATGTTAACTGATTTTCAACATCGCTGTTGCGGATAGAATATTAAACATCGGTTTCTCGATGTTTTATATATATTTATGGAAATTCAGCTATTGAATCATTTTTCAGTCAACTAGGTTTGTTTTTATACGGTTGATTTATATATTATTTAAAATCATGGATATGACTTGTCAAAAATTGTAGACGAAAACAGCGTCATACTCAGAATGAAGTGTACAATGAAAGTATGAGAAAATATACCGATTTTGCCATCAAACATTAAAAAAATAGCCCATTTTCTGTCTAACTGGAAATATTTGTGAGCCTTCTTTGGTACAACCAAAAATATTCCACACTGCAAAAAATCGAATTTCATATCCTCATTGATATACAAACATGAGCATGATTCCATATTTTGTTGTCACCCTGTATAGACAGATGGGTGAAATTAGTCGTCACAGTTCTGGTTGACGTCAGGAGAAAGTTATATTCGGGTTTTATCCCAATTCTGTGTTATGATAATTTTGGAATCGGTCGTTTACTATACAGGGTGTCAATTAATTACTTGTGCAAACTTCAAGGGGTTAAACTTTGCGTAATTTTAAAATAAAAAGTTCATATGAACGACTTGATTTCTGAGATAGAGGGCGTCCAAAAATTAATTTTACTTGATTTTGTGCTTTCCACTTTACACTAATTTGATGATTTTTCAAAAGAGTTGAGAACTGTTCAAAACATAGAAAAGGTATGTTATAAAAAATCATACCTGGGTGGAGAAAAATTCGATTTCATTAATGGAGTGAATCATCATATGAAATTAGTTAGAATAACTATAAGGCAAATAATTGCGTTTCGATATTTCAATATTCCACAAAAATACCAACCTTGAAATATAAAACAGAGGTAGTTCCAAAAAGAATTCAATCCCAAAGTAGGTATCAGATGGCAGTTCAATCTGAAAAATAAAATGAATCATAAAAAAAAAGACTTGTCTGGTGTGACTATTCTTAGATGGTGAAAAAAAAATCAGAGCTTTGAGAAAAAATCATATGACTTCATAAACACGGACCAAAGCAAATCATCATTTCATAATTAGTAAAAAAGAAAGACGAAGTATCAACTTTGTTGAAATCAAAGTAAGAATTTACATGTCACCGTCTGTCTCTTTGTTGGATTACAGAAAGCAACAAGAAAAAAAAATTCTATCAAAATATCACAAGGATTAAAACTCTTTGAATTTTCAAAAAACTTAATAATTCAACTGTTCAACATATAGGAAAGGTGCGTTATAAAACATCATACCTAGGTGGAGAAATATTAGATTTCATTAATGGGGTGATTTATCATATGAGATTAGTTACAATAACTGTAAGGCCAGTCCTACATTGGAAGCGGAATTTCACCAGACCAGACAGTCTGGACGGGTCTGGCTAGGTCTGAAGGAAACAAAAACAAAGAAAACGTACTTTCCTCCTACATTGGACGCAGTATTCGATTTGGTCTGGACTGCTCTGAAGATAATGAAATCGGGTCGGGTTGGCTGGCCAGACCAAATCGGCTTCCATTGATCTATATGCTTTATTGTTTGCTAATTAAATATTGTCAGCCAAAAGTTCAAAAGATATATATATATATATTGTAGGACTGGCCTAAGGCAAATATTTGCTTTTCGATATTTTAATATTCCGCAAAAATACCAACCTTGAATATAAAACAGAGCTAGTTCCAAAAAGAATTCAATCCCAAAGAAGGTATAAGATGGCAGTTCAATCTGAAAAATAAAATGAATCATAAAAAAAAAAGACTTGCCTGTTGTGACTAATCTTTGATGGTGAAAAAATATCAGAGCTTTGAGAAAAAATCATATGACTTCATAAACACGGACCAAAGCAAATCATCATTTCATAATTAGTAAAAAAGAAAGACAAAGTTTCACCTTTGTTGGATTACAGAAGGCAACAAGAAAAAAATTCTATCAAAATATCACAAGGATAAAAACTCTTTGAATTTTCAAAAAACTTAATAATTCAACTGTTCAACATATAGGAAAGGTGCGCTATAAAACATCATACCTAGGTGGAGAATTATTCGATTTCATTAATGGAGTGAATTATCATATAAAATTAGTTACAACAACTAGAAGACCAATATTTGCTTTTCGATATTTTAAGATTCCACAAAAATACCAACCTTGAAATATAAAACAGAGGTAGTTCCAAAAAGAATTCAATCCCAATGCAGGTATCAGATGGCAGTCCAATCTGAAAAATAAAATGAATCATAAAAAAAAGAAGGCTTGTCTGGTGTGACTATTCTTTGATGGTAAAAAAAATCAGAGCTTTGAGAAAAAAATCATTAGACTTCATAAACACGGACCAAAGCAAATCATCATTTCATAATTAGTAAAAAAGAAAGATGAAGTATCACCTTTGTTGAAATCAAAGTAAGAATTTACACGTCACCGTCTATCTCTTTGTTGGATTACAGAAGGCAACAAGAAAAAAATTCTATCAAAATATCACAAGGATAAAAACTCTTTGAATTTTTCAAAAACGTAATAATTAAACTGTTCAACATATAGGAAAGGTTGTCACGTTATTTTTTCCTTGACTATTAGATGTTAAAAGAAGGACACAAAGCGTATGGCAGCTGTTGGCCGGAGAACATTTATGGGCGTAGGTTCATTTGACTTAAATAAAAATTTGTGATCTTTTCTTTGTGTGATAATATGGGCGCCAATTAGTTTGGACACAATTTAGAGTTCTATTCATATAAAAACTAATAAACATACGAATGTGATCTCAGGATGACGGTGTACGAAATTGAAGAAGTAATCTCACTCTGGTTAACAATCTCTTTATTCAGGAAGGCGATAAACTTCAACATATAGATACTCACTTTTCTTCAAATGTTGTTAGTTGTTGAGAAAACTTCGGTGACAGTGTCTGGAGTGGTTGTTGAATCGAAGAGTCGAGAAATCTGAGATTATATGAAACGAAGAATTTAAGGAGATGAGAATAAAGGAATCTAAGAATACGATAATACAGGAATCCCTAAAAAATATACTTAAATCAGCAAAACAATTCGCTTAATTATTTTGAACTCACCTTCTAAAAAGGGATACACGAAAAGAATATTATAAAATTCCTTGGATAATATGTAAACGTGAATTAACAAATTCTCAATCGAGAGATAATGTCTGCATACTATCAGTTTCAAAGACAGAATGAATTAATTCGCGATAACAATATCCAATTCCAGACACCCCACCGAAAATTTTAATGAACAGATATCTATAAAGAAAAATACCTTATGTACAGGAAATTACAATATTCAACAAAAGATGGTATAGCGAATTAATTTGGAATAAATTATTTTTAAATAGATCAAGAGATGATAGAATCTAAATAAATTTTGGGATTGTAATTTCAAAATGTTACAAGGTGCGTTATAAAACATCATACCTAGGTGGAGAAATATTAGATTTCATTAATGGGGTGATTTATCATATGAAATTAGTTACAATAACTGTAAGGCAAATATTTGCTTTTCGATATTTTAATATTCCGCAAAAATACCAACCTTGAAATATAAAACAGAGGTAGTTCCAAAAAGAATTCAATCACAAAGTAGGTATCAGATGTTAGTTCAATCTGAAAAATAAAATGAATCATAAAAAAAAGACTTGTCTAGTGTGACTATTCTTTGATGGTAAAAAAAAATCAGAGCTTTGAGAAAAAATCATATGACTTCATAAACACGGACCAAAGCAAATCATCATTTCATAATTAGTAAAAAAGAAAGACGAAGTATCAACTTTGTTGAAATCAAAGTAAGAATTTACATGTCACCGTCTGTCTCTTTGTTGGATTACAGAAAGCAACAAGAAAAAAATTCTATCAACATCACAAGGATAAAAACTCTTTGAATTTTCAAAAAACTTAATAATTCAACTGTTCAACATATAGGAAAGGTGCGCTATAAAACAACATACCTAGGAGGAGAATTATTCGATTTCATTAATGGAGTGAATTATCATATAAAATTAGTTACAACAACTAGAAGACCAATATTTGCTTTTCGATATTTTAAGATTCCACAAAAATACCAACCTTGAAATATAAAACAGAGGTAGTTCCAAAAAGAATTCAATCACAAAGCAGGTATCAGATGGCAGTTCAATCTGAAAAATAAATATTATAAAAAAAGACTTGTCTAGTGTGACTATTCTTTGATGGTGAAAAAAAAATCAGAGCTTTGAGAAAAAATCATAAGACTTCATAAACACGGACCAAAGCAAATCATCATTTCATAATTAGTAAAAAAGAAAGATGAAGTATCACCTTTGTTGAAATCAAAGTAAGAATTTACATGTAACCATAAATCTCTTTGTTTGATTACAAACATACAACTAGAAAATATTTAGTCAAAATATCACGAGGATCACGGCATTGAATTTTCAAAAAAGATAATAACACAACTGTTCAGAATATAGTTAAGGTGTGTTATAAAAAATCATACCTAGGTGGAGAAAAATTCGATTTCAATAATGAAGTGATTTATCATATGAAATTAGTTACAATAACTGTAAGGCAAATATTTGCTTTTCGATATTTTAATATTCCGCAAAAATACCAACCTTGAAATATAAAACAGAGGTAGTTCCAAAAAGAATTCAATCCCAAAGCAGGTATCAGATGGCAGTCCAATCTGAAAAATAAAATGAATCATAAAAAAAAGACTTGCCTGTTGTGACTAATCTTTGATGTAAAAAAAAATCAGAGCTTTGAGAAAAAATCATAAGACTTCATAAACACGGACCAAAGCAAATCATCATTTCATAATTAGTAAAAAAGAAAGACGAAGTATCAACTTTGTTGAAATCAAAGTAAGAATTTACATGTCACCGTCTATCTCTTTGTTGGATTACAGAAGGCAACAAGAAAAAAAATTCTATCAAAATATCACAAGGATAAAAACTCTTTGAATTTTCAAAAAACTTAATAATTCAACTGTTCAACATATAGGAAAGGTGCGCTATAAAACATCATACCTAGGTGGAGAATTATTCGATTTCATTAATGGAGTGAATTATCATATAAAATTAGTTACAACAACTAGAAGACCAATATTTGCTTTTCGATATTTTAAGATTCCACAAAAATACCAACCTTTAAATATAAAACAGAGGTAGTTCCAAAAAGAATTCAATCCCAATGCAGGTATCAGATGGCAGTTCAATCTGAAAAATAAAATGAATCATAAAAAAAAGAAGGCTTGTCTGGTGTGACTATTCTTTGATGGTGAAAAAAATCAGAGCTTTGAGAAAAAATCATTAGACTTCATAAACACGGACCAAAGCAAATCATCATTTCATAATTAGTAAAAAAGAAAGACGAAGTATCAACTTTGTTGAAATCAAAGTAAAAATTTACATGTCACCGTCTGTCTCTTTGTTGGATTACAGAAAGCAACAAGAAAAAAAATTCTATCAAAATATCACAAGGATAAAAACTCTTTGAATTTTCAAAAAACTTAATAATTCAACTGTTCAACATATAGGAAAGGTGCGCTATAAAACATCATACCTAGGTGGAGAATTATTCGATTTCATTAATGGAGTGAATTATCATATAAAATTAGTTACAACAACTAGAAGACCAATATTTGCTTTTCGATATTTTAAGATTCCACAAAAATACCAACCTTGAAATATAAAACAGAGGTAGTTCCAAAAAGAATTCAATCCCAATGCAGGTATCAGATGGCAGTCCAATCTGAAAAATAAAATGAATCATAAAAAAAAGAAGGCTTGTCTGGTGTGACTATTCTTTGATGGTAAAAAATCAGAGCTTTGAGAGAAAAATCATAAGACTTCATAAACACGGACCAAAGCAAATCATCATTCCATAATTAGAAACAAAAGAAAGACGAAGTATCATTTGTTGATATTGAAGTAAGAATTTACATATAACCATTAATGGCTGTTGAATTACAAAAGGCGACAAGAAAATATTCAATCTAAATATCACAACGCATATAATTTTTAAAAAAGTTAATAACTCAACTGCTCAGAATATAGAAAAGGTGAGTTATAAAAATTATACCTAGGTGGAAAAAATTCGATTTCATTAATGGAGTGATTTATCATATGAAATTAGTTACAATAACTGTAAGGCAAATATTTGCTTTTCGATATTTTAATATTCCGCAAAAATACTAACCTTGAAATATAAAACAGAGCTAGTTCCAAAAAGAATTCAATCCCGAAGCAGGTATCAGATGGCAGTCCAATCTAAAAAATAAAATGAATCATAAAAAAAAATTCTTGTCTGGTGTGACTATTCTTTGATGGAGAGAAAAATCAGAGCTTTGAGAAAAAATCATATGACTTCATAAACACGGACCAAAGCAAATCATCATTTCATAATAAGTAAAAAAGAAAGATGAAGTATCACCTTTGTTGATATTGAAGTAAGAATTTACATGTCACCGTCAATCTCTCAGTTCGATTACAAAAGGCGACGAGAAAAAAAATTCTATCAAAATATCACAAGGATGAAAACTCTTTGAAATTTCAAAAAACTTAAAAATTCAACTGTTCAACATATAGGAAAGGTGCGTTATAAAACATCATACCTAGGTGGAGAAATATTCGATTTCATTAATGGGGTGATTTATCATATGAAATTAGTTACAATAACTGTAAGGCAAATATTTGCTTTTCGATATTTTAATATTCCGCAAAAATACTAACCTTGAAATATAAAACAGAGGTAGTTCCAAAAAGAATTCAATCCCAAAGCAGGTATCAGATGGCAGTTCAATCTAAAAATAAAATGAATCATAAAAAAAAAGACTTGTCTTGTGTGACTATTCTTTGATGCTGAATAAAAATCAGAGCTTTGAGAAAAAATCATAAGACTTCATAAACACGGACCAAAGCAAATCATCATTCCAGATTTAGTATCACCTTTGTTGAAATCAAAGTAAGAATTTACATGTCACCGTCAATCTCTCAGTTCGATTACAAAAGGAGACAAGAAAAAAAATTCTATCAAAATATCACAAGGATTACAAAACTCATTGAATTTTCAAAAAACTTAATAATCCAACTGTTCAAAATATAGGAAAGGTGCGTTATAAAACATCATACCTAAGTGGAAAAATATTCGATTTCATTAATGGGGTGATTTATCATATGAAATTAGTTACAATAACTGTAAGGCAAATATTTGCTTTTCGATATTTTAATATTCCGCAAAAATACCAACCTTTAAATATAAAACAGAGGTAGTTCCAAAAAGAATTCAATCCCAAAGCAGGTATCAGATGGCAGTTCAATCTGAAAAATAAAATGAATCATAAAAAAAAAGACTTGTCTGTTGTGACTATTCTTTGATGGTGAAAAAAAAATCAGAGCTTTGAGAAAAAATCATAAGACTTCATAAACACGGACCAAAGCAAATCATCATTTCATAATTAGTAAAAAAGAAAGATGAAGTATCAACTTTGTTGAAATCAAAGTAAGAATTTACACGTCACTGTTTATCTCTTTGTTGGATTACAGAAGGCAACAAGAAAAAATTCTATCAAAATGTCACAAGGATAAAACTCTTTGAAAAAAAACTTAATAATTCAACTGTTCAACATATAGGAAAGGTGCGTTATAAAACATCATACCTAGGTGTAGAATTATTCAATTTCATTAATGGAGTGAATTATCATATAAAATTAGTTACAACAACTAGAAGACCAATATTCGCTTTTCGATATTTTAAGATTCCACAAAAATACCAACCTTGAAATATAAAACAGAGGTAGTTCCAAAAAGAATTCAATCCCAATGCAGGTATCAGATGGCAGTCCAATCTGAAAAATAAAATGAATCATAAAAAAAGAAGGCTTGTCTGGTGTGACTATTCTTTGATGGTGAAAAAAAATCAGAGCTTTGAGAAAAAATCATAAGACTTCATAAACACGGACCAAAGCAAATCATCATTCCATAATAAGAAGTAAAAAGAAAGATGAAGTATCACCTTTGTTGATATTGAAGTAAGAATTTACATGTCACCGTCAATCTCTCAGTTCGATTACAAAAGGAGACAAGAAAAAAAATTCTATCAAAATATCACAAGGATTACAAAACTCTTTGAATTTTCAAAAACTTAAAAATTCAACTGTTCAACATATAGGAAAGGTGCGTTATGAAACATCATATCTAGATGGAGAAATATTCGATTTCATTAATGGGGTGATTTATCATATGAGATTAGTTACAATAACTGTAAGGCCAGTCCTACATTGGAAGCGGAATTTCACCAGACCAGACAGTCTGGACGGGTCTGGCTAGGTCTGAAGGAAACAAAAACAAAGAAAACGTACTTTCCTCCTACATTGGACGCAGTATTCGATTTGGTCTGGACTGCTCTGAAGATAATGAAATCGGGTCGGGTTGGCTGGCCAGACCAAATCGGCTTCCCATGTAGGACTGGCCTAAGGCAAATATTTGCTTTTCGATATTTTAATATTCCGCAAAAATACCAACCTTTAAATATAAAACAGAGGTAGTTCCAAAAAGAATTCAATCCCAAAGCAGGTATCAGATGGCAGTTCAATCTGAAAAATAAAATGAATCATAAAAAAAAAAAGACTTGTCTGGTGTGACTATTCTTTGATGGTGAAAAAAATCAGAGCTTTGAGAAAAAAATCATAAGACTTCATAAACACGGACCAAAGCAAATCATCATTTCATAATTAGTAAAAAAGAAAGACGAAGTATCACCTTTGTTGAAATCAAAGTAAGAATTTACATGTCACCGTCTATCTCTTTGTTGGATTACAAAAGGCAACAAGAAAAAAATCTAATCAAAATATCACAAGGATAAAAACTCTTTGAATTTTCAAAAACTTAATAATTCAACTGTTCAACATATAGGAAAGGTGCGCTATAAAACATCATACCTAGGTGGAGAATTATTCGATTTCATTAATGGAGTGAATTATCATATAAAATTAGTTACAACAACTAGAAGACCAATATTTGCTTTTCGATATTTTAAGATTCCACAAAAATACCAACCTTGAAATATAAAACAGAGGTAGTTCCAAAAAGAATTCAATCCCAATGCAGGTATCAGATGGCAGTCCAATCTGAAAAATAAAATGAATCATAAAAAAAAGAAGGCTTGTCTGGTGTGACTATTCTTTGATGGTGAAAAAAAATCAGAGCTTTGAGAAAAAATCATTAGACTTCATAAACACGGACCAAAGCAAATCATCATTTCATAATTAGTAAAAAAGAAAGATGAAGTATCACCTTTGTTGAAATCAAAGTAAGAATTTACATATAACCATTAATGGCTGTTGAATTACAAAAGGCGACAAGAAAATATACAATCTAAATATCACGACGCATATAATTTTTAAAAAAGTTAATAACTCAACTGCTCAGAATATAGAGAAGGTGAGTTATAAAAATCATACCTAGGTGGAGAAAAATTCGATTTCATTAATGGAGTGATTTATCATATGAAATTAGTTACAATAACTGTTAGGCAAATATTTGCTTTTCGATATTTTAATATTCCGCAAAAATACTAACCTTGAAATATGAAACAGAGGTAGTTCCAAAAAGAATTCAATCCCGAAGCAGGTATCAGATGGCAGTTCAATCTGAAAAATAAAATTAATCATAAAAAAAAAAGACTTGTCTGGTGTGACTATTCTCTGATGGTGAAAAAAAAAATCAGAGCTTTGAGAAAAAATCATAAGACTTCATAAACACGGACCAAAGCAAATCATCATTTCATAATTAGTAAAAAAGAAAGACGAAGTATCAACTTTGTTGAAATCAAAGTAAAAATTTACATGTCACCGTCTGTCTCTTTGTTGGATTACAGAAAGCAACAAGAAAAAAAATTCTATCAAAATATCACAAGGATTAAAACTCTTTGAATTTTCAAAAAACTTAATAATTCAACTGTTCAACATATAGGAAAGGTGCGTTATAAAACATCATACCTAGGTGGAGAAATATTAGATTTCATTAATGGGGTGATTTATCATATGAGATTAGTTACAATAACTGTAAGGCCAGTACTACATTGGAAGCGGAATTTCACCAGACCAGACAGTCTGGACGGGTCTGGCTAGGTCTGAAGGAAACAAAACAAGAAAAACGCTTTCCTCCTACATTGGACGTAGTATTCGATTTGGTCTGGACTGCTCTGAAGAGAATGAAATCGGGTCGGGTTGGCTGGCCAGACCAAATCGGCTTCCCATGTAGGACTGGCCTAAGGCAAATATTTGCTTTTCGATATTTTAATATTCCGCAAAAATACCAACCTTGAAATATAAAACAGAGGTAGTTCCAAAAAGAATTCAATCCCAATGCAGGTATCAGATGGCAGTCCAATCTGAAAAATAAAATGAATCATAAAAAAAAGAAGGCTTGTCTGGTGTGACTATTCTTTGATGGTAAAAAAAATCAGAGCTTTGAGAAAAAAATCATTAGACTTCATAAACACGGACCAAAGCAAATCATCATTTCATAATTAGTAAAAAAGAAAGATGAAGTATCACCTTTGTTGAAATCAAAGTAAGAATTTACATATAACCATTAATGGCTGTTGAATTACAAAAGGCGACAAGAAAATATTCAATCTAAATATCACAACGCATATAATTTTTAAAAAAGTTAATAACTCAACTGCTCAGAATATAGAAAAGGTGAGTTATAAAAATTATACCTAGGTGGAAAAAATTCGATTTCATTAATGGGGTGATTTATCATATGAAATTAGTTACAATAACTGTAAGGCAAATATTTGCTTTTCGATATTTTAATATTCCGCAAAAATACCAACCTTGAAATATAAAACAGAGCTAGTTCCAAAAAGAATTCAATCCCAAAGCAGGTATCAGATGCAGTAAAATCTGAAAAATAAAATGAATCTTAAAAAAAACAGAAGGCTTGTCTGGTGTGACTATTTTTTGATGATAAAAAAAAATCAGAGCTTTGAGAAAAAATCATAAGACTTCATAAACACGGACCAAAGCAAATCATCATTCCAGATTTAGTATCACCTTTGTTGAAATCCAAGTAAGAATTTACATGTCACCGTCTATCTTTGTTGGATTACAGAAGGCAACAAGAAAAACAATTTATTAAAATATCACAAGGATAAAAACTCTTTGAAATTTTCAAAACTTAATATAATTCAACTGTTCAACATATAGGAACAGTGCTGCTATATAACATCATACCTAGGATGGAGAGAGTAATGAATGGTCCCACTTTTTTCAAGACTTATATATTAATATTATGAAATTAGTCTGTTTAAAATACTTGCTCAACTACTTATTAAACATGTGCATTTCATCTCACTATAAATATAAAATGAAATGTATATAAGGATACATTCAAATACAAATCAACAATTCAAAGAGTAGCATGGTAATTTTTTATTGTTGAGTTCGAATAACTGAGCTATGATCATTTCTGTTTATTTAAAATTCATTGTTTATGACATACAGGCATCTATTAGTAACAGAATAAAATGGATAATTTCTTATATAAGATAACATACCATGCTGATGTACATGCAGAGACCCATAGCAGTAGTGAGGAAGATATATCGTCATGAATCAAGGAATTGAACCTGAAATAGTAACATATTAATCAAGAAAATATGAACATTTCCCCAAATCTTACCCTTGAGAAATTGAAGACAGGAGATCATGAATATTTCAAATATTCATTAGAAACTTCACACTTCATAAGTCAGATGAATTAATTAGAAGTCCCAAAATTGCCAAATATATGGTTCCACGGAAAAGGGTTTTGAACTTACCTCAATAAGTTGACATAACAAGAACATCACTTGATAAATATTATTAGACCATTCAACCAGTATTAGAATACATATATACCTGACATAATAATTTGAGATTTATCAATCATCATCCCTGTGAATATATACAGCAAACATTCTAACATATGTGGTTGAATGAAATTTCAGTTTTGACAATATACTAGATGTAAATGAAAACGAAAATAACTTTATGAAACTAACTCTTTTATATTTGCTGTGCCTTCCTGTAAAACCAAAAACATTATTATGATGAAACAGACAAAGTAATTTTTAACTTTTATTTTCGTCAACACATAAAAAAACATATTATTTCTTTGCTGGAACTTTCTTGGCAACTGCTTTTTTAAGGTCAGCCCTCCTTTTCAGCAATTTTGCTGTCCTTTTAACTGGATGACTTTCGGGTAGTGTGATCTGTAAAGAGGTTTAATTTCATTACAAAAACGTATATCTCTATTTAGTTTCTTCAATGTTGATCGCTTGATCAAACAATTCAATGCCCGAAGCTCTGAATTACATCAAACAATTCATTGAAGCATAATGTGACTCCACAATCTTTACACAAACTTAAAAAATTATTTTATGTTGGCTGATAGTTCAAAGATGTTTCTTACCCCACGTTTTTCAGCGAGAAGTTCCTCCCTCTTCAACTTCCTTTTCTGTGCAGACAAAATAGCCTGGCGTTTGAGAACAGCGCTGTATGGGTTGAGTCTCAACATAGCTCTCGTGTTCTTTAGTGGGTTCAGACGTACACTCTTACGTACGATCTCCTTTCTGCAAATTAAAATATAACAATATAAAATCAGTTTCTAAAAAATATTTCACAATAAAACAATGCAATGTACCACATTTCAGCAGTAATTAATATAACCATCGTGAATAAAATCACAATTTCAACTTACTTGGGAGCACGAAGGACCTCTCTTATCGAGTCGCATTTCAGGAGACTGGAAAGATCAGTGTTTGCCATTTTGGGTTGGGGTAAAGAATATCCCTTCTTCTCTCCAGAAGGAGTTTTGTAATTTCCAAAGAGTTTTTCCAATCTGCTGAAGGCAGACTGGGTCCATATTACAAAACGACCAACATGGCCACCAGGGGCGAATTTCAAAAGATTTAGCTTTTCTACATCCATAAGATCGATTCCAGGGATGTTACGGAAGGCCTTCTTCAATCCAGAATCCTTGTGGTAAACAATCAAAGGTCCTTTCCTTTGGATACGTCTGCGGTTACGCATCTTTCCTTTGCCAGCCCTCATTCTCTGGCTTTTATAAACCTAAAAAAAAAATTCGCATTAAAAAAAGGTATTTATTACAAACAACTTAGAAATAAAATCATTTTATCTCTTCTATTGATTTTTATAGCTGTGGTTCAATTCAACAACTATTAAAAAGCAACATTAAACAATTCTTCAATCTCACCTTCTTGACGTCATCAAAAGCTCTGATCCTCCTCAAAAATGAAACTGCCTCCTTGGTTTTTGTGAATTCCTGAATTTTATCTGATACGACCAGAGGAAACTGAGCAATATTCTCGATCACATGACCTTTGGACATCACAATAGCTGGGATACCGCTGGCAGCAATGGCGGAGGCCAAAGCGTAACGCCTCTGGTTGATGTTAACCCTACGGTGCCACCTACGCCATGGCTTAGTTGGAGCGAACATGCGTCCACCTCTGCACATATTACCGAAAGCACCTTGACCAGAACGATGGGTACCACCTCCTCTTACACGCGGAATACGAGCGACAGCTCTTCCAGTTCCCCATGACTCGGCAGATGTCTGGTGACCTGAAAATTGAAATGAAGATATAGTACATAAGAATACACAATTTGATGAAACTAATTCTAGGATATAATGAAGATTCAATAAAGAGTTTGTCTAAATAATAAGGTAAAATAGTTCACAATCAATGGAACTAAATAGCACATTATAACATGTATGTTGAGGTACCATCGGTAAAATTGGTCATTTACTTGAATACATGTTTTTTTTTTTTGTTTGGTTTACTTCCACTCAGTTTTCAACATGTCTCTTTAAAACGTCTTTTCAATATTCTTTGTTCATTATTCGATTTAATAAAAATAATAATTTAAAATCAGTTGAATATTATTGAGCACTGGGCAGAATCATTAGATTCTGATCAGTGAAGATAAGATTTATTCCTTTTAAGAAACAAGACGATCTCTTATTCAATAATCAAATCTAATTACAGCATTACGAAAATAATGAAAATATCCTCAACTTCATTCATTTCTTTTGTCAAAGAGTGTCAACATGTTTCTATGGTATAACTTGTGTCAAGTTGTTAGGACAGTGAGTGCCATGCTCCCCGGTAATATTACTGCAACTTTCATGTTGTGAGAACGAACTTAATAAGTATCCGGACATCAATAAAAATTCTAGCATATCTTTATAAGAAAAGATGGTTTTCCTAATAAAATGATCAGGAAAAAATTTCATGAACACAAACTTATAACGGAACAAATAATATAAATTAAAACCCAATAAAAATAGCAAAAAAAAACTTTGGACAGTAAAAAAAAGGACCAACTATATAAGAAATAGCTTCACTTAAAATAATCCGTTATAGGTATCAGCAATACTTAGTAGTAGTAAAAAAACAAGGTTCTATAGGTTAACAATAATGATCCTCCTGTCAAAGTTCAAATTTTGGATTGGATTATAAAAATTTCTTCAGTATGAGTGAATCAAATATATCTTCAAACTAAAGAATTGTGGTATGAATGTACTTTATGATCAATCTAGGCAACTGATCACTGTTGGTTTCAAGTGTTATTCCTTTCATATCTCTACATAGATTCTGGGTTAAAGGTAGAGAAGTGGGTCTTTTTACTGTGAATACATATTTTAATAAAGATGGGCTTGAAAAATCAAAATTAAGTTGGCAATGGCTGATCTAGATATATCAAGTTGTAGAATCGAAGAAGTTGTTCGAACTGAAAATCACTGGCTGCTGCTAAAATGTCATTTGGCTCTTGACTTCGTGGAATTCTCATAACAATTACAGAGGAACTCAGACATACTATATTTACAACCTATGCATATTTTGATTATCAAGATACGGTTCCAGTATTTATTACTATTTATATAATTTTTGCAGTGATAAAGTGCGCTCAACTTACTTACTGCACATTTTGAGATGAAACTCAGATAAATTTTATAGATGTGAACTTATTCTGGGCTTAAACACTTTGATGAGCTAATAACTACCTTACTCTGTTCCTTTTATGTGATTGTGAATCTTATATATGGTTTTTTCTATATAAGACTGGTTAACAATTTCTGAAATGTACTAAATAGAAACAAAATAGAGTTTTAACCTATTTGGTATCAGATTTACGTACTTCAAAGAAGGTATTTTTCAAGGGTACAATAACTCATCTGAAATATATTGAAGAGCACATGGTTGTTGCTCAAGAAATGCTTTTCATGCATAAAGAAGAAGTGCTTATTTTTCTCTATTCTTCATAATGATAACCTTCTTAATTGACTTCAGGATACTAAAAATAATATTCGATTGTTTCACACGGAAATTTATCTCTCCAAAATTTAAAGGAGAAAGAAATAGGAAATAATTCATGTTAAGGTAATAGAAAATGAAAAATGTACAATAATTTGAAACATACTTCTGCAGAGAATCAGTATAAAATATCAATCATGTTAAGGAATAACTTTTATCATGAAAGAGAAGTTATAACCAAGCACAGAAATCAATTATTCGGTTTAAACCTCTTCTTTCCTCTCAAGCTCAATTTCACATTTGTTAGTAGCCATAAAGAAAAAAAAAATACAATCATATACTGTTTCCATAATGAAAAATAGAGTATTTCAGGTTTATTTTTGATTGCTGCATTAGTAATCAAACATTAAAAATTTGCAGAATTAAATTAACTGCACCTTTTACACAGATGAAGACCCAACATAACATAATGTTGGACAAACATAACACAAAATAGCACCAACTGAATTATCACTGGAGTTTTTAATCTTTGATTGTAAAGATGGGTTTAAGGAATGACTCATCCACATGGGTGCAAAACAGTACATTTTTTAGAATATCAGGTTATTTGAAGAATCCTATACAATGTATGAAATAGTAACTTACCAGCTTTCTCACTAACACAATAGGGCTGCCTATGGTTCATAGACACCTGCTGCTGAACGAATGATACAACATCAGGCCTGATTGGGGCTTTGAATACAGCAGGAACAGCAACTTTAACATCCGGGATAAGCTTTGCTTTCTCATCAAACACACTAATGACAGGCCGCTGGTCATTGAGAGCCTGAAAAAAATAAACATCAATTACAATCCATATATGCCAGGGTTAGAGATGACTAATGGAGAAGTAGCAATTTCCTAAAATTGTTAACTATTGGACGCTTCCTATGGAGAAAATTTTTCAGGCATAAGCAGCACAAAGAGAATTTAAAAAATAAATATTCACACTTATATTACCATTATAATATTTACAAAATTTGAATTAGATACGAATATAAAGAATGGACTGAAAAACGAACTAAAATAAGTAATACAACGATGCAAATATTCTGCGGTCACTGAAACACGTGGTCTTTCATAAAAATTCGGATAAATTGAACTAGCAACACTTTTATGTTTATATTTTCAAGTATTAATTGAAGTTGAATAGAAAAATAACTGTAATCCTTACCATTTCGAATATTTTTGCAAGTATCTCTATCTCCCAATTGCCAAATGATCACCACGGTTTACTACCTCACCATGAAAAGAAAATGGAATACTTATGTCGGGTCTACGTAACCACAAAATATATTTCCGATCACCGACAAGGATCACAGAATTTTCATTTATTCATGAAATAATAAATTAAAGGAAAAAAAATTTTAGATGATAAAAACATTGACATTATTGACTAATATTAAAAAAAAAATTTAAAGAAGAAATTTTTGACTAAATTCAATTCTTACAGTTTTGATTACTCTTGCGCTGATTCACCGGCATGAATATAGCTGTTAGAAGCTAGGCAACTTTGCCATACCACCCAAATTCTCTGAAAGATATGAATGCCTTAAAACAATATGAAATTATAGATGTCTGGCAATGTCTGGTAACTGACATTTTTTTTGAAGATGATATTTTTATGCGATGTATTACACACGATATAAAAGGGGCAACTATCGGTCAAATAATAAATTTTTTTAAAGAGGTAAAACAATATCGGAAATTTGAAAAGCGCTCATGATACATTTGAATCAAAACAGTTTTTTTCCCAAAAAAGAGTCAGAGCATATTTTCAGATCACCGTTGATATCAAAGCCATTAGTTTAAGTATATTTTTTGCCAGCAACGGTTTATGACGTGGAGATTGTCGAGTGTGGGCAAGCGCGCCTAGTACTGTCGACTATCTTCACGCCAGTCTTCTCTGGTTTCTGAAATAACTATCGATGGTAATAACAACGTGCCTGACATGGCATGAAAGTTAGGTTAAGTTGAATTTGTTGAAGTGTGTGAATGAATTATAAAATTTTAAAGTTTACCCAGAGCTATAAGTATGGGTGTCAGAGGATTCACAACTTATATGGCCAAACATTCGCACATTTTCCACGAATCATTTGAATTGAAAAATTGCTATTTAATCATCGATGGCAGTGGAGTTGCTATCAATTTGTATGTTTGGCATACCAGATCTAATGATCGTTTCGGAGGTGACTATGATAGTTACGCTAAAACTGTTCACAAGTTTTTCAGTTTACTCCAAAAATGTAACGTTACACCTATAATTTTATTTGATGGTGGCTATGAGAATCGTAAAATGAAAACTGTTTTCCAACGAATGAAGAGCCGCATATGTTCCATTCAAAAAATGAACAGTACATCAGGAAATAACATCAAAATGTTTCCACTGTTCACAAGAGAAATATTTCAAGATATAGCAATGTTGCTGGGAATAAGATGTCTGAGAAATGAGCATGAAAGTGATAGTGAAGTAGCATGCCTAGGAAGATATTTAAATTGCCCTATTCTTGGATACGACTCAGATTTTTATTTCTTTGATTCTCTTTACATACCATTCGATACATTTGAGATGAAATCAGTGAGTCGTTATTTGAAAGAATCTAAAACCCATGAACATTACATACCTTGTGAAGTATTCAGAATGGATAATTTCCTCAATTACTTTGGTGGACTAGATAAAGTGAATATACCTTTACTTCCAGTACTCCTGGGAAATGATTATGTGAAGAAAAGTGTGTTCTCAGCTTTTTATAGGCATATAAAATTGAAAAAGTCACGATCTGAAAACGAGCAACAGAGACTTATAAAAACTGTAATAAGTTGGCTTCGCCATGAAACATTGGAATCTGCTATTTCAAAAATATTAGGACGGTTCAAAGAAAAAAAAAGGAGATTCATATCTTTCAAACTCCATACTGCCATGAAAGGTTATCTTCAAGTGAGCAGTACCTTAGCAGAACATTTAGAAGATATTGGTGTAACTTCAAGTGAAGAAGAGTTTCTTATCGATGTTTTCAGTATTGAACCAACATGTGATGATGAAGATGAAGTAGGAAGTGATTCTGTTAGTGACTGTGATAAATCTGAAGTTGGTTCTCAGATGAGTGATATATCAGATTTGAATGAACCTCACAGTGATGTGAAAGATCTAATTTCTGATTTCGAAAAATTCGGCACTCTGCAAGATGAGGATTTGTGTTTTGTTGAAAAATTTAGGCAATGCCAACTGCCACAATGTTTCTCTGATATCAAATGGAGCAATACCTATTTCTGCATTCCTCTGGTTGAAAATTATTGTGATCCTAATAGTCACAAAATAAGCTTGGATATTTTATGCTGTATTCATAAAATTTTGAATCCATCAACCCAAAAACCACTTACTTGTATTTTAAGGACTGAAGATAGAACAGTTAGAAGAGAACGTCAGAATAGAAACCCGGAAAATCTCCCTACTTTATCCCAGATTCAAATATTAGATGTGAAGGATCGTATTTCACAGTTTTTTGTTATCATAAAGGTCGATTCAATATATTATGAGTTTTTAGAATTGTTTCCTAGTAATTGGCATTTATTTCTGTTATCTATATTTTATTGGAAAAAGAATAGTAAAAAAATAATTGATACATCGTATATTTATTCATTAATTATATGTGCAATCTATTTGAATATTGTTGATTCTAAAATTGGATTAATCAGATCTCAGAAGGCCTTGGAAAAAAAATATAATAAAATTGATTCCATGACATCAGGAAACTTTGTACCTGCAAGAACAATCAAGGAGTCATTAAATAAAATTGAACGTGATGAGAGTTTCTCCTGTTCGAAAGCTATGCTAAATTATTTCAATTTGCAGCCAAAAAAAGGTATCGATAAAAAACTGAATGAAGCCTCTGTGGTGGGTTTTTTTTCAGAATTTCAAAGTTGTGCCTTACATATCAAATACCTGAATGCTCTTCTGAACTGTCCATTCGAAAATATATTATTCCATAAATTTTTTAGTGGAACCTTTTTGTATAATATGGTTGTTGATTTCAGAAGAAGACCCAATTTGAAATCATATCTAGAAATTCTATTCAAAGATTGTAAACATTTCAAGTTTTGTCTGGAAATGATTTTAGAAAACATGGAGCCATATTTTGGTGAAATTCCTGAAAGTGATGCTAAAAAAAGGAGGAAGAGGAAAACGAAGAATAATAAAACTGAAGATGATCTTGATTCATGTATAATGGAATGTTTTAATGATTCTGAATGACTATGAATTAATTATATCTATGATAAAACAGTTTCGGTAGTGAATAATTTTGTGTCGCCTCTCCCTAATAGCTCTGTCTCTCTCCTTTCCTCCTTTGCATTGTTCGTCTTTTCCTTCTTCTTTTTCTTCTCTGTGGTGTGTGCTAAACCTCTTCGTCCATCCTCATCATCATTTGCTTGTACCACATTAAGTTTCCATTCGTTCTTTTATTGTCAAATTCCACCAACTTTCCTTAATTTGTATCTCTCAGTTTCTAATATATTGTATTCTAGAAGCCACACTGCATTCTCAAGAATTTTAACTAATCCTATATAACCTTTCTTCTTCAGCTTTCAGCCTTGAGTTAGGAAGGACTTTTAAAACTGTATCATGCTATGCCATTTTGGTTCGAGGTTTCATTTTTGATCACAGTTACAAATATAACAAACGAATTTCTGCTTTAGATTCCTATGTATAATTTTCAATATCCTTTTTGGTTGTTCGATCTTCAGGTGTGATATTGCCCGAAATATCTAAATTCTCGATTTTTTAAGACTTTGCACTAGTTTTTTCTCCTCTGTGCCTTTTATCCTAAAATATTCACTTTTAATTACATTCACACTTTCCTGCAACTTCTTTAATCCTCTTTTAGAGGATACAATGGCATGTTGGTGTTTTATCCTCAACTTATAGACCCCATTCTGTAAATTTTCCGATTTCTTTAGACATAAATTTTAATTAAAGAAGAATGCATCCAACCAAGGTAGGGAACAATTCTGATAAAACATTTCCTTTTCCACAAAATTCTGTTTTTATTTTCTTATGTTCTTTAACAAAAGCATTAATGCTTCTTGAAAAGGAATGGCGGTCTCAAGGGGGGCAAGCTGACACCTAGACTTCACAAGTATTACTTTAACATTGTGAAGTTATAAATACCCCGATATACGAAAATCACTATCTATCTAGTATCTCAAAAGCTTCATCAAATCAGTCAATAAGTACCTAAATTCTCTTCAATTGGTGCTCTTGTTCCTCGAACACAGTGCTTATATAGGGTCTTTCACGAGGAACCTCACCCATATTTATACGGGAAACTACTGAACGCATTTTCATGAAATTCATCACTTATAAGTATTTCACGATGCTGATGAAATCTAAAATATTTTCAAGGCATGAGCACCTCCAGTTTTTCCGGAAATGACGTCAACTTCCGTTTTTCAAATTAGAACACCATTTTTTTTATTGCAGAAATAGATTCCTTAGAAAATTTCAAGTTATTTTGATGCAACATTTTTCAGTTTTGGTTGGAAAATTCTCTCTGAGAGGCGAAAAAAATCGGAAATAGAGCTCCGCTGAAAAAAATCGGAGGTTTTTGGATGGAATATATTCATTTTTTGGATTTTTCAAGATGTAAGATTGATGTATCCACTTTAAAAATCGAAATCGCGATTCATGATACAGGGGGTGAAAAAAATCACTTTCAAAGTTAGGGATGACAAAATCTTAAAAAATCATTTTTTTTTAATTAGAACCTCATTTTTTTATGGCAGATATTGAATCTACGTTAAAAAATAATGTGAGTGTATGCATCACACCCTTGCCCTAAAGTGGATATTTTCTGAGTTATTCACAAAACACTGTTTTTCGTCTTGAATTTTCAGCTATTTCTTTTCCCTTCACGCCAAAAAGATGAAATTTTCAGGAACTGTTACCTACTTAAACCATGTTTTAGATTCTACTACCCTAATATGTAAGAGAAAAAAGTTACAGGTTGTTCCTAAATAGATGGCGAATTTGGATTCGAATTTGTATCGGAAACCTCTTTATTTCAACTAATCGGCCATCGGTTTTCTCTCCAGTGATAAATAAATAATTCCTTATGAACCATATGCAAAAACTTACCATGTTTTACATTCTTTTTTTTAATGATAGATATCATTAATTACATCTGCCAAATTCCTCTTTATTCAGTAGCATTTTGTGTTTACTATTAATTTGGTGGTAATTCGTATTAAGTTATAAAATCAATCACTATGCCTAATTTTACCAATGAAGATTATTTAAATCTCATTCTACTTCATGGAGAATGTAATATAGTTGTAGATAGAACGATTCGACTGTTCATAGAGAGGTTTCCAGACCGACCCAGACCAACGAGAGATACCATTAACAGAACCATGACATACTTGAGAAATGTCGGATCTTTCGTTAAGAAAACTATACACAGAGAAAAAAGTGTAGTAGAAGATGAGAACAACGAAATTACAGTTCTTGCATATTTGCGTGTGAATCCTCAAAATTCTCTCAAAGATGCCGAGATTGCTCTGGGATTAAAAGTGTTTGAGAATATTGAAAAAAACATAAAATGCACCCATATAAATTCAATAGGGTACAGCATTTGAAGGAAACTGATTTCGTCAGGAGAACAGAGTTTTGTGAAGCTATGATGATTCGATTTCAAGAGAATGAAAACTTTTTGGACTGTATAATTTGGACAGATGAATCTAAATTCACAAAAAATGGTTCTTTCAATAGGCATAACAGTCATTATTGGGATGAAGAGAACAACCACCACTTCAGACAATGGAACTTTCAAGAGACCTGGAGTTTCAATGTTTTTTGCGCCATCAAAAATAATGCAATTCTCGATGTTCACATTTATGATGGGACTGGTAAGATAGAACACTACACATGTTTGCATTATTTAAAGAATGTTCTCCCTTAGGAGATAGATATTCTGACATATTGACTCAAATAATTGAGCTGCTCGTACAGAACCATAATGACTTATGGTATCAACAAGATGGCGCGCCTCCACACAATTCACTCAATGTGTCAAATATCCTATAAAGGCTATTTGAAGATCGATGGTTGGCGAACAATGGTCCACATCTTTGGCCACCACGTTCTCCCGATTTAACTCCTTTAGACTATTATGTTTGGGGTAGGATAAAAAATATTGTCTACGCAACTCCCCTGACTGATAAAGAGGACTGCATAGAACGAGTCAGAAATGCATTCAGGTTTGTTAAGATTTTTAGATTCTTATTTTGGAAACTCAATTCGGTTTCTAAACACTTTTGCAGATCTCTTCCTCCCGATGAAATGAGAAGAGCAACGCACGAAGCATTCCTGAGACGTATAAATAAATGTCTAGAAATTAACGGTCAAAACTTTGAGCATCTTCTCTAATTATAACTGCGAGAGTTTGCCATGGTTCTCCTAATAGTAACTTGAAGTCGGTTTCAAGAAGGGGTGAAAAATCTACAGCATGGTTCAAATAACAGTTCCTGAAAATTTCATCTTTTTGGCGTGAAGGGAAAAGAAATAGCTGAAAATTCAAGACGAAAAACAGTTTTTTGTGAATAACTCAGAAAATATCTACTTTAGGGCATAGGTGTGATGCATACACTCACATTATTTTTTAACGTAGATTCAATATCTGTCATAAAAAAATGGGGTTCTAGGTTGAAAAAAATCATTTTTCACGATTTTGTCATCCCTAACTTTGAAAGCGTTTTTTTCACCCCTGTATCATGAATCGCGATTTCGATTTTTAAAGTGGATACATTAATCTTACATCTTGAAAAATCCAAAAACCTCGAAGTTATTCTTGTTTCAGGGGAGCTCTATTTTCGATTTTTTTTTCGAATTTTCCCGCTCAGACAGAATTTTCTAACCAAAACTGAAAAATGTTACATCAAAATAACTTGAAATTTTCTAAGAAATCTATTTCTGCAATAAAAAAATGGTGTTCTAATTTGAAAAACGGAAGTTGACGTTATTTCCGAAAAAACCGGAGGTGCTCATGCCTTGAAAATATTTTAGATTTCATCAGCATCGTGAAATACCTATGAGTGCTGAATTTCATGAAAATACGTTCAGTAGTTTTCCATCTAAATATGGGTGAGGTTCCTCGTGAAAGACCCTGTATTTTTGTTTTCGAAAAACTAATACTTCTGTAGATATGATCTTTCATAATTTGAATAAATATTCGGTAGAGTCTGTCTTTGTGAATCTTACAGTTTTCAGGTAGTCACTATGAGCACGTTCTGGGTTCTAGCCCTGGACAGACCCAAATTTCAAGTCTGGCATTTTGTGGGTAACATTTAGTAAGTAGCTATATACTTGGGGATCCGAAGAAATATACCCACTGCTTTTTTATTTTGAAATAATTATTGCATTTAAACTGAAAATTGATTTTATGCATATGGTATACTCTAACGAAAATTTACCCCATAAGTCAAATATACTATACAGGGTGTCTCAAGTTCGAGTGCCTATTAGACGTTTCTGGAGAACTAGACATATTTGAAATCTGAAAATGAAAATTGGGACTATGATATTGTTCGAAGTTCTCTACACAGCTAAAATATTTTCGGAGCCCAAAAACTTCCGGTTATACAGGGAGTGAAAATAAATTCGACGAAAAAATTTTTTTTCAAGTTTTCCATTCCTGGTATGATCGAGTATTCAATAGTGAATACATTTCTGTTAAAACCACTGTTTTAAATCGAATAGTTTTCAAAATATCCAAAAAAAAACTGGAAAAAAGTCAAATATGTTCAGTCAGTAATATGTTCATTATTCTTATATTAAATATCTTGAGCTTAAACCGTTTTTACAACATCGAAGAGAAAGGATGTGAAAAAGTCATGCATCTTTTGGATTTCAAAAATATCATCACAGGGTGTTTCAAATTTTGTGTTGAAAATTGTGATCTTAAATTGGCCATATAAAATTGTTACATAAAATTTTTATACAAAGATGACTATAATAAAAGAATATTTCTAGAAATGTGTTATATAAATGAAAATATGAACAACATCTACAAAAATCAGATATTAAAAATTTGAATGTTATCTATGAATACCTACTTTCTTTAAACGTCACTTAATTTAGTTCATCTAAGATAATAAATTGGCAAATTTAATATTTCAAGTTCTTATTAGTTTTTCGAATAATCTTTTGTATGTAAGTAAGCTATTTTGTAATATTGTGCTCAGCTTCTTATATTCATTGTTTCCTCTTTAGCATCCTGAAGAAGAACTAAAAAAAAGTTCGGAACGAGATGTTTTACAACTTTGATTATTGATCAATCCAAACATTGCCGAATACCCAAATAAATTTCATCAATAAAATAAAGGCAAATCAAATTATATATTCTATATATAAATATATATAAAGGGTCCTTCAACAAGAACTATAATAAAACAATATTTCTAGAAATGTGTTATATAAATGAAAATAAGAACAACATCAAAAAAAAAAACAGATATTAAAAATTTAAATATTATCTATGCATACCTACTTTCTTTAGACGGTTCAGAAATAATGGTTTTGATGTGGGAAATGAAGAACGTGGAAGACCATCAGGTACCATCGTCTGACTCAAAGTAAATGAGCCATGAGAAAATGAACATACTGAAAACCTCCTTGAACTATTTAAAAAAATATATTTTTTTGAAAATTTCTGTACACGTCAGAACATTGCCAAAAAGTACCACATGACCCACTTCTTCTATTCAAAAAATTTAGAGGGTTATGGGGATGGCACAGGGTGCAACAAAAATCCATTCAAATTTGGTAAAAGCGAAACAAAATTGATCTGTTTCAGTATTTGTTGCCAAATACAAGGATTTTTTTCATGCTTTTGACGCCTAGTGTTTATCTACTCTACTGAAGATTTACTATTTTGGCTATAATGGCCTGCACAAAAAAGTAAGGTTGAGATTATGATATTGTTCGCTATATTTTACATAGCTAAAATATTTTCGAATTAAATCGATTCTGTCCGTCCATGAGAAAGATGATTCCCAACCGAAATGGTCAAAAGAACTGAAATATGAGAGTTGGTTTGAACACTTGAACATCTACGTTTATTTCTTTATCCGGTCAAATCGGCTCAGTAGTTTCGAAGAAACAAGAAATATTTTTTTTAAATTGTTCTCTTCAAATGAAATTTCCTTCTTTATGCAGTTTCATCATAGGTACTCATTATTGGTTCTTATTTGGACACAAATTTTTAATATGTCTGTTTGAATTGATATTTCATCTGCAAATTTTCTGTTTGAGAAGTTTTTCTACCTGAAACTGACTTCATTGGTCAATAAGGTACATTTCTCAAATTGTACGAGAACAAAAGGGATATGGGAAATGTACCTGCTGTAAGCCAGTGCCTATATAAATCGATTGTTTAAAGTATTTCTTTTCCGAAAAATGCTATAATAGAAGGTACCGTTTGTTGTTTCCACCCTCTTATACTTCGTTGCAATAAATCATTTGTTGCCTATCTTTTATTACCATTGATGAAATATTAATTAGTTATCCACAATCAGACGAGCTTTGTTCTTTGTGCTATGGTAACAGATTGTTGTTCGTCCGTTGAGTCTATATTGTATTTGATTGTTCCATTCACAAATGATCATTTATTAAATGAAATCAAGTAAGCTGATGACGAGATATTGTTGATGATGGAGCTCGTGTTTAATGATTGTTTGGGCTATTACCATCATCTATTGTGGATGTAATGATTTCCGACGTTTCGATAGACATCTTCTATCTTTAATAAGGAGAAAAGTAAGAAACCTTTTGAAAATTATCAATTTTCAAAAAGTCAATATTGACAGAAGTCATGAAAGAAAATGAACGATGTTATATACTCATCTGTGATATGATGATCTTTTTAAGTTGGATCGAACTATCGGCGTCCAAACTTCTGGCAGATCTATAGATGGAGCACTCATGGAATCAGGTGTTATTTTCATAAATGCTGCTTCTTTGATTTTTCTTCTTTGGATATTATTGATGCTTCATCCCACTTCATACGATGATTCTCATCTACAGCATGTTGGACCAACCTGGATTTGTCGCTGTCTAGTACTCGTAGAAGCTTCTGATGTTCTTTTATTCGTACATTCAGAGGGCGTTTAGTTTCTCCGATGTATAATCTTCCGCACTCGCAAGGTAATTCATATATGCAGGTCTTTGTCCTTTGTGTCTCATTATTAGGCTTAACTTTTGTAAGTTTAGCTCTGATAGTGTCTTGAGTTTTAAATGCAGTCGTTATGTTGTATCTATTTCCAATTCTTCTCATTTTCTCTGACAAACCTTTTACATAAGGAATTACGGTTTTAATGGTCTGATTTATATCTGTTGGTTCAGGTTGACTTTCTCTTGTTCGTCTAGCTTTTTCTAATATCTTTTTGGGGTAGCCATTGCTTCTAAGAGTTTTCGAGATATTATTTATTTCTTCATTTGAAAATAACACCTGATTCCATAAGTGCTCCATCTATAGATCTGCCAGAAGTTTGGACGCCGATAGTTCGATCCAACTTAAAAAGATCATCATATCACAGATGATTATATAACATCGTTCATTGTCATTCATGACTTCTGTCAATATTGACTTTTTGAAAATTGATAATTTTCAAAAGGTTTCTTACTTTTCTCCTTGATAAAGATAGAAGATGTCTATCGAAACGTCGAAAATCATTACATCCACAATAGATGATGGTAATAACCCAAACAATCATTCAACATCAAGTAAGCTATTGTCAAACTAAGTCACATGAAAAATAATTTCATTGTCTGATTTTCTGTGTTATTCTTCAGAAGAATAAAAAAAAATCTAGTGAATAAAATAGAAAATTATACAAATGTGCTTTAAAGTGATATAACTTGACGAGAAAAAGGTGTTAAACAAAAAGTTATATGCATGCATATACAATTAATTGATGCAATAAAATTGCTTAGATTATAGAATATTTTTTATTATATTATAAAAAAATTATATATAATTTTTGAGATTTATTTAAAATTTAAAGAAGAAGTTGAAGAAAAAATACAACCTAACCTATAATTCAGTGGAATTTCTTTCAGTCAAAATCTACCATGAACCAGCAAAGCTCATTTATTTAATCATTTATTTTCATTCCAGTAAGTATTCTGTTTCAATTTTGTGTTATTTTCAAATTAATTCCAAAATGATTAACAATTGTAGCGTATACAACTGCAAAAACAATAGTTTCAATAATCCCAACTATCTTTTTTCTAAATACCATTAGACACAGACAGGTGAGTGATACATATAGTATTGTAGAAAATGGTGTTTATTAAAAGCTCCGTTATTTGAGTAGTGCTTCACTCAATTAGTTGAGATATCAGCAACCAATGGAATTTCAGGAGGTTTACGCCTACTGTCGTCATTTCTTGACGATTCGTTGAGATATCAGGAACCAACGGAATATCATAATTTTTTCCTTCTGGCCGAGTTATCATTTTTACCGGATAAACAATTAAATTTCCTGTATAAATCGAAACCGATACATAGTTTTGCTTAATTATTTCATTTTATTTTACTATAGCTAAATTGTCGCCCTATTTGTTTGAGTTTGATGTATTAACTTGGATTTTATTCATTGTTCAGTAATGAAACCTGAATAATATTGCAGGGCTTTTGACTTTGATTTCACAGGTAACCTCTAGATAACACGGGTCTTCGACTGTCTTGGTAGGTTTGCCTTTCTACCTGAATAGTAAATAATAGCTGACGCCTGAAGCCAAATACCAAATTTCTTTCAGCAGTTCAGAAACTCCGTTCATAATGAAAATATTTATAATTTTTCTTCAGCTCAACTTGGCAACCTTTACAAATCAAATAAATTACATCTCTATATTTATAGGAACATCACATTTATTTCATTCATATGAAAGGCGAAATTTGAGTTAAAAACAGAAACTTGCAGATTTCAAAAAATAATACATTTGTAGACTAAGAGCTCAATGTCATGTGGCGGCGGCCATTTGAACTTCCAATCAGAAGTTTATTGGCGCCATTTATTGATTACTTATTAAAACAATCGGGATATTAGAGTAATTCTGTCTGTGCATAGCTTGCACATTAAAAGTCCACACTGACGAGCCCTGTGTGTGTGACAGGGACGGAACACATAACTGGGAATATATAGACATGAAATACCACACTACACGCGACGCAACTATCCAAAAACATCTGATATTCTGTACAGTAGAATATTCCATCAGCTATTAGAAATCGAGGACAAACATTGCCATTCATTTTCTGCAACTTACAGTTTTTGAGGATTTTGAGATTTTATAGCTAGAGGAATTTGTTATCACCGACACCTGTATACATGACGAAGAAATCGCGAAGGAAAGCGATGTGGAAATTAAAGTTATTCAATAATGAAAATCGAAAAGTATATTTATAATAAACTTATATCAGTTTTGATAATAAATTATATATTGAAAATTGTATAAACGCATTGAAGAAATAATGCAACATAATATATAAAAGTCAGTGTAAATATAGGAATAATATTGAATTGAACAAAAACAGTTTTTCATGCTTTTGACGTCAATGTAACTACTATAAAGTAGAATAAGATTTTGGTGCTGTCCCAACTGAAATGAATAACGAAGTGAAACATTATATACAAAGAACAAAAATCATAATCTATTAGTATATAACTTTAAAGTCTCAGGCCCCAAGCATGAAGATGAGAAAAGTGAAATTTGTTTAATTCGACAGCTATGCTATTGCACAACCCCGATTTGAATGTTATCTCAAAAATCAGTAATGCTATCGTGTCCGGGTCTTAAGATATTGAATGTGAAAGTTTTTTAGCAAACATCTCCCTTTCTATTGCTTGAATAAGATCTGCACCTATTACAAAAATTGAGCGTAAAATTCTCTACAACTTTTGTTCGAACTTTTGGAGCGTACAGTCCCTCATGGCTTAATGCAAGGTAAAGCAAGAGTTAATTATTGAACAAGGTCCATTAGTTATGAAATAATTATTAATTCTTTATATTTAATTCAAATTAGTAGCTTAATAATTTATACATAACTATAGTATATTATTTATTCTGGATTATATATTTCAATTACATAAATAAAAAATTTAGTAGGGAAATATATTTAACACATATATTCATGTATCATTAAATATGGATTATCATCAATTAATGAAAATGCGAGTTTAAATATTGAAAGAATTTTTGTTGATTTGAATTAAAATGAAATTATAAATGGAAGCTAGTATCTTCTCCTTGTCGCTAGAAAATGTTCGATCCTTTGTTATCATCCTCATTATCGGTCATATTCACCTCCAAACCTTCTAGAATTTCTGGATCATATGCGATTTCTTCATCGGGTTTGTTTGGATATAGTGTAAGGTTGAGGCAAACTTGTCGAAAAGCTATAGAAAGTAGTAGCCCTGATTTTCTGGGATGGCACAGGATGCAACAAAAGTCCTTCAAAAATGCATAAAACTTGGGAAATGTGAAACAAAAATTGACCTGTTTCAGTATTGTGTTTGTCAAATATTTTTTTTTGGAGAAAATGAATTTGTCCCATAATTTTGACGCGCACTGTTTATTGTCAAATAGACGCGCACTCTATATTCCTCTCTATTCCACTCTAGTTCCTCCAAATTGGGAATATTCTCGTTTCAAAAACAATATATATAATGTCATTGTAACATAAAATAAAGTAACTAAAAAATATATTCCAGAATTAATATTATATTAAAGTCTTTCAAAAAAACTTTGTTTTTTAATTGCGGCCACACCTACCACATGACAGCATTGACAGTTAGTTTTTTGACATATAAGTTGTAGATGCTTTGGTAATTGTCACAATGAAAATCGCATTAAACTATTGAAAACCCAGTATAAAAATGGTGGTTCTGTTAAAATTACTACATTCCGTAAAACTTGTGATATTTACGGACAACATAATCGACTTTCTGAGACCGCTATTAAGAGTTTGGTCGCTGAATTTGAGTCGACCGGCATGGTACAAAATGAGCCAAGACCAACGCGTGTTCGACCGGGTCGTTCAACTGAAAACATCGCAGCCGTGAGTCACAGTGTTGAAGAAGATCCAAATTTGTCAGTTTCTCTACGTTCTCAACAGCTGGAGTTATCCCAAATCACCACATGGCGAATTTTGCATAAGGATTTAGCATTGAAGCCTCACAAGATTCAACTAGTGCAGGAATTGAAGCGACCTACCATTCACATCGCTGTATATTCACTCAATTTCCTCTGGAACGCCCAAAAACAAAAAGCAAAATTTCACGAAAATTCATCGTGTGACCCAACATCCCGTAAAACTCAAAATCTGTGATGTGATATCCGAAAAAGACCTGACATTTTGCCATTTTCGATGAAAGACTTTACTTCTGTCAGCGTGGTTGTGGTGAACATATGCTAGATATCATTTTTCATTCATAATTGCTGAACAATAAAAATTTGAATCATCGTCATCAATACTTTTTGTTTTATTTTGTTTTGAAAAACAAAGTTCTTGATGGAATACTCTTTATCTGAATATTAATTAATGAATGAAAATGATATAAAGTTACCATCGCTCCAATGGTGCAAGCTAGTCATTATTGACGCATGGTAATCTCAGAGAATCGAGACCTCAAGTGCAACTGTGGACTGGTGTCGAGATGACAGCACACTCATCAGCACAGTGTGGCATTGACAGTCTTGAAGGAGACTGCCAGTCTTAACAAATAATGTGATGAACTCTCCACACATGTCCAGAAAGAGCGCCATCTATATCTTGAAGACTGGAACCACACTCACTTTCTCTGCAGATCCATACGACAACATATAAATTCATATACTACCAGTGGTCATCGAATGTGTTTACATTCTTCAAAGTATCACTGGCGAGATGAGGGGATTCGCTCGCCTATTAGTCCTATTATGAACGGGATAATTAGTGAGAAAAAAATGATTTCATCTAATACCTTTGAGCCGGCACGGACAAAGCAATATATTAAAAATGAACGACAATTACGACAAACCATCGCTCCAGACTCGTGCTAGTCATTATTGACGCATGGCAATCTTAGAGAATCTTAGAGAATGGACAGTGGTACTTTGATGAAACACACTCGATGACCACTGGTAGTATTTGAATTTAGGATGTCATATATGTGTGTCACATAGCTTAGTGGATTATGTATCGTATATATGAGTGTTGTATCTTAGTGGAATAAAGCCTTGACCTTTGACGTGGAAACCCGAAATGTCGTAGGTTCAAGTCCGGGCCAAGTCTAAAATTAACAGTGCTGTGCCTAAGGTGGCGTAAGGACACAATAATAAAGCCTACACAGAACACACACTGGGCCATCAAACTCGCACAAGCTTGAATTGGCTTCTGAGGGGTGTACATTGATATATGTATACCTAGGTAAGCCAGTATAAACATTAACATATGAAACATATACATATAACATATACTCTCGTATGGACCTGCAGAGAAAGTGAGTCTGGTTCCAGTCTTCGAGATGTAGATGGCGCTCTTTCTGGATATGTATGGAAGGTTCATCACATTCTTTGTTAAGACTGGCAGCCTCCTTCAAGACTGTCTGTGCTGATGAGAGGCAGTCACCTCGAAACCGGTTCACAGTTGCACTTGAGGTCTCGATTCTCTGAGATTACCATGCGTCAATAACGACTAGCTCGCATCACTGGAGCGAGGGTTCTTCGAAATTATCGTATCTCTTTGATATATTGCTTTATCCGTGCCGGCTCAAAGGCATTAGATGAAATATTTTTTTTTCTCACTTATTATAACTAATTGATAATTAGTAAACACATAATGGGCATTGTTCTTCATGAGTTTCCAGTAAATAATTAACTTCATACAACGTAGTGATAAACGTAACACGTACTCGGCCTTGCACCTCTACACCAAAAACGGTTGACCGTATGAAAAAATTCCAACAAAAGTTATAAAAAACTGTGTGCTCTACAACTTTCATAATAGGTGCGAATTAAATTTAAGCAATAACAAGCGAGATATTTACAAAAACCTGATTTTTATGAACTTGAATATTTTAAGACGCGGATATGATAGCATTTGTGTCTTCAGGGAAACAAAACAAGAATTTATACCCCTCTTTCAACGCAATACAAAACCGAATAATTCCACAGAGGAGGTACCAAAAAGTACGGAAAGCGTTGGAGTCCAAGTATCAATCTTTAGTTAGAAAAAAATGTGTTTTCATCGATAGGGTCCGAGACTTTTTGAGTGATATATAAAACAGTAGAGGTGTCTTAGTTGGAACATACCCGAATCATCCATTCTTCCACAAAAAATATAGGATATAGAAATACGGTTTTCACATAATCATCAATGATATGTTCAACCAAAATCCATAATATTTCTTAGAGAGTATTTCACCAGGTTACACAGAATCGCCATAAGGAATCAACAATTAAATCCTAAAATTCTCACAATTATATGTTTTTCTCTGTAATAACTCTTCATAGTAATTCATTTACATCCAATTCACAGTTAAGTTCAATCACAAGTGCCACTGAATGTTCGAGTGTTCACTTCTCAGTAGCCTCATTAGAGTTTCAACCTTTTGCCGTCACTTATTCTCTCATCAACATTCTCTTTATATTCATGAAGACATTAATTTAGCACAACACATTCACATAGGGGTTGATACAGTTATTTGGTGTTGATGAAAATTTTGCAAACCTCCATTTGGAGGGTAGGCCTCCTGTCATCCATAATAGAAATGAGGGTTAGAAGAACCACTGATGCTCCTTGGAGGATCACCTCCATCGTTCCGGAGAAAAGTGTGGTGCGAATGAACATGTGGGTAGTGGACCACCTCGGTGAAGACCTCTATTGGCACTGGATGTAATGGAGCTGTTGGCACTGGATGCGGTGCCGTCAAATCGATGTCGGCATCTACTTCGCTGATATCATCTGTAAAGCCATTCGGAAGGGTATTGTCTGAGATGTTTGTAGTTTGTGATTTTGAATCACTCCTGGATCTTTTACGTTGGATCAGTAATCTACCAACAAGAATCGTCAGGCAGATCACAACTCCAGATGCTATGCTGATAATTAGGTACAGAACATACAGTTCCCGATGATCTGCAAATTAAGAGATGCATTTAAAGGATGAAAAAGTGGTAAAAAGTTAACTTTGAAATGATCAAAATAAAGAATTGTACCAAAGGATGCATCAGCTACGGTCAATAGATCAATAGGCCCGTAAATAAAACCCGTAGATCATCAAGCCCGCAGATTATTAAGCCAGTAGATCAATGAATCTGTAGTTCAATAAGCCCGTAATTGGCCTCGTTGGACAGCGTATTCATTTTGCTATCTGTTCCTTATCAAATATTCTGGCCATGTGGAAACATAGAAGGTCAGCTTTTGACAGTCTTTAATAAATATAAGCCTTTGTACTAATGAAGAACAATGGCAAACACAAAATATTTAATGGAAAAAAAACAGTTCTAAACAGTTTTCTCGTATTTTGGCAGCAAAAGTAATCCTAAAATCTACATTTTTTGCAATATAAACTGTCATCTGGCCTCTGAACATTGATTGGGGAGAAAGAAAGTTTATGTCCCCTTTTGAAGTAAAAAAGCAAGTACATGATAACAAGATGTTGAAGTTATCTTTAACGCCAGCAGGACAAAGTCTTAAATTTCTGCAAATAAATTTTATTTTAGAAGCTACCAACCATCATTGCGTTCAAATATGAGCCGCATTAGCTAGAAGAAAGTTAACATGTAAATATACAGTATGGTAACCAATTATGGAATAAAATTCTTTATATCATTATTATAGAAAACTATCGAAAATGCTGAGATATGTTTGAATTTAGGTGTGCGTTACCTAAACATAAATTCAATCTGCCATACTCGGTGTCCTTTTTTTAAATGAAATACTCTGTGTATCTGTATATTTTTTAAATCCCCTTGGTGAACTGATTTTAACAAACTATATTGAATACAATACAAACGATAATCAATAACTACTCTTCAGAAATAAATTGAAATAAACTGACAAAACACATAACATACAATATCCACATTATTCATTGATTACCTCTTTCATATAAAAAATAAAGATAATCTTTATCTTATTATTATTTTTAGCAAATATACTGCTCGAAATTATAGGTTTCTTTAATTTTTATTACTATAGTTAATCTTTTTAGCTTTCAAATAACACTACCTGGAAAAACACCGTTTACTAGAAGTCAAATAAAAAAAAGTAAAAAAAAAAAAGAAACATGCTGTAAATGAGAATTATCTAAAAAAAAAGACACATATAAAAAGAGAAACTTACAAGAAGGAAAATGAGACACCATTTATGAATTTAGCTTTTAATCCCATCAATTGGGTTGACGGAAGTTTGTGGTTTGTTCGAAGTAACGTGAAGAAGTCTTCAAACCACAGATAAGTACAAATTTGAACAAGTTTTTAGAATTCGGTCAACTTGACACTTTCAAATTTTATCAAAAGCAAATTTTCTGCTTTGAAAACGGCAGGTGTCTGTCGAAATGTTGGTAGCAAGAACAATAAGAGTAGTTATTGCCCAAATAATAATTCTACACTAGTTACTGGAAATATTCACGAGATTTATTTCAAAAAAGCACAGCAACCTTGAACGATTCCAAATCAACCCGTTGAAGAATATAAAAATACTGGTAAGCAATCTCGAAACAAGGATCAAGAGAAACTTAAAACTGAATTATCCTTATTCAGAAGCCTTTCATGCAGAAGTCCAGGTGAAGATAAGAGGTGAAAGCAAAACAGAGCTGGATCATCAAGATTAGAAGCGACGTCGAACTTTGAGCTGTTCGAAATTCACCTGTTACTTCAAATGCCGAACAAATCTGTTCTAGGGTGAACCGCTTCGCTTGATGATCTGTTTATTTTGGATCATGCGACTGACATGTGAGCGACTTTATCGTCAGCAGTGCAGACAAGGGGTTCATATGTAAATTGGAAAATGATGATAACCCCGCCGTTCACGAGGTCGGATCGAAAAGGACCGAAACCATCAAGAGATATATTGGTGAAACCGTAAACCGAATAAGGCAGTAAACATCCCATGAAATTGGCTAGGATTATTCAAACGCTTTTTGAAAACAATCATTGAACCATTGCTCGAACGCTTTGCCAGTTTTTCATTTGATTCTGAAAGCCACTCCATCCCTCTTTATGCGGTTGATTCCGTTCCGATGGCTAGGATTTGGGTCCTATTTCGTTGTACTGTCATTATTTTCAAACACCTAATTGTAATTGTGAAATTAAGCAAGAAATCTCAACCAAGATCGACCCACAGTAAGCGTGCTATGTCATAGAAACAGAAAGGACAGACTGCAGTGTCGTTATATTCTTCAAGCAGGATGAAATTTATCCTCAGACATCAAAGGACGATTACAATGTTCCAGATTTTTTACCTTACAAACATTGGATAGGACCAAGTCCAACGATTTAGCACTAGAATTCAGAATGCTGTTGAACTGCAGAAGTTCACATAGAGAAAAGGTATCTAAAATATTAAAATATTTTGATTCCATGTTCAATGGTTCGAGATAAGAACCATCATCACAAAAGTCCCATGAAGTGGAGGAAAAATTGAAGTCACCAAGTATCAACAACATTCCTCTCTCAAAGTGTGGTCTCATTCTCAATAAATTAAAGGCAAAAACATCAGCACACGCACTATCCCCTAATGGTATATATACACAAAAAAGAAATATCGGCTGTTTATCGACACTTATCTTCACCCAAACATCTTCCACATCACACTGAAAGTCCGGCAAGTGAACAGGGTCGAAACAATTCCGCCTCCAAAGTTCTTCCCACTTTTAACTGGACAAAGATCTCGACGAAAAATACTGTATTGAGCAATATCCACCAATTCACAATGACTGACACCTGTATTTAGCTCTTTCAGTCACAAATACAAGGCCATGGAAATTAGCCATAAAATTATTCTTGATTCTTGAAGTCCATTACTTTGGTCTTTAAACCTCGTAACTTCTGGTAATATACATCCAGAGATATTTTGAGGAGATAACGATATAATAAAAGGACAGTATTAATAGGGGTCTACATTTATTCAATTCAGAATGATCCGTTACATGGATAATCTTAGATTAATAATCTTTTCGCACCAAGATACTGTCATTCTTGGCCCAAACGAATCTGTAATTTTTCTGTTTAGCAACAACTCTTACTTTTAGGAACAGAATTTTGTTAGAAGTAATCAAATATTCACCCATATAAAGTCTACAGTTCAACTCCTCGATTTCCAAGGCAGCTTTTTTATCATTAATCTCCAAACGTTTGCGCTATAGGCTGCGAGAAAATTATCCCTCTTAATTTTTTAGTTTCGTAGGCACTCTTCTTATATTATCCAAAGATTCCACGCCAACAGGCAGATTGATGAAGTTTACAATTTTTTCAACTATTTTCAAAACATTCTCTCCAGACTATTCGGATACGTTTTGAATTTCAATGTTATTCGAACGACCATGCTGTTCAAGGGTACTTATTCTAGCATTCAATTCGGTGACTTCCTGTTTGAGCGTGATATTGTCTCTCTCTCTCTCTAACTTGGCCATTTTGGCCACTACCTCAGTGAACTTACGCAGTTTTGACTCGAAGTCACTAATCTTATCTGAGCAGAACTCACGAGCATTCTGTAAATTTCTTATTTCGAGTGTTGAGTAAGATACGGTTTCAGAAAGTTCGCCATTCCCTCTGGAAATAACTGCATTGGCAGTAGAAAAGCGTTTATTGGATGATACAGAAGGGGATCATCCACTCGATCGGACAGTGCCATCCCTGTCGATGGACAGTGCACGGCAATCGGTACACCTTCAGCCTATACCCGGTGTAATCTTAATTAAGGATAACTGCGACTTCGAATCATCGCAACAGAAGTAATTTCCGTGTTAACAGCAACCGCAGACACCACTGCATTTTAGTTCTGGTGTTTTCTTGTTTATGATTTTTCTACAGGTGTTAAATTCCATTGTTCACATCATAAAACCAATTATTATCTAAAATGATTAACAAACACCCCCATCAGGGTCCACAGAAGCACCTCCACCGATGACAAGTACAAGATTACCGAATTTTTTGTATTCAGATCGACACTTTATTTGATATTTATTAAGATCACGAAGCGAAAGAAGTCTAACATATTCGATGTTAAACCCTAATATTGCAAATAAAGTTTTCGTCACACAACTCACAAGTACCGGGATAACATCCGATGAACCACCAGAGAAGTCAGTGGTCGTGGTCAGTATCCGACGAACTAGTATTGAAGTGGATAAGATTCCATCAACACTTAATTGTTTCTCGTGTTCACACGTTTTGCTTGCACGGTTAATAAAAAGCAAATTACGTTAAAACTGCACCTTTGGGCATCACCAAGAATTATATTCAAGCGATGCACTCAACAAGCAGTCAAACCAATAATTGCAAGCCGGATAAGATTGATAAGAAACTCATGAAATAATAAGAACATTGTAACTTCATGCTGAGCATATCATATTTTCCCATCATATGGAAGTATGCTGAGGTTATAATGATACCTAAACCTGGTAAACCAGAACACAATGTGAAATCATATAGGCATTCAAGCATTCTACCAATCCAGGCTCAACTCTTAGAGAAGCTGCTTCTTAAACGGTTGAAACATGACATGGATATGCACCAAGTACTACGAAAGTACCAACTAGGTTTCCTAGAAAACCACTCCTCAGGTCCATCACATCGTGAACACCATCTCTACAAGCCTCGAAGAAAGAAAATTTTGCTTATAAGTATTTCTGGACTCATCCTAAGCCTTCGACCAGGTCTGGCACAACTGACTGCTATACAAACTCAAACAACTCTTCTAACAACCATATTACATGAAGTTTTATCTAGCAGACCGTTATTTTGCTGTGAAATATGGTAGCAATAATCACTCCTTCCAAAGTCCAATCCGGATTCCCACAGGAAAGTATTTTGGGACTACTTTTATACATCATCTAAACTTCAGACATAACGGAAAATGAGGGCACTACCATAGCATCGTTTGCAGACGATATAGCCCCACTCGTTTTTGAAATTGCCGAAAGAGCTTCCAAACAATTAAAAGAACACCTGGATGACCTTGGGGAGTAGCATCGAAAATGACTACTCAGCATCAAGTTCGAGTAACATTCACTACAAAAAAAATGTTCTTTTATCAAAATATTCGATAATGAAGTACAAGTTGATACCAAAACCATGGCATTTAGACCAGGGTCTCACCTGAAGACAACACATCAATGCTAAGAAGAATGAAATGAATCTGGACTTACGAAAAATGTATTGGCTTATAGTCAGAAATTGCAAATTGAATCTTCAAAATAAATTGCTAACTCACAAGGCTATCATCAAACCAATAAGGACTTATGTCATTCAAAACTCTGGGTTTGCGCTAAAGCATTAAATATTTAGATCGTTTAATCAAAAATACTACGGTCATTGCTTAATATCACTTGGTATGTCTCCAACCCTACCATCAATGATGATTTAAGAGTTCCATACGTCACCACAGAAATAGAAAATCACTTGAGAAATTCTCAGAAGCTACAAGGACATGCAAACCTACTGATTGACCAACTGACAGAAGACAGAAAGACTTGGCTATACGACCTAACAGGCTAATCATAACTATGAATCCATCAATGATTGATATTTTTTCGTAATCTGTACGTACAACAATTTACTCAATACTTTTGAAAGTATATTGTGAATCTCGATAAAAAATTTTCTTATCAAAACTAGTCGGGTTGCCACCAATATAACGTCATATTAAATTGATATACGTTTCCAAACAGCTCTAATGAATAATCTCTTGTATACTACTCCAATGGTACCGAAAACATGGTTGAATGATATTCGACACAAACATTTTTTGGAAGTTCTTTATATCACATGTAAGTCTTGGCCTGTAGTATATGAATTGGCGCCCAACATGGGGCCACAGACAAAAACAATTTTAATTTTTTTAGAAATGATGGTATAGCATTGGTAAGAAGGTTGGGAAGTTCTACTAAGCTTAAAACATTTGATATATTGTCCCCTAGAATAAACTCGGCTGAGGATATATCTGAGTTTCTAGTAATAGCCAACATTATGCTATTACTGAGTTCAGAAAACCTCCATATCAATCACTCTGTATGATTCATGCTAATTCTAAATATTCAGATTTGAGTAGATGGGATAATTTCGGATTTTCTTTTAATTTCAATATATAAAATCATGGAGGTAGTTCTTTCATGGAATTAACATTTTCAATTTGAAAATTCCAGCTTTCCCTTTTATGGCTCAGACATTGAAATGATAAACGGTTGGAACGTATTAAAATTAAGATGTATATACAAGAGAGTTGCCACAGTGGCCCGTTATAATGTCATATATTTCAGGTTAGGCTATTATTTTTCATAAAATTGCGTGCTCCCCGAACAGTACATCTTGGATGTTTCCTATTGGGGTATACATAATGAAAACATTTTTCAGAATTTTGTAATTTTATTATTTACACGAACAAATAATTATATTTCAAAATTGAGCTGATATTTGAGCGAGCATTCAACTTGAAATGACGGTTCAAATATCGAACAATAACATTCGAACAAAATATACCGGGTGTGTTTTTAGAGCGATAGAACTTCGAACTGAAATTCATTTGAATAAAGTTCCAAATCAATGTTTTCTTGACATTGATGCAATAGGATGATAGTCATCAATCCATTCTCGTATTATTAGGTTTTTTCTGCATATAAGCTGTGCAATAAAGAATCGACTCACCTAAATCAAGATCCCTCGACTTCTGGCTTGGACTCTTAGCGTTTACCCTGGGTTCATCTTTCACGAGCTGATTTCCCTTCGCCTCCTCCGAATTTGGTGCTGAGGGGGATGCTGCCGATTCACCAATAAATGCGGTATCGACATCATATGAATCGAAGTCGTCCTTCTCATTTTCGTCGGAAAATTCCTGGGTTTCGTTTACCTCGTCAGGCTCCAGGCCCATGTCGTATTGGTCCTTCAGAACTTTACGGGGAACTGGAAAAAAACACAATAAATTCTTTCCGTCGTCGTATTTTTTTTCATAACCGGGATTATATATTTTTCTGTTCGATTTAGGGGAACAGGAAAATCCGCGAGGTATTGCCGGTGCCTCATAAAACTTAAGAGGTCGATGCTGCGGACTACAAATTGAAAATAAAAGAAATGAATATGAATGATGTATTCCGTTTGCGGAACTTTTCAATATTCCGAATCAATAAACGTTGATTTGAATATAGAAAAAAAGAGAGTCTTATCGCTGTTGGAAGCAATGTTCAGAACATTAATTCTAGTTTTATTTCGATGAAATATATCAGCCATTATTTTTGGTTAAAAAGTACCCGATATACTGGAGCTGAATCCGTCATTGAGAGTCCTGAAAAACTTCAAGTGTTTTTGGATCAATTTCTTTTTTCTTATTTTGACATATAAGTGATACTTTCCAAAACTCATCGACGTTTTGAAAAGTCCTACTTTTCGTACCTGAAGGGTGATTCATTTAGAGGTACTTTTTTTAATGAAAAAAATTGATAAAAAATTTTATTTTATAATCTTCATTAACGAATAAAAGAACCATTATTTACAATTATTTTTTAAAGATAATTTCTTTCAAATGCTGACCCTGACTACAGTTAACAAGATCCATTCCATAGTTCCAATTTTTGATGACGCCTGTAAGTATTTCGGGTGGTATTTCTCCAATCACTCGACTATTATTGGCCTCCAATTCCTCAATCGTAGCCAGCTTGTCAATGTAGAATTTGGACTTCACATAGCCCCAAAGGAAAAAATCAAGAGGTGTGATGTCATATGATCTAGCCGGGCCAATTCACTGGGCCGAAACGTGAAATAATGATCTGCTCGTCGAAATGATCTCGCAGTAAAGCCATTGTTTCACGGACTTTAAGGCAATTGACACTATCTTGTTGCAACCGCATTTCGTCGAGACCCCGGGCTTCAATTTCGGGCATCAAGTAGTCTGTTATCATGGTGCGATAACGGTCGCCATTCACAGTAGCATTCCGGTCGTCCTCTGTTTTGAAGAAATGTGAACCAATTATTCCACCGGCCCATAAACCACACCAAACAGTTGTTTTTTCTGGATTTAATGGCAATTCTTGTGACTATTCGGGTTGTTCATAACCCCAGATTCTGGCATTTTGTTTGTACACGAACCCATTAAGCCAAAAATGGGCCTCATGAATGAACAAAACTTTTGTCGAAAAAACGACTAAAATTTAGACGATTCGGTAGGTCGGTGGGATTCAGTTCTTGGACTAATTGAATTATGTAAGGTTTCAAGAAAAGATCCTTACGTAAGATCCGCCAAGTCGTTGAATACGAAAGGCCAAGCTGTTGAGAACGGTGACGAATCGGCCCTTCAGAGTTCTCACGTACTTCTTCGAATAAAGCTGATCAATTTGTAGACGCTGTGCCGGACCGAATGGTTCCATTATGAAAAAATGTCAGACACTACTGAACAACAATAGCTTCATTCGGGTTCGTATTTTCCTGACTGTTCTGGGACAGTCCTCAGGGTGCGCAGAACTGATGCGTAATAGCTGAGGATTTTTGGATCACTTTTGGACCATTCTTGGACTGTCAGAAAATTATCAGAGAAATGCAGAACCCGAACAGCAAAATGAGGATTAAAAATGGAGAGAGATAGGTACAGTTTTGGAGGTTCTTTGTTTAATTGCGCCTGCCAGACAACAACTTTCAAGCACTTGGTTGTTTTTTCACTTGTGTTTACGAATATTCGTCAGGAAATTTTTGACAAATAATATCTTGTATGAAGGTAAGTAAAGATGTTTCTGTAATGAGCTGTATTAATACGTTAATTATATTGTTTCCAGGCTTTTACTAACTGTGTGAATAAATAAGAGAAGCATTAGGAATAAGAGACAAAACTGTGGTTGGGAGTCGAGTTTTATTTTGGAGTTCTTAATCTTACAATCCATAAAAATGAATGACTAAATAAGATGGAAAGAAGAACCTAGATGTTTAGAGAATATGAGACTAGGTGATATTTTCTTCCCCATTAAATGGAAAATTAAAACAATGGGTATTAAAAAGAATAGTGGCCAATTATCGTTAATGGATAAACATCGGTATAACCTGCAACAAAATGGATATTCTCTTGTGGAGTGTACAGAAAAATATGCAGAGAGGTTGAACAGTTACTCAAAATTCATAATGCCAAAATATCACCAAGTGTATCCATGTGCTACTTTTTGCAATAATCAAACCATTCCCATTTTTTTTCAGAGCAATTTTTTGTAAGATACGGGAACTTATTAAAAAACAATGAAATAATGATAGCAAAGTATAATTCAGCAAATCAATTTTGATGTTAGAAATAGTAGACAGCATGTATAGCAATATATGTGTTTATTTTTGTGATTCTATTTAATCAACTGATTTAAAAGTTTCAAATGCTCTTTTTTTATAACAGAATTTTGATTTGTCATATTTGAAGTTTCAGTATTGTCGATTTCTAAAATATGTTTATTGGGGTATACCTAATTTTCAAGAATTGGATTCAAAACGAAAGAATGATTATTTCAATCGACAAAAATATTGAAGGTTGACAATCATAGTAAATTGGGTGAAGATATCCCAACATATATGTTTTTCAAGCAACAACTTAGTACAAGTAATAGAAATGAGAAATAATTTTCAATGTTTTGTGGAAACCCATCATTTTATGCTTTAAATGAACTGAGTGGCCAAACGCCTCGTTAGTTGGTAGATAAATCTCTTGGATAAACAACAAGATGGTTGAAAGACTCATTTCAACTCTGAAATCTGTTTGATAAATTACACAAGGGATCGAACACTAATGTAATGGATTTTGAAGAAACTGGTTGTTTGAAGTTATTAGATGTAAACAATTGGTATATCAAGCTGGTAGAGGGATTGTGGTTGATCATCAGTAAAGTTTTTAGCTTCATGTGATTGTTTGACCTTGTCTAGACCTATGGGGGAGTGCTGAAATTAATTCTTCAAATTCTTTTTTGTATGTGTATGTGTTTATATGAATCTGTTATGGTAATCTATATAGTTTGGCATCAGTGCTTGAAATCATGCATTGCTCTATAGTTTTTGTATCGGAAGGAAAATTCTTGTTTATATGATCTTTCTTGTTGATTATTCTGATAGTTTCTTGGTGCCTTATATAAGAAAAACTGTTTATAGAACTAATATCTGTTCTGTTTTGGCATGGGTTCACTAGAGACCTATCATTACAGAGTTGGTTTTCTTTGAAACTAAGATATGTGTTGTTAAAAATTCAATCGAGCTGATACTGAATCTACATTTCCTAGAATTAATTTTTTATTGTGAATATTAGTCTATACATAATTGTGCTCTATTTGATGAAGAATCAATCAATAATTTTGCATTGTATTCAGCCTCATGAAATCAGTTCATTGGATTTATGTATTTCAAGGTGAATCTCGTGACATTTAAATTTGTTGTATTACCTATAAATAAAAAAGCTTCTTCATCTTTGCAGAAATCTCATTTCATACCCACTATATCAAATCAATTTATACCTGAAATCTAAATTAATTCAATGATGTGATAATAACTAGTTATGCAGATCTGAACCTGAAAATATTTCCAAAACATTATTGAACGCAAAGTAAAATTGGTAAATCAGTTAACCACACAATTTACCTATATAGGTAAGGGATTGCTTTGAATTCTGAAGTAGTTTATATTTCAGTTTATACTATCAATAATATTCATATGTTAATGCAACCAATGTCTGAATAAGGGTGATGCAAAAAAGCACAGAAACTATATCTATCGAAATGCTTTGTTTGATACAGATTCACTGTTCAGTATTTATCAGGTGGGATTATATATATTTTGAGAATTTTAATAATGATTAGTAATTTGAATTGCGCTATTATAGTACTCAACTGTTTCTATCAACATTAAATTTTTGGTTTGTCGATGAAAATTTGATAAAACATTATTCTAACTATGGAAAACAATTTCATGCAGACGAAACTCTCAAACAGAAAAAGTCCGCTAGGAATTTCATTGATAATCAGGTTGCTGATAAAAAAACTGAGATTCTCATTTCGTTTCATCAAAAATTTGAATTTTTGAAATATACCTAGATACATGCGCACATTACCTTTTTGAATATAATGGTTTTCAATTGTTAATACAAAAGGAGCAAAAGGAGCAAAGGAGCAAAAGGAGCAATTGGTAGTAAACTTTGATGTAAAGGGGAAATCTTGATTTATTTCTCGTCTAAAATTACGAATTTACCATAAATTGCTTTTTCAAGTGATCGTTGTTTAAGGGTTGGTAGCATTTGTAGTCCGCAAAATATCCTGAACTGATACCTGCTCTCGAGTAGGTACCGATTTTGACTGTACTGGAACTGTACTGGGATTGTACTGAAAAAACCCGTACAGCGAACCAATTCGAAGATTTGATCCAAAATTTGTCAGAGAAAAACCCGAACAAGTTGAATTTGGCAAAATGCGCAAACTCGTAGGACTATTTGAATCGGTTACAGCAGAAAATTTAAATTTAATTCTCCTGATCATATAAGCCATAAATTGAAAGAAAAGCAAATAGATTAATGAATATGTCAATAATGAATCATAATGCACATTTTCAATATTGCCGATTTGTTGACGAGAGCTGAAAATTTTTTTTTTCAATATAGCTATTTTTCACATACTTAAAAATAGTTAAGGAACTCGTAATGATTATTTAGAAAACTTAAATCATTGTAATAAATAAAGTTGTACTAAAAAAAAAGTCGGGAGATAAGGTTATGTGGTACTGATGATCCCTAATAAGGGTGAAACTAGTTTACCGCTACCCCTCCCGATAACAACAAAAATCTTAATATCTTTGTGCCTACACAGCCTTTGTTGTATTATTCTGAAATTTCTATATTTTTTCTTGACAATGGTTCTGTTCGATGGCAATACCCAGCCGACAACAGAATAACCAGATATTACGAATTCATAAAGAGTTCTGGAATGTACTCGGTACGCGTTTAACGTGTGTTTTCGTGCTAAAGTTGTACTAGTTCTTGCAATTTGAATTGGACAACTCAAGGAAATAAAGAAAGAAAACTCATAATCCTGCCCCTGAAAACCCTCTATAATATTAATTTATAATCATTTAACTTAATACCAATTTATGCATGATTTGAAACCATCTATGTTTAGATTTGTTTATATCTGTTAACGGATGCAGATAAAATTCAAACATTTCAAATTGCGAAAGAAATTGGTTAACTCCTCCCTCCAAAGGCGGTTCTACGGTAAAATCCTAAAATGATCCTGAGGATAGTCCCAGAACCGTCAGAAAATAATCAGAAAAAAATCCTGATATAACCCGAACATCGGACTACTCGGTTCTAAATTAGTCAGAGAAAACTCGAACACCGAACACTGAAATGCGCATGATTCTCATGGTTCTGGAACAGTCAGAATTTGAACCCGAATGAAGCTAATACCACTTCAGTTCACACGACCCATGCGCGATCTGCAACTAAATCCCCACCACAAAGATTATCTCTAAATGAATCACCCTCAAGTTATGAAAATTGAAATATTTCGCTAATGGTGATGAATATTAAATTTCGCCTATTTACTTATAAATATTAATTACACTTTTTGAACATTTAGTGATATTGATCCCAGGGGACAACGAAGTTTTTTGTGTCGCATTGATTTGTTGCTACCTTTTGTTAATTAATCATGGAATTCTCCACGTAAACTTTCATCCTCCATGCTGTTTGATTCTCAGCAAATTAGCTTCAAAATCCGCAAGATGAGTAGTCGTTGATTGAAAACAGTGACCAGTATATAAAAAATGATTTGGGAACTCTATAAATTAGGCGATAATATAATAATATTATTGTCATAATGTCATAATATATGTCAGTCGATAATTTTTTCCCTGCTATTTTTTCAATGAAATAAGTGTTATATCACAACCTTCCCCAACTATGGATGATGATTTTCGTAAGAGTAATTATATTTCTAAAATAACAAAGGACTATGGTGCTGAGATTATTCTCCTTCAAGAGACACATACGGATACTAAAGAAAAATCTTCGTGAAAGAGGAACCATAAAAGGTTATGTATTCATTTATTATCTCCTTAGTAAAATTTACGGTTAAGCTTGTTATGTTAAAAATCCTTGATTCACAATATCGAGTTAATCCAAAACGACGAATTTGAGGGTGTTTTCTTTATCTCTTTCAAATTTTGTATTTTTGTTATTCAGTTCTTTTTTCTGCTTTTGTCTTTTTATTTCCAGATTCGATGTGGGCACCTTGAAGAAGTCTCTGTTTCCATCAATAGAAGACCACTCTTGAAGAAAGAAGTCCCTAAAATATATTTCAGCTTATTTTTGTACTTTCACACTTAGGCGGGGAGCCAGGGTTTTTTTTTACTGGGGTTTTTTCCCCAGGCTTTTATGTGATACGCCGAATTGTATGACACCCCGTCACTAACCCCTGATCTTTATGCTTTATTGTTTGCTAACTAAATATTGTAAGGCAAAAGTTCAAACGAATATATACAGGGTGGCCATTTGAAAACGAAACAGACGAGATTACAGACGACACAGGTCGAATTTTGTTTCGAGGGGGACAACTTAAGATGTAGGTTACGGACGCATAGCGCTTCAACCCTTGCTGCTACAACCTCCACTCCCAATTTTTGAATAGGGAAGATGAGGTGAGTGTTACCTCAATTCAAAGGTATTTTTATACTGATTTCAGCACAGTAATTGTTTTTTCATTTTATGCATTAGTTCTCGAAATATTCATGCGTTAGTTAATTTTATCACTTGAATCAATTTTTTGCGAATAATTGACATTTCGTGCTTCCGAAACACCAAAATTTCCGTACTTGTATTTGAAATTGCAAAACATCTACCACTGGGCAAACGAAGTCATACCCTACGTGTTAATGCTACTAGGGTCAGATGTTCGACTAGCTGTTTTATTCACTGAAATCATTCTCCAACTGTACGGTATCAGAACGATTTGAAGTATTGATCTAACAAATAAGACTTTTCAAAGTGAAGAAAATAATTTATCGAAAACTCACATCGGTCAAAATCATCTTTGTTTAGTGCCTGTGAAAGATGGATTTTGTAAGGATGGAATTTATGATGCTTCAAAATAACTCACATCAATTAATTAAATATTCAAATTGTTCACCAGTAGCTTCCATACAATGAAATAAGTTTTGTTCAAAACGATGGCGCACATTTTGCAGCATTTTTGGAGTGATTTCACGACATTCGTTCATACTTCCTATTAACATGTTTATCTAAATGTCGTTGATTGAAAAATTCTGCGGTTCTATTCGCACATTGATTGTTTGCAAAAAACAGTGAAATTATTTCCACCCGCTCTGCAATTGAATAAACCATGTCGAACAATGAATTAGAACACATACAAGTCTCGATTCAAAACTAAGAATAATTCACATGTCAAAGAACCAGTAAGCCAACTTAAAGATCTGTTCGTAATAAATAAAAAATTGTCGATTATCATTTTTTTGAAAAAGATAAGAATTCAATAACAAAATGAAAACATATTGAAGCCAACTGAGAAAACACTTTATAATTAAGTCGGAAATCGTTTCACGAATTGGGACTGGAATATTTCTGTGGCATCATTAATGATTTGATTTTCTTACCTGGTAATCTGATTAGAGATATGTAAGTATTTGGACTTTTTGGAGATTTCTATCGATCAAGTGTTACCGCATGTTATTCGAAATACTGCAAATTATATCGAAGATAATTTAGATTGAGTTTCAGCAAGATTGAGCTCCTTCGCAATACGCTTTGTTTGTTCGACATCTTGATTAAAGATTTCTATGTCAGTGGATTGGAGGAAGGAAGCCACAGTCATGGTTGTTTTGAAGCTCAAAATGTCGATTTTTCACAAAAAAACACTATAAGTGTCATGAAAACACCACTCATACTTCAATACTTAGTTAAGAATGTTTCGAGAACTAATGCATAAAATGAAAAAACAATAACTGTGTTGAAATCAGTATAAAAATATCATTCAAATGAGGTATCACTCACCCCATCTTCCCTATTCAAAATTTGGGGGTGAGGGTTGTAGTAGCAAGGGTTGAAGCGCTATGCGTCCGTAACCTACATCTTTAGTTGTCCCCCTCAAAACAGAAATCGACCTGTCTGAGCATTTCTATCGAAAAAATTTATTTCGTCTGTAATCTCGTCTGTTTCGTTTTCAAATGGCCACCCTGTATATATATAATGGGTGGCCCATTTAAAAATTGGAATTTAATTTTGCTATAAAAAAAAACTGCTCAATATTTTCCAATGGTTGAACATTTATTTAAAAGGTTGGTTCATGACATTTATTTATGAAAAATAATTTCGTGAAAATAAATATTTTTTTTCCCCTGCCCTATATATATCTCATATTTCCACTCAACACATCGAAGTACACATTATTTCGGTCAAACACCTAAAATAATTTTTATTCCAAGTTCCCGCATCTGTCTTTATACGTAATAACGCAGCTCAGCCAGCCGAGCCACAGCTCTCAGTTTTCATTTAACAAATACGTCGCTCGAAGTTCCTATTAATGGAACTCTACAATACCTCGACTGTGACACTTGCGATGTCAGCCGAGAACCCTTAGCCGTCCCTATGTTAAACGGCAGGCGGGTGAAATTGTTTATTATTATCGATGTTTATTTCAAATATCAAATTAAAAATTGTAATTTAATATCCGACATCTTGTTGAATGATTGTTTGGGCTATTACCATCATCTATTGTGGATGTAATGTTTTCCGACGTGTCGATAGACATCTTCTATATTTATCAAGGAGAAAAGTAAGAAACCTTTTGAAAATTATCAATTTTTAATATTTACTTTTTGAAAATTGATAATTTTCAAAAGGTTTCTTACTTTTCTCCTTGATAAAGATAGAAGATGTCTATCGAAACGTCGGAAAACATTACATCCACAATAGATGATGGTAATAGCCCAAACAATCATTCAACACGAGCTCCATCATCAACAATATCTCGTCATCAATCCGACATCTTCATATGTTTATCCTAAATTTGAGATAGAAAGAGAAATCATTATGTATTTGAAATTTTGTCACATATCCCGTTAATAATTGAAATTTTCTCCCTCAAATCTTAAATGACTATTACCATAAGTACTTGAATATCATTTCAATTTAAGAAAAAAGTGTATTCGTACTGTATGGAATAAATTTTGTGATTTTCTGACCATAAAAATTCATTCTTAGTAACTGTAAATAGCAAAACAGCAACCTATGACTTGTTTATTTTTCAAAGACTAGGTCGGCCAAGATACCCTTGGGGAGGGGGTATATGAGAATTGCATTGACTTTGATTATCAGAGTTCAGTTCACTAGGTCAGTAGTTTGGAGTAAGATGTTAGCGTGTAGGGCATAGGGTTGTACGAGTTTCCATTCGTTTTCGGTTACAAGTTGAATGTGAGTGTTCCCGATGGCAAGTGTAAGAGAGGTAGTATCAAATTGTAGTGATTTGATTAGTTTTTTAGTAGATAACAGGTTTTCTATTATTAGAATAATTCTAATTGACAGCGTTCACAACATGATGAATATGATTTTAATTTTACTAAGTTTTAAGATGAATTGTTAGACAGTTATACATTTTAGATATGATTGTCACTGTATTTGTAACATGTAAACTTGAAAAAGGCTCAATGTACGTCGAAACATTTGTAGTAAAGTATTAATAAAAAAAAGATGAAATCCTAATTTCAATCCAGTGCTCCAATACCAAGAAAATTTCTTCTAAATTATATATATACATATATATGCTTGGTCTGGTAGTTTTGTAGTTATTGATTGTTTCAACAGATTGACTAAATACTAGAAGAAAAATACCTCTAATTTTCGAACATAGCGCCGAAAATTGTCTCAATCGATTGAGTTTGACTTCCTGATGAAGAATCCGGGTTGAAACTTGAGTACGTTCGTCTATGCGGCCGACCGTCACGTTGTATACTCCCTATCATCCGAAAGAGGCGATCAAGAGTTTTCACATTTTCAGAGTAGGCGAGTAGCCCAAATATCTCGGTCGAGTTTGTTATTCTGCAAAATCCTGCGAACGGTTCAGCAGTTATGAGCATCTGGAATTTGGTGTCCTTTATAACTTCGGAATATCCGTTAAAAGGAATGGTAAGAATGGTAATTTCAAGGCCGATTATTCTAACAAAGTTACAGCTATTGCAGATAAAGCCAATGCCAGGACTACCTAATGATGTTGCGATGCGACATGCAAGCCTCCATCAGAACAACCAATGGTCATTATTTCGAACCAATTTTATACAAATACGCATCGAGCTTTCACGATCTCTTTTACCCCGGCGAGTTCGCCATTTTGTAACAGCCGTAAAGGTAATAGCCGTAGATGTCTTCACATTTTCTAAGGTTTCCTTGCAATTTTTCCATATTTTACAACAACACAAGACTCAGATTAGCCAATGAGATTATACTGTTTTCGAGTTTTAGCAATTTTGTATATGAAGTATGCCCTTTAAAAATTTGAAGCTCGGTGATCACCAATTTTACCCACCCTGTATGCTTTTCTACTGCACATCCTCTATATATTTACGGAATCTCTGGAAGTACTGAGAATAATTTCTGATAGTTCTGTCTCCGTTGGCTTTCGGTAGAGAAATTGGGTTGAACTCACAACTAAAATCAGTAATGCTCTCCACGTTCTTGTTTGTATTCGTTCTTTTTATTACACGAATGAGTGTGTAGGCAATAAAGGCAAACTCTGTACAAAAACTTATTCACGTTTTCTATCTACAGAGATTCCGAATTTTGATGAATACATTTCTATTCGTGCTTTTTCAAATTTTCGTCATCTAATGAGCTACACCCCAAATCCTCTATGATGTTCAACGAAGTCGAAAATTAAGCGGTGTTCACATGACTGTGATATTCCATGCGTTCAATCCATTGAAGGTAGTGAAAATACCGAAAAAGACATCGTATTTATGGATGGGACATTTTTCCTGTGATGTAAAAGAACTAATTTAAAATTTTCCATCGACGATACGCATCCTCCGAAAATAACTTTTCTTCCTGGAAACGAACCCCATCCATGAGATAATCATCCATTATGAAATGATCCTCTGGAGCAGATTCATTGAACATATTTTCAGTTGACAACTTCTATCATGTTCTCCAATCCCAATATCAAGCCTTTTTTTAGCGCACGGAGATCCAATCATATAATCATAGTTTATCTATGAACTATGATAAAGTAACGTCTCTTACTAATTAACAAGTCCTATTAATGAACAGCTAATTGATCAACTCATAATTTATGTCCAGAAAAATAGCTTGTTTTGATCAATTTTTCACATAACTCTTTTCCAGAGCATTCTAGATAGATGCAGATCTTTCCACCATAAAATATCTCGTGACTCACATTCGGACCTTTTGATACAGCGATATATTTTACGTTTAATGAATCTGGCCTCGGAATTTAAATCGTTTTACTATCCTCTGGTTCTCGAAAGCGAGCAGGGTCCTACTACGCACTTTGTTTCGTTCGTTACAATATCAACCATGCTACTATGAAAGTTCTGAGCGAGCGGTACTTATTATGTTTGCTGTGCACCGAGCAGCCTGGCTGCGCAGTCAGGCTGCGGCAGCCAGAATATTTACGCAGCCAGTTCAGGAACCAGGCAAAACTAGTCTAGATCCTTCCGTCGAATTTCTCTGTATCGAAGATCAGAGTTCGGAATGCAAAATACTTCTGGCTTCTATAACTACTGCGTGGAGACTGAGCGCAAGCGCATACATTCGAGTATACAAGTTCTCACACGTTCTGAATGTGCGCAGCCAGCCGGCTGCCATGCTCGCAAGCGAGTTGTATTGGCTACCGCAGCCAGGAATTTGTGGTTGCACAGGATGACCGATTGAGGCGACCACTCCGGTAATTATTCAGAAAGTGGAAAAATCATATTAGGAGATGCCCGTCTGAAGAGAAAACAACTCGCAGAAATGGTTGGAGTATAAGAAACAACCATTTTTGAAATCCTTCAAGATCATCTTGGCATGACTAAAGAGGGGGATGAAACCTGAGTTCATTATTATGAACCTGAATCCAAATAGCACACTCTATGAAGTACAAAAAGGCCTATCACCACCAAAGAAGTTTAAGGTATCGATTCGAAGGGATAAATACGTTGATTGAACGGTCTGGAAAATATATAGGGTTTGCGGGTGAATATATTGAGAAGGTATTTTAAACGCTATTTCTTACCCCTTATTCCGCCAACTCTACAACGTCCCCTTGCATCAATATACAGAGTGCGGCAAATGTCAGTTTACACTGTCTGTTAATCATGCATGCGCGTATTATCGGTCAGTATCATACCTAGGACGGAAGGAGGCAGCTGAAACGTAGCTAGTTGAGTTGCCATGGATGTGCGTGTAAAGTACACGAAAGAAGAATGTGTTTGTTTGCTAACTTCTTACTTAAAACTTGACGAAGATTATGCTGAAATTTGCGAAGAATTTTGCTAGCGCTTTCCAAATAAGCAAGTTCCCATCAGACAAATGGTGCATAAATTGTATCGTAAATTCGTAAGTACTAGCTCCGTAGTCGACGCGCTCTGCAAATTTTTTCGTAAAATTTGTTTTACCGTGACTAAACGATGCCGCATGTGTGTTGAAGAGGGGAAAAACAATCTATAATATAAAAATGAATCACAAAATGTGTTGGTAAGCGCATAACTCAACAACGCCTGGACCAATTTGGCCAAATCTTTTCTTAAAATGTTCGTTGAAGTTCAAGGATGGTTTTTACGGCGAGAAAAATTAGAATTATTGCTGGAAAACCCCTAAAAATAGCATTTTTCTTTTTCCCATACAAATGATTTGTAACTAAAACGTAGTCAATTTGAGCTTTGGAACTCTTATGAAAGTAACAAATGATGAAACTGGAGGGACTTACTTCTTAGATGCACCTGGTGGTACAGGAAAAACTTTTTTGATTTCATCAATATCAGCAACAATTCGCTCGCAAAATAAAATTGCACTTGCACTTGCTTCGTCGGGAATCGCAGCAACTTTGCTTGAGGGTGGTCGAACAGCCCATTCAGCACTAAAATTGCCATTGAATATGCAAAGCAATGAAACTCCAACCTGCAACGTTTCGAAGAACTCTGCAATGACAAAGGTTTTGCAGCAATGTAAATTGATTGTTTGGGATGAATGCACGATGGCACATAAAAAATCTTTGGAGGCTTTAGACAGAACCTTAAAGATTCTACGGAGCAATAATAACGGATTTGGTGGTGCAATGATTTTATTAGCAGGAGATTTTCGTCAAACATTGCCAGTGATTCCACGATCAACGCCAGCTGATGAACTCAATGCATGTCTAAAGTCCTCCAATTTGTGGAAACATGTCAAAGTACTTCATTTAAGCAAGAATATGCGTGTCGAGTTGCAAAATGACCAATCTGGAAACATATTCTCTAAACAACTCATTGACATTGGTAATGGCAAATTTCCTATAGACATGTTGACTGGCTGCATTAACTTTCCTCAAAGTTTTTGTCAGTTAACTCGATCAAAAGATGAACTTATTCAGAAGGTGTTTCCAGATGATTCTCAAAATTACAGAAACCATGATTGGTTGAACGAGCTATACTGGTTGCAAAAAACATAGATGTAAATGAATTAAATTTCAAAATTCAAGAACAAATTACAGGCGAATTGAGGATATATAAATCAGGATATATTGATCAGATGATGTAATCAACTATCCACCGAAATTTTTAAACTCGCTGGATTTGCCAGGATTGCCACCTCACAATCTTCAATTAAAGGTTGGATCGGTGGTTATAATGTTGCGAAATATCAACCAACCGCGTCTTTGCAACGGTACACGGTTAGCGATAAAAAAATTACTAAACAATGTGATAGAAGCAACTATACTCAAAGGAAAGTATAAAGGAGAAGATGTTCTCATACCGCGCATCCCAATGATTCCGACTGATGTGCCGTTTGAGTTTAAACGACTACAGTTTCCAGTGCGGCTTGCTTTTGCTATGACTATAAACAAGTCCCAGGGGCAATCATTAAGTGTTTGTGGTATTAATCTAGAAAACCCATGTTTCTCACATGGTCAATTGTATGTTGCCTGTTCCCGTGTTGGAAAACCATCAGATTTGTTTATCTATGCGCCAGGTAATCAAACAAAAAACATCGTATACCACAAAGCACTACAATGATAATAATAATAATTATGATTCACATGATTAACAATAAAGCGATTACTTACTTTTAAATCCTTATATATGTTTTATTTAATTATTTTTTATTAACAACGCCCTATCACCAGAGTGACTGTTCTGTTCAGGAGAATTTTTTAAAATACGTAGGCACAAAAACTGCCACATTACAAATCTTTTTGACAGGACGAAGTCTGTCGGGTTAGCTAGTCCTAACATAAAATGTGAGGCCACAAATAATTATTGATGTTATATTTTTCTCGAAAATAAATTTATTTACAATTATTTTTCCTTTTTTTCTCTCTCATATGCAAAACCGTAAACTGACTTTTGCCGCACCCTGTTTATAAATATATTCTTCTGACTATTCAACAACAATTCTTGTTTGCGAATAATGAACAATGTAGCATGAAGTGTTAGCTGAGGTTAGTGAAGGGGTGTCATATAATTTGGCGTATGACATAAAAGCCTAGAGAAAAATTTCCTGTTAAATCAGGCCCATTAATAATTTTTGACAACCAAGACGCGTTGTTCTACCGTATAATGCGCAATCTTTTCTAACTAGTATCTGTCAATGTTCGATATATCACGTCATTATGACTGTCAAACATTTTGCTCTGATATTGAAGCACCCTTTGGTTAAAGTAGGTTTGTTTTTTTCAACAAAATTGTTAAAGTATATTCACTGCAGTTGGTATAATCATAAAAGCTATCTTACTAATACAACTTAACAGAAAATTTTTAGTTGTTTCCTTTTAACGAGAAGAATAAAGGCATTTTTCATTCCGTTTCAACATCCCATGTTCTTCAGGAAAGAAAATTCAGTTCAAAAGTGCGAATATTATTCAATTAGCGGTTAATTACTTAACGAAACTAATTATTCCCCTAAATTGAATTCACCGAATGTGATAAGGGTGTTCAGATAATTAATTAATTCGAGTTCGGAAGTTTGAATTGGAATCCAGTGGAAAATCACAGTTCTGGCTGTTTACTCACCACAAGTATGAACAACTTTCAGATACATCCTCGACTCTGGTCTGCATGGACTCCCGAATGTTCTTACGTCTGCCGATATCTCGCAGGTCCTTTTGCCATGGCACATGTTCATCACAGTTTCTGTCGCATAGCTCACAAGACAGGCTGTAAATCAGAATTATTGCTTCTAAAGTTGATTACATACAAATAAAAGTCATCGAGTTCTCCTATAACAGGTATACCACGCGCATGAGTTCGATTTTCACTCTGTCTTTATTTATTTTCCCTCCTCAGATACGTTGAGCGTCGAAAGTAACAGTGCTTTCATACCCCCTCGATGGTAGCGTTAAACGTTCAACACAATCTTGTTTGAAGTCGCATAAGTTGTTTCACTTCAACAGCCATAATAAATCTGACCTGCATCTAAAAAGAAACTTTCCAATTCCATAGACCGTATGGCATTCTGTTACGTCTCATCGAAAACTTTTCGATCTAATTTATATTCTAAATTCATCTTACTCAATCATACTCTGATTAATTCGCAAAGTCATAACGGTAAAATACAACAGGACGTAGTCGCTAACGGAAAACTTCCGACCTAACCGAAAAATCATCAAATTAGCCGTACTGCAGACAGTTCCCTCACAAATTACAAAAATTATTCCGGAAAGAACTCAGAACAATGCAATCAATTAACTCATCTATTGAATTTATTCAATGTACCTAATAAGCTCACTCGAGCGCCATGTTGGCTGTCAATTAATGTGTCACCATCTTGTTCGGCTCCAACTTCAGCCAGAATAGAAAGGTTTAGCAGAGGAAACTGAGATCCATCCCAACATATTTAAATACGCATTCTTTATTATATTTGTTAGAAAATGAGGTTATAAAAAATTTGCAAGTTACAAGTAATAAGAATAACTACAGGGTGTCTCATTCAATAGTGTCTACCCTGAATAAATAAACAACCAATCAGAATTTGTGTAAACACTCAGAAAGGTCAATTTTTTATGACAGGGTGAAGGGATCTGGGATACAAAGCTTATTTCTAATAGCAACGCACTGGAGGGGGTTGAAATTCCATCATGAATTCGTTAGGGAAGAATGGGTAGACTTGTAGAACAAATGTATGTATGGATTTATAAATTTGTATGAACTTGCAGTTTGTGTTCATGAAGTGAATATTTATGAAGTTACAGGGTGTTTTTACTGTATTTTGATACCGATGAAACCATATGACACAGAGCTGTTCTGGTTGATCGTATAATTTCTATTGAAGAAATTGTTTTTTAACAAACAGTATTAGTAAGAATTAAAATAAAAACTAGATGAAACTATGATTACCTTTGTTCGAAAGTAAAAACAATCAATAAGGTTATCTGAATATGTAGTAAAATATTGATCTCGGAATATTTCGTTGAGATATTCTGATTGCACAATTATCGTGGGAACATTTTATCAGTTCTTAATAAAAATTACACAATGGTTGGCACTTTGGAGTGGGGGAATGAAATGTTGAAAATTCATTTCCAGAATAACGTATGCGCTAGGGCTACTGCTAGGAGTTTTAATGAACGCATCCTGATAAATCCCTTCATCATGCAATACATTCTCAATAAAAATGCTTAAGAGCAATTAGAATATCTACGTTTCATTTAGTTTCGTCGGTACCATAATTCCATAAAAAAACAATCTGTAACTTTGTCAATATTCACAAACAGTTGATTAAAATGAATTTGAATTCATGGATACATTAATGCTACAAAACTACCCACTTGCCTATTCAAATTGCTGATGGGGTCGCAACACTCACCAGCTAGAGTAGGTAGAAGCAAGTTTCGTATCTCAGAGCATGTCTCTCTGTCATGAAAAATCGACCTATCTCAGTATGCACACTTTTAAATGAAATATCCTGTATAAATCGTCTGACTTCTGAAAGTAAACAGAAAGACATAAACTTGTTTTCAGTTTTGAAAGATGAGCAAGCTGCCTGTATACTCTAACAAATGAGAAGTTAACTTACAATTTTCATCAGCCATTGCTTTTCTTACTTTATGTAAGGATAAAATTCGGAATTTCCCGTTAAATCGTAAGTTTTTATGATTGGAAAAGATGAATAGAAGTTCAATGAAGCTGTAAACCAAGTTTTCCATGTTCTGATGAATACCAAATTCGTCGATAAGAAAATAATTTGAAAAGTTTCAAACGCTTGAAGCCCGTATAGCATTCCTTTGCAGATTATCGCACAATTGAAGCCCAACTAATTGTCTATAGGAAATGGCGCTCTTAGATGTGGTTTATAGTCCACAAACTTTGCTTCGTGTTGTGTTCCAATGAAAACAGTGATTCCTTCTACTGACTTGTTTTCTCATTATGGGCATTTTCTCCGACGGCAGAAGCATTATTCAAATTCAGACAAAAGAAAACTTTTTGATTATCCAGATGGAACTGACTGGTTTCCCGAGAAGAGGTGTTATTTTGAACAGCTCGATATTACGATAGCTGTCACCTTTGAAGCTGTAATTTATATAAACATTTGACACGTGGACGTAACGTTATTAACAATAATTGAACAACACATGCTTCAACAAATCACCGAAATTAATGAAATTCACTCTAAAACGAATAAAACTTTGTCAGAGACACTATGTCGATCCGAAATTCAAAAATTGGAAAATTTGAGCTGTTGGGAGAAGTTGAAGGCGTGAAGATAAAACCCGTACACGTCGCTCAAGAAGTACTGAGAACATTGCTACTGAATCAGGTTTTTCAATTTATCCCCAGATCAAAAGAAATCTTTAAAAGTTTAATTTCAATTATAATTCAGGTATGGTTTGTTTAAGGGCCAAATGATTTATATCCTCAAACAAAAAACACCTATCAATTGAAAAATATCGTACTCACTTTCTTCAGGTACACCTTGGGGCTGAGGGCACTGTATACTCTCATATTCAGTCCTGCCATAACTAGCACTGAAAATAGCTATCCTTGAGTTGGGATTGCATTTTAATTGAAGACGTTCATTTTCGCAAGCGCTGGCACTTCGAAATTCATCTGCGAAACAATTGAGAATAGCTTAATGCAGTTTGCAAGGAATCAGTTTTCGTGATGTGCAATAATTGACCGCTTCTAGAAGATTTGCCAAGAATATTGATGAAAGATCACGTGCACAAAACATGATGTTTCGATATTCGTGTTTCAGAAGGACTTAAACCTTTTTGTCGTAAAGTAAATATACTGAGATTGGAAACGAAACACCCTCTGATGATTAAGAACCTAAACCTCAACATTAATGCTATGATTTACCAACTTAGGCCATTTGAAGAGGAAAGTAAATTTTTTGTGTATTCCTCAACATGGTATTTATATATTTATTTTTACGATTTGTGCAGATTCTACAATAGAGGAATGTGGTTATGTTTAGTATTTATTTGGCCCTGACTTCCTCATGCTGTGTCGGAATTATTTCCTTGATTCCTCTAATGGTGTCTTTACTCTATGCATTTCGCCAATGAAAGAAGGTATAGAAAATTCAGATCGAACTTATAAGACCAAAAAATCTATAGTCTTCTCAAATTTAACTGAAAGATTGGTGAATACACTCACACGCACAATTATCCGTTCACCTTGTATTTCTTTCAGTTTCCAGTAATTGTCTAACTTTGAGCACATTTGATGAGGGTCATGTTAAAAGCACCTATTAAGGATAAATAAAATCACAATGTCTTGACCAAACCTGTTCTTTAAAATAGAAAATGAAATTTTAATGGTGTTACCACCTCGGACCTAATGACTTCTTGTAGCCGGTTTGGCAATCCATCGATGATGTCTTGAATATCCGACTGAAGAATATTGTGCCACTCCTCTACATCAGCCGTTTTGAGCTCTCCTAAGGTCATATAGGCTGATATTTTTGCTCGGACACTTCTTTTCAGGTTGTCCCAAATGTGCTCGATTGGGTAAAGATCGGGACTGCGTGCCGGCTATGGTAAAACTTGCGATATGGCATCGAGCATTATCGTGCATTAGTCTAAATTGTTCCACAATAAATGATGCAAAAGGTAAAACGTGGTCTCGTAACACTTCCTCCACTTATCTCTGAGCTCTAAGATAGGTACGAGCTTCGTAAGAGATACCTTCCCAAACCATTATCGATCCTTCCTAATAACCCACGGTTTCGATTAATACGCATGGAGCAAACCATTCATTCTAGCACCTATACACACGCTGACGTCCATCTGGAACTCTGAAGGCTATTCTAGTCTCATCTGAGAACAGTGCGTTCTTCCATTTTTCCATATTGCAGTCAGCATATTCTCGAGCAAACGCAAGTCTAGCTCTACGATGCTATTGAAGGAGATTTGGAGCGCGAGTTCGTCAAAAAACCCTCAGATTACTCTCAGCCAATTTTTTTATGGTGAAAATTCTCACCTCAAGAAGACGTGTACGCGCTTCAGTAGTGGTGATTTCTGAGGATGTAACTGACAACAAAGCGGTGCCCTGTTGTTGGCCTTGACCTCGGTCTCCCCTACCGTAGTTCGAGATACACCAAGCGTACGGGCGATGCTTCCTTGACTGTACCTAGTATCACTGCCCTAGCAGCACCAGGTGCATCGAGTGGCATTTTTTTAGTCACAAAGAATAATCCGAACACTAAACACACAAATTAAACAATATTTGCACACGATGCTAGAAAAAAGCAAGAAATTTAAACGAGGTAACGTAACTGCAATAGTGTCATACAGCGATTAAATTCCAAAAAACCCTTTGGTGACACAATTTCATGAATCGAAATAAGGGTATAAGTAATTAGTTTATTGTTAAAGTACCCTCTTAAAAAAACAAAACAGTATAAAAGCAATAATGAAGATAAAGAAACAGGGTGACCAACAATATAAGTTGTCCGTTAATTGTGCCTGAGTAGTATGTTTGCTTAATCTCATCGTGCATTTTCAACTTTCACTGGATATAAGGGAATAGAGATAAGTCATTGGGAATCAAGGCTAGTTCCAAGATGGCGTCAAGAAGAATGTTGTTTCAACAAATCCTCAGAAGCGGTAATATTGTTTGTGGAAAGATTTCTCGAATCACAAACCTAGATGCGCTCTTAGAATTATTACTTTTTGCGTAGGTTTACTAATTTCTGGATGATATATACTCACATGGTCTACACTTGTAAGCCACTTCAACGTATTTTGGCACTCCTGGACATGGATCTCCTCCGAATGTATTCGGTGATGTACGGAATTTACACACTCTCTTCTTTTGGCAAGCTTCAACAACTGTCTGCAAAAGTGAATACTAGATACCGTCAGTCAGATCAGCTGTTATGCCCCTTTGTTCAAGTGAAAATGAATGAAATGGAAAACGCTACGAATTGAAGCATGTGGAAGAAAAATACATCAAGAGCTGGCATTCATCAAATGTGACATGTATTCTTTTGAATGGCGTCGACTACATTGCGAAGGGACAAAGAAGCAATCGCAAATACAACATTGCATTAATAGCTTCATTCGGGTTCGTATTTTCCTGACTGTTCTCTGACAGTTACGTGACCGTCACCTTGCCGCGGTGTAGGGCTTATGACCTGCTTGCAGGTGTACTAGGAACGGTCTAGAGGTCAGTCATGATCTTATTGCGGAGCTTGGCTCAGGCTCGAATACCCAAGATTCAAAACTGAGAAGGGAATGCGTTCCCGTAGCATGTCCTAGCCAATGACGCGATGATTGGTACCACGGGGGGGCAGTTTAAGCCCCTAGGTCGGAAGAGCTTTGTCTCTTAGACCGGATACTGCCTCGCTTGAGGAAGGACTCGTGGTGGCAGTGGTTGAAAGCCCGCATGCTGGGCTAGAGGGTGAAACCTCGACGGGTGAGCTGCGTTTTCAGCTCGGGCGCTAGCCTGCAGAGCTAGTAGTGACTTGGATAGTGTTGCGGCTTCACTAGTAGTGGTTAGGCTTGGGTAAACCGATACCGAACTAGAAGTTAAGCCTGAGGCTTAACGTGCTGGTGTGGACATTTCCGGCCCAATGCCCTCATGTGGGGTACGTGTGGCGAAAAGAACGACCATGAGTCAACTTCAGGCCGCACGATAAACTGCATGCTTGGGCAACCAAGTAGGCACCAGAGCTGTTCTGGGACAGTCCTCAGGGTGCGCAGAACTGATGCGTAAGAGCTGAGGGTTTTTTGAATAATTTTTGGACCATTCTTGGACTGTCAGAAAATTATCAGAGAACTGCAGAACTCGAACAGAAAAATGAGGATTAAAAATGAAGGGAGATAGGTACAGTTTTGGAGGTTCTTTGTTTAATTGCGCCTGCCAGACAACAACTTTCAAGCACTTAGTTGTTTTTTCATTTGTGTTTACGAATATTCGTCAGGAAATGTTTAACAAATAATATCTTGTATGAAGGTAAGTAGAGATGTTTCTGTAATAAGCTGTATTAATACGTCAATTATATTGTTTCCAGGCTTTCACTAACTGTGTCAATAAATAAGAGAAGCATTAGGAATAAGAGACAAAACTAATTGTGGTTGGGAGTCGAGTTTTATTTTGGAGTTCTTAATCTTACAATCCATAAAAATGAATGACTAAATAAGATGGAAAGAAGAATTATTTGTACCTAGATGTTTAGAGAATATAAGACTAGGTGATATTTTCTTCCCCATTAAATGGAAAATTAATACAATGGGTATTAGAAAGAATAGTGGTCAATTATCATTAATGCTTACTTCAGGATAAACATCAGTATAACCTGCAACAAAATGAATATTCTCTTGTGGAGTGTACAGAAAAATATGTAGAGAGGTTGAACAGTTACTCAAAATTCATAATGCCAAAATATCACCAAGTGTATCCATGTGTAAAATCTAGTCATTGTTTTTTCATAGTGCTGTAAGATACTTTGCAATGAAATAATTCAGCAAATCAATTTTGATATTAGAAATAGTAGACAGTATGTATTGCAATATATGTGTTTATTTTTGTGATTCTATTTAATCAAGTGATTTAAAAGTTTCAAATGGTCTTTTTTTACATTATAACAGAATTTTGATTTGTCATATTTGCAGTTTCAGGATTGTCGATTCCTAAAATATGTTTATTGGGGTATATCTAATTTTCAAGAATTGGATTCAAAACGAAAGAATGTTTATTTCAATCGACAAAAGTATTGAAGGTTGACAATCATAGTAAATTGGGTGAAGATATCTCAACATATATTGTATGTTGAAAGACAACTCATTTCAACCCTGAAATCTGTTTGATAAATTACACAAGTGATCGAACACTAATGTAACGGATGTTGAAGAAACTGGTTGTTTGAATTTATTAGATGTAAATAATTGGTATATCAAGCTGGTAAAGGGATTGTGTTTGATCATCTGTAAAGTTTTTAGCTTTTCATGTGAGTGTTTGACCTTGTCCAGACCTATGGGGGAGTGCTGAAATTAATTCTTCAAATCCTTTTTTGCATGTGTATCTGTTTATATGAATCTGTTATCTGTTTGGCATCAGTGCTTCAAATCAAGCATTGCTCTACAGTTTTTGTATCGGAAGAAAAATTCTTGTTTATATGATCTTTCTTGTTGATTATTCTGATAGTTTTTTGTGCCTTATATAAGAAAAATTGTTTATAGAACTAATTTCTGTTCTGTTTTGGCATGGGTACACTAGTGATCTATCATCACAGAGCTTTCTTTGGAACTCAGATACGTGTTGTTAAAAATTAAGTCGAGCTGATACTGAATCTATATTTCCTAGAATTAATTTTTTATTGTGAATATTAGTCTATACATAATTGTGCTCTATTTGATAAAGAATCAATGAATAATTTTCCATTGTATTCAGCCTCAAGAAATCAGTTCATTGGATTTATGTATTTCAAGATGAATCTCTTGACATTTAAATTTGTTGTAGTACCCATAAATAAAAAAGCTTCATCTTTGCAGGAAATCTTATTTCATACCCACTATATCAAATCAATTTATACCTAAAATCTAAATTAATTCAATGATGTGATAATAACTAGTTATACAGATCTGAACCTGAAAATATTTCCAAAACATTATTGAACGCAAAGTAAAATTGGTAAATCAGTTAACTATACAATTAACCTATATAGGTAAGGGATTGCTCTGAATTCTGAAGTAGTTTATACTATCAATAATATTCATGTGTTAATGCAACCACTGTCTGAATATGGGTGATGCAACAAAGCACAGAAACTAGATCTATCGAAATGTTTTGTTTGATACAGATTCACTGTTCAGTATTAATCAGGTGGGATTATATATATATTTTGAGAATTTTAATAATGATAAGTAATTTGAATTTGAATTGCGCTATTATAGTACTCAACTGTTTCTATCAACATTAAATTTTTGGTTTGTCGATGAAAATTTGATAAAACGATATTCTAACTATTGAAAACAATTTCATGCAGACGAAACTCTCAAACAGAAAAAATACGTTAGGAATTTTATTGATAATCAGGTTGCTTATAAATAAACTGAGTTTCTCATTTCGTTTCATCAAAAATTTGAATTTTTGAAATATACCTAGATACATGCGCACATTACCTTTTTGAATATAATGGTTTTTGATTGTTAATTTAAAAGGAGCTTTTAATGCAATTGGTAGTAAACTTTGATGTAAAGGGTAATCTTGATTTATTTCTCGTCTAAAATTACGAATTTACCACAAATTGCGTTTTCAAGTGATCGTTGTTTAAGGGTTGGTAGCATTTGTAGTCCGCGAAATATCCTGAACTGATACCTGCTCTCGAGTAGGTACCGATTTTGACTGTACTGGAACTGTACTGGGATTGTACTGAAAAAACCCGAACAGCGAACCAATTTGAAAATTTGGTCAAAGTTTGTCAGAGAAAAACCCGAAGAAGTTGAATTTGGCAAAATGTGCAAACTCGTAGGACTATTTGAATCGGTTACAGCAGAAAATTTCAATTTAATTCTCCTGATCATATAAGCCATAAATTGAAAGAAAAGCAAATAGATTAATGAATATGTCAATAATGAATCATAATGCACATTTTTAATAATGCCGATTTGTTGACGAGAGCTGAAAAAAAAATTTTTTCAATAAAGCTTTTTTTCACATACCTACTTAAAAATAGTTAAGATAAAATTCAAACATTTCAAATTACGAAAGAAATTGGTTAACTCCTCCCTCCTAAGGCGGTTCTACGGTAAAATCCTAAAATGGTCCTGAGGATAGTCCTAGAACCGTCAGAGAAAACCCGAACACCGAACACTGAAATGCGCATGATTCTGATGGTTCTGGAACAGTCAAAATTTGAACCCGAATGAAGCTATTGGTGCATTTGAAGGAGAAACTACGTAAAACGGCCGCAGATTCAGAAGGAAAAGTGCGTTCTCGCAAGACAATGTTCCTTGTTACCAGTAGTTACCTACCATCGTCAAATTATATGAAATGCACGCATTTCATAAAATTGATTTACGATATCTATTCGAATAGACCTGGTATGTTGGATAATAAAGTCGGACCCAGCGTGACGAATTGAGAATCGAACGGGCTTGGAAAGATCTAACAATCTCGAAACATATCCAGTGGTGTTAATTGGACATGCAAACAAAACGGAATTGATGATCGATCTGTCCTAAAAAGAATTGAACGAACGAAAATGAAAATTTGGCACGAGGAGATTATTTTTCATTATGCTGATGCATGTTGCCTCAATTATGGCTTTCTGTCATGCTCTACGTACGAAACAGGGGCTGGCAATCGCTAAAATAAAAATTTCCTTCGGTTACATCTGCGCCATTGAATTTCATGAGCCTGCCATCCCTTTTGTCACTGTGACACATGTTTTCTTTTCAATATAAGTTATGAGTTTATAACTGCTTGAAAATATTTCGTTCAGGATCTCAGGAAAATAGGAACTGAGTGCCGTCTGAACTTTTTTTCACGTAGCGCAGGATTATATTTACGCTGCAGTTCGGGAAAAGTATATTTTGTGACAAGTTGAAAATGAAAATCGGATAAGAGTGAATCATTCCGAGGGCGAGCCGAAACCCAGGAAGTAGGAATATCGTATTTCTGCCTATTTTCATTCAATCCACAACTCAAACTGAGATTCCTTGATATCATGAACTTCCTCGTTGTCACGGTTTCAAAATTCCCGCTCTAGTTAGTACCTGCAAACCGAACTGGTGGCGTTAGTCGCAGTAGTTTGCCAGCTTATCTCGTACGTTGTCGGTGGTCCTTTTCTGTGATCATGTGACGTAGGTTGTCAATTACGTCGTTCTTCCCGCATTTTTGGTTGAAATGTCCTGGAGTAATTAATCGCAATTTTGCGGATCTGAACAGGATTTTAACTGAAGCCCTGAGAGAAATCTTATCATGTTGGTTTGGTTTGTTCGTTGGTGTGATTTTTGCGCTTTAGCGGAGTGGCGTATTTGTTTGGAAAAACGACGTGAGATTGGTGAGTTAACCTATGTTTGTCACGAGCTATTTTAGATTTTTGTTCGTATTTTAGCATCATTCTGCTTCGAATTGGGAATTATTATTGTACTGTTGCGATGTACCGCAGATTCAGAACTGTCTTTGAACTCTTCGAGCTGTTTGTCTAGGCTGTCTTTGAATTACTGCCGTGGGAGCTCTCTTTGGGGACCTCCACCAGATTTCGCCATCTAAGATACCACACCTGTCGTCTACCCAGGGCGCATTGCTGTGAGAAATTGTACTACGTTGGCCCAGGAATATATTTGAGCCCAGTTTCCATCTACGAGACTGTGAGAATAATATCCTTTTGTACTTCAGTTAAGCCACGGCCTAGACTGTTATAGAAGAGAGTGGCGCCCCTTTATAAGTAGTCTCAGCTCTAGAGCTAGCCGAGGAGGTACTTTGTGCACTCTCTGGAGCCGAGTGGGTTTGACATCGTATGGACATTTATATTTATTGCATTCAGGCAATTGGAAATGACACGTGGTGAGCTTTCTGACGAAAATATTTCCGCCAAAACGTTTCCAGCTGTCAAAACTACATTATTTAGAGACTGTCCCTTTCTACACATCATTTTCCTACTGTCTGGAAAGAGGATAGAGTAAGTCCAGTATTCAAGAAAGGCAAGCAGATTTCTGATTGTCAGCATGGCTTCATCAAGGGTCGATCAACAGTGACCATTTTGACCTGATTAACTCAGTATACCGGTGGCGTATTGGATGAGTCTTCTCAAGTTGATGTCATCTACACGGACTTCACGAAGGCATTCGACAGACTTGGTCATAGCAAACTTATCCAGAAGCTGTCTTCTTTCGGGTTAAATCTCGATTTTCTAAATTATTATTAATTATTATCTTTCCTGTAGAAAACTGTATGTTCAGTGTTTGGGTTAGGTGGGTTTGAGACTTCCTCGGGTGTCCCTCAGGGGTCTATATTGGGGCCACTCCTTTTGTTAATCTTTATCAATGATATCTGTTAGTACGTAACTTGTTCCTTTCTTCTTTATGTTGATGACTTCAAGATGTATCATCGCATTCTCTCTGTTGAGGATTGTTGGGATTTCCAGGGTGACATTGATAGGCTAAACAATTCGTGCAGGGACAACTTACTTCCCCTGAATGTTCTAAAATGTAGTGAAATGTCCTTCAGCTGTAAAAGAACTACGATATACTTCCTTTATGATATTAGTGGTTGCGTTCTTGGTAAGGTTGTTGAATTGAAAGGCATCTTATTCGATTGTGGAATTAGTTTTGTTCCTCACATTAACTCTGTCACCTCAAGGAGCATCAAAACACTTGGTCTTCCTAAGGAACTCATGGTGGTTACAAAACACCAGAACTCTATTTATACTATTCAATGCACTTGTCAGGTCAAGGCTCGAGTACGGGTGCCTAATTTGGAGCCCTGGGTATAGTCTACATATAAGTACATTAGAGAATGTACAGAGGGGATATCTGAAGTATCTATGGTTCAAGATTGACGGTGTTAACGAGAAAGTTTCTTGAGAAGATTTCAGGTTAATTCCCGAGAAACTATAATAATAATAATAATAATAATAATTACAGAAAGTAATTTGAACACTACTAGAATAGTCCGAAGATTTTTGAGTCAGGTTAAATTATTGCTTGGCGAAAAAGTATCCCATTAAATCAACCAGGGCAACCTGAGAAACTAAAAATATAATAATAATAATGAATGTAGAAGTTCTTCGTCCAACCCTTGCAGCGTCCCTTAACAAAAGAGATGAGCTGCAAGTGGCATCTAAAGTTCATGGGATCTGATGATATGCAGTGATCCGAGCAACACCGCCTTCTGCATTCTGTGCAGAAGTATCTCGGCTTCAAATCTGCAGGCCGGAATAATTTTTAATTCTTCCACGTAGTTGGCTCTCATTCCACCGAGACATCCTATGATTAGTATAACCATCCTTACTTTATGACCTGGTACATAGTTCCAAGTTCGAAAACAAGATCTTTGTATTTTTGCCTTTTCTGTTCTTCTTTCATCACTATATTGTTTTCTGTATGGGAGGAGAATTCCACGACGAACAATTCTTTCAGTTCTTTGTCTAAAAGAAGTATGTCTGGCTTTATTGCATTGATCTGACGTGTTGTTGAGACAGGATAGTTCCAGGATATTCGAGCTCTCTCGTTCTGGACTACCGCTTCAATCTCCAGAGGTACATATGGTAGCACTGGTTCTTTGTCTATCTCATATGCCGCTCTTAGATGTAAGTAGAGAGCTCGGAGTGCCGTGTTGTGTCTCTCTATATACCCTGATGGAGCATGGACTCTGCAGGCAGAAAGAATGTGCATAATCGTTTCTTGTTGACTATGGCACGCTCTGCAAGTTGTTGGGGTGTCCATTTTCATGATGTTCTTTTTACCATCTGGTATTTATTACTCCATCCTGACACGCCATCACAAATCCCTCCGTCTCTGACTTAAGGCTAGCCGACTTTAGAAAGGCGAAAGACAATTTTTCCGATAGATCTTGGTCTTTTAAACTCCTGAAAAATATGGAGTGCAGGCTCTTACTCATATGATGTTCGAGTAATGTATTCGACTGAGACTTCCGGATCAGTTTTGCTAGCCTTCTTTGGTCCGCTTGAGTGATTGGTGTTCCAGCACTCTCAGGATCGATCGATACGCTGGTTATGCTGAGCTTCTCCAAAGCTCTTTGTCCAGCTCGGACTAGGAAGGCTCCGTGGTTCGCGAGTTCATGCTGAGCTACAAACTTCAGAAGCGGATCTTCACTTCTTAGGATCCTTACTGCTGTTTCCAATGTTTGTTGATAGTGTTGATATTCCAAACATTGTAATCCTCTACCCCCCTGGCTTCGGGGAAGGTATATCCTCTGAATTGAACTATTTGGATGAAGGCTACGATTCATGTTCATCGTTTTTCTTGTTGACCTATCAAGTTCGAGGAGTTCGTTCACCGTCCAGTTTACCACCCCGAAAGAGTAGGTTAGTATCCGGATTGCTAGTATATTAGTAGCTGATACTTTGTTCTTTCCAGACAGTTGTGATTTCCAGATGTCTCTCAGCTTCTTCTTGTAGCTGGCTGATAAGGCGTCCTTTATCTGGGTTGTCACCAGTACTCCCCTCTGTTTCATCCCAAGAAACTTGTAGGTTTCTCCATTTTCCAGATGTGAGGGGTTTTTAGTGAGTAACCAAACAAGATCTTGGAGTCTCACACTACCCAGAGTGCGGACCCTCTGGGCGCCCATAAAGGGTTTTCCCCTCATACGAAGAAAAAAAAAAGAATGTGAAGGCAATTGTCAGATTGTATGGAAGGAAACAGGAGCCTTCAATATGGAAAAGGCGTGCGAAAAAGAGACAGTTTAAGCCCGTTATTGTTTGAAAAAGTGGTGTATAATAAAGCGAAGACCCGCAACAGCAGGACTGACAACTGGAGCTGGTGTTCTGTCAATAGTTAATCATAAACATAACATGCTTTTGGACAAACTGCGAAACAGGTCTCTTGTTACGAGTATTGGTGCACAATTTTTCATCGAACGAGCAAGTGGCCCGAAGACACAAACTAAAATTTCAAAGAACTGCTTCTTCTTTTATTCTTGTTATCTTCTGTTCATCCAGCCATCTGTGATGGAAACGTCCAAGTGTCATTCTATTTCTTTGGTTCCCTCGTCTTGATCACATGCATCGAACGATATCCTGCACTTCCAATTCTTCTCATATATCACTGCTATTTGAAGTTGCTCACTTCTTATTTCAGAAGTGAACACAGATTTCTGCTGCATTTGTTAATTATTGACCACACTGCCGTTCTGTCTACGCGGACTTGATTTTCTGCTGTCATATGTTTGTTGTATGTAAGTTTTTCCTCTTAAGCATCCAGATATTCGGTATGCCTTGTGCAACTTTTGGTATAAGTTATTGCAGCTGCATATTTGGTTGGATAGGTTTGTCATTGATGGCCAATTTGCATTGGATAGGTTCTATGGAGGTGACTATTCAATTTGTTTGCTCTAATGATTTGATCAAATAAAATTTTTCGGCTACTGTTTGGAATCGCTAAAGATCATCTGAGCTTTTAGCCATTGAAATAGCATGATCTGCATAGCGTAGGATCAAAAAGATACCCGGAGATATTATTCTCTCAACAACAGCGTCTCCAGTAAAGACCTGGCGAAAAACAAGTATATTTAACGCTACCCTTACGAAAGTACAGAAGTTAAAAATGAACACCGACGAGTAACTTCTGAAGTATGCGTAGTGAATATGTTTGTGATTGGTTATTTTTTATTTTATAGTGAGGTGTGGTATTTAAAAAGTTCTATATGCGGAGATTTTGAGGTGACCATAAATTCTTTTATTAAAACGAATCAATATCCTTTTCCTAAAATCGAAAACTTAATGGTTAAATACAAGGGTAGGTTCACTATTCACTTAACTACATCTTTCAAATGCATATCAGTAAGTGAGTTTGGATGACAAGTCGAAGTGTTATTGAGTATTTCAACTCATAAAGGACTTTTCGATACAATAGGGCACCGTTCGGAATTGCTAGTATTCTGGTAAATTTTCGAAGATTTGAAAGGAGTTGTTAGTTTTTTAGATGATATTTTAATCGCTGGAAAAGATCAGAAGGAACATTTAGCTCGATTGCAGCTGGTTTTTGATCGACTTCGAAATGCAGGGTTGAAGTTGGCTTTTATAAAATTTGAATTTTTGAAACCAGCGATAACTTATTTAGGTTACGATATTAAAATTGCATTATTTCAGCAATTATCAATTATCCTAGGCCGACAGACTTAACCTCAATACGATTTTTTTGAGGGTTGATAAATTCTTACGGCAAGATATACGAAGTCGAATTCCATTAATGAATGTTTTGATTGCACTTGAACCCCATAATAAAGTATTTAAGATATCCCAAGTCGTTTGCATTTTATTTTGAAAAAACTTGAGAGTCCTTATTCGAAAATTCTTTACCAGCGTCTGTCATTTTTTGTGGTTTTAGAACTCTTTGTAAGCATTATACGGCATTCTGTTCAAGATTACAATCAGTATATTTCTGCTAAGCAACGTATTGAATATTTTCTAAGTAATTAGTTTCTTGGTCATTACATTACTTAGGAACAGGATTCTTCGATTCAACAAACTTTTGGATCACCATCGTATATAGATAGTGGGTGATGTAATACAGACATGTGCCATCGAATTCGAATTCACAACAGCAATGTTGCAAGTAAGTAGAGAGGAGAAAAGATCATATTCTCTCCTTTTAACAAAGCAGTTGAGATGTGGAGCATTACAAGAATTTTTCGAATTACTCTAATGGATCTCGCATTTTAGTGAATTATATCGTGGGGCTTTCGAAACGATTCGAGTGTCACTTCATTCTTCAAGAACAATTTATCGGAATACCGGAAATCCCTTATTATGCTCTCGTGAAAGAAGGATCCTAATTCATATCCTATAGAATTACAGTTACCACTTTTTTCTGAGTCGATTGTTTCTACCGAAGAGATTTCTCGATAAATGGAACAATTTTGACACGGGTCCAAACCTTTTTCCTATTTGAATTTGTGTAAGATGATTTAATGCGGAGCAAGTATGCCATTTTGAATTTTTTTAAAGCACGATTATATCAATATATTACATAGTTTGAGGTCTAATAGTATTCCGCAATAACAATTTAAAAGAGCATTTTCGTTATCAATAAAAATATTTATTCAACTTTTAGTTTAAGTTTAATTCCCGTTGATGAGTTATTCCATTCATTCAAAGAAAAAATTTGACCATATAGTATCATTTATTCATAATTTAACTCCTTATTCTTCGGATAGCTTTAATTCATTGCTCCCCTTTAGGGATAAAATATCGAAAAAAATCGACTAAATGGGTTATCTTTCGGAAAAAGCCAAGGATAGTGCGATACATTTTTTCTATCATGGAGTGACAAAGTTAACTGGCAATAATTTATTGAATCTATTGATCTGTGTTTGTGATTGATAGCACTGTTATTTGAGACTATATAATTATAACTTTGTGTGGAATTGTTGATATTGTGATCAATGGACTTGAAAATAACACTAATGGGGTATGGTAAACATGCCGTAAAAATTCAGAAGGTTGTTTTTGTGACGGAAATATAATTATTTGCAACAGATACCAATTATAAGCATCATTTCTTAACCATTCAACAATTTGTAGCATTGGCAACCTCATATAATTGTGAATGATTAAAGTACAGAGTGGTCCGATTAGTGACGTCAACAGTTGTATTTTGATTACTCACACCTGGAAATATCAGAAAATATCCGATGTACCTATGTTTCACGATTTGTCTCAGTTTGCCAGTTATATTTTTTTTGTGTGTATTTTTAAGGATTACTGCCAACGGAGTTCCAAAAACTCATATCTTTTTTCGTAGTAGGTTGAATCTTCTAATAATCCAATGGGAATATTTCGTAGAAAATTTATGTGACTGCTTCCATCAATTCTGTCCTGCTTTTTATTTGTTATCAGAAATTACCAACATTTAATGACAGATTTATTTCAATATAAACAGACTCGTCATAATCCACCAATGTTATTCAAATCTAAAGTATGATTTTTGTTGGAATATATAATTCGATATTCTATCGTTTTCCCATATCTAACCTTGTTCAATGTTTCAAGTTGAAGAAAATATAGCAATTGAAACATATGGATGTGGCCAACGGTAGATTTTACTGAAAGGAATTTGAATTTCAATTTGGAATTCTTCTGAATGAAGAAACATGTATTGGAGTAACTTTCAACTTTCAATAAATTTCAGGAAGATGAGTTATTTATTTATTAAACCAACATTTAAGAGGATAATATCTCAAATAATACTGCAAAATACCTACTGCGACCAAAGATATGATTTCTGAAATCTCGGTGGTAGAAATCATAAAATATACAGTTTTCCAAATTCAGCTGCGTTCAAAAGTTATAAGCATTTTTAGTTTTCACATTGGGCAAATACCCTCTGTAGTCCAGTTTAGTTTGAATGAAAAATACCTTCCACAGCATTCACTATTGAATCTGAATTGTTTAAAAACATTATTTTCCCTCTAAGTAATGATTCACTCACTCATGTTTCATCCGATGAGGTCCATATCCAGAAGGAAGATACAAAATACTTATTTTCTGGTAAAAAATTCAACACCATAAACATAGATTTTTGTTGTTCTACTATATTTTCTTTCTACTTCAAAATTATAAACCATGCCTTTCTAGTGAGAAATTCCAAAAAACCTCAGAATTATTGGGTGTTATCATCATACATTTGAAATTTTCTTCTTAAAATTTCCAAATCATGATAACCATCATTTCTATGAAACTTCCAATGCAAGAGGTTGTCACTGTGCTTTCTTTTCACTCAAAACCAGAAAAAATCATCTATGATTTTCCAAACACTGATATTTCTGAAGTTTCTTCTCCTCGACAGAGACCAGTGAACAGGTATTTTTGTACTGAATCCCAATAACAATTTACCTGGATAGATTACAAGTATTTCCTGATTTAGGTGTGCAATTATACTTTCTTGAAGAAATACCTAAATTTGATTTTGAAAAATCAACTAGGTGTTCTTTGATAAAAAATTTTTTGTTAAATCATTAATATGAATCTATTCTGTTTAGACTATAATTACTGATTTTTATAATCAGAGTAAATAACGTAAACAAGAACATAAATATTGAATAATGGTTATTCATAGATTATGTAAAATTTTAATACCTTACCATAGAATATTAATTTATGACCGAACCCCAGGAGAGAAAAAATTAATATTTGCAATGTTTTTTTAAATGAAAGGTAATATCTGTAACTATTATTGATCTTTAGTTATAATTTTCCTCAGAATAATTAGAGTAAATTATTATCACATTAAAATATTATAACGTCTCTGTGGTGGGTAGTTCCAAATAAAAAAGTATTCTGTGGTTCCTTGTTGTTTTGATTCTGTTTGAAACTGTCAAAAGTTATTTGTATCTTAAAAAAAAAGTGGAAAGATTTTTAGGGATAATATCGATGGTTTTAAATTATTCAATTCAGTATGAAATGATTATGGTCAGAAATTGCATTCTATTCTAATCTTTCTTATTTATGAGCTTATATCTTCCAGTTTCAATATTGATTGAATTTTAATTAACCATGCATCATAACAACATAACATTCAGAAATATTAAAACTAAGTCAAATTCTATTATCTCTTAAGTTTGTGAACAAGGTTGAATCGGTGTATGAAATAAAGATAATAAAGGTATAAAACAAATCTAGGAGACTGGGTTCGAAGTTTTTTAAAACTCATATGAGCTCAATTTGCAGTATTCCTATGTTAGAATAGATATAATTTGATGAACCCTGAAAGCCTGAAGCTATAAAAAACCAGCTCTTCATAAAGACAAGTCTTCAATTTAACAGGCCCTGACAGAAAATACTTCACCTATTTCAAAGGTCAAAATATACCGAAGAGCGATGGAAAACTTTTTCTTTATTTATTATGGAATATTATTCTGGATTAAATATTAAACAAGGTGCTAGACATCACTAACAATGAATACAGCAAATGGCAATTTAGATTTTGTGGTGAATGTAAGACAAAAATTGTTCAGTGGTTAATTTCATCTATTAGTTTTTAGTGGTGGAACCATAGAGGGAAGAGATTTCCCCATCCTTTTGAAGAAATATTTCATATAGACATAAAATATGGCAACATTGAACAAATCTTGTTATTGAATAATTTCAGCACAGAGTTGGATTTGGGAAAATCAGAAAATTTGGACAAAATTATATCGATTTAATTCCTTTCAACTTCAAATATCTCAAGAATGGTGCAATTTAGGAGGAAAGATGAAGAATGATTTTATATGCAAAAAAGACTAATGATTCCAGGAAGTACGAGATACGGACCTTTAGTTCAAGCGATATTTGTTTTTCATGCAATTTAACCAATCTGTAGAGTAGTAGTGAGAAACCCACAAGAAGTGGAATAAACCTATTGATGCCAAAATATGCATGAGTGTTATCAAAAACCTTCTACAAGAGATCATTTCAATTGATATTGTCGTTTGAATATTACAGGTGAAAATGCAATTTTTTTATGAAATTTCAACACCCTATATCTTTTGAACGGGGCCAAATTTGGAAAAATGTTATAGGAAGAAAATGTTTCTTTTGACGTCAAGAATCTATGGTTAAAATTAACGCAGTGGTCAAAGACTCACCCTGTATAACCGAGAAACTAACAAACCTTACCTAACCTTACAAACTAAGGAAAAAATTAATATAATCTTGTCTTCCACATGAAAAAGCGCACGTTGAAAGCTTTTAATATAAAAAGATAAATGAAAATATCTTGAAACCGTTTTTTTTTGTGATTCTTCAACGAAAACCTTGTTCGATTTAGATAAAATTGAGCAATTTGAGTTACTTTATACTATTAAAATTTAAATGAATGTCAGTCGCCTAGATTTTTTCCTTGGAAAATTGACTTATTTTATGGTGAAACATGTTGAATAAGGTTAACGTGATCCCCGAGTATATATTTTCAGTAATCAGCAACCTAATTATAGGTCGAAAAAGTTTTCAAGACGTCATTTACTCATTATTAAACAATACCGTAGCTTAACTGAGCAAGCAAAACCACAACTATTTTCATAATAGTTCTAACAAATCTATTTTCTCGTAACTCCGAAATCGACAGACTGACAGAGTCCCTGAGGATTTGTGGACGGGAGACTGGTAACACAGTTTCTACGAGATGTAGAGTCCAAGAAGGACTTTTCTTCTTGGACTGGATTTCCCAAATTAATGAAAAATCCCTTTAATTGAAAAGAAGTTGTACAACTTAAAACTTTATTTACACTATGTACACCTCGGATGTCTGGATGGCACATATAACCTCCTCTTACGACCACAATGAGTAATTTAGTATAATCTCGTCTTTCAAATGGAAAAAGCGCCAGTGAAAATTTTTAATTTTCAAGATAAATGAACACATCCTGAAACCGTTTTTTCGGATGACCCTTGTACGAAAACCGAGTTCGATTCAGCTGAGTTTATGCCATTTAAGATACTTTGTACTATTAAAAATGAATTGAATTAAGCACGAAAAATTAGGTTGTCCGATGTCATTCACATTAAAATTCCCTAACCTTACCTAACAAACCTAACATTACAAATCAGACCTAATATAACCTAACAAACCTAACTGAACCTAGCAAACTGAGAAACGAAAAAAATTCAATAAAATGTCGCCTTCCAAATGGAAAAAGCACCCGTGAAAGTTTCTAATTTTCAAGATAAATTAAAATATCCTGAAGCCGTTTTTTCTAATGATCCTTCTACGTAAACCGAGTTCGATACAGCGGAAATTAAGCAATTTGAGATACTTTTTACTATTTAAATTGAATTGAATGAAAAAATGAGCTTCTTTGATGCCATTCACATTAAATTTTCCCTTGCAAAATTGTCTCATTTAGTCGTGAAACTGGTTGAATAAGGTTTAGGTGATACCCAGTGTTTATTTTCAGTCATTAGCAACCAAGTTATATGAATATGAACCTAACCTAACCTTACAAATCTTACCTAACAAACTGAACCTCACTAACGAAAAAAAATTAGTATGATCTCGTGTTTGATATGAAAAAGCGCCCGTTGGAAGTTTTTTTTTTAATTCCTACTAACCTAACCCAACCTAACTTTACAAATCTAACCTAACAAACTGAACCTAACCTAACAAGCCAAACTTAACCTAACAAACGAAAACAATTCAGTATGATCTCGTCTTTGAAACGAAAAAGAGCCCGTTGGAAGTTTTTAATCTTCAAAATAAATAAAACTATTGGAATTGAATTGAGTCAAACACAAAAAATTAGCTTCTCCGATGCCATTCATATTGAATTTTCCATTGGAAAATTGTCTCATTTAATCGTGAAACTGGTTGAATAAGGTTTACGTGATCCCTAGTGTATATTTTCAGTCATCAGCAACCAAGTTATATGTCGAAAATAGTTTGCAAGATGTCATTTACTCATCCTATAATTATACAGTGCCCTAACTCAACTGAGCAAGCATAACCATTCCCATAATAGTTCCCATTTTTTGCTTCTCTCGCTTAAATCTCGACTGAAACGATGTATGCCACCAGTGACGTTGTGCATTAATTATCATGATATTCTATTTGCCTGAAATTCAGTCATGTCGAAGAAATTCTCTGTTTAATTAGGGATTCAACGTGTATATTCCCCACATTAACAGATCGGATAACGCACATTCGGAATCAGCTCATCTCAATTAGTCTGGTCAACAAGCTCAAAAACGTGAAAAAATACAGATGAAGATCCAAAAGTTATGAGGAATAGTGCATTGGATTTCTAAAAACCACTAGGAAAGTGTTTTTGAAGAATTTTAATGCAGGGAAAAAATTCTGTTGGAATCATTACCGCAAGATCTTGTTCATCAGCTAACCGTGCGATATCTGGATAAACATATTTTTGAGCATGGACATAACGCCAAGAGGCGACGGTGTACGTTCATCCTCCTCAAAAAAGTACGGTCCGATAAATTCCAAATTTGGAAATCGCACACCATACAATGGCATTCGGGGAGTGGGGAGGTCGTTGACTGTCTTGTTCAATATCTGTTTGAGAAATTGCATGGTTCCTGATATTTCAAATTTCCAAGCGATGTCAATAATCTGTAAGACCAACAGAATATTTGAGATTCTTCATGGTTTCTTCAAAGGCCGTTCAACAATAACCAACCTCTTCGACACAACCCGATGTCGTGTATAATGGTTTTTCAAAAGCGTTTGATTCAATAGACTATGGAATTTTGTTGAAGAAATTATCTCGATTTGGCTTTTGCTCCTATCTGGAGTATTTGCGGGTAATTCGGGAGTACCCCAAGGCAGTTACCTTGGGCCACTTCTTTTCATAATTTTTATCGATGATTTGGCTGAGGTGATGGAAGTACTCTGTCTGTTATTTGCGGATGATTTCAAGATGTATCTTGAGGTGAGGGATGCATTGGATTGTTTGCGGCTTTCCATCAATTTGCTGCGAGTTGTTGAGTGGTGCGAGAATACCCGATTGCATCTGAACACTATGGAATGTAATGTCATGTCTTTCACAGAATAAAAAAATGAAATCCATTTCGATTACGCAGTGGATGGTAACTCGCTTGAGCGTCCCGCGGTGTTGACAAATTTGGAAGTCATTTTAGATACAAAACTGTCGTTTGCACCACATATTGACGCTACATTGAAGATCTTTTATTGCGCATATGTCAGGTCCAAGCTAGAATATGCAGCTTCAGTATGATCCTCCTACCACCAAATCCATATTGATGGGGTTGGGTTAGTGAAACGATGTTTTCTCAAGATTTTGTCGAAAATAGAGTATAATGTTTATCCACCCATTGGTTTCCCCCAGGTGTACTCTTGAGTAGACATGGCATGAAGAGTTTAAAGTGTCGTTGGGACTGCCAGTGCGTTGTGTTCATCCACAAGCTAACTATCCCAGTTAAAGATTCATGTATACTTAGCAAACTTTAATTTCCTGGTTCCAAGACCTGCTTCCAGAGTTGAGGACAGATTTAACTTGCCAACACCGAGAACCAATATATTGAAGCATTCGCCTTTGTTTAATTTGTGTGATACCTGTAACGCTGTATGTCGTAGCTTGGATATTTTTGACTGTAGCATCTCAACTATCGAATCATACTATTTTGGTCGACTGTGTTACTTTTCTTTTTTTGTGGATTTAGAAATTGCTTTTTTCTTATTCATCTTGTTCTGTATGTGGGTTTGAAATGTTGAGCATTGTATTTTCTTTCAATAAATGATTGAATCAATAGGTAATAAAATTCTGTACATTCGAGAGTACCTATAAATGCGACACAGTCAGAATAATATCTGGATGCCTAAAACCCAGCCCTCTAGAAAAGGTATATCCTATAGTTGGCATTGCTCCACCAAAAATTCGAAGGGAAGTCATTGCTGAAAAAGAAAAGACCAAACAAACTGAAGTTGAAAGACCCCATTCATGGACATATACCAAGTCTTCATCGATGAAAATCAAGAAAGAGTTTCTTGAATACCACTGAACCAATAACTAGGACACATGAAGAAATAATAGAAGAACTCTGGAAGAAATCCACCAGAGGCAACATCACCGTCAAAGAAGAGATATCACTTACCTTACGCTACGTGGAAAACACTTAATATACTCAGAGAGGGAGTATCGCTGTAAGGGCCAGTTCCATAATCTTTACGAAAAAGATCTTTTTCACAAAGGCCGCTTTTCAAGAAAGCCGCCTTTAAAGGCAGTTTGAAAGCGCATCCGGTTCCATAAACATAATCTCACCCTCATTTGGATAAAACTCCCTTTTGTTTGTAACTTTCACATTTCCTAAGGTTGGCTATTCTGGGATCTAGTGATTTATTGTTTGCATTTGGTAATATTTCATAGAGAAATGAAATTTTATGGAATAGAAGAAAAGGCATAATATTCTGTGTACGAAATGAAGGAGGGAGATTCGAAAGTTCGAAATATTATTTTTATTTTGGTGGTGCAGAAGTGCGTAGGTGCGAGTGCAAATATGGAAGGAAAAAAAAAAAATGTGTTCAGCGTTGAGGATCAGCTCCTACTGTTGGATCTGATTTTAGTGGAAAAGGAGATAAAAGAAAATAAAACGACGAATAAAGTCACAAATGACGAAAAGGTAAATAGGGCATAAATTTTTGTTGATTGAAGTTCTTTTGAACATGTATTTTTTCAGGACAAACCATGGCAAAAAGTAACTGCGAAATTCAACTCGTCCACGCTAAATAATAAATTTGAAAACTGTGGTGGGGCTCTATTCACTCTTTGATTACATTTATTAATACCTACCTGTCTTGCAGGTGGAAAACGTGGAATTAAGTATTTTGACTGCTGCGCCTGATCCTAATGTAAGTATGAATTTTTGAAATCATGGCTTACATAATTGATTAATACTCAATTTTAGAATTCGTTATGTTGGTTAATCGATGATCAAACTGAACCTGATTGTCAAAATCAAAGTCCAAGTCCTGTTGAAATCACATAGGATAATCATACTGACACACCCCTAATAGATTCATTGGAAGAGGAGTTACAAGAAGGGCCACATAAGGTAGATAAAAATCAGTCTCAATTAAAATTGCTTGATTTTAACACTTAACATTATTATAGAAAGAACCACAGAATTGGCCATCGTACAATTCGAAGAAATTGAAGAAGCCTGTGACCAAGAAGCTGAGAACTCAAGTTCGAAACCCTGTGTCAGTTGCAAAGGAGAATTATTACAAGAAAAAGAAGGAAACTTTGAAAAATGAAGACACAAGGAAGCAGGAGGAACATACTATCAGATCAGAACTATTGAAGCTGCAAGTTTTAGAGTTGCAAACAAAACTTAATGTAGAACCTCGAATTGTAGTACATAATAAAAAGTGATAATTAAATTTCTCTCTTTTCGCTGGATGCTTGAATGTTTAATAAGAAATAATAATATATCATAATATCTGAGAATTCATCTAGGAATTAAATGAAATAAGGAAATATGTAATAAATTCAGAGAATTGGGATATTTAAAATATTTTCAGGGTTCAATGTATATTGAAACATTAAATTAATGAAACAATCTATCCAATTATATATTGCCAAAATGTTCATTGATAATTAACTGTCTCGCTTGACGGGCAGATGTCAAATTATTCTCTTCACTTCGAAACCCCAATGGCTCCTCTTCCACTGGTACATCGTTTGACCATTCATCTGGAAAAACGTCATTCATATCTAAACAAATATTAGACAATACAGCTGAAGCAACTATTATTGCCATTGTGGTTGTCAACTTGACACTCATTCCACATGAAAGGATAGGAAACCGACGTTTCCATATACCATACTGTCTCTCCACAACATTTTTTGTTCGTATGATTGATTCATTGTAGAGATTTTCAGCGTTGGTCCTTGCTTCCACTAGTTTGGTCATAAGATAGGGTTCAAGGGTGTAACCACTATCTCCAACTAGTAGCTATCGTCCAAATTTTCCACTATGAAAATCATTTTTCAAATTACTATTATTGAAAATAGTTTGATCATGTGCTGATCCAGGCCATCTTGCTACAATGTTTCTGATTCTCAGATACGCATCTGAAACTGTTTGTACATTTAGAGCAAAATAATGCTTTCTGCATCTAGAGATTTCTGCATCATCACCACCAGGGAAATTTATCTTGATGAGGGTGCAATCTATTGCACCAATAGTTCTTGGAAATCTAGCGATTTTGAATAACTTTGCAGCATCCTCCAGCATTTCATCATTACTTTCGCTCATCTTGATGTACTTTGAACGAAGTGAAGCAATGGCATAAGACACTCTTCGAACTATCCTTGAAGAAGATGTTTTGAAACTCCCATGAAGTCCCCTGCCGTTATTAGCATATTTCCAGCGGAATAAAACCTTAATGTCAGAAGAAGCTGTTGAAGTGGATCTATACACCCACCCCTAAAAAAGCATTTATATTATTAAGCAATAACTATTGACATTTCAAAATTTTTCTTACCTGTTGGATGGAAATGATAGTGCAGGGGCAATTTCCTGCAGTAAATGCAGGACACTTGTTTTCGTTAAACGAAATCGATTGAAAAAATCGATATCATCCAATGTTGTTAAATGTTGCTCCCTTCTTCAATAAATTTCCGTCCTTCTTAAAAATATGTCTTGATCATCATCAGACGAGGAATAACCTGAACTTGAACTTGAAGACATTTTCGATTTTTGTGGAGAAAACTAATTTTCACAAAGAGAACTCCTAAGCAAAACACTAACACTATAGAATGAATTAACCATTGACCTTATATCTAGAGATCTTTGGAATTAACGAATACATTCGCATTCGAAATGAAATGACAGAACAGAATAAGGTTATGTTATATAGTCATAGAGCATGCGTAAAAAAAAGGATACTTTTTCTTCCGTAAAGTCCCAATATCCGGACTTTATGATAGAGGATACTTCAAAGCTTCCTTTAACCTTAAAATTGGTTTATGGAACCCGTTTCATTTGTAAAGGAGACTTCTTACGAAAAAGGAGACTTCATTTTCGATTATGGAACTGGCCCTAAGAAGACCTTGGTAAAGTGGGGATGCTCAAGTGGTCAATTATGTGACTGTGGAGTAGTTCAAGAAGAGGCCCACCTACTCGTCTGCAACAACGTCGGTACCCCTTGCACTAATCAAGACCTATATGCATGTACCCCCTAAGCCGTCATTGTTCTGGATTCACTTGCTGAAGATACATTTGGACTCGGATAAGTATGTCAGTAATAGGTAATACGTGAAAACTACAGAGGAGTCTGAACACTAGCCCAACCGCAGTCAAGAATTAACCGAACATGAAAATTGGTCGAACTGGTCAGCATTTGTAAGGGACATGAGTACCAACAGAAGGCTATAAAAAAAATGAGAATCAAATACAAGCGATTTTTTTTGAACAGACGTCGTGTTTAGATATATTCAACCACTCGACGAACAAAGAATTATCTAATACGGCCGTAATTCTGGTATCAAACATCGCAAGTACTTGTAGGTTTATTCGGATTAAGAAAGGTGAAATAAACAAAAAAGTTTCTGTGAAAATAAACAACCAAACTTTCCACCCGTAATTCAATAACCTGGCATGCCATATTCTCAAGGAGAGACTTCTCGAACTTTAATAAAAATAGTTCCTGTTTTTTTTTGCAAGTTGTGATTTTCACTCCCTCCTGTCAATTGGATGAGACCGCAAAAACCTGATTTTTCTTGAAGCTTTCATAACCAGTCTCCGTAGATGGTAAGCGTATAATTACTCTTACATTCAATATAAAAGATCTGACATTTAATCCCCTGCTGGAACTTAGATTAATTCCCATCATTAAAGCATCCAGAAAACTTCCTACCAAGGTCGGCTGAATTATTTTTCAGTGCTGATGAAAAATCTTTCAGGAAACGATTTCATAATAAAATCTATACCTCTGAAAAAATTTAATTTCGAAAGTTACCGATCGGAGAAGCGGAACTTGATCTTAATGAGTGTACGAAACAAATAACATGAAAGAAGTGTTATTTTCTGCTAGGTTTACCCTCAGTACTGTTTACTTCATTATCGACATCAGAAGTTTTATATCGAAAATAAACATAAGCATACTCACAGACGAATGGTTATCCAACTAAAACAAGTAAACATAACTTTGAAGGACCCGAATTCTGGGTAACCAACGTTGAAAAATTCTATGGGTTATCCAGCCTAGAGATATTTACGGTGTTTTTCGGGATCCATTTTCTCTGGGCTGGAAATTCTTCAGCATGTTGACCCACATTTGGGGGCGCAGCATGAATCAAAACATCCGAAATTTACCTGCATTCTGTGCTTATATGTATGCGCTGAATTCTTGAATATTTTCCACATATTTCACCAATACAGCTCCCTTAAGCAGTATTAGACCTGAATTATGAATCCGACTTCCTAGATCCATTTTATGAATTGAGAAATGATTTATTACTCCATCTGACCTCGATATTGGACAAAATGCTTAGTTTTCCATTTTTGCGAGCTTGTTCCATGCGAAACAGATAAGCACAGATAAGTACTAACTTTCATTTTGTTTTCGTACTCTGTCCATTTGACATTTATGAAAATTGAAAATTTTCCTGAAATTGCCAGCTTTTGTAAAAGCTAATATTCACCTTGAAAATGATAGAAGATGTCTGTTGAAACGTTTGGAAGAAGAACAATAAGAGATGATGGTTATTGACCAAATTATGATTTTATAGGAGTTTCATTATTAAAAATCAACATCAAATTGGCAAAATAATGCCATAACCTAACATTTATTCATCTGGCCAGATAACGAAATCTAACACTGAAAGGTCTCAGAGTAAAACATCCAGTAAGAATAAGAACAGATAGGATCTCTAACAGAACTAGTCAAGCATTGATAAGATAAAGATTCATTACTCAGCGATTCAACAAAGCAAGATCACATAAAACCTGTTACAATCTAAGATGTTATATAGAATCAAGAACAAATGCTGAAGAGTATGAAAACATTCTGGGTTTTGTAAAACATAGCTATGAAACAATATATGAACACAGAAACAAATCCAAGAAAGGAAACTTGAGAAACTCATGAAAGATTCGAGAACATATGGACCTTTGGATCATTCAAAATCAGTAATCAATTTATCAATTGAAGATCTAAGTCAAGACAAAATATTTCCTCGAATTCTCCAAAGCACCCAAGGTGACACCAAAAATGGAAATAATGTTAGCAGCAGGAGAAACAGCACTAAAAATTCAAATCCCTGAGAAAGTCGAAGAGTATAGATGGAAAAATCAGAAACAACAAAAGGCCTGTATCTAGTATAAACAAAGCAAGCAGGGAGCTCTGAAAGATCTTGAATTATATAATTCCGCAGTAGAAGGAAATGCTAATGTCATTATTGATAATGACATTTGGAAAAAAAAAAAAATGTTAATGAAATATTAATCGCAGGAAAATATAAGATAAGATAAGATTCCTAATCTTTTATATGCCTTTTATATTTCGGGATTGCACAACCCTTGATTTACAATTTGCCAACTGACAGCTCCGCCGTAATGCATGACATTTTTGAGGTTATACTTAGTCAGAACGTTTTGACATAAGAGCTCTATTCATGTTGTTTACAGTAAACTTGAAAGATTCATCTCGCCCAACAAATAGAATTAAATCGTGAACATTTTCGTACGATTATATTTTACAATTTTCGACGTGGATTAACTCAACAACAGTGCATCGATGAACTTGATTAAATTTTTGGCGATGAAGCTCCATCAAGGACCAGTGTTTATCGATGGTATGGTATATTCAACCGAGGTCGTAGTTCTCTCCAAGACGAATTTCGTGAAAATCGTCCAAAATCAGTTGTTGTTTCGAAAATCATTGATGCTGTGCGCCAACTGATATTGCAAGATCGTCATGTGACCTATCGTGAGATTGAGACAACCTTAGGCATTAGTAGGACCAGCATACCTTCAATATTGCATGAATATTTGACCGTCAAAAAAAATTGTTCGCGTTAGATCCCACGCATTTTGTCAATCGCTCAAAAGAAGGCTCGTGTCGATTGGTCGAAAGAAATGCTCCAAAAATACGATCGCGGTGCTTCGAAGCACGTCTATGACACCGTGACAGGTGTTGAATTGTGGATTTGAGCGAATGTGCCCGAATGTAAACAGCAGTCGACTGTATGGATGATTCAAGATGAGCCGAATCCAACGAAAGTTTCTCGCGAATGGAGCACTTCCTAACAAATGGTCACCTGTTTTTTCGGAAAAACTGGAAATGTCGCAATCGTACCACTAGAACAACGCAGAACAGTCAATTCTGTGTGGTACACAACCATTTATTTGTCAGTTGTCTTTCATGAAAGCATGAAAACCCACCGCCGAAGATGGATCACCTTTCACTATTACAATGCGAACTCTCAGACATCGGTTCAAACAATTGCATTTTTGAGCACTTAAAACATCGATTTGATGAGTGATCCACCGTGTATACTCCTGTCTTGGCAATGAATGACTTCTTTTTATTTCCAAACGTAAAGAATAAAATGAGAGGACAACGTTTTTCGACATCTGAAGAAGCGGCTGATGCTTTCAGAATGCACGTTTTCGAGATACCTCAATAAGAATGGCCATATTCCTCCGAAAATTGGTTCGAACGCATGCAAAAGTGTATAGATCTTACTGGGAAAATTTTGATAAATAATAAAGCGATTTTCGATGATTAATATTTGATTTTGATCTCTAATCCCAAAATATAGAAGGCAACCCTCGTACATTAGATCGAGGCTTAGACCACACTACAGCGGTTTATGGTTTATCTAAAATACAAAAAAATGTTCAATAAAAATCTAATTTCTGATCCTTCTGAAAAAGCTCTGGTTTTTGAACTTTCAAGTAAAATTTGGACAATTCTTAATCATTTGAGAACAGGTCATGGTCATACCAATAGCATGCTACTCAGATGTAACTCAGATGCAAGCGCAATGTCCATGTGGATATGCAGAAGAAACAATATCTCATCTCATCAATAATTGTCCCATATATAAATTTCAAGATGGTTTTAGGGAAATTCATGACGTTTCCGATCCTTTCTTGGAATGGGTTATAACTTTCAAACAAATTAGATACGTATTTTTTGTATTCAGTTTTTTTCAACTTCCACAAATGTCAAATAGATAGACTACGGAAACTAGATAAAAATTAGCAATTATCTGTGGTTCGAATATTTCTTCAAGTTACATCGAATAATTGATATCCAAACTTCCGGCAACTCAATTTATGGTGAACTTACGGGATTGAGAGCAATTGTCATGAATGCTGCCTCTGATTTTTTTTTTGTAGGTATCTCTTCTTTCAATATTCAGGATGTTTCGTTCCATTTTATCAAGTGATTGAAATTACCAGCTTTTGTAAAAACTAATATTCAACTTGAAGATGACTGTTAAACTTTGGGAAGAAGAATAGATGACGGTTATTGTCCAAATAAAACTTTTATACTAGTTCCATCATCAAATTTCTCATTATTTAATTGAACAAGTCTATCCTTGAAAGTGTAAATAAACCAAAAATATCTAAAATTGACAATTATAGTTTTACACTTCTTGAGAGTATCAATGATATTTATTTATTCTAGAAAACACTGTTTTCTTCGATGAATAAAATATAATTTTTCTTTCTTATCACAACATCAAACAATTAAAAAAAAATACAGAAAAAACAATCAAAAAATGAAATAGAATACGACACATGTGTTTCGAGATTTGTGTATAACACTTTTATCTAATCAGGCATTCTTATTCGATTAACAATAATTTAAACAATTCTTGGTTAGAACTTACTTTTTGAATGATTGTTTGGGCTATTACCATCATCTATTGTGGATGTAATGATTTCCGACGTTTCGATAGACATCTTCTATCTTTATCAAGGAGAATATCTACATTTCGATTTAAACCACCAACTAAACACTAAATTGGGAGTAGCAAAATGTTTATTTGATAGAGCAATAAATATTTGTTGCACTGAAGAAGACCAAAATGAAGAAATAAATAACATCTCGAAAACTCTTAGAAGCAATGGCTACCCCAAAAAGATATTAGAAAAAGCTAGACGAACAAAAGAAAGTCAACCAGAACCAACAGATATAAATCAGACCATTAAAACCGTAATTCCTTATGTAAAAGGTTTGTCGGAGAAAATGAGAAGAATTGGAAATAGATACAACATAACGACTGCATTCAAAACTCAAGACACTATTAGAGCTAAACTTACAAAAGTTAAGCCTAATAATGAGACACAAAGGACAAAGAACTGCATATATGAATTACCTTGCGAGTGCGGAAGATCTTACATCGGAGAAACTAAACGCCCTCTGAATGTACGAATAAAAGAACATCAGAAGCTTCTACGAGTACTAGACAGTTATGAATATGACAGAATATGATTGTCGAAATGATTATGAAACTCATTATTATCCCTTCATTCCATTAATTATCCATCAGTTCGGTTAATTTGAAGGAGTTAAAAAACTAAATATTTGGGCACAAAGTGTTATCAAGCGTAGAACCCTATAAATCGAAAACCCCCTGCTTTAATCAGGAATTTCAAACATCCGACCCTCATGAAATCTCGCAGTTAACAGCATGCTGAAAATTGTAGTTGAAGCGAAGGTCAATCAAAACTATGCATCACTTAAATGAAACCAGTAACCACTTGTCAAACGGGACATCCGATATCTAGATATACAACAGCGTGTGCCTTCAAGTGTACCACCTACGTAGAAACCGCAAGAGCAATTTCAATGGTGCCACGTTTCAGATAACTGAAAGGCTTCGACTAACCTTAAGTTCGGAAATCTTTGTGTTCAGACCAGAATAGAAACCAACACCCGAATACTGCCTGCCGTAGGGGTGTGAGAGGGGAAAATTCGTCTTAGGGTACATTGTGTAAGATAAATATGATCGAGAATCCTGGCGACGTAGATATCAGTTAAAATCTGAAATATTGCCTACTTTCCCCATGCTCTCTTATCCAATTCCACCTGGAAGGACATTTTGCATGTGGGATAAAATGCTAAAGCGACCTCTATCCATAAAACATGGGATGGTTTATTTTTCGCAGTATCTACATCCCGTCATGTTTCAATGTCTACCTGAGGTTTGATTCTTATCGGAATTTTGGTAGGTTGATGAATCTTGAAATTATCCAAGTGTATCCCAACTAACAATTTTTTATTTTATGGTAGTAGTAGGAACGTTTATGGAGCATAATCTTATTACACGATAAATAAATAAATCTTTATTGATCCTTTCAGACATCATGAATAATACAGGTGACCATTTGAAAACGAAACAGACAAGATTACAGACGAAATAAGTTTTTTCGATAGAAATGCTCGGACAGGTCGATTTCTGTTTCGAGGGGGACAACTTAAGATGTAGGTTACGGACGCATAGCGCTTCAACCCTTGCTGCTACAACCCCCACCCCCAATTTTTGATTAGGGAAGATGGGGTGAGTGATACCTCAATTCAAAGGTATTTTTATACTGATTTCAGTACAGTTATTGTTTTTTTCATTTTATGCATTAGTTCTCGAAATATTCATGCGTTAGTTAATTTTATCACTTAAATTAATTTTTTGCGAATAATTGACATTTCGTGCTTCCGAAGCACCAAAATTTCCGTACTTGTATTTGAAATTGCAAAACATCTACCACTGGGCAAATGAAGTCATACCGTACGTGTTAATGCTACTAGGGTCAGATGTTCGACTAGCTGTTTTATTCACTGAAATCATTCTCCAACTGTACGGTATCAGAACGATTTGAAGTATTGATCTAAGAAATGAGATTTTTCAAAGGTAAGTAAATAATTTATCAAAAACTCACATCGGTCAAAATCATCTTCGTTTAGTGCGTGTGAAATATGGATTTTGTAAGGATGGAATTTATGATGCTTCAAAATATTTGCAATTCGAGTTCGTGTAAATCCAGATTCATGTGCTAGCTGCCTCGTACTTGTCATTGGATTCAGAGCAAACCGTCCAAGAACAGCTACTTCAGCTGCTTCATTTCTTTCCATGTTTCGTTTTTCATTAGCCACGGACCCGGTTTCTTCAAACTTTTACACTAATTCCAAAACATACTTCCTATTAACATGTTTATCTAAATGTCGTTGATTGAAGAATTCTGTGGTTCTATTCGCACATTGATTGTTTGCAAAAAAAAGTGAAATTATTTCCACCCGCTCTGCAATTGAATAAACCATGTCGAACAATGAATTAGAACACATACAAGTCTCGATTCAAAACTAAGAATAATTCACATGTCAAAGAACCAGTAAGCCAACTTCATAATAAATAAAAAAATATCGATTCTCATTTTTTTTGAAAAAGATATGAATTCAATAATCAACAAAATGAAAACATACAACTGAGAAAACACTTCATGATTAGTTCGGAAATTTCTGTGGCATCATTAATGATTAGATTTTCTTACCAGATAATCTGATTAGAGATATGTACATATTTGGACTTTTTGGAGATTTCTATCGATCAAGTGTTACGGCATGTTATTGAAAATACTGCAAATTATATCGAAGATAATTTAGATTGAGTTTCAGCAAGATTGAGCTCCTTCGCAATACGTTTTGTTTGTTCGACATCTTGATTAAAGATTTTTATGTCAGAGGATTGGAGCAAGGAAGCCACAGTCATGGTTGTTTTGAAGCTCAAAATGTCGATTTTTCACAAAAAAACACTACAAGTGCCATGGAAACACCACTTCATTTTCAAATACTTAGTTAAGAATATTCCGAGAACTAATTCATAAAGTGAAAAAGCAATTACTGTGCTGAAATCAGTATAAAAATACCTTTCAAACGAGGTATCCCTCACCTCATCTTCCCTATTCAAAATTTGGGGTTGAGGGTTGTAGTAGCAAGGGTTGAAGCGCTATGCGTCCGTAACCTACATTTTAAGTTGTGCCCCTCGAAACAAAAATCGACCTGTCCGAGCATTTCTATCGAAAAAATTTATTTCGTCTGTAATCTTGTCTGTTTCGTTTTCAAATGGCCACCCTGTATATAGGATAAGTCAGAAAAGAAACAACAAGAAAGAAAGATAGTAATAACAATAATTCATTAATTAAATACAGCAGAAACGAACTCATTAACACTATAATAACAACCCTTCGCTAACAAATGTTTAACCTAATTTTTGAATTTCTTGAGATTCATAGATATTAACCACTATGTCAAAGTCAAATCCGGAGTTCTACAGGGAAGTATTTTGGGACCACTTTTATATATCACCTTCACTTCAGACATACCAAAAAAATGAAAACATCACCATAGCATCTTTTGCAGACGATATAGCCTTACTTGCATTTTATGAAAATGCCGAAACAGCTTTCAAACAACTACACGAACACCAGGATGACATTGGACAGTGGCATCGAAAATGGCGACTAAACATCAATGAGGCTGAATCAGTTCCAGTATCATTCACTACAAGAATGAATACATGTCAAAATATTCTAAAACGTCAGAATAGATATTAAAAACCTGAGCAATATTTACTGAACAATAATGAGAGATACTAAAAATAAAGAATAACGTAATAGTAGAGGAAGAATGTAAGTTAACAAGGGAATAACATGACCTCTTACACACATTGACAAATGTTCATCAATCAAAAGAAGTTTGATTCATGAAACAATGTAAATGAGCAGAATGGTCCAATATGAAGCTAATCTAACATAAAGGGTGATTCATTTACAACTACCTTTTTATTGAATAAAAAAATTAATAAAAACAATTTTATTTTATAATCTTTATTAACAAATAAAAGAACCATTCTATATAATTATTTTTTAAAGATAATTTCTTTCAAATGCTGACCTCAACTACGGTTAACAAGATCCATTTGATAGTTCCAATTTTCGATAAGGTATTTCGGGTGATATTTCTCCAATGACTCATGCAATATTGGCTTCCAATACCTCAATCGTAGCCAGCTTGTCCATGTAGCCTTTAGACTTCACATAGCCCCAAAGGTAAAAATCCAGAAGTGTGATGTCGCCTAAATGCTCTCGCAGTAAAGCCATGTTTCACGGGTTATATGGCAAGTGGCACCATCTTGTTGGAACCACATTTCGTCGAGACCACGTACTTCAATTTCGGGCAACAAAAAGTCTGTTATCATGGTGCGATAAAGGTCACCATTCACAGTAGCATTCCAGCTGTCCTCTGTTTTGAAGAAATATGGACCGATTATTCCACCGGCCCATAAACCTCACCAAACAGTTGTTTTTTTTCTGGATTTAAAGGTCATTCCTGAGACTCATCACTTTTGGTTGTTCATCACCCCAGATTCGAGCATTTTGTTTGTGCACGAACCCGTTAAGTCAAAAATGGGCCTTATCAGTGAACAAAACTTTTGTCGAAAAGAGTGTATCCTCTGCAAGCATTTCAAGAGCACAAGGACTAAAACTTAAACGATTCGGAAGGTCGGTCGGCTTCAGTTCTTGAACTAATTGAGTTTCGTAAGCATTCAAAGAAAGATCCTTATCCTTATATATAAGTTATTGAATACGAAAGGCCAAGCTGTTGAGAACGGCGACGAACCGACATAACGTACATTCTCCCCCATCGCCGCTATATTCCCTTCACTACTAGCTGAATGTTGTCTATTTGGTCGAGTATTATCCAATAACAAATATTGAGTCTCAAACTTAGTGATGGTAGAGCGAATTGTGCGTTCGGTAGGACGATTATGTGGACCGTAAGTTGCTCCAAGTGCCCGACACACATTAATCGGAAAACGCCCATTTTCATAAAAAAGCTGAACAATTTGTAGACGCTGTGCCGGGTTAAGTCGTTCCATTATAAAATGTCCGACACTACTGAACAAGAATACCACTTCAATTCACACAACGCATGCGCGATGAATCTCCACCACAAATAGTACCTCTAAATGACAAACCCTTCATGAGATTGCATCGCGTTCAGTTCGCGCCACAGTGCAGGGGGTGGGAACTCGCCTACTACAAAGGTGGTCACGTTTTTCTTCGACGAGCGGTAGAGACATCTGTTGTCGTCTCAAAAGCTCGGATCGGTAAACTAGGACTTCTCAGTAGTGATCGGTAAAAACGGATTTTATCGGACCTCACTCTTGGTGGTACAGTGATAGTGATAGTAATGCCAAAAGGTATATGTTGCATTCATATAAGTAGTAGTTTTGGATTAACTTATAACTCATTAAAAATGAACTGTGAATTAATATTTTCTGTAGCAATTTCATATTCGTGTAGTAATTTCTGATTAGTACAAATTTGGGACAGTTTCTAACACTGTTTTCTTTCTAGGTTTTTCATTACACAAGTTGAGGGTGTTAGAAATGTTTGGTTGGAAAGAATCAGAAATCCATGTCTTCATTCATCCAAAAGTGTTATTTGCATAAAGCATTTTCATATGGATTGTATAGACCCTCATGGAAAGCTGAAACGATTTGCTCTACCAACACTTCATTTGCCAAGTAATTCATATCATTTTTGTAATTTCAATAATCTTTCAGATTATGTAAGCATATTTTGTCTACCCTCCAGAACTCCTGAAGAAACTTTGAGGGAACAAGGTATTTATATATAAGTGAACTGCTCATGATCATTGATTATAGTTTTGGGTATTCCACTTATAGTAGGTTTCATAAAAATCGTCTATCAAAAGATTCCTAGAATACTTCAACGGATATTTGAGATTTACCGTTGAAACGCCAAATTCAAGGAATTTCAGTGAATAAGTTTATTGATTTTGCCATGATATTATTTCTGTACTTTTATGACAGAACTATTTATAAAATTTTATCGGGAAAAAAAAACAATAAGATCTTATGATCCAATAATGAAGGTGGCATCCGAAAAAGTATCTAAAAGAAAATAGACTTTTAGAAATTGTTTCTGTCATAAAAGTATAAATCTAATGCATTTCATGCTTAAATTGATGTATCTGTCACTAATATTCTAATTTATTCTTTCAATGTATTTTCATAACTTGATGAGTAATTGTTGCATAATTATTGTTGGTTCGTTTATTCTTTCCCTCGATATTGAAATTTTTGTAAATTGATTATTTACTGCATTATATATATATTTCTAAAGTTTCTTTTTTGTTTATTTCCTTTCATCCTCTAAGGATTAGTATGTTCTTTGATTTGAAAGGCAGATATATTTGAAATGACCATAATTCTTTTAATCTGCTGCAAATTGTCACAGTTTTCTGATCAAATGATATTTTTTTATTGAAATTGTGACAATCTACAGCAGATTAAAAGAATTATGGTTATTTCAAATGTATTTGTTTTCAAATCCAATAAAAATATGGGATTCAACCTGCGCTTGCGTGGAATCCTATGATAACTCTTATAAAATGCACTAGAGGGCGCCACGAGACGGAACGTTGTGCGAATGGAATCTGTAATCAACTCTAAGATGACGAAAGATGGCGCTGTAAGTTGAGCTCTAAGCCGGGACCAAACTTCATGCCAGAGTTGCCTATCTATAGGTAGTCTATGCCACAGTGTGGTGTGAAGTTTCATCACGCTGTATTTTCGAGCCGATTATGAATCAAAGATCAGGAGGTTCTTCTAGCCGAACTATTATAAAATCTTACTAAGCTATATGTATTAAGAGTTAATGATCTATAGCATGACCAAACAAAATTAATCAAACATACATATTGATGAAGCAATATTTGTCCGCAACCCTGTATAAGAAAAACTATGGGGCCTTCTTACAACACCTCATAATTTCCAATATTTTTGTCCCTACGAACTGGTATATGAGCACGATAGCTCCAGGTGGAGCAACTGACATTAAGAATCGTTAGACGTTTATGAGACATATTGTTATCTTGACGCCACTACCTGAACAATGAATAATCGAATCTAAGGGGCCATTGTGGAGCTTTTATGCTCAAGCTCCTTAAAAACCCCCTGTTTCCAAATGTTGAAAGTATTACCAACAACTTTTTTCCTCTTAACTGGATTTCCCAAACTCTCTGAGAGATCCCTTTATTTCTCGCTTTTAACGAAACCTGTGGTTCACATCTTTCCGGTCCTAATCCCGAAAATTTTTAATCCTGTTTACTTATCCAGTTCCAACATCACGGTCTACCGAAAGGGATATTTCGTGTTCCTATTCTTATTCGCATAATTCAGGAATATGATACCGCTTACATTCTGAATGGAACGATGCCCAGTAGAAAAATGTAGAAAAATCTTCAATTATATTTTCGATCATAACACGAATCTGAATAAACGTTGAAGACGGTAAGTTATAAGCAAATATATAAATAGAGTGTGTTTTCGAAGAAACAAGGTCACTGTTCACCAATAAGCAAAAAAGCTCTGAATCTCCTGAATTCAATTCAGAGCTTCTTTAAATTTTCTGTGAAGAGGACAGATGACAGCTAATTTAAGGGTAGATGGGAATTTCCTGATCTTACGACGCGACCGGTTTCGGTTGTCAAACTATCGTCATGTGCTAGAAAAATAAAAAAATGAAATATTTTACGTTATTAAGTCTATGGGATGTTCAATAGTGGTGAATGACCTAATTCTATTTGGGTGTTATGTGGTGACAGATTGGGGTTCTTATACAGATTTGTTGCTTCCATCGGTTCCAGCAAATTTAATTTCAGGCCTTTCTCGCATCTGTGAGGGATCTTGAAATTGACGGTATCCATATGATGCTTTTCAGTCAAGATATGATGATAAACTGCGCAGTGTTGATCTGATTTCAGATGTTTATTACACTGATCAACAACTGCTAGGGATCAGTTATGAACTTCTCTTTATTTGTATTTTTTTCAAGTTATCTCGTGAATATCTGTACATTATATGTTCTCTAAGGAAAAAATGAGTTGATTATATCAAATTTTTCCTCACTTCATCGGCATTTGTTAAGAAAATCGATTATTATCTGTTGGCTGTTACAGGTGGAGTGAAAAGCAATGTGGTATTTGTTATTAAATCTGTTTTTTTCTCTCGTTCAAACACATAAGGTGACAATAATTAAAGAAATAAGAACAATATCAGCTTATCAGTCATGCCGAGAAGACGTTTGGCTCCTGTGCAACTGGACCAAATTATACGGTGGATACAGGAAGGTTTGTCCCATCGAGAAGTGTCCCGGCGGTTGAATGTTTCGCAAAGTGTCGTGAGTCGGGCTTGGAATAGGTTCATCCAAAACGACTCAGTAGCTTATGTTCATAGAGGAGGTCGGCAGCGCAGTACAACAGCTGCCCAAGAGCGCCTTTTGATCCTCAATGCTAGGAGAAATCCCACTTACCCGGCGTCGCGGCTCAATAGATCACCGAGAGTTGCAACAGGAGTTCTAATTTTGAACCAGACTATAAGACGAAGACTACATGTTCGTGGTTTGAGAGTACGTAGGAGGGTACAACATCCCCGTTTGAATAGGGAACACCGGGTTCATCGACGGCAATGGGCTGAGGAGCACCGCAATTGGACAGTTGAAGATTGGAGCCGATGTTTATTTACGGATGAGTCTAGATTTCGTTTGGTCAACGCCGATGGACGTATTCTTGCTTGGAGGGAAAGAGGTCGAAGGTATGCAGAACAGTTTATGGTACCCACAATAGCTTTTGGCCGAGGTTCTATATGTGTATGGGGAGGGATTTGTTTGAACCAACGCACAAAGTTGGTTGACCAGCCAGAGATATCACGATATGATTATTGAACCCATAATTGTTCCGTTTGCGGCTGCCTTGCGCAAGAATTTCATTTTAATTGACGATAATACCCGTTCACACCGTAGTCGTCTGGTTAATGAAGCGCTAGAAACTCATGCTATTGATAGGATGGACTGGCCAGCTCACTCACCAGACATGAATTGCATCGAACATGTCTGGTCTGAGATGTCTAGACAATTTTCAACCTTAGAACAACCGATCAACAACCTGGAGGACCTTTCTAACGCTTTACGGGATATTTGGACGAATTTGCCCCAAAATTTTATAAATCGTTTGATTGAAAGTATGCCTCGTAGGGTAGAATGCTTGAGACGAGCTCGTGGGGGACCAACTAGGTACTAGCTTAACCGAAACTTCAGCCTTCTTGTGGTTTCATCATAAAATGTTTATGTTATTCAAACACAGAATTTTGAGTGTTCCTAATAAAGTCTTTTTTTCTCTCCAACTTTCCATTTTTTCATTCTTTTCTCAAGTGAACCATATTATCAACTGAAAATACTCTGATATCTGACTAAATTTATAATCTTGGAGCGAATATTTCAGAAATAAATTTAGAAAAAGTAAGTGATCCCTATCAATTGTTGAGCAGTGTATTATTATTTTATTTACTGTAATAAGTATATCATCGTATCCACAGCTTTACTCTTTATGTGGGAGCTGAAACTCAATCATCCCAATGAAGGCTGTCGCATGAGACAAGACCGAAAAAACCAAGCCAAGTTACTTTTTGCTCACACTTTTCTTTGATTGCATGGGCGTGAGTCCATGCAACGTGAGTAGGGTAGTACTGTTAATAAGAAATATAAGCTACAAGGTGTCCAGAAAGAGTATCGGGTATTTGTTTTCGCTCCATATTCGGAACGGAGCGTCTAGAAAGAGTTCGGAGGGGTTCGTGGCGTCCGTCATTTTGTGGAGTTTTAGTCACGATGAAACTGTACTCGGGGACGCATCGCACATTTTGCGTACGAGCCTATTATCGTAATGGTGATTCAATAGTAGTGACTGCTCAACGTCTCAATCGTGCGGAATATCGTACACGCCACGCGCTCAGTGACGATAGCATTAGGAAATGGATCAGCATGTTCGAGAATACAGGGCGACAGTTAAATTACAAAACTCTGGTCGTCTTCGTTGAGTTCGCGATGAAGAAATAATTGAAGAAGTTGAGGCGTCGGTTCGTCAAAATCCGTCTGTATCAAGCGTTGAACATCAAAAAATCGACTTCATATTCGATTTTAAAAAGAGACTCACATCTTAAAGCCTATAAAATTCAATTGGTTCAAGAATTGAAGTTTGTGGACTATGCTAATAGACTGAATTTTGCGAACGAAAAGCTGCAGCGATTTAACAACTTCAACAACATACTATTTCGTGATTTAGCAAATTTTCACCTGAATGGTCATGTTAATAGGCAGAATTGTCGGTATTGGGCAGTGGAGAATCCGAGACGAAAGCATGAACTATCCCTGCATAGGCCAAAGGTCATGGTTTGTGCCGATATGTCTGCTAAAGGCATAATTGGTCCTTATTTTCATGAAGATTAACAAGGCCGAGCAATTAATGTGAATAGTGACCGTTATTGCGATATGTTGCGAAATTTTTTGGTCCCAGAGTTGCAGGAGTTTGCAGGTTTCAACTCAAGAACGTGGTTTCGGCAAGATGGGGCCACTTGCCATACCTCAAATGATTCAATGGATGTTGTTAATAAATTATTCCCTAATAAAGTCATTTCGCGAAGGGGTAACATCAACTGGCCTCCTAGAAGCTCTGAGTTTAGCCCGCTATATACCTTAAAAGTAAGGTTGAAGCAAAACATAAGGTCAGAAATGGAAGCAATATCAATAGCTATGTGTCAACGTGTTATCGCCAATATTCGTTGCCGTTTAGAAGAATGCCAGCAACGCAACGGTCATCATTTGGATAACATCTTCAACTTTTTTATTGCTCACAAATATTTTCTGTTTTATTGAACTTACAGATACCCGATACCTTTTCTGAACACCTTGTACAAGTTATGCGCAAGATGTTTGAAGCAATCTGCCGAAAACGCCTAGATTTGTGAAAAAACAAGAACTTCGTTCCTTGTGACCGAATATGAGGTCAAAAATAACACACTAATGTTGCCACAGTCACCGTATTCTCCGGGTCTCAATCCTTGTGACTAGTTTTTGTTCCAAAATTGAAAAGGCCCAGAATTGAAGAGATCAAGTTGGCATTGACGATGGAGCTGTACAAGGATTGTAAAAAAAATGGTACACGTGAAATTTATTCGAGGTAACCTTTTATCCTAAAAATCAATAAAAATTTTAAATTTTTGAGTTCTGAAAGGCTCAAACTCTACTTGTGACAACCTGTATTGAGGAACTCTAATTCAAGAAAATAAATTGATAGGGTTATCATTCGTATTTCAATTGATTTCCCATGAAACATTCAACAGCATCAGAACGAAAGGAATATCAATCAAAACTGTGACAAATGTAATGGCGACGAAAAACGATTTGTCATTCGTCACCTTCTTCGAGAAACCTGGCCGATAAATCAGAAAGCCGTTCCCATCTCACTTAATGAAATCACTGCTCTGAAGAATTTATCTCTTAATTACAATTAATTTATAAAAAACGGGGTTCCTTCGAGCAGTCACGTTAATAAAAAAAATGATCAAAGATAACGGTGAATAGTCTGTCGCCACTTGATTTTTATGCCTTGGCGTTCGTCATGGATTTCTGGCCTGGAAGAGGAGAGCCATTTTCAAAGGGAGAGTTCTCATAATTAATCCTCCAGCGAAAAACACTGAAGGGACTAATATAATACGGACCTTTGACAGCGAAAAAAGTTTTTCCTATAAGAAAGTTGAGAACATCGAAATATGAAATTATTCGCGAATATTTTCATGAAATCGTTGCCAAATGTCAAAGCGAGAAGGCGGCTCTATGAATCAGTATGCATCCTGGATTTTCCCTACATCCTCGATTCTTCGTGAGTCAGCAACAGATTTGCATGGCCAATTTAATAATCTCATGAAATCCCATTATGAAATGCTGGGTACGAATTGGAAAAAAAAAATTGAATTTGATGTTTCAGAACCATCCAGTCATATGTTTCCTCCTCGATATTTTAATAATGAATTTTTTGATTCGTATCATATTCAAGACCCATTTTGAGGAAATCCCCGATAAAAATGGCCAATGGAGAGCGGGCTACCTCAGATGAGGAAAAATGCAATACATTTGCCAAACACCACGCACATGTCTTCACACCAAATGACCGCTATCCTGGTATCAGCGATGCACAAGTTTAAACTTTTCAGCATGTTCCATGTCAGATGTCCTTACCAATTAGAACTATTACACCAATACAAGTAGCCCATGAGATTAGAAGACTGAAAACAAAAAGGCTTCTGGATTCAACCTATAACGGCAGAAACTCTGATAAAAACCCAGGAAAACTGTCATACTGCTCACAACACTGTTCAATAGAACGATAAGTGTATCCAATTTGTCCATTATATGGGAATATGCTGAGGTTATAATAATACATAAACCTGGTAAACCAGAACAAAATGAGGATTCATATAGGCTCATAAGTCTTCTACCAACCCTGAGCAAACTCTTTAAGAAGCTGCTTCTTGAGAGGTTAAAAGATGACATGGGTATGCACCAACTACTACCAATTCTTTCGGCATTTATTTTAGTCTCATCCCAATCATTTGACATGGTTTGGCACAACGTCTGCAAAACAAGCTCAAACAACTCTTCCTACAGCCATATATATGATTCCGAAGTTTCATCCAACAGACTGTTATTTTGTCGTGAAATATGGAGAGCAAATAACCACTTCTTCCAAAGTCAAATCCGGAGTCCCATAGGGCAGTATATTGGGACCATTTCAATATACAAGGTCTGTAAATTTAGTGATGAGACCGATTATTTTAGTATTTTCAATACAAAAATAATTACAATTCCATATTGTCACCTTCAGAATAAATTCCTTCTGAGGTCAGACAGCGCTGGAGACGTTTCTTTCACTCCTTATGGCAGTGCTGGAACTCCGATACTGAAACAACTTTAAGCTGGTCGGTTACAGCCGTTTGAATGTTCTTACTGGCCATTTTTCTCATCCCCAATTCACTGGTCAAAATATGATGAACGATGATGGGAGTTAAATTTAACTCTTCCCTTATCACTCTAACTGTCAACTGACTATCTGAACGCACAAGATTCTGTCGACATTTTCATCGGTTTTTGAAGATGAAGGCATTGTGGTTCATCTTCAATCTAATCTTTTCCTTCTGAAAATGCCTTTAACCACCGAAAAACCTGGGCCCGTGACGAAACACTATCTCCGTAGACCTGCTGAAGTTTAAGAAGAGTTTCCGTTGAACTTTACTCAAGTCTGAAGTAAAACCTGATAGCACACCGTTGCTCGAAATTGATGTCATTTATTTTTGAAACACAAAAGAAAAAACAATCACTACGCACAACCAATTGACTCGAGCGAGGTCAAACTCGTACTGAAGGTGGATCACGTGTTCCTCTACCATCCCACTAAGCCCCGCGTTTCCAGCGTTGCCAGATCAAACGCAACTTTGCCATTCTCAATACTTAATTTACAGACCTCGTATCATACGTAGCATACTAGAATGAAAATACCACCATAACATCTTTTGCACACGATATGGCCATATTTGCATCTGATGAAAATGCCGAAACAGCTTCTAAACAACTACTAGAGCAACTGGGTAGTGGTTACGATAATGCGGACTCAGCAGAAATGAGACTAAATTAGTTCAAGTATCATTTACTACTAGAAGAAAGACATGTGCTCCTGTCAAAATATTCGAAAAGCAATACCAGTCGATACCAATGCGCAGTATTTCGGCATACATTTAAACCAGCGCCGCAACTCGAGACAACACATCAATGCTAAAAAGAATGAAATTATTCTGAAAATCCGAGAAATGAATTGGATTATAGGCAGGAAGTCCAAAATGAACCTTCAAAATGAATTGCTCGTTTACAAGGTAATGATCAAACCTTAGACTATACAGGGTCTTTCACGAGGAAACTCACCCATATTTATACGGGAAACTACTGAACGTATTTTCATGAAATTCAGCACTTATAAGTATTTCACAATCCGATGAAATCTAAAATATTTCCAAGGCAAGAGGACCTCCGGTTTTTCCGGAAATGACGTCAACTTCCGTTTTTCAAATTACAACATCATTTTTTTATTGCAGAAATTAGATTCCTTAGAAAATTTCAAGTTATTTTGATGTAACATTTTTCAGTTTTGGTTGGAAAATTCTCTCTGAGCGGAAAAATTCGAAAAAAAAATCATCGAAAATAGAGCTCCACTGAAACAAGAATAACTTCGAGGTTTTTGGATGGAAAATTTTCATTTTTGCGATTTTTCAAGATGTAAGATTGATGTATCCACTTTAAAAATCGAAATCGCGATTCATGATACAGGGGGTGAAAAAATCGCATTCAAAGTTAGGGATGACAAAATCGTGAAAAATCAATTTTTTCAAATTAGAACCCCATTTTTTATGGCAGATATTGAATCTACGTTAAAAAATAATGTGAGTGTATGCATCACACCCTTGCCCTAAAGTGGATATTTTCTGAGTTATTCACAAAAAACTGTTTTTCGTCTTGAATTTTCAGCTATTTCTTTTCCCTTCTCGCCAAAAAGATGAAATTTTCAGGAACACTGAGCAAATAGTAGGTTTCTCTATTCCCCTATAATTGTGAATAAAAACTTTTTCTCCAATTTGCATTCAAATTATTGTATAAAATTCTACATTTTGAATTGAAACTGTCTTATCGGATATATTAGCAAGAAGTAAAAGAAAAACTTTAGTTGATTCTGCTATTTTATGTCAGAGATCACAGATGGAAAGAAATTCACGTGAAGTCAAGACAACTCTGCTTCATTCTCTATTTGACAATTTGAAGGTCACATGTTCTAAAAGACACACGTTGCCACCTCTGTATCTAAAATAAATACGCAAATTGAAGAAAATTTGTGAGAGTCAGTATTAGGTTTTTCATATTTTTTATTGTTTATTACTTTTCATCGCACTAAAAATGGTTCGTAAGTGTGGAAGTTGTAGTAAAGACAGGAATTTTAATCCGAATTTATCGTTCTATAGATAAGAGTATTGTTAGAACCCAAATATTTAGTTATTAACATGTTCAGTAGCGTAGGAAGTTTTAATAAGGAAGTTTTCAATGATATTATTATAAGATAAAACGAGGTTTTCTTGAATTAAGGTTCCCAGATGACGATGAAAAAAGGGGAATTTGGGCTTCGCTGATGGGATGGTCAAGTATTTGCCCAAAGAAAGCAATTTGCATTTGTTCAGATCATTTTGGCACTGAAGATATTGTGGCCCGAGTAGATGGAAAAAGATTTTATGGGGTATTGCCGGGTGAGGTTTCACAAGAGACTTTCAATGAGGTTAAAACTTTCAATGAGGGAGTCAAAATAAATCGACATTATACAAAGGAATGCTTTATCTATCTTATACAGTCTAAGAATCAAACAACCAATATGGGCATACTGCCTCTATTGGTTAATGCGTCTTGTTATGTCTCTAACCACACCACCCATGAGGATTTAAGGGTTCCACATGTCAGAAAACCACTCGAGAAAATATCATCAAAAACTACAAGAACATGCCAACCACCGACTGCTTCAACGCACGTAGGTTGAAAACGACCTGGCCAAGCTACCTAAATGGCTAATCACAACTATAAATTTATCATTTACTTAATTGTAATTAGATTGTTGACCCCAATAATTGAGTGCTGGAGAAAGCTGGATATTTCGAGGATAGTTCCGGAATGAAGCTGCAGAGAATAATGTATGTACTTGCCGACACGTTCTTCTGCTGTTTGGCTTCATCAGGTCAAGGCAACCTTGAAATTAAGATGAAAAAATATTTGAATGCAATAAGGGAACAACAGTAAATACAAACAACCAATTTGTGTTTCTACCATATGATCTCCTTTTCGGAGAAAAATGAAGTACTAACACGATGGAAGCACAAGCTACTCGTATGACACAACCCTTCTTCAGGAAAGGTCAAATCAAGATTTTATCGATAAAGAGATGAAAAGATACCATCTTTGATTCCTAACTGCTCCCTTGCAGAACTGCCTACGAATGTTTTTAAATTATTTGTCATCTCCACACGATCAAAATCTTGATTTAACTAACCATAGGTTAGGGTTCTATCACACGAGTTGCTTGTGTTCTCATCGTGTTCATACTTAATTTTTTCTCCGATATGGAGATTATACGGTAGAAACACAAATTGGTTATTCGCACCTACTGTGGTCCCATTATTGCATTTAATATTTTTTTAACTTTGAATGCCCTGATGAAGCGAAAGAGCAGAAACACGTGTCGGCAAGTCCCATCTTTTATTTCTTACTGCTTCATTGCGGAACTTCATGTCCGCACTATTAAAATCATGATTTCACCAAATCTTGTTGTGTGGCTGTAGGAAACAAAAAAACCATTAAGCAGCTCACGAGTTGAAACTTCCGTTTTCGTGAAACTTAACGAAATAAGGAGGCTTTATTCAACTATATTGAAATGTTTATGGGCGGTTTTTAAAGGAATTATCATTTTTCGGCTAGGTACAGTATGAAATAATTCCTGGAGACTTTCAGAGGACCATTTCTAACTCCAGAACCAAAAGGCAATAGGATGAATCGATGTGAATCTCGGATCTCCTACATTCTAAACGTTATAATAAATTTCAAGTTCTTCGTTTAAATCCTGAATGGATTTCCCTCATGAGGAATGAAGTTTACCCATTCAACATCGATTGGATTCGTTCTGAAGGAACCATGTCACTCCCGATAATACCCAAAAACAATGCTAGACGCGATGTGATTTCGTAAAAACCACTCTTCCGGCAGGGAAAACATTTCGCGATGGTTCCGTTCCTTTTCCAATACGTTGAAAAGAAATATGTAGATCGTTGTGCCTTATCGCATCCGAAATGTAACTGATTCATTCTCAGGAACTCGAATTTATTCGTGGTTACGTTATAAGAATAGAAACCACATCCATTCATCCATTTTAATAGGGCATCGAACCACAGAAATCACATAGTTGGTTATCCTTTTTGCGCTCTATACAGATTTTGCGAAACTGAACAATAATCTTGAAGTCATTGTCTGAACTAATATTCAAAAACCTTACGAAAAACTTTTAAAATTGACGCATTTTCAAGTTCTGTGATCACAATTTTATAGTAATTCTTTAAATAATGTAATCTCAATTATCAGTGCTATCAATCGCAACCAGAAAACCAAAGTAATATCAATGTTGATCGCTGATCTATTAGACCAACCGCTCAAAATAAGGGTTTGAGGCAAATATCCCTCAAACCATTAGGATTTTTTCCAACTGGAAGAAATATCCAAAAATGAGTGGAAATATCCAAAAAAATCAAGTTTGGATAACTTATTCCTTCACGGCATATCTTATTCATTCCTCATGCACTCTTCAAGTGAAGAATGTACAGAATTCTTTCTTTTCTCTGGATTTTGCTTCGCATTTGATTTAACACCATTAATTTCAACGTCCCTATGATAAGTGGATCTAAATCGAGTAACGTCTATAAAAATAAACTTCAAGTAATCCATCTTGAATGAGGAACACGTAGTTCACTTGGGAAGTTTACACAAGAGAAGAATTTTGGACATAGCATAAATCAGTCTGAACTGCATCAATCCTTTTTGTATGAATTGTTGTTTCATGTCGGACAGAATATATTTTCCGTATTTATCTAAGGCTTTCAAGGGCCTCCAACTTGAGGAGATGTGAAGATTTAGTGGATTCCAAAGAAACGAAAACATACATCTATTATAAACAGGAGGAACTCCACAATGGGTTCTAACAATTGTAATTTATTATTTTCTTTGACATATGATAGGAATGACTCAGTCGAATTCTTCTTGGATGCCTTATGTTGGAACATAGTAAAAGAGAAAAATAATATTCGAATCTCCTGCATATATTTGTATGTATATGAAAATGAATTTCATGAGGCACAGCAGGCAGCTATATTCGACTCGCAAATAAACTTTTCATTTTTCATCTCATTCAACTTCATACAAATTTGATGTCGGTCCTAGAAGCAAATATATTAGGTTTTTCAACTCTTTTATGCACTTCAATATCTGTAAATGTAGATATTCTGAATAGATTCTCAACAGGCTGCGACCATCACGAAAATAAAACTAAACATAAGAAAAGAGATATATAATTTGATTCACTTATATACAGGGTGAGTCTTTGACACTGCGTTAATTTTAACCAAAGATTCTTGACGTCAAAAGAAACATTTTCCAAAATTTGACCCCGTTCAAAAGAGATAGGGTGTTGAAATTTCATAAAGAGATTGCATTTTTACCTGTAATATTCAAACGACAATATCAATTGAAATGATCTCTTGTAGAAGGATTTTCATAACAGTCATGCATATTTTAGCATCATTAGATTTATTCCATTTCTTGTGGGTTTCTCACTACTATTCTACAGATTGTTTAAATTGTATGAAAAACAAATATCACTTGAACTAAAGGTCCGTATCTTGTACTTCCTAGAATCATTAGTCTTTTTTGCTGATAAAATCATTCATCATTTTTCCCTAGATTGCACCATTCTTGAGATATTTGAAGTTGAAAGGGATTAAATAGATATAATTTTGTCCAATTTTTTTTGATTTTCCCAAATCCAACTCTGTGCTGAAATGATTCAATAATCAGATTTGGTCAATGTTGCCATGATGCCTTTATGAAATATTTCTACAAAAGGTTGGGGAAATCTCTCCAGTCTATGGTTCCACCACTAAACACTATAGATGAAATTAACCACGGAACAATTTTTGTCTTACATTCACTAAAAAATCTAAATTGCCATTTGCTGTATTTATTGTTGATGAGTCTAGCAATAGATAAAAGATTTCCATCAAGCACATAGGTACTTCGGTATATTTTCATGATGACGGTTGAAATAGGTAATGTATTTTCGTTCAGGAACTTTTAAATTGAAGACTTGTCTTTGTGAAGAGCTGGTTCTTTATAGCCTCAGACTTTCAGGGTTCATCAAATTATATCTATCCTAACATAGGAAATATAGGAATGCTTCAAATTAAGCTCATATGAGATTTAAAAACTTCGAACCCAGTCTCTTAGATTTGTTTTGTACTTTTATAGTAGTTTTTTCACATTTTTATATAATACACCAATTTAACTTGGTTCATAAACTTAGGAGATAATAGAATTTGTCCTTGTTATAATATTTCTGAATGTTTTTTATGATGCATGTATAATTCAATTCAATCAATATTGAAACTGGAAGCTATAGGCTAAAGATAGATTAGAATGCATTTTCTGACCATAATCACTTCATACTAAATTGAATAATTTCAAACTATCGAAATGATCCTTACAATATTTTCCACATTTTCCTTACAGATCGATTATGTTTGGATTTGTTTCATTATTTATTTTCTCTGTGGAATAACAATGGAACCAGAGATACATACGCGACTATTCTGTGATTGGAGAGTGAGAGTCACAGGCCTCATACATAAAAAAGAAATATCAGTCGAGTTGTGACGTTATTCATATTACTTCTGAATACTCTATGTTCGGTTGCCCATGACAATCATGCATCAAAATAGAAAGAAATCGTGCATTGAAATGGGTTATTACTGCATGATTTTGTGATCGTTAAACAGAGCTTTTATTGGGAGATCAACAGAAAAGTATATTTAAATTATATAAGGTGTACAAATAAGTTTCCGCGGTTTGTCAAAAGATGGCCCCACCAGAAGGTTATGGAGAAATTGTCAGATGTAAAACGTAATATCCCAAGTTTAGTCATCTGGCAACACCATAACCTTAAAGTACTAGTGATTCCGTATCAGCATCACGTAATTTTTTTCGTGCAAAAATGTCAAGTTTTATTCCGAATAAGCATCATTTGCGGGAACTTTTGATTTACTTCTTTAATGTGAAAAAATCTGCAGCTGAGGCGCATCGATTGCTTCTAGAAGCATATGGTGAAGCTGCTTTAAGTGAGAGAAGTTGTCAGGAATGGTTTCAAAAGTTTAAGAACGGTGAGTTTGACGTTAAAGACAAAGAACGCAGTGGAAGGCCGAAAGTGTACTAAGACATGGAATTAGAAGCACTATTGGAGGAAGATTCGTCCCAAACGCAAAAAGAACTTGCACTTACTCTACAAGTGACTCAACAAGCAATTTCACATCGTTTAAAATCGTTAAGAATGATTCAAAAACAAGGAAATTGGGTTCCATATGAACTAAAGCCGAGAGACGTTGAACGCCGATTATGCATGAGTGAAATGCTGCTTGCCGGGAATAAAAAAAAGAGTTTTTTGCATCTTATAGTCACTGGTGACGAAAAATGGATTCACTACGATAATCCAAAGAAGAGAAAGTCATGGGTTAAGCCCGGCGAACCATCAACATCGACAGCTAAGCCGAATATTCATGGAAACAAACTCATGCTGTGTATTTGGTGGGATCAGCTTGGTGCCGTGTATTATGAATTGCAGAAACCAAGCGAGACCATTACTGGAGCTCTCTATCGAACACAATTGATGAGATTGAGTCGGGCACTTAAGGAAAAACGCGCCCATTACTACTCCAGACACGACAAAATTATTCGTTTACACGATAATGCTCGTCCACATGTTGCGGCGCCGGTAAAAACATACTTGGAAACAATTAACTGGGAAGTTTTACCCCACCCGCCATATTCACCAGACTTAGCCCCTTCTGATTATCATCTGTTCCGGTCGATGGCACATGGCCTGTCTGAGCAGCGCTTCACATCATATGAAGACACCAAAAATTGGGTAGATTTGTGGATAGCGTCAAAAGATGAAGAGTTTTTTCGACGGGGTATCCGAATGTTGCCAGAAAGATGGGGAAAAGTAGTGGCAAATGATGGAAAATACTTTGAATAAAACATAATGTACTTTTCCTTTACAATAAATTCCTAATTTTTTATAAAAAACCGCGGAAACTTATTTGTACACTTAATATGATATGATCATTTCCTTGGGTTATAAGCATACAACAACTTATGATGATTTGGAACATGCTGAAACATAAAATAAATCATACAATCAAAAACTACTATGGAATCTTAACATTCTGGGAGCTGTAAAGCATAGCCATGCAAAAATATTCTAAAATTGAAAACAAATTATGAAAAGTGAAACGGAAAATCTCAAACAGATATTTCATGAACAACAAAACTGATCATTACAAGATATCCACATGAATTTGCGCCCAACGAGAGGGTTATAAAAACGCTGGTCATCCTTTAGGTACGATGAATAAATCAAATCAGTGAATACATTCCTGTAGTATATTCTTTGATACTCAATACTGCCGACAAACAGGTAAATTAGGAATTTAATTCTATATTGAAATATGCACGTAATGAGAATATTTGGTCATACGTTTGTTCTGACTCCGAAGTGTATCAATATCCGTGCGGAGGTTAATTATGTGTGATCCAATTTAGAGATCGATTTCAATGCGAGCAGCGAAATATATTTCCATGGAACACAATATTAAATTTCAATTTCTGGTCATCCCCAACGTCAGAATTTCGATCATTATTAGACCCCAGGGATCGGAGTTCTGCTAATAGTTATGAATCTCCTGTAATTATTAGGGGAAATAAACAGGCATGTTACGAAACACTCGATATAATCTTAGGTGTGATCAAGGCGCCACTGAAAAAAATGATCAACTCCATAAGTCTTCGGAGGAGCTAGCATAGATCCCAAGGGTAATACGTTCCAAAGTTATGTAAACAGAGAGGGTAGGTAGAGCGAGGTCGAAACAGGAAAGGACCTTTGCCACCCCCTGTTGGCCCCACACTGGGATTCGCCGACTGCCAACTTTTTGTCAGGAAGTTTATATGAATATCCGATTCGACTGAAAGTTTTTCCATGATTTAACGGTACGTTATCTGTTTTCGGGGAAAGATTTTTCCCTGTTTCATGCGGAAGGGAATTTTAATCAAGTTATTTCGCCTATTTTTAGGTGGATTGAGTCCATTGGATTTTCAGCTATCCTGTTATTCGACTGCTGACGTTTGATTCTCTACGCGGATGGATTGATAAGTACCGATGTTTGGAAAGAAAAATCGAATTTTGGAATTTTTCATGTTTATTTCTCAATATAGTTTCCTACCAACTAGCAAAGATATTTTATGATTTCAAATTCTTCGTGCCATTTGATTTTATTTTTATTCAAATTGCTGATCACACGATTAAGCTTTCGACAAATATTATGCTCGATAAGGGTGTCCTAAGAATGTTCTTAGTGCAAAAATACGAAACAGTTTTACAGAAAATTATAATATTGTTCTATAAACGATAATACGACAATTTTAAAAGACATTTTAGCATACCGAACAAATTTGTTTTAAAATATATTTATCCTGATGATAACTTATACTAGTTTGCTCCTTTGCAAACATTTACAGTTCTGTTAGAGCTAAGTGAAACATTTATAAAATAACTCTCTTAATGTTGTCTTTCTGTTATTATTAATGTCTGATGCATATTGGACTTGGATGCAACCTTAAATAAAGAATTATTTTGGTCACATCATACAGGTTGCTTATGCTTCCATCGTGGCGATGCTCGGTTTAGCCTCCAAAACCGGAGGTATCTAGGGTTGAAGCCACAAATTGGATGCTCGCTCCTGTTGTGGTCACCTGTTGTCGTTTCTTCCATATTCATTCTTTTCCATCTCTATCCTGGTTTCTTGGTTGCCTTGGCCTGAAGAAGCCAATAAGCAGAAACACGTGTCGGCAAGTACCTTCCATCCATTTCCCATATTTTCTGCACTTCTGCGGATTCACCCGCTATCCTTCTCTTATATCTAATTTTACCGCAGTATATCCTCTTTTTCAATTCAATAAATAATTAGCTAAACATTATGAACACTTTTACGATCATGAAGCAATATTGCACCTTCTTCATGGTTCGTTGCAGCGATGAGCTCCTCGTTTGACGAGAGTCGCATTCCGCCGAGACCTTTTTTCATGTTAGGTTACAAAATGAAGTCACACGGTGACAGATCTGCTGAATGATAAGTGAGGTAGCAATTCGTAGCCCACTTCAACCAATTATGCAGTGGCAACTGTTGATGAATGAACCGGTGCGTTGTCGTGGTGTAAGAGCAATTTTGTCCGGCAGGGAAGGGTGCGTTTCTCCATGAATGAGAAAATAAGGAAATGCAAGAAAAATATGATAAAATTAGCAGTAAGGGTATAAACATAAGAGAAGGGTAGAAATAACTGAGTGTGCATTTGCTGACGACATATGGCAGGAACGAAAGATGTATTATAATAGAATGTGGAGGATTGGAATGAGCTGTTAAAGATATACTGGCAGAAGATTAACAAGAGGAAGACAAAAGTTATGGGAATCATGCAGGAAGAGCAAGAACTATGGATTCAGATAGAGGGAGAAGCAATTGAAAATCGACAACAACAGAAAATTAGAACCATACATAGAAGGTAGAATCGACAAAGCGGGTAAACTATATCATACATTGAACGGAAAGTTCTTGAGGAAGAAGGAAATCAGCATGAAAACTAAGATAACAGTATATAGAATAATATTCAGACCTGCAGACAATGGAGATGACATATTAAGGAGGAATAAAGGGTATAACAATAATAGACCGAGTGAATGATAAAGACGTCTAAAATTACCACTGGAATCATATGTAAGAGAGAGGTACATGAGATGGTGGAGAGACTTGCAGCGTATGATAGATGATAGACAACATCAAAGGGTATGGGAGGTAGGGATAGAAATCAAGCCAAAAAGAGGAAGACCACAACAGACTAAGGATGGCGCAAAAATGAGAGAAATACTGAGGAGAGGAAAGAACCTAAAAGAAACGAAAGAGTTACCAACTAACAGGGCAAAATGGTAAAAATTCAACGGAGAATAGTTTTATTTGTTGAAATATATTTTTATTAAAAATACAAACACCGAAAGCTACACTGAATGTACATTGTATTAAATATTTTTAGCTTTATGATTTTTGTCCTTTCCTGAGTTCTTGGCTCTTTTGTGCACCTGAACAGAGTACTCATAAATTTTTAACACGCTTATATTACCTTCACTTGTATATATGTCTGTTTGTAACTCTTCTTTACGCGTAAGTGGCTCATTACGGTGAAAATATCCCACTTCTTCCAATGCTTTCGTTGGTCGAGCGGTCTAAGGCGCTCGTCTTCTGTGACGTCAGCTCTTGAATTTATCGATCGTGGGTTCGATCGAGAAAGCTTTTTCTAAGATAGTCTAAGATTGTAGAATATTAGAAGTTTAGGGCTTCATTTCAAAACCTTGATGCGTGAGCTGTGCATGTGTGAAACATTGGCCTACTTTACGACGTGCAATCATAACTTGATGATTACCATTAATATTTTTATGACAGTCACTAAAAAGTAAAAAATTAATATAGTTTAAAAAAACACGTTTATAAAGAATATCGGGCTAAAAAATTTATGAATAATTTTAAGAATCAATTTATGACAATAGTATATAAAACATACTGGTAAAATTGAGGAAAAATCGTGGGGCGCTTGATACACGAAAATTATGGCACAAAGTGCCCCACGCTTCTTTCTCAATTTTACCAGTATGTTTTATATACTATTGTCATAAACTGATTGTTAAAAATAATTTCTAATTTTTAGCCCGATATTTTTTACAAGCGTGTTTTTTTAGTTTTTTCAAACTATATTCATTCCAAATGCAATTCGAGCAGAATAACTCTCGAATGGAACGAGTTAGAATCTAGAAACATTATTTCACCCTGAAGTTTGAGTAGTTCCTAGAAATTTCACACAAAATTCAAAGTAAAGGAGTGTCCGACATCCGAAAGTGAGCTTATTCATTGGTTAATTAAGGACATCATCAATCGAAGAGATTACTGGATTCAAAATAAACAATTCGAAATCGGCTGTTCTCTTTGTATTCTGCTTGAGGTTTAGAGGAAAAGTTCGTTTGAACGAGAGACACTTGCCGTTCAATAAGCATTCAATTAACAGATAAATCCTACACAGCAGAGAAGATGCGGAAACAAACTCCCCTCCTATTTAAAATAATGAGACCAGAAGCAATTCTAGGGATGTCTCCTATCTGTCACGGAACAGGAAGTGAGTTTTTAAACGAAAATACCTCATAAGGGGGTGCGGAACTTAAAAAACAGAATGAATGGGGAATTGTTCATCCCACTCGTTAAATATAAGACACGCGGTCTGAACTGAACGCCAAATTAATGATTATGATACTGAGGGTGGAAACACGAGAGCATAATCTGAATTCACTCAACAGAAATGAGGTTTTTGGGTAACGTTCTCTGACTCTGCGCACTTCCTCTACGAAGTAAGATTGAAATGAGGAATTGTTTGATGATCCTTAGGTATCAATATCGGTTGTGTCTATAATTATATCAACAATCCACAATTATTTGGGTAAGATCAAGTATAGGGTGGGCATATTTCGATGTTTTAGCACTATCTCCGCTAGTACTGATGGTGTTTTGAAATTTTTGTCCACGTAGAATCTAGATGCGTTCTTTTTTTGGCACCATTTTTAACTACAAAGCTATGACCATGAGTTATGTAAATGGAAACACTAGATATATGTGCCATTTTCTGAAAGCTCATTTTTTTCTGATTATCGACTAGTTTGTTTAAATATGAGGGATAATCAACGGTCAAAAATCTTTTTGGCGCTGTTGTTCACCTGTACAGAGTGCTTATAAATTTGCCCAAATGTCTGTATTTTTCGAATATTTAGGTATGAGCAGTATCAATCGTTTTTTATGGACTCACTGATGAAGAATAATGATATGATCTTTTTAAGTTGGATCGAACTATCGGCGTCCAAACTTCTGGCAGATCTATAGATGGAGCACTTATGGAATCAGGTGTTATTTTCATAAATGCTGCTTCTTTGATTTTTCTTCTCGCAAGTTTTTCTTCTTTGGATATTATTGATGCTTCATCCCACTTTATACGATGATTCTCATCTACAGCATGTTGGACCAACCTGGATTTGTCGCTGTCTAGTACTCGTAGAAGCTTCTGATGTTCTTTTATTCGTACATTCAGAGGGCGTTTAGTTTCTCTGATCTAAGATCTTCCGCACTGGCAAGGTAATTCATATATGCAGTTCTTTGTCCTTTGTGTCTCATTATTAGGCTTAACTTTTGTAAGTTTAGCATTCAAAACTCAAGACACTACCAGAGCTAAACTTACAAAAGTTAAGCCTAACAACATTTTCTACAATACTGTATGTCCCACTAACCTGTCGGTGTCTAATGGTATTGAGAAAAAGAATTAATTTGACAATAACACAAAATTGAAAAAGAATATTTACTGTAATGAAAATAAATGATTAAATGAATGAGCTTTGCTGGTTCATGGTAGATTTTGACTCAAAGAAATTCCACTGAATTATAGGTTAGGTTGTATTTTTTTCTTCAACTTCTTCTTTGAATTTTAAATAGATCTCAAAAAATTATATTCTTCTAAATATTAAACGAATTAATTATACAAAGGAATTATTTAAGATGTTTAAAATAATAATAATGACATTATTCTAGAGATCTTAGAATTATTGATCAAAACAATGAAACAAGTACCATAATATGAGATTAGAATACCTGCGAGATGCGCGAGTCAGACTTGGTGTAAGAAAATCCACGGAGTGCGACTACTGGTTGGTATCTATACTGTGATACCACTTCAGTTTACACGACGTATGCTCGATCTGCAACTAAATCCCCACCACAAAGAGTACCTCTAAATGAATCACCCTTTATGAAAAGTTATTTTTGATTTGAGTTATAGGTTTTTTCATTCATCGTGGCTTTTGTATTTGTGTCACATTGTTCCAGAGTTAGGTAATAGACTAGTTTGAACAACTTTCCAAGTAGCTCAACAAGAGTGCCAAGGGCATCTGATCCCAAGTCAATCCTTTCTAATTTTCGTCAACTGGGTCTCAAAATTTCTTTGGTTCCAACTGTGGATGAGTACAGAAAAATGGAGCTTCCTATAACATTCCGTCAATTTCATTATTTCTATTTATGCCTTCAACAAATCTCTACAAAATTCGAACATGATTATATTTTATAACCTTTTATATCTCAAAATGGATCACGAAATAACGAAGAGATCCACATGATCCACTGTTCAATCGATATAGTTATAATGCTTTGAGCAGGTCTTTTCTTAATTTTACTTTGCCTGCAAAATTACATTTAAAAACCGAGGAAAGAAAATACAATAATCCATCAAATGTAATAATTATGAATTGTCTAGAAAATTTTTACATTTTGAATCTGAAAAATAATGTATATACTCTTATGTAGGAACATTTGAAGCCATTCCATTACCAAAAATGTCTAAATGTTATACACATAATTTCAAAAACTTTCAATAAAGTCCTTTTTTGATTTGATTGATATAGTTTTAATATAATATTTATTGCTTTCCAGAATAAATAGGTACAAGAACAAGTCTATTTTAAATCACATATGAAATAAAGAATATACATATGATTGAACTCATCAATTTAAATAAAAAAGCAACAATCATCAAATCATCAATCATTAAAGTGATAACAATTGGTCATTAGGTAATAACTCAGAATGAAGTTCGAGTTTCAAAGAAGATGTTTAAATTGTTGACCTTAATATTCTTCAAAAATGTGCTGCTCAATTATTTCTCCATAGCGTTGACTGTTCAAATTTCCATGGTCATCGTATGTCCCACTATTCTGATGATATTGATACATTAAAAGATGAATAATAAATAATTATTCAGCAATTGATGGCGATACTTAAAGGTCGACCCTCGAGCTTGAGAATAAAGGTGTAAAAAGCAGCTATAAACAATTAAATTTCTTGAAATCGTAATTGAGGATATTGTTAACTATTGCATAAACAATAAAAAAAATTAAATTCATACTCAATTTTTTTTTAATATATTATTCATGGGTCCAAAGCATCGAAACTTGAGATTTCTTTACCTTTAAAAATTCATATCTCGATAAATAATAATTTTATCGTAATAAGTCATAAAAGTTTTAGAAATTACATTTCAACAAAGAATACCAAAGAAAAATTGTCAAACAATATTGTTTTAAATAATATGTTGCCCCCTGTCAACATGCATGCATTTATATCGTGAGGTTGGGTAATTTGAAGAGAATCGAATAAAGAAATTGAGGAGGAATCTTCATTTACTCATGCGCCGATTCCTCCTGGACTTTAGTTGCTCTACCGAATATTTTTCCATAATAACTTATCTACGTCTTTACTTTGCTTCTGACAAATATAAGCAGTAAAGACTAATGTTTATCCAAATTGCGGAAAACAAATTAGTATAACTTCACTTTGAGGTAATCGGTCGAAAAACCACTCACATCCCTAAGACGTTTTATGTTTAAGAAACAGCAGAAGTGGATGCCTCAGTAATTAATTTCCTTATGTCGAATTGTTTCCAGAACACCTCTAAATGAATCACCCTTTATGAAAAGTTATTTTTGATTTGAGTTATAGGTTTTTTCATTCATCGTGGCTTTTGTATTTGTGTCACATTGTTCCAGAGTTAGGTAATAGACTAGTTTGAACAACTTTCCAAGTAGCTCAACAAGAGTGCCAAGGGCATCTGATCCCAAGTCAATTCTTTCTAATTTTCGTCAACTGGGTCTCAAAATTTCTTTGGTTCCAACTGTGGATGAGTACAGAAAAATGGAGCTTCCTATAACATTCCGTCAATTTCATTATTTCTATTTATGCCTTCAACAAATCTCTACAAAATTCGAACATGATTATATTTTATAACCTTTTATATCTCAAAATGGATCACGAAATAACGAAGAGATCCACATGATCCACTGTTCAATCGATATAGTTATAATGCTTTGAGCAGGTCTTTTCTTAATTTTCTTTGCCTGCAAAATTACATTTAAAAACCGAGGAAAGAAAATACAATAATCCATCAAATGTAATAATTATGAATTGTCTAGAAAATTTTTACATTTTGAATCTGAAAAATAATGTATATACTCTTATGTAGGAACATTTGAAGCCATTCCATTACCAAAAATGTTTAAATGTTATACACATAATTCAAAAACTTTCAATAAAGTCCTTTTTGATTTGATTGATATAGTTTTAATATAATATTTATTGCTTTCAAAATAAATAGGTACAAGAACAAGTCTATTTTAAATCACATATGAAATAAAGAATATACATATGATTGAACTCATCAATTTAAATAAAAAGCAACAATCATCAAATCATCAATCATTAAAGTGATAACAATTGGTCATTAGGTAATAACTCAGAATGAAGATCGAGTTTCAAAGAAGATGTTTAAATTGTTGACCTTAATATTCTTCAAAAATGTGCTGCTCAATTATTTCTCCATAGCGTTGACTATTCAAATTTCCATGGTGATCGTATGTCCCACTATTCTGATGATATTGATACATTAAAAGATGAATAATAAATAATTATTCAGCAATTGATGGCGATACTTAAAGGTCGACCCTCGAGCTTGAGAATAAAGGTGTAAAAGCAGCTATAAACAATTAAATTTCTTGAAATCGTAATTGAGGATATTGTTAACTATTGCATAAACAATAAAAAAAATTAAATTCATACTCAATTTTTTTTTAATGTATTATTCATGGGTCCAAAGCATCGAAACTTGAGATTTCTTTACCTTTAAAAATTCATATCTCGAGAAATAATAATTTTATCGTAATAAGTCATAAAAGTTTTAGAAATTACATTTCAACAAAGAATACCAAAGAAAAATTGTCAAACAATATTGTTTTAAATAATATGTTGCCCCCTGTCAACATGCATGCATTTATATCGTGAGGTTGGGTAATTTGAAGAGAATCGAATAAAGAAATTGAGGAGGAATCTTCATTTACTCATGCGCCGATTCCTCCTGGACTTTAGTTGCTCTACCGAATATTTTTCCATAATAACTTATCTACGTCTTTACTTTGCTTCTGACAAATATAAGCAGTAAAGACTAATGTTTATCCAAATTGCGGAAAACAAATTAGTATAACTTCACTTTGAGGTAATCGGTCGAAAAACCACTCACATCCCTAAGACGTTTTATGTTTAAGAAACAGCAGAAGTGGATGCCTCAGTAATTAATTTCCTTATGTCGAATTGTTTCCAGAACTCCTGTTTGTTGTTGCGCAATCAGCATGGCGGAGAGAAGGGTGTTCAGGTTCGGATTTCGGGCGCCCTAATGGGGGTAACGTCAAATATTTGTGTATGTGTGAAAAACCATCAGGAACGTGTTGTGAATTCTCCACCAGATGTAATTCCTTAGCAAAGGCGTTATTTCAGTAGGCAATAGGTCACGACTTCACCCTATTCCGTGAGAGAAATCCCTTGAATGTAAAACGATTATTTCAAAATTCTTCAAGAATTGTGCAAGTTATATACATATATAATAATATATATTGCTTAAATTGAAACATATCCGGTTTAGGTTTTAAGGTCATCTAGATGAAATGCCCAACCAGCAAAGATATCTTATAATTTCAAATTCTTCGTGCCATTTTATTTCACTTTTTACACTTTTTAACACAATCGAGCTTTTGACGAGAATTTCGATAAGTCGTTAGAACGTTCTTAGTGCAAAAATACAAAACAGATTTGCAGCAAATTATAATATTGTTCTATAAACGTTAACACGACAAGTTTAAAGGACATTTCAGCTTACGGTACAAATTTGTTTTAAAATATATTTAAAATCAGTCGAGTTGTGACGTTACTCATATTACTTCTGAATACTCTATTTCCGGTTGCCCATGAAAATCATGCATTAAAATAGAAAGAAATGGTGCATTAAAATGGGTTATTAATGCATGATTTTGTGAACAGAGCTTTCATTTGGAGGTCGACGGAGAAAGTACTTCATAACATGGAAGCCATATTTTGTGTTGTCTAAACTTCCAGTTTTAAAACATTTTTAACTAAAAAAAGTCTCTTCCCAATAACAAATTGCCTCAACTAACTACTTAAGACTGCATATAATAGTTGAATATGCATGTTGAAGGTGTTCATTGCAGTAGAGGTCAAAACAATTTCATTTTTTACTTTATTTCCTAAAACTTAATAATAGCTAATATATCAGGGGCACTTGAAAATTTTGTTATATATGTCCTATAAATCAAATAAGAAAATTTATTTCACAGTAAAGCATCACATGGCAAATGAAGGTTATATCATTCTGGTATTGGGTATGCATATCATACTACTATTATAAATGAGAATGTAAATTTGATTGTTACGCTTTCACGCAAAAACTACTGAATCGATCATCATGCAACTTTGTACATAAACTCTTGAAGATATTAGAAATACCATAGGATACTTTTTATTAAAAAACAATTTACGAAAGATATGAAAATTGTTTGTCAAAAAATAGGCAAATTTAGCTTATTCAACGCCATAAAGCATTACAGTAGTGAATTTTCAAGTCAGAATACTGTCATACCGTCCCACTGTATTACCGACGGTGACGACAATATCCAATTCATACTCATACTTATTTAATGGCTCCACTGCGGGTGAAGCTGTGGGTAAAAAGCTAGTTTCAGAAATAAATGTAAATATAAAAATTAAAAAAATGAATTATTCTCAGCGGGAATACTTTAACAATGAAAGAGTTTCATTTTTAGTGTTAGTCAATGAAAAAGCTACATCTGCGATAATAAAACAACTTATATAAGCTTTCTTGAAGCTCGGTAAATGTTATATTAATGGCATAGTGATGAAATAATATTTCGCTCCATAACTAATTTTCATAAAACTGTTTTATCTGATGGCATGTCATAATGACAACGTTATGTCACTCAATTTTGATGACATAAGAAAGCTCATTATGGGACTAAGTACCATAAAAATTCATTATGGGACTCATAATGAATTGGGTACTAAGTACCATAATGAAATTCTATAAGGAAAACATGTAATGGTTTGATCAAAAAAGTTTATTCAAAATGCATAACTATGTACAAAACTATTTATTATAAATGGTAACAGAACAATTACTACAATTTGTAATATTAATTCCAATGGATTCTACAGTTTTTACATCAGTAGTTGATGATTGTTGGCAAACTTGTAATCCTCTTTGGTTGTTGGCACCAAAAATTGCTTCTGATATTTTTTCTTTTGCTCTTTCGAATTTTCGATGTAACCTTCAGCGACAGTATTGCTTTTCCATCCTCCATGGCGTTTCACGGTACACAGATCAGCTTCAGAATCAGCCAAAAATGAAGCAGACGATCGCCGAAAACAATGTCCGGTATATTCTTCAGGGCGAGGTAAATTCAAGAAAGTGGCAATAACTTTTGGCATTTTACCAAAGGCATGTATTCCAACGGGTTGTTTTGTGCATTTCTTATTTCTATAAGTGACAATAAAACGTAGATGGTTTGTGTTGCAAGGTCGTATTTTCACATATTGTCTGACAAGTTCTACCATATTCAATCCTGGGATATATCCCGAAGTTACAAGAAATTCTCGCATTACCTTTGTTTTTGTATTCGGTAATGTAATTCTAAAAACGGATCCTTCATCTATTACACTTTCAACAAGCATATTTGTCAATTCCTCTCTTCTGCATGCTTCACTTAGTCCAATTATCACGGCAACTTTATTAAATAAGTATGTATCATCTGATGCTTCCGTTAAGAACTTTGTAACATCTTGTTAATTTAGGATTTTTTAGCTCTGTGACCTTCTGATTTACGTTTTAGTAATGCAACCAGCTGTAGGTGCTTACTAATATCGACGTTTTTTCTTGTTGATAAAATACTTCTTATCATCGAATAATACGACCAAAGAGAAGATGGTTTCCTTTCCTTAGATAAGCATTCAAAGTAAGCCAACCGACAATGCAGATTTTAATTTTTCGAAAATGTATTGATATAAATGCCATCAGATAAAATTTTGTATGTAATACGAATCATAAGCAATCATGGCCGTGTTATCACATTCATGACTTGTACCATAATGATCGTCTTTATGATCCTTATTACATAAATAACTATTATAATTATTTAGAACTATGTTTTAAAATAACTTGGTAAATGTTTTTGGCTTTATAGGTGTTTATAGGTGTTGTATAAATAATATTGAAACGTTTATAGCTATATGACATAGATTTTATTAAAATTGTTTTGTAAATGTAAATTTTTGGTTGGGCGAGGCACTTAACATATCTTGTTGTCTATATCACAAAAGGTCCTTTTAAAAATATACATTATTGAAATGACACTTGAAAACCGGCAACGTCGTGATCCGAAATATGCGAGAAAGCAAATACCAACTCAAGAAACTTATCCATAGTTAACGGAGTTACTAAATAAATGTGAACAGAGTGTACGTCTTATCTATTCGAAAAAACATAATTTTCATGTTGAAATTCAGACACTGTAATTTTGAAATATAGGATTAGCCCAATAAAAAAGATGTAATTGTGCCACTTATTCATCTGTGATTGCGTATTTGCCAGTAATAACACCAGAAGCTGCATCAAACAGCCGAATCATCTGAGTTGAAACCCCTATTCCATAATGATGAGGGTCTGAAAATTCCTTGCACAGTTGGTTCAAAATTGGCTGCTGAATTTCCACGTGAGTTTCCTTCAGAGAAGGCAAACGTTGGGGCTAAAAAATGGTCGGTGAGCAGCGCCTCCAGGATAGGTTAATGGCGTAAACGATAATTTCAATCGTGAATTATGTGATTTGCAAATGGGACTAATGAAAAGTACAAACGGCATAGAGAGGACGCATATTACGGCGAATAAAGCGTTTTTGTGAATGGGAATGGATCACTATGTTCTAAATTGAGCCTTGAATGCGGGCCATGGGTTCTGGATGAAATCCATTGATTCTCTCACTAAAATTTAATGCGGTCCAGCGTTGGAAATCAGATTTAAACTCACAGCGACCCAGTTCAAGGCGTAAGGGACCTGGAACATCAGGCTTACATGAGTTTTACATTCATTCCTGGTTATTTTCAAAGGCGTGTTAATGTGTTTTTCATACGCCATCTTTTCGAACGGATTTACACCCCACGCTCCACAGTTATTCGGCCACAAACGCCCAGAATTATCTGATTTTGAATTGTTATCGAAGTTCTGGCGTGAAGTTCCAGACAACAAAACCCCTCGTTACTGAAAAATATATTTACGTAGAAAGCGTACATGTATATGATGAAAAAGAAAAAAAACGTCATCTCAAATCTCCACGCTGCGGTATACAGGCAGTTTTTATCGAATCCATTCCGAAATTGGAAAATTAGAAATACCATCAGATGTGCAGTAGCTTGCACAATTAGTGATTTTTGAATTGAACTGAAGGTGCTGCTTTGTGGCCGTTGCATATTTTCTTTATTGCATTCAGTTCTCCAAATATTCTGTGATAGGCAGGTAGGGTCTTCCATATCAACTCCCCACATAAACACTAATTGTGAAAGAAAATTTCTTTCTTATACGACGCTTATCCCAATAATTTAAAAACAATAAGGAATATTTCTGTGGTAATCGATGGTTCGATACAGGTAACTACCGAATGAGATCAAAAAACTTTGGGTCGGCGAGGGGTTTAGAAATGCGATATTTCGAGGTAGAAAGGGGAAGGCGATCTCGCGAGCGAAGCGAGCACCGTAAAGTTCATAAGACGGACTTTCGTTAGGTGCATTTCAGACGCCTTTACGACCACGCTATCATTTTCAAAAAAATTATCTAAAACACCGATTTCCCGGTTTTTCGAGAAAGATGGTCCGGTAAAGTTGAAAAAGGCTTTTTCCACGGACACGATCAGGAAAAGCCGTTTTCATATGTGTACTCCCCGAGAATCGGTCGTTTGGATAGGGCTATTCGTATCTTCCAATCGCAATTAAAAATATTCTAAATTAATTGCTGAAAATAGCTTACTTCGGCTCAAACGCAAATTTTCAGATCATCAGTCACGTCCGACGTTCACAGAACATTGTCACATAATTTCAATTACAATTTTATTACATACCCCGTATAATATTTTAAAAATTTTTCAATTCATACGATTCGTAAGAGCCCTGGTGAGGTATACTCTTATTGTTTAACAGTCTACGATATGTATTTATGAAATTCAAAAATGTACCCAGCATAGATCCAGTTTGGCAATCCCTAGCCAATTCATTTCACCCTGTCGATTCCTACTCTGAAATGACAATTGTCGTTGACATTTTAATCTTATATTTTGTAATCGCAACCAAACAATAAACAAATCAAAATGAATATTTCGCAGGTAGGGATTTGCAGATAGCAGATAATAGTTTATTCGGGTTGATTTCAATTTTCACTCCACAAAGAAACTTAGGAACGACAGTGTAAAATTCATCGTGCTTGGTTGTATTTATTTATATAAGTAATCTATCAAAATAGATAGTAATCAATGGATAATAGATTTCCTCACATATAGTGTAAATCTTCTTCTTTCTTTTAATTCAGTTATTCAGAGAAACGAACTATATTTCTAAAATTGATTTCAATTTTTATCTTCTTGACATTTCCACAAAGAAACTTAGAGAACGACGTTTTGAAAGTGTTTAAAATTCATAGATCGAATCACAGCGTTCCACTGGTTGTATTTATTTATATAAGCTTTATCGAATAATAATAAATTCTAAAATCAAAATATGACGTTTTTTTTGGAAAAAGCACCTATATTTATCATTCGTAATCAAATACTTTCCATGGATATTTTCATAAAAAACGATTTTTCAGGGTGTCACAGGTATTCCTAGCGCTGACTTTCACCAGAGTTTTCCTCAAGTTTTCGTGTTTTTCCGCTGAGAGCTAGATCATATACAGGGTGTGTAAATCTTTTGGTATTTTTTTCTTTCTTTTTAATTAGCAGTTCGGTTTTTGGAAACGGTTTTCAGGTTCATTCGTGATCTTTCGTATTTGTTTCCCAGATTTTTTATGTTTCGGGTTCTCTTCCTTTCGTGTTTCTTCGCGTTCTTTCGTGTTTCTTCGGGTCGTTCTTTCGTGTTTCTTTTCTTTCGTGTTATATTTCGCGTTTCTTCCAGTTCTTTCGACGGATTTTTGCGTTCTTTTTTCGTTCCTTTGAGATTTTTGAGTTCTTTCGTGTTATTTCGCGTTCTTTCGTGTTGCGTGTTTTCGCGTTCTTTCGTGTTTCTTCCAGTTCTTTCGTGCTTCGCGTTTTTGCTTTCAACGGTTTTTTGCGTTCCCTCGAGTTTTTTGAGTTCCTTTGGGCTTTTTGCGTTCTTTCGTGTTTCTTTGCTTTCAACGGATTTTTGCCGTGTTTCGTGTTTTTTTGTGTGCGCTTCATTGATCTATGGGCCACATTTATCTATGGTCTATATTGATCTATGGGCTTATGGATCTACTGGCCTATATTGATTTACGGGCCTCATTTGACTATGGTTAATATTGATCTATGGGCTTATGGATCTACTGGCCTATATTGATCTGCGGGCTTTTTGATCTACAGGCTTATGGATCTACTGGCTTACTAGTCTCTATATATTAAAATGATGTCTTTATTTATAGTGTCATTCAACCAGAACTTTGTAATTTAATTGTGGCCACACCTACCAGTTTTTTGACATATTCATAGTAGATACATTCGAAATTGTTACAAATTGCATTAAATTCATTAAAATCCACTACGACAATGGTTATTCTGTTAAAATTACATTCCGTAAAAATTGTGATATTTTCGGACAACATAATCGACTTTCCGAGACAGCTATAAAGAAATTAGTCGCTGAATTTGAGTCGACGAGCTCGGTACAAAATGTGCAACACCAACGCGTGTTCGACCGGGCAGATCAACTGAAAACATCGCAGCCGTGAGCCACAATGTGAAAGAAGATCCAAATTTGTCAATTTTTGACATTCCCAATAACTGGGGTTATCCCAAACCACCACATGGCGAATTTTGCATAAAGGTTTAGTCTTTGAAGCCTTCGACCAGTGCAGGAATTAAAGCCGACCGGCCATTCACATCGCCGTAGATTCGCTAAAATCATTCTGGAGCAACCCGCTGGTTTTTCTGAAAAAATCATTTTTTTAGGCGAAGCCCATTTCCACTTGTCAGGGTATGTCTACAAGCAAAATTGCCTCGTTTGGGCTTCTGAAAATCCTAGAGCGATTATTGAGAAGCTTTTGCTTGCTTAATGTGTCACTGTATGGGTATGTACTAGGTGGTCTGGAGGCGTGATTAGGCTGTTTTTTGTCGAAGATGAGGGTGGTAATGCGGTAACGGTCAATGTATAACGCAATCGCGAGATGTTAATTATTCAACTTTGGCCTGTCATTGATGACATGGATATCACTGACATGTGGTTTCCACAAGACGATGCCACTAGTCACACAGCCAATGAGACGATCAATTTATTGCAAACCAAATTCATACAGTTGTACTACAATTGCGCTGATAAGATGTCCACATAAATCTCTTCTTGAATGGAGAAGACCCGAAAAATCAGTAGATTTGTTGATAATAGTTTGAATAGCAACAATGTTGTATACTTAGCTGAGCAGTTTTTTGTTTTCAGAAAAGGGCTCCACACTAATGGGGATGAATGAAAAAATCGAATAGCACAAAGCACAACAAAGGTAAGAGAATTTTTTCGAAAATAGAAAAATGGGAGGCGAATTCGACATACTTCTCTCCTAAATACAAGCCGGGGGATATGAATTAGCGAAGAACCCGTCGGAGAATATATACAGCAGCCGAAACATTCCCAGTATGTGAGACAGAAAAAGAAACCACATAAAACTTGAAAGTTCAGGGGTTCAGCGGAAGCAGAACATCGAGGTTAGCTTCTTGTGGAAATCAGTCACTAGACGTGAGGATCTAGTTTCCCAACTCTTACAACCAAGTTATAAGTGAGACTGAAATATAACGAGGAAAGTGGGATGAGATCTATTGTTTACTGCTGCCAAGTGTCTGGAAGAACCCAGATTATGTTTTCGTATAATAACACTTCAAAATGTCTCATCATGTCGCGTACGAGGGAGACGTTCAAAGGTTAACAGAAAAAAAATCAAAAAGCACACCGATGAAGATACTCGATGTCGCCGGTTCAAACGAACGCTTCATTTGCTCTGAGCTTATGAACTACGAAATTATCCAAAATCAAAGGGGAGAATTGTTTGAGTTTCGCTACGAATGCGAAAAGTTTGATAAGTTCTTGAAATTTTTGCGGTACGCGTCAGTGCTATGAATCAGTTTTATCAGTTATATTGTCTGGTATTCATATCCAAGTTTTATTATATGCTCTATTTGAATTTTGAATGAAGGAATCGTCAGGTGAATATTTTATGTGGAAAATTAAATCTCTTGGCATGCAATATCTCTTGAAATATGCATATTTCAAACATTGCTCTCGAGTACTGTTCGAAACCTGGTTCTCAGTGCTTGCTTGACGGGAACCAATGCGTATAAATCTACCTAGAGAGGAAACGCATTTCAAAGAAACGAAGCTTGAAATTCTACCCGTAAGGTAGCAATCCCAAAGGTCTAAGCACGGTAAGCTTCGCAGGTAGTTATTTCATTGTATTTATGGTTGCAGCAACTTGGTCCTTCTGTCTGAGCTGTCTATCTTTGTCGCTATCACTCTGTGTTGAGCATTTCACAAACACCTATCCCTAAAAGATGATAGATGGCCCCTTTTTGGTGGACCTATGTGCGATAAATTGACTCTACTTTCAACGAGAGCGTAATGGTTCTGTGATACGCTCATCCGTCTACATATCTATCGGCCGTAGGGTCGAGGCCGGGCAATGTAATCATGATATTTTGTATGCCCTACGTATGAATGTCTAGTGATTAATTATCGATACAATAGGTTTATGTGATTTAAGGTTAGGTAATTAATTTAAGTGAATAATTAATCTCTTTGGGTTTAGAGTAATTTTGAAGAGTTATATACAGGGTGAGTCTTTGACCACTGCGTTAATTTTAACCATAGATTCTTGACGTCAAAAGAAACATTTTCTTTCTATAACATTTTTCCAAATTTGGCCCCGTTCAAAAGATAAAGGGTGTTGAAATTTCATAAAAAAATTGCATTTTCACCTGTAATATTCAAACGACAATATCAATTGAAATGATCTCTTGTAGAAGGTTTTTGATAACAGTCATGCATGTTTTGGCATCAATAGATTTATTCCATTTCTTGTGGGTTTCTCACTACTACTCTACAGATTGGTTAAATTGCATGAAAAATAAATATCGTTCGAACTAAAGGTCCGTCCGTATCTTGTACTTCCTGGAATCATTAGTCTTTTTGACAGATAAAATCATTCAGATATTTGAAGTTGAAATGAATTGAATCGATATAATTTTGTCCAAATTTTCTGATTTTCCCAAATCCAACTCTGTGCTGAAATGATTCAATAATCAGATTTGTTCAATGTTGCCATATTTTATGTCTTTATTAAATATTTCTACAAAAGGTTGGGGAAATCTCTCCAGTCTATGGTTCCACCACTAAACACTATAGATGAAATTAACCACTGAATAATTTTTGTCTTACATTCACTAAAAAATCTAAATTGCCATTTGCTGTATTCATTATTAATGATGTCTAGCACCTTGTTCGATATTTAATCCAGAGTAATATTCCATAATAAATAGAGAAAAAGGTTTCCATCACTCACATAGGTACTTCGGTATATTTTCATGATGACGGTTGAAATAGGTAATGTATTTTCGGTCAGGACCTTTTAAATTGAAGACTTGTCTTTATGAAGAGCTGGTTCTTTATAGCTTCAGACTTTCAGGGTTCATCAAATTTTATCTATTCTAACATAGGAATGCCTCAAATTAAGCTCATATGAGTTTTAAAAACTTCGAATCCAGTCTCCTAGATTTGTTTTGTACGTTTAGAGAAGTTTTTTCACATCTTTATTTCATACACCGATTCAACCTGGTTTACAAACTTACGTGATAATAGAATTTGACTTTGTTATAATATTTCTGTATGTTTGTTATGATGCATTTATAATTAAAATTCAATCAATATTGAAACTGAAAGCTATAGGCTCAAAAACAAGAAAGATTAGAATGCATTTTCTGACCACAATCATTTCATGCTGAATTGAATAATTTCAAACTATCGAAATTATCCTTAAAATATTTTCCACATTTTTTTTAAAGAAAGTTACAAATAACTGTTGACAGTTACAAACAGAATCAAAACAACAAGGAACCATAGAACACTATTTTATTGGGAACTACCCACCACAGAAACGTTATAAAAATTATTGTCATAATAATTCACTCTAGTTATTCTGAGGAAAATTATAACTAAAGATCAATAATGGTTACAGATATTATCTTTCATTTAAAAAAAACTTCGCAATTATTAATTTTTTCTATCCTGGGGTTCGGTAATAAATTAATATTCTATGGTAAGGTATTAAAATTTGACATAATCTATGCATATCTATGAATAACCATTATTCAATATTTATGTTTTTGTTTACGTAATTAAAACAAATACTCTGATTATAAAAACCAAAAATTTACGCATTTTCAGTAATTAATTATAGTCTAAACAGAATAGATTCATATTAGTGATTTAACAAAAAAATTTTTATTAAAGTTGATTTTTCAGAATCAAATTTAGGTGATCAAATTCAATTTCTTCAAGCAAGTATGATTGCACACAAAATCTGGGAATACTTGTAATATATTCAAGTAAATTTTTATTGGGATTCAGTAGAGAAAATAATCATCAAGCAAAGTAACATCACTTTAAAATAATTAGTCGTAGTGACATCATTCATTGTTGTTGAAGATTTTCATATTTTTGACAGTATGATATCAAGAGACCTCATAGACCTGTTCACTGGTCTCTGTCAAGGAGAAGAAATATCAGTGTTTGGAAAATCATAGATGATTTTTTCTGGCTTTAAGTGAAAAGCACAGTGACAACCTCTTGCCTTGGAATTTTTCATAGAAATGATGGTTTTCATGATTTGGAAATTTTAAGAAGAAAATTACAAATGTACGATGATAACATCCAATAATTCTGAGGTTTTCTTGGAATTCCTCACTAGAAAGGGATGGTTTATAATCTAAAAGTAGAAAGAAATTATAGTAGAACAACAAAAATCTATGTTTATGGTGTTGAATTTTTTTTACCAGAAAATTAGTATTTTGTAACTTCCTTCTGGATATGAACCTCTTCGGATTTTAGAGGGAAAATAATGTTTTTAAACAATTCAGATTCATTAGTGGATGCTGTGGAAGGTATTTTTCATTCAAACTAAACTGGACTACAGAGGGTATTTGCCCAATGTGGAAACTTAAAATGCTTATAACTTTTTAACGCAGCTGAATATGGAAAAACCGTAATGGACAAAGTATTTCCTTTGATCTAAAGAACCTATGGTTAAAATTGACGCAGTGGTCAAAGACTCAACCTGTATTTGACGAATATGATTTTTGATAATTTGTGTTTTATCAATGTAATTGTTTAAATTATGTTATTTAGGTTGATGAAATATATGAACAAAAAGAATAGTAATGACAATAGAGTAAATAACTAGGTTTTAGCAATATAAATATGCACAATTCTTTCTCCAAGTCAATTTTCAGACACCGTCCTGTGAGAGAGTATGTATCGCCACATTGTAAAAAATAGTTCCTCATCTCAAACCATATTAATTTGTCTCAAGTACTCCGTACGTTTGAATACAGCCAAATGCATAAAGTACTTGACCCTACCGCCCTCTACGGTTGAGAATGGCGTTTACCCTAAATAAAAGTTTCTTGAGTTAAGAAACTGATTAGTTTCAATCAAGCTCAGAGTTTTTGACTCAGGTGGTAAAAAAATTTGATCCAACGGTAATATTAATTAGTATGTAACTATTGATACTTTTCGTAGAATAAAAATTTTGGTTTCATGTAAGTAAATAAATATTACATTTTACTGAAACTCGATTTGTAGTTGATTTAAAGGATCTTAGTTGATTGGGTCCAGAATTCAGTCGATAAAAATGATAATATCTCTTATGTCAAGTGAAAGTTTCTTGGGTTAAGAAACTGATTGATTTGAAAGCTAAATTGAAGGGTTTTTGACACTAGCAAAGGAATAATTTGATAAAATGAAAAAAAAACATTTGTATGTAATCATTATTTTTCGTCACAGAACAATAATTTCTCTTTCATATTAATAAATACCGCAATACCGCGGCAGACCATGAATATTGTACGGAATGGGAAAGGCGTCTAGAGTTTCGTTGGTAGTTGCAGAGAGGAGCGAGTATACCTCAAGCGTCAACCGTCTGCTTTTCCAAGACACGTCGTGAAGACAACCGTTCCCATCACGTCGGGGTCACCAATGTAGAATCGAAGGAATTTATCCCTACTTATGCGTTTCGTCCCTGGCGCACACATTTGGCCTCATCAGTATGGCTTGTGTGCGCCATGCCATAGACGCAGGGGTTAGAAGTTTTGAGGAGCCGCCGGGAGTTGAACCCGGCACCTAGTACCTAGTCGGTGTGAAACTTGAGCGCAAACCTCTAGGCCACCGAAGCGCTGTGAACTAAGCTATGCGTGGCTATATAGAGTGCCGCCAAGAGATCCCTATACACTCCCCTGCCGCTGACAGAGTGCCGCTACAATAGCTATAGTCCAGGCAGTGGGTTATCATCTCATCCCTGTCATCATCCAATACCAGATCACCCGGTTCTCCACCAACACAAAGATATTTGGTTTTTTCTAAGTTGACATTTAAGCCCCACTTCTCGTATTCTTCAATTAGCTTGCGCATCATGTCATCTTTATCACCGGATACAACAATATTGTGAGTAAAATGCACAAATAATTGCATTTAAATGGGATATATTTAATATAAAAGAGATAGAGTTTTGATTTAATTGCAGCCAATATAAAAAAATTGCTACAATTAATTCGTTTTATTAAATCAATTACGCAATATTTTTTTTACAAATGTCACTTCATATTGCAACAATTATATGTTCAATTTTATTCAAATATTTATAGTTTTCTTCAAGTAAATGAGGCGAATAATATAATCTCACGAGATTCTTGTCTCAAGAAACTGTAGTCGTTGCATCAACTGACAGAATTTACGACAACCGTACATTCGTTCTATTGAACAAATAAAAATGAAACGAACGAATGGTTTCGTTAAAACCTATTTAGAATAATGTATTTGTATCAATCAATTATGGATATTGAGACAAGTGCATAAACAATTTCTTGTAATTGTATGTTTATGTTGAATCAGTTGTTTCTTTCATTTCGCTGAAATGTAAAAAGTTTCAGGCGAATGTTTTAGCTGTTCTCTATAATCAACTAGGTTGTTTTAATCAAGAAAAATAGTTCATTTGGCGTAATCAATTTTAGATTAATTCAAATTAAAATGGTTTGATTGAAAAAAAAATTCTCAAACTCCTGAGGAGTTTGAGCGCAGAATTTTATTTTTTACAGTGCATGAATAACATTTTTCATGGTAGTGGAATTTTGTTTATTATAGTAACTTGGTTAGTGTATGGTTTTATTAATCAATTATCAGGAGTGGTTGGCAGAGTTCATGTGCCTGATCGATACGAAAAAGCCTGATCAATAAATTAGCAATTTTTTCCGACGGTCGAAAATTTGCTCAAGCTTAAAATGCAGTTGCCTGGTATTTTAGGAATACTCATTATCGTATAGGTACTGTCACGTTTTAATATCAATTTGTTTGTTTTTTATATATTGTGTACCGTACAGAATTCATAATACTTCAATCACATCGAGGAAAATGATGTTTTTCATTGGAGTAACTTTTTGTTTGTGTCGGAAGCAGCAGCGCAATATCATTGAGCATGTTTAGCATAGATTTGAACGATTGCATACTAACAGAACAATAAATTTCTTTTGGACTATGTTTCAATATCAGTGTTAATGAATATACAAATTATGAATTAAAAGAGGTTGTATTAAGGATCAACTTAAAATTTCTCATCTACTTTAGTAGTGATACATAACTTTTTTTCAAGATCCTTTCCTATTTTTGAAAAATTGTGTATTATTATTTACTGATAAAAAAATACAAAAATGAAGCCAATCTGATGATACCATCAATAGTTTCTAGCTCAATTGGCATAAAATAACTCGAAACCTCTCTTATCCATGCAAGAAAACCACTGTTGATCAGTGTAATCTTCGTCGCGGATATGAATTATTATGAATTATTCTTGAGTTCCAGCGGTCCACAATCAGTAGGTATTGAACCAACGCGTATTTTTTCTTTTATTTTGGGAGAAATCGAATGAAAGGCATTTAATCCATAATTGATAGAGCGCCATGGTTCACGGTACGAGGCATTGCCAGATTAATGTATACCGGAATAAAGTCCATCTTCCACAATCTGATAAATCGTGTGTTCCACTTTCCGACCAACAACTTTCGTTTGCCGAAAACCCAACGCTGTTTAAACGATTAATTGATTGCTTTGTCAAATTTCTTTGTTCCATTCTACCGATTTTTGGTCGTGTTTCAAAACACGATTAGTGTTTATTCCGAGCGGGCCTTAATAGCGAGTTATATTTATCGAAATCAGATGAAATCGAACCAGATCGATTTTCAATTTATCACAGAAAGCTCATTCCTCCAGCTATCAGCGCCAACCAGGATATAATCGAATTTGCCACTCCTTCTTTCATCATTGAAATGAAATTACCGGGCGAAGCTTCAGTGACGGACAACTGGAGAATAATTTTCTAATATTGAATAAAATTTGGATGACATTATTTAGCCAACCCACAGAAAACAGAGCCTTCCTTGCACAGCAGCACAAGCTATGCATTGTTAAAGTGGAATCCTTGATAATAGAAAATTATGGGGAAGAATACTGAAGCAGAGATTTAAGAAATGAATTAATTGTGGAGTCAGGACAGTGGCGTATCAAATGTTCTTGGCGCTCCAGCAGACCTTTTGAAAGCGCCCCCGCCTAAAAACTGTACTTCCAAGAAAACAAATATTGTTATATTCCACTAAAGAATAGATACCTGACCTGGATTGTCACCAGAATCACCAGAAAGGAGAAAGTTAGCTATGATAAAATTTATTAACATGGCGTTATACCACAAAACTCATATTACATCACACACCTTGTATTCGCAAGAGTAGCTTATAGTTACATACGTACTCAAAGTAGTATACTTCTAATTTTCTGTTGAATAGAATTATTTACCCTGTACATTTAATAGTTTGGTAATATTATTTGATTTCTGGGGTTTATTTCTACTATAATAAAATGTATTCTGGCAACGTTTCGGGCAGTGCCCTTTTTCTAGCCTGTAAAAATATCACATACAATATACAACAATTAAAAGGAACAACAATCTATAGGTATCGTAAACTGAAAAATATTTTGTTGAATAGAGATCTAATATAATGGTACCTTAAAGAATGGATTATATTCAGTCTTTTCCCAAGTTATTTTGTTGGATGTCATTGAGGTTATAATGTCAACTGATTCTAGAAGTGTCACGTCATAATTGATTCCTTCTTCTTTGTGTTTGTTGGTCTGTTCATTTTAAATTATTCAAAAGAGTGGAATAGATGTTGTGTAAATTCCTAATATCTGATCTGTCGTTAATGGAATTCTCATTTTGTTTTATGCGGATCATCTCAAGAAACTCTCTAGATTTTTTATTTGGTTCTCGGTCCAATACTACTGTTTCGTCATAATTGAAAGTGTGTTCATTCTCGGTTTTGTGTCTGTAAAGTGCCGTTGGTGTTTTGGAGTACTTGTGTCCTTTCAATCTATCCTTCAACTTTTGCTCTGTCTGTCCTATGTATACGCCTTCACAATTATTACATTCAATCTTGTATACAACATGTGATGTTTCGTTTGCTGGTGTTGGTGATTTTAATTTACTATATAGATGTTTAATTTGGATGTGTGGTTTGTGAGCTATTTTTACTTTACTGTAAGGTTTTAAGATATTTTCTATTTTTTTCAGATAGATAGGGTATGTACGGTATTGGTATGTACGGTATTGGTATGAATGTGGTTGGTTCTTCTTTTTATTTGGTGAATTTTCGGTGTTGTATAGTTTGTGTGTACGCTGTTTTATTACTTTTTTTATTTGTGATAGAGGGTAATTGTTTTTTATTAAAAGTGAAATAATGTCCTGTATGATAGTAGGTCTGTAAATAGGCGATGTTAGTTTTAGTGCTCTGTCGATGTATTCGATCATAATAGCCTTCTTTTGTTTATCGATATGTGTTGAATTGAAATCTATTATTCTATCAGTGTTTGTATCTTTTCTCTATAGTTTTGTTTGTATTGAGTTATTCACTCTTATAAGTGTTAAGTCCAGAAAATTTATTGAATTATTTATTTCTGTCTCCATCGTAAACTGAATTTTATGATGAAAACGGTTTAAATCATTAATTATTCTTTCGATTTCAGCTTCAGATGTTATTATTAAGCAATCATCTACATATCTTTTGAAAACTGTTATGTCGTGATTATTTCTGGACAAAACTTTTTCCTCTAAATATTCCATTACCAATTGAGCTATCGTACTTGAAATGGGACTACCCATCGCAACCCCATCTATTTGTTGATAAAAATCTTCCCCAAATTTGAAGTAGCATGTTCCTAATGTTAGTTGGACTGCCTCAATGAATTCGCTTTTAGGAATCGATGTATGTGGTTCTATTGATTGCCATTTTTCATGTAAAATTTGAGGTACTAGAACTGTTGGTATATTCGTGTACAATGAAACAACATCCAAGGAAAAAAATTTATGGTCATGAGGTATATTTAATTTGTCTAGTTTTTTTTTTTTAATTCGAATGAGTTTTTCGTGTAATAAGGATTCTTGTTGGTGATGTTGGATAGTATTTCTGACAGATATTTAGATAATTTATAAAATGGAGATTGTGAGTGAGATATTATTGGTCTCATTGGTGTGTTAGGTTTTTGTATTTTGGGGAGAACGTAAATTTTAGGAGGCATACTGTTGTGAATGGACACTGACCTGGCTGTTTGGGGTGATATGTAGCCTGAATTTTCCCATTTTTTTATAATCGAATTATTATGTTTTTGCAATGAGGATGTTAAATCTTTTTTAATTGCTTTATATGTTGTGGTGTCACTTAAAAGTCGTCTCATTTTGGATGTGTACTCCTCTTTTTCCATTATTATTGTTGAATTACCTTTGTCTGCTTTTGTGACTATAATTTGTGGGTTTTCCTTAAGAAATTTCTTTGTTTTGTAGTAGTTTGAAATACATTTCTGTTGTTCCGGTTTCAACTTTGAATTTTTTATTTTGTTACAATGTTGTGTAAGTGTACTTGTTAATTTTGTTCTGATGGCATTCTGGTCTTTCTGAGAAAGTTTAGTTATGTTGCTTTCGATGTTAGCGATTATTTGATTCATTGGTACCTGTTTTATATTGTTAGTGTTTATAGCAAACTTTGGATCAAGATTTAATACTTATAAGAGTGAATAACTCAATACAAACAAAACTATACAGAAAAGATACAAACACTGATAGAATAATAGATTTCAATTCAACACATATCCATAAACAAAAGAAGGCTATTATGATCGGATACATCGCCTATTTACAGACCTACTATCATACAGGACATTATTTCACTTTTAATAAAAAACAATTACCCTCTATCACAAATAAAAAAAGTAATGAAACAGCGTACACACAAACTATACAACACCGAAAATTCACCAAATAAAAAGAAGAACCAACCACATTCATACCAATACCGTACATACCCTATCTATCTGAAAAAAATAGAAAATATCTTAAAACCTTACAGTAAAGTAAAAATAGCTCACAAACCACACATCCAAATTAAACATCTATATAGTAAATTAAAATCACCAACACCAGCAAACGAAACATCACATGTTGTATACAAGATTGAATGTAATAATTGTGAAGGCGTATACATAGGACAGACAGAGCAAAAGTTGAAGGATAGACTGAAAGGATACAAGTACTCCAAAACACCAACGGCACTTTACAGACACAAAACCGAGAATGAACACACTTTCAATTATGACGAAATAGTAGTATTGGACCGAGAACCAAATAAAAAATCTAGAGAGTTTCTTGAGATGATCCGCATAAAACAAAATGATAATTCCATTAACGACAGATCAGATATTAGGAATTTACACAACATCTATTCCACTCTTTTGAATAATTTAAAATGAACAGACCAACAAACACAAAGAAGAAGAAATTAAATATGACGTGACACTTCTTGAATCAGTTGACATTATAACCTCAATGACATACAACAAAATAAGTTGGGAAAAGACTGAATATAATCCATTCTTTAAGGTACCATTATATTAGATCTCTATTCAACAAAATATTTTTCAGTTTACGATACCTATAGATTGTTGTTCCTTTCAATTGTTGTATATTGTATGTGATATTTGTACAGGCTAGAAAAAGGGCACTGCCCGAAACGTTGCCAGAATACATTTTATTATAGTAGAAATAAACCCTGAAATCAAATAATATTACCAAACTTCTAATTTTCTTTAACAGATAAAAGCCCCCGTCAGTTTTGTCGCTTGAACCACTCACAGCTCGATATTCGAAAATAACAGACATTTGGGAAAAACGATAGCTCGCTGTTCCACTAGATACAAGCACGCAATACCCGTGTGTTGGATAGGGTGGGATGAGCAAAATAGCCCTAAGGTTCTATCGTTCGATCTTCAAACCAACGTCTAGAAAGCGGGAAACGAAAGTGAAACAATGATTTATGATTCCTCTCATTTATATTTTGTGATTCTTCGAAAGAAACTTCAGGCTGCAATCGTGAAAGGGTAGGGTTTGCGAATTCGGATTCCTCATTGAACAGATGGTTATAATGAAATCATCACTGTGACTGGTTACTTTTATTCGCAATTCTACTTGACAAAGAGAGGGTTAGGGATTTCGCATTTATAATGATACAGTGAGCTATATTAGTTTTAGGCTCTGGTCTCACCAATATCAATTTAACTGTTAGTGTGTCAATCAGGTGATAGTCCCCATCACATTTATTCACATATTTTTTTGAAATTTGACTCAGTATTTTAATAGGTACATTTATAAATGTTTATTTTTTCTTTGTTGTTTTACAGTTTTGTTAAAATTTTGTTGTAGTTAAGCCAACATTTGGACTTATTATAGAGAAGAATGTTATATGTTACAGTGCCTTCTCAGTTATAAGAAGAGAAATGATCACAGATTTTAGCTTTTTTGCCATAAAGTGATTGTTACCTTTAAATAATAAGAAAATTATGTGTTGTGTTCAGTTAATTATTTGTAACAATAAAAGTCATTGAAACTATTTAGATGTATTTTGTATGCCTGCCACTATCGATCCCAACCACTGTCACAACCGCCCTTGGGGTGCGGCCGGTTGTGACACTTGACACTTTCAATTTTTTGCCAATTTGATTTGATAACTGCAGAAAATTTATCAAATCAATTATCAAAGTGGCGATCAAACCAAAACTGTCAAACCAAAACTGTCACAACCGTACCCATCTTACTCTACGCGCAAATGATCATTCGTAACTATGCGATTTCGCAGAGTTGTTAACGTAACCCCTAACTCTATGCTTCGCAACGTATTACGTAGAACGTTCTATGAAGATTCAACTGGTATTCATATTCAAGTTTTATTATATGCTTTGTGCGAATTTGAAATGTAGGAATCATCAGGTGATTATTTCATGTGGTAAATTATGGCATGCAATTTCTTTTGTGATATGCATATTTCAAACATTCTCTCATGCAGGGCTGTGTTAAAGCATTGTGCTTAGTTCTCGAGAAAGCACTTTTCTGCTCCCAAGAACAGTCTCTCGAGTACTATTCAAAGCTTGGTGCTCAGTGCTTGCTTGACGGAACCATTGAGTATAAATCACAGTATAGGGATCAAGCAGTACTCGCACTCCGTGGATTTTGAACTGAAATCGTTTACACCAAAGGGAACTCGCGCATTCCTCCCTGCGCATCTAATCTTATCGACCGCGAATTTAAAAATTGATTAGAAAAGGTTATTTGCGTTATATGAAAACTTAAATATTTTGATTTGAGCTGGTAATAAGTTTTCACAGTAATTACCCCCAGTACCTTCCCCGTAAATACTCCCCTGCTCTAAATATGCTGAGTGTTCTCTAGAAAGGGTTCCCTCATTATAATGGGAAAAAGATAAAAAACCTATTGAATTATTGTTATATATATTATATTATTGTTATTTCTATTTATAAAATTGAAAATCATGTAGATATACAATCAAATATTTATTTAAAAAAATTTCACTCTTCTGCATACGCATGCAGTAGGCGTAAACCTCCTGAAATTCCATTGGTTCCTGATATCTCAACTAATCGTAAGAAATAACCACTATACTGAGCCTGCTGTAGGCGTAAACCTCCTGAAATTCCATTGGTTCCTGATATCTCAATTAGTATCAACTAATTGAATGAAGCACTACTCAAATAACGGAGCTTTTAATAAACAACATTTTCTACAATACTATATGTATCACTCACCGGTCGGTGTCTAATGGTATTGAGAAAAAATAAAGCTTGGTATTATTGAAACTATTGTTTTTGTAGTTGTATACGCTACAATTGTTAATCATTTTGGAATTAATTTGAAAATAACACAAAATTGAAACAGAATATTTACTGCAATGAAAATAAATGATTGAATGAATGAGCTTTGCTGGTTCATGGTAGATTTTGACTCAAAGAAATTCCACTGAATTATAGGTTAGGTTGTATTTTTTTCTTCAACTTCTTCTTTGAATTTTAAATAGATCTCAAAAAAATTATATTCTTCTAAATATTAAACGAATTAATTATACAAAGGAATTACTTAAGACGTCTAAAATAATAATAATGACATTATTCCAGACATCTTAGAATTATTTATAAAAACTATGAAAAAGGATCAAAATATGAGGTTAGAATCCCTGCGAGATGCGAGCGTCAGACTTGGTGTAAGAAAATCCACTAAGTGCGACTACTGGTTGGTATCTATACTGTGTATAAATCTTCCTAGAGAGAGACGCAGTTCAAATAAACAAAGCTAGAAATTCTGTCCGTAATGTGGCGGTCCCAAGGGTCTAAGCTAGGTAAGCTTCACAGGTAATTATTTCAATGTATTTATGGTTGCAGCGACTTGGTCCCTCTGTCTGAGCTAGGGACAGATTTATTCTACATCGCCTCTCAAAATATTTTATTGAAATCATTTTTTTTGGGGAATTTCTTGAAAATTAGAATCGCGTGTCCATTCTTACGAAATCATACAATATCATTTGTTTCATTTGATTGCGCGTTATGAGCGCTCATCAATAATACCAATATCGAAAAGTACGCGCAAATGATCATTCGTAACTATGCGATTTCGCACAGTTGTGACAGCAACCCCTTACTCTATGCTTCGCAACGTATTACGTAGAATGTTCCATAAAGATTCGACATCGTTTTTATTGCATTCACTTGACTCATTCCCTGATCATCCGCCACCGGCCATACGAACATCTAAAGTTTTGTTCTCCCGAACAAAAAAAAAAACGCACAAACTGAAATCATATCCGGTAATCAATTATGATAGAACAGGTTGGCCACTCGAGACGGGTATGGTTTTTAGAGCATCATCCCGATCGCGAGTCGCCAACTAGCGACGTGGTGATCTGAAAAACAATTTGCCTCAGACAGGCCAGATGAATGTGGATCACTTTATGGCTGGAAATATCGCCCTTGAAATGGAGTTTGACGGTCCCTAGATTAGAAACTCGGAACACTTTTAATCCCATCATATCGGATAAGTATTCTCCTTGGATATGAATTCCTGTTCGATTTTGCTCGGGCGCCAGCTGGGAAATTGGAAACTTTAGATGCAGTTTCGGAGGTCTATTCAGTTGAGATAACGTGAACTTAAGGGCTGAATATATTTGAATCTCTTTTAGGTAATTAGGTACATTCAATTCTGCATTGCGAAGCACTTCGTTCGGTACAATTTCGAGCATGAAACGATATAGCTTAGGTGAAAATCGCACGATGCATAATCCATAGAATACAGGGTGTTTCAAGTTCGACTGCCTATTAGGCATTTCTGGAGATCGAGACCTATTTCAATTCTCTTAATGAAGGTGAAGATTTGGATTTTACCGATCTTTCTTCCTAATAATGTGCTAATTTTATTTTAATTCTTCTAATGGAGCCGCTAGCTCAATACCAATGTATCTATAGAGACGGACAAGAGTGGGTATTATATTCTTAATGTACGATTATCGAGGTGCGAGTCTTTCAATGATAATTTTTCAGTGCTTACTGAACAGAAAGGTCAAAACAACATGCCCTCTTCCTTTTATGAAATCACAGTAGTCCTCATCGAAAGTTTGGAAAAATACCCTAATATAATGAAGTAGAAAAACCTCAGCATATTCATTAAAACAAATAAGCCCGTTGAGAATAATGAACAGAGGATTGCTTTTCATTTTTTGGTCCAATTGATATCAAAACAGCGGAATTAAATATGTTATTGTTTCTGCTCGTATTGTGGAATCAGGCAATCAGAATGAACCTTTGTTTGTTCTTCCGAATGATTGATATCCTAGCGGTATTTTTCAACTGGCGACATTTGTTCTGACGAGTCAGTGTTGGGTTTCCAGTTTTCTAAACATAGAATGAAAACATGTTCAAGAATTCCAAGGGACAAGCGTAGTTATTATTGGCAGTAAGTATCTGCATTTTCAGACATTGTCTGATGTTTAACAGCCTTTAATGTTGTACGCTCGATGAATTTATGCCTTTATTGATGGCCCTAATCTGTCGACATTAACCTTGAGAAACGTTTGGGATTCTGAGCCATTAAGGAACGGGAACGGTTTATGTACAGGGTGGGCATATTTCGATGTATTAGCACTACAACTTTTAAACCAGGGGAGAAAGACAAAATCTGATATCGTTTTTTTTCTGAGGAATTAACAACAGTAGGATTCATTTTTGGCTACCTTCTTCTGTTTCGAGTTAAATTTCGAAGCTAGGACCCTATGATGACTAGGTTATGTTTTTTTTTAATCGGAATAATATATTTCTGTACCATTTTCTGAAAGTTCAATTTTTTCTGATTTGTGCAACATAATATGGTTTGCATAAACATAAGTGGGTATTTGTAAGTTCAATAAAACGCAAAATATTTGTGAGCGTTAAAAAAGTTTACTGTTTATTATTAACATATGAATTGGAGAATTATTTGGAGAAGATTGGCAATAAGACGATGACACGTAGCTAATGCTATTGTTGCCATTTCTGACCTGATATTTTGCTTCAACTGGGTTAGATTCGTTGGATTATTTTGATAGACCTTACTTTTAAGATATCTCCATGCAAAATAGTCAAGCGGGTAAGGTCGGGACTTCTGGGAGGCCAGTTCATATTACCCCTTCTCGAAATTACTTTATTAGGGAATAATTCGTTAACAGCATCCATTGAATCATTTGAGGTATGTCAGGTGGCCACATCTTGCTGCAACCACGTTCTTGAGTTGAAATTAGATTCAGATTCAATAGAATATTTCACAGTTTATGAAGCTTATGGATTATTTGTTTGTTTTTATTGTTATTCAATTGTGAATGATGTTTTTTACAGGCTTGAGAAAGGGCAATACCCGAAACGTTGCCAAATTGTACTACATTCAAATTGTAATTATCATATAATACATTCAGATAGCTTCCAAATTACATCTTGATCCGACCGATATTCAAGGAATTCTCGAGGAAGCCAAATTTCAGATGCTCATAACTCCTGAACCATTGGACGGATTTGGCCCAATAACGAACTTGGCCGATATACACTGCTCAACAATTTATAGAGATCACTTTTTCTAAATGTATTTCTGAAATATTCGCTCCAAGATTATAAATTTAGTCAGATATCAGAGTATTTTCAGTTGATAATATGGTTCACTTGAGAAAAGAATGAAAACATGGAAAGTTGGAGAGAAAAAAAGACTTTATTAGGAACACTCAAAATTCTGTATTTGAATCACATAAAAATTTTATGATGAAACCACTAGTTGGTCCCCCACGAGCTCGTCTCAAGCATTCTACCCTACGAGGCATACTTTCAATCAAACGATTTATAAAATTTTGGGGTAAATTCGTCCAAATATCCCGTTAAGCGTTAGAAAGGTCCTCCAGGTTATTGATCGGTTGTTCTAAGGGTGACAATTTTCTAGACATCTCAGACCAGACATGCTCCATGCAATTCATGTCTGGAGAGCGAGCTGGCCAGCCTTTCCTATCAATAGCATGAGTTTCTAGCGCTTCATTAACCAGACGACTACGGTGTGGACGGGCATTATCGTCAATTAAAATGAAATTTTGGGCCAAGGCAGCCGCAAACGGAACAATTATGGGTTCAATAATCATATCGTGATATCTCTGGCTGGTCATTGTGCTGTTCCGCAAAACAACCAACTCTGTGGGTTGGTTCAAACAAATGCCTCCCCATACACATATAGAACCTCCGCCAAATGCTGTTGTGGGTACCATAAACTGTTCTGCATACCTTCGACCACTTTCCCTCCAAGCAAGAATACGAGTTGACCAAACGAAATCTAGACTCATCCGTAAATAAACATCGGCTCCAATCTTCAACTGTCCAATTGCGGTGCTCCTCAGCCCATTGCCGTCGATGAACCCGGTGTTCCCTATTCAAAAGGGGATGTTGTACCCTCCTACGTGCTCTCAAACCATGAACATGTAATCGTCTACCTACAGTCTGGTTCGAAATTAGAACTCCTGTTGCAACTCTCACTGATCTATTGAGCCGCGACACCGAGTAAGTGGGATTGCTCCTAGTATTGAGGATCAAAAGACAATCTTGGGCGGTGGTTGTACTGCGCTGCCGGCCTCCCCCATGAACATAAGCTACTGAGCCGTTTTGGATGAACCTATTTCAAGCCCGACTCACGACACTTTGCAAAACATTCAACCGCCGGGACAAACCTTCCTGTATCCACCGTATGATTTGGTCCAGTTGCACAGGAGCCAAACGTCTTCTCGGCATGACTGATAAGACGATATTGTTCTCATTTCTTCAATTATTGTCACCTTATGTGGTCGAACGAGAGAAAAAGACAGATTTAATATCAAATACCATATTGCTTTTTACTCCACCTGTAACAGCCTACAGATAATAATCGATGTTGTGAACAAGAGCCGATGAAGTGAGGAAAAATTTTATATTATCAACTCAAAACATCTTAATTTTTCCTTAGAGAACATATAATGTACAGATATTCACGAGATAACTTGAAAAAAAAATACAAATGCAGAGAAGTTCATAAGTGATCCGTAGCAATTGTTGATCAGTGTATTTGGACAGTTAACCTGTTCAGAAAATATGAAAACTCTAGCTCATCTCTTTCGGAAGATAGATAGTATACGGCGGGTTTGTCGGACATACGCAAATTTGATCCTGTATTCTACATGACGAAGTCAAACCGGATCGATTCAGAACATTTTCGACTCTATTCTCGATAATTACAGACATTTGGGCAAAAAAATAGCACGCTGTTCTTCCACGACGATTCTTTGTTCCATTGCATTGAGCAGCAGCAACTAAATGATTATACAAAATGTGATTTATCAATCCAATAACTATGAAGGATCTCTTTTCATTCAAAGGATCGATATCGCATTCTTCATGCCAGTCCACCTCAATACATACTCGAATAGGGATTACATGAATCTCAGCGCAAAACACAAAATCTAATTTCAGAAAACGGAGCTGACCAAGCTAGTTTTCAATGGATTCGAAGCAATCCTCACACAAGTTTATCCAGATCTCTCCCTCTCTGAAACGAATAGCTGAAACAACGTCATCAAAGTATCGGTCTAGGATAACAAGATCCTGCGGTCCAAAACTGACCGGTTCGAAAACAAGGTCCTAAGTATTCTGAATTATACTCGGAAACACTTGATCGGTGGCGGAATAACGTCACAAAGGATACACAAGGGCACGAAACTGGCGGTACAATATTTGCGTTGCCCAGCAGTTCTGAAATTAAATGGACACGCCATAGTCCGTCTATTCATCTGAAGCGATTCTGCCGAGAGCGATGTGGACCGATATCGCAATACCAATATTCTCATTGTTTTTTCTATTTTTTTATAGTTTAATAGGTCCAGTTAAACAGAAACGAGTGATTGACCTTCATTCTCGAAACGCCCTGTATATTCAATATCACAGCTATACAATTTTTTCTTCGTTGCCTTAATTTTCGTGCATGTTCTTAAAACTACTGAATTGGTTTTATTTTCAATTCTTCGGCAAATTTTGTATCTTGATACACAGGGTGGTTCGATAATTTACATCAACGATTTCTTGTAGATTTTTCACACCTGGGAGTATTCGAAAATATCCGAGGTATGTGTAATATGATTTTTTTCAGTTTTCCAGACAGGGTTTTTTGTCTGTATTTTAATTATACAAGTAAGAAAGCATTAGAACACTACATATCCCGAAAGATCGGGCGTGCAGGGTCAAACGAATGACCTGCTCGTCCGCCGGGCCTTAACCCCATCGAATTTTTTATTTGGTGGTTTTACAAAGAGCTGGTGTACACGACGGAAACAGTAGGAAGCATTAATTGGAGGAAAACTTTGCAGAAGCTGTTGTTTCTTTGTTTTGAACAGAAGCAGAACGAAAAGTATTGTAGCACTATTGAAATAGTTTCACACAATTAAAACTCAACTTCCCAAATAAGGAGATTTGGATGTTAACTGCAATAAATCATTACTCAGTAATTTGTGCTTTTGAATAATGTTTTTTTATTGAAATAACTAGCCAATTTTATTTTTATTTGTGCTCACACTTTTAATCTCAGCGTTGAAATCGAAATGATCATAAAATTACACATACGACTGATATTTCACGGGAATTTCAATCAAATTCAATTCAAAATTACATTTTAATTCACCATAACGTTGATGACGCTTTAATCTTGTCTGAATGATTTTGAGCCTATCCGACTTCGAAGACCACTTCTCTCAAAAGTATTGCTGGCATCACTAATGAGATTAACCTGTGGGTTCAAACTCTTAGAAATACTCACATTAGGTAAGGAGGTTTAGCTCGCCTGTTTTAGAGTCATTTCGCGTACTCTGGAACAGTTTAATACAACCGCCACGATGAATGAAAATACCAATACCTCAAATTGAAAATAACTACTCACAGTTTTGTTCGGAGCTCAAATTATATGTTTCTCTAAAACACAGTCGAAATTAGGCATATCAATTCTATCGATAATGAGGGAAAGCTGTGAGTAGATCCAGTCCCTATAATGAATAATACAAGGGTAGTACCATTGGACTATGCTGATGATAAGAATTTAATTATCATTTCTGATCAAATGAGCAACCTGCAGTCTGACTTGTGCATGCTTATAAAGAAGGTGAATGAATGGTGTATTGAAAACGCGTTGAGATTGAATACTGACAAAACCGAAGTCATGCTTTTCACCACAGGTTCATCCCTGCAATGTTCTGATTTTAGTTATGGTGATCAGATTAAGAAATTTTCTGGAACAATAAAATTTCTGGGATTGTTCATAGATTGTTTCATGAAGTGGAAAGTGCATATTGACCATGTTATAAGAAAGTTAAGTTCTTTAGTTTTTATGTTAAGGATACTAAGGGATAATGTGGATCAGGAAATTCTCAAGTCGGTGTATTATTCTAATTTTCAATCACTTGTGAGTTATGGATTAGTTTTCTGGGGAGGATCTTCGTCTTTACAACGTGTTCTTATCATTCAAAAGTGGGCAATAAGAGTTATTTTCAAATTGGGATGGAGACAGTCCTGCAGAGGAGTGTTTAGACAGAATAATATCTTAACTGTTTACGGATTGTATTTATACAAAATCCTTTTATTTTTACATAAGCACAAGTCTTACTTCACCCAGCATCAAAATCGGAATAATACAAGGCAAACATTTCGTTACTTTTATCCAGTGCATAATTTGAGTTTATTCGAGAAAAATTGTACGTATATGGCCATAAAAATTTTCAACATGCTACCAAGACATGTGCAAACTTTATTTGATGGAACAACCTTTAAGCGAGAAATTTATAAGATTATTTTGAAAATGGAGCCCTACACTATTGAGGAATTTGAAATGTATTGTCGATCTATGACACAGGTCCAGTTGCTTTAATTTGATGGTTGTATATTTGATTTTTTTTTTAATTTCACACGTAAGTGGAAAACACAATTGAAATTAGGCATATCAGTTCCATCGATAATGAGGGAAAACTGTGAGTAGTTAAAAAATTGCAAAATTAATTGCTGCTCGTCAGTCTCGCTAATACCCGAGAATGGTAAAACCACCTCGATTGATTTCAGTCATGATATATTCGTGGAAGATTAAGGAAGGTTCATGCAGTGATAAAATACGGAACTATTGCGAGAAAATTATAGAAAAATCGAAAACATGGTTATATCCTTTATTACTGTTACAAATTGGCGAACACGCCGGATTTAATCATTGTAAACCTCCTCAATTCGAAATTACTTGATATTGTCAAAGGAATGTTTTGATTGTCTATATAATAAAGTAATAAGATCGGGGACCAGAGAAAAAAATCGAAACGGGTCCCATCAGGGACCCGGAAAGCGTAGTCTATATAATATAGTAATAAGATCGTGAACCAGAGAAAATTTTGATAGGTGGTCCCGTTAGGGACCCGGAAAGCGAAGCTTTCCGAGCGGCCCGCAGGGCCGCTCGATAGGCAATCTTAAAAAAAATCGAAAAGGCGTATCCTCTTCTAGGGGAAGCGACCGCGAAAACCCCCCCGGGCACTCTTAAAGTACCCGAAATTTTCAAACGAAAATCGCGAAATCGGCGATTTTCCCGAAATCGCCCAAAGGCGAAAAACGGGCGAAAGTACTCCTTCGAAGCCGAAGCGTCTCGCGGGGTGGGGAGGTCGCTTTTTCTGGACGAGGATCGTCCCCGTGCGTGGCTACGAGCTCAGCCGCGGAGCCCCTCGAAATCTATACGAAAATTATGCATATAAAACGGCAATTTTTAGTTTCGCCAGCCCCGCGAAACGTCAAAATCACCCATGATGCTTTCGATCCGTGCGGGCGCTACGAGCCCCCAAACGCCCTTTGGGCGGTAGAGAATGAAACTTTAGGAAATTCCCAATCTCCGGGTACCAATTTTCATATCCAACTAGCGAGATAAGGCCGCGAATTCCTCATTCCAAATTCGGCAATTTCCTCGATAATTCGAGGTCAAGTGTCACAGTTTTTGCTACGATTCCGATGATAGCCGAACGCGAGCTCCAAATTTGAAAATACGGCATCAATTTTTTGCTCGATATGGGCGGTGGAAGATTGTTAGCACCTTCCAAGCACTCGAATAAGAATCTACAGGAGATTCCGAATCTCTAGATACCACTTACGCTTCACGACTCTCAAGAAAAGTACCTCAAATATGCGTTTGAAAATCATCATTTTCGCGCGAATTCATTTTCGTCCTTGAAGAATGCACACAGATCGCGATGAATCGCTATACAGGCTGTGCCCATTGACAGCACTGATTTTCACCAGATTCTTTCTTCGAGAGATTTTCCGTCTGAATTTTTTATGGAAAAAGCACCCACTGCGAACCGATTATAGAGTGGGATCTAATTTCGATGAAATGTCATACAGGGTGAACGATTTACAATGAATTTGCGATCATGTGATATACGAGGTGCGCAATTTACAAGTTAATTTGATTTTTTCGCGCAAATTCGAGTTTTTTGTGTTCCTTCGGCGTGTTTTGGTTCTGAATTCGATAAAATATATTCGATTCATATACAGTGTGTCAGATCTGAGTAGCACTGACATTCACCAGAGTTTTTCTCTAGCTTTCGTGCTTTTCCGCGTAAGGGAGCTAAATTCAATGAAATCTCATACAGGGTGTGCCATTAGCAATGATTTCGCGATCGATTGATATACAGGGTGTGCAATTTAAAAGTTCTTTCATTATTTTTTGCCCGCTTTCGTTGATTTTGTGCTCCTTCGGGGTTTTTTGAGTTCCTATGAATTTTTTTCGTTCTTTCGTGTTACTTTGGGTTCTATCATGTTTTTTCGCGTTTCTTCGTATTTGGTCGGGTTCTTTCTTGGTGGAATGCACTGAACTTGAAACGATAGAGTTATAAACGATATTCTTTCGGTTTGTTTTTTATGATGAAAGCACCCACTGCGTCTCAATTATATACGGGGTGTCCCATATGCATTTTTCTTCAAGTTTTCTCGCGAATGGGAGCTGATTTCGGTATTATGTCATACAGGGTGTGCGATTTACAATGAATTTGCGATCGGGTGATATACGGGGTGAGCACTTTACAAGTTCTTCTGTTTTTTTGCGCGCTCTCAAGTTTTTTCAAGTTTTTTGTGTTCCTTCAGGTTTTGTTACGGAAAAATTATTTTCGAAACATATACGGGGTGTTACATAGGAGCTCCATAGAATAATTCTGATACTTCCTTCGTGGTAATTACTGAACTCGAATAGATGGAGTTACAACGATATTCTTTTGGTTTTTTTTTTCACTGCTAATCAATTGTATACTGAGTGTCTCTTATGCATTTTTCTTCGAAATTTCTCGCGAATGGGAGCTGATTTCGATAAAATGTCATACAGGGTATGCAATTTACAATGAGTTTACGATCGGGTGATATACAGGGTGTGCAATTTACAAGTACTTTTGTGTTTCGGGTTTTTTCAGGTTCCTTTAGATTTGGATTTAGTGCGAGACTGAACCATTGTGGACTTAGGCCATCTCCTGGAATATTCCTCTTTTAATCTGTATTTCGGTTGTTCTGTAGGAGATGTTTTTGTTGTTGTAGATGTTCAGTATTTCAAGAAGCCATGAGTGGGGACACTGTCAAAAGCCTTTTGGTAATCGATCCAGGCAACGGAGATGTTCTTAAGTTTTTCTTTGCCTGCTTGGTGACAGCGTTATCGATTACCAGGAGCTCCTTGCTTCCACGGGCTCTCTTTTTGCATCCATTTTGCTCCCAGGACATTATTCCGTTAGTTTTAATGTGGTTGATCTTGTGGCCAATGGTTGACGTGACTATCTTATAAACGGCAGGTAGACAGGTAATAGGTCTGTAGTTTTTCGGCAGTGCAGGATCACCCTTCTTCGGTATCATCGTGGTCTTCCCCAAGGTGGAAAAATCGGAGATATTGGATGGTTCTTTTGTGGCCCTTTGGATAAGCCGAGCCAGATGTTTGTGGGTTGCCGTAACAGATTTCCACCAGAAATTTTGTATTCCATCTACTCCCGCTGCAGTCCAGTTTTTCATTCTGATGACTGTGGCTTTTATATCGTCTTCAGTAATAGAGATCTCCGTCATTTCAGGCAGTTCTTGATGTGCCTTTCGTTCTTTTTCTATCCAAGCAGCCTCGGTGTTGTGATCAATCTTTTGTGTCCAAACAGACGACCAATGCTGCTCCATCTCATTCAAGCTCGGCGTGGATGTTTGATGATCACCATCCCCGCCGGCAAGATGTTTGAAGAATTGTCGTTGGTTGTTCCTGAATAGGTTGTTTACCTGGTACCTTTTCGCTCTCTTGTTGTATCTCCGGAGCCTGTTTCCCAATGCGGCAATTTTTGCTTCAAGGTTTCCATGTGTGTTTTAAGATGTGGTCTGTGGTGTGCATCTTTTTTAATCTTCAGTTTCCGAAGGTGAAAACTTATTTTCTCCTCCGCCTTCCTGCTCATCTTTTGATGTTGGAGGTATGTGTGTAGGACACCTATATCTTTACGAAGGAAGTTTATCTTTTTTTCTATACGTGCTTTCCATGGAGGTTTTTGATGCTGGTGGCTTACTGCGTTAGCTTTCGGTGACGGTGTCTGCAGGATGGTGACCATTGCGGCACAGAATACTCTGTGGCATAAATCTTCATAGGAGATCGAGTCATCTAGCACTCTCTCAAGGGCCTCGCTTACTGCCGAGAGAGTTGTTTTTGAATCTTTATTGGTTCTGAGTCTCTCGATTCTGGGACGGTTTGTGAAATCAATACCCTCCCACTTCAGGTTCTCCCCGTCAAGAAGACGCATGATTTCGGAGTCGAGAACATCCGGCTCTGGGGTTGGGAATGGTGATATTATGTTGCCGTCGACATCAGTTGGGCAGTTCTGTAGTTGTAAACTTCTCCGATGAATGCTCCTTCTTATGCTATTTAGTGTCTCGGACGGCGATTTCCTCAATGCGTTTGCCTTCATCGATTCCAGCTCGTCTGGAGATAGCAGTTTCCGCGTCTTGATGTTCTTTACTTGAGCGCGTAAGTGTTGTTTTGTTAAGGGGTTATTGGGGTAGGCTTCCAGCCATCTGGCTGTCATGCTTTCGGCGTATTTTCTCATCTTTGTCTCTCCCTCAGTGGACATGTAGTATGCATTCATAAGACATAGATTCATTACTCTAGTCCAATGCAGCCTCATTCGTCTATGGGATCGAGCGGGAACATCTGTCCTCGATGCATCCAAGCTGCCACCCTGGGTGTTCCTGAGTGAATAGCTAGGCCTTGTGGTTCCGGTTCGCAGAGGGGTGCCACTCGCCTCAACGACCTCTGCTAGGAAATGTGTCGATCTTCCCCCAGGCGCATTCCCAACACCGGGGGCGTTTTCCGAGGCATTTTCTTCTATGTCGAAAGCAAAGGATTCACAGTAGAGGGGTGCTAACCCTGCTACTGGTTGACTCAGGTATGCGGGGTCGTCAATCCCCGAAGGCTTTATGCCCCCCTGCATATAATATACATATATTTTGATATATATTTTCTTTTGATACTTTGTAAGTTTTTATTGACCTGTTTTCTTTTCTTTGATGTAATAATTGTTGATGATATCGAAAATAAATTACTATTCTATTCTATTCTATTCTACCCGAGAACGGTAAAACCACCTCGTTTGATTCCAGTCAGGATATATTCGTGGATGACTAAGGAAGGTTCATGCAGTGATAAAATATGGACAATTGCGAAAAAATTATAGAAAAATCGAAAACATGGTTATATACATTATTACTGTTACAAATTGGCGAACGCGCCGGATTTAATCATCGTAAACCTCCTCAATTCGAAATTGCTTGATATTGTCGAAGGAATGTTTTGATTGTAATGAATATAGAAAAATTGGGTGGAAAATCATAATTTAAGACAGTTGAAATCATGACTATTGGTATTGTGATGGAAGCTCCATCGCAAAATGTGAAATGGTTTCATCTCCAATCGCTGCAACTTTATTATGATATGAACGACCTGCACTTTCAGTATTCAAATTACTACTAAACATGCGAACCAGTAAAAAAAAAGTCGAAGATTATTCAGAAAAATTTAATTTATGCATCAGCAGTTAACCTCATTATTTTATTTAGATAACTTGGAATCACATGAAAGCATTCATAAATTTTAGGCTAATCCAAATCAGTAAAAGTGCCAGTTTTTATCCCGAAAAGCTTATTCGAAATAAGTGTATTATTGAGTAACTTTGGAAAGTAAACCACTAAGATTGAGAGAAAAATATTTTTCTTTCAATGAACTTAACATTGTTATTGCATCATAAATTATGGTCTAGTGATGAAATCAACCATTCTCATGAGGTAACGAAAGATGGGCTGAAATAACTTCTGTCCATTCAGCTCTGGAATTTCATTATGTCAGCATTTATTTTCCCCCTCATTCCTCATTCGAATCACTCGAAATAATATTCTCAGGTTAAATTGCCAGGAAAATTCTTCAGTTTACACAAACGTAAAGTGATAATTACTACTCCTCAAATCTGGCATAAGGCAGAATTTATGTAGGGGTTAGGTAAGATTTAATTTAATTATGAAAGGTAGAATAATATCAAAGCCAAGTTTTCTATAAAAGAATATGTTTATTTATTATTTTGATCCGGAGCTTGCAATATTTCAGTTGTTGAACAATATTGTCTGTCTGGGTTGAAACTTTGAGTGCAGGTTAATATAACGGGGTAGTATACAATTCTGAGTAGTTTTAGGGAAAAACACAGTAAAAAAACTTAGAAAGCACTGACGTGAGGTCAGATTGCTTTGGCGCTCTTGTTGCGAGTAAAAATTCAAACTATAACAAATCTATAAGCACTCTGATCCGGTGTACATTAGTCTTTTCCCGTAATATGGGACAATGTGATGCAAATATGTACGCCTAATGAATGAACAAACCTATATCTCAAATAAATTAATAACTACTCATAAATTTCCCCAAGTTTTGTTCGAAGCTATAATTCCCTTCCCCTAAAAACTTACGTCAGTGCTTTTCTGAATTTTGACAACGTATATTATTTCAGCCACCGAGATTGAATTCTATCTCTATGATTTCACCGTAATCAAAAATTTTGATTAATTTTACGCTAACTGACACTGATTAATAAGCCCGGCATTTGTCAATCGAATATAGATCTGTGATGGCCATCGTTCAAAGAAAATCATCGGTACTTTTGTCATTTCTCTTTTCTCTTGAGTAAATGAAAAAAATGATCATATCTTTAGATGGAAAAAACTACGATAATGAAATTTGAGGATGAGTAAGATATCGATCACCTCAATATATTCACGAATTTCAATTGAACTCCGAAAAATATCTTATGAGATAGTGAGTATTGAAAAAAATTTTTTTTGGGAATTTTTAAAAATTTTCTAGCGCGACGATTTCTGCGAAATTTTGCGAGCCGTTTTGTTGCAGCCTCGCTCAACAATATTTCAAGTATCAACTTGATCGGATGGATATTCTAGTAGTTATTGAGGAAACAAAATTTCAGATGCTCATAACGACTGAACTATCCGACGGATTTGGTCCAATAAGGAACTTTACCGAGATATTTGGACAATTAACCTATTCTGAAAATATGAAACTTTAGCTCATTTCTTTTGGATGCTAGAGAGGATACGGCCGGTCGGCCGGACAGACTCAACTTTCGCCACGGATTCATCAGGGAGTCGAACCCAATCGAATGAGACCATTTTCGGCTCGATATTCCAAAATTACAGACATTTAGGCAAAATGATAGGCACTCTGTTCGGGTGAACAAGAGCGCCAAAAAACTTTTCTCCCATATATGTTTAGTGATATGTAGGTGTTCAGCTTGTTTACAAATAAAGCTGAGATATTTCAAATTTGACAGTCTCAAAATCACCGGGCATTTCCAAACAAATTTTTTTTTAGAGTAGTCTCCAAAACACCTAGAAAAACTCGATTCTGGAATTGAAAAAGGCTAAAGCAACTAAAATAGCGGAAAGGAAAAACTTCATCAATTCGGATCTTTCACAAAACCCTGTTGGAGGAACTCTGCATGCTGGTAGAGCACCTTTAAGTTCAGGTACTCAAGTAATGATTCTTCGGGAGCGGAATTTGCTTAATCGCCATAGGACACTGAGGACTGTAAATATGAAGCAATAAAATTTTAAAGGTGAATTTCCTTGGATTCATGACTAGCTACGGCTCTGGGTCCTTGACTTCACAAGATATTGTCATTAACATAAAGTGATGTTTTGGTTGTTTCTGAGTCATGCCTGTTTTCCATGTACTCGAAAAATGGATTCCAAATCATTAACTTGGATTTAGAGAATACATAAATCGATTCCATAAGTTCTCATTTGGGATTTTCAACCTTGATACTTACGGCCGGTTTGTGAAACACTGATGAAACCTCATGTCAGCTAACACAACGATCATCTTAACATAGATGTCGAATCAATTTGAGTTGCTGAAAGGATGTTCAGTGCATTGTTATGTAATCTATGATCATTTTCAGGTGACATAAGGTGACCGTGTTGCCAGACTATCGAGCCACAGATTCTCTGACAATAATTATAATGATCAAAAAGTTTCCCAACACACTAGGACTACATATTCGAAGGCGTCAAAACCTAGGTACTATGTTGGATTAAAATATTTTATTACATTCACAGTAATTTTCATTTATCGTTGAAAATTGGCGTCCGCGCCGCCATAGTCTTGTAGAGGTTCGCTCTGCAAGTTAATAAAATGAAATAGTAAAATTTTAAAGGTATATATTGTAGATTTGAAAAAATTGTTATTGAATTTTTACACTTCAAAGCACTGATTCCGATTGGAAATATTTCCTAAAGTTAATTTTCCAAGAAACTATACCTTTGTTGATTAATAACATTTCCAGGACTTATTTAATCATTGTTATTTAAAAAATACTCAAATAATTGCCGTAAATTTTTTTAATTTGTGGAGACTTTCTTTTATACATATAAAATAAGATAGTGTGATAAAAGTTCAAACAAATTCGATACCTTGGGTATACCTAATGAGTATTTGATGTTAACAAAAAAATTCACCCATATTTTGTGAAGATTTTCTGTTTATTTGTTACCTACTTACCGTTTCATGATAATAAGGGACGTTCATTGACTAAAACAAAATTCTATACCCATTTATTCAAAATTATTTTTAAACAAATGGACTATTTCAATCAAGTTTGTTCTTTTTAGGAATTTCTCTAAAAACCATAATCTATGATAAAAAATACTTTTTTTTTATTAATAGCGACTGTTCAAGGACATTTTTCTTATAGTTCATTATTCAAATATTGATTCTCCTTTCGAACATAATTTCTATCCTTAATACTAAGGAGTTAAATTAGATTCATCTCTCAATTACAAGGCTCATTTAGATGATCTGAGCCTAAAACTGAAGACTAGGAATGATGTTGAATGATTGTTTGGGCTATTACCATCATCTATTGTGGATGTAATGATTTCCGACGTTTCGATAGACATCTTCTATCTTTATCTTTATTTTTTTTAGTTTGTTCACTAATATTCCAACAGATAAAACACTTATCATAGTTAGGAAAAAGCTTGAAGAAGATCAAACCCTTAGTGAAAGAACTACACTAAGCGTGAATGCAATTATGGAAATGCTTTCTATTTGTATTGAAACAACATATTTCCAATTTGAAGACATCTTTTATAAACAAGAATTTGGAATGGCCATGGGTTCACCACTATCACCAATTTTAGCTGATTTATATATGGAAATTTTCGAACAGAAGGCATTAGAAAAATATGCACTTAAACCCAAACTGTGGAAAAGATATGTAGATGATACTTTCATTATTTGGCAACATGGAAGAGACACTATAGATGAATTCCTTCAATATCTAAACAATCAAGAGGAATCAATTAAATTCACAATTGAAATCGAGAAAGACAGACAACTTCCATTCTTAGATGTACTTGTACATAAACAAAATGGAATCCCAAGAACCACTGTGTATAAAAAGCCAACGAACACAGGACAATATCTACATTTTGATTCAAACCACCAACTAAACACTAGATTGGGCGTAGCAAAATGTTTATTTGATAGAGCAATAAATATTTGTTGCACTGAAGAAGACCAAAATGAAGAAATAAATAACATCTCGAAAACTCTTAGAAGCAATGGCTACCCCAAAAAGATATTAGAAAAAGCTAGACGAACAAGAGAAAGTCAACCAGAACCAAAAGATATAAATCAGACAATTAAAACCGTAATTCCCTATGTAAGAGGTTTGTCGGAGAAAATGAGAAGAATTGGAAATAGATACAACATAACGACTGCATTCAAAACTCAAGACACTATCAGAGCTAAACTTACAATAATAAGACACAAAGAATAAAGAACTGCATATATGAATTACCTTGCGAGTGCGGAAGATCTTACATCGGAGAAACTAAACGCCCTCTGAATGTACGAATAAAAGAACATCAGAAGCTTCTACGAGTACTAGACAGCGACAAATCCAGGTTGGTCCAACATGCTGTAGATGAGAATCATCGTATAAAATGGGACGAAGCATCAATAATATCCAAAGAAGAAAAACTTGCAAGAAGAAAAATCAAAGAAGCAGCATTTATGAAAATAACACCTGATTCCATAAGTGCTCCATCTATAGATCTACCAGAAGTTTGGACGCCGATAGTTCGATCCAACTTAAAAAGATCATCATATCACAGATGAGTATATAACATCGTTCATTTTTCTTTCATGACTTCTGTCATATTGACTTTTTTGAAAATTGATAATTCTCAAAAAGTTTCTTATTTTTCTCCTTGATAAAGATAGAAGATGTCTATCGAAACGTCGGAAATCATTACATCCACAATAGATGATGGTAATAGCCCAAACAATCATTCAACACGAGCTCCATCATCAACAATATCTCGTGATCAACTAGGAATGATATTCTTCAGAAATTAACTGGATCATCTTGGGGTGCTGATGCTTCCACTCTTTGCACAGCATCTCTAGCCCTAGTCTTTTCTGCAGCTGAGTATTGTTGCTCTGTTTGGTTTAATAGTGCATAAACACAAAAAATCGATGCACAATTGAATACATTCATGAGAATGATTACTGGCACCATAAAATCTACACTGCTTTGGTTTCCGATTCTCTCTTGGAATTTCAAACAAATGTGATACGTATTTTTTGTATTCAGTTCTTTCTTCTGCTTTTATCTCTTTATTTTCAGATTCGATATGAGCAACTTGAAGAAGCCTCTGTATTTACTAATAGCAGACCACTTTTGAAGAAAGAAGTCCCTCAAATATATTTAAGCTTATTTTGTACACACAACAATAGTTATACGGGGAGCCAGGGTTTTTTTGTCACTGCGGTTTTTTCCCTAGGCTTTCATGTCATATACCGAATTGTATAGCACCCTGTCACCAACTCTATCTAACATTCGTTTTGTAAGCCAAAAATTCAAATATATATTCAAATAATTAGTGACTTTTTTAATACAATTCAGAGTTCTCCATGAATTGAGAGAAAATATTTTACATCTATAATTTCATCGTTTGTTACATTAACAATTTGTTATAAATAAATCATTACCTTTATTTCATATTTTTCCGATAGTTTAAAAATGTTCAAAACGTGAGCATTAAAATACCGAGAAGTCTTGATTGGGTTACAAATATAAATACTGATGATTCATTTTCGGAACAGCACCGATTAGTTGACAACTTCTTTGACACTATTTTGACCTCTGATTTAACCTTAATTTGCATTTCAGAAACTCAAAGTGACCCTTGACATACTATTCACCTAAAATATTCGTCCACTATGTTAACTGACCGGATGGTCAAATTAAAATAGTTGACCATCCTTCAAGCAACCTAAATGACAGTTGATCAAAGATTCAATAGCTGAATAGTTGATTTCTACATTGATCAGTCTTTCGGAAACCGGTTCTTCGTATTTATTCTAGACGCTACGTAAAGAATACTCAAAAGACTTGGGGTGGAGTTATCCCTCTGAAAGAAGACCTTGGTAACGCGAGGACACTCAAATGATGAATTATGTGTCTGGTAAAAAGTCCAGGACGGGGTCCAGCTACTCGTTTGCGATAAAGTCGTTACCGCACTAATCAAGACCTCTTTGTATGCACCCCCGAAGCCATCACTGTTGCGGAGTTCTGGAGATTCACTTGCTAAACCTTTAACTCCGCAACAAAGCGACTTTTCAGAAAAATCCTCGAAATAATTCAAGGAATAACCTCCTAACACCATGTATATTGAACAACCTGTAGATATGAGTCAAAACTTAAGACAACTTGAACTAACAGGAAGCGAAGAGGCCATCATTTCATTCTATAATCTCTGTCCATCAAGGGGATGCCTCACAACATAACTACTTGTAGAGGACTTATTCCATTAACTTCGAGTTGGCCCCTTCGTAATATTTCCTTCTATCATCAAGAAGATTCGGAAGGGATTACGAAACATAACTCGAAGTTCACATTGATCTCCTTATTATCAGCAGGCTTACATCTTGAAGTACTCAAAAGTATGAAGATACAACTTCAACTTCTTGAGAATTCAGTGGATCAATCAACACTCAACCGTCAATGGAACACATATTTCTAATAGATTCATTGTATTCGGTGACGAATGTTGGAATAATAAGATTTCAAATATACCAGGTGGGTCTTCAACTATACTAATTTTAACTAATCCAGAGAAAAAGAAATACCAGTTTGGCGCTCTTCTTTGTGCTCAAATTTCCAAATTTTTCGAATATGGTGTCAATCAGTTTCAATTCGATATATATTTTAAGAAGAAACTAAAAGAACCGTTTCGAATGAAACCAAATTAAAAAAAATTAATTCTGATAATAAGAATATACGGTTAATATTAGTAAAGTAACGCCTTATAAAACAACAACAGATAGCAATGAAAAAGGCTTATCGATTCAAAGTCCCTACATAAAACGAAAAAAGGTTACACCGTGCTGTTTCAGAGAGATACTCTGTGTTTTAGTTGAAACTTTTTGATCACACAAATTGTGAGACAATTTTCGGTGCCGTAGAACAAGGCGTACGAAGAACGTGTGGAAAATATTCCGGCAGATCTATAAAGCACCCAACCGTACATTTGCCAGAATTACATTAAATGTATGGTAATTAGTGTAGATTTTGCAACAATGACGATGTCGTGTAACGTTACTCACGCTTAGCAAGGAAAGTGACCTACGGACGTCCGTTTGAATAACTTGCCAACAAAAAGGCATCTACTGATAGAACAATTCCATATGGAACATGCATTGACAAAAGCACTTAATGATCAAAAAACTAAATGTGTACCTAGACTCTAATCTCATTTCGCTATGTTGGAAGCCTCTCAAATGAAAAATCTTGCTAGTCAAGTTAATGAGTTTGAAATGACGTTAATTAGATATACTATTACTAAAATTATGTGCTATAGCTCATGCAATTCGGGATTATGTTAGGACCATTGCGCAAAAAATTGCATTTATACATTGAAAATTTAGAAAGTTATTATTGTGTAAAAGTAGTGTTCACTCTTTTGCTTATAATTAGTGGTAAATTAAACATATTTTGGATTTTGGAAGAAAAATTCGGAACGAAGGGAAATTTACTAAGAAAATTACCTATCCTCGAAACTGTACCTCCATTAGTAATATCTTAAGGTCAGAAATTTTCCTCCGCACGTTAGAAAGAAACAATATTTTTTTTTGGATATATAAAGTAGATTTAGAAATCTGAAAAATTCAATATGATCTGAACACTCTAAAGAACTGATTTACATGTCCATTTTTTTTAAAAGTTAATTTTGCAATAAACTAGCCTTTTGTCAATCAACAACTCTTTCCGGGACACCCTTAATCATTGTGAATTAAGAAAAATATTTGAATAATTGCCGTAAAAAATTCTCGCGTCGTGAGGTATTTTTAATACTTTGTGTTCAATCATGGCTTAATTAAACAACAACAGAAAATTCACCGTGATGTTTGGAAAATTCGTTTTTGTTAATTCGTCACTTACCTACCATTTTGATGTCAACGAATGACATATATCAACTGAAAATTGAATTGACTGCATTTGTTGGAACATTTTTATAATCAAATATCAATATTTTTGAAATTTTTCTTTCACAGATTCTTAAAAAACTGTCAATATATTTAAAGAAAAACGGTTTTTTCCTTAATAACAATTTTATCACTTATTAAGTTATTCTTTAATTCGAATTATTCAAATAATTAGTAAAAAAATTTGTTTCAATCATAATTAACAGTTCCCTTGAAATTAACAATAGAAAATTGATTTCATTGAGTTTTCCATTGTTTATTGATATAAAAATTTGTTATAATCAATGTTTTAAAAAAAAATTTCTCATCAATAAAAAGGCAAAAATCAACAATTTCTCTACCCCTATAGGCTCTTCGAAGAACCCGGCACTGAGTTTTTTCATCAAGTAGATTTAAAAATCTGAAAAATTCAATATAATCTACGCACCTCAAAGAACTGATTTACGTGTGAATTTTTTAAAAAGTTCATTTTGCAATAAACTAGCCCTTTGTCAATCGACAACTCTTTCCGGGACTCCCTCAATTATTGTAAATTAAGAAAAATATTTGAATAATTGGCTAGGAAAATTTCTCACTTCGTGTGGCATTCGTTTAAACTTTGTGTTCAATCTTCGCTTAAATACACAAAAATAAAAAATTCACTGTGATGTTTTGAAAATTCGTTTTTGTTAATTCGTCACTTACTTACCATTTTGATGTCAACAAATGACATAAATTAACTGAAAAACGAATTGACTGCATTTTTTGGAAGGTTTTTTATAATTAAATGGACTCCTTCAATATTTTTGAAATTTTTCTTTTACAAATTCTTAAGAAACTAAATATATTAAAAAAGAAAAATATTTTTTCCTTAATAATAATTTTATCAATTCATTATCAATTTTATCAACTTCGTTTTTAATATTTTAATTATTCAAATAATTAGTTCAAAAATTTCCCTTGTTCTCTTGAAATTAACAAAAGAAAATTGATTTCATTGACTTCTCCATTGTATATTAATATAAAAATTTGTTATTATCAATGTTTCAAAACATTTTATCATCAATAAAAAGGCAAAAATCAACAATTTCTCTACCCCAACCAGGCACTGAATTTTTTCAATCGATATTGTTACAGAAAATGACGTGGCTCTCGTTCTACAACATCAATGATTCTTTCAGAGATTCTAATTGATGAATGGCGTCTTACGGACTAGGAGATTGACGGAAGAAAAATGAACCTAAATCCTCAACTAGAAATAGAATCTTGTTCACCGATCCCAGGGGATTTGTAAAAGAAGTATGAGGGGATTAATGGTTAGAGTTCCGTTTGAAATATCAACATGTTTTCATTCGAGGTAGATCCAATTTTACGATGATCATCGAGTTTTAAAAATAAATAAGGGTTCGTTGATACCAAAATCCGATAAATATGACACCTGCTCATATATTGAAAATCAGTTGTGAAACAGAAATTATTAAAAAATTACACAAGCTCAAGTTATTTTGAGGCAATTTCAGTAAAATTTAATTGAGTTGAATAGCCTGATTTTTTTCATGATTATGATAGCTTAAAAGCACGCGGAATTTTTTACTTATCCAAAAGTTATGAAACTCCTTGAATTTTTAAATTGAAGTTGAATGTTTGAGAATGTCCTCCTATAAAATTAAGTTACAACTTTCAAGTTTTTTTTGAAGAACTATAAGTAATTTTAGGAAGCTGAAATATTTTTTATTGAAACAATATTCAAGAAAATCATGTCACAAGCGAAGATGCAAAATACTTACTACGAATAAATACAGGGTGCTCGGCACATGGACCGTCAATTTTTTTTGGGGCGTTGGTAGGGTCATTTGCTACCTCTTCAGTCTTGGAACCAGGATCCTTAGTATTACGGTTACGGAGGTATGATTTTTTTATTAGGTTTTTCTAAATTACCCAAAATGTACCCTTCGAAGCCCTCTAACTTTTTCTGCGTGTGCTTTTACATGCATTTTTTTTATTGTATTAAGTCTACATGAGTGTGTGTTTGAAAAAAAAAACGTATTTATTGTTACAGATAATACCACAAAATTAACACGTGGGCCTTTTATTAAAAAAAAATTATGAAAGTATGAAAACATCTCCACTCCTATTGAAATTTAAAAAATAGTTACAGCTATTACAAACTTAGTTTTATTTTTAAATGTTCTTTGGTTTATAACGTTGCTAACCATATGCTATTTACGTAAGTCAATAAAAAACAGACGGGTTGCACTCCGGGAGTGCCGGCAGAAGTGAAAACTTGAATATTAACGTTGTGCATTTTTGATATTTTGGAATGGTTAGAAAATAATTTTGTATGAATTGCTTTCATTATCAGTATAAAAGTGCTATTATTTATGTGGTGAAATACAATATTCATTTATTGCGCTATCGTACACAAAAATGACAATAGGTTTGTTCGGGTGGCAGTTCCCAGTTGTACTGGGGTCACAGAGAACCAGGTTCTGTAACTCTTGGAATTGTCGCAAGTTGTTTTATGACACGAACGCGTGAGAACAGGTGGGAACAGATAATTTCAAAACGATTTCGTTAAGTGCATAGATAAGTGAAAGTAAGGTAATGTTGTACATCATGGACATTGAACTCTAAATACCATATAGGTATTCATATACAGTTCAATGATTGAACAATTTTTTTTGTCATAAATAAATAAACATAAACATATCCATATAAATAACTGTAAATATAATTTATATGTAATGAAATATTTAAAGAAATGATTTAATTTATTTATAATTTGAAATTTCAATACATGTAGTAGTGGTCATCAGTGGAGAAATTATTTTTGTTAGTTCATATCTGGATAAACTGTGAATTTTTCTGTTATTTCATTGTAATTTTGGTGGAAACTGTGTACAGAAAATTTTATGTAATAGAATTAGGTAATTGTAAATGGAACTGATGGCATTTGGGAAATAAATAAAAATATTTTCTAACAATTTTCATAGCTTTGTAATTATTTTTTAGATAAGAATTGTTTTAACAAGTCGTTGTGTTCTTGAAAGAGGTCATTCCTCCGTTTCCTTCCTAAATTTTCAATACATTTTGAGTGGTTAAAAAATAAAGATACTACAATCACGAAATAACAAAAATAAATATATAGTATATAAATACGAAATATCGTATATATAAATAATATAAAATAATTATCTTACATACTTTGATCAACAATTATGCAATTGTTTTATTCATCTATTGCAAATGATCCTTCCTCTTCTTTGAGATAACAAAAAGTATGAGAAGCTATTATAACGAATTGATTGAAAATTTATACTCCCACAACATCAAATATACTCAAAAACAGCTATGCGAATATCCTAGTCATCAAATATATAACTTAATTGCCAATTAGAACTACTGAAAATTTGAATCACCGATGATTTGAATTTACCGCTTCTTCTGTTGTACCTTGTACCATCTCTAGATCAGGAACCGTAAGAACAGTAACGAACAGTTCCGAAATCAAGTGTTCCGACCACACGAACGACAAGGAACTCCTGTTCCGTCCCAGACGAACGGGTGGGAACCACAAATTACCAAAAATTACAATTCCGAACTGCCACGCGAACAAACCTAATTTATATTACATTAATATACACAAACATTTGCACAAGCGCCCTGCACCGCCTAAACGAAACAGCACACGCAGGCACGGTTGAAAGAGTGGGGGATATTATTCCCTCTCCTACTCCTCGATCTTACGCTTTCTCAATCAGCATCACGTGACCCTGACGCGAGTTTGGATGTTTTTACCCATACAAGAGAGTGCTCAGCGCCGCTAAAGAAGTTTTCACTTCAAGAAATTATGGGGCTTCGAACGGTACATTTTGGGTAATTTAGAAAAACCTAATAAAAAAATCATACCTCCGTAATCGTAATACTAAGGATCCAGGTTCCAAGACTGAAAAGGTAGCAAATGACCCTACCAACGCCCCAAAAAAATTTTACGGTCCATGTGCCGAACACCCTATATATGAATTTTTTTATCCACACAGGCAGAAATCGATAAAAATACACACGAAAAACCCTAGGTAGAAAAAAATCGCAGAACATAATAGGGTATTTTCGTATTCCCCCAGATGAGAGGAATCTAGAAAAAATTGTAGATGTCACGAATTGGGTTGTCCAAAAAAGGAATAGATAACAAATGACTAATTTATAGGCCGATTACTCAGTTATCAGATATAAGCAGGATTTTCGAGAAAATATTTTAAAGGGTGGTTGTTCAGCTATCTGGAAGAAAATAAAGTATCGTCCAACAAACAATATGGCTAACAACAAGGACTTTCGAAATAGGATGCAATAAAAACCTTGAAAACAATACTATATGATAAGATCAAGAAAAATTCACGAATTTCAGCGATATATTATGATGTTGCGAAGGTACGCTCCTAGAGAAAATATACAACTATGGTTTACGTGGATCGTCACATGATTCGCTTGCTCGGAAGACTTCGTGATATGTTTAACAATTTCAAATATCTATGACATAATATTAGAAAAAAAATTTGAAATGTTTAGGACTGTGCTCAATAATGAAATTAACTATACAGTACCGTATGGTATATTTGTTATTTATTTTTAATTGAACATAAGATATTTTAATTTAATGAATTCTTGTTCTATTCGTTAATGATAAATGTCTCAGAAATGGCAAAATTTCTATTACCAAGTATACCGGTATGAAGTGAGCGTCAAGATACAGATGTCTCGTTAGGGAACATTTGTTGTGAACGAGCCTTTATTTTTTTTTGTTTGGTTGCTATGAGATCTGTGAAACATATTTAGTATACATCAAGTTATTGAACAGACATCATATTTTGTCATCGTGTTAATTTTGTACCAGAAAGTGATGATTTGCGGAAATCATTAATTTTCTGTTTTAATTTGAAGAAAAGTGCTGCAGAGTCGCACTGAATGCTTGTCGAGGTTATCATGATCTATCAGAAGCAACGTGCAAAAGATGGTTTCAACGCATCAGAAATAATGATTTTGATGTGGCAAATGAAGAACGTGGAAGAACACCAAAAAAGTTTGAAGACGCCGAATTGCAAACGATATTGGATGAAGATGATACTTTAAATCAAAAGCAAATGGCAGAAATGTTAAATATTGCACGACAAACAATTTCTGATCGATTAAAAGCTATGGGAAAAATCAAAAAGTGTGGGAAATGGATGCCACATTAATTGAATGAAAGACAGATGATATCGGTTGTGCATTGGATTGTCCTAAACAGAAAAAATCATGGCTTAATCCGAGATAACCATCAACATCGACTGCAAAACAAGAAGACAATGTTGTGTGTTTGATGGGACCAGAAAGGTATGGTGTACCACGAGCTCCTAAAACCTGATGAAACCGTCAATACTGATGGCTAACGACAACAAATAATCAATTCGAATCATGCATTGATCGAGAAACGACCAGAATGGGCCAGAAGACACGACAAGGTAATTTTGCTCCAAGACAATGCACCCAGATGCAAAACAAAACCTGTTCACGATACAATCAGAACACTTGGCTGGGATCTGCTACCCCACCCGCCGTATTCACCAGACTTGGCTCCTTCCGACTACCATTTGTTTTCATCGATGGACACGTATTGGCTGAGCAGCACTTTGATTCCTACGAGGATGTCGAAAATTGGGTGTCTGGTTGGTTTGCGAACAATTTTGTTGGCGTTGTATCCACAAATTGCCAGAAAGGTAGTCAAAATGTGTAGAAAACAGAGGCCAATTCCTCTTTCACTTTTCTATTAATTATTAGTGTTTTATCTTCACAAAAAAAACGTTCATTTCATACCGGTATACCTGATAGTATTCTTTCAAACGAATACCCTTTTTTATTCTGAAATAAAACTTTTTCTTCCACATACTATCTCTGCCATTATTTTTGTAGCAAACACTCAGGATCATAAGGTTACAATCGAAATTTTCTTGGTACTGACCTGTAAGGCTGTCGGCCATAAGCACGATAGATTGAAGTTGAAGGAGTTCTTTGAATAAGATGTCTTGGAGTTACATAGAGATCTCGATGGTGCTGATTTGCCATACTGTGCCAACTGTATTGATATGCTGGTGCCAGAAGGACACTTGAGGGTCATGGTTTCTTCGTCACAAGCTGCTTTTTGGAACGTCCGCAATGTCCCAGACAGGAGAGCTGTGAAAATTCAATATTAGACTAGTTAGACTAACAGAGAATGAAATGAATAAGTCTTAAAAAAGAATGCTAATTCAAAGAACAAAAAAATTAGGGCGAGGCCTTGCAGAATTTCGTTCAGAACTAAAAAACCGACAGGAAACAAATAGTATTTTTGATAATGGAAGATTATTATTAATATATTATCTGGCATTGTCATTTCTCAATAATACAGGATTCTACACTGAATAATGGAAGCAGCCTACACAGCTATTTGACACGAGTACCATTATCACGAATACCTTGTCGTCAACTATTTACATCTGACCCCAATTAGCTGTATAAACAGAACAACTTCTAGATGATAACCTTTACGACTCACCCTGTGTATTATAGTCACAGCTGTATTATTATTCGGACATGATTCCAACATTAATTCGGTAAGAGACACCGTAGGTATGAACCAATAATTACTTTCCTAAAATTCATAACAAGGAGGTAATGGAGTTAAGCTAGGAATATAATTTGAGATTCAGTTTGTATGAGTTATAATAACAATGGCAGCTATGATATTATTTCGCTTCGGTTAAAACTGCATAGTTGGTAGTTTCCCTTTGCTTTCCTCCTACGACATAAGGAAAGCGTTTGTTTTGAGAAAATTAGATGCTTTCTCAGGAATAAAGCATTTTACTGTCTAGGCAGCGCATTCTCTAATTATAACCAGACGGCTGTTAAAATAGAATAGAATAAAGGGTATTGATATTCATATAGGTACATAAACAAACTCTCAAAATTAATGTATGTTATGCACCCTGAAGTGATATATACAGGGTGTCTCAAGTTCGAGTGCCTATTAGACGTTTCTGGAGAACTAGACATATTTGAAATCTGAAAATTGGGATTATGATATTGTTCAAAGTTCTCTACAGAGCTAAAATATTTTCGAAGCCCAAAAACTTCCGGTTATACAGGGTGTGAAAATAAATTCGACGAAAAATTTTTTTTTCAACTTTTCCATTCCTGGTATGAACGAGTATTCAATGGTGAATACATTTCTGTTAAAACCATTGTATTAAATCGAATAGTTTTCAAAATATACAAAAAAACTGGAAAAAAAGTCAAATATGTTCAGTCAGTAATATGTTCATTATTCTTATTTTAAATATCCTGAGCGTAAACCGTTTTCACAACATCGAAGAGGAAGGATGTGAAAAGGTCATGCATCTTTTGGATTTCAAAAATATCATCACAGGGTGTTTCAAATTTTGTGTTGAAAATTGTGAACTTAAATTGGCCATAACTTCTGTTTTTCAAATTAGAACCCTATTTTTTTATAATTTTGTTGAATTTTGCGGTAAAAAATAATGATGGTTTTCTCACACGATTATGCTCCTAAATTCAATAATTTCTGAGTTATTTTAGATTTTCTGGATTTATTGTGTACGTAGAGTCAAATTGATTGCATCTAAAATAATTCAATGAGTATTCTTTCGAAACCATGGGAACACTTTGTACCCATAGAAGATAAATTATCTGTTAATAATTCACAAGTGTCAGGTGTTATTGTTATTCGTTATCTTCATTTCTCGATTTAACAAAATGAACCGTTATTCTAATTACGAAATTCTGGATCTATTTTATATACATGGTGAATGTGACAGAATTATTAGTAGAACCTGCCAGGCCTTTAACGAGAAGTATCCCCATTTACCTTCCATGACGGAGAAGATCTTTAGAAAATATGTTTCAAATTTTCAAAGTTTTGGATGTGTAAGAGCCCCTAAAGAATACAAAAGAAGGGTAGTTGATGATGAGGAAAATGAAATTAGTGTTTTGACTTATTTCGAAGTGAATGAAAATGCATCTATTCGAAGTGCAGCTCATGAAATCGATTTAGACAGAAATTCAGTGCACCGAATTTTGAAAAAACACAACATGCATGACTACAAATAAGGGAAAGTTCATGCATTAGAACCAGGTGACTACATGAAAAGGTTAAATTTTTGTAGAGGAATATTAGAAAACCTTGAAAATGATGAAGATTTTTTGAAAAAGATCATTTGGACAGACGAAGCAAGATTCAATAATGAAGGACTATTTAATAGAAAGTATTGCCACATTTGGAGAAGTGAAAATCCTCATAGAAAAAGACAAAGAAACCCCAGAACAAATTTAGTTTTAATGTGTTTGCTCTTTTGATGAACAATAAAGTGCGGTACTACATTTATGAAGAAAAATTAAATACAGAAAAATTTTTGGAAATCCTGAGAAATTTTGTTTCTGAGTTTTTGGATGAACTGCCGTTGAGTATGTCGACTACCGCATATTATCAATTGGATGGGGCTCCGGCACATAATTCGCACGAGGTGTCTGAAGAACTGAATGCAATGTTTGGTAATCGGTGGATCGGACGTCGTTCTTCACTATTTTGGTCCCCAGATCTCCCGATCTTACTCCCTTAGATTTTTCTTTATGGGGTAAAATAAAAAACATAGTCTATGAATCTCCTATTGAAAGCAAAGAAGATTTGATACGGCTTGTGGAGGATGCTTTCCACTCTCTAAAGGGGAGGAAATTGAGCGAGCGACTAACCGAGGTGTTTCAAGACGTATTCGAAAGTGTATGGAACAAAATGGGTACCATATTGAGACTCTTACCTGATCATTTATTTTGTTAATTTGAGTTTTGAAACGTATTTTTATTTTTATTATCATAATTTATCTATACCTAATCATAATTCGGTGTACTGAAGTAGCGAATCTATTTAATGTGTTTCCTATTGAAGAGATGAATTCTCATTCGCTTCGAAATAAGTCGAAATACTAATTTCATCAACTGCCCTTTTTTGTATTCTTTAGGGGCTTTTATATTCCGAAATTTGGAAAGTTTGAAACATCTTTTCAGAAATTGTAATAAAAATGGGGATACTTCTCATTGGATACTCAACATTTTGTGTCATCCACCATTTGAAATAAACAATATCATTAAGTGCATTTGAATGTGTATTGCGTATACAATTGAAAAAATAAAATATAAGAAATAAATCCAGAATCTCATTATTGGAATAGCAACGATTCATTTTGTGAAATCAAAAAATTTCATAACGACTAACAATAAGACCTGTCTGACACTTGTGAATTATAAATGGGATGATTTATCTTCTATGCTCACAGAATATCCCTATGAATTTGACTCTACGTACTACATAAATCCAGAAAATCTCAAATAACTCAGAAATTATTGGATTTAGGAGCATAATCATGTGAAAAAACTATCATTATTTTTGACGGCAGAAGTTATGACCAATTTAAGATAAAAATTTTCAACAGAAAATTTGAAACACCCTGTAATGATATTTTTGAAATCCAAAAGATGTAGTAAAAACGGTTTACGCTCAGGATATTTAAAATTAGAATAATGAACATATTACTGACTGAACATATTTGACTTTTTTTCCAGTTTTTTTTGGATATTTTGAAAACTATTTGATTTAATACAATGGTTTCAACAGATATGAAATCACTATTGAATACTCGTTCATACCAGGAATGGAAAACTTGAAAAAAAAATTTTTCGTCGAATTTATTTTCACACCCTGTATAACCGGAAGTTTTTGGGCTTCGAAAATATTTTAGCTGTGTAGAGAACTTCGAACAATATCATAATCCCAAATTTCAGATTTCAAATATGTCTAGTTCTCCAGAAACGTCTAATAGGCACTCGAACTTGAGACACCCTGTATATATACAGGGTATTTCACGACGACTTTCGGTTAGGCTTATCACTTAAACTACTTGATTAAATTTCATGAAAACTTGAGAACATTTTCTATCAACAGAATATACAGGGTGTCTGGTGAGGGATGTCTCAAGGATTGAGAAAATGCCATTTGAAATTATCCGAGATTCATGGTTCCGAATATACAGAGTTTTATAAAAAATTACGAAATTTCAAATAATAAATAATTTTCGTATGAACCATGATACAGTGAGTACAAACCTGTTTGTATGAAAAATTCGAAATAAAATCAGATCCGTACTAAGAAATTTTAGTTTCGTGAAATTAGGAAAAAACAACACCCTGTATGCGGTTTTCAATTCTTTTGACTCCAGATTCTGAAAGAGCAGGAAAAATACTTTCAAACTCAACTGTCATCTCGAATAGCACACATTTCCCTTGCTTTCTCTGACTTTCGAATGTCAATCATGCGATATTCGCTTCTTCCATATTTCAAGATTTCAGAAACATGAGATCTCAGATAGTTACTGATAAGTAAAAAAAAATTATGAACGAATCGAAAATTTTATAAAAATTATCGAAACAGTGGAAAATAGTCAACATTTGGAAAATTAACGAAGTATTTCTGCAATCCACTTATTAGGGACACAGCACCTGAAAATTGCGACAGCTCAAATAATCGACAACATTGCTGGCATAAAGATTCAGATGAGAGATCCAAAGGCCATCTGGAATATTTTTCATATGAATATACAGAGTCTTCACACAAATTTCAACGAGTTAAATTTGTTCCTTGCCGAAATTGATGAAGGATTTCACGTTGTTGTCTTGATCGAGACAATCTAGGTGAGTGATTTGAGGAATTACTAGAGGAAAGGTTATAAAGTTATATATAATAAAGGTGATTTAAATGAAAACGATGGAATATTAGTGTACGTGAAAGATGATATAAGGGTAAGACACAAAATAATAAGTTAAAATCGATTCAAAGCTATAGAAACGTTATTAGAGAAAAATGAAAAAACCATCGAAGTCACAGCAATTTATAGATCACCTTACGTTACAACTGAGAATTCTGGGCCATTGATGCTCAGGCATCTCTACAACGAGAAACGAAAACTTCCAACTATTCCTTCAATTCCCGACAATCCTCCACAGAACCTATAGCTCTGAAAATTTTTGATGCCATCGGCAAACAACAAACATTTGCACTTTTTGAAACATTTAATGACATTATTTATGTAGATTGAAAACAAAAATGGACCCAGATGTGAACCCTGAGGCACACCTGATAGAACCGAAACGCTGTGAGAGGTATAACCATGAACTTCAATATATTGCTGCCTATCTGTCAAATAAGACTTGAACCATGACATCATGATTTCAAAAATGCCAACTTGATTGAGCTTTTTGAGCAGCGAATCCCTGTGGACCAGATCGAATGCCTTAGCAAAATCAGAGTATGTCACATTTATTTGTGAACCCCCCTCCAAATAATATTGCAGATACTCGACCAAGCTTACTGAATTTGTTTCTACAGATCTTTCTTGAACAAAGACATGCTGCTCATCAATAATTGAATTCTTTGCCACGTACGCTACTTCTGGGTGGAAATACTAGAGATTCGAGAATCTTCTCAAAAATTGAGAGTTTACTTATAGTTCTGTAGTTGTTAACCACTGCTCTATCAAAATTTTTGAAGATAGGATCGACGCATGCACCCTTTTATAATTTCGGAAAAATTCCAGTTTTTAATGATTTCTTATAGATCAGCGTTAAACGTGTTTTTAGTGAAGACCTAAAAGACTGCATGAAAAAGGAATTCAGCATATCCGGACCCCCTCCCTTTCTCCTATCTAAGATATTCATAGCCTTCTCCACTTCAGATTCAGATAATTGAATATAAGAGGGAGCCTTCAGTGAAGTAGGCAAACACTGCTCAGAAGTTGCTCTATCAGTACAAGTCTGATTACTAGAATATATATAGGTGCTACCAAAAAACTCGGAGGAAAGCCTACTTATCTCCGGACCTCTTGTCCCTGTTCTATTATTATAGGTTAGTATATTAGGCATAGCTTCATGTTTATTCTTGACAGACCAATAAGTGAACAATTTGCTTGGATCATCTACAATATCAGATTCTACGGTCGAAATATATTTGTTGAAATCAGCTGAAATGAGACTCTTCGACCTACTACGAACTTCTTTGAAACTCAAATGATCCATCAAATTGGCATACATTTTCCACTTTTTGTAGATTCTATTTTTCAATTCAATAGTCTTTTTTGTTTCTGTGGAATAGTAAATCGAAAATTTCTTGGACTTTTCAGGAACATGAATATGAACTAAATCATAAAATTTTGCATAGAAATACCTACATCGTCATTAACATCTTCATTGGTCAAAATATCAGACCAATGAGTTTTCATAATTGAAGAGTTAATAGATTCGTGATCTGCCTCTTACAAATTATGGAAAACTCTTTGTTTCAGGACGAAACTTCGCAGCGAAAAGCATCGAATGTAAATTCAAAAGCAAGATGAAATTTATCCTCAGGCACCAAAGGGCAATTAAAATGTTCCAGACCTAACCTAACCTTACAAACATTAGATAGGGTCAAGTCGAAAGATTTAGCACTATAATTCAGAATGCTATTGAACTGCAGAAGTTCACATAGAGAAAAGGTATCTAAAATATTGAAATATTTTGCTCCTACATTCAATGGTTCGAGATAAGAACCATCATCACCAATCTGGATGACAAATTGGAGTCGCCAATATCATCAACATTCCTCCTTCAAAGTGCGGACTCATTTTCAATAATTTAAAGGCAAAAAACATCAACAGATGCACTATCTCCTGGTGGAATATATACCATACACAACAAAGAAATATCAGCTGTGACAACGATCTCGACGAAAAAGACTGTATTGAGCAATATCCACCAATTCACAATCACTGACACCTGCATTTAGCCAACTTTCAGTCACAAATATGAGGTCATGGAAATTAGCTATAAAAGTATTCTTGAAGTCCACTACTTTAGTCTTCAAACCTCGTACATTCTGGTAATATACATCCAGAGCCATTTTGAGGTGATAACGATGTAATAAGGACAGTATTAATATGGATATACATTCTATTTAATTCAGAATGATCCGTTATGTGGATAATCTTAGATGTATCATCTTTTCGCACCTGAATGGTGCCATTCTTGGCTCAAACGAATCTGTAATTTTTCTGTTTAGCAACTTCTCTTACTTTTTTGAAGAAAATAGTAGATGTTCACCCATATAAAGTCTACAGTTCAACTCCTTGATTTCCAACCCATCATTTATCTCTGTAGGCAGCGAGGAAACTATAAATATTGAAATAACAGTGTGAATTAGGTACTTTAATTTTCGTGTCTTTGTTTACAGGTTTGTAAGGTAAGATAGGTAAAATAGTTTATACTTAATTATCTAAATGAAATTAAACAATACAAATGTCATATCCGTATTACGATGAATTATCTTATAGATGACAATTCTCTTATAAAACGACAATTATTGACATCAAGAAAAAAAAATCATGGAAATTGTCAAGAAAAAACGAAGAAATTGAAAATTTAATTTTGAATTGAAACTATCATCGGACGGTAACACCAATTCTAATGCTGTTACCTCAGCAAAGACTGGAGATGATTTTTTATTTCTTAAATAGGATCAGAATAGCAAGTTCCACAAATCGATCGAAAAAAGTTCACATTGCGACAGAGTGGAAAGAAGTCTTAAACAGACAGGATAAAAATTGCATATTTTGATCACCTATACAAAAGAAATGAAACATGTTTATACTAACGAAAACGATTACATTGTTTTCAAGGATGATCATTTGGAAGAACCAGTAGAAGGAGAGATAAAAAAAAAGCATATATATTCAAAACTATAAAAAAATTTAACGAATCGACAATAGATCAACTTGACGATCACAATCACATGACTCAAGAGGTAAGTTTTTCTGGGGATTATATTGGTCACTTTCATAAAATACCAGAAGGGAAAAACAAGGAAAACGAATCAGAAGAAACAAATTTCTAGATCTAAATAAACTTGTTTCTAAGGAAACAAATAACATAAAAGTTCTGAGGGAATTAAATCTGTTGGACGCTTTCATAAAATAGTTTCTAAGGAAACAAAAGGAAAAAATATAAGAAGAAGTAATGAGTTCTCAGATAATAAAATTTAAAAATATTCTTTTGAAATACCCCAAGAAAAAACAAAGAAGTAAAGGGGTTTCTGGTAAAACAGATATATCTCCTGAGGAAATTGAATCTGACTCTCAGAAGCAGATAGTGATTGAAGAAATAATAATGAAAAATGAATCTGTGTGGGTGAAGGATAATAAAAAGCTAAATTGATTGAAGACAAAGAGAAAATAACAAAGCATAATCTATTCAAGAGATGTAAAAGAAAATCGAAAGAAAGAAAGAAAAAAAAAACTGAAGGAAAAAACCTGAGAAATTAAGAAAGACGAAGCTAATGAAGAGATGGAACGGTAGGTACTTGTCTCTTTGTTTGTAGGTATGTAAGGTGAAATACTCGTAGTTTATACTTGATTATGTAAATGATATTAAACAAGAAATCTTTGTTAACAGAAAAACACTTTATGTTTCATTTTGCAATGTCATATCAATAATAACATAAAACATCTTATAAAAGACAATCCCCTTATACATACAGGGTGAGTCTTCGACCACTTTTTTTCCATACCGTTTTTCCATATTCAGCTGCGTTAAAAAGTTGAAAGCATTTTAAGTTCTCACATTGGACAAATACCCCTATATAGTACAATTATATTATGACACTTGTCATAATGAATGTCAGTCGATAATTTTTCCTCTGCTATATTTTAAATGAAATAAGTATTATATCACAAACTTCCCCAACTATGGATGATGATTTCCCTTTGAATGGGTTCCATAGCAGACTTCAAACATCAGAAGATCTGAAAAATCGTCACTTGGAACGCAAGACCCGATTCGAAGAATCCTCCTTGCAGATTGGCGACAAATTTTGTGTATTGGATCTGAATATAGAGGGTATTTCTAAGGACAAGAGTGATTATATTTCTAAATTAGCAAAGGACTATGGTGCTGAGATTATTCTTCTTCAAGAGACACATGCGGATACTGAAATAAATCTTCGTCAAAGAGGAACCATAAAAGGTTATGTATTCATTGATTATCTCCTTAGTAAAATTTACGGTTTAGCTTGTTATGTTAAAAATCATTGATTCACAATATCGAGTTAATCCAAAAAGGCGAATTTGAGGTGTTTTCTTTATCTCTTTCAAATTTTGTAACATTTCTATCGTTAATATTTATAAACCTCCAAATACTATTTGGCCAAGAAATTTGGAAATGAATCTTCCTCATCCTTCAATTTATTGCGGTGATTTTAATTCTCACCACGTAATGTGGGGTTATAATAATAATGATAGAAGTGGAATAGCTTTAGCTGACTGGATGGAAGATAATAATATCTATTTAATTTTTGATGGAAAAGATGTACCTTCTTTTCATTCTTCTCGATGGAATAGAGGCTACAATCCTGATCTCTGCCTAGTGTCTTGTGACAATTCTTGCAAACCGCTTCCTGTAAAGCGTCAAATTTTAGGAGTTTTCCTCATAGCCAACATAGGCCTATACTGTTGACTTCAAGAAGTTTAATTCAATATTCAGAATGTTTAAAAAGACCTCGTTGGAATTTCAAGAAAGCGAATTGGATTGAATTTGCTAAGAAGGTAGACAGTGATATTAGATGGATTAAACCCACTCATGATAACTATCACAGATTCTTAGGTGTTGTGAAAGCCGCAGCAAAACAGTTCGTTCCAAGAGGTTTCCGGAAAGATTATATTCCAGGTTGGTCGAAAGAAACCGATAATCTGTACAAGGACTATCAAAAATCACCATCCGTTGATAAATGTGAAAGGCTTATGAATTCTATCAATACAAGCCGAAAAGAGAAATGGGATAGTGTTGTATCAAAAATGAATTTTACACATTCGAGTAGGAGTTCATGGGATATATTGAGAAAATTAGGTGAAGCTACTCCTCTTACCTCCTCATCATCAAAAATTGATCCGAATTTAATCGCACGCCGCCTAGTTAATGTATCTGAATCAGTCAATTTATCCCAATCTAAAATGAGAAATATGAAGAAAAAATTACAGATATTCAGGAGATCAGCTCCTACTTTAGAACATGTGTCACATCCATTCAATATAGATGAATTAAGGGCTGCAATCAAATCTACCAAATCTCGAAAGGCAGCAGGTTTTGACGGAATTTATCCAGAATTTATCAAACATTTAGGAAAAAAAGGCCTTGTCTTGGTTATTGTCTTTCTATAACAATATTCTGAATTCAGGAAACTTTCCTTCCGAATTTCGTAAGGCTAAAGTAATAGGGATTTTGAAACGAGGAAAAAATCCTTGTGATCCTAGTAGTTATCGACCCATCAGTTTATTGAGTGTTCCTTTCAAGATATTAGAAAGGCTAGTCCTTTTTAGAATTGAATCTTCTATAGAAAATGCTCTACAAAATTTCCAGGAGGCTTTAGGAAAAACAGAAATTGTTCGGATCAGGTTCTCAGCCTTACAACTTTCATAGAATCAGGCTTCAATGATAGGTTGAAAACAGGAACTGCTTTCATCGATTTATCCTCGGCTTATGACACTGTGTGGAAAGATGGATTAATTTTCAAACTTTATACCCATCTGAAGTGTGGGAAAATGGTACGATTATTAGAAAATATGTTATCTGATAGAAGGTTTCGTGTTTTTATTGACAATAAGAGTAGCAACTTCAAAACATTGAAAAACGGCCTTCCTCAAGGATCAGTTTTAGCTCCTTTACTTTTCAATTTATATCTAAGTGATTTGCCCAATACATCATCTCAAAAATTTGTTTATGCTGACGACATTGCTATTGCTTACCAACATTCGGATTTCCATACTCTGGAAAACATACTGTCATCTGATTTGGAAATTTTAAAGAATTATTTTATTGAGTGGCGATTATGTCCAAATCCCAACAAAACAGAGGCATCTTGTTTCCATCTGAATAACCATGAAAAATATAGAAAATTAGCTGTAACTTTTAATGATTCTCCTATCGAACATAATTTCTATCCAAAATACTTAGGAGTTAAATTAGATTCATCTCTCAATTACAAGGCTCATTTAAATGATCTGAGCCTAAAACTAAAAACTAGGAATAATATTGTTCAGAAATTAGCTGGATCCTCTTGGGGTGCTGATGCTTCCACTCTTCGTACAGCATCTCTAGCCCTAGTCTTTTCTGCAGCTGAGTATTGTTGCTCTGTTTGGTTTAATAGTGCACATACACAAAAATAGATGCACAATTGAATACATCCATGAGAATAATTACTGGCACCATAAGATCTACACCGGTTCATTGGTTACCAGTATTGTCTAATATTGTCCCTCCCCATATTCGCAGACAGACTGCAGCTCTGAATTCTTGGAATAAATATCATTCTTTTCCCAATTTTTTCCCAATTATTTCATATTTTCCACAAAATAGAATTCCCAGATTGAAGTCACGTAAACCATTATGGCATAATACGTTCTTCAATATGAACATAAGTGATAAAGAATTATGGAAGACTGAGTGGAACTCTTACGAAATGTTCAATAAATATCTCGTTTCTGATCCTTCTGAAAAAGTTCCTGGTTTTGATCTTCCAAGAAAAATTTGGACAGTTCTTAATCGTTTGAGAACAGGTCATGGTCGTACCAATGGCATGCTATTTAAATGGAACTCAGTTCCTAGTGCAAGTTGTGAATGTGGAGAAGCAGAAGAAACAATACCTCATCTCATCGATAGTTGTCCCATATATAAATTTCAAGATGGTTTTAGGGCTATTCATGATGTTTCCAACTCTTTCTTGGAATGGGTTATAAATTTCAAACGAATATGATACGAATTTTTGTTATTCAGTTCTTTTTTCTGCTTTTGTCTTTTTATTTCCAGATTCAATGTGAACACCTTGAAGAAGTCTCTGTCTCCACCAATAGAAGATCACTCTTGAAGAAAGAAGTCCCTGAAATATATTTCAGCTTATTTTTGTATTTTCACACTTAGACGGGGAGCCAGGGTTTTTTTCACAGGGGTTTTTTTCCCTAGGCTTTTATGTCATACGCCGAATTGTATGACACCCCGTCACTAACCCCTGATCTATATGCTTTATTGTTTGCTAATTAAATATTGTCAGCCAAAAGTTCAAAAGAATATATATATATAGTACAATTTAGTTTGAATGAAAATTACCTTCCACAGCATCCACTATTGAATCTGAATTGTTTAAAAACATTATTTTCCCTATAATAAAAGATTCACTCACTCATGTTTCATCAGATGATTATATCGATTCAATTCCTTTCAACGTCAAATATCTCAAAGATAGTGCAATTAAGGAAAAAACATGACGAATGATTGTATCTGCAAAAAAACACTAATGATTCTTGAAAGTACAAGATATGGACCTTTGGTTCAATTTATATTTGTTTTTCATGCAATTTCAGCAATCTGTACAGTAGTAGTGAGAAAACCACAAGAAATGAAATAAATCTATTGATTCCAAAATATGCATGACTGTTATCAAAAACCTTCTACAAGAGATCATTTCAATTGATATTGTCGTTTGAATATTACAGGTGGAAATGAACTTTTTTTATGAAATTTCAACACCCCATATCTTTTGAACGGGGCCAAACTTGGAAAAGTGTTTCTTTTGACGTCAAGAATCTATGGTTAAAATTAACACAGTGGTCAAAGACTCACCCTGTATATTTATGGATAGGTACATAGTTTTTCTGAGATACATTATAAAGGATACCCTATAATCATACTGAATGGTTTCTGAGTTGAAAGGATTTTATCGAAAAAAAGAAGGTCAATTGGTGTCAACTAAGTGAAGGATATTTGTTTTATCAAATAAATCATACAGGGTGGCGCAAAATGACTACCGAATATTAACTTCTGAATCACTATTCATACAATACAAGGTCTCTTCGCTAAGGCTTTCCTAACCAATTAGTATAAAAGAAAGCACTAACATGAGGTCAGGAGCTTTCTCCGTCATTTGGCAATGAAATTAATGTGATCTCTTGATCATAAATATAAATATTAATTACTGAGTCCTTGAAATCAAGTGGATATAGAATATATATCAGATGACACAGGACCTTGCGGGTAATTTTCTTCTACTATATCAAAATGACACTTGATAACCGGCAACGTCGTGATTCGATGTCGGAAAGCAAGGGTGCCAACGTAAGACTAATGTCACGGTTAACCGAGTGACTGAATAAATATGTACATGTTCAAAGATTTGAACTCATAAAGTAATATCATAATTTTTTTAATAAGGATAGACCACAATCAATATACTCTTGCCCTCGAAAAATTTCAAAACTACGGCACTGATTGTATGTCACGTATGCATCCAAAAAAAAAGAGTGAAATCGATCCATATATCATGTATCTTGACCGCGGTGTGGAACTATTCTTTTATTTATAACAAGTTGAATATATCAAATTACAAAGCAAAACGTTCGAAAGTTCCTTGTCACTACCATTTGTCTTCCAGAACTTCATTCCAGATCATTACATCTTCTCAACACTTGAACCTTTTTATTTTATTCCGTATCAAATCTCCGGAGCATGTTGTTGGGGTTGCTCCACATAATGGTCCATTATCTCCGAAATTTCAAACAAAAATAAATAACATAAGTGGCCAAGATACAAGAGGGTGGAAGAATCCGCAGTTAATTTTAGTCGAGCCATCGGCTGTTCTTGTTCCCTTCTCGATGTTCCATCTCAACCGCTCAAATTTTAATGTAGTGTTAATGTATGTTGCATAAATCCCGGGGTCATAAAAGAGTCTGGCTTAGGATGTACACCGTAAAGATAGAACAGATCGGTCTTTATGGAACGGGGCACATGCATCCTGAGGCGATAACACGCAAAGGAACTTCTTTCAATTTTGCAGATAGGATCAAGACGCCGAATAAAGACATATGTCTCCAAACCAGACAAACAAAGCTTTAGTATTCAAATTCCAACAGACATCTCTCTCTCTCTCTTTCTCTCGTGGCATATCAAGAGGAACTGAATTAATGTAGATGCAAATCTGCCATCTTAGGCAAAATCCTTCAAACATAAGGGAATGGGAATCTCTGCGCCGAAGGATATTGCTTCCGACAACAATTAAGCGATTCATTCAAGATTGGGTATTGGTGAAACGAAATGATTATATCTCTCTTGAATGCATGTAATTGGCGATGGAATATGTTAAATTCTGTGAAATGTCGATATGGAGCAGCGACGTTACGTCACTCACTGGAAGAAGCCGACTCTGTGCAAATACCTTCATCCTTATACCCGTAACAGTTTCTGCTCTAGCTAGCTGCCTTATATGCATCTTATAACACACATCAAAGTATGGAACATATAGGTATCTGTTTGGGTTTCGTGTAAGTGCATTTCTTTCATAGAGTTGACCTTTCATTACTACGACACTACTGGAAAAAATTAGACGATCAAAGGGAAGAAAATTCAAATTCTTGGGCAATAACTTCGAGAGAAATGGTCGTACATAAAATAAAAAAATTAGAAAGCACTGACGTGAGGTCAGATTGCTTTGACGCTCTTATTGAGCTACTTGCGAGTAAATATTCAAACCATAACAAATCTATAAGCACTTTGATCAGGTGAACAATATTCTTTTCTCGTACTATGGGACAATGTGATGCAAATATGAAAGCCTAATGGATGAACAAACCTATATCTCAGATTAAAAATAACTACTCATAATTTTCCCAAAGTTTTGTTCGAAGCTATAATTCCCTTCCCCTAAAACTTACATCAGTGCTTTTTTGAATTTTGACAACGTAGATTATTTCAGTCACCGAGATTGAATTGTATTTCTATGATTCCCCGTTATGAAAAATTTTGATTAATATTACGCCAACTGACACTGATTAATGAGCCCGGCATTTGTCAATTGAATATCGACCTGTGATGGCTATCGTTCAAAGAAAATCATCGGGACGTATGTCATTTCTCTTTTCTGTTGAGTATATGAAAAGAATGATCATATCTTTAGATGGAAAAAAGCTACGACAATGAAATTTGAGGATAAGTAAGATATCGATCACCTCAATATATTCACGAATTTTTATTGAAATCCGAAAAATATCTTATGAGATAGTGAGTATTGAAAAATTTTTTTTTTGGAATTTTTAAAGATTTTTTTTAGTTTCAGCCTCCCTCAACGATATTTCAAGTATCAACTTGATCGGATGGATATTCTAAAGTTATTAGGAAACATTTCAGATGCTCATAGCTGAACCATCCGAGATTTGTATAGATATTTTTTATTTAGAAATTTGAAACTCTAGCTAATCTCGTTTAGATACTAGAGAGTATCAGTGGATTTTATGAGTAATAAATGAGACCAGCGATATTCCGAAAAAAACATTTAGGCAAAATGATAGGCACTCTTTTTGCGTAGGAACTTCTAGTTTTTTATTAGAAGCTTTTTTTTCTTTACCAGCGACAACCATTTTTTGGTCTTCTAGGATCGGATTTTTTCTTTCAACCATTGTAAGGATCGGATACCTTGTTTATTGAACTTTGATTGCTAATTTTATAGATTTTGATACGTCCGTTTCTGGCCGAGATATCGATCATCAAATGGGAGAGGACCTTTTTGTCTTTGATTCTCGATATCATGGCAACCAATGATCGAACAAAAAGTTGAAGGTGGTTTTCAGAACTTTGAATGTATATGCTTCAACGCCTGGCCATTGCATTTACGGAAAAAAAGGTTTTTCCACTCGACATATGAATTTGAAAATATAAAAAAGGCTTTTGAGAAAAACAAGCTCTGACTCGAGAATATTGAGGAAAGCAAACAAATTAAGTGTCCACAAAACACAACGAAAATCCAAATTAATATATTCAGCAATATTTGTTTCACTCGATCGAATTTTTGGAAAAATTAAAGGATCATGTAACTTGATATGAAAAGCTCATAATCTTTAGCAAAAAGAGGAGTTAAATTTTTCTGAAGTCCTTCCACATTTTTCCTGAAGACAGTGATCAAATTTTCAAGAAATTAAAATTGAAAAATAAAATAAAAGTTTATTTTCAGTGCAAGCGGATTAGTTATGAAAAAAACTGTTTAAATAAGCGATTTCTAAAGATTTCCCAAAAAGTATAGAAAGACAATCCCTGAAATGCAAATGAAAAAAATTGGAATTCAATTTGGGGGATCAGCTTTTTTTTTTAAATTTAATTAACGAGAGATCAAAATACATATGCAATGTACCCACGGAAAGGCCTTAAAAATTATTGGGCATTGGTTTTTCAAATTACCTGAAGTTGTTCTAAAAAATAATATTTCAACATAAATTAAAAAAATTGAACTATCTGCAGTAAACATGTGGAAAAATCCCATAAAACTATGAGCTTTCCGGAGCAGAATACGCGATTCTTCAATTTTTCCAAATATCGATTCAGTGAAATAAAAAAAAATGACTGGATGGATTAATTTGTTTCTTTGTAGAGTTCTTGTGACAATATTGAACTGTAAAAGCTTCCACAACTAAATACTAAATTGGGAGTGGCGAAATGTTTATATCGGGTTTCGTAAGGTGGGTGGTCTATTAAATTAGTATAGAAACTATTCATGCAAATTTTGTAGATCAATATAAGGCTATCTAAGGTACGTTTATGAAAAACTTTAAATTTTTCAGTGTAGTCAGACTTTAAGAAATTAATTAATTTAATTAATTCGTTTTACTTTCCTGTATCAACCTTTAACTGTTTTTGTGTTATAAGTAATTAAAAAAAAAATTGAATCTAATTTGAGAGTCACAGAAATGGCTATATTTCACTCGAAATTCGAGATTTCAATTCGAAATTTGGTATGATCTTAGATAAAAGTTTGATCGATGCCACCGTTTTGAATCTTAGTTGTCAATTAAACAGGATGGCCATAAAAAATTACAACTTGTCAAGTAACACAATTAGAAAAAGGTTCTGTTTATTTAAAATTAGACACCCAGTTTGTTTTTTCATTTTCAGAATGACAACAATCCACTCTACAATTTTTCTATACATTTCCCTATACCTATCTTGTTTGAAATAACAAAGCCGTTGCCAAATTTGTATATTTGTATTGAAAGTATTTCAGAAATGTACCTTAAATGTACCTTAGATATCGACCAAAAATGTTTGAACTATTTTACATGAATATTTTCTATAATAATATAATAGATCTAACAACTTGGGACACCTATTATGATAGAGTAACAAATATATCATCTGCTCAACAAGATGAAAATGACATAATAAATAACATCACAAAAACACTCAGGAGTAATGGTTATCCAAAAAAAGATTGGAAAAAGGGAAACAAATAACGGAAAATCACCTTGAACGACACAAAAAGATATACAACAAACCATAAAAAGCGTCATTTCTTAGGTGAAAGGTCTAGCAGAGAAAAATTAGAAGAATTGGAAATAGGTACGACAAAACAACCACCTTCAAGATACAAGATACCATCAGGGTTTATCTAACAAAAGTTAAACCTGATAACATGAATCAAAGAACGAAGAATTGCATATATGAGATACCATGCGAATGCGGAAGCTCCTAGTCGGAGAAACAAATCGCTCCTTGAAAGCGAAAATAAAAGAACATCTAAAGCTTTCTCCAATCTCATACAAAACTCTATACCCATCTGAAATGTGGGAAAATGGTAAGATTATTAGAAAATATGTTTTCTGATAGAAGTTTCCGTGGTTTTCAGTTGACAATAAGAGTAGCAATTTCAAAACATTGAAAAACGGTATTCCATAAGAATCAGTTCTAGTTCCTTTACTTCTCAATTTATATCTCAGTGATGTACCCACGACAGCATCTCAGAAATTGGTTTATGCTGATGGTATGCTATTGCTTACCAGCATTCGGATTTCCATACTCTGGAACACATATTGTCACCTGATTTGGCAATTCCAAAGAATTATTTTATTGAGTGGTCATTATGTCCAAATCCCAACAAAACAGAGGTATCTTGTTTCCATCTGAATAATCATGAAAAATATAGGAAATTAGCTGTTCTCCTATCGAATATAATTTCTATCCTAAATACTTAGGAGTTAAATTACATTAATCCCTCAATTACATGGCTCATTTAAATGATCTGAGACTAAAACTAAAAACTAGGAATAATATTGTTCAGAAATTAGCTGGATCATCTTGGGGTGCTGATGCTTCCACTCTAAGCAAAAAATCGAGGCACAATTGAATGCATCCATGAGTATGAGTATGAGATCTACATCGGTTCATTAGTTACCAGTTTTGTCTAACATTGTTCATCCCCATATCCCCAAATAGACTGCAGCTCTAAATTTTTGGAGCAAATATCATTATTTCCTAATTTATTTCCAATTATTTTATACATTGCAGAAAAAAGAATTCCCAGATTGAAGTCACGTAAATCATTCTGATATAATACGTTCTTCAATATGAACATTAGCGATAAAAATTTATGGAAGATTGAATGGAACTCTTATGCAATGTTCAATAAAAATCTCATTTCTGTTTTTTCACGAAAAGTTCCAGGTTTTCATCTTCCAAGAAAAGTTTGGACAGCTCTTAATCGTTCGAGAACAGTTCATGGTCGTACCAATAGCATGCTATTCAGATGGAACTCAGTTCCAAGCGCAAGTTAATGTTGATATGCAGATGAAACAATACCTCATCTCATCATAATTTTCCCATGTGATGTGATGTATCCGATTCTTTCTTGGAATGGGTTATGAATTTTAAACAAATTTAATATGTATTTTTTGTATTCAGTTCTTCTTTCTGCTTTCGTCTTTTTATTTTCAGATTCGATATGTGCAAATGGAAGAAGCCTCTGTGTTTATTGATAGAAAACCACTCTTGAAGGAAGAAGTAAGTCCCTCAAATATATTTGAGCTTATTTTGTACACACAACAATACTTATGCGGGGAGCCAGGGTTTTTTTTACTGGGGTTTTTTCTCTAGGCTTTCATATCATTGGTTTTCACTTCCGAGTTGGTTGAAAATAAGTTGAAATCTTTGGATGACAGTAAGGGAGCAGGCTTTGATGAGTATCCGTCGTTTTTTGTCAAACATTGTGCATCCGGGTTGTGCCTTCCCCTCAGTATAATCTTCAATAAATCAATACAATCTGGGACATTTCCAGTAGTGTGGAGGACAGCCTTGCTGGTTCCTATTTACAAGAATTCAGGTGATAAGAGTGATGTCACTAATTACCGTGGAATCAGTAAATTGTCGATTTTTGGTAAGGTTTTTGAGAGTATTGTTTATGATATCTTATTTTCCAGTGTGAGATCGTCAATTTTGGAGTGTCAGCATGGGTTTTATTCGAAGCGTTCCATTGAAACCAACCTAGTAATTTATGCCGAATATATTTTCAGTGCTTTAGATGATGGAGTTCAGGTGGACTCGGTTTATTCGGATTTCAGTAAGGCGTTCGATAAGGTTGACCATGATGTTTTGTTGGAGAAGTTGGCTGCGATTGGTGTTCGGGGAGATCTTTTGAGGTGGTTGTCTTCCTATGTTCGTGGCCGTAGTCAGCTTGTCAGTGCGAACGGTTACCTGTCTTCGCCATTCGTGGTTACCTCGGGAGTTCCCCAGGGTTCGCATCTTGGTCCCCTGCTGTTTTTGATTTTCATCAATGACATTGGTGACTGTTTCCAATACTGTCTAGTTCTCCTATATGCCAATGGCTTGAAAATCTTCAGGAGGATAATTTCTGTTGAAGATTGTCTTAAGATTCAGGAAGATCTCGAGAGGTTCTCGGTTTACTGCTCTAAGAATTATTTGAAAATTAATTTCTTTCACAATCAATTATCAATATCAATTGGATCAGAATATCGTCGATAGAGTGGAGCAAATTAAAGATCTTGGTGTAGTCTTCGACTCTAAACTTCATTTCCATGCCCACTTTGATTTCGTCATGTCAGCTTCAAATAAGATGTTGGGTTTCCTGTGTAGATTGTGCAGAGACTTCCAAGTTGAGGCAGCAATAAGATCTTTGTATAATTCGTTCGTCTTGAGTAAGCTTAGTTATGGCAGTGTTGTATGGTCCCCTTACTATGTGTGCATAAGTTGCGGTTTGAGAGACGTCAGAATAAGTTTATCCAGTTCCTTCACTTTAGGATGATTGGAGAATATGTTACATTGGGAATAGGTGCGATCCGCAATGGTTATGGTATACAATTTTTGGAGCAGCGGAGGATAGTTTCCGATCTGGTTTTTCTGTACAAGGTGTTGAGGAACTATTACGATTCCCCAGAGATGACATCATTTGTGCATTATCATATGCCATCAAGACAAACCAGAAATAGGCAACTGCTTCATGTCGGAAATTTGGAAATTCTTTGACCAGAATGTTTTATCCTTGTCTTGCTTCAAGAATAATTGTTTATCCTTTCTTTTTTGTCCTTGATCCTGGTTTTCTCTTTCGTGGTTTATTTTTGCCTTTTTTGTAGGTGCAACTGAGAGTGCATTTTTTGTCTGTGTTTTGTTGTCCTCCTTTTTTTTATCATAGCGAAAATATATGTGCATATAAATTTTTCTCGTAAAAATGTGAAATTTTTCCGAGTAACGGCTCACTTTTGTAAACACTTTTAATATTTTTGTTAGTCTTAAGTGGATGCTTTTTTGGGTGTAACCTGTTTGTATCCCATTTTCATAAATAAATAAATCATACACCGAATTGTGTGGCACACCGTCACCAACACCTGCATAAACATTTATTTGGCAAGCCAAAGAGTTCAAAAGAAAATATAGATATTACTCTCTGTGGTATTATTGTTTGCTGAGATATCGTGAATCAAAGTCCTGTGAGTTTTACTCATAAGCCAGCAGCATATCTAGAGGAATCTCAGGATAGCCTAGATAATAATTACAGGATACTCTAACTAGTGCAGAAAAGATAATATCTAAATTGAATATAAATGAGATTTCGTTCTGCCCAGTTTACAACAACTAATTAATGGTCCTGTTTCTCAGTTGTCTCTCCAGAAAAAAATTCCTTCTTCGGATTATTTAGCAGGGTGTAGCTACAGATTTGTTATTTCGAATGGATAAATATCTTTTCGGTTATGAATTCCAGACATTTGCCGACTTAGATTAATTATCGAAGGATGCTGCCAACTGAAATTAAGCATCGTTACTTTCTCCGATTTTCATTATGCCACTCCCACTGCTTTTGGTGGTGAGATGATATTGTTTAGCTGGGTATCGCCATTCTGGCTGTCAGCGCTTTATGAAAAATATGTTTGATGTCACACGTCTTGATAGATGGTGTCGTCAAAACCCCTCGAGATACTAGAAGCATGCAAGATCTATGGATATCACGAATCATTAGACGATATTAAGGTTCCAGGAAGAATAATGTATGAGGTGGAAGCTGAAATTTGAAGAATATTCTGTTTATTCTGAATGATTACTTCACTTATTGGTTAATGCAGGTGCTATATGAAATTTTCTTTTCACCAACTGTTGTTCATGGAATTACCAGTTCCTCTAAAGTAGATATAAAGGAATTTATGACTTCCTTTGAATTATGATGAAAACCGTTCTGTATAAGAAGAATAATTGCAGGACGAAATGTTCTATAGATCTTACCATAATAAATACTTATATTAGAAGAGTACGTGAGGTGCGGAGCATTTTCGCGCTTCTTATTTTCTCGTACTCTGAAACCGTGTGTTGCTAATGCAACCACCACGATGAATGAACAAACCTATATCTCAACTGCAAAATGACCACTCACAGTTTTCTTAAGTTTTGTTCGAAGTTCAAATTCCCGTCATCTACAAACCCACGCCAGTGGGTGAACTTTTTAAAAACGCGATAACCAATATACATTTTGTAAGAAATCATTTTTATCAACCAATGTATTCCCCTTCTGCATCGATACACAAATTTGCACGCTCCAACAAGTTGTCAAACGACTTCTTCATGTCTTTTATTGGAATGTTCGGTCGTTGCCTTCTCAATGGCTTCAATCGATGCGAGCCACTTTCGTTTCATCGCCAAATGCTATTTGGGGAACAGATAGAAGTCGCACGGAGCTAGATCAGGTGAATAGCGCGAATGATGCAAAGGAATAACTTGATTTTTGATAAAAAATTCAGTTACAGAGTCCAACTGCCGATTTCTCGATATTCTGGCCGAATACGACGAATTCTTGTCAGTAAACGCTTCATGACAGCCAAGGGTGTTCCTTCATCCAACGCTTTCCATTCTGTACTTTGCCGCTTTTTGATCATCCCGAGCACTTTCAACGATGTCTTTGGAATGCTTAATTTGATCAACTTCTTGGACTTCGCTGAGTTTGCGTGGTACAAACAGCGAATTAACCTTTTAAGGCCCAAAACTTCGGTCAAAATGCGGCAAGCGGTTGTTTGAGGAATGTCTATTTTCATATCAATACCTTTCACAGACGATTTTTATTGTTTTTGATGATTTCACGCACCTTTTTAATGTGTTCTTTGTACTTGTACTTGCGTACGAGATCACAATATGCCTTTTGTAACATTTGGTACGTTTTGCAACACAAAAATGAATTGCAGCTCTTTGTTTGAAACTCATTTTCCGAGCGATGTGCAAAACATACTGACATTTGAAACGCAAAAACCTTTGTTGTATGCATCCAATTGTCATGAAATTCATACCAGTTGTCAATGAGGGACTAAGCCATATACGGTAAAATCTTACAACTGATAGCACTAGTGGAACTACTTTGTTTAAGTTCGGTTTTTTGTGGAACGGAGGGTGTAATTCACCATGAACGATCCATTTCGAATAAATGTTCATCAACTGAAACTGAATTAATAAGTCCGACTGACATCAGTCGGATACGTATCTGAAAGCACCGTGAATTAGAATTTCTGATGGACTTTACCGGATTTTGTGAAAACTTTGGTATTTTCAGACGTAAAATTTTTCTATGATTTCGAGGCCAATGGAGGATGCTAAGAGATAGTTTCGATTTCTACCGTCACCCCAATGTTTCAATGCACAAGGAGTCGGCAGGGGACGTAAATGCCAACGTAATTAATCTGAGTCCGCGAAATGGATGGGAAGATGATAAGCTAGTGTACTTACCAAAATTTTTACGAATCAAGTAACTCGTTATTGGTATAAATACCAAGTTTTATCTTAATTAGGTCATCAGTCGATCAAAAAAGTCAATCGGAAAGAAATTGTGAAGTATGGAGAAAATCGAATTTCGCGCTGTCATTAAGTTCCTCACCAAGCAAGGAGAATCAGTTCAAACCATATTGGAAGAGATGTCTTTCGTTTACGGAGACTTAGTGAAACTATGGTTTAGAAGGGGCATAACCTCTTTAAGCAAGGCAGGTACTCACTTGAAGACGCCGAGCGACTGAGGCGATCACTCCGGTAATTATTGAAAAAGTGGAAAAAATAATATTGGAAGATGCCCGTTTAATGAAAAAACAACTCGCAGTTGTTTATAAGTAAAAAAATAAATCATAAACGTTAAAATTTGGAATATTCCCGAAGTATTCCTTACTGATTGTTGATTCAGTGGAAACAAAATTGATGATTAATTCTGTATATATTGTTCAAAATGAAAACCGTCAACTTCTTGTTTCTACGTTAATGTTTCAGATGAGTTTGGATAATTTTTTCCTATACTTTCCGAAGTTTTATTCGTCATGTATATGTTAGGCCCGAAGACCGAAAACGCTCAGTGGCCGGAAAAAACGGCCACATCGCGTTCTGGCTGTCTTTGAACGCACAGAACGCGTTTTGGTTGTTTTTAAACGCTCGCAACGCATTCTGGTAATTGTTAAACAGCCGGAACGCGTTTGTCTAACGGCAATTGCTTCAAATATAAGACCCTGTAGTTTTTTACATTTTTAGAATAATAAAAAATAAGTTTTGTCCGAGTATGTTTGGTACTTGTGGTCTAGCATTTCTTTATGAGCACTGAGCACATACAAAACTATTGTATATTTGTCGACCCTGTACCTATTGGAATCAACATGTGATACATTTTTGGAATCAGCTCAGCTAGAGTAATCCGGAAATGGAGACAAAATAGTTCAATTTAAAAAAAAATGACGGTGATGTCATTACTCGAAAATAATTCACGCTGTATATTAGATTATTATTTTAAAATAAGGTAAATTAAAATAAAAATCGATGTGTTTCAGGATTATTTCTTAAAATGGTCAAATTATCTAAAAATGAATTTGTTCCATACTTTACGGATACAATTTAAATGTACTATGTAAATCGAAATGTCTTTCAAACAGTTCTTGTAAAAATAAGTAACTTACCTATGTAAAGTGCACAAAAGTTCGGAAAAACCCGTCGTTTGTATTTAATTGTAGTTTTCAATAATTGAATTGTTTCTAATAAAGTAAAGTAAAGAGTTATAAATTCAAGTTTGTTTTGTTCTCCACAATAAGTTGGATTTGTAGAAAATGAATTGAAATTCATTTGTTCAATAAAGAACTTTTCGCTTTTTAATTCATGCATTTATATATTAAATGCTCGACAATATAAGTTTATTAGTGTAACTTTCTTCCTAGAACTGAAAAACAATTATAAGAAATTTAATATTATGGAAATGATTCGGCAAGAAAAACCGAACCCATCTTTGGTATCCAATTGTAGTTGTCAATAATTGAATTGTATTTCAATTTTCAACTTTGTTTTATGAGGGACAATATAAATTTTATCCTACGCAGGTAGAAAGCGGCAAATAATACAAGTCGAACATTAAGAACGCGTTGTGAGCGTTGAACAATTGAGAAAACGCGTTCCGGCTGTTTAACAATTACCAGAACACGTTGCGAGCGTTTAAAAACAGCCAAAACGCGTTCTGTGCGTTCAAAGGCAGCCAGAACGCGATGTGGCCGTTTTTTCCGGCCACTGAGCGTTTTCGGTCTTCGGGCCTAACATATATATCACCATCATTAATTAGTCTTCAATCTTGTTGCCAGTTATGTAGGTTCTTTGGTTTGATATCATTTATGATGAGAAAAGACAGAGCATTTAGTTACCCGGCTAACATTTATTTGTTTTCATTTTATTGGTGGTTTTCATTTTGAACAATATTTGAAAAATGAATCATTAATTTTGTTACCACTAAATCATCAATTAATACTCCAGAAATACCGTAAATTTTCCAATATTGACTGTTTTTCGCTCTTCTGATAAATTTTATAAAATTTTTGATTCATTCATGATCTGCTTTTTTACTTATCAGTTACTTAGATATCATAAATCTGAAATATCGAGAAAAAAATGGAAGAAGCGAAACTCGGAAGATTGACGATTCGAAGAGTCAGAGAAAGTAGGGGAAATTTTGTGCCAAGACATTTTGTCTGTGTTTTGTTGTCCTCCTCTTTTTTTTATCATAGCGAAAATATATGTGCATATAAATTTTTCTCGTAAAAATGTGAAATTTTTCCGAGTAACGGCTCACTTTTGTAAACACTTTTAATATTTTTGTTAGTCTTAAGTGGATGCTTTTTTGGGTGTAACCTGTTTGTATCCCATTTTCATAAATAAATAAATAAATCATACACCGAATTGTGTGGCACACCGTCACCAACACCTGCATAAACATTTATTTGGCAAGCCAAAGAGTTCAAAAGAAAATATAGATATTACTCTCTGTGGTATTATTGTTTGCTGAGATATCGTGAATCAAAGTCCTGTGAGTTTTACTCATAAGCCAGCAGCATATCTAGAGGAATCTCAGGATAGCCTAGATAATAATTACAGGATACTCTAACTAGTGCAGAAAAGATAATATCTAAATTGAATATAAATGAGATTTCGTTCTGCCCAGTTTACAACAACTAATTAATGGTCCTGTTTCTCAGTTGTCTCTCCAGAAAAAAAATTCCTTCTTCGGATTATTTAGCAGGTGTAGCTACAGATTTGTTATTTCGAATGGATAAATATCTTTCGGTTATGAATTCCAGACATTTGCCGACTTAGATTAATTATCGAAGGATGCTGCCAACTGAAATTAAGCATCGTTACTTTCTCCGATTTTCATTATGCCACTCCCACTGCTTTTGGTGGTGAGATGATATTGTTTAGCTGGGTATCGCCATTCTGGCTGTCAGCGCTTTATGAAAATATGTTTGATGTCACACGTCTTGATAGATGGTGTCGTCAAACCCCTCGAGATACTAGAAGCATGCAAGATCTATGGATATCACGAATCATTAGACGATATTAAGGTTCCAGGAAGAATAATGTATGAGGTGGAAGCTGAAATTTGAAGAATATTCTGTTTATTCTGAATGATTACTTCACTTATAGGTTAATGCAGGTGCTATATGAAATTTTCTTTTCACCAACTGTTGTTCATGGAATTACCAGTTCCTCTAAAGTAGATATAAAGGAATTTATGACTTCCTTTGAATTATGATGAAAACCGTTCTGTATAAGAAGAATAATTGCAGAACGAAATGTTCTATAGATCTTACCATAATAAATACTTAGAAGAGTACGTGAGGTGCGGAGCATTTTCGCGTTTCATATTTTCTCGTACTCTGAAACCGTGTGTTGCTAATGCAACCACCACGATGAATGAACAAACCTATATCTCAGCTGCAAAATGATCACTCACAGTTTTCTTAAGTTTTGTTCGAAGTTCAAATTCCCGTCATCTACAAACCCACGCCAGTGGGTGAACTTTCTAAAAACGCGAAAACCAATATACATTTTGTAAGAAATCATTTTTATCAACCAATGTATTCCCCTTCTGCATCGATACACAAATTTGCACGCTCCAACAAGTTGTCAAACGACTTCTTCATGTCTTTTATTGGAATGTTCGGTCGTTGCCTTCTCAATGGCTTCAATCGATGCGTGACACTTTCGTTTCATCGCCAAATGCTATTTGGGGAACAGATAGAAGTCGCACGGAGCTAGATCAGGTGAATAGCGCGAATGATGCAAAGGAATAACTTGATTTTTGATAAAAAATGAAATGATGATATTCTGGCCGAATACGACGAATTCTTGCCAGTAAACGCTTCATGACAGCCAAGTTTAACTCTCCAGTGACTGTATGGCCGGGTGAAAAAAATTCTTTGTGGATAATTCCTTTTGAGTTTTAAAAACAAATCAGCATAATATTAAATTACGACTTCACCAAGTGACTTTTTATGGGTGTTCCTTCATCCAGCGCTTTCCATTCTGTACTTTGCCGCTTTGTTTCGGATTCATATTCAAGACACGATTTCAAGAAGTTTTGATCATCCCGAGCACTTTCAACGATGTCTTTGGAATGCTTAATTTGATCAACTTCTTGGACTTCGCTGAGTTTGCGTGGTACAAACCGCGAATTAACCTTTTAAGGCAAGCAAGGAGAATCAGTTCAAACCATATTGGAAGAGATGTCATTTGTTTACGGAGACTTGGTGAAACTATGGTTTAGAAGGGGCATAACCTCTTTAATCAAGGCGGGTACTCACTTGAAGACGCCCAGCGACTGAGGCGATCACTCCTGTAATTATTGAAAAAGTGGAAAAAAAATTATATTGGAAGATGCCCGTTTAATGAAAAAACAACTCGCAGTTGTTTATAAGTAAAAAAATAAATCATAAACGTTAAAATTTGGAAAATTCTCGAAGTATTTCTGAAGTACTGATTGTTGATTCAGTGGAAACAAAATTAATGATTAATTCTTTATATATTGTTCAAAATGAAAACCGTCAACTTCTTGTTTCTACGTTCATCTTTCAGATGAGTTTGGATAATTTTTTCCTATACTTTCCGAAGTTTTATTCGTCATGTATATATCTCCATCATTAATTAGTCTTGAATCTTGTTGCCAGTTATGTAGGTTCTTTGGTTTGATATCATTTATGATGAGAAAAGACAGAGCATTTAGTTACACGGCTAACATTTATTTGTTTTCATTTTATTGGTGGTTTTCATTTTGAACAATATTTGAAAAATGAATCATTAATTTTGTTACCACTAAATCATCAATTAATACTCCAGAAATACCGTAAATTTTCCAATATTGTTTTTCGCTCTTCTGATAATTTTTATAAAATTTTTGATTCATTCATGATCTGCTTTTTTACTTATCAGTTACTAAGATATCATGAATCTGAAATATCGAGAAAAAAAATGGAAGAAGCGAAACTCGGAAGATTGACGATTCGAAGAGTCAGAGAATGTAGGGGAAATTTTGTGCCATGACAGTTGAGTTTGAAAGTATTTTTCCTGCTCTCGCACAATCTGAAGTGAAAAAATTGAAAAATACATACACCCAAACAACACACACTGATCTAAATGACATCCCATTTATGTCAAAAGAGATCTCAAAACATCTTAATCTTTAATATGATTAAAAATAGATTATCCAAAATATATGTTTTTTATGAATGATTTTTTTTAAATGTCTTTTAAACGTATGATCTAATTATTGAAGAAATTCTATATCATGGTGATATCTAACTATAGATTTATTTTCAACAGTACTTCTGAAAAATGTTTATATAATATCTTATTGCACTCATCGTGAAGAAGACGATTTTAAGACGTCATTTATATATCATATGGTCATATAGTTTTAAGACATGAATATTCGACTTCATTTAGACGTCTGAAAAACGTTTATATAATATCTAATTGCACTCATCGTGAAAAAGTCAATTTCAAGACGTATTTTATATATCATATGGTCATATAGGTTTGAGACATGAAGATTCGACTTCATTTAGACGTCTGACAAACGTTTATATAATATCTAATTGCACTCATCGTGAAAAAGTCAATTTCAAAACGTATTTTTTATATCATATGGTCATATAAGTTTGAGACATAAGAATTCGACTTCATTTAGCCGTCTGAAAAACGTTTATATAATATCTAATTGCACTCATCGTGAAAAAGTCAATTTCAAGACGTATTTTATATATCATATGGTCATATAGGTTTGAGACATCAATATTCGACTTCATTTAGACGACTGAAAAACGTTTATATAATATCTAATTGCACTCATCGTGAAAAAGTCAATTTCAAAACGTATTTTTTATATCATATGTGTGATATATTGGTAATAATATTTTATATTGTCATGCGTCAGACTCCCCACTTAATCTGAATATGTTCTTATTGTGCTCTGATGTACAAAGAGCCAGTTGTATTGTAGCAAATGAAGATTAAAGTATACGTCTGTTGGAAAAGTCGTTTTGTTAATCATTGCTAAATTATTCAATACACCACATAATTTGGCGACGAGGTAAAAGAATTATTTTTTGAGTTAAGTTTTTGAAGATTATTTTTTAATTTTGTTTTTCCTGGGAACATTTCCATATCGGAGTGAATAAAAGTGTAAAAGACATAATGGCTACCGGTGGAGTCGGTTCTTCCGAAGTGATTATGGGTGCAATCGGCCAACTGCGAGAATTTCATTTAAATATCACAGATTGGAACATCTATAAAGCGAGATTGAACAATTATTTCATCGCTAATGAAGTTACCAGTGATAATAAAAACGTGCAATTCTCTTGAATATGTTGGATGAAGAATCGTACAAACTGATATTCAACATGTGCAGCCCGGATGTCCCTGAATTGAAATCATTTGATATGTTGATTTCACTCTTGGATAAACACTTCATCCCAAGAAAATCAGTTCTAGCTGAACGTTATAAATTCTTCGACAGCAAGAAAGAAAATAACGAAACAATTAAGGATTGGGCAGCGCGTGTGCGGAGCTTAGCTGTTTCCTGCGAGTTCGGAAAGGAATTGATATGTGTCTCCGAGATCGTTTTGTTGGTGGATTCGAAAAAGGTGTTATTCTGGACAGACTCCTGGAGGAGAAGAAAGATATAACATTCGAACAAGCTATCGGCATAGCAGAAAACAAGATGGCGTCTTCGCAGAGCTACCAGATCGGCAATTCCGTGAAGATGGAACAATTGTTGCATGTGCGCAGCCACGTCACGAGTCACGAGAGCAAACGTCACTCACATAAAGGTTCCAGCGTCAGCGCAACGACAGGCGGTACGAATGACAAGTGTACAACCTGTGGAAAAACTGGCCATAACAAAGATAAGTGCTTCAAAAATTTATTTTGTTCATTCTGTAAAAAAATGGTCATAATATTAATAATTGTTTCAAAAAAGAAGAAAAGAACTTATGTTTCAAGATCTCATAATTACTTGCAAGATGGAAATGATAATTGCGAAAACGAACCTTCATTGTTTATTGTTAATAATGCTAAAAGTCAAGACAATACATATACATTAGATGTGAAACTTGGTTCTTACAATATTCTATTTCTAGTTGATACTGGAGCGAGTATCTCTTGCATTTCTGAAGATTTGTATTTAGAAAATTTAGAATGTACAAATTGAAACAGACTGATCGATGTCTAACTTTTTATAATGGAACCAAAGTAAAGCCTATAGGTATTTTGAATACTAATGTCGAATTTAAACAAATGATTACTAATATGAATTTTTATGTCTTCAAAAATGGAGGCCCACCAATATTAGGTCGAGATTTCTTGAATATATACAATATTGGCTTTTCGAATTTGAATTTCATGAATGAAAAAATTAATAGTAAAACAAATGCCCTGATAAATCAATTTTCTAATCTTTTTCTGAAGGAGTTGGATTATTCAATAAGGCAAGCCTAAGTTTGAAGTTGAAAATAAAGAGGTCACTCCTAAATTTCATAAGGCTCGTCCTATTCCTTATGCTTTAAAATTGCCAGTTGAAGCTGAAATTAATCGCCTTCTTTCACTAGGTATCATCTCACCGGTAGACTATAGTCAGTGGGGCACTCCGGTAGTACCAGTGTTGAAGAAAAATGGTGCAGTCAGAATTTGTGGAGACTACAAGGTGACAATAAACCCCCACATTGAAATAGATCAACATCCACTACCAAGAATTGAAGATCTGTTTGGTTGTCTACAGGAGGAGTTCAATTTTCCAAATTAGACTTATCAGATGCGTATCAACAAGTAGGTTTAGATGATGATTCAAAAAGCTCACCACTATTGTAACTCATAAAGGTTTATTCATATTCAATAGACTGACTTATGGAATTGCTTCAGCGCCTCCAAATTCCAAAATTAATGGAATCACTGTTGAGTGGAATTGATGGCGTAACAGTATTTTTAGATGACATTCTTGTTACGGGAAAGGACGAAAAGGAACATTTGCATAGACTTAAATTAGTTTTGTCAATTTTAGAAAATTCCGGTCTTAAGTTGAGCATTTCAAAATGTAAATTTTTTCAAGATTCAATTGAGTATTTGGGATATAAAATTGATAGGGAAGGTCTTCACACAAGTGAGAGTAAAGTCTCGGCAATTTTGAGAGTTCAGAAACCAAGTAATGTAACTGAGTTAAAATCATTTCTAGGTATGGTAAATTATTATGGAAAATTTATCCGAAATATTTCTTCGATTTTATATCCATTGCATCGTTTATTGAGAAAAGATGTAAAATGGTCTTGGTCGAAAGATTGTGACCAAGCGTTTGACAGAATTAAGTCATTGCTCAGCTCGACAGAAGTTTTGGTACATTACAATCCTGAGTTAGATATTAGATTAACAGTAGACGCTAGTTCACACGGTTTAGGAGCTATTTTAAGCCATCAGTACCCATCAGGAATTGAAAAACCGATTGCTTATGCTTCAAGGTCACTTACAAAAAAGCGAGAAAAATTATAGTCAGATAGAAAGAGAAGGTCTAGCTATTATTTTCGGGGTACATAAATTTCATCAATATCTTTATGCAAAAAAGTTTAAGTTGATTACAGATAACAAACCTCTAATGACGATTTTTGGGCAAAACAAGCCAATCCCTCAATTTTCTGCCAACAGGTTGAGGCGTTGGGCTGTGATTTTATCGAATTACCAATACGAAGTCGAATACGTCAAATCAGAGAATAATACGGCGGACGCACTGTCAAGATTATCGGAATCCGAATCTAATAGTTTAAGTAATAACGATGATGTCGAATTCCCATATTGAAATTTTCTAACCAACAGTGAAGAAATGCCAATAAATCTCGATGAAGTTGAAAGAGAAACTGCCAACGACAAAGAGTTGAGTCAGGTTATTAAATTGATGAAGATAGGGTGGCCAAAGTACGTTAATAATGATATGAAGATCAAACCATTTTTTTCCAGACGTTCAGAATTTGCACTGTCTAATAAATGTTTGTTCTGGAATCATCGCATAGTTGTTCCAGTAAAGTTACGACCGATTTTTCTTAAAACATTGCATATGACACATTTTGGTATTGTTAAATCAAAAAACATTGCAAGGGCACATTTTTGGTGGCCAAATCTTGATAAGGATATAGAAAATTATGTTAAGCGGTGCGAAAGTTGCAGAAAGAATTTATCTAATCCTGCTAAGGTTCCGTTGGCAACCTGGTCGTGGCCGGGTGAAGTTTGGGAAAGGTTACATATTGATTATTTCGGACCTTTCTGCAAAAAGTATTATCTGATCATATTGGATGCGCATTCGAAATGGATCGAAGTTTTTGAAACTTCAACGACGAATTCAGAATCGACGATAAAGATGCTTAGGAGTAGTTTTGCCAGATTCGGTTTACCCAAAACGGTAGTATCGGACAACGCTGCTTATTTCACATCTGAAGAGTTCGAATTATTTTAAAGAAGAATAACGTTAAGCATGTTTTGATCCCTCCTTATCATCCAGAATCTAATGGTGCAGCTGAAAATTGCGTGAAAACAGTTAAAAATGGTATCAAAAAAGCTATGAGCGAAAAACCTCTGTAGACACCAATACAGTTCTTTCTAGGTTTCTTTTTGATTACCGAACTACTGAACATTGCACTACCGGAGTAAGCCCTGCTCAAATTATGTTCGGCAGAAATTTGAGAACAAGATTCAATGCTCTGTTATATAAACCATCAAAAGATTTAGTGAATAAGGTAAATTGTAAACAACAAGATCAAAAGAAATATTATAAAGGAAAAAATTCTGTAGATTACAAGGTAAATGATTTTGTTTTAGTAAAAGATTATCGAGAGCCTAATAAAACAAATTGGGTCAAAGGTAAAATTAGGAGAAAAATTGGGAGAGTAACATTTTTAGTAGATATTTTAGAGTTAGATAGATGTTGGAAACGTCATGCTAATCAATTAAGAAAAACTACAGAGAATATTGTTTATCCATCTGAGACAATTGTTAGTAATTCTGAACAAGATACCGACAGTGGAGATGTTGGAGATGTTTGTGAAATTAATGAAAATGTATTTGACAATAATGAAAATGTAATATTAGATAAGACTGATAGACCTAAGAGAGTGAGAAAACCTCCGGAAAGATTCCAAGCTGAATAATGTTTAATAGATATGTGTTTTTAAGATATTTTGCTGTGATAAATTTTGATGTGATATGTTTAATTCACATTAAACAATTTGTGATATTTGTTTTTAGTGTATATAGCTAAAATAAGTAAATTTACTTTGAATTGTGATATTTACAAAAGTTCATGTAACTCAGATTTTTTTCGTAGGGTGGAAGAATGTGATATATTGGTAATAATATTTTATATTGTCATGCGTCAGACTCCCCACTTAATCTGAATATGTTCTTATTGTGCTCTGATGTACAAAGAGCCAGTTGTATTGTAGCAAATGAAGATTAAAGTATACGTCTGTTGGAAAAGTCGTTTTGTTAATCATTGCTAAATTATTCAATACACCACAATATGGTCATATAAGTTTGAGACATAAAAATTCGACTTCATTTAGCCGTCTGAAAAACGTTTATATAATATCTAATTGCACTCATCGTGAAAAAGTAGATTTTAAGACATATTTTATATATCATACTGTCATAAAGGTTTTAGACAGGAATATGCGACTTCATTTAGCTGTCTGAAAAACGTTCATATAATATCTAATTATACTGATCGTGAGAAGGTCGATTTAAAGACGTATATTATATATCATATGGTCATATAGGCTTGAGACATGAATATTCGACTTCACTTAGACTTCTGAAAAACGTTTATATAATATCTAATTGCACTCATCGTGAAAAAGTCAATTTCAAGACGTATTTTCTATATCATATGGTTATATAAGTTTGAGACATGAATATTCGACTTCACTTAGACTTCTAAAAAACGTTTATATAATATCTAATTGCACTCATCGTGAAAAAGTCAATTTCAAGACGTATTTTATATATCATATTGTCATAAAGGTTTTAGACAGGAATATGCGACTCCATTTAGCTTTCTATAATTAATATTTCTATAATTATTAGATACTTACAATTGAACCTTTGTTATCTTTCGCGGTACATTAATCTAGAAAAGTCTATTTAATGATAAATTTTAGATAACCGTTCACAATTGTATATTTGGTTGGATACTTTACTGGTTTTTTATACATACCGATTATATGTGTTCTTGTGGAAAAAATATTGACACAAGGATGAAATTAGAAAGTTATTGTTTGATCATATTAGGATAACACGAATAGAGTGATTATCTAAAAAAATCTATTGGGTTATTTCTTTAAGAGCTTTAATTATTTCTTGAGAACATATTTACATAATAATCGGTTTATGTTCAATTAGATAATTTGAAATCTGTTTGAATTGATCAAAATAGTAGTGAATCATCTGAAATCTCAAACTTTCGGGATTAATATTTCGTAGGGTTGGATCTATAACCGTCTTTATCACAGCAGTATAATTGTTCTGAAGTAAAATGACTTATTAATTTTCAGAAGGATATTATTCAAGTGAATTAATAGACCTCTTCAAGGCACCGATTCAGAATTCAATCGAAATTGTTTAAACAATTACAAAGAATTGTTATTTTTCAACCGGACAAGTTTTTTTGTATTTTTTGTTGAAATACAATTAAAAAATTTATGACACCTTTTGCGCGCTTGTTCTGAAGTCTTTTCTCAGACCTAAAAGAGGGCGATTTGAAATTACCCAGCACCATAAATATATATCTTAAATGGGGGATAAGTAAACTTTCCTGCGAGTTACGAAATATAGAAATCAACAGTTGAAATGTCAGATTTTGAAAGGAATACTGTTGCGAGAATATCGCAACAAAGGACAGTTCTCGGAATTCGGGGTAGCGGCCGTCACTTCCAAGAATGCCTTCTGTCGGACGGAATTTTGGAAATCCCTAAATTTAGCTACATGAACTCTTGTACACGTCCGAACTCTTTCAGTTATCACTTCTGTTGAAATTTCTATCAACCAATAGATGTGCACGGAAATTCAGTTGGGCTGGTCAAAAGACTAAGGAGCCCTTTCAGGCACTGAAATGCTGCAGAATTTTAATTGGTGAGTTAGAAATTTCCAAAAATTTTCTGAATTACTCTTGAATTAAACTCTTCTCCTGAAAAATGCTTATCCTTATCCTATCCCCCAAAAAATTTTAAAGAATAATCATAAACTTTCGAATCTTTCTATTTTTGATGAGAATATAATGTCGTTTTAGAGATCTAAAATCATTATATCGTCAAATTTTGATATTTATTGTTTAAAGATAGTATTATTTCATGATTATTCACTTTTACTCAATTGCGAAAACAGTAAGTTATTTTGAATATCGTGTCGCTTTCAGAGGCTGTTTATGTACTTTTCGGCAACGAAACTCCGGCAGACCTCAATGATGGCGTTATTAAGAGAGCGGTTCAAGACTGGCTACGTCTTGCCAACCAGAGATATGAGTACGAGAAGAGGAAAACAGATGTTAGGACAGAAATTGATTCTTGAAATGTTAATATTATTTATTTTTGATTAGAAATATATACTTAGTTATTTTTTCATCAGGACATTGTTTTTGTTTCCTTTCTCCTATTTTGGATACCAACCTGATCTAAGAATTGCATACAAAAATGAACTTCTAAATCCCCAGTCTATGAATCAAACGATATCATCGATTCCATTATTTAGACTTGATCTTTACAGTGTTTGACTTGAAGATAAGTGATTTCTTAAGTAATTCATTATAGCTACTTCTTAATCTTTCTCCGTAAGTATTCTTGCTCTAAATTTGACATTGATAGATCATAAGATATTTGAAAATATCTTACATACTCAGAAAGTTTGAAATTATTGGGAATTCAAAATATATTCATGCATACTTTCAAAATTTCAGCAAATATATTTATGATGACCTTGAATACATAAAATGTCAATTTTTTGAATTTGCAGACGATGAACGTTTCTTCGAAACATACCATGATCGTTTTTGAGATCAGAAATTTCACCTATTATAGAGAGGCTTCGTTTTACGAACAATAGATTATCACCAGGAAGTACATTTGCAAACGTCTATTACATATCAAACAGTATACTAACTTAAGATAAATAAAAAAAAATCTGAAATTGTACGTATTATAGAGAGGCTTCGTTTTACGTAGAATAGATGATCACAATAAAATACATCTGCAAACGTCTATTACATATCAAACAGTATACTAACTTAAGATAACCAAAAAAAAATCTGAAATTGTACGTATTATAGAGAGGATTCGTTTTACGTAGAATAGATGATCATAACAAAATACATCTGCAAACGTCTATTACATGTCAAACTGTATATTAACTTAAGATAAACTAAAAAAAATTTGAAATTGTACGTATTATAGAGAGGCTTCATTTTACGTAGAGTAGATGATCACAATAAAGTACATCTGCAAACTTCTATTGCATGTCTTAAAGTATACTAAATTATGATACACTAAAAAAAAATGAAAAATTTGACCTGTTATAGAGATACCTCATTTCACGTAGAATAGATGTCTTGAAAAGTCATACTTTTCAACGTAAATCTCGCCGACATTTTTCCGTCTAATCTAGGTTACAAATTTTGAATTACTGATGTTTTATAGATCATCTAAAAATCTATAGCGTTTCATCTATTACATGTTTTTAAGACGTGTGTGTGTTGTTTGGGCAGGGTGTTTTTTTCCTAATTTCAGAAAAATAAAAATTTCTGAGCTCGGATGTGATTTTATTTCGAATTTTTCATTCAAATAGATTCGTACTCTTTTCATCATCGTTTCTACGAAAAATCATCGGATTTGCCCTAATATTTCTTGAATTATAGTCATTTGAAGTTTCGTGATTTTTTCTAAAAAGACAATTTTTCTTATAATTTTCTTCTTGGTTTTGAACAATACTCCTGAAAAATTCCTCTCATGTTAAGAATGATTTCAAAGTCAATGAGACCATGCGCTTGTGATCCGAGAAAGAAAGTAAGATGAAAATAGCGTTTGGCAGTGCCACAAGATGCTGATGAAGCTCTTCGAGTCACGGAAGTTTTTTCAGTATCAAAACCTCAACTCATCTTGCTCGGAAAATTCTACTACGAAGTCGATGAAGCCAATACCCGGAGATAATTTAGCATTATTAATGGAAAAAAGTCTGAGAAGATCAGAATACCCACAATATCATTGAAAATGAACGGAACGAGGGAACATAAATTACCCCTTTACATCTTCCGACATTTTCTTTACACTGTTTTGAATTCTATTCAAGTAAAATCAACAATGAGTGATGGGTTATTTCAGAACGAGATATCTCCAACAGCGTTTTAGTTTGATGAATCCGTCGTTGCATATTTCATCTCTGTCTCAACTTAATTATTGATTACGTAAGATAACATCTCGGTTCAACTGAAATTCAATTCGGGATTTTATACCTGAATGAAGACTTTCCTGATTGATTTGTAATTAGGAATCGGAATATGCCTCATTTCTATTCAAGAAGAGCTTTCAGCTTTGTCGGGTAAGGTTGACTTTAGAAATAGAAAGAATATTTTGCTGTTGTCACCATTCAGAAAGGAAACGATACCACACTGGAAAAATATATTTAAGTTGAATGGAATATTTGAAGAAATTTGATGCAATTCTTTAACGTTCAGGATATTCACTATACAGATGGACCCTCAGTCAATTCAACAATGAGCATCAATTTTTACTCAATTATCAAACAAATGGTGGTGACATCATCGAGAATGAACCTCACAAATTCCAAAATGATAACAGAATACTCGTCGAACCAATATCCAAGATTCAATCCAATGTAATATTAATAATTAATGAAATTGAATTCAAAATCTTCAAATTAGTCGGAATTTTCTATTGAGTAAATCAATAATATGCACTCTCTCAAGAATAAAATTCAAAACAAACCTAATGGACACCCATTAACAAAATATAAACATCAACAAAAACAAAACGTGAACCCTGTTCGCGTTAAGGTGTTTCCACACATTCAGCAACAAAAGCGCGGCAGCAACACGCGGCATATTTCTGCCGCGCTCTAGTTTGGACAAAGCCGATGTTTGCGCGGCAATACTGCGCTTTGGAAGATCAAAATTGTTGGCTATTTCATTCCACAAGTCTTCAAGTTTACTTTTACTATGATATTCCTTTTGTCAAGGATCCCATAACTGTTTAAAAGATCCATACTTTTCAATTAGTCGAATTGATGTTTCGTTGTCCATGTTAATGCGCAGAAATACATTCATACACAATCGTCGGCGAATGAACCATAATAACGTTTGCGCGCGGCTGGTAACACACAGTTGCCGCGCGCTTCAGCCGCGCTCAATTGCCGCTCGATGACACACCTTTAGCTGGATTCTTTTTAATAACGGCTGCCAAAACGATTTCTACTTATACCGAAACTGAATGATGAAATTGGAAAATCTAACAAATACTGGTCGAAGGACCAAACTTGGAATAAAACTAAATAAAATGAACTCCTCACTATAAACTGATCTATTTTCATTCTCACGCCTTTCGTCAGGAATTCATGGAAAAGGAACTACGATTACCTGTGGCTCATTTCCACACGTCATGAAATTTTAATACTTAAAATTGGCAAACCCCTATTAAGACTAAATTTTTTGCTGACAAACCTATATTCGCAATAAAACAGTGCTTATAATGCTTCAAAATTTAACATAACAGTGAAGGCAACTGGAATCGACGTACCTGTTTATGTTGAATGATTGTTTGGGCTATTACCATCATCTATTGTGGATGTAATATTTTCCGACGTTTCGATAGACATCTTCTATCTTTATCAAGGAGAAACGTAAGAAACCTTTTGAAAATTATCAATTTTCAAAAAGTCAATATGACAGAAGTCATGAAAGAAAAATGAACGATGTTATGTACTTATCTGTGATATGATGATCTTTTTAAGTTGGATCGAACTATCGGAGTCCAAACTTCTGGCAGATCTATAGATGGAGCACTTATGGAATCAGGTAATATTTTCATAAATGCTGCTTCTTTGATTTTTCTTCTTACAAGTTTTTCTTCTTTGGATATTATTGCTGCTTCATCCCATTTTATACGATGATTCTCATCTACAGCATGTTGGACCAACCTGGATTTGTCGTCTAGTACTCGTAGAAGCTTCTGATGTTCTTTTATTCGTACATTCAGAGGGCGTTTAGTTTCTCCGATGTAAGATCTTCCGCACTCGCAAGGTAATTCATATATGCAGTTCTTTGTCCTTTGTGTCTCATTATTAGGCTTAACTTTAAGGAATTACGGTTTTAATGGTCTGATTTATATCTGTTGGTTCAGGTTGACTTTCTCTTGTTCGTTTAGCTTTTTCTAATATCTTTTTGGGGTAGCCATTGCTTCTAAGAGTTTTCGAGATGTTATTTATTTCTTCATTTTGGTCTTCTTCAATGCAACAAATATTTATTGCTCTATCAAATAAACATTTTGCTACTCCCAATTTAGTGTTTAGTTGGTGGTTTGAATCAAAATGTAGATATTGTCCTGTGTTCGTTGGCTTTTTATACACAGTGGTTCTTGGGATTCCATTTTGTTTATGTACGAGTATATAGTGTCTCTTCCATGTTGCCAAATAATGAAAGTATCATCTACATATCTTTTCCACAGTTTGGGTTTAAGTACATATTTTTCTAATGTTCTGTTCTAAAATTTCCATATATAAATCAGCTAAAATTGGTGATAGTGGTGAACCCATGGCCATTCCGAATTTTTGTTGATAAAAGATGTCTTCAAATTGGAAATATGTTGTTTCAATACAAATAGAAAGCATTTCCATAATTGCATTCATGCTTAGTGTAGTTCTTTCACTAAGGGTTTGATCTTCTTCAAGCTTTTTCCTAACTATGATAAGTGTTTTATCTGTCGGAATATTAGTGAACAAACTGGTGATGTCGAAGCTGACCATAACGTCTTCTTCCATGATTTCTTGATGTTTCATTATTTCTATGAAGTGTTTAGTGTTTCTTATCATCGATGTTGAATTACTTTTTAATGGTGATATAATTTTCCGCAGAAATTTAGCCAATTGGTGGCATGCTGAATTTCTTGAACTCACAATTGGTCTTAGAGGAATATTTGCTTTGTGTATTTTTGGTAGACCAAAATATTATAAATGTTTATATCGGGCAGATTTGAAGGTTTTTCAGGTGAATTATAAACAACCCAAATTCAGCTGATTCTATATGTTTTATACTGAAAGTCCAGTATACAATTTTCTTATTGATTCGATGTTGCAACATCTAATGAAAAATCATTTTTTCAAAAGTCATCAAAAAGCTTTTGGTCAGGAAGTTTTTTTGACAACCAATTTTCAATATTTCCACTTTCATACTAAATTAATTACATAATAGGTTTATTCAATTGTAAGATCGGTAAAGGTCGATTTGGTTTACAATTTTTTGTTTAGCAAACAGTAGAGGTTCTAGTGTTAGAAGGGGTCAGTAACGGGGTACCGTATGACAGCGTATGACATGGGCCATTTTTTGAAGTAACTTGCCGAGAGAAGTGCGGTTCAATTTTTTTAAAGATGTTTTGTCAAAGTTAGCTGAAAACATATTTTTTAACCATGTCTCAACGAAACTTTTTTTTAATTAAACAATTGTACCTAACAATGGATTTGTGGCTCTAATCAATAGCATGGTTATTGAGGATTACGTTTAAAAAAAAATACTGCAAAATTTCAAATTTTGTGTCTGCAAAACCTAAGGATGTAATGTAGGGTGTCAATCTTCATCATTTTCAAAAATATACCTATTACCACTTAACCAAGTGACATAGAATTTTATTTTTGATAGAACTGGTATAACCTAGCATATCGCCAAGTAACATCTTGACGTTGAGTTACGGGACATCCTGTATATCCATATTGCATAGCAAATCAACAGAATGCCTGGTAGAAATTTTCATTCCTTCAAGTGTCCGGATAATTTTCGTCTCGTATCATATAATTCTCCACGATGGAATAAATAATTCCATTCGACATTCAACAGCTGTCTAGCAATGAGACAAGAAAGAATCTCCTTATTCCAATTCATCACGAAACAAGGCGACTTAAGAACACTTCAACAAATATTGGACATAAGCTGACAGCCCTGAGAATTCACAGTCAATTCCAAGACAACTTCAGGTCTGACCCTTCGAGTAGATTCCTTCATCGTCGTAACAGCATGCAACAGAAGGGGAGAATTGTCTTTTGCTTTCCCAAATATATTAGAACTTCGTCTACGTGTACGGATTCCGGGATTTTTGGGGAGATAAGCTTGTTTCCTGTGTATTTCCTGATAGATATTGTTTCCTCATAAAAAAACCAATTAACCAATATGTTTCAATTTCATCTTTTTCATAACGAAACGTTTCGTTCAAAAAATAAAAAAATTCTTGATGCGTTACCCTCAGATTAATTCAGATACCAGTCGACTGATTGTCAGAATATTAGACCACGTCGCTTGGTGTTATTTAAAATTCAAGAAACAAGCTGAAATCTGAAAAAAAGTTATGTCTTCTGTTCGAATGTGGTTCATCTAATGCTCCATGACAGGATCCTCCAATATATCAAATCCTGAATCTGAAATAGTAAGACAGGAGCAAAAAAATATAAAGGTTCACCACGAAAAGAGAGGGTTCGAAACCGAAGTAGTACCTGTCAAACATTGTCAAGGAAAGTGTGTTATATTTCGGCTCTAGGGTCATACCATATTTCAGAAGGACCTATCATGTTCCTGAAATAAATATGTCATCGAATCTTAAGAGATGTGTTTACACACATTCTTTCCTAACCAAACATAATCTGATATCAGCTTAACCGTAATTCTGACTTTCTTTATGTTAGTTGCCTGGTCCCTTCATCCTTATCAAAAAATGTCATTTGCATATCAAAAAGTAAAGAACAGAGAACAGACGCTTTTTATGAAGTTTATTGGAAATTGTCCCGGTGGAATTTCTTTGTTCATGGAATATTTCCGAGAATGAGGTTGCGGCTGCTTCACAGACAATCCTTTCTGAAATATTACAAGGAAGAGGTCTTCCAATTCTCAGTGTTATTCAGTTTGATTTAACCATTCATCGATTTTCAATTATATTCGTGATTCAATTTATTCAACATGTCTTTATATTGGTTGGCGTCTATTTTTTTATCTTTGGTAATGTCAAATATATACAACAACGTTAAAATTTAAGTCCGTGAGCTGTATTGAGGTTTAAGTAAGTAAGTTACAGAAACAAAATTTTTTAGTGTATTTTATGTAGACTTCAAAAAAATATCAAACCAATTGAAATATGATCTAAACCAATTCCGGTTGGAATTTTAAACTAAAGGTATTTTTTCTGATAAACTAGATCTTTGTCAATTGATAACTTTTTCCGAGACTTCCTTAATCATTGTACATAAAAAGAATGTCATTAAATTTTTTGGCCTCAAGGAGCCTTTATTAATAATATTAATCATTGAAATCTTATATTATGAGTGTATAACCCATAATATGAGATTTCAATTTCTTTTATACAGGGTGTGCGGCACATGGACCGTCAAATTTTTATTGGGGCGTTGGTAGGGTCATTTGCTACCTTTTCAGTCTTGGAACCTGGGTCCTTAGTATTACGGTTACGGAGGTATGATTTTTTTATTAGGTTTTTCTAAATTACCCAAAATGTACCCTTCGAAGCCCCATAACTTTTTTTGCGTGTGCTTTTACATGCATTTTTTTATTGTATTAAGTCTACATGAGTGTGTGTTTAAAAAAAAAACGTATTTATTGTTACAGATAACACCACAAAATTAACACGTGGGTCTTTTATTAATAAAAAAAAAATATGAAAGCAAGGAAATTTTACCTGCCCGTTTTAGACGCGTGTGAATTATTATTACTATTTCTGTCCTTAGGTTGGATTGGGTTAGTCGCCGCTGACTTGACCCTACCGTCATTCGAGATTTAACTGTCTATGCTGTTGGAAGTGTCTGTGCCGCGTTGTTCAGTTTTTTAAATTTGTATTTTTTTGTTTTTGTTACTTTTGTCGACATTTTGCTACTGTTGTTTTAATTTTGGTTGTTGATATGCCTAATTTCACCAACGCTGAGTATGCTGATATGGTGATGACATATGGCAAGGCCGATGGTGTTGCTCGTGCAGCTCAAAGGATTCATCAAGCCAAATTTCCTGATCGAAGATTACCCCACCATGAAACATTCTTGACGACTTATCGACGATTGAGAGAGACTGGAAACTTAAATTTTCAAGAGCCTCTGGTCAATGTGAGGCAACACCATGTAGCAGTTGACGATCAAATACTTCAAGCCTTTAAAGACCCGAGGCTCTTGAAAATTTAAGTTTCCAGTCTCTCTTAATCGTCGATAAGTCGTCGAGAATGTTTCGTGGTGGGGTAATCTTCGATCGGGAAATTTGGCTTGATAAATCCTTTGAGCTGCACGAGCAACACCATCGGCCCTGCCATATGCCATCACCAAATCAGCATACTCAGCGTTGGTGAAATTAGGCATATCAACAACCAAAATTAAAACAACAGTAACAAAAATTCGATAAAAGTAACAAAAAAATACAAATTTAAAAAACTTAACAACGCGGCACAGACACTTCCAACAGCAGAGACAGTTAAATCTCGAATGACGGTAGGGTGAAGTCAGCGGCGACTAACCCAATCCAACCTAAGGACAGAAATAGTAATAATAATTCACACGCGTCTAAAATGGGCAGGTAAAATTTCCTTGCTCGCTGTGTTGTGTCGAAATCCGTACGTTTATTTAGGTGCGACTTTCTTCACTCTTCTGACTAAAACCTTATTTGCAGTATTTTTTTTTAATTGACTTAGCATATGGTTAGCAACGTTATAAACCAAAGAACATTTTAAAATAAAACTAAGTTTGTAATAGCTCTAACTTTTTTTTAAATTTCAATAGGAGTGGAGATGTTTTCATACTTTCATAATTTTTTTTTTAATAAAAGGCCCACGTGTTAATTTTATGGTGTTATCTGTAACAATAAATACGTTTTTTTTTAAATACACTCTCATGTAGACATAACACAATAAAAAAAAAGCAAGTAAAAGCACACGCAAAAAAAGTTATGGGGCTTCGAAGGGTACATTTTGGGTAATTTAGAAAAACCTAATAAAAAAATCATACCTCCGTAACCGTAATAGTAAGGACCCAGGTTCCAAGACAGAAAAGGTAGCAAATGACCCTACAAACGCCCCAAAAAAGTTTGACGGTCCATGTGCCGAACACCCTGTATTTTTCTATAATGTATCGTATTTCTGTTAAAAAAAAAGCTATTATTAACTAAAAAAACTAAAAAAATGAGCCCAGTGGTTTATAAATTTTTCATAAACAAATGAACTTGTCCAATATTTTTGAAAATTTTCCTTACATATCCTCGAGAAACTGTTATTTATGGTTGAAACAATATTTTTTTTGCTTAATAATAATTTTTTATCCCTTATGAACATTTTCTTCAAATTTCTCTTCCTCAAATAATACGAGAAGAAACCAGTTTTTTAATTGACAGTTCTTTAAAAATAAACAGTAAAAATTTTTTTACTTATAATTTCATTGTTCATTAGATTAACTTTATGTTATACACAAATAAAAATCTCTTTCTCATTTTTTCTAGTACTTTTAAAAATTTCAAAATCGTCTCTGTGGATCAAAATATCGAAAAAAATTCATTTCATTTTTGTATTCATTTTTTAGGTAAGTTGATGCACAAGGAAGTGTTCGTAATTTTCGAAATCATCAGCAAAAAATTATGAAAAGATTATAATTTGTTTATTAAATCATTTAATGAACAATGAAATATGGAAAAAAAAATTTAATATCATTATAATAAAAAAATATTCTCAACTAATTACTTGAACAATATAAATATGAAGAAACTTTTATAAACGATTAAAGATTATAATTAAAGAAAAACTTTTCTTAAGAATATGTAAACATTTTTTTCAATAATATTGTAAAAGTCCATTTGCTAAAGAATAATTTTTCAACACATAGAGATAAATTTTTTCATAAATTTCAATAAATGTCTTTTGTTAACATAAAACGGTTAGTAGGTGACTAATGAAAAAAAATCAGAACATTACGGTGAATTTTTTTATTGAACTTTCATCTTTTTTCATGGGTAAGACAAGAAGACAAGAAAGACATCAACAGTCGAATTAAATTTTATGGCAAATATCCAAATATTTCCTTGATATTCAATTATTAAAAAAATTCCAGAAAAAGTAGTCAACTGACAAAAAACTTATTCATTGAATAAAATAACTTGATGAAAAAACTCAATTGGGGATAATTTCTTTGAAATGTTTAGATTTTATTATGATTTTTTCAGATTTTTAAATCAACTATAAGCACCCCAAAAAAGTCTTTTATTGTAACTTGCGACGCCATGCGCTCGACCTTAATTTGGTTCACAAACGGCAATTTTCAACGATGAATTAAAATGATTAATGAAGGAGGTATAGTTTTGGGAATCCGAACTTTTTTTTTGATAAGTTTTCTCCTCTTCCAGGATATTTTTCCAAAATCCTAAAAACTATTATAAAGACAAATAGAAAATAACACTTTCTGACCTTTTTCAATTGTTTATAACTTTCGAAATATTTAATATGTCGAAGCAATTTTTTCGCAGAATGATCTAGACATAATTGCAAATTCAATGTGTTATATCGCATGATTATATTATTTTTCATTGTGAATAATATGCCTAGTTAATTTCAATTCAAACTCATTTCAGCTAGACTAATATGTATACTAAAGTTTCTTGTATTTGCTCTATAAGAAATAGAAAAGCTCTTATGTATAGATTATCAAGTAGTCACTTTTATTCAAGACTATTATTTTGGACTCGTGATGATTATCGATATTCATAACTTTGATCTTCTCATTTGAATGCATGCATATTGAGTCATATAGAACATATGTCAAGTTTTATCATTGAAAATAGTTCTTTTCATTTTAGAAAACACACTCTTCTTAATTTGTGGAATGTAAGAAATAGGGTTAAAATTTTTTTTTAAATTTTTTAATTATCTTGTTTATTGATTGATATTATCAACGTTTAACACAATTTTTCGCTTTTCATAAGATATGTATGATGAATACTTCTATATATTTCCATCATATCATTGTTTATTTCAAACCATTGAAAATCTTCAATGAAACGCATAGGAGAAAATGATCGATGATATGATGAAAAGCCTGTCACAAGCACACAAATGAAACTGAAAGATCGTGAACCAATGCAACTAGCGTGCTACTTGCATATCAGCAAACAGGTTGGGGGAGCCAAGTGATAGCAGATTGTGGCTTAAGTCTACGATCTTTCAGTTTCATCAGGTGCTTGACAAACTGTATGGATGCATAGTATATTATCGTGATGTTGCCTTCCATATATATTCATTGATTGTTTATTTTGGATGTTCTTTCACATAATGCAGTTACGGCTCGTCAGGTGCAGGGCAGACCCAAAACGCAACTGAAAAAGAGAAGGTGAAAATAAACATTTTTTAATCGAAACTTATTTAAAAAATAAAAGCAATATTTAAATCTCAAGAAGTTCCCTTTAGCATCTGCATTCCTCTGCTCCTCTATATATCTCTTATGTTATATCATCCAACATACATCGAAGCATACATTATTTCGGTCAAACACCCTAAATAATTTTTATTCCAATTATACTAAAGTTTCTTGTATTTGCTCTATAAGAAATAGAAAAGCTCTTATGTATAGATTATCAAGTAGTCACTTTTATTCAAGACTATTATTTTGGACTCGTGATGATTATCGATATTCATAACTTTGATCTTCTCATTTGAATGCATGCATATTGAGTCATATAGAACATATGTCAAGTTTTATCATTGAAAATAGTTCTTTTCATTTTAGAAAACACACTCTTCTTAATTTGTGGAATGTAAGAAATAGGGTTAAAATTTTTTTTAATTTTTTAATTATCTTGTTTATTGATTGATATTATCAACGTTTAACACAATTTTTCGCTTTTCATAAGATATGTATGATGAATACTTCTATATATTTCCATCATATCATTGTTTATTTCCAAACCATTGAAAATCTTCAGACTTCGGAAAAAAAAATTCCAGATATTGATTCTAGTATGGAGTCAATTTCGAAGAGTCCCGAATATTCGGGTAGGGCCCTTGTGATCTACCAGAATACCAAGTAGCATCATGAACATTGTGTATTTCCACCGCCAGCGAAAATGAATAAATAAATAAATTTAACATTCTCGGAGAGATATCGGAAAGGCTAGAGGGAGAATTCGAATGGAATAAGGACAGTATCAGTCAAACGCATCCACCGAAGTTGCGAAATGAACATTTCTGTGTTTTTTTGGGAGACGGATGGTTTCATTTCGAGAAATGTGTGTTTTGAATGAAAATTCTTCACTGGCAGGACTCAATGCTGTTTCACAATCAATATGTTGCTTCGATCAGAGTGACACATTGCGATATATACAACCTGCATCCAGATATTGCTCTCATAGATGTATTACCCAAAAAGACATGCCTTTTCTGCAACTGATTCGCTGTTATGCAGACAATCGGTTTGTTTATATAAAGACAGATTTGTAAAATGCAGCCAAGTAAATTTGTACTACAACTGTAGGAAAAATTTGGTCAGCAAATGCTGCAAGATTCTATCTAACATCAGTTTTTACCTTCTATCAACATGGAGATATTGTATCAACTTTGATGTTATATCTCCTGGTTCCTTTAGTTCTTTGTAATTCATCTTTATTGCTATTTTTTTCAATCAAAACTATTTTCTATAATTATTTTCAAACACCAATTCATAATATGATCTCAGTAAATTCAATGTTTTTAAACTCATAAACTTGTATATTATCCTATATACATAGAAGTCTCATTTTTCATATTCGTTCTTTGAATTATCATTGTTTACCAGGTCTTTGATTATGGGGCATGAAATCAACAACTATTTTATTTCTAAAATATCTTTAGGTTGAAAAGGCAACGTTGCAAAGAATATGATGATCTATCAAATTGAACCACCGCTTGTACGTGTGTGAGGGGGATACAAACAGAAGGGACGTCGGAATGCGGGAAATATATAATTATTTTGGAGTCTAGTAGCTTCCCAAATGTGAAGTCAGACAACACTGTTGACGATGTATGTTCCTTTGAAAACGTAAAAAAATCGGGCTCACAGTTTCTGATTCAGTAGCAGCTGCAAATCTCCACTCGAACATTTTCATTCTGGGATCCGTTAATCCAATAGAAGCTCTGTCGTTTCCCACAGACTCCAGAAAAAGCCCCGAAATGATCTTTATAACGTTATAAACATCAGCGTTTCCACTATGTGAAAAGTTGGCTCACATTCCTTGGACAGAATTTTGTGAGTGATCTACAAGGCTAGAAAGTTCGACCATACAAAACAAAAAATCCCATTGAGATACCGTACATATACGAGGGTTGCTTTTGCAACTGTGTTGTTCACTTAAAAAGTTCATCTAAAAAATGAAATAATCTCGTGAAAATTTTCGTGTAAGCATTTTTCATGAATTTCGTATCAGTACAAGAGTGTATTGATGAATTAAAACCTGTATGGCTATGGAGCAGTTCAATCAAGGCGTTTTTTCAATGACATTGATTTTTTAATGATCTAGACCTCAAATTATTGTATATTGAAAAAATATTAGAATATATATGAGTTGAGATATTTTTTCATCAATCATAATTGTCAGTTCATTAGAAATTAACAAACAAACAAATTTTTTTCATTAACAATTTCATTTTTTATTTATTCTCAGTTGTTTCAATATTTGTTATAAAAAATGTATAATTATTTTTCTATTTTCATTCTGATAGTTTTAAATATAACAAAAACATTCCTATGCATCAAAATACCGAAAAAAATATTATTTATTTATTTTATATTAATGATTTAAAATGAAATAAAATATTTCCTCTGTTTTGATGCATAGGGATGTTTTTGTAATTTTATCTACCTGATTAAGAATGAAGAAAAGGTAATAGTTTTTTTTTCAAACAAATTGTTAATATAATACGATGACGTTGTCAATAAAAACAAGTTTTTGTTTATCGAATAAATATCGCAACTGATTATTCAAACAACCGAATCTTGAAGAAACCTTTATTGAGGATAAAACTGTCTTTTTGATCACAAATCGAGAGTTCAAGAACGAAGGCAATTTATGTGTTTTCAGTAAATATATGACTTGTTTTATACAAATGATAAGGAAGTGAAATGAAAAATTTATTTTAACTTTCATCAGAAGATCTTATTTCATGGGAATACAAGATAGGCCCTACGAAGCGAAAAAATTTTATGTCAACTATTCAAAGTTTTTTTTAATTTATAATGATAGGGGAAGTACCGGAAACAGTTGTTTATTAACGAAGGCCTCAATTAATGAAAAATCAACTTCGGTAAAAAATATCAACCGGAATCAGTTGTTTGAAGTAATACGATATATTCAAATTTTTAACTGTACTATGTATATCCTAAAAAAAAATATAACTTAGTACCCCATGCGCTTTATCTCAATATTGCGCACGGATAGCGTTTTAAACGTAAAATTAAATTTATGAATAATGATGGAGAAGTTTAGGAGAACAGAACTTTTCTTCAGTAAATTACTTCTTCTTTCCAAAAAAAATGAATAGAAATTATTAATTTGCAAATTATAAGTAAAAGACTGAACATCACTTTCCACCATCGTCAATTGTTAATATTTTCGTACAATGTTCAAGATATAATTACGAATCGAATGAGCTATTGGACATGATTTCAATAAAAGTATGTCCTATTATCGTCAATTTGAAGTTAACTATGAAATTTATTTTCAGTACAAGTATAATTATTTCGAAATTGAATCCATTAAGAATTTGTAGGACTTCTTGCTGTACAACTTTTGAAGGAACAATAAAACTCTTCGTTCTAAAGCAGCGACGTTTCGATGAATTTTATTTTCTTCAGGCTATAAATTACAATAAAATATTTATTACTTGAATAAACACAACATGGCAAGGTATAAATGAATAGACAGATTTAAAACAATTATATCATTAAAAATGAAATATAGATCTTCTTACTGTTCTACTACATATTAAAAGGATATTTACCTAAGAACAATTGACAGCTGATGAATTTAGCCATTTGAAATTTTGTCACGTATCCTGTTAATAATTGAAATTTTCTTCCTCAAATCTCAAATGACTATTATCATAAGTACTTGAATATTATTTCAATTTCAGAAAAAAGTGTACTGTATGGAATAAATTTTGTGATTTTCTGACCATAAAAATTCGTTCTTAGTAACTGTAAAGAGCAAAACAGCAACCCACGACCTGTTCACTTTCCAAAGACTTGGTCGGCCAAGATACCCTAGTGAATAATTATTGAAACTTTGAAAGATTTTATCTCAGGAATTATGCGTTGGGCATTGTCTCTGGAAAAAATGAAGGAAAGCTACTCCGACGCTACATGGTTCATGTGGTCGAAAAAGGCACTAAGTTGAGGTATTTCTTCTTCGAACTTACACTGAAACTTTTAATTCCGGTTTGCATAATCAGTTTCGGTGAACAAGAGCGCCAAGAAGGTGGAAATGATACCCACTAGTCACTTCCAATCGATCCTTCACCTGGGGTCACGAGAGGCCACTGAGGAATCATCAACTATCCAATTTTGGATATTCGTCGACCAGAATGTAACGAAGATCTTCATTCAAATTTTTCTCTCATTATAAATCGACTAATGGCAAGACGAGATGTCAGAGATACGATGATAGAAGTATAGCCGCATGTGCAATTAATTATCCAACCCTTCACTTCGAAATATAGCGTACAGGTTGAGTTCTCATTCCATCCTCCTCGTATATCTACCGATGCAATTAACCGGAAAAACGCATATCACGTCTTCCATGCTCCGATATTTCTTGGCTAGAATGAGGTCGGTCATTCATTGTACAGAAGAGAACAAGTTGAATTTGAAATTCTACTCCACGAGGTATTTCCACTCATATTACTGTAATCGATTCGAAACGAAATTCATGAAAATGGCTTGGTTTGGGCGGAATACGTGGAATTCTCGAATTTTCCGCTAGGTATTGATGTCATATCCTCGATTTTTGTGTAGCGAACGTTGGAGATTAGATGAGACTGTATGAGTATAATTTGTGGTGTGATTCATTAACGATAGTAGTTCGCAAACACTCCATTGACTCAGGATAGGTAACGTTAATCTCGGATTTCAGTTGACCAATGATCCGGGTGACTACTCAATATAGTGTGATGGGCAAATGTGTGGAACCAAGTTAATATCTCTGGAATTATTATAGTTAAAAAAAATGAAATTCGAAAGATGGATACTGCAGTAGACTGCCTATTTGTTTTCATATTTTTAAACAATTTTGAACTTCCGGCTTTACCGGAAGTAATATCACTTTTAAAATTTGCAATGGAACGCCCTATATACTATTTTAGTTTCTGACTAAACATTCTACGAGTACAAAAATATCGGGTCGATATTTTTTATTTCAATACCTACCGAGACATTAACAGAAAAGTAACTAAAGTAAGGAAAAATTTAATGGTATCTAGTAGTCCATGAAATCCATGTTGAAAATGACAGTAATTGTCAAAATAAGACATAACTGTTTGAATTTGAACGTGAAGGATTAGTTATATTGTTTTAATTTGCTCGTTTAATGTGCGAATTAAGTGACAGAGAAAGAATAGAAATATTTATGATGATGGGGTATGCGGAGAGGAAAAGGACGCATCAAGAAGTTTGTGACCCTTTTAACATTGTTCATCCTAATACACCAATATTCGGTATAGTAGTGACGAAAACTTTGCGAAGGTACGATACAATCTATGAAGATATCTATCTATGAAGAATAAAAATCCACTTATCATGCCTCTTCAGTATCATAAAAAATGATAGGTCACAAATCCCAATAGAACACAACTTTGTATATTTATGATCCATTTTTAATTAATTAGACGCATTTCATTACCCATCAATAATGAATCCATTATTAGTTCGGAATTTACTGGCGGAAATATTCGCCACGTCCTGAAAGAATAGTTCTTATCCGAAATGATGGAATGACAAAGATAGCAGTCTCCCTTTCCATTGATCCCCATAAAAAAAGAAGATTAAGCCTCCTAGATCCCTGACGTCCTTTTTGCCTCCCTTATTTACGACAATAAAGCCAGAAGTTTTTACGTATTCAGAGGGAAAAACAATTATAGAAGTTCGATATCGGTTGATTCTGAGATTACCACTGTGAAAACTTTATCGCTCCGATACTTAGGTCCTGGAACCAGAGATGTTTTAGGAGATTACTTAATTAAATAAACTAGCGAAGAAAGGCCCAAATAAAAGTTGACCTTTCGCAAGGCTTTATTTTGTAAGAGACACAGAGTTTTTCTGCTGCCGCAAATTATAAAACGTATCGGCTTATATAAGGTATTTGATCGAGAGGAATATCAAATCAGGAGATAGCGAAGCTTCGAATTGATAAATGAAACTTTACAACAAAACTAAATAAATTTTTTCTGTGAATGTACGAAATATAAAAAAAAATATGGAAAAATATATTTTTATTTAATTTTGAATAAACCCAATTAATCATAAAACCTGTTTTATCAATTATATATATATATATATATATATAAAAAAAATATATATAAAACTCCGAGAGAAAAAATATCAAATTGTGTTTACCAACTGCTCACATAATTCCAAAATCAGAACAAAAAGAATGTCCAGGAATCTACATAGGCCAAACAACACAATACATCAAAGAAAGGATCAACAGCCATAAATATTCGAAAAATTCCACAGCCCTTAAAAAAGCACGAACGAGAGAATGACCATAGATTTGACTTTGACAACTTTAAAATTCTGCATAAAGAAACCAACAGCAAAATAAGGACATTCCAAGAAATGATATACATTCAAAGAGAAAAACACTCAATAAATGATAGAACAGACCTGAAAAACCTATCCAAAATTTACTACAACATTCTGTAATGGTATCAAAATTGTGTCGAGGTGGCATCTGTGAGTGTATTCAGAAAAACATCACCAAAATGAACTAGTGAAAATAAAATATTCTATCAACAATTTTCACACATATGCACAGATGGCATTCCAGGTGATAAATTGAAAACCTGCATATACAAGAGATAATTTGAAGAATGATTCTAGTTGACAGCGTTCACAACACAATGAACATGATTTTAATTTTCTGATTTTTAAGACGAATTGTTGGACAGATAGGCTAGCATAAAATGTGGAAATGTTAAGAAACCCTAATAATCTGATTGTACATGTTTTAGATGTGATTGTCACTATGTTTGTAGCATAAACTTGAAAAAGGCTTAGTATACGCCGAAACATATGTAGTTAATTAATATAGAAAAAAATAGATGAAGTCTTAATTTTTGTTCCCGTGCTCTAATCCCCCATATTATTTAAAGATGGAACTCAAAAAAGACTATTTCTAAATAATATATAATAGCACAAGAAAATACATATTTATATATATATATATATTCTTTTGAACTTTTGGCTGACAATATTTAGTTAGCAAACAATAAAGCATATAGATCAGGGTTAGTGACGGGGTGTCATACAATTTCAAAAGCGTATGCCATAAAAGCCTAGGAAAAAAACCCCAGTGATAAAAAAAAAACCCTGGCTCCTCGTCTAAGTGTGAAAATACAAAAATAAGCTGAAATATATTTCAAGGTCTTCTTTCTTCAAGAGTGATCTTCTATTGATGCAGAAAGAGACTTCTTCAAGGTGCTCACATTGAATCTGGATGTTCTTATTCGTACATTCAGAGGGCGTTTAGTTTCTCCGATGTAAGATCTTCCGCACTCGCAAGGTAATTCATACATGTAGTTCTTTGTCCTTTGTGTCTCATTATTAGGCTTAACTTTTGTAAGTTTAGCTCTGATATTGTCTTGAGTTTTGAATGCAGTCGTTATGTTGTATCTATTTCAATTTTTCTCATTTTCTCCGATAAACCTTTCACATAAGGAATTACGGTTTTATTGGTCTGTACAACATAACGAATGCATTCAAAACTCAAGACACTATCAGAGCTAAACTTACAAAAGTTAAGCCTAATAATGAGAAACAAAGGATAAAGAACTGCATATATGAATTACCTTATGAGTGTGGAAGATCTTAATCGGAGAAACTAAACGCCCTTTGAATGTACGAATAAAAGAACATCAGAAGCTTCTACGAGTACTAGACAGCGACAAATCCAGGTTGGTCCAACATGCTGTAGATGAGAATCATCGTATACAGTGGGATGAAGCATCAATAATATCCAAAGAAAAAACTTGCAAGAAGAAAATCAAAGAAGCACATTTATGAAAATAACACCTGATTCCATAAGTGCTCCATCTATGGATCTGCCAGAAGTTTGGACGTCGATAGTTCGATCCAACTTAAAAAGATCATCATATCACAGATGAGTATATGACATCGTTCATTTTCTTTCATGACTTCTGTCAATATTGACTTTTTGAAAATTGATAATTTTCAAAAGGTTTTTTACTTTTCCTCCTTGATAAAAATAGAAGATGTCTATCGAAACGTCGGAAAACATAACATCCACAATAGATGATGGTAATAGCCCAAACAATCATTTAACTTATTATTATGCAAGCAATACGATGTTGCACACTTTTGAAATCTGAAAAAATTAAGCCCTCAGAAAATGGTACAGAAATATAGTCTTCCTATTAAAAAAAAAAAAACATAACTTTGGGTCATAGATTCGTAATTAAAAATGGTGTAAAAAGAGGAAGCACCCCACTGGATTCTACGTAAAAGTGTCTGTATAAGTTTCAATTTCAGAGCTCTACCATCAGTATTAGCGAAGATATAAATTTTTCTCGATATCGCCCATTTCCAATTTTCGCTTGAAACTCGAAAACAAAAGGAGGCAGCCAAAAATGAATCCTACTCTTGTTAATTTTTCAGAAAAAGAGAACGAGAATGGAGCACAGATTTTGTCTATCTGCTCTGGTTAAAAAGTTGTATATATATATATTATAGACTCTTTTGAACTTTTGGCTTACAATATTGAGTTAGCAAACAATAAAGCATATAGATCATATGACATAAAAGCCAAGGAAACAAACCCCAGTAAAAAAACCCTGGCTCCCCGCCTAAGTGTGAAAGTACAAAAAAAGCTGAAATATATTTGAGGGACTTCTTTTGTCAAGAGTGGTTTTCTATTGATGGAGACAGAGACTTCATCTAGTTGCCCACATCGAATCTGGATATAAAAAGACAAAAGCAGAAAAAAAGAACTGAATAACAAACATACATATCATATTCGTTTGAATCATCATCATCATGAATAGCCCTGAAACCATCTTGAATATGGGTCAACTATTGATGAGATGAGGTATTGTTTTTTCTACTTCTCCAAATTCACAACTTGTGCTAGGAACTGAGATTCATCTGAATAGCATGCTATTGGTACGACCATGACTTGTTCTCAAACGATTAAGAACTGTCCAAATTTTTCTTGGAAGATAAAAACCAGGAATTTTTTCAGAACGATCAGAAACGAGATACTAGTTGAACATTTCGTAAGAGTTCCACTCAGTCTTCCATAATTCTTTATCGCTTATGTTTATATTGGAGAACGTATTATGCCATAACGGTTAACGTGACTTTAATCTGGGAATTCTATTTTGTGGAATGTATGAAATAATTGGGAAAAGATGATATTTGTTGCAAGAATTCAGAGCTGCAGTCTATCTGCGAATATGGGGAGGGACAATGTTAGACAAAACTAGTAACCAATGAACCGGTGTAGATTTTATGGTACCAGTAATTATTCTCACGGATGTATTCAATTGTGCATCGATGTTTTGTGTATGTGCACTATTAAATAAAACAGAGCAACAATACGCAGCTGAAGAAAATACTAGGGCTAGAGATGCTGTGCGAAGAGTAGAAGCATCAGCACCCAAAGATGATTCAGCTAATTTCTCAAGAATATTATTTCTAGTTTTCAGTTTTAGGCTCAGATCTTTAAATGATCCTTTTAATTGAGAGATGAAACTAATTCAACTCCTAAGTATTTTGGAGAGAAATTATATTCGATAGGAGAATCATTGAAAGTTACAGCTAATTTCCTATAGTTTCCAAGATTATTCAGATGGAAACAAGATACCTCTGTTTTGTTGGGATTTGGACATAATCGCCACGCAATAAAATAATTCTTTAAAATTTCCAAATCACATGACAGTATGTTTTCCAGCGTATGGAAATCCGAATGTTGGTAAGCAATAGCATGGTCTTCGGCATAAACAAATTTCTGAGATGATGTCGTGGGTAAATCACTTAGATATAAATTGAAGAGTAAAGAAGTTAGAACTGATCCTTGAGGAAGACCGTTTTTCAATGTTTTGAAATTGCTACTCTTATTGTCAATAAAAACACGAAACCTTCTATTAAGTTGTAGTACTAAAACATCGAAATAAGCCCACCCTGTACAGCATGCTAGTTTATGTAAACAAATTATGTCAGAGCGCTGAAACTCGATTTATCTACTGATAATGACTCCTTAATTAGTATGACACAAGGTGAGCGCTTCTATCGTGACTCCATCTCCTTCATTCTACAAACTTTTCGACTTCGCCTTGTATGTTCATCCAGCAAATGTGTCAAACTTATTTTCCACAAAGTTATTCTCCTAAGCGTTCACAAGTAACAATTCACACCTTGACTAATTGGAATTTCATTCTTTTGCTTGGAGAAGAAACCGAAAACATTCTACAGAAAAAGTACAAAGAGAAATAATCAAAACTTCATTGATACTGAGATGATACATGAGTTGCCGTTCCATAATATACGGGAATTGAGTCCAACGCGAGATCTTATTGTGAAAAGACTCCGCCATTCCAGAGAACTCAGGATTTAGTCCGGGTTTACTGAGCCGCTAAAATCGAAACATTATTTCGTCGAATAGGGCTAGTTTTTCAGGTCAGAATGATATACTACTTTGGCTCCAATACCCGTTCCAATAGCTTTCAACCTCCATGAATCATTTCGCGTCTACTGTGGAATCCGAAAGTGTCCTGATTTTTAGATGTATTTTGTTCGATAGACTTGAAACTGTCCCAGTTGATCCTTTATCAATCTTACTCTGGAATTTTTCACTAATCTGAAACTTTGAATTTGAATTGATGACATTCTCTGTAGTAGCTCGAAAATATTTCTGCGACTTATTGATGTCCTGAAGGAAAACTCAAAGGTGCTGTTGTTCTTTTGCATACTTTTAGAATCCAAATGTAATGTGACAATTTTTTTTGCATAGAATTTTTTACAATCTACTTTCAGAAGTATTTTGTAAATTTGTTGTTTGAACCAATTGTCGAAGCACTTTTGCCACTCGTGATGGAGCTTCATCATAAATGAGTAATTTACTCTGAAGGGTCAATTTAGACTCCATGTCTATGAGCCAATACATTTTTCCTAATTTCAGATTTATTTCATTCTCCTTAGCATTGATAAGTTGTCTCCGGTTGAGACGCTGGTCTGAATGTATGCCGAGATATTGATTTGGTGTCGACTGGCACTTCCCTTTTGAATATTTTGATAGTAATGTTACCTGAACTGCTTTAGACTCAATGATGCTGACTCACCATTTTCGATGCCACAGTCTAAGGTCATCCAGCTTTCTTGTAATTGTTTGGAAACACTTTCAGCGTTTTCATCAGATGCAACTGAGGCTATATTGGCTGCAAAAGATGCCATCATGCTGTTTTTATTTTCCGGAATGTCTGAAGTATAGTTGATATATAAAAGTGGTCCCAAAATACTTTCCTGTGGGACTCTGGATTTGACTTTGAAAAGAGTGGATAGTGCTTCTCCATGTTTCAAGGCTACATACATACCTTAGAAGCATGTAATATGGTTGTGTGAGAAGTTGTTTGAGGTTATATAGCAGTCCGTTTTTCCAAACCTTGTCTAATGCTTTGGATGAGTCCGGAGCGAAATTTTCCTTCTTCGAGGTTTGTTGAGATGGTGTTCACCATGCGTTGTCCAGAGGTTCTCTCGGAAACCAAGTTAGTGGTCTGGTATCATTTACTGCAAATCCATGTCATCTTTCAGGCTTTTGAGAAGCAACTTCTCAAAAAATTTACCCAGGTAGAAGATTTATGGGCCTATATGCGTCCATATTACGATCTGGTTTACCAGGTTTATCTGTTATTAACCTCAACATACTTTCATATGATGGAGAAATAGGATATGCCCATCATTCTATCAGACAATATTGTGAGCAGTACGATAATTTTTTTAGGTAGTTTTTTTGGTATGGGCGTCTGACATCGAACATCCAGAAAAGTTCCAACTTCTGCATCCTTGATACCAGGATAGGTGTCATTTGGTGTGAAGACATGTCCAAGATGTATGGCAAATATATTGCATGTTTCTTCATCCGAGGCAGCTCACTATCCATTTGACATTTCAATCGAAGATTTCCTCAAGGTGGGTCTTTGGAATTTCTTCTTTCCAGATACTGTGATGATTTTTCCTCCTTTATATTCTCTATATAGTGTTGGAATTGAGAATTTTTATATTGTTGCAGGGTTTCATGTGGTTTTCTGGTGAGTTGATTCAGTAGTGGATTCCATTTTCATTGCCATTTCTTGTTTTGCTATTCGTTTTTCTAATGTGACAAAATGCAGAAAAATATCCCCCACAGATTCGTAATGAAGAAACAAAACACATATTACAGTAAGATTTCTATTTCCAGTGAACGTCAGTTGCATTCGGTGAACAGACCGATAGCTTTCTGTTTTATTAGAAATTACTATATTATATAGATTAGTGCAAAACTAACTAAATATAACGTATAAGAGTAAATTATTGAATCCTTCATTTGTTATGTTAGGGAGAATGTTTATTGCTTTCATATTCGATAAATATATCACCGATTTGTGCTGTCGATCATGAAATTAATTATTTATCATTAGTTGAATGAATTTGTACAGTATTTGATATGAGAAGTGCTTTTATACATTTTACAGTTCAATTTCAATGATTCCAACATAAAATCACAGATTCATGGTATTGAAATTTTCGACAAGGTTGAATTTCATAGAATATTAGGTCTCTGAATTAATTATTATGATAACTTTTATAACGAAACAAATTGAACAATATTTGGTTTTTCAACTCAATTACATGATTTATGAAGTATTATAATTTGCCAATTGTTTGCTGCTACAACTTGTTTCTAATGTATTTATGATGGATTTCTGTTTTACTAGTAAATTCAATTTGTTGGTTTATTATAATCTTGTCGATTAATGTAATACTAAACTGATATTTGAAACTCAGAAAAAATAGGTTTTTGACAATTTTCTATTGCTCACATTAATACAGGCCAGTCGATGTTGCATACTTTTGATATCATAAAAATTAAGCTTTCAGAAAATGGAACAGAAATCTAGTGTTTCCATTTAAAAAAAAATTTACTTTGGCCATGGCTTCGGAATTAAAAATTCTACGAGAAAATGTGCGTGTATAATGTTTTAACTTCAGAGCCCTATCATCAGTATTAGAGTAGGTATAAATTGTAGCCAAAACTGAATACTACCTTACTTTAGAATGGGGTATATGATTTTCTGCTCTGGTTCGAAAGTTGTGCTAAAATATCGAAATATGTCCACCCTGTACTTTACCATGATGATCAGTGAAACGATGCGTTCACAAATTCAAATCGAAATTGTCAAGTCCCTATTGGAAAATTCCTCATTTCTGCAAACCAAATAATTTCAAATTGACGACTAGTTGTCAACTCATCTTCCTCTGCAAACATTGCAGCAAATCTGTTCCAGAAGGGACATTATTTCTAAAGTTAAGAGTGTATTCGATACTGTAGTATAAATTTTTTTTTATGGTGAATAAATTTGAATTTGAATTATGTAAACTGTTCATACCAAATATTTCAAATTTTTCAGATCAATATTATCGAATTGAACAAGTCTATTCTTGAAAATGTAAATAAATTATTAATAATCCGAAAATATCAATTATGAACTTACACTTTTCGAAATCAATGTACATTTTTATTCAGCACTGACGTGAGGTCAGTTGGCTTAGGCGCTCTTTAAACCATACGAGTAATTATTCAATTGTTTGAAAGTAACATATTCTAAGTATTAATTTGTCAAAAACATGTCAACTGTTCAAATCAACAAGGTCGAAATAATCAACGAGAAATGTTTTGTAGGAATCAAATCTATTGAAGGTCACCCAAAGTGGAGTACAAAAAGAAATCTCTAAGATTAAGTCAAATAATAATCAATGTTGATAAAAACTTCTTGAGTTCAAACTCCGTACGGAATTGAACCTGTACTCTCCTATTTGGAAAATAATTCTGACGTTTCTCACCGTTACTCAACCGAACGTAGTTACTTTCATGGAGATATAGAGATCCTTCAATGTCGCTGACAATTATTTGAATTTTGAAAATCATATCTCCAGAACTATTAGCTTGTCGAAGTCGAGAGTGGTATTTTTGTATACGTCTGATAAAACTGCACCATAAAAAAATTTTTATTTGAACAGTGTCATTTGAAAAAAATTTTTTTTTTGTTACTCCGAACCTATTCGGCCGATTTGACCGAATAACGAACTTAGCCGAGATATTTATACCTCAAACCTATTCTGAAAGTTTCAACTCTCTAACTTTATCCGTTCGAGAGTTATCGTGTTCACGGAACGGACGGACGGACGGACGGACAGAATCGATTTTGACCACGGATTATTCATCAGTAGGTCCAAACAAAACGATTGATACCACTTTTGCCCAAAAATTCGAAAGTCACAGACATTTGGGCAAATTGATAAGCACTCTGTTCAGGTGAACAAGAGCGCCAAAAACAGTGTTTTCTTGAATAAAAAAGGTATTGTTGATACTTCAATCAAAAAGTGTAAGACTATAATTGTCATTTTTAGATTACTTTCAGATCAATATAAGGTACATGCTTTTTAATTTCCAGTGTTGTCAGATGCATGAATATTTGGCAACAGCTTGTCAATTCAGAAGGGACAGCTAGTATTTATAGTTTTCAGATTCTTTATACAATTTTCAATAGATTCACTTCACTTCCCTATGTCATCTTCAATGTTTTTTTAATCATAAATCATTTAAAAAATTCCAAATCAAATTTGAGAGTCACTAGAATTACCAAATTTCGCTCAATATTCGAGATTCAGTTGAAAATTTGACATTACCCCTAGATAATAGTTCGATCTGCACCACTCCTTTCAAATGTAAGCTATAAGTTATTCAGAGTGACGAAAAAATTTAAAATTTACACTCACAAAATGGTGAAAAATCTGTTTTTCCAAATTAGTTGTTTTTCGAATTTTCAAAATGAGAATAAGCCACTCTACAATTTTTCTATAATTCTATACCTATCTTGATTGGATTACAAGATATCTGCGTTTATTGAATTTCAGATTTACTTACAATGCCTCAAATTCTTTGTATTGATTTTCTCTGTGCTTTTATGTTGTCTATAGATCGAAATAACCATTTATTTATTTATTTATTTCATAAAAGAACGCTGACATGTGTAAACACCCAATATATAGTAAGTACCCACTAATAACATATTTATAGACAACATTACAATATAAACAACAAATAAAAAGTTTTTCTAAAATAATAGTCTTTTACAATTATTGTACCTGCATAAACATCCCCTAACAATTTTTCTGAATGAACTCAGACTTTTTCCTAAAAATAAATCAACATTATTCACATGATTATTACATAAATCTATCATCCTTGACAATGGCGAATACCTTGCACTGTTGGTTTTATAGGTGGTCAGGTAAAATACAGGGTCTCCTCAGATGTCTTGGCGGAACGTAAAAATCGTGCGTTGCTGGCGATCTTTCTTTTTTTTATGATCAAAATGGCATCCTTGTGTATCGTTGAATACCATCTAATTGTTGAAATAATTTTGACGACATTGACTCCCCGCCTACATGCTCATCCCGAGAATACACTCCCCTCGATTTCAAAAAAAAAATTCAAGGCGGACACTGAAACTGCGTAGAAGGCACCTTGCTGGCGATTTAGCGTTGAAAATAGTATCTTTGTTTAACGTCGAATATAATCTAGATGGGATGAAATAATTTGAAACAGATGAGATTGGTTTCCCCCGTATTCCCCCGAAAGTTTATATTAACGATTGCGTGTCGACAGAAAAACAACCCCCAAAGCTGACGATCGCAGCAAAACTAGATGGAAACAGTGAAACTGCCGTTGCTGGATATTTCTATAGGATGAAATAATTTTGCAAACTGGGTCAACCTGTAGAATTAACTTCCGTAGCACGAGGAAAATGGAAAGCCCCATATAATGAAATAATTTGTGACCCCCGCGCGATTTCAATCTGAAATTGCCCCTGTAAGAATTGAAAAAAATTCAAATTCCGTACTAGATGGAAACGGCCGTTGCTGGATATTTCTTTTGCAAACTGGGAACTGTGCGTTGCTGGCGATTTTTGATTTTTTGTTGGAAATGGCATCCTTGTATATCGTTGAATACCATCTATATGTTGAAATAATTTGTGATCCCCGCCTTCCCCGAATAGCCCCTCGAATTCAAAAATTCGGCGGACACTGAAACTGCGCATTGCCGGCGATTTTCGCTGAAAATAGTATATTTGTAAAACGTCGAATATAATCTATAGGATGAAATCATTTGTGACCCCCGTATTCCCCTAAATCACGACAGAAAAAACCCCCAAAGCTGACGATGGCAAAAACTAGATGGAAACGGCCGTTGCTGGATATTTTTTTGCAAATGAGTCTACCTTTACTTATTCAATAAGCCCCATATAATGAAATAATTTGTGACCCCGCGCTTCAATCAGAATTGCCTTCCTGTAGAATAAAAAATTCCAAATTCCGTAGCACGAGGAACTGTGCGTTGCTGACGATTTTTGATGGAAATGGCATACTTGTATATCGTTGAATACCATCTATATGTTGAAATAATTTGTGACCCCCGCCTACCCTCGAATAGCCCCTCGAATTAAAAATTCGGCGGACACTGAAACTGAGCATTGCTGGCGATTTTCCGATGAAATAGTATCTTAGATACTATTTTCAACGCAAAATCCAGCAACCAGCAATGCGCCGTTTAAGCACAAATTATTTCAGTATATGTGCTGGATTCAGTAGATTATATTGAATAAACTGACATAATTATAACGCAAAATAAATTATTTTTTGATATTGGAGGTTTTGTGGGGGGTTGTTGGGGGTTTTTATGTAGGTGGTTCCCCCCATTAATGAAGTACAAAAGATATAATACTTCCCGAAAAAAATCAGGTCATTTCATTCAACCGACTACAAATGACACGCAATCGTAAATATAAACCAGCTTTCGAAATCCGTTGCTAAAAAGCGTTGCTGCAATTATGATAGATGGGATGATAATTTTCAACAGAATTTTTACTACCGCTTTTGAAAACTGTGGTTATGCTGGAACCTTCCAGGAATCGGGGAACAAGCCACTACGAAGAGATTTATTAAATCTTAGGGCTACTTAGGGCAGAACTACACTTTTTTGGAAAGATGAAACTATAACTCAACTCGGTGCATAGAGAACCATAAAACAAGTTTACACGACAAACAACAAATATTCCAAGTGAGTTTTCGTATGAATGATCTGAATTTACATAAACGCAGATAATCCAAACAAGGCAGCTAAAGAGAAATTAAGAAAAATATGGTACAATTCTGAAAATGAAAAAATATACTGGGTGTTTAATTTGAATTCTCACAATTTTCGACTACTAAGATTCAGAAACAATGGCATACACTGGAAACATGAAATTATTTCAAAAATATTCCTCAGATAATCTCATATTGTATACAAAATATGTATTATTTTACATAAATAGTTTGCATAATAATTCAATAGGTCACCCAGCTTGGGACACCGGAAATACTTCCTGCATTGAAAACAACACCCTTTTTTTTAACCGACAAGAAATCACTTCTGGTCTCATAAAAAAAATCAATATCCCATCAATATGCCATAATCGGAAGTTTGAGAAGAAGAAAGTTCATTCAAGTCTGAAAGAATTTGTAACGATCACTGCGATTGTTCCATTTGATCATCGGGACGAAAATGAATCGGGAATATTGGAACAGTTTCCACGGAATGAATGCAAAGTGGTTTGGAGTTCCCTGACTACCCTATAATTCGGGCCTGACTGTTCTGGAAAACTGAGTCTATAATGGAAGCTCAATGGCGAGAACACTTTCGTATTTATCCTACCCTCAAATTCTGTGCTACTCCACATACCATCCGGTCTCTTGAATATCATTTCAATTTCGAAGGAACGTTCTAGCTTTCGTACATTGATTAACATAAAAACTCTTTGTGGCAAAGAAACTAAAGGAACACGAAGAACGACTATAGACATAGAAGATGTCGGCAAAGAAATTATTATTACTGATTATTGGTGACGTCCATGATATGAATAATTGAATAATGATAGCAGGATTTTGGACAAATTTAATGCAATCAAACATTCAGCTCATCGCCAACGTTTCAAATCTTTTGTGATTTTTTTTCAAGACTAAATACGAGGCATGTTTTTTAAGTAAGTACCGTTTTGGAATTAAAAAAAGGCGTGTGAAGATATCGCAATAATTTTATTTTTACATGAAAGCCTGTATCTTGATCTACTTTTCAACATAATTTCCGTGAATATTGATGCACTTGTCATAACGTGGCACCAGTTTTTGGATACCCTCCTCATAAAATTCTGCCGCCTGACTTGTTAACCACTGTGTCACAAATGTATTGACTTCATTATTGTCTTGTAACGAAGTAGTTTTGTTTGCGTGGCAGAAACCCGTTGACCTCGATCGAATCCAGCGAGATCACGCTGAACGGTGGGGACACGGACCGATCATTCCCACCTCCATCTGCAGTGCGCAAGACGTATGTTGGTGGGGGGACCGAGAATGGTAGTTATAGGCGAGTCGAGCACTGGAACGGCAGTTCCTCGCACGGCGCGGAACTCAAAATAAGGGGAAAGCCTCAACCGTTTAGGTGGGAGGGTCCAGCCGGTTCGATCGTTGAGACCGAACGACGGCTGCAGGAGGGCGTTTAGGGCATCACGTCCTTTACGAGTCCTTTAGCCGGTATTGCAGATCCGACATCTGGGTGCCGAGATGAGGAAACTCAATCGTCCCTAGATTGTGGGCCGTTTTACCTCGGCGGACTCCTGCTGTCCATCTCTCGGAGCTGACGTTGATGTGCGAGATGAGGAAACTCAATCGTGCTTAGACCGAAGCTTTCCGTGACGTGGGCTGTTGCGCGGTGGGTCGTGTTGCGCGGCCGCCCCTGGTGTCGTTTGTCGACCCCGACCCCTTTAGAGGCGCGGGTTAGTCACGGGTGTCGGCTGGGTCCTTTAGCCGGTATACCGGATCCGACATTTGGGTGCCGAGATGAGGAAACTCAATCGTCCCTAGGTTGCGGGCCGTTTTACCTCGGCGGACTCCTGCTGTCCATCTCTCGGGGCTGACGTTGATGTGCGAGATGAGGAAACTCAATCGTGCTTAGACCGAAGCTTTCCGTGACGTGGGCTGTTGCGCGGCAGGCACTGGGTTGGCCCGATCTTTGAGGGTGCGGGATTCGTCACGGGTGTCGGCTGGGTCCTTTAGCCGGTATTGCGTATCCGACATCTGGGTGCCGAGATGAGGAAACTCAATCGTCCCTAGGTTGTGGGCCGTTTTACCTTGGCGGACTCCTGCTGTCCATCTCGCGGAGCTGACGTTGATGTACGAGATGAGGAAACTCAATCGTGCTTAGACCGAAGTTTTCCGTGGCGTGGGCTGCTGTGCGGCAGGCACTTGGTTCGACCTCGGCCCTGTCGTCATCGCGGGTGGACGCGCGGTGGTTTTCGCATGCGCACACCATACCGCCGGTCATTCCGATTTGGGCTGGGCCTTGGCAGTTCTAATCGAGGGGTTCTGTTGCGCACGGACACTAGTTGCGCCGTGCGGAACCGTGCCCCACGGACCCCCCCGCTTGGATGGTCCATGAGTGGCCTGAGCTTTAACCCCGAGAGGCATTTTTATGCCTTCATTTTGCTTACCTAATTCTTTCTGATGCCTCATACATCGAGTAACTCGCCACTTAACCCCTTCCGGAATGTTACTCTTCATCATGACACCTGATATGAACTGACGAGCTATTATTCATCGAGTGTTTTATTGGTGACAATGCTACCCACTTCATTCTCCCTCACTAGGCTCATTCTTCCGGAGGAGCTCGATAGGTGAGGGTGACGCCCTCAGAAGCAAATAGTCTGGCCACTTCCATCGCCCAGGTGTTTCTTCATGCAGGAACAAATGGTAGTCGTTTGTCCGATAAACTTCCAGCACCAAATCTTCAGATCGAAGGACGATGAATATCGCCATCATTTTTACGCCACTTTAGCGTAAACTCACAGAAATGAATATCGATAACAGCACTAAGAAATCGTACTTCACAATCAGCGGGGCTCACGATTGTCGGAGGCATCTTAAACACTCAGTAAACAACGTATACAATGAAAAATCAGACTGTAATGGCGTCAGTGCGTAGACAAGAGATGTAGGTAACCAGCGCGCATGCGCGGAACGCCGACCGTAGCGCTACGGCGGCGGAATCGCAAAACGATGTACTTAAAAAACATGCCTCGTAGTCAAACAGTTACTTTGGTATAAATGGAATATTCGATCGTATGTTGGTTTTTGCTCAGAGCCATTCATTCATTTTTATTTTGGCGAAGTACTAAGATTGTTGAACGTCGTTGCGTTCATGGCAGTGATTTTATGCATTATTAAAATTTTTGAATGAATATGCTTTGATTAAATCATGTTATATTATTTTTAACTTCTACATTTACCTTTATTTGAAGAAGTTATCGGATGTGAGTAATTTCTGTTTTAATGACTAAAAAGCAATATAAACAATGAAAAGTAATATTTATTATGTTTCCTTTCATCCATAAATAACTTTTGTAAATCTGGTTTTCGAAAAAAATTGTATGGAATAAATTGTAGAGCATTCAGTTGTTGATAATATTGCTCCCTTGAAATAACCGATAAAATTTATAGTTTGAAAGATAATAAATAATAAATAATTATTCAGGACACCGAGAGGTCAACACGGCTTATGAATCAGGCAGAAGCGATACTTTAGATAAGCAAGTAAACTTAGACAATATCTATAATTACAAGCATTTTCATCCTGAAATTAAGAATATTGTTAACTATTGTATGAAGAATAAAAAAAAACAATTCAACACAATTTTTTTATGCGATTCTCTTCAAATGACTCTACTTATGATATAAATGCATGTTGCCAGGCGGTAAACCGTTGCCGGACATTTTTTCTTGTATTCTTTGTTAAAATACAGTTTAAAAGGTTGATGAAATCTCAAAATAGATCTTTTGATATATGAAAAATATAAAAAAAAAGAAATAAGAATAAATATAATTTTTTTTATTCATTATACAATAAATACAGTTAATTATATCCTCAATTAAGATTTCAAGAAATCATTTGTTCATAGCTGTTGTTCAGTCCGCGCGCTCAAGAGTTTACTCACAGTATAGGGACCAAGCAGTAGTCGCACTCCGTGGATTTTGAACTGAAATCGCTTACACCAAAGGGAACTCGCGCATTCCTCCCTACGCATCTAATCTTAACGACCGCGAATTTAAAAATTGATTAGAAAAAGTTATTTGCGTTATCTGAAAACTTAAATATTTTGATTTAAGCTGGTAATAAGTTTTCACAGTGATATTTAGAGTGTACAGACCATTGTTTAGTCTATATTCAAATAAAAATTATGACTCCGCTCATAATGTAACCGTAAATGTAATCACATTTCCTCATTAACAGAACGCATTCAATAAAAGATATATTGTTTTATTGTGGTTTAGTATCACTTTTAAAGAAACAGTAATTAGTGATGAAATTTACTCAATAGTTTACTCAGAAACAGCCTCTGAAACTTTTTTAAATGTGTTAAAAATCATAGGTACCTTTGGTTTGTAAGTGAAATGACTCATTAAAATTTTTCTAAACGTTGATTCAACATTAATCTTCGATTCTATGAAAAATAACTTTCTTTCTATATTGAATTGTTTCGAACAATTTTTTTCAATGAATTCTCTGATGATTTAGTTTGAACTGATACTATTTTCTTCTACATTCAATTTATGAAAAGAGGAATTTGATTATGGAATTCTAGAATTAGTGGCAAGTTTTAGCGAGAGACCTGAACTGATCTTGAGTGAAAAACGGGGCAAAGGGGGGGGGGATGGTTTAGATCGTTTCCATTCGAAGATTTAGCGAGGAAAACTCTTTCCTGGGGGGGTTAATTTCCTCCCCCTTTAGAGAGTGCAAAGCATCCTCCACACGCCGTATCAAATCTTCTTTGCTTTCAATAGGAGATTCATAGACTATGATTTTTATTTTACCCCATATATAAAAATCTAAGGGAGTAAGATCGGGAGATCCTGGGGACCAAAATAGTGAAGAACGGCGTCCGATCCACCGATTACCAAACATTGCATTCAGTTCTTCAGACACATCGTGCAAACTATGTGCCGGAGCCCCATCCAATTGATAATATGCGGTAGTCGACATACTCAACGGCAGTTCATCCAAAAACTCAGAAACAAAATTTCTCAGGATTTCCAAAAATTTTCCTGTATTTAAATTTTCTTCATAAATGTAGTACCGCACTTTATTGTTCATCAAAAGAGCAAACACATTAAAACTAAATTTGTTCTGGGTGTTTCTTTGTCTCTTTCTAAGAGGATTTTCACTTATCCAAATGTGGCAATTCTTTCTATTAAATAGTCCTTCATTATTGAATCTTGCTTCGTCTGTCCAAATGATCTTTTTCAAAAAATTTTCATCATTTTCAAGTTTTTCTAATATTCCTCTACAAAAATTTAACCTTTTTATGTAGTCACCTGGTTCTAATGCATGAACTTTCCCATATTTGTAGTCATGCATGTTGTGTTTTTTCAAAATTCGGTGCACTGAATTTCTGTCTAAATTGATTTCATAAGCTGCACTTCGAATAGATGCATTTTCATTCGCTTCTAAATAAGTCAAAACACTAATTTCATTTTCCTCATCATCAACTACCCTTCTTTTGTATTCTTTAGGGGCTCTTACACATCCAAAACTTTGAAAGTTTGAAACATATTTTCTAAAGATCTTCTCCGTCATGGAAGGTAAATGGGGATACTTCTCGTTAAAGGCCTGGCAGGTTCTACTAATAATTCTGTCACATTCACCATGTATATAAAATAGATTCAGAATTTCGTAATTAGAATAACGGTTCATTTTGTTAAATCGAGAAATGAAGATAACGAATAACAATAACACCTGACACTTGTGAATCATTAACAGATAATTTATCTTCTATGGGTACAGAGTGTTCCCATGGTTTCGAAAGAATATTTATTGAATTATTTTAGATGCAATCAATTTGACTCTACGTACACCATAAATCCAGAAAATCTCAAATAACTCAGAAATTATTGAATTAAGGAGCATAATCATGTAAGAAAACTATCATTATTTTTGACCGCAGAAACCAACAAAATTATAAAAAAATAGGGTTCTGATTTGAAAAACCGAAGTTATGGCCAATTTAAGATCACAATTTTCAACACAAAATTTGAAACACCCTGTGATGATATTTTTGAAATCCAAAAGGAGCATGACCTTTTCACATCCTTCCTCTTCGATGTTGTAAAAACGGTTTACCCTCAGGATATTCAAAATAAGAATAATGAATATATTACTGACTGAACATATTTGACTTTTTTTCCAGTTATTTTTTTGGATATTTTGAAAACTATTCGATTTAATACAATGGTTTTTACAGAAATGTATTCACTATTGAATACTCGTTCATACCAGGAATGGAAAACTTGAAAAAAATTTTTTTCGTCGAATTTATTTTCACACCCTGTATAACCGGAAGTTTTTGGGCTTCGAAAATATTTTAGCTCTGTAGAGAACTTCGAACAATATCATAATCCCAATTTTCAGATTTCAAATATGTCTAGTTCTCCAGAAACATCTAATAGGCACTCGAACTTGAGACACCCTGTATATATTATATTATTGTTATTTCTATTTATAAAATTGAAAATCATATAGATACACACTCAAATATTTATCTAAAAAATTTCACTTTTCTGCATACGCACGCAGTAGGCATAAACCTCCTGAAACTTCATTGGTTCCTGATATCTCAACTAATTGTAAAGAAATGACGATTATACTAAGCCTGCTGTAGGCGTAAATCTGCTAAAATTCCATTGGTTCCTGATATCTCATCTTATCGTAAAGAAATTACGACAAGTAAACCTGAAAAATGACGACAGAAATTACGACAAGCATAAACCTCCTGAAATTCGATTGGTTCCTGATATCTCATCTAATCTCAACTAATTGAATGAAGCACTACTCATATAACGGAGCTTTTAATAAACAACATTTTCTACAATTCTATATGTATCACTCACCTGTCGGAGTCTAATGGTATTGAGAAAAAAGAAAGTTTGTGATTATTGAAACTATTGTTTTCGCAGTTGTATACGCTACAATTGTTAATCATTTTGGAATTAATTTGAAAATAACACAAAATTGAAACATAATACTTACTGGAATGAAAATAAATGATTAAATAAATGAGCTTTGTTGATGGTTCATGGTAGATTTTGACTCAAATTCCACTGAATTATAGGTTAGGTTGTATTTTTTTCTTCTACTTCTTCTTTGACTTTTAAATAGATCTCAAAAAAATTATATTCTTCTAAATATTAAACGAATTAATTATACAAAGGAATTATTTAAGATGTCTAAAATAATATAATAATAAAGACAATGAACAAGGACCAAAATAAAATTTTTGGTCAGAGCCAATTATTTTTTTTTATTTTGGCGCAGTACTAAGATTGTTAAACGTTGTTGCGTTAATGCCAGTGATGTTATGCATAATCAAAATTTTTGAATGAATATGCTTTGATTAAATCATGTTAAATTATTTTATACATCTAGATTTACCTTTGTATGAGGAAGTTATCGGATGTAAGTATTTTCTGTTTTAATGACTAAAAAGCAATATAAACAAAGAAAAGTAATTTTTATTATGTTTCCTTCCATTCATAAATAACTTTTGTGAATGTAGTTTTGAAAAACAATTGTTTGAAACAAATTGTAGAGCTTTCAATTGTTGATAATATTGCACCCATAAAATTGATAGTTTGAAAGATAATAACAAATAATTATTCAGGACACCGAGATGCCAACACAGCTTATGAATCAGGAAGAGGCGATACTTTAGATAAGCGAGTAAACTTATATAATAACTATAATTACAAGCAATTCCATTCAGAAATTAAGGATATTGTTAACTACTGTATAAAGAATAAAAGAAATTAAAAAAAGAGGAAAAAGTGTTTCTTTCTGATCTCAAGAACCTATGGTTAAAATTAACGCAGTGGTCAAAGACTCACCCTGTATATGGTACAATTAAAGTCGCCAAGAAAATCAACGTATGCGAGAAACGATAAACATGAATGCGCATTTAATTGACCATTCATAAATCCTACAAGCTCTGTCAATACTCGAACAATAATTTAACCGAATGATTCGTGATCAAACAGATACCGATTCCCCATACAACGGGCTAGATATGAGTGAAGCCTTATTAAGAGGAAGCATGTGGCCCGAATGGCTTTTTCCTGGGTACAAAAGCCCCGGACGATTTCTCCCCCGCCGCTGGAATTCATTGGTTAATATCCCTTAAATGAACGTTATCAGGTTTAATATGGAACTACTGGAGAAGGAAACATCAGAACATTATTCCGGGCCAAGCACAATCATGTCCAGAAACTGATGCAAATACAAAACTCATATTGGTTCACACATTTTCATTAATTATGTCGCCTATTCATTACTTCAGTATTTGAAAATGATGAATCCAGCTCAATTTGTCAATTTAACTTTGATGATACAAACAGCTCTGATGGTGATGAGTTCTAATAGGTCAGTGATGCATTAACACCCTATTAGATCTTGTAATGTATTTCACTCGATTACTCAAAGTTTGGGGACATTATTCAGGCCAATATTCCCCACGCTTCGAAGTATTCATTACTAATTTAAGGAACATGGACTCTGACTTTGAGTTTACGTAAGTTTACATTTAATAAATCAATCGACGTATTTGCTGATTTCTAATGAAGCAGAACAAAACAGAACATTTTGAAAACTTGAACAATCTGTCTCTTTCATCACTACATTGATTTCAACGGACAATTTTCGAGTGGGAGCGTGATTTTCTCGATAATGGAATATTTTAATGAATGTTGAACTCAAGACTTTTTTTTTTTATTTAAATCACCATTCTGGGTTATTCTCTGGAAAAACCGGGTCTGAAGGACCAAGGTTGTTTCAGGAAGCTAGGTAGTGGTCATGAACATTCGAACAATTCGTGTGGTCCATAGTATAACCTCCCTCTGTGCTTGACTGATGAGTTGCTGGTCCAGTTCGAGATGTCTTACGTTTTCTAGTAGGTGTACCTCCACCAGTCCATTTGAGGAGATAATCAAAGGCAGAATTGAGATTGATCTCAGGTGGTAGATTTCCTTCATTTCGAAAGCCAGGTCATGGTACTTCAGCAACTTCTCAGAGTAGGCTCTGGCAATGTTATCATCCGCTGGCACAGTTATGTCAATGATCGTTGCCCTGCGGTTGGTTTTGTCGATCACTACGATGTCAGGCCTGTTGTGTGGTATCATTCTGTCCGTTAGGATGCGTTCGTCCCAGTATATTTTGACATTGGAATTCTCCAGTAAAGGCTTTGGGACGTATTCGTGGATCTTTTTAACGGTGGTTAAAAGTCCGGCTCTATTGGCAATTGCTTGATGGAATACCTTTGCCATCGCGTTATGCCGGTGAGTATATTCTCTAGGTGCCAGGATGGAGCAAGAGGATGCTATATGTTGTATCGTTTCAAGAGCTTGGGAGCATTTACGGCATCTGTCAGTTGGGATGTTCTTCTTTGCAATGTGTTTCATATAAGCTCTTGTCGGCACAACCTGGTCTTGAATTGCAGCTATTCGTCCCTCAGTTTCTGGGAAAAGATATCCAGACTTCAGGTAAGTGAGTGATAGTTCTTTGTTAATTCTATTTTCTTTCAGAGCCTCCGGGTATCTACCATGAAGGGCTTTACTGTGCCACTCCGCTGTCATCCCATCAAGAGTTATTGTTTGTGGTGGGTGGTTTCTGCAACCAAGGTTGAGAGCCGTGATGTTGAGATCTTCCTGACAAATTGTCTGAAGAAATGGCGAGTGTTTGGAATGAAAATATTCTCTTAGCTCCACCACCGCCTTATTATGGACCATTTCAATATTTTGAAGTCCCCGTCCACCTTGATGTCTTGGTAGGTATAGCCTATTGACCGATGCATGAGGGTGATGGATGCCATATTTGGAGAGCAGTACACGGATCTGGGTGTCTATAGCTTTGAGGTCGGTTTTAGACCACTTAATTATCCCAAAGGAGTAGGCAATGCTGGGTATCGCCCATGTGTTTATGGCCGTGAACATGGCTTTTGAGTTCAGATTACTAGCGAGAACTTTCGTAACTCGGCCAAATAAGTTACTTTTGAAAGTTTCTTTCTGCTCAGATGATCTTATTTCGAGTGCTTGTTGTATACCCAAGTATTTATAAGTTTCGTTAGGGCCTAGCTCTTTTATGGCCAATTCGTCTTGAACAAACATTTCACCTCTTCTAGTCAACTTTCCTCTTTTCATGTTTATCACGGCACATTTGTCCAGACCCATTTCCATTTTGATGGTTTGCGTGAAAGACGTAACAATTTTCATGAGGCATCTCAACTGCTCCTCATTCGTAGCGTAGAGTTTCAGGTCGTCTACATAGAGTTGATGGGTTATTCTTGTGTTCGACCTAGTATCTATGACATACCCGTATCTATTGTCGTTGAGCAGCCTACTTAATGGGTTTACTGCCAAACAAAACCATAGTGTACTCAGTTTATCACCCTGAAAAATACCCGTTGATATTAAACTGGTTCTCGAAGATGTCATTAAATGTTTCAGCAGTTCGATGATATTTGCAGATACTCCATAGATTTCTAAGAATTTTAGAAGCCAGGAATGCGGAACCGTATCGAAAGCCTTCTTATAGTCGATCCGTGCGATCGAGATGTTTCTTAGTTTCTTTCTTGCCTGCTTCGTAACCAGATGGTCGATGGTTAGCAGTTCTTTGCAGCCCTGAGCATTTTTTCTACACCCATTCTGTTCTCTGGCTAGTATTTTGTGCCTACTAACATGCTTCCAAAGATGTTTGGTTATAATTCCTGTGAGTATCTTATATACGGTTGGAAGACACGTAATTGGCCTGAATGCTTTTGGGTCTGGATTGATATTTCCTTTGGGTATCATATGTGTGACTCCCAAGGTAAGAAACTCTGGTATGATGGTAGGGTCTGAAAGGGCTTCATGGAATAATGTGGCCAGTTTTTGGTGTGTTGACCTAAAGTTTTTCCACCAATAATTGTGGAGTTTATCAGATCCAGGGGCTGTCCAGTTGCTAGTTTTCTTTAGGATCGATGTTATGTCATCCCCTGTGATTTTCAGATTTTCCATGTCGTAGTTCAGAGTTTCTCCTTCAGCGTTTTTTATCCAGAACGCTTCATCATCATGTGACTCATCCCGTTCCCAGATCTTCTTCCACGTCTCATACATATCCTTTTCCTCTGGATAACTTCCTTCTGTGGTTTCCTTGGCTTCAAGTGTGCGGAAAAACTCTTTGGGGTTTTTGTAGTAGAGCTGATTGTTCTTAAATCTCTTGACTCTTTCGTTATATCGTTTCATTCGGTTTCCTAAAACTTTGATCTTTTGTTTCAGTTTGTCACATACTAATTCCAGTTGACTTTTGAATTATAGTTTCGGGCCATCCGTTCTAATGCGGTATTCAGACGCGATTTGCCTTATACCCTTCATTAGTTTTTTGGTATGAGTCTCTGTATTGAGGTAAGTATTCAAGATGCCAATTCTTTTTCTAACGATTTTTATTTTTCTTTCCAGCCTCACTTGCCACGGTGGTGTTGTTCCAGTGCCATGCACAGGACGTGCTTCGCCCATTCTCACCTTAAGTTCTTCACATACTGTGACGGCTCCAGCGTAGACACAATCGACCGTTTCCCTCAGTGTGGTAGCCGCTTCAACGTATCTCTCCATCATAGTATTCACCCTCTCAACGCAGTTCACCATTTCAATAGAGTGTTTCATTCTTGGGATTTTAGGTCTTCTATGTGGGGAGAGACCTGAGTATTTCAGAAGGTTTCCGTAGTATACCCGCTCTAATCTTGATGGTTGGATGCTGAGTCGGATATGAGCTCTGCCCTCTGTCGCTGTTTCATTTTCCTGGTGTTCTGTATGGATCGGTTCACTTCTTGGAATGAAGCTCCGTTTGATTTCATTCAAGTTCGACCGATGAAAACTTCTCTCTGTCCACGAGATATCTGACTCTATTGGCTAAAAGGTTCGCATAAGATTGCCTTTGTGGATTGATGTCATTCCATATGTTAGTCAGTAGTTCTCGATATGTTCTACCCGTTCGTTCTTGCATGTCTCTAGCAATGAAGTGAACGCGCATAATCAGAAGATTATCTTCCTCAGTCCACCGCGTTCTCACACCTCGTCTATTTGGAGCTTCCATGGGACGGGATCTTCTCTCGTCCAGAATGGGGTCCCCAACAGCAGTCCTTGAAACGAGTTCCTGGCTTACGGTGCCATCTTGGGGGGCTGCGCCGCTCGCACCACAGGTGCCCCCATCAGGCTCTTCCTCCAGACGGCTCCGAAGAGGACCAGCCCGCTGTCCCCTACCGCCCTGGTTTCTGCTTCTAGTTACAGGAGCGCTAAATTCTTCAGATCTCAGGCTGCTAACCTGAAGATCCGGGAAACTCGGGTATGCGGTATCGTCAATTCCCGAAGGCATAATGCCCCCCTGCTTTAGTTTTGATTAATAAATAGATAATCTCTGCTATCTCAACCTTGTTATTTGAGCTAGAGTTGTCTAGTCCGCTCTTTGTTACACAATAGATTCTAGATTCACGAACTGTCATTACAATATGGGCTTAGCTTTCTGGTCTCAGCATAATGATCCCCAAATCTACCGGCTGTTTCTTGTAGAGTGATAGAATTTTCGATATGGATGACATATTTGAGCAGTAAGTATTGATAAATCATCATGGAAAGATTAATCCGCAACAAAGTCAACAAATTGTTGAAATTTATTTTCAGAATAAGTGTTCTATTCGCCAAAGCACATTGAGAAATTCAATTATTACCGAAGAACTGTAATTAGAGAAGAAAATATCGCAAATGTACCTGATACTGTAAATTGAGATGCAAATTTGTTTATTCAACGTTCGCAATTAGTTGGACTCTCAACATCCACCATATGTTGTATAAGGATGGCGCTACACCTCATGCTGCTACCGAAACAATTGATTTATCGAAAAAAAGAATCGGCAATAACATTATTTCTATAAATTTAACCAGAAGATCATGCGACATAACTCCACTGGATTGTCTTTGGAGTTTTGTCGATCATTGGTTTATACTGATGAACCAGACACTAAAAACGCTTTGGAAACCATGTTCATAAATTGGGATTATGATATTGTTCGAAGTTCTCTACAGAGCTAAAATATTTTCGAAGCCCAAAAACTTCCGGTTATACAGGGAGTGAAAATGAATTCGACGAAAAAATTTTTTTTCAAGTTTTCTATTCCTGGTATGATTGAATATTGAATAGTGAATACATTTCTGTTAAAACCATTGTATTAAATCGAATAGTTTTCAAAATATCCAAAAAAAAATGGAACAAAAGTCAAACATGTTCAGTTAGTAAGATGTTCATTATTCTTATTTTAAATATCCTGAGCGTAAACCGTTTTTACAACATCGAAGAGGAAGGATGTGAAAAGGTCATGCATCTTTTGGATGTCAAAAATATCGTTACAGGGTGTTTCAAATTTTGTGTTGAAAATTGTGATCTTAAATTGACCATAACTTCTGTTTTTCAAATTAGAACCCTATTTTTTATAATTTTGTTGGATTCTGCGGTCAAAAATAATGATAGTTTTCTCATATGATTATGCTCCTAAATTCAATAATTTCTGAGTTATTTGAGATTTTCTGGATTTATGTAGTACGTAGAGTCAAATTCATAAGGATATTCTGTGAGCATAGAAGATAAATCATCCCATTTATAATTCACAAGTGTCAGATAGATCTTATTGTTAGTCGTTATGAAATTTTTTGATTTCACAAAATGAATCGTTGCTATTCTAATATTGAGATTTTGGATTTATTTCTTATATTGTATTTTTTTCAATTGTATACGCAATACACATTCAAATGCACTTAATGATATTGTTTATTTCAAATGGTGGATGACACAAAATGTTGAGTATCCAATGAGAAGTATCCCCATTTTATTTTACAATTTCTGAAAAGAAGTTTCAAACTTTCCAAATTTTGGAATGTAAGAGCCCCTAAAGAATACAAAAATAGGGCAGTTGATGAAATTAGTATTTCGACTTATTTCGAAGCGAATGAGAATTCATTTCTTCTATAGGAAACACATTAAATAGATTCGCTACTTCAGTACACCGAATTATGATTATAAATAAATTATGATAATAAAAATAAAAATACGTTTCAAAACTCAAATTAACAAAATAAATGATCAGGTAAGATTCTCAATATGGTAACCATTTTGTTCCACACACTTTCGAATACGTCTTGAAACACCTCGGTTAGTCGCTCGCTCAATTTCCTCCCCCTTTACAGAGTGGAAAGCATCCTCCACACGCCGTATCAAATCTTCTTTGCTTTCAATAGGAGATTCATAGACTATGTTTTTTATTTTACCCCATAAATAAAAATCTAAGGGAGTAAGATCGGGAGATCCTGGGGACCAAAATAGTGAAGAACGGCGTCCGATCCACCGATTACCAAACATTGCATTCAGTTCTTCAGACACCTCGTGCGAACTATGTGCCGGGGCCCCATCCAATTGATAATATGCGGTAGTCGACATACTCAACGGCAGTTCATCCAAAAACTCAGAAACGAAATTTCTCAGGATTTCCAAAAATTTTTCTGTATTTAAATTTTCTTCATAAATGTAGTACCGCACTTTATTGTTCATCAAAAGAGCAAACACATTAAAACTAAATTTGTTCTGGGGGTTTCTTTGTCTTTTTCTTCGAGGATTTTCACTTCTCCAAATGTGGCAATTCTTTCTATTAAATAGTCCTTCATTATTGAATCTTGCTTCGTCTGTCCAAATGATCTTTTTCAAAAAATCTTCATCATTTTCAAGTTTTTCTAATATTCCTCTACAAAAATTCAACCTTTTTATGTAGTCACCTGGTTCTAATGCATGAACTTTCTCATATTTGTAGTCATGCATGTTGTGCTTTTTCAAAATTCGGTGCACTGAATTTCTGTCTAAATCGATTTCATGAGCTGCACTTCGAATAGATGCATTTTCATTCGCTTCGAAATAAGTCAAAACACTAATTTCATTTTCCTCATCATCAACTACCTTTCTTTTGTATTCTTTAGGGCCTCTACACATCCAAAACTTTTCAAATACTCAGAAATAATTGAATTTAGGAGCATAATCATGTAAGAAAACTATCATTATTTTTGACCGCAGAAACCAACAAAATTATAAAAAAATAGGGTTTTGATTTGAAAAACAGAAGGTATGGCCAATTTAAGATCACAATTTTCAACACAAAATTTGAAACACCCTGTGATGATATTTTTTTGCATGACCTTTTCACATCCTTCCTCTTCGATGCTGTGAAAACATTTTACGCTCAGGATATTTAAAATAAGAATAATGCACATATTACTGACTGAACATATTTGACTTTTATTCCAGTTTTTTTTTTGAATATTTTGAAAACTATTCGATTTAATACAATGGTTTTAACAGAAATGTATTCACTATCGTTCATACCAGGAATGGAAAACTTGAAAAAAAATTTGTTCGTCGAATTTATTTTCACACCCTGTATAACCGGAAGTTTTTGGGCTTCGAAAATATTCTAGCTCTGTAGAGAACTTCGAACAATATCATAATCCCAATTTTCAGATTTCAAATATGTCTAGTTCTCCAGAAACGTCTAATAGGCACTCGAACTTGAGACACCCTGTATAAGTTGGCTGCTGCTAAACTGTCATTAGGGTCTTTACTCAACGATAATTGAAATATTTCACACATGTGTGTGTCATATTTTTGATATAATTGACCTTGAGTTGACTGTTTGAAAAATCAATCGTTGGTTTGACTAATTTGGTCGCATTGTGCTCTTATGAGATGTCTGAAATTATTCACAATACCTATCGTTCATCAAAAAGAGAGCAATTGTATTCTTAAGCGAAAAATTGTATTTATTGTATTCTTAAGCGATCTGCAGATTTTAACCCTAAAATATCGTGTTTCAGGTTGAAGTAGATTATTTACACCTCATGTAGGTGTGTGTATATTGATTATCTTGATTGAAATAGCAAATATTTATATAATGATATTTCAGATTCAATCAGTTATTTCAAATTATTACTGTAAGCAAATACACTCTAGGCTTCGACACTTTGATAGGAACTAACTACCGTTTTTTATTCCTTTTATGGGATTGTATATCTAAAAAATTGGCATTTTTCTATTGTAAACTGGTCAAATTGATCTGAAATGTACTGATTAGTTTCAGCTTATTTTGTTATCAGATTCATGTACTTCCAGGGGACAACCTTTTGAGAGCACAATAGCTGTTCTGAAATATATTAAAGAGCACAAGATTGTTGTCAAATTGTTCTTCATTATATAGAGGTTCTGGACGAGATGTACGTAGCTCTAGTATCTCAAGAACGCGCGTAAAACGCCCTTTCTGGACAGGCTCTAAGCGTTTTACGCGCGTAAGACGCAACGCGCTAGAGGTTCTGGACGAGATGTACGTAGCTCTAGTATCTCGAGAACGCGCGTAAAACGCCCTTTCTGGACAGGCTCTTAAGTCTTGCTTTGATAACGATATATCTTGAACGGATTAGAGCCATGATGAAGATATGCAGGAAATTATTTTTGAAACGTAAATGCCACAAAACTATCCTGGCTTCCTAGTAAATTTAAAAATGTTTTATTGAAAGCACTCTGAAGGATCCAATATTTCATTATCGCTCACGTCAATCTAGATCTGCTAAAATTAACAATTGTATAATCCTTAAATAAGCGGATATACAGGGTGAGTCTTTCACCACTGGGTTAATCAGAATTTGACCGAGTAATGTGGATTTCTTATGGTGAGCAAACATCTCCGATTGAAATCAATGTAACATTGGAAAAGTCACCTAGGTTTCTATTTAGTTTCTGCAATCAAAATTTAACTGATTAAATCAAAATCAAATTCATAGAAATTAAAGAACCCAAGTTTTTCTGATTATTTGGAAAAATCATTCGCCCATCACTCATTCCGCGGAATATTTTCTCAATCAGAAAAAAAAAGCAGTAAACAATTCAGGGACTTACGGTAATTGTGTCCGGAAACTGCAAGTATATTTAACAAAACTAAAATAACGAACGGAGTCATTTTAATCACAAAACAACGAACATGTCGGAAAACTGTGGAATCCTTACTAGTAAACTGCATCAACACTCGAGCTATTAAAATATTCTTGAACTCATTTTCAAAAGATGAATTTCACAAAATTATCAAACAAAATTAATTTGCTGTTCAACTAATTCAAACATGTTTCATTTTAATTTAAAGTTCTATCACTCTGATGAAACACAATTAAAAGAGCCTTCAATAAGCGGATCAAAAACCGCAATGAATACGAACAGCAGATAATCCAAACGTAAAAAAAATTCTCGATTTCGACAAGCTGAGACGACTTTTATCTAATCAGAATTTGGCCAAATAATATAGATTTCTTATGATAAGCAAAGCCTCTCCGAATGAAATCAATGTAGTATTAGAAAACTCACCAAGTTTTCAATTGAGTTTCTGCATATAGCAGACTTGAGTAGAGTATTAGAAAATGATTCTGTTTTCATTTTCGCTTAACGTTCATCATATCGTGATCTTGATATAAAAAAATTCTTTAATCGAAATTTCACTGATTAAATCGAAATCAAATTTGTAAAAATGAAATAAACCTATTTTTTTTTATTGAAATAAGAAGAAAATTTGAATGTTCAAAGCAAAAATTTGCTTATTATTTTTCAAATCTGCAACAAAAAAACACTTTTAGTTATGAACGGGAAGAGTCTGCAATTTCTGAATTAGCAGCGGACAGCGTGCCAGAAATAGCAATAAAAAATTTAGAGACGTACCTAATTTCTCTCCGGAAACTGCAAGTATATGTAACAAAACTAAAAACTAAACGAAGTCATTCTCATCACAAAACAACGAACATGTCGCAAAATTGTGGAATCCTCACTAGTAAACTGCACCAACACTCGAGATATAGAAATATTACGGAAATTATTTTCAAAACATGAATTCAACGAGATTATTTTGCAAAGAGAATTTAGTGCTCATTTAATTCAAATGTGTTTTATTTTAATTTAAAATTTTATCTTTTAAAGAAACACCCAATGCTGTAATATTTCATTATTACTCACGATTTAGATCTCCGATTGAAATTAATGTAGTATTAGAGAACTCATCGAGTTATCTATTTAGTTTCTGCTTATACCAGCCTAAAATTAAAGGTTTGGAAAATTTTTCCCTTAACGCTCATCAAATTGTGAGCTTGATTTAAAAAAAAATGTCCTAATCAAAATTTAACTGATCAAATCAGAATTGAATTCATATGAAGAAACAAAGATTTTCTGATCAAAATAAAAAAAAAATATTGATGGTTTGAAAAATCATTAGACCTTCACTAATTCCGCTGAATATTTTTTGAATCAGAAAAAAAGAACACTTTTAGTTATGAACGGAGCGAGTCGCAATTTTAATATTAGCAACGAAGAGCGCGCCCAAAAGAAGGAGTAAGAATTTCAGAGACGTACCTAAATTGTCTCCGGAAACTTCAAGTATATGTAACAAAACAAAAAACCGAACGAAGTCATTTAAAGCACAAAACAACGAACGAGTCGCAAACTGAAGAATCCTCACAAGTAAACTGCACCAACACTCGAGATATAGAAATATACCGGAAATTAATGTCAAAACATTAATTTCACGAAATTATCTTGCTAAAACAATTTGCTGCTCATTAAATTCAAATGTGTTTTATTGCAATTCATTCTAATCACTCTAAAGAAGCAATATTTCATTATTACTCACGTCGATCTAGATTTCCGATTGAAATCAACGTAGTATTAGAGAACTCATCAAGTTATCTATTTAGTTTCGGCTTATAGCAGACTTAAATGAAGGGTCTGAAAAATTTTCTGTACTCATTTTCACTTAACGCTCATCAAATTGTGAGCTTGATTTAAAAAAATTTCTTAATCAAACTTTAACTGATTAAATCAGAATTGAATACATAAGAAGAAACAAAGATATTCTGATCAAAATAAGAAAAAGAGATTGATGGTTTGAAGGAATCATTAGATCTTCACTATTCCGCAGAATATTCTCTGAATCAGAAACAAAAAAACACTTTTAGTTATAAACGCAGCGAGTCTGCAATTTTAAAATTAGCAACGAAAAGCGCGCCAACATAAAAGGAGTAAAAATTTCAGAGACGTACTTGTATTGTCTCCGGAAACTTCAAGTATATGTAACAAAACAAAAAAACAAACGAAGTCATTCAAAGCACAAAACAACGAACGAGTCGCAAACTGTGGAATCCTCACAAGTAAACTGCACCAATACTCGAGATATAGAAATATTCAGAAAATTAATTTCAAAACATGAATTTCACGAAATTATCTTGCAAACAGAATATGCTGCTTATTAAATTCAAATGAGTTTTATTTTAATTCAAAGTTTTATCACTCTAAAGAAACACCCAATGATGCAATATTTCATTATTACTCACGTCGATCTAGATTTCCGATTGAAATCAACGTAGTATTAGAGAACTCATCAAGTTATCTATTTAGTTTCTGCTGATAGCAGACTTAAGTGAAGGGTCTGAAAAATTTTCTGTCCTCATTTTCACTTAACTCTCATCAAATTGTGAGCTTGATTAAAAAAAAATTTCTTAATAAAAATTTAACTGATTATATCAGAATTGAATTCCTAAGAAGAAACAAAGATTTTCTGATCAAAATAAGAAAAAATATTGATGGTTTTAAAAAATCATTAGACCTTTACTATTTCGCAGAATATTTTCTGAATCATGAAAAAAAAACACATTTAGTTATAAACGCAGCGAGACTGCAATTTTAATAATAGCAACGAAAAGCGCGCCAAAAAAAAAGGAGTAAAAATTTCAGAGACGTATTTGTATTGTCTCCGGAAACTTCAAGTATATGTAACAGAACAAAAAAACGAACGAAGTCATTCAAAGCACAAAACAACGAACGAGTTGCAAAACTGTGGAATCCTCACAAGTAAACTGTTCCAATACTCGAGACATAGAAATATTCCGAAAATTAATTTCAAAACATGAATTTCACGAAATTATCTTTCAAACAGAATATGCTGCTTATTATATTCAAATGAGTTCTATTTTAATTCGAAGTTTTATCACTCTAAAGAAACACCCAATGATGCAATATTTTATTATTACTCACATCGATCTAGATCTCTGATTGAAATCAATGTAGTTTTAGAGAACTCACCAAGTTCTCTATTCAGTTTCTGCATATAGCAGACTTAAATGAAGGTCTGAAAAATTTTCTGTTTACAATTTCAATTAACACTCATCAAATTGTGAGCTTGATTTAAAAAAAAAATTCCCAATCAACATTTAACTGCCTAAAACAAAATTAAATACATAAAAATGAAAGAAATAAAGATTTTCTAATCAAAATAAAAAAAAATATTGATGGTTTGAAAAAAATCATTCACCTTCACTAATTCCGCAGAATATTTTCTTGTATCAGAAAAAAAACAGTTTTAGTTATGAGCAGAGCGAGTCTGCAATTTTTATATTAGCAGCGAAAAGCGAGCCAAAAAAATGGAGCAAAAAATTCAGAGACGTACCTGAATTGTCTCCGGAAACTGCAAGTATATATAACAAAACAAAAAAAAAACGAACGAAGTCATTTAAAGCACAAAACAACGAACGCGTCGCAAAACTGTGGAATCCTCACAAGTAAACTGCACCAATACTCGAGATATAGAAATATTCCGAAAATTAATTTCAAAACATAAATTTCACGAAATTATCTTGCAAACAGAATATGCTGCTTATTGAATTCAAATGAGTTCTATTTTAATTCAAAGATTTATCATTCTAATAAATATATATATAAAGAAACACCCAATAATGCAATATTTTATTATTACTCACATCGATCTAGATCTCTGATTGAAATTAATGTAGTTTTAGAGAACTCACCAAGTTATCTATTTAGTTTCTGCATATAGCAGACTTAAATGAAGGTCTGAAAAATTTTCTGTTTACAATTTCAATTAACACTCATCAAATTGTGAGCTTGATTTAAAAAAAAAATCCCAATCAACATTTAACTGCCTAAATCAAAATTAAATACATAAAAATGAAAGAAACAAAGAATTTCTGATCAAAATAAGGAAAAATATTCATGGTTTAAAAAAAAACAGTCACCTTCACTAATTCCGCAGAATATTTTCTTGTATCAGAAAAAAAAACAGTTTTAGTTATGAAAGGAGCGAGTCTGCAATTTTTATATTAGCAGCGAAAAGCGCGCCAAAAAAATGGAGCAAAAAATTCAGAGACGTACCTAAATTGTCTCCGGAAACTGCTTGTATATGTAACAAAAATTAAAAAAACGAATGAAGTCATTTAAAGCACAAAACAACGAACGAGTCGAAAAACTGTGGAATCTTTACAAGTAAATTGCACCAACACTTGAGATATAGAAATAATCCGGACATTCATTTTAACATATGAATTTCACGAACTTATCTTGCGAAAACAATTCGCGGCTCATCAAATTCAAATGTGTCTTATTTTAATTCAAAGTTCTATCACTCTAAAGAAACACCCAATGATGCGATATTTCATTATTACTCACGTCGATCTAGATCTCCGATTGAAATCAATGTAGTATTAGAGAACTCACCAAGTTATTTATTTAGTATCTGCTTATAGCAGACTTAAATGAAGGGTCTGAAACGTTTTCTGTTTACATTTTCACTTAACGCTCATCAAATTGTGAGCTTGATTTAAAAAAATTGTCCTGATCAAATTTTAACCGATCAAATCAGAATTGAGTTAATAAAAATGAAAGTAAAAAGATTTTCTAATCAAAATAAGAAAAGAATACTGATGGTTTAAAAAATCAGTAGATCTTTATTCATTCCGCAGAATATTTTTTGATTTACAAAAAAAACACAATTTTAGTTATAAACGAAGCGAGTCTGCAATTTTTATAATAGCAGCAAAATCACGCCAAAAAAAGCAGTAAAAAATCCAGAGATGTACCTAAATTTTTCTCGAAAACAGCAAGTATACGTAACAAAACTGAAAAAACGAACTAAGTCATTTAAATCTCAAAACGACGAACATGTCGCAAAACTGTGTAATCCTGACAAATAAACTGCACCAATAATCGAGATATAAAAATCAATGTAGTATCAGAGAACTCATCAAGTTATCTATTTAGTTTCTGCATATAGCAGACTTAAATGAAGGATCTTAAAAATTTTCTGTTTATATTTTCACTTAACGCTCATAAAATTATGAGCTTGATTTAAAAAAAAAATCCTGTTTATCCAGAGATGTACCTAAATTGTTTTCGAAAACAGCAAGTATACGTAACAAAACTGAAAAAAGAACGAAGTCATTTAAATCTCGAAACAACGAACATGTCGCAAAACGGTGTATTCCTGACTAGTAAACTGCACCAACACTCGAGATATAAAAATATCCCGGAAATTATTTTCAAAACTTAATTTCACGAAATTATCTTGAAAAAAAATTTGCTGCTCATCAAATTCAAATATGTTTTACTTTAATTCAAAGTTCCATCACTCTAAACAAACACCCAATGATGCAATAATTCATTATTACTCACGTCGATCTAGTTTTCCAATTGAAATCAATGTAATATTAGAGAACTCATCAAGTTATCTATTTAGTATCTGCTTACAGCTGATTTAAATGAAGGGTGTTAAAAATTTTCTGTTTACATTTTCACTTAACGCTCATAAAATTGTGAGCTTGATTAAAAAAAAATTTCTAATCAAATTTAACTGATTAAATCAAAATTGAATTCGTAAAAATGAAAGAAACAAGTATTTTCTGATCAAAATAAGAAAAAAATATGGATGGTTTAAAGAAATTATTTGACCTTCACTTATTCCGCAGAATATTTTTTGAATCAGAAAAAAAAAACACCTTTAGTTACAAACGGAGCGAGTCTGTAATTTTTATAATACCAGCGAAAAGCGCGCCAAAAAAAAAGGGATAAAAAATTCAGAGACGTACCTAAATTGTCTCCGGAAACTGCAAGTATATGTAACAGAACTAAAAAAACGAACGAAGTCATTTTAATCACAAAACAACGAACATGTCGCAAAACTGTAGAATCCTCACTAGTAAACTGCACGACCACTCGAGCTATTAAAAGATCGCTGTTCAAGTCGCCTACAGGATCCATCCATCTGACTACAAACCCCCGTAAGGTTTTAAACCCGACTATGCTTACATTGGGAGATCTCCCGATTTCCACGATGAGCGTTTCTGCGTCTGCATTGTTCCCGATTTCGTCCGGAATACGCCGACCGTATGAACGAGCTTTATATGAAAAGATATTTATAATGTTTGTACCCCGAATTAGTCGATATTTTCTGGATAAAATGCCCTTAGTCTCTCAACTTTGACGGCGTAGGGCCATTAATAAAATTTCTTTGCATATGCATCGATAAATTCTGCGGAAACGTCGCTTATAGTGCCTACGCATTTTCCTGGATGCCCGAAAAATACGGGAACGTTCATTCACTTGATTGCGCTCAAGAAGGCGACTTCACGCTCATCAAGACACCCCATGCAAATCTAACCACGCACAATTGTTTTCATTATTTGGGGTTCTCCAATAGGGACTCGACAATTTTTGATTCAATTCTTTAAAGCACCCTTTCGCTAATCATCGAATTGTCACTGTCAATTTATTTACTAAACTTAACTTTTTGATCATGGTAAAGTACACATCTGCAAATTATAAAAACTCACTACAAAAATTCGGAGACAATGCCCGCTGCCTTGAGGCCCATTTGCACCAACGCTTAGCTTGGTGTTGTTTGTACTTAAGATTCGCTCAACAGTAACTTAAGTAGGTGATGCTTAACTCTTTCGATCTGGTGATATTCCAGTATTTTATTCTATGCAAATTTCCCTACTTCAATAAAGCCATTTCATTGGCTGGGCGGGATATTAGATGTTTTCGGCTTCAACAAAATTTACCTATTTTATCTACCGTTATGTGGTCGAGATCTTTGTTTATGAATTAATATGTAAATACATACATATGAACCCGCGATTATTCTCATCGAAGTTTTTTTTCAGTTCATTTAAAACGAACTTTACCGTCGTGCTAATAGCCGATTCCCATTCCAGTAAATTATAACATTTTTGTTACAAGCAGCAAGGTTCGCAAAAAAAATGGTACCCATTCAGAGAAAATTCTAATCGGTGTTTTATTAACATCAGTAGATGCAAGATATTTTGTTTTGTTAAGGTAAATCTTTGAAGGAAAGACAACTCATCCATTTAATCGAAATATAAATATAGTTCGAAATACATCAAATCCATTATAGAAGTCCATGAAAGAAATCATCAGCTTTGTTTAAAGTAAATGTTTCCATTTCAACCAATGTTATTAGTCAAATTCATTAGAAACTTCAACAAAACAAATTATTCAAAATAGTCAAGTTGAATAATAATAATAATAGTTTATTGATCCTTCTAGACATAAAAACTTATGTATAGGACAAGTTTCAGTTGGAAGTTACTACAGATATCATCAAAATTATTGTGAAAGTACTCATTAACACTATAATAACACTGTTGCAGAAGTATTTGCTTAACCACTTTCTTAAAATTAATTAAATTAAGAGACTTAATATTACGTGGTTGAATATTTTAATGCATTGATACTTAGGTGATATTTCAAACTTGGTTGACCCATGTTTCGGTATTGACAATATGACATCATTTCTAGTATTATAGGAATGGAAGCTAGAAAAATTTACCAGATCATTCTGATTTTCCTTAACAAAAATCAAACACCTACAAATGAAAATAGAAGTCAGTGGCAATATTCTATTTGCCAAAAAGACTGGTCTACAAGAGGATCTAGGTGCAATATTATATATAAAACGCAAAATTTTTTTTTTGAAGAATAAAAACTCAATTTGCATCTTTCGAATGCCTCCATAATAAGATATTATATGTTAGGTGACTAGAAACCAAACTGTAGTAGACATTCATAAGTGAATGCAAGGGAAGTGAAAATCTATACAGTTTTTAACATACTGGATCTATGTGCAGTGGCGGCTCGTGACAATATAGTATTGTGAGGCACATATGAAAAAAAAATTAATAATGTAATATATATATAGGGTTTACGTGGCGAACAAAGTTTATATAGTGAACTCTACTTCGTCAGTTGCATAATAAATATATTAAAAAAATTTTCTTCACTAATGCTTGGAATTTTTGATGAATCCTCAAATTATTTATATACATATTATTTTATTTTATTCAGCTAAAAAGCCATTAATTTAATTGTCCCTTTATATTATGAGCTTATTTTTCGATATACTAAATTACTCAAAAATATGAAAACCATTATTATGCAGCTGCACAGCAAGAACCAACGTGGAGGTGTAGAGCATTCCTGCCACGTGTGGGATGGGAATAAAACAAATCGGATCAGATCAAGTTGGAAATTTTCAAAATAACGAAATAAACTCTAAATAAATAAAATAAACTCTGAAAAAAATTAACACTGAATAAAAAAATTAAAAAGGCAGTGTAAAATAGGATTTATTCTGAAAGTTATAAATGAAAATTATTCTAAATTGAGTTCTCAATATTAAAATTTTATGTAAATCAATGGAATTCTACGATTTTTCTGATCAGCGAAATGATCTATAACCTTGTCAATAAAAATATTTTCGTCCTGTGATTTTATGAATCCTTTTTCGATCGAAATTTTAGCCATATTACTCAGCCGCGCCTGTCCAGTTGTATTCCTAATATAATTTTTAATCCTTTTCAACGCCCAGAACTAACATCATAAAATCCCATGAAGCGCGCAACAAGTTGGTCATCTATTACATAACGAAAAATTACTGATAACTGGGAATGACAGCTTATGTCATTTGTTTCATCAACTTGCCAAGAAAAAAACAATGATTATGAAATTTCGTCCTCGATTTGTTTATTCACAACAAAAGCAACCCAATCAATTAATTCATTTTGAATGGTTTTAGATGTACCAGAAAATACCGATTTACTGTTGGTGTCATTTTCTAAAAAGGTTTTTAAATTCGTGTCAAATTTACTAACAAGAACTATCAATTCTTTGAAGTTTCCGCGATTTAAAGACTCATTCGATGCATCGTGCCCCCTAAAAGGTAACCCTTGCATACAGAGGTGCATCGTAATATCTATTAAACATCTTAGAATTTGTAGATTTTCTTTGACTTTAGCATTGAAATTTTCAATTTCTATTTGACGCGCATTGTCTATTGCTGTGGTGATATTTTGTTTTTGCTTTCTCATAACGGTAAGCTTGCAATTAGATGAAATATGCTGAGCACTTTTATTGTGTAGCGATAGGCCCCGAGATAAATTTTTCTAATCACTAAAACCACTTTTCGACCAAACTCTGTCGGAATTTCCATTAGTTGCTGAGAATAAAATGCACGGCCAACAAAATATTTTTTTCAAAGTAATACTTCCAGTAAGCCAGTCGTACTTGTCATACCACGTATTTTGGAATCCTCTATTTGATTTACCGACCCCACCACTAGACACTAGAGATTTCCTCAAATCTGGAACAGGTCGCTTAATTTCCTTAATTAAATATAATTTATGATCATACGAATGAGTCGAAAAATGTTGCTTATTTATAAAAAAATTAACAATATCACAGGTACACTGAACATGTTCCTTAGGAATTTCAAAAGATTTACTATTACTAGGTCCCGCTGAATCCATTTCGCGATCTGGTAGTCACTTTCGATAAAAAAGATTTATATTTCAGAAAAAATTCACCTAAAAAAGATTATAATCATACGCGATACACAGCAAACGCGATACCTCTAAATAACGACAAAGTGAACTAACCCTATTTCTCTATTTCCCGATTAACTCGAATAAAAACCTGAGGCCAGCCTCTAATTCCTCGAGAAGCCGCCTTCAAAGCCGTAGATATGTTCTCACCGCTTCGACGCAGATAACCCGTTGGACATCGCAGAAACGAAACGATCTCAGATCGGCCTCTGATTAATCCTAGAAAGGTTTTCCATTACGTTCTCGTAGGTCATCGAAGTATGACACGCTAATTCAGTGAAAGAAGCCTGCGCTAGGCATGCCTCGAACCGTTTATTCAAAAGGATTTGATTCGTTATGAATATACAAGGAACTTGAGATTGGGAAAAATATTGAGGAAAAAAGTAATGATGAAAGGGAATGAAGAAATTTTTTTTGATGAGGCACTGCCTCACCTGCCTCAGAGGACAAGCCGCCATTGTCTATGTGTGCATCCCATTTTTGATGCCTATCGATATTTATGCCAAGAAATTTTATGACGTCCTTTGCTGAGATTACAGAATCTGAATATCGGTCCACAAGAGCTGTGACATTGTCAGAAATTGAAAAATAAATACATTCGGTCTTATTAACATTGATCATGATGACATTTGCACGATACCAATCAACAAAGCACTGAATCAATAAGTCACATAACCTTGGCAGCTCATCCAAGGTATCCGCAGCAACTGTCAGAGAGAAATCATCGGCAAACAAGATAGCTCGAAGTATATTATTGGATAGATGGTTACGAGTATTGCTTCTATTAATAATTAATAAACAAAAGAAATCAAAGTGGTCCTAGCACAGAGCCCTGCGGTACCCCCAGTTCCAGACTATGTGTACTTGATGCATCACGAACCCTAACAGATGCAACTCTCCCTTTAAGATAACCATAAATCCACTCATGAAATTCTCCCCTGAATCCCAAATAATTTAAAAGGAAATACTGTCAAATACTTTGGACAGGTCAAAAAATAATCCCGCGACATGCGAACCATTGTCAAAAGACTCATAAACAAATTCAACAAATTCCTGAGCCGCAGTTTGAGTTGAGCGACCTGACCTGAAACCGTGCTGTGAAGTAGTAAGCAATTTAAATTTATCCAGGAATTTGATCATCCTATTGAACACTAGCCGTTCCAATACCTTAGAAAAACAATTGAGGATTGAGGTAGGTCTATAATTACTAGCATCAAAAACATCACCTTTTTTATGCACAGTTATAATAGTGGCCTTTTTGAGACAATTAGGAGAAATATTTCGAGTGATATTGACATTTGTATACCCTATCACCTAATATGTTTCGTTTTGCGGGAAATCCACTGGTTTTATCTAATCACACTTGTAGAAAATCATTTTTTTTTGGTCCAATTATACCATTGAAAAACTATTCATTACAAAAAAATCTCTAAATGGCCAAGTTCGGTTTAAAGTAAAAAAACTTCAAATCCCTGAATGAAAATATGAAAATTTGACCAGTTCTTCAACAGAAACTAGAACCCAATCGATCCCAGTACATACACAAACGTATACTAACGTTTGTAAATGGTATCGGAATTTGAATTTTTCGACGTTATCTACCCAAATTCAACTGAACGTTGACTTTTTACCTAAAATAAACGTACAATTACCTACGATTGAATTTCCTTAACATTGATTCAACAAGGATTAATCAACGTTATATAAACGTTCAAAAGTCACTGTTAATCAATTCTACATTCTAGAAACCTTTACTCAACTTGAATGTCACATTTTTTGTATTCTATCAATTATGCATAACGCACTAGCGTTCTACACAATTTTTCATCTATCTAAAATAAACAAACCACATGTTCTTCCTTTGCTCTCTTTATTTTGATGAAGGAACGTAAACCCATTTACTCAAAACGCTTTCAATATTTATTTAAAAAAATATTTCTTCAGATAGCATTTACATCGTTTAATTGGAAAGACTGGAGAAATGTTAGCATTTCATGTGGAATTTTAGATATATCAATGAATATTGGAAATCAAGGGTTTAAATATATATATATTCTTTTGAACTTTTGGCTGACAATATTTAGTTAGCAAACAATAAAGCATATAGATCAGATATTTAAATAACAGGTGTAAGACATTCGTTGCTAGTTCACAAAATCAATGAAAAATTGAAAGATAGTTGCAATTGTTTGAAAGATCCGTAAATAACGAGTTCGTATTGTTTTCTACATAAAATATAATATTCCAACGTATTTTCGCAGTAAATATTCAACGTGGAACGATTTGAAAAACTTTGTTGCCACAATTCTGACCAACAAAAATATCGAACCTACTTATACTCGATTCATTTTCTACATCTTTCATTTAGAATTTTATATTCGTTCAGTATATGAAACCTATTATCATCATTACAAGTATATTCGTAACATACATGATCTCTGCTTGAATGTATCGTTCATATAGAAGGAAATGAAATTTCCGTAATTTATTTTTTCTGGCAACGGCGTACGATGAACAATCAGCATAGAGGAATAGCAATTGCGTGTCACCCGTCAGTTGTCAGTTGGCTTCCGCTGCTTTCTATATTCGTTAGAATCGCATACTTCGTAATGAGTAATCTGTGCTATATTTCCAGTGCAATTGATTCTCTTATAGAAGGAAATTTGTTCCGTTGAATCAAAAAGAACCGCGACACCAGAATTTCATATTTCAGCATTTCAGTATGATGAAAACCCAAATAAAAAGATGGGGATTTCGAGTGCGAATATCCCTCTGAAATAATTGAAAAATAACGTTCGCTAGGTGTGACAAACGAAGAAATAAATATTCATTGGTGTTTCTCGAAAAAAATACTTGTTTTGTTTTATTTAAAAATGAAACCTTCCATCGGACAACCCGTTAATAAAATATTTTCGCATATGCACAGATAAATTATCCGGAAACGCTGGTTTGGCACCCACGCATTTTCCTGGATCCCTGTAAAATACGGGAGCGTTCAGTCTCTCGAATGCGCTGCACACAGCCACTTCGCACATCAAGACACCCCCAGGCCCAGGATCCATCCCGCTGGATAGAGTCCCATTACGTCGGTGATATCATCAATCTTTTGAAATTTCCGTTGTTGTATCATCTACGGAAATGCTGAGTAGATATATTAGGGGTAGTCATTAGCTGCCGCAAGTGAAATTCGCAACCCTTCTCCAAACTGCAACCTCACATTTCCATTATAACAGAATGAAAAGCAAGATTACCCCGTCTATCCCTGATTTGGCGCCCTCTTTTATATCAGTAGATGAGTTGATGAGGAGTCTTTCGCGATTTCCAGTTCGATATTCTGGCTATACGAGGGTTGTTCAAAGGCTGAGCCTCCCTTCGATGTGAATTCGCTGCAGGATTTTCTTGGCGAGATGTGGCAACACTGGAGTGAGCGCAGATAGGGGAGATGTGAGAAATGGGAATCACTTAAAAACATGTTTTCATTCAACTATTTATTCTATTCTAATGATAACCTTCACATTATTATCAACTTATATCACTAATTTTGGTACAATCAACAAATAAGAAAAAGTTTGATCACCATTGTCAATATCGCTTGGCAATAGTGATTCGTATGTGAGCAATGGTGGCCAACACATATTGCATACATAATTGTGCGGTTGATATGCCTGTTTCATCAAGATTGTAATTATTGTTTGATGAGAATATGTATTTTTTCATAAGCTCTTCTAGCTGCTAGTTGGACAGTTCAATTCTGTTAATACAAATGGCTTCGAGCTTCTACACAGAAATGTTATTCCTGGTGACGAATTCATCAGACCACAATCATCCAGCTAACCTCGAATCGCTATTAAAATTGTGTTTGAGCGTATTCAAAGGCGGCTCTTTTTATTTGATTCGGAGTGCATCAGTAGAAAACGTTCTTCATGGAATTCGCTAAGTCTTTTTTCATCTCTGGACTTAATATAGTATCACGGCATTAATGATATTTTTCTTGTCCCATTTGTGAACAGTGGCAAATGGAAGATTAATCATCTGGGCAGCTTTCCTTGTTGACAATTTGTTCTTGAATAAGCTTTGCAGAATTTTCCAGGTTACCTTGAGTCTATTTTGCTCTATTTTTTTTTTTTTGGCAAGAATTTTGAGCATTCACAAACAAACAATAATACTGCTTCACCAAAATTAGTTGATGTATGCAGTGGAAATCAATATATGTGTAACAAAGACTCCAATTACCTACGTGGGCAATGAGACGGTATAAATACTAGACGAGAAATTTCAGGCCATAATAACGAAATGGCTGCTAGATTGAAAGCTGAATGGTTGAGACTACAACTTGTAAGAAGTACAGAAATAAATAATTATTGATTTGGGACTTACCTTGATAATTATAATCGAAAAATTAAATGAAATTGGCGCAAAAAATTCCGTGTCCAAATGTATCTTCAGCAAGTTAATCTCCAGAACTCGCAACAGTGACGGCTTTGGGGGTGCATGCATCTATAACTTGTTTAGTGCAGGTGGTACCGACGTTCTTGCAGACGAGTATATGGGCCTCGTCTTGAACTAGTCTACAGTCACATGATTCCTCACTCGGGTATCCCCACTTTTCCAAGGTCTTCTTACAGCGGGATACTTCCACTCTGGGCCTATTAAGTGTTCTCCACTTAGCGTAAGGTAAGTGATATCTCTTCTTTGACGGTGATGTTGCCTCTGGTGGATTTCTTCCAGAGTTGTTCTATTCTTTCTTCAGGTGGCCTAGTTATTGGTTCAGTGGTTTTCAAGAAACACATTCTTGATTTTAATCGATGATGGCATGGTATATGTCCATAAAGAGGGTGTCCTTCATCTTCAGTTTGTCTGGTCCTTTCTTTTTCAGCAATGACTTCTCTTCGAATTTTTGGTGGAGCAATGCCAACTATAGGATATACCATTTCTCGGGGGCTGGGTTTCAGGCTTCAAGATAATATTCTGACCGTCGCATTTATAGCTACATATACTTCTCTTGAATGTACAGAATTTCTCCACGTAGGGGCGGTGTATTCTGCCGTAGGTAGATATAGGACAGTTAGTGATGTCTGCAAAGTTTCAGGTCTGGCATCCCATGATGTACCTGTTATTTTCCGGATTATCTTGTTTCTTGCCATAACCTTCATCTTGGTGTGTTGTGTCCGCAACGTTGTGTGCGGATTCTGCATTGTGAGTTGCTGACATATAAAATTGTCTAATTACCTTCGTTTTAATAATTTACGAGCGCCCATATGTTAAACATATGATTTGCATAGTTTGAAGAACAATTAAGACGATTTTTGGATTTTGGTTGTGAAACACACGTTTTTCCGCATTCCTTGATTTATATCGCCATTGTGAAATACGCATACTTTGGGACATTTTTCGCATATTTGTTAATACCCGCATTTTGTTTTCGGTTTGATAGTGCACGAAACAGTGACACTCGCAGAATTCTAAGTTTATTTCGCTTGCATAGTGTTTTCCCTCATCAATCGACACAGACATCAAATTGTGTTGAAACAGACAAATATAGTGACTTCACTTGAAGTGACAAGAGTTGCCATCGGCGTGTGGAAGCAGTGGTATCTGCATTCGAGGGATCCCTCAAGAAGCCTGCCAGGATAAGGAAGCCTCATTCTTTTCGGCAACCGGTAAGGCTTTTTATATTCAGTATCTTACTGTTGTGGAATCTGTAGTTGTGATCTGCGTACGCAACACCCAATGATAAAATATAAAGTCCTAACTAGCTCTACGTGATTAAACATAGCATAAAGCCCCTACATGGTGTCTTTGCAATGGGTTTTATGGGACAAGTTTCGTTTTAGTTCGACACCCTGGTATTTTGGTGTTTACAGTTTTCTACTTGATCACCTTCTCATGTTACACCAAGTTTTCTTTTTGCCTGGTTGTTTCTTAGGTGAAAGCACACACTTGGGTTTTAGTTGGATTTGGTTTGAGAGACATTCAAATGAAATAATAAAAATTTAATGCACACTTTCAATAATGTACCTTACAACTGCTTTCTTTCTTCAGTAACTGGAGGACCTTTAAAAGAGTCAAGTTCAATATTTGATTAATTAAATTATTTATTTTGCAGTTTTACACCTATTCTCATTTTTGATGTTGTTGGTATTGTAGGGAGAACCATTTACAGTCATTTTTATTGAATTAAAAGATTGTTTAGGTAGGTTTTTCAACGAATTTGGGGTGAATTGGGGTAACATATGTGACAGAAAAAAAATTTTCTGGATTTCAAGGGCTTGAATAATGTAGAAAAATCAATAAAAAAGTTACATCATTGGAATATTGAAAAAATTTTGAAAAAATGTCAAAATCGAAGAAAGTTAGGTCCCGATATATTTTTATGAACAGAAATGAGATGAATCGTAAAAATTTAGACGAATTACATGAAAAAAACTGTGATTTGGCAAATGCAAATGAATTCTGAATGAGGTCGCCAATCTATTCATTGGTATCGATTCAGAAATTCTGAATTATAGGTACCTACTACAAATAATTTCGATACGGAACGTCCATCTAGTTAGATGTTAATTAGATAATAATAGACGTTGCTGATTAACTTTGAAATACATATTCTTATTTTTTTTTATTGTACTGACTAATGTGTCTACATATTGCGATGTAATATTTTTATCAAAAAATTAAGTTAAAATGGATATTCATTTATGAGCATGAAAGTTTCAATTACCCTATAATTGGCGTAAAAATCAACGTTACGGGAAAAATCAAGAAACGTAATCAATACCAGATAATATGAAAAGAATAAAATAGGTGAAAATTGCTTGAGAACGATGGATTGAATTCTATTTCATTCACTTTGAATTATAATGGAAAAAGCTTCAAAAAATTGTTGGAACTTAAAATTGTCAAAACAGTAGATTACGAAAATTTTTCACTTACCCTATTGTTATAGGTTTGAACGTTCACTTGATTCACTTAATTGATGAAATCTAACTTCAGCAAGATGGCGGATCACGAAAGTATAGTCATTTGATCTTTTGTCTGACTTCCTGACGTGACACGCGACTTCACGCTTTCCGCTTCCAGTGAAGCAGAAGGCGCAAGCGCTATCAGCAGCTGCAATATTCGACGAAGATGATCGATATCATAATTAAGATTTTTTTTTAATTTAACCATGTAGATCAAGACATGAAATTGATGATACAATGAATGAATATAGACTCCCTAGGCCATTATAATTCTAAAATAAACATAGCGGAAACATGATTAAAATGAATCTTTTCCATGAAAATGTTAGTGTGATGTCATCCACCAAACACAATCGTGAATGGATGGATTGAATTCAATTCTTGAAGTTTCGTGTTTTCCAATGTTATTTCATGGAAACATGATTGTTTCAATTCATTTTTCACAATTTTTTCTGAACTCAAAATTCTGTAGCAAGTTGTTTATTTCATGATAATTTTTCAACATTGAAAAAAGTTGCCTTTTCAACGTCGAATAGGCGCAAAAATATTAACTCTTAATTTACGTCCCATGAAACACTCTTAAAAACATAGAATGGATATCAATCTAAATCTAAATGACATATGCTGTATGCTTTTTATTAGACTAAGATGTTTTTAGATATCAATAGACGTTTACTTTATGTGACTTAGACGAGTGTGTGTTGCTTGGGATGAATCCTGTAATTTTGCAGTCTTTCGTCAGATCGTATACTTTCTTTATTATTTTTTTATGATTAACCGTATCGTAAGCAGCATTTAAATCAATAAATGCTACGCCGTTTAGTTTTCTTAGCTTCGTAACCATCCTTAATATGTTGGGCATCATTAAGGATCTGACTATAGCATGACATTCCAGGTCTGAATCCAGATTGTTCTTATATCAACTTTTCTTCGATATGTACTCTGTTAAGGATTAAGCGTTCTAGCAGTTTATATAGGTGACACAGTAACGATAGGGGTCTATAATTCTTTGGATTATCTGGTGTCTTCCCCGATTTCAGTAATGCAACTATATGTGTTTTTCTCCAAATCTTGGGAATAATCAACTCAGAGATGCAGTTGTTGAAGAATTTACCAAATATGTCATTGCTTCATTTCTAAAATATTTTATTTGTTTTGTCCTGATTTGATCCAGACCAGCAGCTCTATTAGTTTTCATTAGTTTCATAACTCTCTTGAGTTCGCTCAATGCTAGGTGTGTGGATACAAGCATTTTCTTCATTAATGTTTCATTACAATTTGGTCCCGTTCACTTTTTCTTTAACTTCTCCGTTGAGTAGTAATTGATAAGCCATTTGATTTTGTATAACATTCGGCTCCATTTTCTTTGGTTTTGAAGGGTCATTGCTCAAATTCTTCAGCATTTTCCATGCTTTTCTACTATTTGATTTCATGTCTACACTCTCTAGAAGCTTTTCTAGTTTCCTGATAACCGGAAATGCATCGTGTGATTTAAGTCACCGTGATCCTATTTCCATTTTTGTGACCTCAGCAGCAAATGTCCATTTTTCATAACTGCTCATATATGTTTTCAGGGCAACTACTTGAAAACATTTCGCGAACTCGGTAACTGGCTATTTTTTTATGAAAATCAGGTAGTTCCATTTGGAATTGTCAAGCTTATAGTTCCTTCTAGTGTAATCGGATGTGTGCTTCATTTCCTCCATTGAAGAACAACTGTTTGCAAGATTTCAGAAATATGATTCTTTCAAAACCAAGAAACGTCTAATGCAGAGATTATTATGTTTTCCTGTTTTTTGTTGGGTCAGTATAGTAGCAAATTTCAACACAATGGTCAATAAGTCCCAAGCTTAGGTAGCAGAACAACATTTTCTGACCAAAATCCATTTTATACATTGTTAAAATCTCCTTTCGCAGTGATACAGGCATTCCAAAATATCTCTAGTTTTTCTGGGCAATTTCAAAAATTTCAATAAATTTGGCAACCGATGTTCGATTCTTTTTACCACAAGAATGTTCGTGTATGATGGTGTGAACACTATTTTTTGATAACTTCAGAGAGTCTTGCAACTCCACTTTGCGATTGCTGATGATTATTTTCAAGATTTTTCTAATGTTTTCTGGAATAACTGACTCATTTAGTTGATCGGTGCTTTGAGCATAATCGATTCTAATACCTTCGACCACGTTTGAAATCGTTTGATGGTCGTTTTTGAAGGAACAACGTCCGGATGATATATTTCAAGCCAAGCTTTGTCTTGAAGGGTGTTTATTTCACTGAAAAAGCAACGATATATCGATACACGAAATTGCTTTGAATTGATCATTTTTGAAAATCACAAAAATTGCGTCCCTTCAATCACCGTAACTCCATTATTAATTAATAAAAAATTATTGAATGTCCACAGTATTATTTCGAAGGTTTTTTATAATTGGGCCCGAGATTTATGATCCTATACAATACAACGTATTTTGTGACGTACATTCTATCTTGCCCATACAAAATATCAGAAACAATTAAAATAATACCAAAAAATCAGAGAACTTAATAGATAACACGAAATCGGGATTTCATTTAATGAATATTTATCTGGAACAAAATAAGGTGTGGAAAACGCTTTTCGATAGACAATAGTTCAAAAAATGAGCGGTTGTGATCTGTGGAAAGCTATCTGTAGGCGACAAATATCCATAAGAAAAGGGGACGTGCTAATTATAAGCATTTGGAATAAATAGGGGATTTTTTTTAGAAAATGTTGTCGCAAAGGCAAAGTGACGCCAGAGGCCAGGATCCTGGTTTTTCGCCCTTCAAACTCCGATCCTCGCAAGCAAAATTACCGACCTCGTTCCACCTCAATCTGGCAAATTCCACCCTCCTTAAGAAAATTAAAATGAAAACCAAAATAATGATATGTAATATGCATTTTTTTCATCATCAACATGCTTATTCTGTGACCAAAATGTGAAATAATGTAATGAATAAATAAATCGTATTCCATCGTGTAAACTTCGAATCAATAAATCAAATGCCATTAAAACGTCCCCAGAAAAACGGATGCAGAATGCGGTGAAATTTATAAAAAGATTGGATTGGAATTGCATCAACGAATTTAACTGAAAAGGAAACTTTTTTACATTGTTATGCTTTCATTCCTTCGAAACGTGGTAACGTTCCCCCGTCAATATTTTATGAATTAATTTCCTTCCAATCTTCTATATTGGCATTTTGGTTTTCATATTTATAGGAAAAATCATTGTATTGACGATTCGGTTTCAGAAGTTGCTTTAGAAAGTTTCAGAATTCACCTCCCAGCAACATTGCTGTATTAATGAAGTATTCGTGTTATTCATGGATTTGAATAATACGTATATTGAGTTATTTCTGTAAGATGGAAATTGCGAATGCAGATCCTGATTCTTGATTATTCATTTTTAATCTTTACAGTATGGTCACAGGTATGGATTCACCAGTTAGACACCAATAGATCCAAGTTGATCTAACATTCTGTAAAAGAAAATATTCAAATAAAATGGAGTAACACATCTACTTTATCCAAAGGCTAGAAACCTACACAAAAAAATGAAGGAGGCAACATTCATCATATCTCTTTTAAGTTTTTTCAGAATCAATCGAGATGTCGTTGATTGGAGATGTCCTTAGTGATCGGGTTCCAAGTCAGAGTGTTATCGACAATTCTGAAAATATTTGTGTTTACTGCAACAGTAAGGTTAGTGAATTTGTTCGATGCAACAAGTGTAACGATATTTTTCATCCTTCCTGTCTCAAGTACGCAGCTAATAAGGAAAATACGGCATGTCATCACGTTTCACCTGATGGGTTAATGAACGAATAGTCTTCTGTCAAAATGGAGAACAATGTGCTTCGTATCGAAATCGAATATTTAAAATCTCTTTTGGAAGAAACTAAAAGTGAAGTAGAGTAATGTAATTTTGATCAAAAATAATTATAAATTAAAGGACAAGATTTTCAACCTCGAAGATCAAATAAAAACGGGTAGGAATATATTTAAAACAAGAATTTTCAAGATAAAACATCTCCATCATTCTCTGGTCAATATAATAATAGCGATAAGATCGGGAACCAGAGAAAAAAATCCAAATTGGTCCCGTCAGGGACCCGCGAGGCGTAGCCGAGCGTGAGGCCCGCAGGGCCGAACCCGGGGCAATCTTAAAACAGATCGAAAAGGCGTATCCTCTTCTAGGAGAAGCGACCCCGAAACCCGCCCCGGGCGCTCTTAAAGTGCCCGAAATTTTCAAACGAAAATCGCGAAATCGGCCATTTTTCGCGAAATCGCCTAAAAGGCGAAAAACGGGAGAAATACTCCTATGAAGCCGAAGCATCTCGCGGGAAGGGGTCGCTTTTTCTGGACGAGGAACGTCCCCATGCGTGGCTACGAGCTCAGCCGCGGAGCCCCTCGAAATCTATACGAAAATTATGCATATAAAACGGCAATTTTAGACTCGCGACTTCCCTGAAACGTCAAAACCACACCTACGTTTTCCTCCGTGCCGGTCGAAAACGATATAAATCGCCCCGCGATCGGTAGAAAACGAATCTACGTGAAATTTCCCATCTCTGGGTACCAATTTTCACATCCAAGTAGCGAGTCAAGGCCGGGGATATTCATTCCAAATTCGGCAATTTTCTCGATAATTCGAGGAGAAGTGTCATATTTTATCATACGATTCCGATGATAGCCGAACGCGAGCTCCAAATTTGAAAATACGCCATCAATTTTTCGCTCGATATGGGCGGTTGAAGATTGTTTGCGTTTTCCAAGCACTCGAATAAGAATCTACAGGAGATTCCGAATCTCTAGACAGCACCTGCGATTCACGAATCGAAAGAAAAACACCTCAAATAAGCGTTTGAAAATCGTCCTTTTTCAGTCCATTTTCGCGCTAATTCATTTTTTCCATCTTGAAGTGATATATTTCGATGTTCGTTCGAGCCCGGTCAGTTTTCATAAAATGTCAAACGACGAACGAGGAATAGATCATTTCAAGTATAAAATTGGTGGAATTGGACCGTTATAGGTAATATTATGCATTATATTCGTGTCTCATAACGATTTATTCCCTTTATTTTCAGTAAATAATATCAGGAATATCAAGGAATAATAAAATGGATGTCAATACTACATATTTTGTAAACACGATCTGGAGTTGAAAAATTAGCTCGAAATTGGTTCAAAGAGAGGTTCTCAGGTATTTATTCGATTATAAATCAAAGATAAATCAATCAAGCGTATCGATTCATTTCAGTTATCTCTCAAGAATGAACGAATAAGCGAAATATGAATATATTGTTCATATATGTAAACAACGGATATTCTCAAAAGAACCTTCAAGCAGGTAGGATTTTCCTCTCATAAAGTGTAACCCTTCTTTTAATTCAGTTCAAACGGCCTCAGAAATCACGGATAGACCGAGATTTTACGTTTTGAATTTGCTAATATTCCTTCATTCCATTCTGTCACAAATTTCACGGAGAAACCTGAACGGGTTTCGCGATTCAATCGTCTTGAAATCATAGACCTTGAGGCAATTGTATAGAATCACAGAATAAATAGTTGGAAACGCAAAACTTCCGATCGACGATCGGATCTACTCGGTTCACGAAATTCCAAGTTCCCTGTTACATCTTCGGACCATTATCGAATAATTTTTATTTTATCTTTGTGAAATTCACCAATCGCGAATCGATCGAATTGAAAGGATATTACTTTGGTTTTTTTTATTGGAAAAAGCACCCAATGTGATTCAATTGTATACAGGGTGTCCCATGTGCGTAATCTATTATTAACAAATACTTTCCATCGAGTTATTTCGGCTGTTCGACTTACGGGTTCTTAATTCGATAAAATATTTTCGATTCATATACAGGGTGTCAGATCCGAGTAGCGCTGACATTCACCAGAGTTTTTCTCAAATTTTCATGCTTTTCCGCGTAAGGGAGGGATTCAATGAAATCTCATACAGGGTGTGCCATTAACAATGATTTCGCGATCGATTGATATACAGGGCGTGCAATTTAAAAGTTTTTTCATTATTTTTTGCACGCTTTCGGTTTTTTGTGTGCTCCCTCGGGGTTTTAAGCTTTCCTTCGAGTTTTTTTGCGCGCTTAAGTTGATTTTGTGCTCCTTCGGGGTTTTTTGATTTCCTTTGGATTTTTTCGTTCTTTCGTGTTACTTTGGGTTCTATCATGTTTTTTCGCGTTTTTTCGTATTTGGTCGGGCCCTTTCTTGGTGGAATGCACTGAACTTGAAACGATAGAGTTATAAACGATATTCGTTCGGTTTGTTTTTTATGATGAAAGCACCCACTGCGAATCAATTATATACGGGGTGTCCCATATGCATTTTTCTTCGAGTTTTCTCGCGAATGGGAGCTGATTTCGGTATAATGTCATACAGGGTGTGCGATTTACAATGAATTTGCGATCGGGTGATAAACGGGGTGAGCACTTTATAAGTTCTTCTGTTTTTGCGCGCTCTCGAGTTTTTTCAAGTTTTTTGTGTTCCTTCGGGTTTTTTACGGAAAAATTATTTTCGAAACATATACGGGTGTTACATAGGAGCTCCGTAGAATAATTTTGATACTTCCTTCGTGGTAATTACTGAACTCGAATAGATGGAGTTACAACGATATTCTTTTGGTTTTATTTTTCACTGCTAATCAATTGTATACTGAGTGTCTCATATGCATTTTTCTTCAAATTTTCTCGCTGATTTCGATAAAATAACATACAGGGTGTGCAATTCACAATGAGTTTATGATCGGGTGATATACGGGGTGTGCAATTTACAATGAGTTTACGATCGGGTGATATACGGGGTGTGCAATTTACAAGTAATTTTGTGTTTCGGGTTTTTTTAAGGTTCCTTTGGATTTTTTGTGTTACTTGATGTTCTTTCGTGTTTTCTCGCGTTGTTTCGTGTAATTTCGGTTTTTTTCGTGTAACTCCGGATTCTTTCGTGTTTCTTCGGATTATTCCGTGTTTTTTCGCGATTCTCTGTGTTTTTTCCAGTTCTTTCATGTTTTTTCGCTTTCAACGGGTTTTTTGACGTGTTTCGTGTTTCTGAGCGCTTCATTGATGTATGGGCCCTATTGATCTGCGGTCTATATTGATCTATGGTCTATATTGATCCATGGGCCTATTGAACTACTGGCCTTTTGAACTACTGGCCTATGGATCTACGGGCCTATGGATCTACGGGCCTATTGATCTACCCGCTTACTAGTCTAATATATTAAAATGATAAGATCGGGAACCAGAGAAAAAAATCGAAAATGGTCCCTTTAGGGACCCGGAAAGCGTAGCTTTCCGAGCGGCCCGCAGGGCCGCTCGAGAGGGAATCTTAAAACAGATCGAAAAGGCGTATCCTCTTCTATGAGAAGCGACCCCGAAAACCCCCCCGGGCGCTCTTAAAGTGCCCGAAATTTTCAAACGAAAATCGCGAAAATGACGTTTTTCGCGAAATCGCCTAAAGTGCCCCGGAAAAAAGGAAATAGGCTCCGAAGCCGAAACGCCCAGCGTACCGGACTCGCCACATATTCCGAGAGCGAGGACGTCCGGTTTCCTTAGAACCCATTAGAATTCCGGAGCCCCCCTATTTCTAGGCTAAAATTTCGTAAGTAAAACGGCAATTTTTAGTTTCGCCAGCCCCGCGAAACGTCAAAATCACCCATGATGCTTTCGCTCAGTGCGGGCGCTACAAGAATCTAAACGCATTTTCGGCGGTAGAAAATGAAACTTGAGGAAATTCCCCATCTCTGGGTACCAATTTTCATATCCAAGTAGCGAGATAAGGCCGCGAATTCTTCATTCCAAATTCGGCAATTTTTACGGTAAAATGAGGCAAAATGTTACAATTTCTCTTACGATTCCGATGATAACCGAACGCGAGCTCCAAATTTGAAAATACGGCGTCAATTTTTCGCTCGATATGGGCGGTGGAAGATTTTTCAGGCCTTCCAAGTGCTCGATTAAGAATCTACAGGAGATTCCGAATCTCTAGAGACCACATACGGTTCACGAATCCAAAGAAAAACACCTCAAATATGCGTTTCAAAATCGGCATTTTCCAGTCCATTTTCGCGCGAATTCATTGCCCTCTCCGAACTCCGACCCAACTTATGATACTCTATGTTAAAATCCGACACACTTAGTTTATTCAGGGAAAAACGGCTATGCACTCTGTTCATGAATACACGTTCAGACCTTTTTCGAATAATTTTTATTTTACCTTTGTAAAATTGATGGAGTTGAAACGATATTCTTTGGGTTTATTTTTTATGGAAAAATTATTTTCGATTCATATACAGGCTGTGCATATTGGAAGCACTGACTTTCACCAGAGTCTTTCTTCGAGAGTTTTTCCTTCTGCATTTTTTATGGAAAAAGCACCCACTGCGAATCGATTATATAGTGGGTGTCCTACATATGCAAGTGTTCATGTTTTTTCGCGTATCGGATCTAATTTCGATAAAATGTCATACAGGGTGTGCGAATTACAATGAATTTGCGATCATGTGATATACGGGGTGTGCAATTTACAAGTAACGAAGACAGTCGCTAATCGCTGGGTCTATCGTATCAAACGAGATGCAGATGGAAAGATTGGTCGTTACAAAGCTCGTCTTGTTGCTAAGGGTTATAGTCAACGACAAGGTATTGATTATAACGAAACTTTCAGTCCTGTAGCTCGTTTTGATACAATCAGAGCAATTCTGAGTGTTGCTGCCAAGGAACGTCTGAAGTTGGCCCAGTTTGATGTCAAGACAGCATTTCTGAATGGTGTTCTGACCGAAGAAATCTATATGGATCAACCTGAGGGTTTTGAAGACGGTTCTGGTCGTGTGTGCAAACTGGTTAGGAGTCTCTATGGATTGAAGCAATCACCAAGGTGCTGGAACAATCGATTCAAGGAGATCCTGATGAAGTTTGGCCTTGTCGAGAGCGAAGCTGATCCGTGTCTGTTCTTTTGTATATCTGGTGAAGATAAACTGATCGTTGTTTTGTACGTGGACGATGGCTTGGTTGCTGCAACAGAGAGAGTATGATTCAAGAGTTCCTGAGGAAGCTGGAGATGGAGTTCAAGATTACCCATGAACCACTTGGCTGTTTTTGAATATGCTCATCGAACGAGAGGAAGATGGTTCAATTCGATTGAGTCAGAAGGTGTATGCGGAAAGTCTTCTTCAGAAGTTCAACATGGCAGAAGCCAATGCTGTCTCGACGCCCATCGACAAGTACGTGCAGCTGGAAGAGAAAACTGGTTTGAGAACATCGGCACCTTACCGTGAAGTTGTAGGATGTTTGATGTACTTAGCTGTGGCTACTCGTCCTGACATCTCGTTTGCTATTAGCTATGCGTCGCAGTTCTTGGAAAATCCGGAAGAAGTTCACTGGTTGATGGTCAAGAGAATCCTAAGGTACATTAGAGGGTCTAGTTCTGTAGGTATCAAGTACGAGGCTGGTTCTGGAGGAAGTGTCTTGAAGGCGTACAGCGATGCAGATTATGCTGGTCAATCTGATACACGTCGGTCGGTCAGTGGAATTGTTTTCATGCACAGTGGAGGGCCGATATCTTGGGCTAGTAGACGTCAAGAGTGTGTGTCTTTATCTACTACTGAAGCTGAGTATGTTGCTGCCAGTGAAGCTGCCAGGAATCGGTTTGGTTGTCTCGACTGTTTGCAGAAGTTTCTCCCTAGATGACATTCCTATTCTCTATGTGGACAACCAAAGTGCAATCAAGTTGTCGAAAAACCATGAGTTCCACAAGAGGACTAAACACATCGAAGTGAGGTATCATTTCATTCGGAAGGAATTGCAAGATGGAAGGTTGAACATCCAACATGTTTCCGGTGATCAACAACTTGCTGATATCTGACGAAGCCGCTGCCTCGGCTGAGATTTGCTGAATTACGTTCTTCTATCGGAATGATCTAAATGTTTTTGAATCTACGTAAACGTCATTTATAAAAAAAAAAAAAAAATTATTAATAATCAAAATATCTAATGTTTTAGAGGAAGTATTGATGTAAAACTATGATATTTGATTATAAACTATGTTCCATTAACCTAATGACATATACTGTCTTTAGTCACTTTTCTGATTTCTGTCAATTAAATTCAGTCAATAAATGTTGTGGTGATACGTTGTCTAATTAAAGCATATTATTGAGTAAAAACTATAATAATAACAAAATAATATGCACCGGAACCAAGCCAGGCGAAACAGCATTGCATGGAGGGAAGAGAAAAAGATGGATATATCTGGGAAAAATTCAAGGAAAAACGTGGAAAATTACGTTAAACAAGCAAAAGAAATTAATGGTCTGCACTTAGAGTAACTTGATACGAATGGTGAGAATTCGGCTTTCACAATTGGTGTAACAGATGAAAAGGGACTATAAGTCAATTTGTGATGAGGCATTTTGGCCTGAAGGAGTTGTGGTTAGGGATTTTAGTTTTAGAAATTTTTTTTTTTGGAGAAGGGCAACCTAAAAACGTAAGACATATCTCTAATTGCAATTCTCATATATTTAAAATAACACATATTGGGTTTTCCAATGGGGACTTGACAACTTTGAATTTTATTTGTGAATGCACTGTTAGACCGATCATCGAACTGTCAACGTCAATTCATTCAGTAAAGTGAACATTTTCATCAAGGTGAACTAAGGTGCACGAACGAACAATTAACTCCAATTTTCGGTCGTAATTCGTGCCCAAGTAGAGAAGCAATCACAAGTTTGGTGCAAAAATTAGGGTCTATCTATTCGTTGTTGCGCCAGTGAGACAAAGGACCTGGTCGCAATAACGAAAACATCGCTGCCGTTCGGGCCGACAACCCAAATTAGTCGATTCCACTGCGTTTTCAAGACTTAGGCATCCGTCAGACCACTCTATGGCGAATTTTGCGTAAGGATCTTGGTTTACACCCGTACAACATCAAGGTGAATCAAGAATTGAAGCCGTTGGACAATATGAAGCGACGTACGTTCTCCGCCACGATCATGATTTTCATCGAGAAATCATCTTTAGTGATGAAGCTCATTTTTGGCTCAATGGCTTTGTCAATAAGCAAAATATGCGTTATTGGACAGGCAGCAATCCACACGCGATTCACGAGACTCAATTGCATCCCCAAAAAATCACGGTTTGGTGCGGTTTCACGCCGGCGGCATCATTGGACCGTATGTTTGCGTTGATGCCAACATTCGTCACGTTACGGTCAATGACCATCGCTACCGCGCCATGATAACGAATTTTTTTTAGCCCCAATTGCCAGGAATGGACTTGGCCAACAGGTGGTTTCAACTGGACGGTGCCACTAGCCACACAGAACACGTAACGGCGCCGTCGATTGGCCGCTTCGTTCGTGCGATTTGACGCCTCTGGACTATTTTCTCTGGGGCTACGTCAATTAACTGTGGTCTATGCCAACAAGCCGACGTTGCAACAGCTTAGAACATCATTGAACGCGAAATAGCGGCCGTTTCGGCTGAAATGTGTGGCTGAGTAATCGAAAATTGGGTCCAAAGAATTGACCGCTGCGAACGGGCTCGTGGTGACCATATGAACGAAGTCGAGCTCCATCCATAAATGTTATGTTTGTACTTCAAGTCAATAATAAAGTTTTTGAAATATCTCAAATGGTTTGTGTTTTGTTTAGATTCAAAGTTGTCAAGTCCCTATTGGAAAACTCTTTATTATATCTAATAATGTAACTACACTGCTCAACAATTGATAGGGATCACTTACTTTTTCTAAATTTATTTCGAAATATTCGCTTCAAGATTATGAATTTAGTCAGATATCAGAGTATTTTCAGTTGATAATATGGTTCACTTGAGAAAAAATGAAAAAATGGAAAATTGGAGAGAGAAAAAAGACTTTATTAGGAACACTCAAAATGCTGTGTTTGAATAACATAAAAATTTTATGAGCTATAGCCTATATTTTATAGCCTACGAGGCATACTTTCAATCAAACGATTTATAAAATTTCGGGGCAAATTCGTCCAAATATTCCGTAAAGCGTTAGAAAGGTCCTCCGGGTTATTGATCGGTTGTTCTAAGGTTGACAATTGTCTAGACATCTCAGTCCAGACATGTTCGATGCAATTCATGTCTGGAGAGCTAGCTGGCCAGTCCATCCTATCAATAGCATGAGTTTCTAGGGGCTTCATTAACCAGACGACTACGGTGTGGACGGGCATTATCGTCAATTAAAATGAAATTCTCGCCCAAGGCAGCCGCAAACGGAACAATTATGGGTTCAATAATCATATCGTGATATCTCTGGCTGGTCATTGTGGTGTTCTGCAGAACAACCAACTCTGTGCGTTGGTTCAAACAAATGCCTCCCCATACACATATAGAACCTCCGCCAAAAGCTGTTGTGGGTACCATAAACTGTTCTGCATACCTTCGACCTCTTTCCCTCCAAGAAATAATACGTCCATCGGAGTTGACCAAACGAAATCTAGACTCATCCGTAAATAAACATCGGCTCCAATCTTCAATTGTCCAATTGCGGTGCTCCTCAGCCCATTGCCGTCGATGAACCCGGTGTTCCCTATTCAAACAGGGATGTTGTACCCTCCTACGTGCTCTCAAACTACGAACATGTAGTCGTCGTCTTACAGTCTGGTTCGAAATTAGAACTCCTGTTGCAACTCTCAGTGATCTATTGAGCCGCGACGCCGGGTAAGTGGGATTTCTCCTAGCATTGAGGATCAAAGACGATCTTGGGCAGCTGTTGTACTGCGCTGCCGACCTCCCTCATGAACATAAGCTACTGAGTCGTTTTGGATGAACATATTCCAAGCCCGACTCACGACACTGCGAAACATTCAACCGCCCGGAACCCTTCCCGCTGGGACAAACCTTCCTGTATCCACCGTATGATTTGGTCCTGTTGCACAGGAGCCAAACGTCTTCTCGGCGTGACGAATAAGCTGATATTGTTCTCATATTTTCAATTATTGTCACCCTATGTGTTAAACGAGAGAAAAAAAAAGATTTAATAACAAATAACACATTGCTTTTCACTCCACCTGTAACAGCCTACAGATAATAATCGATTATTGAACAAGAGCCGATGAAGTGAGAAACATTTGATATAATCAACTCAAAACATCTTAATTTTTCCTTAGAGAACATATAAAGTACAGATATTCACGAGATAACTTGAAAAAATACAAATGAAGAGAAGTTCATAAGTGATCCTAGAAATTGTTGATCAGTGTAAAATAACACATACAGAAGATTGTGGTAGGCTAATAAAGTATTTGAATGCGCCCTTCTTTGTTTTTGAGGTCGAAATAACCGAAATTATGCATGTGGTTGGACAGTTAAAGAATTCCCTATCTTCGGGATATGATGAAATACCTAGTTATGCCTTGAGGAAGGTTATTCACTTGATTGTTGGGCACTGAAATACATTATGAATAAGGCCTTTATAACTGGTGTGTTTCCGTCTACACTTAAAGTTTCAATTGTATCACCTTTATATAAATCGTGTCCTGTTGAGGATCTTGGCAACTACAGACCGATTAATTTATCAACAGCCTTTTCGAAAATATTTGAAAAGATTTTGGCCAATAGACGTGTTAAGTTTTTCAGAAAACACAAGATTTTCTGCTCTGCCCAACATGGATATATGAATATAAAAAGCACAACTGCAGTGTTTGAGTTAACTCAGAGGGTCATAAAAGTCTTGGAGACAGGCAATATTCCAGTTGCATTATTTCTTGATTTATCTAAGGTGTTCAATTGTGTTAATCATGAGGTACTATTGAGAAAATTCTATGCATATAGAGTTCGAGACAACCAACTCAAGTTAATTCAAGCTTATCTTAAGGGCCCAAATCAAAAATTACATATTGATGTCGATACCAATATTTTCATTTCTGAAGAAAAAGAAATCATCTGTGGAGTACCACAGGGTAGAATTTTAGGTCCGTTGTTATTCATTATCTATATCAATGATCTACCATATGAAATCAGTCAAAGGTTGAATATGATTCTCTATGTTGACGACACCAACATATTGAAAATTCTAGATGATATTATTAAATTAATGGAGGATTTGAACAATTCATTTGTCGATGTGAAAGACTGGTGTTTTAAGAATAACTTGAAACTAAATACTGATAAAGCAGAATGTGTAATGTTTCAAAACTCTAGATCAAAAATTGAATCACCAAATAGTATATTATTGGAGGATACTAGTGTAGATATTACTAGTTCAACTGAATATTTAGGTATATATGTTGACAGCGAGTTGAAATGGAAAAATCATGTGGATTATTTGAACAAAAAATTAAAATCTTCGTTGTACGCAATTAATATTTTTAAAAAGTCTGTAGATATTCCGACATTGAGAGATGTATATTTTGAATGTTTTCAATCCAATTTATGGTATTGTGTGCTGGGGAAACAGTTCATTTTCATCTAGCTTTTCTATAAAAAAAATTATTATAAGATTTATATTTTCTATGAAATACAGGCAAACATGCAGGGGTGTTTTTAGTTTCCATAAGATACATACTCTAACTGGAGTATACATTTATAATTGCATAAAGTATCTAATACAACATAAAGAGTGGTTTGAAAAGTTTAAGAATAATAATAATCCAATACATTCTTTAAACGTTACCCACAATAATGCAATGTATATGTGAATAAAGTTATAAAATGTTTTATCGAAGCAATTTCGTGCTGTAAATAGCAGAATTTCATTTATTAAGAAATTAAACGAAATTATTATAAAGTGTGAACCATATAATGTGGAAGAATTCTTTTATTTCTGTAAGAGGGCAGGGTGTGTAATTCCCAAAGGAATGCTTTTGTTTGACATTTATTCTTATACAATTTTTTTGTCCTATGAATTGAATAAAGGTTATTATTATTGTTAATTCCATAAGACCACCATCAATTGAGTTGCCAGAAGTTTGGAGGCCCGTTGCTCGAAGTAACAGTACATATTTGACATAGTTTTCAAATTTCTGTCAATTTTCAAATATTGTCAGCTTTTTAAAATCAATTCCTTGCTATGAAAGCGACAGAAGATGTCTGTCGAAAGTTTCGTAGCAGTAACAATGGTAATAGCCCTTCTTATTATTCTACACTATGAAGGAAGCCAAAATCATCAAGAACTTAACACTCCATCATCAGAATATAGCGTTCGTAGCAATAAAGCGAGTTGCAGCATTATGATGTTTCACTTTCTGAGATAATACTTCAGTGATTACAACACATTCACCGTCAGCACTTACAAAGACACTATTCAAAATAATGTTTTTGCGCGTTCTCGGTATTCCCCATTTAATTTACGCTGATTGCCAGGAATTCACACTCATCTGCCCACAAGAAAGGTCGGCTGGATTGAAATAAAACCACTGGCGTTCTAATTCGCTTCATGTAGACCCTCCGTATAGGGGAGTGTAAAAATTACCACGCCTCATATATTTCTCATTCTGCCAGTTCATCTTATTCTCATTCACACTAGGTGAGTTTTTCATGAGCCACAAGGAGAAAAAAAGTGTTGTTTCATGTCTGAAAGCGGAAACTGTGTTAATTCAATTATATCGGGCATCTTTAGGCAGGTGGTAGTGCCAATGGTTATACACCCACTCGTTGGTTCATGCAGGCATCCCATAATTGAATATATACCGCGAGCTCTCCAAGTTCAATCAGCCTTGTAATGCAGTTAGAGGTTGGAAGAGTGAACAGATCGTTCGAATATTCAGCAATCGGGCAGCCAACTTCAACTTTCTACACACCGTTTATGGAACTCGATAATGAAGGTTTCAGTAAGAAGAACACTCAAAAGGTTCAACGAGAGTTCATGTTGAACTGCATTTTGAATTTATCCCAATCATTGTTTTTGGTACAAACCGTTCTCTCTTCAAAACTGCATCGAATTATCATCATCATCCAATAAACGTATGCAGTACACGATTGTTTTGTACGTCCATCATGAAACATACACTCATTGGATTTCCTAAACGTAGATTCAACTAGGATTAATCCACATTATTTGAACGTTTGAAAGCCATTGTTAACTGACTCTACATACGAGAAACCTTTCTTCAACTTGTGAGCCACTGTTTTTGGATTCTTATACATTTTGTTTAACGCACCAAACATTCTACACAACTTTTCGATCTGTCTAGAATACACAAATCATAAGTTGCTCTTTATATTTTGATGAAGGTATGTGAACGCTTTCAATATTTCCTTCATAATATATATCTTTCGATAGTATATTTATCGTTCAATTGGAAAGAATGAAAAAAGTTATTATTTTATACAGGGTGAGTCTTTGACCACTGCGTTAATTTTAACCATAGGTTCTTAAGCTCAAAAGAAACACTTTTTTCCCATACCGTTTTTCCATATTCAACTGCGTTAAAAAGTTATATGCATTTTAAGTTTTCACATTGGGCAAATACCTCTCTGTAGTCCAGTTTAGTTTGAATGATAATAACGTTTCCCAGCATGCACTGTTGAATCTGAATTGTTCAAAAACATTATTTTCCCTCTAAGACCGGTCCTACATTGGAAGCGGAATTTCTCCAGACCAGACAGTCTGGAGGGTCTGGACGGGTCTGGATACCGTTTTATAATGTTTTGAAATTGCTACTCTTTTTGTCAATAAAAACACGAAACCTTCCATAAGATAACATATTTTCTAATCATCTTACCATTTTCCCACAACTCAGATGGGTATTGAGTTTGAAAATTAATCCACACAGTGTCATATGCCGAAGATAAATCAATGCAGCAGCTACTGTTTTTAACCTATCATTGAAGCCTGATCCTATGAAAGTTGTAAGGCTGAGAATCTGATCTGAACAATTTCACAATGAAAGTCTTTTTCGAGTTCATCATATTAGCTTCATTCGGGTTCGTATTTTCCTGACGGTTCTAGGACAGTCCTCAGGGTGCGCAGAACTGATGCGTAATAGCTGAGGATTTTTGATCATTTTGGACCATTCTTGGACAGTCAGAAAATTATCAGAGAAATGCAGAACCCGAACAGCAAAATGAGGATTGAAAATGGAGAGAGATAGGTACAGTTTTAGAGGTTTTTTGTTTAATTGCGCCTGCTAGACAATAACTTTCAAGCACTTGGTTGTTTTTTCATTTGTGTTTACGAATATTCGTCAGAAATGTTTGACAAATAATATCTTGTATGAAGGTAATGAGTGATGTTTCTGTAATAAGCTGTATTAATACGTTAATTATATTGTTTCCAGGCTTTCACTTACTGTGTGAATAAATAAGAGAAGCATTAAGAATAAGAGAGAAAACTAATTGTGGTTGGGAGTCGAGTTTTATTTTGGAGTTCTTAATCTTACAATCCATAAAAATGAATGACTAAATAAGATGGAAAGAAGAATTATTTGTTCCTAGATGTTTAGAGAATATAAGACTAGGTGATATTTTCTTCCCCATTAAATGGAAAATTAATACAATGGGTATTAGAAAGAATAGTGGCCAATTATCCTTATTGCTTACTTCAGGATAAACATCGGTATAACCTGCAACAAAATGGATATTCTCTTGTGGAGTGTACAGAAAAATATGCAGAGAGGTTGAACAGTTACTCAAAATTCATAATGCCAAAATATCGCCAAGTGTATCCATGTGTAAAATCTAGTCATTGTACTCCGTAGTGCTACTTTTGCAATAATCAAACCTTTCAATTTTTTTCAGAGCTGTTTTTTGTAAGATATTGGAACTTATTAAAAACAATGAAATAATGATTGCAAAGTATATTTCAGCAAATCAATTTTGATATTAAAAATAGTAGACAGCATGTATAGCAATATTTGTGTTTATGTTTGTGATTCTATTTAATCAACTGATTTAAAAGTTTCAAATGCTCTTTTTTTAATACATTATAACATAATTTTGATTTGTCATATTTGCAGTTTCAGGATTGTCGATGCCTAAAATATGTTTATTGAGGTATACCTAATTTTCAAGAATTGGATTCAAAACGAAAGAATGTTTATTTCAATCGACAAAAGTATTGAAGGTTGACAATCATAGTAAATTGGGTGAAGATATCTCAACATATAATGTATGTTGAAAGAACTCATTTCAACCCTGAAATCTGTTTGATAAATTACACAAGGGATCGAACACTAATGTAATGGATTTTGAAGAAACTGGTTGTTTGTATTTATTAGATGTAAATAATTGGTATATCAAGCTGGTAAAGGGGTTGTGTTTGATCATCTGTAAAGTTATTAGCTTTTCATGTGAGTGTTTCACCTTGTCCAGACCTATGGGGAGTGCTGAAATTAATTATTCAAATTCTTTTTTGTATATGTATGTGTTTATATGAATCTGTTATCTGTTTGGCATCAGTGCTTCAAATCAAGCATTGCTCTACAGTTTATGTATCGGAAGAAAAATTCTTGTTTATTCTGATAGTTTCTTGGTGCCTTATATAAGAAAAATTGTTTATAGAACTAATATCTGTTTTGGCATGGGTACACTAGTGATCTATCATCACAGAGTTGGTTTTCTTTGAAACTCAGATATGTGTTGTTAAAAATTCAGTCGAGCTGATACTGAATCTATATTTCCTAGAATTAATTTTTTATTGTGAATATTAGTCTATACATAATTGTGCTCTTTTTGATAAAGAATCAATGAATAATTTTGCATTGTATTCAGCCTCATGAAATCAGTTCATTGGATTTATGTATTTCAAGGTGAATCTCGTGACATTTTAATTTGTTGTATTACCCATAAATAAAAAAGCTTCTTCATCTTTGCAGGAAATCTTATTTCATACCCACTATATCAAATCAATTTATACCTAAAATCTAAATTAATTCAATGATGTGATAATAACTAGTTATACAGATCTGAACCTGAAAATATTTCCAAAATATTATTGAACGCAAAGTAAAATTGGTAAATCAGTTAACCATAGGTAAGGGATTGCTCTGAATTCTGAAGTAGTTTATACTATCAATAATATCCATGTGTTAATGCAACCACTGTCTGAATATGGGTGATGCAACAAAGCACAGAAACTAGATCTATCGAAATTTTTTGTTTGATACAGATTCACTGTTCAGTATTTATCAGGTGGGATTATATATATTTTGAGAATTTTAATAATGATTAGTAATTTGAATTGCGCTATTATAGTACTCAACTGTTTCTTCATCTTTGCAGAAATCTCATTTCATACCCACTATATCAAATCAATTTATACCTGAAATCTAAATTAATTCAATGATGTGATAATAACTAGTTATGCAGATCTGAACCTGAAAATATTTCCAAAACATTATTGAACGCAAAGTAAAATTGGTAAATCAGTTAACCGTACAATTTACCTATATAGGTAAGGGAATGCTCTGAATTCTGAAGTAGTTAATATTTCAGTTTATACTATCAATAATATTCATGTGTTAATGCAACCACTGTCTGAATATGGGTGATGCAACAAAGCACAGAAACTAGATCTATCGAAATGTTTTGTTTGATACAGATTCACTGTTCAGTATTAATCAGGTGGGATTATATATATATTTTGAGATTTTTAATAATGATAAGTAATTTGAATTTGAATTGCGCTATTATAGTACTCAACTGTTTCAAACAACATTAAATTTTTGGTTTGTGTATGAAAATTTGATAAAACATTATTCTAACTATGGAAAACAATTTCATGCAGAAAAAGCTCTCAAACAGATAAAGTTCGCTAAGAATTTCATTGATAATCAGGTTGCTGATAAATAAACTGAGATTCTCATTTCGTTTCATCAAAAATTTGAATTTTTTAATATACCTAAATACATGCGCATTACCTTTTTGAATATAATAGTTTCAAATTGTTAATTTAAAAGGAGCTTTTAATGCAATTGGTAGTAAACTTTGATGTAAAGGAAATCTTGATTTATTTCACGTCTAAAATTACGAATTTACCACAAATTGCGTTTTCAAGTGATCGTTGTTTAAGAGTTGGTAGGATTTGTAGTCCGCAAAATAGCCTGAAATGATACTTGCTCTCGAGTAGGTACCGATTTTGACTGTAATGGAACTGTACTGGGATTGTACTGAAAAAACCCGAACAGCGAATAAATTTGAAAATTTGGTCCAAAGTTTGTCAGAGAAAAACCCGAACAAGTTGAATTTGGCAAAATGCGCAAACTCGTAGGACTATTTGAATCGGTTACAGCAGAAAATTTCAATTTAATTCTCCTGATCATATAAGCCATAAATTGAAAGAGGAGCAAATAGATTAATGAATAGGTCAATAATGAATCATAATGCACATTTTCAATATTGCCGATTTGTTGACGAGAGCTGAAAAAACTCCTTTCAATAAAGCTATTTTTCACATACCTACTTAAAAATAGTTAAGGAATTCGAAAAGATTATTTACAAAACTTGAATCATTGTAATAAATAAAGTTGTACTAGTTCTTGCAATTTGAATTGGACAACTCAAGGAAATAAAGAAAGAAAACTCATAATCCTGCCCCTGAAAACCCTCTATAATATTAATTTATTATCATTTAACTTAATACCAATTTATGCATGATTTGAAACCATCTATGTTTAGATTTGTTTATATCTGTTAACGGATGCAGATAAAATTCAAACATTTCAAATTACGAAAGAAATTGGTTAACTCCTCCCTCCTAAGGCCGTTCTATGGCAAAATCCTAAAATGGTCCTCAGGATAGTCCCAGAACCGTCAGAAAATAATCAGAAAAAATCCTGATATAAGCCGAACATCGGACTACTCGGTTCGAAATTAGTCAAAGAAAACCCGAATACCGAACACTGAAATGCGCATGATTCTGATGGTTCTGGAACAGTCAGAATGTGAACCCGAATGAAGCTATTGAGTATTGTTGATGTTGGATACACCCTTATTTATATGGTATAACGAGGGCAGGTAAAGAAAGCCATTCAATAATACCAAGGCATTACAACACATTTAATCCAAGATTTTATTTTTTAGTCACATAGTTTCAAAATATTCATTGATTTTTGGGGATTGATCCAATGACTGTCAGGAAAAATGAGTGTCAGCAACCGATTTGAAGATCGCAGACGCAACCAAGGATTTCATCTGTTGTTTTTTTTTTTCTAGTGAAATATTTTATCAATCAAAGAATTTCGGTTTTAATGGTCTGATTTATATCTGTTGGTTCAGGTTGACTTTCCACAGATATAAATCAGACCATTGAAACTCATATTTCTTATGTAAAAAGGTTTGTCGGAGAAAATGAGAAGAATTGGAAATAGATACAACATAACGACTGCATTCAAAATTCAAGACACTATCAGAGCTAAACTTACAAAAGTTAAGCCTAATAATGAGACACAAAGGACGAAGAACTGCATATATGAATTACCTTGCGAGTGCGGAAGATCTTACATCGGAGAAACTAAACGCCTTCTGAATGTACGAATAAAAGAACATCAGAAGCTTCTACAAATCCAGGTTGGTCCAACATGCTGTAGAAGAGAATCATCGTATAAAGTGGGATGAAGCATCAATAATATCCAAAGAAGAAAAACTTGCAAGAAGAAAAATCAAAGAGTCAGCATTTATGAAAATAACACCTGATTCCATAAGTGCTCCATCTATAGATCTGCCAGAAGTTTGGACGCCGATAGTTCGATCCAACTTAAAAAGATTATCATATCACAGATGAGTATATAGCATCGTTCATTTTCTTTCATGACTTCTGTCAATATTGAACAAAACTTATTTCATTGTATGGAAGCTAATGGTGAACAATTTGAATAATTGATGTGAGTTTTCGATAAATTATTTACTTTACTTTGAAAAGTCTTATTTCTTAGAGCAATACTTCAAATCGTTCTGATACCGTACAGTTGGAGAATGATTCCAAATTAATTTAAGTGATAAAAATAACTAACGCATGAATATTTCGAGAACTAATGCATAAAATGAAAAAACAATTACTGTGCTGAAGTCAGTATAAAAATACTTTGCATTGAGATTTCACTTACCCCATCTTCCCTATTCAAAAATTGGGGGTGGGGGTTGTAGCAGCAAGGGTTGAAGCGCTATGCGTCCGTAATCTACATCTTAAGTTGTCCCCCTCGAAACAGAAATCGACCTGTCCGAGCATTTCTATTGAAAAAATTTATTTCGTCTGTAATCTCGTCTGTTTCGTTTTCAAATGGCCACCCTGTATATATGTATATATTCTTTTGAACGAGTACTGACTCCTGCGGAAAAGATTTCATTTTCTACTCACATAGTTTCAAAATATTCATTGATTTTTGTGGATTGTTCCAGTGACTGTCAGGAAAAATAATGGTCAGCAACCGATTGAAAGATCGCAGATGCAACCAAGGATTTCATTGGTTTTTTTTTTTATAATAAAAATATTTAATCAATATTGAGAATTCAGGAATGTATGTTTAATAACCAGCCTTTTTTTGTCAGGAAATAATTGTTCACATTCTCAAAATATCCACTGGCTCAGAACAATTGATGTCACCAAAAATCATCCTTTATCTTAACTTTGTTAATCTAACATAAAAAAAATTGCATGAAGAAAAATGATCTCCTATACCTTCAATGCGAAATAGCATCACTATTTATTTAAAATATTCCAAAGTTTATTAAATGAAAAAGAAAGATTTTCATTTCTTTAGTCCCAAGAAAATTCCATGATATATACGATAAAAGTTAAGCCATTATGAAAGTAAAGTGCTGCTTAGAACACAGCATTTTGATTTTCGAACAAAAGCAATCCAGAAATATTTTGAATCACGGTTGATTCAATAATTAAAATCAACGTATTCTTCACACTCGAAATGAACCTTTGATATATGAGGCATTTTAGTGTAAACATCAACGTTAAGAACTCATATCCCATCTTAAATCTTTAATTCGACTCTTAATCATCTTTCCATAGAGTCTAATAATTGAGTTGGTGACACTAAGCTGTCTGTGATTCTTGTAATTTTGTAAACATTGCTGATGTATGCTGTTTTTCAATCTGACGGTAGTTCTTTACCTCTCAAATAAATCGAAGGTATATGCCAACAAATGAAATAATATATCGGGTGTTTAATCAATTCTATGAAACTACTTTCATATATATGCTATGTAAAACTGACATCATCAATATCATCCACAATAACCCTTAATGATCACAACGAATATTTTGCTTGGATTGTAACTGTAGACTTAGATTCTCTTAGCATTTGATCAATTTTTTTTAATCATTAGAACTAGTTTAACTTTGTGTATTATCACTATTACAATATCGATATTTGAGGCTACAAAAATCGAAAATGCACAAAGGCTTGATCGTGGAGGGATCGCATATCCGAGTAAAATTATGGGACAGTCAGAATTTTTCAACAATTCATCGGCTGTCCGGCACATTTCCAGTGTATAGCTGCTCCTTCTGGCGCAATTAATTTCGATAAGTGAAACGACGTTCCCGGATCCACCCCTTCGCTGTCTAGAGATCCTATTAATTTCAGAAAATTTCGACATTTTTCAAGTCCACTTTAAAAATGGCATCGAGCTTATCTGAACAAGAAATCAACGAAAAAGAAATGATTCACCTCCATCGTTTTTAAGTATCATGATTTCAAAAACAAGGGTGAAACATTGCGGAGACATAATGAAAAAATGGCTTTGTGGATATTATCGCAGGAATATGTTTTGCCTGATAGAAGGTTTAGAGGTGGGGAATTCTGTATGTGATGACCTCTATTAGTAATCCAAAAAATAATAGTATATTTGGAATCTGCATCATACAAAATTCCCGCATATCATATTTTGTTCAATTCCCACAAAAACTAAAATAAAAATAAATAAACTTCAACACCCTGTATTTCTTAAAGGAAGCAGTTTCGGATATATATTCATAGAACCTTTTTTTTTCATATTTTATGGCCTTAATCGCGTGACGCTATGCATTGTATGTTTTTGTGTCCGGAAAAATGCGGGAGATCTCTAGGATTTAGATAGAACATTAAAAAATAAGATAACAAGTTCCCGTTAATTTTTTTCCTAGCGGCCCTCCCTACGGAGATACGGCCTCGTAAAGGACGCCAATCAACCGCCAAGTAATCAATTTTTCTTGAATAACTTTCGGAATACTTAATATAATTTAATGAAAATTTAATACGATAAACAGTAGTGAGGATCTCTTAGAATACTGCCTTTAAAACATAATTAGCATGTTCAGTTTATCAGGGGCGGACTAGGTTATACATTTTTAACACTCTGTATGATAAGGAGCTAAAAAAATAAATATAATTACTTTGAACATTTAGGTAAAGAAAAAGTACTCTCGTTCATTTTCGATTAAATCAACCGTTTTCGAGAAAAAATTAAAACAATTAATGTTTTAAATCTATTAAAAAGAAATTGTTATCTATATTAACAAACGCACTGTTTTTACAAACGTTACTATGGTACTTATGAAATAAATAAATATCTTGCATTGATATAATATTTAAAATTTTGTTCACACGTTGATGATTTATTGAAGTTTGAATATCTTGGTAAATTTATTTGAAAATGGGATACACATTTAGAGAGTATGCAGATATAAATTTTAATAATAATAATTATAATAGTTCATTGATCCTTTTAGACATAACAAGGTATGTATAGGACAAGTCACAGTTGGAAGTTACTTCAGATATTATCAAAATTATCGTGAAAGTACTCATTAACACTATAATAACACTTTTGCAGTAGTATCTGCTTAACAACTTTCTTAAAATTAATTAAATTAAGAGACTTAATATTACGTGGTTGAATATTTTAATGCATTGATACTTAGGTGATATTTCAAACTTGGTTGACCCATGTTTCGGTATTGACAATATGACATCATTTCTAGTATTATAGGAATGGAAGCTAGAAAAATTTACCAGATTATTCTGATTTTCCTTAACAAAAATCAAACACCTACAAATGAAAATAGAAGTCAGTGGCAATATTCTATTTGCCAAAAAGACTGGTCTACAAGAGGATCGAGGTGCAATATTATATATCAAACGCAAAATTTTTTTTTGAAGAATAAAAACTCAATTTGCAACTTTCGAATGCCTCCATAATAAGATATTATATGTTCGGTGACTAGAAACCAAACTGTAGTAGACATTCATAAGTGAATGCAAGGGAAGTAAAAATCTTATATAAGATAATGAGAACTATACAGTTTTTTACATACTGCATCTATGTGTGCATCCCATTTTAGATGCCTATCGATATTTATGCAAGAAATTTTATGACGTCCTCTGATGAGATTACAGAATCTGACTAACGAGCCACAAGAGCAGTGACATTGTCAGAAATTGAAAAAATAAATACATTCGGTCTTATTAATATTGAACAAGATGGGCATTTGCATCACGCCAATCAACAAAGCTCTAGATCAATAAGTCACATAACCTTTGCAGCTCATCCAAGGTATCCGCAGCAACTGCCAAATTGAAATCATCGGCAAACAAGATAGCTCGAAGTACATTGGATAGCTGGTTACGAGAATGAATAATTTCCTCAAATTCTCCGGAAGGTCGTTGATACACAACAGAAATAAAAGTGGTCCCAGCACAGAGCCTCTGCAGTACTCCCAGTTTCAGACTATGTGTACTTGACGATGCATCACGAACCATAACAGATGCAACTCTCCCTTCAAGATAACTTTTAATCCACTCCCCCGACTCCCAAATTATAGCAACTGTCAAGTATAAATTGAAAGGAGACACTGTAAAATGCTTTAGACAAAAAATAATCCCGCTACATGGGAACCATTGTCAAGACAATCGTAAATAAATTCAACAAATTGAGCGACCTGATATGAAACCGTGCTGTGAAGTAGTAAGCAATTTAAATTTATCCATGAATCTGATAATCCTATTGAACACTAGCCGAATCAAATACCTTAGAAAACCAATTGAGGATTGAGATAATTACTAACATCATATACATTATGTACAGTCTTGCATCTTGCAATGCTTATGAAGCAAGAAGGTCCTAATCACTATATTCCAAATGAGAAAACTTTTCAGCGATTTGACCAACGTTTTTTGGAAGTATTGGGAAGACAAGTATTGATGCTGGTGCGAAAGGAACAGTACGGAATGTTCCGAAATTGATCGCCTAAGATTAATAAATAATAATATAATATAGCGTGTTTTCCTGTGACAGATACTTTTTTATCTGGAGCACTTATTCCGATAATATTAATAGAAACTAAATTATAAGCAAAATTTGCAATTAAAAATTCCTTCGAACTAACAAAAATGAAAAATATCAAATTATCTGATGACACATTCCACCAAATGAAACTATATTACTTGTAAAAAATTCATTAATTGAATCAAACACAAACTCCGTCAAGATAAATGATATTCTGAATTGGCCCGTAATTTGCCTCGAACAAAATTTTCAATTTTCAATTCAATAATAATATATATAATTCTGAAGAAGGTTTAATTATGGGAAATCCACTTAGCCCGATCCTTGCAGAAATACACTGCTCAACAATTGATAGGGATCACTTACTTTTTCTAATGTTTTGAAATATTGGCTCCAAGATTATAAATTTAGTCAGATATCAGAGTATTTTCAGTTGATGATATGGATCACTTGAGAAAAGAATGAAAAAATGGAAAGTTGAAGAGAAAAAAAGACTTTATTAGGAACACTCAAAATTCTGTGTTTGAATAACATAAAAATTTTATGATGAAACCACAAGAAGGCTGAAGGTTCAGTTAAGCTAGTACCTATTTGGTCCCCCACGAGCTCGTCTCAAGCATTCTACCCCACGAGGCATACTTTCAATCAAACGATTTATAAAATTTTGGGGTAAATTAGTCCAAATATCCCGTAAAGCGTTAGAAAGGTCCTCCAGGTTATTGATCGGTTGTTCTAAGGTTGACAATTGTCTAGACATCTCAGACCAGACATGTTCGATGCAATTCATGTCTGGAGAGCGAGCTGGCCAGTCCATTCTATCAATAGCATGAGTTTCTAGCGCTTCATTAACCAGACGACTACGGTGTGGACGGACATTATCGTCAATTAAAATGAAATTCTCGCCCAAGGCAGCCGCAAACGGAATAATTATGGGTTCAATAATCATATCGTGATATCTCTGGCTGGTCATTGTGGTGTTCTGCAGAACAACCAACAAATGCCTCCCCACACACATATAGAACCTCCGCCAAAAGCTGTTGTGGGTACCATAAACTTTTCTGCATACCTTCGACCACTTTCCCTCCAAGCAAGAATACGTCCATCGGAGTTGACCAAACGAAATCTAGACTCATCCGTAAATAAACATCGGCTCCAATCTTCAACTGTCCAATTGCGATGCTCCTCAGCCCATTGCCGTCGATGAACCCGGTGTTCCCTATTCAAACAAGGATGTTGTACCCTCCTACGTGCTCTCAAACCACGAACATGTAGTCGTCGTCTTACAGTCTGGTTCGAAATTAGAACTCCTGTTGCAACTCTCAGTGATCTATTGAGCCGCGACGCCGGGTAAATGGGATTTCTCCTAGCATTGAGGATCAAAAAGACGATCTTGGGCAGCTGTTGTACTGCGCTGCCGACCTCCCCCATGAACATAAGCTACTGAGTCGTTTTGGATGAACCTATTCCAGGCCCAACTCACGACTCTTTGCGAAACATTCAACCGCCGGGACACTTCTCGCTGGGACAAACCCTCCTGTATCCACCGTATGATTTGGTCCAGTAGCACAGGAGCCAAACGTCTTCTCGGCATGACTGATAAACTGATATTGTTCTCATTTCTTCAATTATTGTCACCTTATGTCTTTGAACGAGAGAAAAAAACAGGTTTAATAACAAATATCACATTGCTTTCCACTCCACCTGTAACAGCCTACAGATAATAATCGATTTTGTGAACAAGAGCCGATGAAGTGAGGAAAAATTTGATATAATCAACTCAAAACATCTTAATTTTTCCTTAGAGAACATATAATGTACAGATATTCACGAGATAACTTGAAAAGAATACAAATGAAGAGAAGTTCATAAGTGATCCCTAGCAATTGTTGATCATTGTATTTATGGATTATATTGAGAATAAATACACAAGCATGCATTGAGCAAATGTTTCCTCTATTGGTTTTGATTTGTTGATGATATTCTTTGTTATTTTAAAGCTACGAAGAGACAATTCTCAATATTTTTCAATTTTATCTATAAAATCCACTCTAATATTAAATTCACTTTCGAAGAGGAAAAAAAAAAGGATTCATAAATTTTTTAGATTTGAAAATATCAAAATTTAATGATAAACATGATTTTAGTATATTTCGCAAACCCACCCACACAGATATAATAATCCATAATGCTTCAAACCATCCTATTACTCATAAACTTTCAGATTGAAAAAGTTTGGTTCATAGATTAAGCCAAATTCAAATGAACAAAGAAAATTTCACTCTAGAATTGAACATTATAAAACAGATAGCAAAAACAATGGATATAATCCAAACTTAATTGATCAATTTCTTTTCCAAAAACAGAAGAAAATTGCAATGAATTATGTCTTCCCAACAACATTAGATAATAAAGACAAAAAATAAATCTATCTCAGTTATATAAAAACATTTCAGAATCAGTGGCTAAATATTTCATCAAAAATTTCAACTGAAATGTCTCATTCAAAAAAAACAAACAATCGAGGACAACATATAAAAAACAACTAAGACCGAATAGATCGGAAAAATAAATCAGGAGTCTATAAGTTACTTTGTTCGGATTGCCCTATGGTTTATAAAGGTCAAACGAGAAGATCATTTAACAAACGAGTTCAGGAACATCAACGTAGTTACGTAACCGAAAATACTAATTCCTCATATGTTAAACATTTAAATGAATACGGACATAATTTCAACCATAATTTTGAAATCATCGATACAGAAAGTAAAAGTTCAAGATTAACACATTTAGAAGCCCTCAAAATAAACAGATATAACTCACAAAATATTATTTCGAATGAACAAACAGATGTTGACCGGTTCCCGTTGTTACACATCTTCCAGAAAAAATCCTAACATACCTCAATATTTATTACCCTATTTGAGACAACGTTCCGAAGAAGTTTTACAGCCATAAATACAGAAATACTTCAGTGAAACTATCATTCAAAATGTAAAACCGGATGAAGCCACACAGTGTTGGCGAAACAATTGTTGTAAAATCAATAAAAATTTGTGGAAATCTGAATCTTATTATTTATTTAAAATGAATTTCCACCAAGTAAACACAATACAATTAAATACAGCCTTATTCATTCTTTATCGAATTAATTCCATTCTGCTGTTCCACACCGTATGAAAAAGTTGGGTCAGTTCAAAAAGGCGAAATTTCAATATTAAATTAAAATTCGGTTAAAATTTTAAAATGGAAATTCACAGAAAAAATAGAATCAACCTTCACGAAAATCTGCCTTCAAGATGTATCTCATCGCTGACTAGTTCACTTTATTATTTCTCCCTACGTTTCTTCCCTCTAGCCGAAGGACGGAATCATTCAAACACACGAATGAGGATTTAGCGTTAGTCTAGTATTCGAAAGTCTATGCAGAATTCGTGCTCGAATGTGCTCAGCGGGATTACAGCTGTATTAATTTTATGTGAAAAACATACCAACCACGCTCTTGGGGAGCGCCTAGGTTACGGTATTTCAGCTTCCGCCTGAATTACTTTCAAAGGGGATATAGGATATTCAATATTCGTCCGAAATATTATCCTCTTATGGTGCAAATTATAAAAATGAATAGAGAAATCTTACGCTACGATCACAGAGGTTGGAGTTCGTTGATGGAGTATCTCAAGGCATAAAAGTTCTTAATGGTATTCCCCAGGGCTCAGCCCTTAAACGAACCCTTATTTCTTGGCAAAAAGAATCATTGGATCTAGTTCATTGGATCATTCAAAAATATCGCATCCTTTACACATCGATCAATGAGTCCCAAGCCTATTACTCTAGTTAATGAGTCCAAAATGAATTATGTGAGATAACTCATTCGATTCAGAATTAGGTCTAGGTCATTGTACAAAAATATTGCATTAGTACATTAATGATTTCAAAAGTTATAAACGAATAAAGATGGTAAAAAAGTAGTATTTTATAATAATGATTTTGAAATGATATTTGAAAAAATAATCCTGAAAGGGAAATGAATTTATTGATATAATTCCAATTATAATAATTATTAAGTTACAATAATAAAATTATTTAGGTTATATAGATATGGTAGATTTAAAAATCCAAAAAATATATAATACGACTCCAGAAAGGGTATCGGGTATATGTTTTCGCGTCAAATTCGGAACGGGGCGTTTAAAATTAGCAGGGAGAGGTTCGTGGCGTGTGCCATTTTGTGGAGTTTTAGTCAGGATGGAACAGTACTCGGGGACGCATCGCGCATTTTGCGTACGAGCGAATTATCGTAATGTTGTTTCAATAGTGACTGCTCAACGTCTCTATCAAGCGGAATATCATACACGCCACGCGCTAAGTGAAGGTAGAATTAGGGAATGGATCAGGATGTTCGAGAATACAGGTGGGATAGTTGAAATTCAAAACTGTGGTCGTCCTCGTTCAGTTTGCAATGAAGAAACAATTGGAGAAGTTGAGACGTCGGTTCGTCAAAATCCGTCTTCATCCATCCGAAAGCGGATCCAAGCGTTGAACATCAAAAACTCGTCTTTAAATTCGATTTCAAAGATAAACTTACATCTAAAAGCCAAAAAATTCAATTGGTTCAGGAATTGAAGGATACGGACTATGCTAATCGACTGAATTATGCGAACGAAATGCTGCAGCGATTTAACAACTTTAAAAAGATACTGTTTGGTGACGAAGCAAATTTCCACCTGAATGGCCATGTTAATAAGCAGCTTTGTCGGTACTGGGCATTGGAGAATCCGAGACAAAAGCATGAACAAATCCTGGATAGCCCAAAGGTCGTGGTTTGGGCCGCTATGTCTGCTAAAGGCATAATTGGTCCTTATTTTTATGAAGATCAAGGAGGTCAAGCAATTAATGTGAATAGTGACTGCTATTGCGAAATCTTGAGGAATTTTTTGGTCTGACAGTTGTAGGAGTTTCTACCCAAAAACGTGCTTGCAGCAAGATGGCCTACTTGCCATACCTTAAATAATTCAATGTATTCATAAAAATAATCCGACGAATCTAACCCAGTTGAAGCAAAACAACAGGTCAGAGATGGCAGCAATACCAATAGCTATGTGTCATTTATTTAGTTGAACAATGTGTCAACGTGTTATCGCCAATCTTCGTCCCTGTTTGGAAGAGTGCTAGCAACGCAACATCATCATTTGGATAACATCATCTTTTCCAAATAATTTTCCAATTCATATGATAATAATAAACAGTAAACTTTTTTAATGCACACAAATATTTTTTGTTTTATTGAACTGACAAACACCCGATACCCTTTCTGGACACCTTGTAAAATCCTAACTCTTCAAAGAACCTCATTTCTGTTGGAATTCTCCATTAGAGTCGATTTTGCAATACATGAGGCCTTTGCCACTTAACAAGTTTTTTTCGTGACTTCGCTAAATATTGTGAATCAAAATAATATTTCAATAAATAAATAAAATACATAAATTTTTATTTTGCTTCGTGGACCCTTCACCCATGAAAGATAATGCGATCAAACGTTAAATAAATTCAATACTTCGTTAAAAATCATTTCTTCCCTTCAACAAGAAAGAAAATTCACCGTAACCTTGCAAAAATTTTTTTGTTCATTATAACCGTATTTATGTTAACAAGGGACATTTATTTACTGAAAGTAAAAAAAAATTATCTTGAATAACTCCAAAATTTTATTCTAGAAATTCTTAATTTTTCATTGTTTATGAACTTTGTTTCTGTATTTCTATTGTTGGAATAATTGTTGCGAACATTTTCTTGAATCTAAATTAACAGTTCTCTAAACATTGAAACACTACAAAAACATCACTGACAAATTTATTGTTTATGAAATAAACTATAAGCGAGTTATTTACTTTTTTATTTGTTTTGTGATGGTTTCAAAAATTGCAAAAATATTACTGTGGATCAAAGTATCAAATAAATTCAACATATTTTTTGATTTAATTTCATGGATTTAAATTTTTCTCGAAGTTTTGATACAAAGTAATATTTTCGTAAATTATATAAAAAATTAAGGTTAACACTGTGTTTATACAAAATTGTAAGTGGAAATTGTTTATTAGTTAATTTATAAAGAAAAGTTGATAGGTGAGAAAAAAATTTTAACTAATTATTGGAACGATATGAATATAAAACAACACGTTTACAAGCCAAGTGTTTCTGTTTAACGATCATGGGTCATTGTGGGGTTGACTTCGATCGACCTTCTTCGATTCTGGATCATTCACTTATGAAAATGTTGGAGAGTGCATGTATCGGTCTTTCTCGAATTGAAATTAAGTTTCAAATAGAGAGTTAGTCGTTTTATGTGCAGGAGATGACGAAAGTTCAGAACATTCTTTTTTTGGACCGCCATCTTTGGTTCTCCACGTATTTTTTACAGAGATATCTGATGAATCAATTTATTAGTTTTTATCGTTTCTCAGTTTCTAGATTTCTCTGATGAATTTTTTATCAAATTATCTGTACCATTGTGATCTTTTTTTTGAACACATGGATATTTTTTCTTCTCTTAAATTACTATTGTTTTGTAAGTCAATACATTCAGGGATCGCTGGAAACTGTGGAACATTGTCGTTTCGAGAACATATGAAATTGATTTTCACAGCCAAATTGGCCGGAGTTGGAAATTCACCTGAGAACTGAACAAAACCTACCGGAGTAGAAACTTTACCGAAGAATTGAACAATTTTGCCGGACCTGAAGTTTTACCGAAATACTGAACAAAACCGACCGGAGTAGATAATTTACCGGTAAATTTAACAAATTTACTGGAGTTGAAATTTACCGAAAAACTCTACCAAATCTGCCGGAGTTATGATATTACCAAATTTGACACACCTTGCCGAAGCTGAGCAAATTTGCCGAAGAAATAGTTTTTGTTGGAAAGTTTGTCTACAGGGTGGAAGACTTAAGACCCATTTCCCACACCAGACTCATCTCGAACACCCAGGATGGTTGTATGGTCCTGTTATCACATGAATTAGGACTCAAGACAGACAAGATAAGTTCCAGCAACAATTGTAGATGTCACAAGTTGATTTTCATAGACATAAATTAATCAGTTACGCTTGCACTTTTAATTTGGACAATTTAACATTTGTACGTACTGTAAATATCTAGTATTTGTAAAAGAGTGGAATAAATTTTGATTGTTCAAGTATTTACTATCATTGACTGGGGTAAAAGCATCTATTTAAATTTTCTGAAGGTAAATGTAAGATGGGTTTTGTGCTCTAGCTAGACGGAGCATTTTTCCACTTAATGAAATTTAAAAAAGAAATCAAATTAAATTTAGAAAATTTTATTTACCATTACACAATTGGCGCCCAACGTGGGGCTCGATTATTCTTACCGTTACATGTTAAATTACAATAATTATCTAAAGCAAAGTTTTGAATTTATTAAAATTCTTATCACTCTATATTATTTTATGTGTACATAAGAAATGCGCAAGGAAGCGAAAAAAATTTTTATTCACAAAGATTGAGAAAGTCCCGGAAAAAGTTTTTAATTGGGGAAGGTCTAGTTGATTGAAAAATTCACTACAGTAAAAATTCCAACGAGTTTTCTGAATTCTTTAGATTATATTCTCATATTTTTAAGATATTTAAATCTACAATATATACCCTAAAATATTATATTATTGTGGCTAACGGTCGGCAATTTTTGAATTCAAATTGAAAATATTTATAATGGGGAGGTACAGTTTCTGGAAACAAATTTTTCTTCTCTTGCAGGATATTTTCCAATATCCAATGAGATAATTAGTTTTTGATTAAAAATTGAAGATTTATACCTTCTTTATTTGTTTATAACTTTAGGAATTTTCAGTGTACTATTTTAATTTTTTCGTACACTAAAATATTTCGATATAGAGTCAAGTATTCAATTTCGAACATGAATCTAACATTTACATGCGATTGAATTAGGATCTGGAAATCTTCCTCGAAAATCTCAAATCGACAACACCACTGAAATTGGCATCCCCTGCACAACCAATTCTGTCATCTTTCGACTTCAGCACTCTATACACCCGACAGGAAGTCAAACCACACTATAGCTACCAACCAGTAGTCGCACTCCGTGGATTTTCTTACACCAATCCTGACTCACGCATCTCGCAGGGATTCTAACCTCATATTTTGGTCCTTGTTCATTGTTTTCATCAATAATTCTAAGATGTCTGGAATAATGTCATTATTATTATTTTAGACATCTTGAATAATTCCTTTGTATACAGGGTGGCCATTTGAAAACGAAACAGACAAGATTACAGACGAAATAAGTTTATTCGACAGAAATGCTCGAACAGATCGATTTCTGTTTCGAGGGAGACAACTTAAGATGTAGGTTACGGACGCGTAGCGCTTCAACCCTTGCTGCTACAACCCCCACCCCCAATTTTTGAATAGGAAAGATGGGGTAAGTGATACCTCATTTGAAAGGTATTTTTATACTGATTTCAGCACAGTAATTGTTTCTTCATTTCATGCATTAGTTCTCGAAATATTCTTAACTAAGTATTTGAAAATGAAGTGGTGTTTTCATGGCACTTGTAGTGTTTTTTTGTGAAAAATCGACATTTTGAGCTTCAAAACATACTTCCTATCAACATGTTTATCTAAATGTTGTTGATTGAAGAATTTTGCGGTTCTATTCGCTCATTGATTGTTTGCAAAAAAAAGTGAAATAATTTCCACCCGCTCTGCAATTGAATTAACCATGTCGAACAATAAATTAGAACACATATAAGTCTGGATTCAAAACTAAGAATAATTCAAATGTCAAAGAACCAGTAAGCCAACTTAATGATCTGTTCGTAATAAATAAAAAATTATCGATTCTCATTTTTTTTGAAAAAGATATGAATTCATTAATCAACAAAATGGAACGTATTTGGACTTTTTGGATATTATGTTATTGGAAAAACTGCAAATTATATCGAAGATAATTTAGATTGAGTTTCAGCAAGATTGAGCTCCTTCGCAATACGCTTTGTTTGTTCGACATCTTGATTAAAGATTTCTATGCCAGTGGATTGGAGGAAGGAAGCCATAGTCATGGTTGTTTTGAAGCTCAAAATGTCGATTTTTCACAAAAAAACACTACAAGTGCCATGAAAACACCACTTCATTTTCAGATACTCAGTTAAGAATATTTCGAGAACTAATGCATAAAATGAAAAAACAATTACTGTGCTGAAATCAGTATAAAAATAACTTTCAAATAAGGTATCATTTACCCCATCTTCCCCGTTCAAAATTTGGGGGTGAGGGTTGTAGTAGCAAGGGTTGAAGCGCTATGCGTCCGTAACCTACATCTTAAGTTGTTCCCGTCGAAACAGAAATCGACCTGCCCGAGCATTTCTATCGAAAAAATTTATTTCGTCTGTAATCTTGTCTGTTTCGTTTTCAAATGGCCACCCTGTAATTAATTCGTTTAATATTTAGAAGAATTTAATTTTTTTGAGATCTATATAAAAGTTAAAGAAGAAGTTGAAGAACAATAAACAACCTAACCTATAATTCAGTGAAATTTCTTTGAGTCAGAATCTACCATGAACTAGCACAGCTCATTTATTTAATCATTTATTTTCATTCCAGTAAGTATTCTGTTTCAATTTTGTGTTATTTTCAAATTAATTCCAAAATGATTAACAATTGTAGCGTATACAACTGCGAAAACAATAGTTTCAATAATCTCAAACTTTCTTTTTTCTCAATACCATTAGACACCGACAGGTGAGTGATACATACAGTATTGTAGAAAATGTTGTTTATTAAAAGCTCCGTTATTTGAGTAGTGCTTCATTCAATTAGTTGAGATTTGTTGAGATCAGGAACCAATGGAATTTCAGGAGGTTTACGCCTACTGTCGTCATTTCTATACGATTAGTTGAGATCAGGAACCAATGGTATTTCAGGAGGTTTACGCCTGATGTCGTCATTTCTTCACGATTAGTTTGGATATCAGAAACCAATTGAATTTCAGGAGGTTTACACTTACTACAAGCGTATGCAGAAAAGTGAAATTATTTTAGATAAATATTTGAGTGTGCATCTACAATCAATATCAATAGGTTTTTCTATTTTTTTCCCACCATATTGAGGGAACCCTCTCTAAAGAACACTCAGCATATTTAGCGCAGGGAAGCGTTTACAGGGGGGTGTACTGGGGGTAATTAACACCCCCCCCCCAGAAAAGAGTTTTTCACGCTAAATCTTCGAATGGTGACGATTTTAACCTCCCCCACTTTTTCCCGCAAGATCAGTTCAGGTCCCTCGCTAAACCTTGCCACTAATTCTAGAATTCCATAATCGAATTCCTCTTTTCATAAATTGAATATAGTTAAAAATAGTATCAATTCAAATTAAATCATCAGAGAATTCACTGAAAAAAATTGTTCGAAACAATTCAATATAAAAAGAAAGTTATTTTTCATGGACTCGAAGATTAATGTTTCAGTGAAATTTAAGTATAGAGGATTTTATATTAAACACATTCGATGCTCTCAACCACCAACTACGTATTTTTCCATATAATACATACTCTTCAACTCAATCTTCATTAAGAAAAATTTTAATGAGTCATTTCACTAACAAACCTAGGCTACCTATGATTTTTAACACATTTCAAAAATGTTGAATGATTGTTTGGGCTATTACCATCATCTATTGTGGATGTAATGTTTTCCGACGTTTCGATAGACATCTTCTATCTTTATCAAGGAGGAAAAGTAAAAAACCTTTTGAAAATTATCAATTTTCAAAAAGTCAATATTGACAGAAGTCATGAAAGAAAATGAACGATGTTATATACTCATCTGTGATATGATGATCTTTTTAAGTTGGATCGAACTATCGGCGTCCAAACTGATATTATTGATGCTTCATCCCACTTTATAAGACGATTCTCATCTAGGGCATGTTGGACCAACCTGGAGTTGTCGCTGTCTAGTACTCGTAGAAGCTTCTGATGTTCTTTTATTCGTACATTCAGAGGGCGTTTAGTTTCTCCGATGTAAGATCTTCCGCACTCGTAAGGTAATTCATATATGCAGTTCTTTTTGTCCTTTTGTGTCTCATTATTATGTTGTATCTATTTCCAATTCTTCTCATTTTTCCGACAAAACTTTTGTAAGTTTAGCTCTGATAGTGTCTTGAGTTTTAGATATGCAGTCGTTATGTTTGTATCTATTTCCAATTCTTCTCATTTTTCTCAATTTAATGTTTAGTTGGTGGTTTGAACAAACCTGTTTACTTTTTATACAAGTGGAATTTCGGATCAATTTATTTTAAAGAAGTCTGATATTTATAGTTCTGTTGGTTCAGGTTGACAGAAAATTTCTCTTGTTGTTCAATATAAATAAAGCTCATTAAAAGCTTAACCCGGATTTTTAATATCTGTAATTTCTTATAATGAAAAAATCAATGAATTATTAGAAGCAGGAAAATACAAAAGACTAGGCACATTGATTTTCTAAAAGAATTTTCAGAGATGTTATTTATTTCTTCATTCCTCTTTTTGTGAGTTCAAGTGTTCCATCAAGTACAACAAATATTTATTGCTCTATCAAATAAACATTTTGCTAATTTAGTAATTTAGTTGGTGGTTTGAATCAAAATGTAGAATACTTGAATCCTGTGTTCGTATTGGCATTTTTATCAACACAGAATGGTTCAATTTTTGATTTATATATGGATTGAACCCACTGTGGAAAAGATATGTAGATGATACTTTCATTATTTGGAAACATTAGATGATTTCTTCAATATCTAAACAATCAAGAGGAATAAATTAAATTCACAATGGAAATCGAGAAAGACAGACAACTTCCATTCTTAGATGTACTGGTACATAAACAAAATGGAATCCCAAGAACCACTGTGTACATCTAAAAGAATGGAAGTTGTCTGAAGAAATTTCTCGATTTAGAAGCAATGGCATTGTGAATAAAAAAAAATGTCAACCTGGAGTCATAATCGTAATTTTATATTAATATAGACTAAACAATGGTCCATACACTCTAAATATCACCGTGAAAACTCATTACCAGCTTAAATCAAAATATTTAAGTTTTCAGATAACACAAATAACCTTTTCTAATCAATTTTTAAATTCGCGGTCGATAAGATTAGATGCGCAGTCAATATTGACTTTTTGAAAAGTTCCCTTTAGTGTAAAGCGATTTCAGTCCAAAATCTACAATAGATGATGGTGCAAACTACTGCTTGGTCATCCTATACGAGAGTCAAATCACCGATTATCGAAACAAACTCGGTTACATTATGACGTACAATGTATAGACTAAACTGACAGAACTACCAGCTTAAATCAAATAACACAACATCAATTTTTAAATTTAAATTGAACACGTTACAATACATATGGTTCAAATTAATAGTGGTTTGCAGATATAATACACCTATTATTTTTTGGTTTTAGAATCATATTATTTCTTTTTTTCTTGTGTTCAATTGTATTTTCGCTCTCATTAGACGATAGTTGCTACCTGTTCTATGCATTACATCAATATTGCTGACAATATGGTTTATGTTACTACATATGCAATCGATGGTGTTCTTGGTTTTACCATTTGGGCTTGCCTTTGTCAAATCTGTTTTTATTTTCGTAGAAGAAGATGTCCATCGCGAAGGGAATTTAACTGCGTAGGAAGTCCACTAAGATATTTCCATTTTTTTTTATTCCATCACCAAGCATATATTGACCTACCGCGACAAAATTTCAAAACAATCTCTTATATCCAATGAAACGACGATTAATTTCAACGCTCACAAAAACCTGTCAACCAATTTCAGAGAGGTGAAAGATCTGGTCAAATGTTGCTGAATTGAATGAAAACAAAACCATTTTTGCGGTGTGTATGTCGATGCTCATCCTGTTTCATTTCAACAGAATAAACTGTTTGAAATAGACAAACCGAAAAGCGTATACTCCCATTTCTCATCATATAGAGTACCCCACATTAACTTGTTTACAAGATGTATCAAATATCCTGGGAGTAAAGAGAACTGGTCGAAAAATGTTTTCCGATTGTGTCATCATGTCCATAATGCTTCGTAAGGCATCGAGACAAATATCGATTGTTTCCAGCTTCAGATTTACTGCTCTAACAGCTTCGGGCACCTTTGTACAGAATGAATTTTTAATTAGTACAGTGAGCTCACAGTAAATCATCCTATAATTTAATAACAATATTTTCTTTATGACTAGGTACAGTTCTTTGGGACAATACTCCCATGCTGCCTTTTATCTCAGTCTGAACGCGCTTTATCCTGCTATTAAACTTTGCGCGATAGAAATACAAAGTTCATGAGTATAAAATTGAACGCAAGAGATTATTTCAAAGATGTTTCTATCTCAGGGCATTGAAACTGTGAAGAGATTTTCCACACATTGTAAGAGAGCTTATTCTGGTTGTTTCAAAATAGATTTTGGGTAACCGTGAAAATGGAAATTGTAATAATAAAGTTTATTCAACAACAACAGTGAGATTGTTGAACTCTGAAGGCAGTATATGAAATGAATAATGTCCTGATGGGGCTCAAATGTCTGCATCTAAACAATACACCAATTAATCACCTCAAACTCCAAAGATAATGAGAAGACAGTTGTTTTATGTGCACTTAGAACAAGAATGATTGTTCAACTTCATTCTACTCCAGCACATAATCAATGCCTTTCGTTTATCAGTTAAGAGTTATTATAAGTTTATGCTGACGACATTGCTATTGCTTACCAACATTCGGATTTCCATACTCTGAAAACATACTGTCATCTGATTTGGAAATTTTAAAGAATTATTTTATAGAGTGGTGATTATGTCCAAATCCCAACAAAACAGAGGTATCTTGTTTCCATCTGAATTATCATGAAAATATAGGAAATTAGCTGTAACTTTCAATGATTCTCCTATCGAACATATTTTCTATCCAAAATACTCAGGAGTTAAATTAGATTCATCTCTCAATTACAAGGTTCATTTAAATGATCTGAGCCTAAAAGTGAAAACTGGGTGCTGATGCTTCCACTCTTCGCACAGCATCTCTAGCCCTAGTTTTTTCTGCAGCTGAGTATTGTTGCTCTGTTTGGTTTAATAGTGCACATACACAAAAAATTGATGCACAATTGAATACATCCATGAGAATAATTACTGGCACCTACTACACCAGTTCATTGGTTATCAATATTGTTTAGCATTGTCCCTCCCCATATTCGCAGACAGACTGCAGCTCTGAATTCTTGGAACAAATATCATCCTTTGCCCAATTTATTCCCAATTATTTCATATATTCCACAAAATAGAATTCCCAGATTGAAGTCACGTGAACCATTATGGCATAATACGTTCTTCAATATCAATATAATTATCAATATAAACTAGTCTGCCGCTACCCTTCCCGATAGCCCCTAATTTATAAGAATTCTAAATGTGCTGGGTCTACGTTTAACGTATATATCCTACTATACAAAGGAATTATTTAAGATGTCTTAAATAATAATAATGACATCATTCTAGACATCTTAGATTTATTGATGAAAACAATGAACAAGGACCAAAATATGAGGTTAGAATCCCTGCGAGATGCGCTAGTCAGACTTGGTGTAAAAAAACCCACGGAGTGGTACTACTGGTTGGTATCTATACTGTGCTTTCAGTCTCCGTCAGAGTAGGAGGGCAAATTGGGTTGTATTTTAAATTTGTATTATTTGCTGTGTTAAGTTATTTTCTCATAGCATTAGTAATAGATTGTATATAATGTTTTTTTTTCTCACTCATGTATAACAAGGATTAAGTGGTAGAACACCCATGGGTGAACTTCCCCTTGAGGTTTCTGTAAGGAATAAAGGCCTTATTATTATTATGCCTATACACAGCGAACGTGTCTATAGGTTTCTGAAAGGAGTATTTTAGATTGAAAAAGGAATAGAAGTAATTGTTGAAATTTTTTCACACAATTGAATCAAAGGTTGGAAAGTTGAAGAGGGCACTCACAAGCGGAAAAATTGTCTCCACATTAACTTGGATATTTATGTGAAAATCTTCTTGGTGGATATTCTTTATCAGATAGAGAACAGTTTCGGAAACAAAAATGATGAGCCCAAGTTATCAGTTCATTTAAGCCTACAATTGCTTCATAACGAGCTCAGAAATGGCTCGCTTTACTCTTACAGAGGGTGGAATCGAATAATGATATTTGAACAGCCAGCTTTTTGCCTACAACGTAATATAGCCGAGTCAGAGGCGTGCGGTTTCTCGAAATTCCCCTCCAGATTAATATCGAAGGAAATAATTGTTTCTCGAGATTTAACAGAACGTGTTCCGTTGGAGGAGAATACATAAATGAAAGATGCAGAGAAGTTTGTATCAACAAGCAGGAACCGACTAGTCTGACTGACCCGTTTTAATGAATAATTCATTTACTGATTTACCACCAAGATCTGATGAAAGTCTCGTTCATTTCTACATGGTCTGCTTAGAAATTTCAGGAAATACTCCGCAACTGCTTACAATGTTAGCAAATGAGCAGTAGAATTTGCTGTGCAGATCAAATTGACCTCTTATTCTAGTTGTTGATAACTAAGGGACTTTTTGATACATCTCATTTTACGTTATTCTTCAAATTATGAAATATTATATCTCCGGAAGTGTTAGTTTGCCGACAATAAAAATGGTATCAATGTATTTGTAATGTTTTTAAGAGGGTTGCCTTTTATAAAATGAGATTAGTGAACCAAAACAAATATTAATCATCGGAAATCGCTTTATTGTTTTTCAAAATATTACCCATTAAGATCTATACACTGTGCATGCGTCTGAATCTTAGACTTTATAAGAATAGACCCCTTTATTCACATTGAAAAGTGTCGCATCTGAAACTTAGAGCTGGTCGATTGTAACGTATTGAGCTGGTCCACTCAGGTTATAAAAATTTTTCATGTTGCCAAACTGAGCAAATAGTAGGTTGTTCTATTTCCCTATAATTGAAACACCCATACAGTCGACTGCTGTTCACTTTCGGGCTCATACGCGTAAATCCACGATTCATCTCCTGTCACGATGTCATGGACGTGCTTCGAAACACCGCGGTCATATTTTTTGAGCATTTCTTTCGACCAATTGACACGAGCTTTTTTTTGAGCGATTGACAAATTATGTGGGATCCAACAAAGGAGGAGGTCATTTCTTGCCTGGACTTGAGCAAAGCTTGTCACCAAACCCACTCGGCTCCAGAGAGTGCACAAAGTACTTCCTCGGCTAGCTCTAGAGCTGAGACTACTTATAAAGGGGCGCCACTCTCTTTTATGATAATACAAAGAAAAAAAAAGAGGAAAGTACACTAAAGATCTCAGGGTCGCAAAAGAGAGAAAATAACGAACGCACTCTCAGGATGCTAAACGAGCCCGATCACACAAGCGGGAGGTAGGGGCTGGTAGAAAGAATATAGAGCAATTATTTAATAATATAATGAGCCCAAATGAAATACACAAGGTCCCTCAAACGAGGATATATCTTACAGAAGGTAGATCACTAACTAGTTCTTACTTCACAACCCGAATATTCGATATAATGCTTTATCTCTTACTAAACAAACAGTAATATCACCCCAAGGCATATACTTAGAGCCTCGATGGTAATCGTTACAAATAGCTCCTTACTTATATCTAAGCGACCTTCTCGATAGGTCGGGTTTTATGTACTAAACAGTATTCACTGAATTGGGCCTCTTTGAGACTAATCAGTCTTAACTAAATTCTACAGACTAACCTTCTATAACAGTCTAGGTCGTGGCTTGACTGAAGTACAAAAGGATAAAGTTTCTCAACCTCACAGTCTCGTAGATGGAAACTGGGCTCAAATATATTCCTGGGCCAACGTAGTACAATTTCTCACAGTAATGCGCTCTGGGTAGACGACAGGTGTGGTATCTTAGATGGCGAAATCTGGTGGAGGTCCCCAAAGACAGCTCCCACGGCAGTTCGACGGTAATTCAAAGGCAGCCTAGACAAATAGCTCGAAGACTTCCAAGACAGTTCAGAATCTGCGGTACCTCACAACGGTACAATAATAATTCCCAATTCGAAGCAGAATGATGCAATCCCACGTCGTTTTTCCAAACAAATACGCCACTCCGCTAAAGCGCAAAAATCTCACCAACGAACAAACCAAACCAACATGATAAGATTTCTCTCAGGGCTTCAGTTAAAATCCTGTTCAGATCCGCAAAATTGCGATTAATTACTCCAGGACATTTCAACCAAATATGCCGGGAAGAACGACGTAATTGACAAACCACGTCACATGATCACAGAAAAGGACCACCGACAACGTACGAGATAAGCTGGCAAACTACTGCGACTAACGCCACCAGTTCGGTTTGCAGGTACTAACTGGAGCGGTAATTTTGAAACCGTGACAAGCTTTTGAATGCGTCGATCATGAACATTTTCTGCCCAAACTCGAATATATTGGCAACAGAGGCAAGGCGCTGGATCTATTTATATCATATATAGGGTGGCCATTTGAAAACGAAACAGACGTGATTAAATTTTTTCGATAGAAATGCTCGGACAGGTCGATTTCACTTTCGAGTGGGACAACTTAAGATGTAGGTTACGGACGCATAGCGCTTCAACCCTTGCTAATACAACCCTCACCCCCAAATTTTGAACAAGGGAAGATGGGGTGAGTGATGCCTCATTTGAAAGGTATTTTTATACTGATTTCAGCACAGTGATTGTTTTTTCATTTTATGCATTAGTTCTCGAAATATTCTTAACTAAGTATTTGAAAAGAAAGTAGTGTTTTCATGGCACTTGTAGTGTTTTTTTGTGAAAAATCGACATTTTGAGCTCCAAAACAACCATGACTGTGGCTTCCTTCCTCCAATCCACTGACCTAGAAATCATTATTCAAGATGTCGAACAAACAAAGCGTATTGCTGAAACTCCATCTAAATTATCTTCGATATAATTTGCAGTATTTCCAATAACATGCGGTAATACTTGATCGATAGAAATATCCAAAAAGTCCAAATACATACATATCTCTAATCAGATTACCAGGTAAGAAAATCAAATCATTACTGATGCCACAGAAGCATCATAAATTCCATCCTTAAAAATCCATGTTTCACACGCACTAAGTGAAGATGATTTTGACCGTCTTGTTGAATTTTGTGATACAATGAGTGAACGACTAACTGCTAATCCCAATTATCTGTACAATGTTCTTTTCTCCGATGAGTGTTCGTTCTTTTGAAACGGCACAATAAATCGACACAATTGTCGTTATTGGGCCGATGCTAAACCGAGATTGTTTCACGAAGCTTATACTCAACAACCAGAAAAACTCAATGTTTGGGCTGGAATATTAGGTGACAACATTGTCGGCTCGTTCTTTTTACCTGGTAATCTTACTGGAGATATGTATTTGGACAATGCTGGAAATTATGAGGAAGATCAGATTGTGTTTCAGCAGGATGGAGCTCCTCCATACTACGTCTTACCAGATGGAGAATATCTGGATCAAAGATTTCCAAATCGGTGGATTGGAAGAAGGGTCCCACTGAATGGTCAGCCAGATCGCCAGATCTGTCACCACTAGATTTCTTTCTTTGGGACCACTTGAAGAGTAAAATTTACTCTACACAGCCCGATTCTATAGAAGATTTAAGAAGACGTATTGTGAACGAATGTCGTCAAATCACTTCAGAAATGCTGCAAAATGTGCGTCATCGTTTCGAACAAAATTTATTCCATTGTATGGAAGCTAATGGTGAACAATTTGGATATTTAATTAATTGATGTGACTTTTTGATAACTTATTTACTTTACTTTGAAAAGTCTTATTTCTTAGATCAATACTTCAAATCGTTCTGATACCTTACAGTTGGAGAATGATTTCAATGAATAAAACAGCTAGTCGAACATCTGACCCTAGTAGCTTTACCACGTACGGTGTAACTTCATTTGCCCAGTGGTAGATGTTTTGCATATCAAAAATTGGGGGTGGGGTTTTGTAGAGCAAGGGTTGAAGCGCTATGCGTCAGTAACCTACATCTTAAGTTGTCCCCCTCGAAACAGAAATCGACCTGTCCGAGCATTTCTATCGAAAAACTTATTTCGTCTGTAATCTCGTCTGTTTCGTTTTCAAATAGCCACCCTGTACAGTACTCGGGCCGATTTTATTTTTGATATACATCGATGATATGCTATCAAATGTGACCGCAGATGAGGAAACACTTTTTGCAGATGATACATCTCTCTTAAATAGAGCTAAGAACATCCAATCTTTCCAGGAAAAAAACCGAAAAATCTTTAGCCGACTCTGTAGAATGGTTTAGAAGCAACTACATTTATTTATTTAGTATTTAGCAATACACCATTTGACAGCCGCGGCCTATTATAGAATGGGAAATTACAAGTGTTTACAAAAAAAAATGTTGAAACTTAACAGTAAATAAAAAAAATAATAAAAAAAAATTTACACCAAATACTAGAAGAAAAAATAAGTCAATATGAGAAAGATCACACCTAGATTTATCACACATTTTGTGAGCCCAAAATAGCTCTCCTTATGCTTGCCATAGTTTTATAAGACGTCTAGTCATCACATATTCTGTACAGGGGCGAAAACTGAAGAACGTTAGATCGTGGACAAGGTGAATAAAATGTTCTAATAGTACACATGGGTAATCTAGGTACATGTACGCAGATTAGACCCAGCAAGTAAGGACAATCGATTAACGAGCACATTATATTTCGTAGAAATAAAACACCTAAATAGGTGCGACGACGTTCTAGAGAATCAACCTGAAATCTTCTCAGGAAATTTTTGTGAGGTATACCACGCTTCGGATAGATACAGTCAATTTTGAAACATAGATACTTCAGAAATCGCCTCTGTACATTCTCTGATCTATTGACATGTGCACTATACCCAGGGCTCCAAATTAGGCACCCGTACTCGAGCCTTGACCTCACAAGTGCATTGAATAGTATAAGTAGCGTTCTGGTGTTCTGTAACCACTTTGAGTTCCTTAGGATGAAGCCAAGTGTTTTGATGCTTCCTGAGGTGATTGAATTTATATGAGGAACAAAACTAAGTCTACGATCGAATAAGCAGTTATTAGTAACCACCAAATCTAATAACACAGAGAGTGCTTCTATATTAGGATTGAAGATCGGTGGAAATCTAACCTGGACAGCACATATAGATGGACTCTGCACGAAGTTGTCAACTGCATTATTTGCGATGAGGAAAATTAAGAACCATCTATCTGAGAGAGAAACTCTTATAACATACTTTGCATAGTTCCATGTGAGAATGACTTATGGCATAATCCTTTGGGGCTCATCTCACGATGCACTGAGAGTTTTCTCAAACAGAAGAGAGCCATAAGTCTGATAGCTGGAGTCGATTTTACCGTTAGCTGTCGACCGTTTTTCAAGAAGTATCGGATACTCACGGTGCCGTGCTGCTATATGTTCGAGTGCCTCCTATACGTCCATAAAAATAAAGATCACTTCACAAAGAATTCCGATGCACACAATTATCCAACAAGATCCAAGGATAATTTTGTGACTTCCAGACACAGATTGGCAAAATCCCAGAACACACAAGGCTTCAACGGGGTGAAAATGTACAATGAGCTACCCCAGTCAATCACGTCTCTGGACATCCGAGCTTTCCAGACTCATATAAGGTCATTACTGCTGCAGTATGCCTTTTACTCTATGGATGAAAGTGTGGCCAGTTTGAACTCTATCAAGTTGTAATGATGTTTAATTGTATAAAATTTGTTATATAGATATGATGTTGATGTTCGTGTGCCTTATACGGGTTATATGTATGTGTATGGGTATATTTTATTTACATGTTTCTATAGATGATACGTGAGATTTTTATAGAATTCTATGAAGCACCCTGTAATATTTTGAGGATTAAACGAACAAACGCGAACAAATTTTTATGACGGTTGAATGTTCATGCAATATTGAGTGTATACTGGTCCCACAAATGCCTAATGTTGTCTCAATCTCACGATATGTCACATGACGATCTTGCAATATCAGTTGGCGCACAGCATCAATGGTATTCGGAACAACAACTGATTTTGAACGACGTTAACGAAATTCGTCTTGGAGTGAACTACGACATCGGTTGAATTCACAATACCATCAACACTGAATCTTGAGGGAGCTACATCGCCAAAATTGAATTAAATTCATCGATGCACTGTTGTTGAGTTAATCCTCGTCGAAAGTTGTAAAAAATAAACGCACGAAAATGTTCACGATTTAATTCCATTTTTTCGGCGAGATGAATCTTTCAATTACTGTAAACAATACAAATAGCGTATGTCAAAACGTTCGGACTACGTATAACATCAAGCTTCATGATAGAGGTGTCAGTTGGCAGATTGCGACACTAGCGTTGTCCAATACCGAAATATAAAAGGCAACCCTCGTAATGGTTTGCATCACAAGAGAAATTTTGTATGTACAAAATCAGAAAACTAGACATCATCTGAGCTCATGCTATCAAATTATGATGCGCTTCTGTTATTAACTCATACATCATGTTGTTCCAGACACGATAAGGAGGTGTGTCGCATCGATTCAAGTCTCGCCTTTTACTTGCGTGCCCGAGGATAATTTAAAAATGCATATTTCCCATCCCTGGCAACACCCAAAAAATAGTTTTTTATTTCACAATCTCCCTCCCTGACGATTATGACAAGTAATGCCCCATGTTATTTGACTCAACTGCTGAATTCAATTCTCTTGAGTACACTTACGTGCGATTTGTAACTAATATTCTTCCCTAATTGGTTATTTTCACGGGTCGCCTCGTCTAGTTTTGTTAACTGGGTAAATTGAACTCGTTCTGGGAGTTTGATTTGACCGGACTGAGCACATTTATCGATTTTCAAGCCACAACGTTGATGTCAGGAAATGCTGGATGCCGAGAGATTCGGAATTTTCCCAACTGAAACGCTTTAATTTTATAATATTATTTTGCACTTGAAGATCATGGGTCAATTCGATCCCAACCGGTCTTTGACTGTGAAACTCACTTGGAAATGGCCATACGTGATTTTTTGAATTTTTCACAACATTTTCACTAAAGTTTTGGCCACAAATTCCAAAAAGACTCGTTGGAGCGCTTGGGACGCTCGAAATCTGAACGGTGATGTACTAAAATCATTTATTTGTGCTCTGTGGTGGCATGACATAACACACGTGGATGAAGGTTGAGCGTCGATTGCTAAGATTATCAAAGTTTAAAGTTTAATTTTATTGCTTTCTGAACATGTTTTGAACGACTGTTTCACGTTTAACTGTCGAAACATGAACATTCCGGCGAGCTCGATTAGTAAGAAGCGATCAAGCTGATAAAGAAGAAAGACAGAGAATTCAAAATATTACACTTGAACTTAAAACAAATATTCAGCTGGGATGGGGCATGAACCTCGAATTTTCCCTAAATAATGAGAAAAATTGTCCTTCAGCTTCGGCTGTGTTTAACTGGCGCCTTCCTAGGAGAAACGGTTTAATAAAACCCATTTTTCAAGGGATAATTCGCCAAGAGGCAAGCAATGTCGCTGGATCAGCTGAAATAGTTCCTTTTGTTGAGTTTTCTTATGAATGCACAATTTCCAGCATGGAAAATATTTCAAATCTACGGAGGACGTTCCACGTTTTTTTGTTCAAGAAATTCAAATAGTAATGGATTAGTCGTTTCTTTATTATAATATATATTCGTAACGGTTTATGGATCAACCAATTTGAGTAAGTTATTAACAATAACAAGTTTATATTTCTATCTAAAACTTCTTACAACTATTAGTCTAGTTAGTGAGTTCAAGATGACGTTAATAGGACATACTGTCACTAAAATTGTGTGATATAGATCATTCAATTCTGGATCAAGTTCAAATCATTGTGCGAACAAATTTTATCACAACATTGATTTCAAAAACTATTAACAATAACAAATTTTGCTTAGTTTTATAAGTTATAACTCGTTATGGTATAATTTTTTTGGATCTTAAAAAAAGGATCCTGAAGAAGGAGAGGAAATAATCTCAAAAAAGTACCAATCCCCGAAACTCTACGTCCATTATTCATAATTTCAATTTAAAGTTTAAAATTGCAGTATTTAGATTTAACGCATGGCGTCGCAACTTAGTAAGTTACAATCAATGTTTTTTATACAGGGTGTCCCGTAACTCAACGTCAAGCGGTTACTAGGCAATATGCTAGGTTATACCAGTTCTAGCAAAAATAAAAAAAAATCTGTCACTTGTTTAAGTGGTAATAGGTATATTTTTGTAGCCACAAACTTTCCAATTTTGCATTATTATTTAAATGTAATTCCAAATAACCATGCTATTGATTACACACAAATCCATTGACAGGTACATTCGTTTTATTTATTTTTTTCTTTTTTTTCAATTCTTTTTAATTTTTGCTTAAACTAGTACAATGTTATCGCCCAGTAACCGCTTGACGTTGAGTTACTCCTAAAGGACGTCACTGGTAATCAATTTTTCTTTAATAAATTTTAAACTACTCGATATAGTTTAGTGAAAATTTAATACGATGAACAGTAGTGAGGACCTTTCTAAATACTGGCCTCAAAACCTTAAACTTGTTTAGTTAATTCACCAAGTTATTCAAACTTACTACAAAATATTATCATTAAATGAAAAACAAGAAAATTCATCTTATCAATTCAATATGTGTGAATTTTTTTTTAATTTTTGAGAACCTGTTATCAAAGAATAAATTTTTATTTTTCTCCCTAATAAAAATTCTTGATCGCCTATAAACATTTCTTCACAAATTAATGAACAAAAAAATTTTCAGGAACAATTTCATTGTTTATTGAATAAGCAACTTGTTAACTTTTCTTTTTTTTTTCTGATAGTATCAAAAATTACAAAATTTTGCTATGAATCAAAATACCGAAGAAAAATTCATTTCAAATTTTTTATTTATTAGTATCGAAATTTTTTTTCGTTTATTTTTATATCAGAAACGTTTTCGTCATTCTTGAAACTCAAAAAAAATATAAAGAAAAGTTTATTATTTTTCAAAACAAACTGTTTACTCAATGAACATTGAATAACTAGTGGAAAAAAAAAATTATATTGATTCGTAGGAACTGCCTGTTCTGATTTGAAAAAATTCTCTCAGTTTCTAAACGATTCAATTTTCACAACATTACGGTGAATTTTCTTGTTTTGTTAAATTCAAAGAATAATTATATGCAAAGAATTGAATTCATTTAAACTTCCACTTTATTTGATGAGTTCATAAAATATATTCGACGAAGCCGAAGAATTTTTATGACAATGATTCAAATATTTTTTTTAATTCGCAATTATTAAGGAAGTGCTGTAAAATATTGTCCATTAACAAAGGTCTCATTTCGCGGAAAATTAACTGTCATGTAATATTCCAACTGGAATAAGTTCTTTGAGGTGTAAAGCTTATGTTATATTTTTCCCTGAATGTAAATCTATTATATATACCCTAAAATAATTCTATTGAAAATAACTAACCTAATATTTGTGTCCCACCCAATGAAATGCTAAGAAATGCAGTTAAAGTTAATTGTCACAAGATGCATAACAACAGTATATAAAAGATTATATTAAAATTTGGGTAAAACTTGAAAAGACGAACAATATAAAAATAAACTGCCTTGAAATTAAAAAAATGAAGTTTATAATGCTACGATAGCTTGACACACGAGCTTCCGCATTTCCGATGAAGAACGGTTAAAGAAGTTAACCCCTTATGCTATTTGGAACAGGCGAGTTTTTAGAGTACGAGTACTTGTACTTATAATTGAAATATGAAGGAGAGTTTTATCTCTAGCCCTCCTATGAGGAACCTGAAAGCTGAAAAATTCAAGCAAATCCGGGCAGTGTAATGAACAAAAATAGGATTGACCATTGTATACGGTTTAATTCGCACCCATTAAAGGCATATCACTTCTAAAAGATGAATTTACCATAAAGTCATGACAAAGCGCAGTTTTCATTACGGTTTGCTTTCCCTATGTCAACAAAAAATCACAGGGTCTTTACACAAATACTTGTGGTATTGATCAAAATAACCCGTGTTTCTCGCATGGTCAACTGTATGTTGCATATTCAGTGATACTTTAGTTGATCACGCTGCAGCTGGTCATACAAAAACTATAGTATGCACCAAAGTACTTCAATAAAAATGAAACCTCAAGACATGATTCAGAATAACTTTACATGGAGTGCAAACTTATAATAAAAATCTGAAATCGTGATTTCAAATTGTGATTTTTTTACTGACCATTACGCTAATCTCAGATGTTTCATAATATTAATTTTTGATATAATGTAATTATGGACTTATGGAATATCTTTTGAAATTTCAATAATATAAAATATAACAAAATTGACGAAGTTCACTGGGTCAGCTAGTGAGTTGTAAATAAATAATGAGTTAAAAAGTTCATCTGTCTATGCGAGTGACAATTAGTGTTGAGTAGTACATCTCCTAAAATTGAGTTTGTAGGAGGCGCCTCATTTTCGTACTGAAGCGGGACAGTGTACCACACCAGGGGTGGGAACTCGCCTACTACAAAGCTGGTCACGTTTTTCTTCGACGAGCGGTAGAGACATCTGTTGTCATCTTAGAGGCTCGGATCGGTAAATTAGTACTTCTCAGTAGTGATCGGTAAAAACGGATTTTATCAGACCTCACTCTTGGTGGACTTTATGAAGAGTAAGAAACTATTTTATGATGAGCATGAACTGGTTGACTGAAATGGTTTATTCATTTTCAACTTATTCATTTTAATTTAATTTAAATGGTTTATTCTTACTGTGTTCCCAATTGCTACACTGATAGTAATGTCAAAAGGTATGTGTTGCATTCATATAAGTAGTAGTTTTGGATTAACTTATAACTCACTAAAAATGTACTGTGAATTAATATTTTCTGTAGCAATTTCATATTCCTGTAGTAATTTCTGATTAGTAAAAATTTGGGACAGTTTCTAACACTGTTTTCTTTCTAGGTTTTTCATTACACAAGTTGAGGGTGTTAGAAATGTTTGGTTGGAAAGAATCAGAAATCCATGTTTTCATTCATCCAAAAGTGTTATTTGCATAAAGCATTTTCATATGGATTGTATAGACCCTCATGGAAAGCTGAAAAGATAGGCTCTACCAACACTTAATTTGCCAAGTAATTCATTCTACTCCCTATGATTATCATTTTGTAATTTCAATAATCTTTCAGATTATGTAAGCATATTTTGTCTACCCTCCAGAACTCCTGAAGAAACTTTGAGGCAACAAGGTATTTATATATAAGTGAACTGCTCATGGTCATTGATTATAGTTTTGGGTATTCCACTTATAGTAGGTTTCATAAAAATCGTCTATCAGAAGATTTCTAGAATACTTCAACGGATATGTGAGATTTACCGTTGAAACGCCAAATTCAAGGAATTTCAGTTAATAAGTTTATTGATTTTGCCATGATATTATTTCTGTACTTTTATGACAGAACTATTTATAAAATTTTATCGGGAAATAAAAACAATAAGATCTTATGATCCAATAATGAAGATGGCATCCGAAAAAGTATCTAAAAGAAAATAGACTTTTAGAAATTGTTTCTGTCATAAAAGTATAAATCTAATGCATTTCATGCTTAAATTGGTGTATCTGTCACTAATATTCAAATTTATTCTTTCAATGTATTTTCATAACTTGATGAGTAATTGTTGCATAATTATTCTTGGTTCGTTTATTCTTCCCCTCGATATTGAAATTTTGTAAATTGATAATTTACTGCATTATATATATATTTCTTTTTGTTTATTTCCTTTCATCCTCTAAAGATTAGTATGTTCTTTGATTTGAAAGGCAGATATATTTGAAATGACCATAATTCTTTAATCTGCTGCAAATTGTCACAATTTTCTGATCAAATGATATTTTTTATTGAAATTGTGACAATATACAGCAGATTAAAAGAATTATGGTCATTTCAAATGTATTTGTTTTCATTTCAATAAAAATATGGGATTCAACCTGCGCTTGCGTGGAATCCTATGATAACTCTTATAAAATGCACTAGAGGGCGCCACGAGACGGAACGTTGTGCGAATGGAATCTGTAATCAACTTTAAGATGACGAAAGATGGCGCTGTAAGTTGAGCTCTAAGCCGGGACCAATATTCATGCCAGAGTTGCCTATCTGTAGGTAGTCTATGTACCACATTGCCGCCGTTCATGACGCGATAGGGAGTTGGGACAAAATATGCACTACTACAGATGAAGACTGAGATGAGACGATAAGACAGAGTGTATACATAGTACATTCATAAACCTCTCTCTGCCTCTTTCGGATATCTTAGTCGCAATCCCCTCGACGCCTCTTGGCCTCATAGTATCGAGGCCCGAGGCTTCTAGGTGTAGCGTGACAGTCGAATTGGGGTCATGCATTTTTAGAAATGGGCCCCTTTTACATTTCGTCGTCGTTTATAGTTCGAATGAGCCGGCTCTGGTGAGACGTACTCAACACTAAGTGACAATACACAATACTCAAATATAACATATACTGTTATATTATATAGTAAATAATATAACATTTTGTCGTAAAATTCATTGAACTTTTGTTGAATATGTGACGAATGGAATACCATTTATATTTGATAGAATATAAGATATTTTTGAGAATAGATGAGTGATATGGTATCAATTTTATTAGAGTACCATAAACAGCAAAAACCAATAACTTAGGGATATTTTTTTAAGGAACAGCATTCGAAGAAAACTATACGTTCATTGAAACCGCCGTACCCCTGCAAATATATCACTATCAACTCCCTCACATACATCTAATATTTGCTGCAGGCCAAGCCCTTTACACAGAATCTAAATCCACAATCAAGTTTGTCTAACTCATCGTATTGATGTTCACAATATTTGCCAAACTTATTAACCACAAAGGAATATTCTGACCAAGAGAACACCCACACTCGCAAAACAAGACTTTAAAGCGTTCTACACCATTAGGATCTACCGAAAATCCAACAATGCCCTGGAGAATTATGAGTTTCCACATACTAGAAACGACTGAAACATAAAATTTTATTTTAAGTTCACTCGAAAAGCTCCCCGTTAATGCCAACCCACAATTTTTTTTATGAGTTAATGTTAACATATTCAACCACATTTGAGAACAGTTGTAGATCTGAGGTTGCTGACAGGGGAAAGGTGAGAGATTACATTGGTGAAGCGACAACGTGTTTTTTAGGATTATAAAAAACGTGGTAAGGAATATTCCAAATAGGATGTATACGAAGGGGTATACGACGAAATTCAAATATTATTCCCAATGGCTACGCATATTTGTGTAGGTGGAATATCGCGAAAGAAGTTTGCCATTCTGCAATTTATGAAATATATTGTAGGATCGATTTTTCTGATCTCATGGCAGTAGCAATATAAGGGCTGAGGAAGGGAATGGAATATACGAATAAATGATAAGATATCTCGACTTCTGGATGTTGGCATATTACATATCTCAACTTATTTCCTATATTAACTTGCCAATGCAGTGAATGGGAAACACCTGCTCCCTAAAAATTCACGTTTTATATTATGTCTCTCTCGTAATGGTTCAGGATTCAAAATATACCTGAAAAATTTATTTCTATGAATTGGAATTTTGTGGTTATCCTAAATTTAGTGAGAACTTCAGCCCTTCCTTTCCATCGAATGAATAAACGATTTCTAAATTAATAGCTTAAACACTTATCCGTGTCCAAATGTATCTTCAGCAAGGGAATCTCCAGAACTCCGCAACAGTGACGGCTTCAGGGGTGCATACATAGGTCTTGATTAGTGTAGGTGGTATCTATGGTGTTGCAAACGGGTAGATCACGGGATTGGAGTAAGGTAAGTGGGCTCTAGGTGATATTTCTTCATTGCCAGTGTTGTTGTTTCTGGTGGAATTCTTCCAGAGTTCTTCTATTCTTTTTTTTGGTGGTCTAGTTATTGCTTCAGTGGTTTTCAAGAAACTCTTTCTTGATTTTAATCGATGATGGTATGGTATATATCCACGAAGGGGGTGTCTGGCATATTCAGTTTGTTGGGTTCTTTCTTTTTCACCAATGACTGCTCTTCGAATTTTTTGTAGAGCAATGCCAAAATACAGGATATACCTTTTCTAGGAGGCTGGGTTTTAGGCATCCATATATAATTCTGACTGTCGCTTTTATAGCCACATCTACTTCCCTCGAATGTACAGAATTTCTCCACGCAGGAAGATAGATAGACCTAGGGCAGTTGTTGATGTCTGCAAAGTCTCAGATCTGGCACCCCATGATGTACCTGTTAGTTTCCGAATTATATTGGTTCTTGCCTTAACCTTCATCTTGGTGTCTTTGCAATAGGTTTCATATTACAAGGTTCGATATAGTTTGACACCCAAGTATATTGCCTTCCGAGATAATCTCTCGGTGTCCAGACAGGATGTTGGATGGTCTCAGCTGCCTGGGAGCATTTGCGGCATCGATCAGAATGTACATCCAGGTTGGCAATATGCTTCTGGTACATCTTAGTTGGCATTACTTGATATTGGATTGCCAGTAGTCGGCCTTCTGTCTCTGGATATTCAATGAGTCAACTCTATTCACTTCTCTATTTTTTAGGCAATTCGGGAATCTTCTATGTAGCGCTTTTGAACACTACTAGTTGTTCAGTTGTCGTTCATCAAGCTGATGGTCAGTTCTGATAGCTTCAAGGGTCTACCTTGGTCTACTTCTTCGATTGCTTGAAAGAAACTAGAGCCCTTTCTGAGAAAGTAGCCTCTGAGAAAAGGGATATTTTCTTGGTGGATGATTTCCAAGTTGAATAGCCCTTGGTCTCCTTGGGATCGCGGCAGAAACCATCGAACTATTGAGGAGTGTACATGGTGAACGCAGTACTTCGTAAGCCATGATCTCAATGCTCTATCCATCTCTTGCAGTTGCTGTTGTTGACTAAGTTAAAACACCGAAGGAGTAGGCTGTAGTTGGTATTGCCCAGATATTTATAGCAGTAAACAAGGATCTAAAATTAAGTTTTGCCTTCAATAACAAATTCACCCTCTCCAACAATTTTTTTCTATAATCTCCTCTTATTCCCGAAGTTTGGATGTCCAGTGCTTGTTTTATTCCGAGGTATTTATATGAAACGTTCACCTTTAAAGATGGTAGGTGTAGAAGAATCAAAACTGTTAAAAAAGAGAAGAAAGATTTGTAATAATAAGAAAACTTCTCCTAAAAAAAAGATGTGTCAATTTTGAAAATCAAATAATTATAATCCAAGCAAAAACTTTGTGTAAAAAATCTAGCCAAGTCTCGATAGAGCCGCTTGTTCATCTCTAAAAAGTAATGGAATCTAGACAAAGTTGTGTCAAGTCTAAAGTTCCTTAATGCGATTTATTTATTATTATAGTTAATTATTGTGTCACGTGGCCGTTCAAGGGTTCACAAGGATGCAAAACGAGGTGCAAGACACCACTGCACCAATCTGTCGCCAGAACCGCTGTATATTCAATCAACATTTTCCTAGTGGCAATTTTCCATCTTCAATGGGTAGGGATTCAACGGCAAAATCACACAATTTATTATAATGATAAAGAAATCGCAGTAAGAAACCTTAGACTTGGCACGACTGTATAGATTCCATTACTTTGTTGAGATGAACAAGCGGCTAAATCGAGACATTGGCTAGTTTTTTTACAAAATATTTTTGGTTGGATAACAGTTTTTCGAATACATAAATGGTGTCAATGTTTTATTATGATAAGAACGAACCATAAAACTATATTCGGGAAGTGCAATTTGAAGTTTTCTTTCCCAACACTACGGAACGATTGAAGAAAGCTACGACAATGAAATTTAAAAATAAATAAATATCAATAACGTCCATACGTGCACATATTTTTCTATTGAACTGATTGAAATATCTTCAAGGTTACATCTGGATCTGGTGGACATTCTAGAAGTTATAGAGTAAACCAAATTTCAGTTGCTCACAATTCCTGAACCATTGGACGGATTTGGAGCAATAACGAACTCGAGCGAGATATTTGGACAGCTACTTATTCTGAAAATATGGAAACTCCAGCTCATCTCTCCTTCCGAATATATAGTCCAGTAAAGAAAGGGCTGAAGTCACTTTTTCTCGGAAAGAGCTGCAGTATTGATATGTTGATTGTTATAAAGAGAGAAACATATGGTCAAAAATGCAGGGGTTGAAATTTTCAGGAACATTAAAATATTCTTGAAAATATAGAAAAAAACACGGTTTCTTTGATATTTTCGCGAATGAAACGGTTTAGTAAGAAAAAGTTTCAAACAAAAGATGTAGAGCGGAGAATTCTAGTTCAAATTATGTACTTTATCGTTCTCGAAAGTGAATTTGTATACTGATAAACAGCGTATTTCTTTAGTAACGCAATACCAACGAATTTTCAATTTGGCGCTGAACGCAGAACCAAATATCTGGCAGATATCCGCCAGAGTTGGACTCTCATCTCGTTTTGTATTGCATTTATTACATCGAACCCTAGGGCGATATAGATTCTTCAATGGAGGCTAGAAGTAATATGAAAAATAGAAAAGTCAAAACTTGTATGAAATTTTGAAAGGAAATTCAAGGAAAAAGGAAATTGAAATTCAAATTTTATTAATTCAAAAACTAATATAGTTCTGCCGCAATTATGAACAAATTCCTAGCTGAATTTTCACAAGATGCATACGATATACGAATGATAATTTAGACGTAGGTAGGTATGATAATAAAATAACAGTAATTCTTCGTAGGAAAGAGATTTATTCAGAGTAATGGGAAAAAAATTGAACTAAAGAACTGTAGTAATTATTTGGAGAGCAATAGCATTATTGAATAATAATTGAAGTTTTTGCATCGAATATTATCAGGAAAAACAGTTTTTTCATTTTTACTAATAATTCTTCAATTAAATGCATCAATATCATCTCCCTCAGCGTCATCTAGATCAGAGTTAATTTCTATTCTGTTCATTCTGTTCATTTCTATTCAGGTCAGAGACATTTTCATAAGTTGTACCGTTACACATTTTGCAAAACCTTGTACCCTTCAGTCCTGCTCTTTTGCAACTGCAACGAGAAGTATCACATTTTCCATTACAGCTGCAGAATACCTTAAACAAATGTGAAGCAATAAAAACAAGAATAGGAGTGAATTTCTGAAACTAATAAAACTAGGTTGTGAATGAATTTCAGACTCACATTATTTAATAATTCCTGTGGTGCTACTGCTTTGTTCATCATTTTAGGAAGTAGCATTTAATGTGATCTATGACAACCCCAATGTTCAGGTTTCAACGACGGTCGTCCTAGCCAACCCTGAATTTGATAATAAACTCGTCTGGTGTGTTCAATTAATGCTGACTCTGTTGGAGGAAGCATTAATAGGAGAGATGTTTTCCTGGTTCCTGAAACTGGGTTGTGAATATTCTATATCTCAGTTCGTCGATGCTCAAATTTTCACCACTGTTGTTGTACAGATATCTCACAATTTTTTCCGCAATAGAATAAAGCTCTGTAATACTTTTATTTTCTTGATAGAAAATCTGCACTAATTCCTGAAGATCGGGAGTTCTCTATAGTAAACGTTTTATTTTCTTCTTTCCTTGATTATACATAGCACTAGTAGAATCACATCCAGCAAATGCATGGGCGATTAAAATAAATGGTTTCAATTCACGGTCCTGATATGAATACAAAGTATTTCTTTTCGATCCTGGAACAACTTTGGAGAAAAATATTTTGCTGTGATCTGGTGTAAGAGCAATGAGAAGTACGAAGAGATCTACGTCATTGCCAACCACAGCAACGGATCACACTCTCCAAACAACTTGTGTTGAATCCTACCCTGTTCTAGAACTTCAGATGTTTACGACCGCTCGGTTTTGCACTAAGCGCCAAATTTCGAATTCACTGTTATCGCCGTATTATAGAAATACCTTAATAATCAGTATACAAAATCACTTTCGAGAACGCTAAAGTACATAATTTGAACTAGAATGTTCCGCTCTACAACTTTTGTTCGAAACTTTTCCTTACTAAACCTTCTCATTCGCGAAAATATCAGAAAAACCGTATTTTTTTCTATATTTCCAATGTTCTTGAAAATTTCAACACCTGCATTTTTGACCATATGTTTCTCTCTTTATAACAATCAACATATCAAAAATGGAGCTCTTTCCGAGAAAAAATGATTTCAGCCCTTCCTTTACTGGACTATAGAGCCTGTTAAACGGCCGGACGGACAAAACCAAGTTTCACTCCGTTTTCTTCAACAAATTCTACATCAGGAAGTCAAACCAAACCGATATTAAATTACAGACAGTTGGCCTAAACGAAAGCACGCTGTTCCAAGAATGCAAGCGCATAAAAATGAATAGTACACAGAAAACTGAAATAATATACCTATCTAGAGTCAAAACAAACTGTTAAAACAATAATCTGTGGTGTGATCTGATATGCAATAAATACCAATTAATAAACATTGTATTGTTGACATTTATCAGTGTTTCAATAATGAAATTCTCATACGTCAATCATTTGTCACATATAATTTATTTCAATATTTATTATGCTTTGATAACGAGATACTTTCGTTGAATGAACTTCTGTAAAAGAACTTTTTGAGGTATTTTCACCATGTATCATTAATTTTGTTCAAACCAACGTCTTGGTAAGCACCTTCTACCGTTTTCATGACGGATTAATTTAAAGTTTTATATTTTCATAAAAAGTTTGGCAAGTACCCATAAAATCAATTGATATTTGTTAATTATCTGTGATAGAAGACCTCTTCACGTTAGATCGAACAAATGGCCATCACACTTGCACCTTTATAGATATTTCACTAATGGGATCAGATATGATTTTCATGAATGCTGCTTCCTTCTTGTAAGTTTTTCTTCAATCGATATTTTTGATGTTTCGTTCACTTTATAATGTGATCTTCAATCCAAAAATTTTTTACTGCTTGGCTTAATCGGTGCTCAGAACTTGGAAACATTCTCTACAGAGTTAAAACGGTTCAGAACCTGAGTACTTTCAGTTACACAGATGCAAAATTAAGATTTGGAAAAAAAATAATTTTAAGATTTTTCATTGTTGAAAGGTCCAATTTCGAATATTACTTGGCTCCAGTCGATGCAGATAAAGCAGATAACTTCGCAAATAACGAATTAAAACTGAATCAATATTGATAAATCGTTATCTCTCTTTTAAATCCTCATTCACAATGTTGTGAGGGTAAATCGTTTTCATTTTTCTGGAATAAATCAAATTTTCAGAAACAAGCTAAAGAGTGTTTCTACTATGGTGACGAAAATTTGCTTCGATCTACAGCGCTTTCCAGTATAATATTCAAATCACCATGTAGCTTTATCTTTCAAATTCAACAGATTTTTAGTGCTTTCACACATTACTTCTCTGGAATTGTAAGTTTCTGTTCTATATATGGAGAATAGACAGACAACAACTCTATTTCTTTAATTTTGTCGAGATATTCGGGAATCTATTTCTACGAATACAACAATACATATTGAAGAATATATTCAGAATTAAATATCCAAGAGAAAAATTAAAAAAATGAGTAGAGAAATTTATTCTACTCCCTGTCTAAAAGTGATCAGGGTGCAAAAATATTTAAGCTTTGTAGAAAATATCGAATGGAATCATCATTTCAATTTCGACATTCTAATATGCCAAGTTCTTCAAAGACCAAAGAATTGTAAGCCAAATTTTAATGAAATTCATATATTCCAAGAGGAATTCATATATTCCAAGAGATAGAAATGAATTCGATTTCCACTTTCTTATGAGAAATCATCATTTTACTTACAGTGAAAAATATTAATTTCTTCCAATAAGACCGAATAATAACTATTCACTTATAAAGATCATTATCTTAACCAACAACTTTCACAGTTTCACATATCAAATTGATTGACTTAAAATTAATAAACTGACACTGAATTGAACGAGATGTCATTCTCGAGCCACTGTCATCGCGTAAAACGAACACAGAAAATTAAAAATACTTATGTCCAATGGAACATCTATGTGACATTGACATAGACGAAATCCGAAAGCTGATTTCCCTAATGCACAACTTATACTACCAACATACAAAACCTCACATCTTTCCATTTCTCATATTTTATTTATCATAAGATTGTATTAGGCATCTAAAGAACCCCTTGCATCTGAATTTTATACGAGTTTTGCTGGGCCAAAAATGTTGATCTGTTTGTGAAGAGAATTCGACGGGAATCTTCTTCCGAAGTGGATTCATGCGATATTATTGTTGTTATTTCAAAATAAGTTTATCTGCAAATAGGGGCCTAAGTACTTACACTGTAGGAGATAGTAATAAATTTCCACTTTTTTTGAGTAATAATAATTTTGCATTCAGTGAAAGATATAAATTTCTCTTGGGACAAAAATAACTACTCACTTTTCTCTATCAACATCTTAACGAACAAGATTCATAGTTCCACATATCAAATCAAAAAAACACTAACTTTGAGTTGAACGAGACGTCATTCTCTATCCACAGTCACTACGTAAAACGAACACAGAGAAGTTTCCTATGGAGATATATACTACCAACATACAAAACCTCAAATGTTTCTATTTTTCATGTTATATTCAATATATGTCATTCAATATTGCCTAAATTGTAGGAAACTACACTAGAAATTAACGCGATTGCTTTTCGTCAGAAACTATTAGACTGAGTGCTAACACTCTATGAGATAGAACATACACTTGTTTTGGAAAATAATTATTTTCCATTAAGCCCAAAATATCAATTTCTCCCAATAGAATAAAATGATTACTTCTCACCTTTCTATATCAACATCTAAACGAAAAACTTTCATAGTTTCACATATCAAGTTGGTAAACTAAAAACTCAATGTAGCTGAGTTAGAAGAGATGTCATTTTCCAGTCACTGTCACGACGGAGATCGAATACAGAAAAGTGGAATTGCTCATGTCTATGGGAGAATCTGTATCAGTGTTCCTCACATAAAATTCCTTTAAATTTTAATGAAGTGAATCTCAAAGTTAATTTAAAAAAAATGGTAGCTACACGCTTATACTTCCGGAGATATGATGTTTCAAAGTTTGAAAACTACTCACAAGTAAAAGGTTCTTCAATAATGACTTGACAACTTTATTTTCAATACGATGTAAACTATTTGAGATTTCAAAATCTTCATAATTGAGTTGAAGTACGATCAAAGCCTTAGTGTACCATTTTTTTTAAATTAACTTCGAGATTCACATCATCAGAATTTAAAGAGATTCTATGTGAGGAACACTGATATAGATTCTCCAATGGACATAAGCAATTCCACTTTTCTGTGTTCGATCTCCGTCGTGACAGTGACTGGAGAATGACATCTCTTCTAACTCAACTACATTAAGTTTTTAGTTAACCAATTTGATATGTGAAATTGGGAAAGTTTTTCGTTTAGATGTTGATATAGAAAAGTGAGTAGTTACCATTTTATTCTATTGGGGGAAACTGATATTTTTCGCTGAAGGGAAAATCATTATTTCACAAAACAAGTGTAAATTTTATTCCATAGAGTGTTTGCACTCAATCTCATAGTTTCTGACGAAAAGCAATCACGTTGATTTCTAGTGTTGTTTCCTACAATTTAGGCAATATTGAATGACAATATGAATATAAAATGAAAAATGGAAACATGTGAGGTTTTGTATGTTGGTAGTAGAAGTTGTGTCTCGCAAAAAATGATGAAAGAACACCAAAGTAAACCGTTTGATTGAAAATCAGCTTTGGGTTTTATTTTCGTCAGAGCTTGATGAAATATAATGTGAAGAACACCTTATACAAGGTGTCCAGAAAGGGTTTCGGGTATTTGTGAGTTCAATAAAACAAGAAATATTTGTGAGCAATAAAAAGTTTATTGTTCATTATTAACATATGAATTGGAGAATTATTTGGAAAAGCTGATGTTATCCAATGACCGTTGCGTTGCTGGCACTCTTCTAAACGGGAACGAAAATTGATGATAACACGTTGATACATACACTGTAAAAAATAGTTCCTCATCTCAAACCATATTAATTTGTCTCAAGTACTCCGTACGTTTGAATACAGCCAAACGCATAAACTACTTGAGCCTACCGCCCTCTACGGTTGAGAATGGCGTTTACCTAAATAAAAGTTTCTTGAGCTAAGAAACTGATTAGTTTCAACCAAGCTCAGAGTTATTGACTCAGGTGGTAAAAAAATTTGATCCAACGGTAATATTAATTAGTATGTAACTATTGATACTTTTCGTAGAATAAAAATTTTGGTTTCATGTAAATAAATATTACATTTCACTGAAACTCGATTTGTAGTTGATTTAAAGGATCTTAGTTGAATGGGTCGAGAATTCAGTCGATAAAAATGATAGTATCTCTTATGTCAAGTGAAAGTTTCTTGGGTGAAGAAACTGATTGATTTGAGCTAAATTGAAGGGTTTTGACACTAGCAAAGGAATAATTTGATAAAACAAAAAACATTTGTATGTAATCATTATTTTTCTTCACAGAACAATAATTTCTCTTTTATATTAATAAATACCGGAATACCGCGGCAGACCATGAATATTGTACGGAATGGGAAAGGCGTCTAGAGTTTCGTTGGAAGTTGCAGAGAGGAGCGAGTATACCTCAAGCGTCAACCGTCTGCTTTTCAAGACACGTCGTAAAGACAACGGTTCCCATCACGTCGAGGTCACCAATGTAGAATCGAAGGAATTTATCCCTACTTATGCGTTTCGTCCCTGCCGCACACATTTGGACTCATCAGTAAAGCTTGTGTGCGCCATGCCATAGACGCAGTGGTTAGAAGTTTTGAGGAGCCGCCGGGAGTTGAACCCGGCACCTAGTACCTAATCGGTGTGAAACTTGAGCGCAAACCTCTAGGCTACCGAAGCGCTGTGAACTAAGCTATGCGTGGCTATATAGAGTGCCGCCAAGAGATCCCTATACACTCCCCTGCCGCTACAATAGCTATAGTCCAGGCAGTGGGTTATCATCTCATCCCTGTCATCATCCAATACCAGATCACCCGGTTCTCCACCAACACAAAGATATTTGGTTTTCTCTAAGTTGACATTTAAGCCCCACTTCTCGTATTCTTTAATTAGCTTGCATCATGTATTCCATGTCATCTTTATCACCGAATACAACAATATTGTGAGTAAAATGCACAAATAATTGCATTTAAATGGGATATATTTAATATAAAAGAGATAGAGTTTTGATTTAATTGCAGCCAATATAAAAAAATTGCTACAATTAATTCGTTTTATTAAATCAATTACGCAATATTTTTTTTTTACAAATGTCACTTCATATTGCAACAATTATATGTTCAATTTTATTCAAATATTTATAGTTTTCTTCAAGTAAATGAGGCGAATAATATAATCCAACGAGATTCTTGTCTCAAGAAACTGTAGTCGTTGCATCAACTGACAGAATTTACGACAACCGTACCTTCGTTCTATTGAACAAATAAAAATGAAACGAACGAATGGTTTCGTTAAAACCTATTTAGAATAATGTATTTGTATCAATCAATTATGGATATTGAGACAAGTGCATAAACAATTTCTTGTAATTGTATGTTTATGTTGAATCAGTTGTTTCTTTCATTTCGCTGAAATGTGAAAAGTTTCAAGCGAATATTTTAGCTGTTCTCTATAATCAACTAGATTGTTTTAATCAAGAAAAATAGTTCATTTGGAGTAATCAATTCTCAAACTCCTGAGGAGTTTGAGCGCAGAATTTTATTTTTTACAGTGTAGCTATTGATATTGCGACCTGGTGTTTTGCTTCAACTGGGTTAGATTCATCGGATTATTTTGATAAACCTTAATTTCAAGGTATCTCCATGCGAAAAAGTCAAGCCGGCTAAGGTCGGGGCTTCTGGGAGGCCAGTTGATGTTACCCTTCAATAAATTACTTTATTAGGGAATAATTCGTGAACAACTTCCATTGAATCATTTGAGGTATGGCAAGTAGTCCCATCTTGTGGAAACCACGTTCTTGACTTGAAACCTGCAAACTCTTGCATCTCTGGGACCAAAAATTTCGCAACATATCGCAATAACGGTCACTTTTCCCATTAATTGCTCGTGATCTTCATGAGAATAAGGACCAATTATGCCTTTAGCAGACATAGCGGTCCAAACCACGACCTTTGGGCTATGCAGGGTCGTTCATGCTTTCCTCCCGGATTCTCCACTGCCAAGTACCCACAATTCTGCTTATTAACTGGCCTGCTGACTGGCTTACTGCTTCCATAACACCCGTTTTTAAAAAGGGGGATAAATTATCACGGCACAATTACAGACCCATCAGCTTGCTTTCTACGGCTTCCAAGGTCTTGGAAAGGATCGTTTCGGACCAGATCACCCAATTTGCGATATCAAACGATGTTATCCCTAATGAACAGCACGGATTCTTATCTGGTCGCTCTACCATGACCAACCTCATTTTGTGCATCAATGAGTGGACTAAAGCGTGGGACCGGGGGGAGCCTGTGGATGTTATCTACCTTGACTTCTCCAGGGCCTTCGATAGGGTCCCTCACCGTCGGTTGCTTGCTAAGCTCTCTCATCATGGAATCAGGGGAATTGTTCTAGCTTGGATTGGGGCTTATCTATCCAATCGCTTTTTCCACGTCAGAGTCGATCGTTCCTTCTCCAGTACCGGGAGCCCTTTGTTATCTGGTGTTCCACAAGGTTCCGTCCTGGGCCCTATATTATTTTTATTATACACCTCCGATCTACCTAGATTACTCCACTCTTCGTGCTCTATGTTTGCAGATGATACCAAAATCTATAACTTGCCCTTTCTAACTTCAATACTCTGCAACTTGACATGAATGAATTAAATGTTTGGTGTGGTGAATGGTTACTTCCTTTGAATGTGGAGAAGTACTGTGTACTTCATATTGGTAAAAACAACCCGCGGAGGGAGTACTTCATCGGCGGCGAAAGGCTGAAACAAGTTTCAAGTCACTGAGACCTGGGTGTAACTATCTCCGAGGATCTTCGCTGGTCAAACGATGCAAGCATCATCACTGCCAGAGCCAGACAGTTGACTTATGCCATCCAAAAGACCTTCAACGGATGTGATGTTGCTACATTGAAGATTCTCTTCACCACCTACATTAGACCATTGTTAGAATATGCTGGCCCAGTTTGGTGGCCTTCCACTCGTGCCGATGAGCATTGCCTCGAGTCGGTCCAGCGCTGGATCACTCGTATACCCTTTGGAAGGATTCGCCCCACCTACGAGAACAGGCTCATCACTTTCGGATTGCCGACTTTCCAGTCGCGGCGCGACAGAGGTTATTTAATTTTTTCGTTTAGGTCTTTACGTGTCCACTTTGGTGATGATATCCGTGGCTTATATACTTTAAACACCAATAATCTGAGAGGTCACCAGTTCAAATTGGCAAAGGAAAAGTTTGCTACTTCCCAGCGGCATTGTTTTCTTACCAACAGAATCTTTGAGAGGTGGAACCGTTTACCAAGTGCTGCGGTTGATGCTCGAAGTGTCAATGGGTTTAAGAATGCCTTGGACTTGTTTTGTGGTGGAGCAATTAGGTTTAATTTGTATTGAGTTTATAGGAAATTTCCTCCACTCTAGTTTTTGTTATAATAATGATAATAATAATAACATGACCATCCAGGTGAAAATTTGCTCCGTCACTAAATAGTATCTTTTTAAAGTTGTAAAATCGCTGCAGCATTTCGTTGCCAAAATTCAGTCGATTAGAGTAGTCCATATCCTTCAATTTTTGAACCAAATGAATTTTATTGGCTTTTAGATGTAAGTCTTTCTTCAAAATCGAATTTAAAGACAATTTTTTGATGTTGAACGCTTAGCTCCTCTTTCGGATGGATATAGACGGATTTTGACGAACCGACGCCTCAACTTCTTCAATTGTCTGAACGTGGAAGACCAGATTTTTGAATTTTAACTATCGCACAGTCTCGAACATCTTAATTCATTTCCTGATGCTGTCGTCACTTGGCGCGTGGCGTGTACCATATTCCGCACGATAGAGACGTTGAGCAGTCACTATTGAATCACCATGACGATAATATGCTCGTACGCAAAATGCGTGATGCGTCTCCGAGTACTGTTCCATCATGACTAAAGCTCCGCAAAATGCATTATGCATTATAAAAAAAAATATTTTGAAGCTTTAAATCTGAATAATTAACTTGGCCGAAATATTAATCAATTTGTTCATCGTATAAAGGGTGGGCGTATTTCGATGTTTCAGTACTACAACTTTCAAACCAGAGAACAAAGACAAAATTTTATATCCCATTCTTGTTCCATTTTCGGAGAAACTAACTTGAGTAGTATTCATTTTTGACTGCCTTCTCTTGTTTTTGAGTTATAAGCGAAAATTGGAAAATTGGCCATATCGAAAAAGATTTATTTCTCCGCTAATACTGATGGTAGAGCTCTGAAATCAAATCATCATTAAGACAATTTTTACATAGAATCCAGTGGGATGCATCCTATTTTTGTACCATTTTCAATTACGAAGCTATGACCTAAAGTTACGTTTTTTTAAATAGGAGCACAATATTCTGTGCCATTTTTTGAAAGCGTTATTATTTCTGTTTTCAAAAATGGGCAACATCGTATGGTTTGTATAGGTATCAGTGATAAGTTAAAGGGTTTTTTTTTTTACTTGTGTCTCAGTATATCTATGGTTTCAACTGTTGACGAACACAGAAAAATGTAGCTTTCTATAACAAGAGCAGTCTCCTTCCTTCAATCTCTACAAAATCCGAACATGGATATATTGTTTCATAACCTTTAACCTTTTCTAACTCGAAATGCATCACGAAATATCGAAAACATCCTCATGATCCACCGTTGAACCGATAAAGTTATAATGAGATGGATGCTGCAGAATATTTCTGGGAAAAAAAACCCTGGCGCCCCCCTTGTGTGTTGTATGTACAAAAATAAGCTGAAATATATTTGAAGGACATTTTTCTTCAAGAGGGGTCTTCTTTAAATAAACACAGAGGCTTCTTCAAGTTGCCCACATCGAATTTGAAAATAAAAGGACAAAAGCAGAAAAAAGAACTGAATACAAAAATACGTATCAAATCAAATGTACATTGAAACCTAATAAACATTAAAATTGGTCTTTAGGTAATAATTAGAATGAGGATCATGTTTCAAAGAAGATGCCCAAATCGATGATCACCGTATTCAATTGATGAATACTTGAACGAATCAGCTGGGTACGTTTTCTATGAGTTCATAAAGTTCAATTAATTAATTAATTTTAATATTTCCGCAGAAAAAAACCTACGCTGACAAATCAACCCTTTTTATGGGCTGACGTTGTTCGCTGAATTTTCCCTAATATTTCTGCTGTTGTGAGGTATATGTATAAATATTCTTTTGAAGTTTTGGCTTACAATATTTAGTTAGCGAATAATAAAGCATATAGACCAGGGGTTAGTGACGGGGTTTATACAATTCGGCGTATGACATAAAAGCCTAGGGAAAAAAACCCTGTCTCCCCTCCTAAGTATGAAAGTACAAAAATAAGCTGGAATATATTTTAGGGACTTCTTTCTTTAAGAGTGGTCTTCTTTCCACACAGTGTCATATTCCGAAGATAAATCAATGAAAGCAGCTCCTGTTTTCATTGTGAGGTAGAGCACCATCTTGGAAGTGAATATTTCCTTTCTCTATAAGAGGTCAGCAGTCCGAATATTCTTCAATAATGTGCTGGAGACTTATTTCTCCACGGCGTTAACTGTTTAAATTTCCATCGCAAATGCTATTGGTCAACACACTGATTTTTGATAGCACACCATACATTAAATCCAAACCGACAAGCAAGATCTCAAGGTCAAAGAACAGGTTGTTTTCAATTGATAGCTGGCAATTCTACTAGAAAAGGCCCCCATAAATGCTTTAATCTCAACAAAAACAAGTATACAGGGGGTATTGTGAGAAATGAGACTAGTCCCGTTCGATATCAGTGCGAGGTCCTTTGACAAGATGTTCATTGTTAAATTTCAAATCCCACCCTTAGCGCATAGCAATGAAGAACCCCTGGAGACAAGAGGTAAGACCCAGACACATCACATCCAATATCAGGTTTCTGTTCGACTGAACCACCTGAAACAACGTTCTGTATTCAGGAATAGTCATACAAATTAGGAGAACACTCTCCTGGGAGTGACAAAGTGTGCTGGCCACTAGTGAGTTAAATGCCACAATAAATCTTACACTTAAAGGATGGGTTATACGACGTTATTAGTTGATTGCATACTGGGTATTCGGTGAATGCGTAGGGCATCTACAGGTATCCTTGGTGTCTTTCTAAAAAAAAATGGTTTCAATAAACCGAAATTAAACATTTCTACCAATAGAGATATCTTGCGCCAGACAAGGAATATTTCTTCAAACATTCACTCACAGTAAAATTAGGTGTTCCGAACCTCAAATCACAGCAAGTTTCGACGAATTTATCCTGAGTTCATCAAACATTTAGGAAAAAGGGTCTCAACTGGGTTATCGCCGTTTATTAACATTTTTATGAATTTTGGAAATTTTTATAGAGCATTCCTCATGTAATAGCCATTCTGAAAAAAAAACAGTATCATGCGCCGATGATAAATCAATGAAAGCAGCTCCTATTTTCAACCTATTATTGAAGCCTGATTCTATGAATGTTTTAAGGCTGAGATCCTGATCTGAACAATTTCTATTTTTTCCCAAAACCTCCCTGGAAATTTTGTAGAAAAGAAAGAATTAACATTTCAATAAACTGATTGGTCGATAACTATTGGAATCACATGGATTTTTTCCTCGTTTCAAAATACCTATTACTTTAGCCTTACGGAATTCGGAAGGAAAGTTTCCTGAATTCAGAATATTGTTATAGAAAGGCAATAACCAGACACGCCCTTTTTCTAAATGTTTGATGAATTCAGGATAAATTCCTTTAAAACCTGCTGCTTTCCGAGATTTGGTAGACATAATTGCATCCCTCAATTCATCTATATTGAATGAATGCGACACATGTTCTAAAGTAGGAGCTGATCACCTGAATATGTGTATCGTTTCCTTCATATCCTTCATTTCATATTGAGATATATTAACTGATTCAGATACACCAACTGAGCGACGAGCGATGTATCAATTTTTATGATGATGAGACAAGTAGAGTAGCTTCACCTAATTTTCCCCGATATATTCCATGAACTCCTACTGGAATGTGTGAAATTCACTTTTGATACAACACTATCCATTTTCTCTTTTCAGCTTGTATTGTATAAGTCTTTCACATTTATCAACAGATCATGATTTTTGAGTCTTTTTACAAATTATCTTTTTCTTTCGACCAACCTGGAATATAATCGTTCCGGAAACCTCTTGGAACTAACTTTTTTGCTGCGGCTTTCACAACACCTATATTGCTTTCTTGATATTCCAACGAGGTTTTTAAAAAATTCAGCATGTTGAATGAAACTTCTTAAGGTCAACGGATTAGGCCTATGTTGGCTATGAGGAGAAACTCCTAGAATTTCCGTTCTATAGGAAGCGGTTTGCCAGTATTGTCACAAGAGATTAGACGGAGATCAGGATATTTAATGAAGTGCGTTATTCAAGGCCGTTTATCCCCAACCCCAAAAATACTGAGATTTCTTTTTCCATATGGAAAATGAGGAAAAATATACAGAATCATCTACAATTTCTGATGATTTTTCCCTCAAATATAGTATCTACCCTAAGTACTAAGCAGTTGATATAAATTCATCTTTTAATTTGAAAACTAAGAAAAATCACGACATGCCACATGTCTTTTCTGTGGCTGAATACTCTCTACAAAAAATTTAGGTACAGTTGAATACATCAAACCATTGATTACCAGTTTTATCTAACATTGAAATACCCCATATTTGCTTACAAACAGCAGCTCTACATCTTTGGGACAAATATCATTATTTTCCCAATTGTTTTCCAATTATTTCATACAATCAAAAAATTTTACATTAAAATTGCTACATTGTTTGCTGTAAAAAATGTAAGCCAAAACTTCGAAAAAAAATATATTTGAGTAAAATTTCGTCAAAGTTTCTACATGATCATACAGATATATAGATAGATACATGTATAAAGATTTTTGAAATTTCAATTTGACACACAAATGTAAACGTAAGTAGAATTAAAAATTTTACTGAGTGAACAAAAAAACGATAATTGAATTGAAATCACCTAATAAATTTTTCAAAAATCATCAAAAAGCAGTTACAGATTTCATGATCAGAGAAGCAGATATTTTTGGTGTTTAGCTCCAACAGCTTTCTTCAATATACATCTGGATGAATATGTGAGTCCTGGAGAATAGTCTGAGAATTTGAATCACATAAAAGGTGAATTTACCGATGCATTCTTGTAGTGTTCCTGTAATGAAATTGTTTTCAAGTATGCAAGAATTTTTGTAAGAGTTCTTGGCAAGAAGGTTAGGTTTGTGGGTGCTCTCTGATTAAAAATTAGGAAAGTAAAATATCAAATCGAAACTATATCTGATTCACCACAAAAAACCGATAAAAATATGGAAATATCGTGATAAAAAGGAAAAATAATATTCCTACCTTTATTTTTTCCGGCAATGCGAACTAAAAACTGGATTAGCTGTTTCATCGCGGTTGAACTTCACAATAATGGAGTATCCTAAAAAACGGTGAATAATCGTAAGGCAATTAGTGGATTTATGCATTGTTCTTTTTATTACTTGCCTTATCTTCGACAGAAAAGATACGGAAATCGGATCAAAAGAAATTTTAATTAATGTGCACGTGATTCTCACAAATCCATATCTGAAAGAAACTTATCATCGAATACCAATAATCCCCAATAGTGATCTGTCTCAGTGCTTGTGCTTTGTGGAAATTGTGGTGCTTTTCAAAACTAAAATAGTGAAAATACAAGAAGATCCAATAAAATTTCAAAAGGATTTGAAAACCTAAAATAGTGCAGTATTCTTTATAATATTGACTGTTTAAAAAACGGTGGAGCGCCATCTATTGTTAAGAGTGAGAACACAAATTTCAGTAGGCCAATTCCAAATTTTATTTTTCATATGAATACCCTAAAAATTCGAGTTCGATCTATAATTAATTATTTCCTTCGTTGGAATTAAACGTGACAGTGTTCTTTCAACAATGGAGACAATTGGACATCGTGCAGTAATTGAATTCCTTGAAAAATTTGATGTTAAATGTGTATAATATTTTTGGAACAAGAGGAAGTAGGTGAGATCATGAATTTTGAAAAACTTTGAACATCTTTTGATGTATATGAGGGTTTTCTATTAAGATCCCTGATGAATCAGTCGCAAATATGGTTGCGTTTCAATGGAACGCTCTGTATATATCTTTTGTTTTTCATTTTTCTGATAACCTCTCTATTTTTCTAGATCTTCGATTGTATGGAATGAGCCGTTGGAAATTTACGATATTTTCTCATTTCAGTGCATCATTAAAAGAGTAACTTCCGATACGGCAGATAATTCAGAATAAGGATATCATCGTACATATAGTTAAAATTGATTGCTTCCTTAGCGTGCACTTATCAATTTAATGAAAAATACTACGTTATTCTTTAAGTCAATATAGTCGTATGAATCGAGTTGAGTTCCAATATGGATGACGATGTGGATATAGATGGAATGCTCCGTGTAGTTGGTGACTTCAGTAGATATCAATTTCTCCTGTTGTTTCTCTTCAGCATCATCAATGTGTTATCTGGCTTCCACTATTTTGGACAGACTTTCATCAGTGTTATTCCAGAATATAAGTGCATGACGTCATTGTCCAATGAAAGTACTGCTGGAAGGGTTGAAATAGGAGCTTGTAACGTCAAAATCTACAGGGAGGACCACGTTCAAAATATACCCTGTACGACTGGATGGAACTACAACAGCCAGTACAATTATGTCAGTATTGTACAAGAGGTAATTACAGAAAGAGGAATTATATATTAATATTGGGTTTATCTAGTTGGTGTACCCCAACTAGCATGGATATTTTGTAATGTCAAATTCTTCGTGCCATTTTATTTCATAATAACTTTATTGTAGCTCTTCGATCACAATTTTATTTTATTCAAATTGCTGATCACACAATTGAGCTTCTTACAAGAACTCCTTAAATATTATGTTTCTGATATTATTATTTTCTGAAGCATATTTCACTCAGATGCAACTTTAAAAAAATTATTAATTAAACATCATGAACACTGTTATTATAAAATCAATTCATGATAATTTTTAAACACTAAATTAGTAGTGAGGATAAAAAAAATCATTGCTTAATACAATTATAAAACGACTCAACATTTTACTGTTATTGTTTCTTCATATTAGTGACCCGTGATCTTTATTATTATGAAGGAATGTTATATCGGGGGAATCCACAAGTAGCAGATGGAAATGAAAGAAGATCATCTATCTTCTTATTCCTAAGGTTATCTTGCCCTGACGATTCCAACCAACAGAAACACGTGTCGGCAAGTAACATTTTCGTTCATTTCCTTCTGATACCAGTGGATTCACCTGATATAACTTTCCCACATATATTTGATCTCCACTATGAATATAATGATTAAATTTTATTATTATGAATGCGCTAGGTAAATGGAAGAATGTTAAAGCATGCTATCAAAATATCTTAGGTGGCAATGTGATTATTGATAATAATTCATTAGATGTCCCTATGAAGGAAGGTGTGAAATCATGAACAAAATGATTTATTTGCTTCGAGTGGTCTTGTTGTACCATGTGGCTCCAATGAAACTGCTTTTAATCATCAAGAAGTCGTGACAAGGTCTTCTGAAGAAGATGAAGGTGTACTGAATAACTAAAACATGACATGTTTTTTTCCACCTCTTGTATTCTAGGAGATGTCTACCCTGTACATTGTAAGACACGCATAATTTTATTTTAATAATGTTTTCTACCGACACTTTTTCTTTCAGTACGTCTCTGTTTAACGCAAATGTAACAAAAAGTTGAATTATTTTATAAAGTTCTATCCCAGAACAAAAATATTCTATAACTTTTACGGTGTTGAAAGTACTTTATAACATGGAAGTCATATTTTGTGTTGTTCAATATTCCAGTTGAGGTCGGCCATTGAACTGTATTACAAAAAGTCTATTCCCAATGACTAAATGCCTCAACTAACTAGTTTAGACTATATATCAGCTATACCGTTATGAAATTAAAACACTAATTATTAATGGGAACATAAAGAAACATTTCATTCAAAGTATTAGCCATTGTTTTCTACATATTTTGACCATATTTTGCAAACCAACCAGACAATCAATTTTCGACCTCCTCGTAGGAATCAAAGTGCTGCTCAGCCAATGCGTGTCCCATCGATGTAAACAAATGGTAGTCAGAAGAACTTTTCTGACATTGTATTCTGAACGTTTAGATGTGTAAAGGTGCATTGTCAACAAAATTGTTCGTCTTTCTGGTTATTTTTATTTTTAAAGCAAACCAACCAGACAATCAACTATTTTTCTGATTTCAATAGAACTGTTGCTTAATTGTTTAAAATTATGTTTTCTAATAACTTGTAAAATAGGAAATCAAAAGTGCTGCTCAGCCAATGCAAGCTGCTCAGCTGCTCAAACAACTGAAAATTTCATCTTTTTTGGCGTGAAGGGAAAAGAAATAGCTGAAAATTCAAGACGAAAAACAGTTTTTCGTGATGAAAATCCACACTCTCATTATTTTCAACGTAGATTCAATATCTGCCATACCATAAAAAATGGGGTTCTAATTTGAAAAAATTGATTTTTCACAATTTTGTCATCCCTAACTTTGAAAGCGATTTTTTCACCCCCTGTATCATGAATCGCAATTTCGATTTCTAAAGTGGATATATCAATCTTACATCTTGAAAAATCCCAAAAATGAAAATTTTCCATTCAAAAGCCTCGAAGTTATTCTTGTTTCATCGGAGCTCTATTTTCGATTTTTTTTCTAATTTTCCCGCTCAGAGAGAATTTTCCAACCAAAACTGAAAAATGTTACATCAAAATAACTTGAAATTTTCTAAGGAATCTATTGCTGCAATAAAAAAATGGTGTTGTAATTTGAAAAACGGAAGTTGACGTCATTTCCGGAAAAACCGGAGGTGCTCATGCCTTGAAAATATTTTAGATTTCATCAGCATCGTGAAATACTTATAAGTGTTGAATTTCATGAAAATGCGTTCAGTAGTTTCCCGTATAAATATGGGTGAGGTTCCTCGTGACAGACCCTGTATTTGTATATTTTGGATATCACCTATACAGGGTGTCCGAGAAATGTGTTAGCTCTCTCGGATTCAGATAGAACATCAAAAAATAAGATGACAAGTTCCCAAAAAACAACCTAGTCGGCCGCCTGAGGACAAAACTAAATAAGCTTAATAATATATGTTTTAAGGGCAGTATTTTGTGAGGTCCTTAGTACTGTTTATCGCATTTAATTTTCCTTAAATTATATTAAGTAGTTTAAAAGTCATTCAGGCAAAATTGATAACCAGTAGCGTCCTTTAGGAGGCCAAACCACCGTAGGGAGGGCCTCTAGGAAAAAAAATTATGAAAACTTTTCATCTTATTCTTCTATGTTCTATCTGAATCTGAGAGATCTCCTACATTCTTCCGGACACCCTATATATACTATAATATATTAAATGGTCTAATGTAAATTTTCCATATTGATTTGTGATAAAATTCATGCATGTACCAGCTTCCATTTGATAACGATTTTTACAAAAAACGTCTGAAAATTAATTTTGATTTTTGATAAATACCCACATTTTTGCTAATATAAAAGTACCCATATTTCCAGAGCAAATGCATTTTAAAATTTCACCCTGTATAGTTCATAATAGACCATTTATTACAATTTGATATAATTAGTTCATGGAGAGAATTTTAAAAAACAAAAAATAAACAACATCTATCTTGACAGACTTATGCGAATCACCTTAAACATTCAATAAATTTATGTTTAAAAAAATATATGAACTCGAAAGGTGACGTATCTTAGTTTTTCTCATAATTTTCTTTTATAACGATACAAAGAATCTTATTTCATAAGTTGTTTCCGCACTGTATGAGCCTGTTGCGATTGTTAGATAACTTCTTCAAAATTGAGCACCTTTCTCATCATTCACATGACATATTATATTACAACCAGTTGTAGGGATCTTTTTGGCGCTCTTGTTCTTCGAACAGAATTGCTGATTTGCCCGAATGTCTGTATGTTCCGAATATTTAGATTAAAGTGGTATCAATCGTTTTTTAAATAAGACTCCCTCATTTCCAAGAATATCATTGTAGTTGTATCAACAATTCAAGACGACCAAGTTTGAGTGTCTTCCTTAAAATATTTACGATGTTCTAAACGTTTCTCGGAATACTGGGGAGCTTTGTTCTATATAAACTTCGTCAGAATAATTACATGAAATACAGATGTGACACTAATTGCAGCTGTAGACTTACTAAGAAGATTAATACTTTTCAAGAGATAGGAACGATATATTTTTGGTTATGTAGATTTATCGCCCAGTTTCTCCCACTCTGAAATACCAGCATCAATTTACCTGCGGTCTTTTAATGATTTCGTTTTGTGCTAGCTAATTTAGTGGCACACCCGGTATTTGATTGATTGAGAAACAAGTGGCGCGTAACAATTATCTAAGTAGTCATTTAATTGGTTGAATAATTAACAAATGAATGATGCATGTACCGACGCACATATGGTATTGCATTGAATTTGAAAAATAGAAGAGAATATTTCAATCAAATGGAAAAAACTCTTTAATTGAACAAGTCTATTGGAAGTGTAAATAAACCAAAATATCTGAAATTGACAATTATGGTCTTACACTGATACCTATATTCATTCTAGAAAACACTGTTTTCTTTGAAGAATAAAAGAGTATTTTTCATTCTTATCACAACATCAAACAATTCAAAAAAAGTTTCATTTGTTCCGTTTGCGGCATCTCACAAAGTAAGTTTTATTCAAGATTCATTTAAATTATTGTTAAGCGAATATGAATGTCTCGAAACACATGTGTCGCATTCTATTTCATTCTTTGATTTATTTTTCTGTAGTTTTTTTTTAATTGTTTGATGTTATGATAAGAATGAAAAATTCTCTTTTATTGATCAAAGTAAACAGCGTTTTCTAGAATAAATATAGATATCAGTGATACTTTCAAGAAGTGTAAGAATATAATTGTCAATTTTAGATATTTTCGAAAAAATTCTGGCGAAATATAGCTTATTGGTATAATTTTCATTTAATATGCTATCTAAGGATGCTATGATATATGGGATGGAACATTTCAAATAACATTGTTGTAGACAGTTTATGGTACTCATGATCTGAAATATTATAAAGATAATTATCTGTAAAAACCTAATAGGCGATCATAGTGAACCAGTTTTCAAATACAGTCGAACAGATAACCTATGAATATGCCTTTAATAAATCACAGCTTACCGCTTTGATCAAAAAATATCAATTTTTTTCGAATATTGAGCCGAAAATATTCTTAATCGCTTTGGTTCGACTTATACTCGTTACTAGCTATGGTTTTATATTTTTAGAACAGGTTTGCTGTCGAAATATCTCATCCAAGTTCGTTATTGGGTAAAATCGGTCGACCAGTTCAGCAGTTATGGCTTATGAAATATCGTTTCCTCAGTAAAGAAATCCATCTGATCAATTTTCAAGTTGGAAGATGTTTGATTGATATTGAAACGAATAGGCTTTCTTAATTACGTGAAAATCATCAAGCTAGAATTTTATTCCCAAATTCCCAATACTGCTTTTAAAATAATTGATATCTCATAAGATAATCATCAAGAGATCTAGAGATCTACAAGATCTGGAATATACATCAAGGTTATTGGTATCCGAACATCATTGAAATTCAACATTATGCAATCTTATTTTGAGAATTTAGTTTTCAGTATATGAAGATTGAAAATTTTGGTTTTACCAGGTGTACCGGTATGAAGTGAGCGTCAAGATACAAAAGTCTCGATAGGGAACATTAGTTGTGAACGAGCCTTTATTTTTTTGTTTTTGTTCACTGACATCTGACATCTGTGGAAACATATAACATTTTTACTGGCGATGAAAAATGTATTTATTTTAAGAACCCTAAACGGAAAAATCATGGATTGATCCGGGACGACCATCTACATCGACTGCAAAACCAGATCGATTCGGCAAGAAGACAATGCTGTTGAATGATTGTTTGGGCTATTACCATCATCTATTGTGGATGTAATGATTTCCGACGTTTCGATAGACATCTTCTATCTTTATCAAGGAGAAAAGTAAGAAACCTTTTGAAAATTATCAATTTTCAAAAAGTCAATTGACAGAATGTTATATACTCATCTGTGATATGATGATCTTTTTAGGTTGGATCGAACTATTGGCGTCCAAACTTCTGGCAGATCTATAGATGGAGCACTTATGGAATCAGGTGTTATTTTCATAAATGCTGCTTCTTTGATTTTTCTTCTTGCAAGTTTTTCTTCTTTGGATATTATTGATGCTTCATCCCACTTTATACGATGATTCTCATCTACAGCATGTTGGACCAACCTGGATTTGTCGCTGTCTAGTACTCGTAGAAGCTTCTGATGTTCTTTTATTCGTACATTCAGAGGGCGTTTAGTTTCTCCGATGCAAGATCTTCCGCACTCGCAAGGTAATTCATATATGCAGTTCTTTGTCCTTTGTGTCTCATTATTAGGCTTAACTTTTGTAAGTTTAGCTCTGATAGTGTCTTGAGTTTTGAATGCAGTCGTTATGTTGTATCTATTTCCAATTCTTCTCATGTTCTCCGACAAACCTTTTACATAAGGAATTACGGTTTTAATGGGCTGATTTATATCTGTTGGTTCTGGTTGACTTTCTCTTGTTCGTCTACTTTTTTTTAATATCTTTTTGGGGTAGCCATTGCTTCTAAGAGTTTTCGAGATGTTATTTATTTCTTCATTTTGGTCTTCTTCAGTGGAACAAATATTTATTGCTCTATCAAATAAACATTTTGCTACTCCCAATTTAGTGTTTAGTTGGTGGTTTGAATCAAAATGTAGATATTGTCCTGTGTTCGTTGGCTTTTTGTACACAGTGGTTCTTGGGATTCCATTTTGTTTATGTACGAGTACATCTAAGAATGGAAGTTGTCTGTCTTTCTCGATTTCAATTGTGAATTTAATTGATTCCTCTTGATTGTTTAGATATTGGAGGAATTCATCTATAGTGTCTCTTCCATGTTGCCAAATAATGAAAGTATCATCTACATATCTTTTCCACAGTTTGGGTTTAAGTGCATATTTTTCTAATGCCTTCTGTTCGAAAATTTCCATATATAAATCAGCTAAAATTAGTGATAGTGGTGAACCCATGGCCATTCCAAATTCTTGTTGATAAAAGATGTCTTCAAATTGGAAATATGTTGTTTCAATACAAATAGAAAGCATTTCCATAATTGCATTAACGCTCAGTGTAGTTCTTTCACTAAGGGTTTGATCTTCTTCAAGCTTTTTCCTAACTATGATAAGTGTTTTATCTGTTGGAATATTAGTGAACAAACTGGTAATGTCGAAGCTGACCATAACGTCTTCTTCCATGATTTCTTGATGTTTCATTATTTCTATGAAGTGTTTCGTGTTTCTTATCATCGATGTTGAATTACTTTTTAATGGTGATATAATTTTCAGCAGAAATTTAGCCAATTGGTGGCATGCTGAATTTCTTGAACTCACAATTGGTCTTAGAGGAATATTTGCTTTGTGTATTTTTGGTAGACCATATAAATGTGGTGGTTTACTGAAGTGAGGTGTAAGTCTTGATCTAATGAATTGATCTGGAAATGCATTCAAAACTCAAGACACTATCAGAGCTAAACTTACAAAAGTTAAGCCTAATAATGAGACACAAAGGACACTTTGATTCCTACGAGGAGGTCGAAAATTGGGTTTCTGGTTAGTTTGCTTTGAAATACGAACAATTTTATTGGCGTGGTATCCACAAATTCCAATGGCCAATACTTTGAATGAATTGTTTTTTATTTTCCCATTAATAATCTGTATTTATTTTCACAAAAAAACGCTCATTTCATACCGTTATACCTGATATAGATTAGCCTACGATAATCTGTATTTATCAAATTATCAAAAAATTCATAAATCAAGAATTTTTATCAATAATAATCTCTTTGACTATAATTTTCATCAAGTAAACATTTTAGAATAACCAAACCGAATCTCCTGACATCACGTCAGTGTTTTTCTGGACTTTCTTTAATTCTTTCTTACAAGTTTGATTTGCTCTAGCTAGATATTAATAAGATAATGATCTCCAATATTCATAAAATTGTTCAAACAAACTTCCTCTATACTATTTATCAGTGTTACTTCAAGGATTCTGTAAATTGCTATACTTATTCAGAGATTTTCTGGGCAAGTCGAAGTAGAAAATTACATATCCGGATAACTTTGTTTTGTAGGAATTCTCAAATTTTAATTAAACACAATATGTCGAAGATTTTGGAAGGTCAGTTTTGAGGAATACTATACAGGCTGTCTGAAGCTGTTAATAAGAGATCAGGAATCTGGGCTTATGGAATCTTCAATGAATAATTGACACATTACAAAACATTCAGTACAACGGTATTTCTTGGCTACTTGCATATATAATTTCTAGAGTTGTTGAAATCAGGATGATTCTGTATTCATTGTATAAAAATATATCCTGGAACATCTATCACCATTAATGATTTAGAATATATTCACTCAGAATTAATCTCCATGAAGTAAGGACTAGTGTTACCATAGAGTTAAAAGTGTATTTGGAAAAAAACATCGGAAAGCTTTTCTAAATTTTACTCAAATATTTTTTGAAAAAAAATTTCCCGGAAATTCTCGTTTAAATTTCCCTCGTTGAGCATATTTGTATTGGAAGTTTATTGATGTTGTTAGGACTGTCGGTAAAAACTATGCCGAACATGAGCGCCGACTGTCAACTAGTTTGTTTACAACTGTTGAAACCAGTCAACCTCAGTAGTAGTCTGCGAATGTTACTATGGAAAAACATATTGAACCATGAGTTTAACTCAAATTTTGTGGTTAATACGAAATTTACGTGAGCTGACTCATTGCGATTGCTTTGAAAGGCTGCTTATTCGAAATCCCTAGTGAAGGAATAGTTCAAATCCTTTAAAACAGGCCGGGAGATAGTCGAAGATTTGCATGGTTCTGAACTACCGTCGACCAATGATAACGTTGAAAAAATCAAGGTAATTTTGATCATGCCAGCATTAGAGAGATAGATCGTGATCTCAACAACTCTCTTGAAACCGCTCGTTTGATTTAAGTGAACCACTTGGGCATGCAGCGCGTCGCCGCCCGGCTTGTTCCATTAGAGGTGAATTTTCCTCAAAAACAGTACCGGATGCAGGTAGCTGCAGACATATTGAAACGTTTGAATTTGACAGGGACGGATCATAACTGGCGACGAGACATGCGTCTATGAATATCACACATAAACTAGCCAACAGTCATCTGAGTGGGTTGGAAGAATCGTTGGCAGATGTGTATCACTTTAAATGGATCATATTTTGAAGAAAATTCAATAAATATTTAACAAGTTTGATATTGTTGCGTATTATTTCGAATTTCCGGATACTTTTTTGTCAGAGAGTATGCCGTCAAGCCGTTTCACCCAAATGTGGGAGTGGTTTCCATAGGAACGAAGTCGATTCCATAAATATTTGATTATACTTCAATCCGATATTCCAGAGTTCGAAATATCTCAAATAGTTTTGCATTTTAGTTCGAAACAAGGTATCAAGTCCCTATTGGAAAATCTTTTAAATATAATTTACTCTTTCTTCAGTTCAATTGGATCTGTGGACTAGAATGGATACCGGCTCTCGGCCAAAGTGTGTTTTTCATAGGATCTGTGATGGGCAGTTTGTCATTTGGTATAATGGCTGACAAAATCGGACGGCTTCATTGCTTGGTTGCAGCTCATATTCTATTGTGCATTGGAAATATATTCACAGTGGTGTCGAAAGACCCTTTCAGCTTCATGATGAGCCGATTCATTGCAGGAGGAGCAACAGATACAAATTTTGTAATGATATACATTATAGGTAAGCCTTCTGCAAATACCTTTTGGACCATGAAATTTTTTAACAATTTTTTATTTATAATCAAAATAACAGGGTGGGTATTTGACCAATGCGTTCTAATTTAACGATAGATTCTTGACGTCAAAAGAAACATTTTCTTTTTATAACATTTTTCCAAATTTGGCCCCGTTCAAAAGATATAGGGTGTTGAAATTTCATGAAAAATTGCATTTTCACCTGAAATATTCAAACGACAATATCGATTGAAATGATCTCTTGTAGAAGGTTTTTGATAACAGTCATGCATATTTGTGCATTATCATTAGATTTATTCCATTTCTTGTGGGTTTCTCACTACTACTGTACAAATTGATTGAATTGCATTGAAAAAATATCACTTGAACTAAAGGTCCGTATCTTGTTCTTCCTAGAATCATTAGTCTTTTTTGCAGATAAAAATCATTCATCTTTTTCCTGAATTGCACCATGTTTGAGATATTTGAAGTTGAAAGGAATCAAATCAATATAATCATCTGATGAAACATGAATGAGTGAATCATTTCTTAGAGGAAAAATAATGTTTTTAAACAATTCATATTCAATAGTGGATGCTGTGGAAGGTGATTTTCATTCTAAACTAAACACTAAACTGGGCTACAGGGGGTATTTGCCCAAATGTGAAAATTTAAAATGCTTATAACTTTTTAACGCAACCGAATATGGAAAAACAGTGTGGATATCAAGTGTTTCTTTTTATCTCAAGAACCTGTGGTTAAAATTGACGCAGTGGTCAAAGACTCACCCTGTATTTAGTAATATTTAGCACGTTTGAAAAAAATGTTTAATAAAGAACTAGAAATGATTATAATACGTTCTAGGAAACACGGAAATGAATGGAAGATAAAATATTCCTATTCTTATCATATCATCAATTAAAAAAAACAACGAAGAAATTGATTAAAAAATGGAATAGAACATGATACGTGCGTCGACTTTAGCATTTTAGCTTTAGTTTCTACAGGTATTATTTTTCAATCGAAAATAATTTTTTGATTGATTCCTACTGCGTGATATATTTAAGAAAATTAAAGTTCACGTGCCAATTTATTTTATTTTTCGACATACCACGCAGTACGTTTTATTGAAAAAATTTTCATATTATTTTCAAGGGTAATACCACTAGAGGTGATAATTTTTTGAGAACACTCTTGTTTTGGGAATTACGCGTTTAAATTTCACGAAACAAAGTTATCCTCGTAACACCAAGAGGCGAAGGCGAGTGGTATTTCGGGATCACTTTGTTGAGTGAAATTTGTATAATTTTCAAAAAACGACAGAGTGTTCTCAAAAAAAAAATCGGAACTCATGTGGTATTTGGAAAGATCATTCAACAATATATATCAAAAATAGTTTTTTATTCAAAAATAACCAGATAGAAGCATAACAACAAATCATTCATCTTTATTCTCAAGATAATAATTATTGATAGTACAATTATTACATTACGAGCATTATTTTCGAATGATGAAGTAGATACTGATGTTGTTTCTTGAAGGACATTTTTTTCATACCTTATGGGTGTGATTATTTTTTTGTGATGTTGTTGGTCCAGTTGGAGATACGGTTTCACTGACGCTGCAGAAGAATGGCCTGTTATCTTTATCAGCTGTTCCTCGCCAATCCCTGCTTTGGCTAATTGGCTGACAGCAGTAGCTCGATGCGAGTGGTTGGTTATCTTGACTTGGTTATGTTGATGCCAATGAGTTCTGCCGATTCTTTTGTCCATTTAGCTATCGTATTGGGACCGACTGGGGAGTTTTTGAACCATGAACCATATTTCCAATTCTTATGTGGAGTAAGGAATAGTCTTTCAGTGGTTATGTTTGCAGTTGTTTTGGGTACAAGTAGCTTATATAACTGTTGCTATATTCTCGCAACAAAGGACAGTTCTTGGAATTTGGGCCAACGGCCGTTACTTCCAAGAATGCCTTCTGTTGGACGGAATTTTGGAAATCCCTAAACTTAGCTACCTGAACTTTGTTCACGTCCGACCTCTTTTAATCAAGTAAATTCATTCTCTCTACACCTCTCAAGGTGGTAAGTACTCCTACAAGTAAATTCATTCTCTCTCAAGACGCTCTTGTGCACAGTATATTCAAGTAAGCTCTCTTTTATCAATTTACTTTTCACGAGTCCATAACGGCACTCAGAACTACAAGTTCCTCTTAAAATCTCTCAAAACAATCTGTTTTCGGGTCAGTTAGCTACTCTAGTTCATGTGTATGTGAATTACTCAGTTGAAATTCTCTACGTAAAAGAAAAAGGTTGTGAATTGTGAATCTGTGAAGCAATTACATATCGCCAAGGCACAATTCATCAGTGGAAGTTTGAGAAGCTTTATCCAAAGCGCCTGCACCTTATTCTGAGAAATCTACCCTCGACGATTGAAGCAGAGCTGTGGTGAACTCCAAACAACAAATAAGGTCAGATCTCTTTATCATTTTATATTACCAGAAGTGCCCTAGATTGAGCAGAGAACTTCAAATCCTTGATTATTATAGACACCTAAAAACTCTTTCTGTGAGTGTGAACTCAACATTGTGTGTGCCGAACATTGTGTAACTATTTTTATCTGTGAATACATAATTCTATTTTAACTACAAACTTGTTTTTATTCACCTTGCAAACATCTTTTCTACCAAAGATAATTTTTGGATCTACTGTTATAGTATAACCAGCGACTCAGGAAGTCCGCTGCCCTTCATTAAGCGGGTGATTATTATTACTTCTAATTTTGTACCCGCACAATAACCTCACCGGGCCAATATCTTCTTCAATATTGGGAGTCAGCCATTTCGTTTCCGCACATTTTTGGGCACCACCTTGTCTTGTTTTAGAAAATATCGGATTGTAGACAATTCGGCCCGTGGGATTATCATCGTTTTCAATTTCGAATTGGAAATGCGAAATTAGGCATGATGACCCCTCTCCTCCGCGCCATTCAAGCTCCAATGCAGCAATAAAATAAAATTTTCTGTTCAAACCGTCTGGATTATCTCCTTTACATAAGTTGACCTTCTTTTTGTGTTACTCCAAAGACAGCGCCTTGGCACTAACTTTTTTTTCTCAGGGTCCATTTGCAAAATACGCCTCTTGGCATTTCGTGCATCCCGCGCCGTTTAAAAGCCACGTCTGTGAATGGATCGAACCTAACGCCCCATTCGGAATAGAATTTTTTCTGCAGCTGTTTGGCAGTATTATTCCACAAGGTTTCTACGGCACTTTGCTTGTATTCTGATCCATCTCTTTTCTTCATATTGAAAGCCCAGTCTAGCATAATATTATTGAGCTCTGACAAACTTGTTTTTTCATTTACGAGGTATTCCCGGGCAGCACAGAATTCTTCAAATTGTTTCCAAATATAGGATCTTGACTTCACTGTATTAAGCGGCACACTTTCCTCAATTGAAATAATTCCCAAAACGTTTCATTTTTATCTACTTCATGGTAAAATATGAAAATAAACTGACAGAACTGCCAAATGTGCTGTTGAAGTTATCGCTAACAACTGATTGTTTATCGTAACCATGACGACCGCTACTTCCACCAACGTCCAAAGCTATCCGGACGTATTAATATTCCTATGCAAATTAGGCATTTGATAAAAACAAATTTCTGAAAGTGAAAACACTGTGAAGTTGAGTGTTTTCAGATACAGTTTGTTTCTATTGGTCCGTTTTCAAAAATTGAGCGATTTCATTGGACGATGTAGTATAGTGTTGAATGATCAATTGAATACGAATACATGAAGAAAGTAAAGCTGAAAAGGTAGAAGTCGAAACAAATGTCGTGTTCTATGTTACTTTTTTCTGGAATGTTTGCAATAAAAAGCAAAATATTCTTGTTATTATTCATCACAAAACCGTGTTTTTTATAAAAAAAACTGTATGTATCGAAAGTGTACAACTATCATATTCATTTTTGCACACCTTTTCGTTTCATCTCACTCAAACCTTTTCCAAGTTACAGTTTATCGAGGAAACCCAATTTCAGGTGCGCATAACTTCGAAACCATTAGACGGATTCAGCCCAAGAACGAAATTGTCCCAGATATTTGGACAACAGTCTACTATTCCGAAAATATAAAAACTATTGTTCATGTCCTTCCAATAATAGATAGTATACAAGAAGTCGAATCCAATCGATTGGGACCATTTTCTGCTCGATATTAGTGAATTACAAACAAGAGGATAGATCTAAGAAGTAATATTTATTTTATCAAAAAATTTTCAACTTAGTTACAAAATATGTGATGCGAAATATTAGATTGAAAATAAATGAGATCAATCATTAGAAATTTGATGAATAAAAAGTGAAATATTATAACTAAATTTGAACTCAATAATGAGACGATATTAAGACACAACTATTAGATACAGGGTGGGCCATCCGTAACTTTCCAGCCCGAATTTTGAGCTTTGAGATAGAATAACGAACAAACGCTAGGACAGGCAAAATTTAAATAAATAGAGAGCTGTTAGGTGTTGCGGCAAGAGGGGTAGTCATATCAAACACCATTATTCGTCCCTCTTTACAGGAAATTTGATCTGTCCGAGCGTTCTTTCACAAAGCTCAAAATTCGGGATAAAAGTATGTCAAGGGTTCCTTTGTGCAAATAAACTTATTACTATTATTATCTGGATTAAGCAATAACAAACATAGCTTGCTTCTCTGTTAAATCTCGAATGGATTTCGATTGGTTACCCAAAAATTACGGATATATCGGAAACACGATAGCTGGATATATGAAGATAAACAAGGGCGGTAAAATTTGTTTGGAAGTTTTCAGACTAATTTCATAAATTGCTTCTAATGCTATTCCAATCCTACCTTCATCCTCCCTCCCTCATGTTCCCAGAGGTTATCAAGGTATAATGCGTATTTGAAAGGTACAACAAAGAAAACGTTGATTAGAAACTTTGCTGGATAAAAATAACACGAAAGATGACGTACTCTAATTAACAGAAAAACCTTTGAAGTACACATATCAAGTAATCTCTATCCCAATCTAGAAGTAATCTTTCTTAAAGTTATTTTGGGAACATCAGCTTAGGACCTCATTCAAATAAGGAATCACGTGACTTCCGTTATATGAATGCGGTAATAAGAGGGTGGTGGTTCAAAATCCAGGGAGGGCCTTTTGTGCGCTTTTTCTGATTCATCAAACAAGTGAAACAGTATGTTATCGTTTTGCTCAAATGTTATTTTCTAATATCTGGGCTGATGAGGGAATCGTTTTCCACCTTGAGTATGTCCGGCAGGCGTATAATCTCTATTCTATCTTCCGAGAAAGATGAGCTAGAGTTTTCATATATTCAGAATGTTTTTTGTTCAAATCTTTTGGTCAAATTCGTTACTGAGCCAAATCCGTAAAAAATTTCCCCAGTTGATGGCATCTGAAATTTGATTTTCTCAGTAACTCCTTCCTGAAAGTCGTTTCAATAAAATTTAAGTCTACCACATTTGGCGAAAATCGTCACGAAAAACAATTTTAAAAATATTCTGGAACTGTTTTTGATATTTTTGACTTCTGATATACATTGGATATCATCAAAAATTTTATTGGTTTGTATAAAGTTGTATTAGATTAACAACCTTTAGTTCTTCGATATTGTCTTGTGGTTCTAATACTGGGTTTCTGCTTAAGCAGTCTGCGTCTATATTATTTTTGCCTGGGTTATATATTATTTGAAAATCATATTGTGATAAATAGTGTGTTAAGTCTCCCAATTTTTCATCTGTCCTTGCTTTAATGTTCATTTTTTCTAATGGTTTGTGATCCGAAGAGACTTTGAACTGCTTACCAAGTAACCAATGTCTCCAGTAATTCAATGCTTTTTGTATACCCAAACACTCTAGATATATTGCTTTTTTTTTCTTCTGACTTTCATATAATTTTGAAAAAATTGAAAAATACGCAACCGGTTTTTCATTAGTTTTTACTGTTTCTTCCATTGTTTGTGGTTGTTTTAATACGGCTCCTATACCTTGCAGACTTGCATCAGTGTAAATGTGTATCGGCAATTTTGGGTCAAAAATTGCTAGTACTGGTTGAGTGCAGAGTAAATTTTTCATTTTTTCAAATGCTTCTCGACATTTTTCTGTCCATATGAATTTCTGTTCTTTTCTTAATAGGTTATGTAAAGGGTCTAGTGTAATAGAACTATTAGGTATGTAATTATTATAAAAATTTATCTTTCCTAAGAATTGTCTAATCTGTTTTTGTGTTTTTGGTACTGGAAAATTTCGTATGGCTATTAGATTATCTTTTATCGGAGAAACCGAATTGTGTTTTATTATGTGTCCTAAATATGTAACTGAATCTGAGGCAAAACTGCACTTTGAAAATTTCAGTCGGAAACCCTCTTTTAATATTGCATTTAATAATTGTTTCAGATGATATATATGTTCTTGAAAAGTTTTTGAGAAAATTAAAATATCATCTATATAGATACTAGTGAAGTGTGAGAGTTTATATTTTCTAATTATGTTAACCAAAATTCTTTGGAAAATAGCTGGTGCAGTCTTTAATCCAAATGGTAGGCATGTCCATTGGAAGTGTCCTTCTTGTGTTATAAATCCTGTTTTTCTTCTGTCTTCTATTCTCAGTGGAATTGACCAAAAGGCTGAGTTAATGTCTAGTTTTGTAAAGAACTTGCAGTCTCTTGTTTTCATTACCAGATCTTTTATCAATGGGAAAGTTTGAGCTTGTGGTACTATAATTTTATATAGATCTCTAAAATCTATACATAATCTAGATTTCTTATTTTCTTCTCTTCTATAAGCTAACGTTACAGGGGCAGCAAAAGGACTGTAAGATTCTTCTATCAAGCCTTTTTTTAATAATTTTGAAATTTGTTGTTCTATTTCTTTTTTATCTTCTACTGAGCACCTGTACGGTCTTTTACAGCAGTAGTTGTCTATGATTAAATCTATTCTAGCCTCGTAATTTTTTACTCTTCCTATGTCATATTTATCTTTGGCAAACACTGATTTATATTCTTCTATCAGATCTTGTATTCTTGATTTTTCTTCATAATTGATATGATTAATTGAAATTTGAAATTCTTCTTCGTTTATGTGTTCATTGAAGTTTATAGATTCTTTTTCTTCGTAATATAATTTATCATAACCTGTTCTGCCAGGAATTGTTGATTTTTCTATGGAATTTTCCATTGCAGTTTCATCAATTTTCGGTGTTCTTTGTTCAATTTTTAGGTACTCATTTTGTACTAAATTAAATTTTTTTATGCAATCTAATCCTATTAGAAATTCATAATTAAAATTTTTATTGTCTATTATAAAAACTTCAATTTTTTTCTCTGTTTCATTCACACCATTAATCGTCTTTAAATTAGTCTTTCTATTTTTGTTTTCATCGATACTTTTTATATTAAGTAAATTTGAATTGATCAATGAAACGTTTGATCCTGAATCATAAATTCCTGTTACATTTAATGTTCCATTCAGAAGGACATATAACCCGATTAATGGTGGAATATCTAGTTTTTTTTTGTCCTGATAGTTAAGTTCTACTTCTATTTCAGAGTTATTAACATGTTTTATTTCTTCTTCTTTATCATTTTCATCTTTGAACCAACACGTTGCCTCTGGATGATATCGTATGCCTTTGTTTTGTTTTTTACAAATTTTACATGGTAATTTTTCAGTTTTTTCTTTAGTATTTGAATCTTTGGTATTTATATCTTTAGTATACTTTTTATTAACCCATTTATTTTTATTGACTAGATGTTCTAAATTACCTATTGCATTGTAAAGATCTTCGATTTCCTTCATACATTCCCTGTCAATTCTATCACATATGAAATTGGGTAAACCAGTTGCAATGAGATCTATTAAGGTTCTTTTATCAATGGTTTTTGCCATATCTAGTAATAGTTTTTTCTTTCTTTAAGGCATATTCTAATAATGTTTCAGATTGGTATCTAAACGATAAAGCGTACTTAATTGGTGACCAACCTTTATTTGAAAACGTTTCGCAAAAATTTTTCTTCCACAATTCCCATTCTGACTCTACTGTAAATTTTAATACCATGCAGCTATACCAATCTTCACTGGCTTTTTCTAAGAAGAATTGTAATATCACAATTTTTTTATTGTCCTGATTTACTTTAAAGCGTACACATTCTTTTTCAAAATCATTTATCCACTGTTGTGCATTTGCATTTTTCCCATTAAATTTCTCAATCATAAATTCTTTTGCTATTTTTCCTAAGTTTTGTATTTCAGAATCTTCTTGTTTAGTGTATTTTTCAATGTATTGAATGCTTTTGTTTGAAGTCTCAGTAGTTCAAAGGATAAAGTTGTGAATGAATATTATTTTATAAACTTCTTCGAATGATAGATGGTACAAATCGAAAGTAAATAAATAATATTGAATATGTTCATCAATTTTACAATAACGCATCTTGAGTTTGCAGTAAAATTCCTATACATTTTTAAAATTAAATTCCTTTATTGACAACCACAGATTTGTCGGACAAATTGTCAGTATAGTTAAAAATATTTTTCCGTCGACCTCCCAATAAAAGATCTGTTTATCTTTCACAAAATCATGCATTAATGACCCATTTTAATGCACCATTTCTTAATATTTTAATGTATGATTGTCATGGGCAACCGAACATAGAGTATTTAGAAGAAATATGAGTAACGTCAGGTATTTCTTAACAGGTATTTCAAACCAACACAGTACTCACTTATTGAAATCTTTACCTAATCATACATCTACAAAGCTAAATATTAATTACATACAATCATGTCTATATAAACCATAATATTTAAACTCAACAAAAATAAAATAACAAATTAAATCCCCAAGTAACCACATTATGAGTGAACACAGGTATACCAAATTAAACTCTTTTCTCAAGAGGTAAATCTCACCCTCAAGCATCTCCTGAACTCAGTAAGAGAAACAGAAAATAAATCCATATCGCAAAATTCGGCATTGAATACTGACTGAATTCTACAGATGGGAGAGTTCTGGGTCACATTCAGACGACGGAATGGTATAGCAAACATCTCCTTTGACCTCAATCTTCTCTCCGGGACCCTGAAGGACACAATCTGTAGCATGGAGGGAACCGAGAGGATGTTGTTCAATATCTTGTATAGTAGGCACATGTCATTTATCTTTCTGCGGACTTCCATGCTGACTAAAAACACCTTGAGCATCTCCATAATCATGATTTGAGATTTCAACCCCATTCCTGTAAGACCTCAGGAATTTGTGGTGCACACTCTCTATACGTCTAATGTGACGCCTATAGAAAGGATTCCAGACAGGCGTCGCAAAATTCAACTTGCTGAAAACAAAAGCATGATACAACGACAAGAGTGCTCTATTACATTTGAATGATTTTCCATGACGTAGTGTGAATCCAAGCATCTTATTAGAAGATGAGATGACGCTATCAATATGCTCAACAAAATTCAGTTTGGAATCAAAAATCACACCCAAATCACGACCACTCTGGACCCTTCGCAGCTGCACCTGATCCACCACATAATGGAAATTAATGGTATCTATTTTCCTTGTGAATGTTATTGTTTCACATTCATTTAAATTCAGAAAAAAATAATTTGCCCCACAGTATTCTTAAAAACGATCACATAAAGTTTTTATCCGGCAGAAAACCTTCAGATCATCTGCATAAAGCAGAAATTTGGCATGACGAAAACATTTGAAGACATTATTCAAATATATTATAAAAAATAAAGGACCCAGATGAGAACCCTGAGGCACTCCAGAAGTGTTGAAAACTATTCTCCATTTTTATCCGGCAACACATACAAATTGAGATCTGTTGGAAATATATGATTTGACCCACCTCAACAAATCCCCGGAGACTCCCATCTCCGCAACAGTCGATGCAACAGAACACGGTGATTGATTTGCTCATGTGTTAAAATATCACGACCATTAACTAGTTGATTAAATAACTATTTCGTGTTTCCCTTGAAGTCATTTTAGACTTCATAATCGAGAAAAATCTCGGTGATGATCAACAATTGGCAGCAAACTGGAATAGAAAATATACAGGAAACTACGAAAGTTTTTCTAATTTTCTGTAGAATTTCTGTAACAATCTGCTTATGTTAACACCTTTTATGTGTGGAACATAAAAACAACCTCCCCTGAAAATGTGCAAAAATATTTAGGAAATGTTATAAATAGAGGAATGTGGTTTTTGTTAACCCACATTCCTAAAGAGCTAATTTGATTCGAGAATGATAGAGGATGTAGATCGAAACGATGTTAGGAAAAAAAACAGTCAGATGGTGAACATAGGCCAAATAATCATTCTAATTTTTTTGAGTGACCATCATTCCATCAGATTTAATTCGACTCCTCTCTTTTTCAGTTATGGAGTACATACGACCAAAGATGAGAACCCTAGGCTTGAATCTGACAATTGGAGTCTTTTATTGCCTATCCTGCATAACTGTTCCTTGGGTTGCAGTTCTTCTGGGAAACTGGTGGCTGTTCCTTTTAGTGATCTCCGTGCCCAATCTTTTAATTATCTCGTTCTACCTATATGTTCCTGAGAGTGCACAGTGGCTCATTAGTAAAGGGCAGACGGAAAAAGCCATCAAGTGTTTTAAGGAAATTGCCAAATATAACAGGAGGGAGATTCCAGAAAAATCCATAGATTCGTTGAAGCAATATTGCGAGAAGCACGTAGACGGTGGCAGGGCAAAGCACGAAAATCTACTGGGTTTGTTGAAAACTCCTAAACTACGCAGAAAAACATTGATTCTCATCTTCAAATCGTGAGTTCAAACATTTAATTAAATTGTTAAGTTGGTAGAAGTTCTTTAACTCCTGCATATCAGGGAATATCTACGTCGTTAATTAAGATACATCGTGGAAAATTTAACTGGAAAAATTCTATGATTCTGTTTATTGTACAACAAATTCAGGCGACCATCTTGTTTTTCCGATGAGAGGTTGTCTTCGAATAGTTATTAATTCAATGAAGATATTTGAAATTCAATATTGATGGTATGTTCGAATTCCACTATAGTGTTAAATTTACTTCATATCATCTCTTGAAAGTAATCGGAAAATAAATTAACTTCATTTGGATTTCTACATTGCAGGTGAGCAAATTTTTCAAAGGGACAATCCCTGAAGGATGAAAGGAACCGAATGACCTTTCATTAATATTTCCTCCGTTCTTTGAATCTGTATTTTCGACCCCTACAGATCGGAATTCAACTTCTAATTATTACCCCTTAACCACCCCACCACCGTTCTCTATTAGAATAAAACAAACTGATTTCGAGCAAACTTTGACCTGAATTGGTTTCCTTCTGTTCTGTATTGAACCAATGAATGAAAAAATTCACCGTTCATGGTGAACAATCTTGAATGAGGCATTTGTTCGAACAGCGTTTATTTAGGTAAAAAAAAAGTACTAAACAGTTGCTTTTCCGCCAATCGCCAGGAAATTTTGACATTCCTGTCAAAATTTCTTGAAGAAAATGTCAGGATATCCTTACTTAAGGAAATGTCATTTCCTTGCTGTAAGGAAATGATATTTCCGTACAGTTGTTAGTGTTCTACATAAATGATAGAAAACACATTGCTTAGAAGGAATTAATTTATATTTTGAAAACATCAAGTCATTGCTGAATACATTTTTAAGATCAATTTGTTATATTTACAGTAATTTGACAGTTAGTACAATTATTGAACATTGGAGGAACACTCTTAGAACTAGGAGAAACATTTTGGACAACATGCAGGGTGGAAGGGTCATTTTATTGAATATTTTGTACTGTGAAAATTTTATTTGGCACCTAACCTTATTGTTAAGCGATTCTTCGATATATACTTCAGCAACGTTTGATGAACAAGCAAAACATGCTTGTTCTGCTACTTGAAATAATTAGGGCCCGACCTTGCAGAGCTTATATTCGATGGGAAGAACCGGATTACTTGAAGAGAAATATTGATATCAAGAAGTATACAAATTTACAGGCTTTTCCAAATACGACATTCTGATGGTTATCAGGTTCAAAATCCCCAAGTTTTTAAATCTTCAACAATATTTTATTAATCTATTATGACGTCGTAATTCGCCTGTCCACGTCTTGATTCCTTGTCTTTCTCTCTATCTCTCTCTCTCTTCAGTGCGATCTACCTTGCCGACCAGTACGTGGTCACTGAACATTTTGCTACGCGATTACTACGCAGTGTCGTAGATTGCAATAAAGTTAGGAAAGTATAATGTGCTTTCCTTACATACCAAATTAAACTCTTTTCTCAAGAGGTAAATCTCACCCTCAAGCATCTCCTGAACTCAGCAAGAGAAACAGAAAATAAATCCAGATCGCAAAATTCGGCATTGAATACTGACTGAATTCTACAGATGGGAGAGTTCTGGGTCACATTCAGACGACGGAATGGTATAGCAAACATCTCCTTTGACCTCAATCTTCTCTCCGGGACCCTGAAGGACACAATCTGTAGCATGGAGGGAACCGAGAGGATGTTGTTCAATATCTTGTATAGTAGGCACATGTCATTTATCTTTCTGCGGACTTCCATGCTGACTAAAAACACCTTGAGCATCTCCATAATCATGATTTGAGATTTCAACCCCATTCCTGTAAGACCTCAGGAATTTGTGCTGCACACTCTCTATACGTCTAATGTGACGCCTATAGAAAGGATTCCAGACAGCCGTCGCAAAATTCAACTTGCTGAAAACAAAAGCATGATACAACGACAAGAGTGCTCTATTACATTTGAATGATTTTCCATGACGTAGTGTGAATCCAAGCATCTTATTAGAAGATGAGATGACGCTATCAATATGCTCAACAAAATTCAGTTTGGAATCAAAAATCACACCCAAATCACTCTGCACCCTTTGCAGCTGCACCTGATCCACCACATAATGAAAATTAATGGTATCTATTTTCCTTGTGAATGTTATTGTTTCACATTTATTTAAATTCAGAAAAAAATAATTTGCCCCACAGTATTCTTAAAAACGATCACATAAAGCTTTTATCCGGCAGAAAACCTTCAGATCATCTGCATAAAGCAGAAATTTGGCATGACGAAAACATTTGAAGACATTATTCAAATATATTATAAAAAATAAAGGACCCAGATGAGAACCCTGAGGCACTCCAGAAGTGTTGAAAACTATTCTCGATTTTTATCCGGCAACACATACAAATATATGATTTGACCCACCTCAACAAATCCCCGGAGACTCCCATCTCCGCAACAGTCGATGCAACAGAACACGGTGATTGATTTTATCGAAAGCGTTTGTGAGGTCAGTGTAGACCACGTCAACTTGATCATGGGACTCGAGTCCAATATGAAGTGAGTCCAGAAAACTCAACAGATTAGTCTCAAGATTTCTGCCCTTGACAAATCCGTATTGATTTTCTAATATCACGTTCTTAACATGGTGTTTCAAACATCTTGGGAATGGCTGAGAGAATAGAAATTGGTCGATAGTTGCTATCAAAGGTCTTTCCGTCCATCTTATGAACCGGCATGACTCTCGAGATCTTCCAGCGATCCGGAAATACACCAGTGCGCAGAGATCTGTTGAATAAAATGTGCAACGGTATTTTTAAAGTACTGGAGTATTGATATAAATTTGATATAAACAGATATCACAGACTGGGGATTTCAGAAAGGGACAAAAAGTGGGTTATATTCCTAAGAAATCGAAAGTTTTCGAGAAAGATCATGTGAAATAGTATATAGCAAATGCTCCAGACAGTATTTTTTAGATGTCAAAGGTAAATACATAACTAAATTTATATAGGGATAATGGGGACTGCACACTTTTGAATTTGAGATATATATCCTTGAGACCAATCCACACTCCGTACGAAAAGTTTTTCGTGTTCAACAAGAACTTTAAATGCTCAATATAACCAGTAGGAATCGATATGTTTTCGAAATTACCATCATTAATTGCAAAATTTCTCAAATAAGAACAACCCAATCTGTATACTGTTTTCGGCGTTCTTCTGCATCTATCCTTTCGGACAGTGGAGCATATTTTTCAGCCATCAAACGGCTTGGAGGATGGAAATCTACATCTGTTGCATAAGGGTACATCGAAAACTCGATGATAAATAGATTAGAAACTGCTGAAAAAATTTTAAGCGATAATCGTTCGCCAGTAATTAATACATACGCTTCCACCAGTCCCATACATTCTTTATCGCAAATCGTCAGTAATGATGTAAATGTAGACTATTCAAAATGTCACATCTCGAAAATTCCGTCTATGAATTTTACGAATTGTTCAGTTGAAACCATAAATATAAATATATCAAAGTGAGCATCGTGATTTTTATTAATTATTAATTTATTTCTGATTCATAATGAGGTCGACGGAAAAATCTTGAAATCAACTCGTTTATTAATCTAGCGATAAATGCTCGCTTTGCTCATGTGTTAAAATATCACGACCATTAACTAGTTGATTAAATAACTATTTCGTGTTTCCCTTGAAGTCATTTTAGACTTCATAATCAAGAAAATCTCGGTGATGATCAACAATTGGCAGCAAACTGGAATAAAAAATATACAGGAAACTACGAAAGTTTTTCTAATTGTGCAAAAATATCTAGGAAATGTTGGAAATAGTTGAATGTGGTTTTTTGATAACCCACATTCCTAAAGAGCTAATTTGATTCGAGAATGATAGAGGATGTAGATCGAAACAATGGCAGGAAAAATAACAGTCAGATGGTGAACATAGGCCAAATAATCATTCTAAATTTTTTGAGCGACCATCATTCCATCAGATTTAATTCGACTTCTCTCTTTTTCAGTTATGGAGTACATACGACCAAAGATGAGAACCCTTGGCTTGAATCTGACAATTGGAGTCTTTTATTGCCTATCCTGCATAACTGTTCCTTGGGTTGCAGTTCTTCTGGGAAACTGGTGGCTGTTCCTTTTGGTGATCTCCGTGCCCAATCTTTTAATTATCTCGTTCTACCTATATGTTCCTGAGAGTGCACAGTGGCTCATTAGTAAAGGGCAGACGGAAAAAGCCATCAAGTGTTTTAAGGAAATTGCCAAATATAACAGGAGGGAGATTCCAGAAAAATCCATAGATTCGTTGAAGCAATATTGCGAGAAGCACGTAGACGGTGGCAGGGCAAAGCACGAAAATCTACTGGGTTTGTTGAAAACTCCTAAACTACGCAGAAAAACATTGATTCTCATCTTCAAATCGTGAGTTCAAACATTTAATTAAATTGTTAAGTTGGTAGAAGTTCTTTAACTCCTGCATATCAGGGAATATCTACGTCGTTAATTAAGAAGATACATTGTGGAAAATTTAACTGGAAAAATTCTATGATTCTGTTTATTGTACAACAAATTCAGGCGACCATGTTGTTTTTCCGATGAGAGGTTGTCTTCGAATAGTTATTAATTCAATGAAGATAATTGAAATTCAATATTGATGGTATGTTCGAATTCCACTATAGTGTTAAATTTACTTCATATCATCTCTTGAAAGTAATCGGAAAATAAATTAACTTCATTTGGATTTCTACATTGCAGGTGAGCAAATTTTTCAAAGGGACAATCCCTGAAGGATGAAAGGAACCGAATGACCTTTCATTAATATTTCCTCCGTTCTTTGAATCTGTATTTTCGACCCCTACAGATCGGAATTCAACTTCTAATTATTACCCCTTAACCACCCCACCACCGTTCTCTATTAGAATAAAACAAACTGATTTCGAGCAAACTTTGACCTGAATTGGTTTCCTTCTGTTCTGTATTGAACCAATGAATGAAAAAATTCACCGTTCATGGTGAACAATCTTGAATGAGGCATTTGTTCGAACAGCGTTTATTTAGGTAAAAAAAGTACTAAACAGTTGCTTTTCCGCTTAATCGCCAGGAAATTTTGACATTCCTGTCAAAATTTCTTGAAGAAAATGTCAGGATATCCTTACTTAAGGAAATGTCATTTCCTTGCTGTAAGGAAATGATATTTCCGTACAGTTGTTAGTGTTCTACATAAATGATAGAAAACACATTGCTTAGAAGGAATTAATTTATATTTTGAAAACATCAAGTCATTGCTGAATACATTTTTAAGATCAATTTGTTATATTTACAGTAATTTGACAGTTAGTACAATTATTGATCATTGGAGGAACACTCTTAGAACTATGAGAAACATTTTGGACAACATGCAGGGTGGAAGGGTCATTTTATTGAATATTTTGTACTGTGAAAATTTTATTTGGCACCTCAACCTTATTGTTAAGCGATTCTTCGATATATACTTCAGCAACTTTTGATGAACAAGCAAAACATGCTTGTTCTGCTACTTGAAATAATTAGGGCCCGACCTTGCAGAGCTTATATTCGATGGGAAGAACCGGATTACTTGAAGAGAAATATTGATATCAAGAAGTATACAAATTTACAGGCTTTTCCAAATACGACATTCTGATGGTTATCAGGTTCAAAAATCCCTAAGTTTTCAGTGCAGAAAACATTGCCTATTTTCTGAAAAAAAGCTTTCGAAGAGGTTCAATTATTAACGTCGATAAGTTTCTGAAAATGTCATTTTATCTGTCAAAATTTAAAAAAAATTCCCTCAGGTAGGGATCACAAAGATCAAAGATCTGACATATTTCTGTCTGGGTTTGGCAATCGAGGGCGAAAAGAATCAAAGTCTTCGAAACAATATGTCACATTCATATTTCAATATAAAGTGATACAGTCGGTGAAAAAGAAATGGAATAGACAGCTCCATAAAAAATTTCAGCACAATTCGACTCGAATAATTCAGAAAAGAAGAGATAATTCGCAATGGAAATTTCAGCTTGGAAAAAAGGAATAGCAAACCTGCGAATATGTTCTCTGCTGGTTTACTTTCACTCCGCTTTCCTTGTGGAGTTTTCCGGATGTAGAACTTAAAACCTTTGAACTTGCAGTATTGAGAGTGACTGGTGCAACGAGCAGAAAAAAGATGAAAGAAGCAATGAAGAATTTTTTCTTTCCAAATCAGGTATCATTTTTCTATGATTTGGATTAATATCGTTTTTCGTTGAGGCAGTTTTCGAAAGAGATTCTACTCCTTATCTTTCTTGCATGATGTTCGAATCCCAATGATGATTTTAGCGGTGTAAAGCACGTTCTGAACAGCAGATAATTCATTAAAAAATTCTGTCCTCGGAAATTTTCTGTCTTCTCAACATACGCAAATTAAATTGCTTTTCTCTTGAATTTTGGAAATAATTAATATTTGATTGATCGTATTTGCGACAATTTCATATTTCAACTAAAAAGCTGAAAGTTTGAAGAAGAGATGAACTGTGATATTCACCCCGTTTCTGCTGGCTGCATTGATGATTTGAGGGTTATTGTGGATAGGGTGTGAGTTGGTAAAGAGTAATTCATTTAGAGGTACTTTTTTTGAAAGAAAAAATTAATAAAAACAATTTAATTCTTTAATCTTCATCAACATATAAAAGAACTATTCTTTACAATTATTTTTCAAAGATAATTTCTCAGAAATGATAACTTCGAATACGATTAACAAGATCCATTCGATATTCCCAATTTTCGATGACGCGTGTGAGTATTTCGGGTGATATTTCTCCAATGACTAGAGTGATATTGGGCTCCAATACCTCCATCGTAGCCGGCTTGTCCATAGCCTCAAAGGAAAAAATCAAGAGGTGTGATAACACAGGATCGAGCCGGCCTATTCACTGGTCCGAAACGTGAAATGATCCATAGACTACCTATAGATAGGCAACTCTGGCATAAATTTTGGTCCCGATTTCGAGAGCTCAACTTACAGCGCCATCTTTAGTCATTGCCTAGTTGATCACAGATTCCATTCACACAACGTTCCGTCTCGTGGCGCCCTCTAGTGCATTTTATATGAGTTATCATAGGATTTCACGCAAAAGCAGGTTGAATCCCATATTTTTATTGGATTTTAAAACAAATACATTTGAAATGACCATTATTTTAATCTGCTGAAGATTGCCACAATTTCAATAAAATAATATCATTTGATCAGAAAATTGTGACAATTTGCAGCAGATTAAAAGAATTATGGTCATTTCAAATATATTTGCCCTTCAAATCAAAGAACATACTAATCTTTAGAGGATGAAAGGAAATAGACAAAAACGAAACTTTAGAAATATATATATAATGCAGTAAATAATCAATCTACAAAAATTTCAATATCGAGGGAAAGAATAAACCAACCAACAATAATTATGCAACAATTACTCATCAAGTTATGAAAATACATTAAAAGAATAAATTAGAATATTAGTGACAAATATATCAATTTAAGCATGAAAAGAATTAGGTTTATAATTTTATGACAGGAACAATTTCTAAAAGTCTATTTTCTTTTTCTTTTAGATACTTTTTCGGATGTCATCTTCATTATTGGATCATAAGATCTTATTGTTTTTTTCCCGATAAAATTTTATTAATAGTTCTGTCATAAAAGTACAGAATTAATTTAATGGCAAAATGAATAAACTTATTAACTGAAATTCCATGAATTTGGCGTTTCAACGGTAAATCTCACATATCCGTTGAAGTATTCTAGGAATCTTCTGATAAACGATTTTTATGAAACCAACTATCAGTGGAATACCCAAAACTATAATCAATGACCATAAGCAGTTCACTTATATATAAATACCTTGTTGCCTCAAAGTTTCTTCAGGAGTTCTGGAGGGTAGAAAAAATATGTCATCATTATGAGGGCGGCTTACATAATCTGAAAGATTATTGAAATTACAAAAATGATAATCATAGGGAGTAGAATGAATTACTTGGCAAATGAAGTGTTGGTAGAGTTAATCTTTTTAGCTTTCCATGTGGGTCTATACAATCCATATGAAAATGCTTTATGCAAATAACGTTTTTGGATGAAGACATGGATTTCCGATTCTTTCCAACCAAACATTTCTAACACCCTCAACTAGTGTAATGGAAAACCTAGAAAGAAGACAGTGTTAGAAACAGTCCCAAATTTTTACTAATCAGAAATTACTACACGAATATGAAATTGCTACAGAAAATAATAATTCACAGTACATTTTTAGTGAGTAATAAGTTAATCCAAAACCACTACTTATATAAATGCAACACATACCTTTTGACATTACTATCACTGTAGCAACTGGGAACACAGCAAGAATAAACCATTTCAATTAAATTAACTTGAATAAGTTGAAAATGATTACCTCTCTAGCCGAATAACACTACTTTTTGAATTAAAAATAAGTAGTCTATGTATGGAATAAACCTAGAACACGACATAGGAAAAAAATGGCTCTGACATAGATAACATGAAGGTCATGCTCGTCAAAGAATAGTTCATCACGACCGAGATTCAATAAAATCCGTTTTTACCGATCACTATGTACTAAGAAGTCCTAATTTATTGATCCGCTTTGTAGATGACTACAGATGTCTCTGCCGCTCGTCGAAGAAAAACGTGACCACCTTTGTAGTGGGCGAGTTCCCACCCCTTGAAATGATCTGCCCGCCGAAATGCTCCCGCAGTAGAGCCATGGTTTCACGGGCTGTATTGTTACGTGTATGTCAGACCGCAAATCAAATTTAACCAGACTCGCGACTTAACTCTCAGTGGAGAAGGGGTGGGTTTATTGGAAATTGGGGCGCCTGATAGTTTTATACTAACTTCTAAAATTGAGACTTTCACTTGTTATTCAAAAACTAACAAAATTAAAATTGTTGTTGCATGGAAGTAGCTTGAAAATAAGATCTTCGATATTAATTTAAAAGTTCACATGAAAATATAATATTTACCAAGAAATTAACACTTTCAAATGAGGGGATGAAGACTGGCTTTCATTCACAACCACGATTCTACAATTGATGAAGATGATGTTGCCAAATAATATACTTATGATACAATAATCTAATAATTTCTTGCTGAATGGACAAAACTGGTCGATTCAATATTTGCGATAGATGGTTCAGTAATTATAATAATTATGAGGGTTCTTAAGGTTTGGTAACGTAATAAATGTCATGAAAATTAATGAAATAAAATTGTACTAATCCAGTATGGAAATCCTGCCCTGGGAAGGTCTCTAAGTCACAATCAAAGGATAGTTTTTTAAATACAGGAAATGGATGGGTATTTCAGACTGTCAAATTGTAGGGATTGTAGCCAAATTTTCCAGAATGTTACAATGAATGTTGTTGCAATTCTTGCTTCTACCTCCAGTCACTGCTCTTGATCTTATTACTATGTTTGATAGTTTATTGTTCGATGATTGGTTCGTTTTCTGTGATTATTCTGTGAATATGATTGGCTGAAGATGTTTTATTAACAGCCTACCTTCGATTGATTCAGGCGTATTCAATTATCGCGAAGATTAAAAATTATTGAATGTTACAGTATGGCAAGTGGCATTGTTGGAACCACATTTATCGAGACCACGAGCTTCAATGTCGGGTAACAAATAGGCTCTTATCATGGTGCGATAACGGTCACCATTAACAGTAGCATTCCGGACATTTCGGCCCATAAACCACTCAAACAGTTGTTTTTTCTGGATTTAACGGCCATTCTTAAGACTCTTCGGGTTGTTCGTCACCCCAGATTCGGGCATTTCGTTTGTTCACGAACTGATTAAGCCAAAAATGGGACTCATCAGTGAACAAAACTTTTGTCGAAAAGAGTGGATCCACTGCAACCTTGTCACGAGTCCAACGACTAAAACTTGAACGATTCGGTAGGTCGGTCGGCTTCAGTTTTTGAACTAATTTTGTAAGCTTTCAAAGAAAGATCCTTACGTACAATTTGCCAAGTCGTTGAATACGAAAGGCCAAGCTATTGAGAACGGTGACGAATCATTACTTCAGGGTCATCACGTACACTCTCCTCCACCGGCTATATACTTTTCTCTACGAGCTGGATGTTGTCTATTTGGTAGAGTATTATGCAATAACGAATATTGAGTCTCAAACTTAGTGATGGTAGAGCGAATTGTGCGTAATGAAGCTGAACAATTTGTAGACGCTATGCTGGGCTAAGTCGTTCCATTATGAAATTTCAGACACTGCTGAACAAGAATATCACTTGTTTACACGACGCATGCGTGATCTGCAACTAAATCCCTTCCACAAAGAGTACCTCTGAATGAATCACCTTCTACATCGCAGATGGTTCTGCAGAGTCAGATAATAAGTAACTTACAAGATCCAGTAGGCTTTCGGACTTTCGGACGCATCAACAACTTGTTTTGACTTACTCTCTTCAAATCAGATTTTTTCATTATGCAGTTTCATCATCCTCAATAGTTCTAGGTTGGATATTTATTGCGGAGATGTGATTTTTGGAAGTTTAAATAATTACTCCCAAGTAGCCTTACAAAAACTCTAAAGCCCACCACCTCACGTCAGCTTCCTACATATGTATATTTATATTTTATATCGTTCTATTTTTGAACTGTTCTAAAGATGATAATGATGAAGACCAAATGCATCGTGTCACACGTCAATGAAAATAGCCGCAAAAATGATCTTATTGATTTTCTAATTTAGCTAATTAGTTATTTATGTACCTAGTGCGTTATATGGATCCTAACGCCCGGAGGGAAACATTCGGCCCGAGGGCCTTTGGCCCGAGGGATGAATGTGGCCCGATCGTGGTGCATACAAGATTTTATTTTTCACGAATATATCATTTAATTACAATAAAATTCGAATGCTCCTATGATTTTTTTTCCATTTAACTTTCAGTAGTAACCATGGCATTTGTTAATATTTTGAAGTTCGTTATTGCTGTCATCATTTTATTAAGTCAATGTCATTACTGTTTTCGTTGTGAAGATTTAAAGAAATAACAGAAATGAATAGCAATTTGCCAAATAATATAATTGAAAATGCAGCCAAAGCTGCAAATTATTTATTACCAGAAAAATCCAGACTCGTCTACGACAAGGATTATGAAACATTCCATCAATGGAAGATGAAAAATGAAATAATTGCTATAGATGAAACAGTGTTATTGGCGTAATTTGTATGCTATTTTATTTTTAATTTTGTTCATGTGTGGGTAATTTTTTTTATTTCAGTCTGAAAAATTTTATCCTGCGTCATTGTGGACGAAATATTCTACACTGATTGTCAATGAAAATATCAATATTTCACAATTCTCCCGGCTAGTAGCGTTTTTGAAAATGAAATCTAAAGGATATATTCCGAAGAAATCCAAAGTTTTGACAGCAGAACAAGTTCATACATTCATCAATGAAGCTCCTGATGAAATTCATCTTCTTCATAAAGTAGTTCTAATAATGGGTGTTTTTGTAGGACTAAGGAGAGATGAATTAGTGAAAATTCTATCAAAGATATAGAAGATAAGGGTAGCTGTTTACTTGTTAAAATACCCGAAACTAAAACCGGTATGTCAAAAGGATTTAGCATTGTAGAGAAAGAAAAAATAGGAGCTTTGGGGCTGGTCAGAAAATATATATCCTTAAGACCCAGTGGAGTGAAGAATCCTAGATTTTTCCTCACGTTCCGAAATGGTCGGTGCACCATCCAACCTGTTGGCAAAAATACCATAGGAAGTATGCCTTCGATGATTGCCAAATACTTAAAATTGGATAATGCAAATGAATATACAGGACATTGTTTGAGACGGACTTCAGCAACTCTTTTAACTGAGGCTGGTGCATCATATGAAACGTTAAAATACATGGAAGATGGAAGAGTGCATCTGTGGCGGAAGGTTACATAGAGCAGAGCATTTTTTCCAAAAACAAAATATCGACGATGATTGTGAATTCGGTAACAGATTCTCATGAATTCTCTAGTGGTGAACGAACTTCCAAGTACTTGTGGTCAAGTTTTGCTCCTCAGGTTTCGAAAACATCCCAAGATTCACGATTGAAGAATTTTTCCGGGAAATTCGAAAACTGCACTTTTAATTTTAATTAAGAAAGACTTTGTTTTCGTTTGTTGAGATGTCGTTGTTTTAGTATTAAGATTCTGCGAAATAAATAATTTCTTTCTAGCTTATTTTGTTTCTCGCACAACGAGCGGGCGTTATGATCCATAATACCCGCTAAAATGCCCACGGGCATAATGAGTGTATTTATAGCAACCCTTTCTAAGGTAAAATAAACATATAATGTACAAGTTGTTACGTGCTTATCCAAATAAAGATCTTAATTTCAATTCATGGGTTCAAATTTTTCAAATTGTCAGGTGTAACAAAGGTGACCAGCCAGCTCACTCAGGGTGGGTTTTCCCTCTTGAGCATGTATAAAATTTAATGTTGAAGGGCACCAGGTAATTTGAATGCCTGATCTCCTAATTCTAAAATTACCAAACTTTTGACAATTAATTCGACAATAAATCTGAATATTTTCTTGGTCGGATATAAGAGGTGGAAAAATTTAATGATGAACTAAAAACAATCTAACTGAAATCTATATTACCAAATAACAATAAATTGAGACTGATGGTCGTAACTAAACCTATTCACCCTTATTATATAATCTTATATACTAACAAATAAAATGATTTACATAATTAACAGTCCAAATTTACAATTATAATTGGATCCCCTGTGGGGTACTTATCCACACAATTATTATGTTGGTAAAGTTGTCCTTAGATATTGTGATCATCCAACAGAAGTTCCAATATAAACGTGAATTTATTTCCACCAGGCAAAAGATGGTATCAAGTTGGATAACAGTATAAGAAAGCCAAAAAAATATAAAAACCCCTTGATGGTGTGTGGGGTAACAATAATTCCGAATTATTAAAATCCTCGAATATCGAGTTCAGTCAGAGAATAACAACCAAAAAATCCTAGATACTCTCAACTATTATATGTGGAATTATTACTTGGAGAGATTTATTAAATCCTCAAAAAGAAATCTTGTTTATAACAAACTTGATATTTATCTCCTCTTTGTTACCGGAATAATAATGACGCGACGTAGTAACTCCAGAAAGAACATTCGGACCAAAAAAGAATAAACATATTATAACACAATCTGTTCGAACTCTGCTACTCGCTCAGGCGAATATACACTGCTAAAACAAATCCGGTGCAGTATACTACTCAACCCGAAAAATATAACGAGGGTAACAAAGTGATAAATAAAAACATAAACGACAATTCCGAAGAATCATCGCTCCAATAGGGCGAGCTAGCCTCGATTGATGGATGGTATCCCAGAGAATCAAGACCCCAAATGCAACTGTGGACCGGCTTGGAGGTGATTGCCTTTTATCAGTACAGTTAGGTACTGATGATCCTGAAGGAGGAACAAGAAGAACCTTCCAGACATGTCAAGAAAAGTGCCATCTACATCTCGCAAACTAAACCAGCCGCGCTTTCACCGTAGATTCATACGACAACACGTGACTCCCAAATTCAACGACTACCAGTACTCATCGAATGCGTAAACATTCATCATTCAGTCTTCAGAGATGTAGATGACGCGTTTCTAGACATGTCTGGAAGGTTCCTCACGTTATTTGTTAAAACTGGTAGCCTCTTTAAGAATCACCAGTGCCATACTATACTGATAAGAAGCAATCAACTCGAAACCAGTCCACAGTTGCACTTGGGGTGTTGATTCTCTGGGATATGGTACGTCAATCGAGGCTAGCTCAGACCATTGGAGCGAATCGTCTTTTACTTTTATTAGATTACTTTGCCGTGCCGACCTGTAGGCATTAGAATTTTCAAATTTTTTAATTGCTGCTGAACCTACCGCATTCTATATATTTGGCCACCTATGACTACTGACCCGTCGCAGAACTTGAAAAGATGTTGTGTGGGAAAATATTGAGCTCAGAGAAAGAAGTGATTGCCGAAACTGAAATATAAGTGCGTCTCTATAAATTGACTCGGATTGTTACTGAAGATTAAACTTAAGTTCATCATTATGAACCTGATGGATACACTACCACCCAAGTAGTTTAAGGTGTCATAGTCGGCGGGGAAAATCATGGCAACAGTCTTTTAGGACTCAGCAGGGTTTCTGTTGGTGGATTGCAAAGACAAAGGTGTCTTCATAACCGGATAATAATACGCTTCAATTCTAGAGCGGTTGAAAGAAGCCATCAAAAAATAAGTGAACAAAATTGACCAGAGGTGTTCTTCTTCGTGACAACTTGCCTGTTCACAAAAGTCACATTGTGATGGCTGCACTGAGAAAGTGGGCTTCGAAATTATGGTTCAACCATCTCACTATGTTGACTTGGCTCCCAGCGATTATTGTCTATTCCCAAAACTTGAAAAAAAAAAACTTCGCGGAAAGAAATGTTTAAGTGACGACGAAGTGAAAGCTGCAATTCCTGCAAATTTTTTTTCAATATTAATATTCTAATTGGAAGATGTGAAAAATGTGTAGGAGTTGCAGGTGAAGGAAAAATAATTTTGTATTTTTATCTCTATTTCTTACCTCCAATTATACATTATTATAATAATCACATATTGATGAATAAAAATAAATTTGATATAAATATTGTTTTACTTCCTAACATATTGACGGATGTGTTATTTTGAAGATATTTTATTCTCTGATGATTTCAGAAAAAGAGTATTTAGGTAAAAATAAAGACGAAAAACGTTCTCAACCAAACTATTCGGTAAAACATTAGGTAACAGAGCTATAACTCAATCCAGTCAGATTTCGCGCACCCACATCACATATACCCGAAAATATTTTCAAACATCAACCTCCTAGTATCGAAATTGTTTGAAATATATCTAGTATGATGAAAAAAATGCGGAACCATTTTTTTCCTATTGTGATTAAAATTTTATGAGACGAAATTCCATGAGGCGTACAGAGAAATATTGAAATGAATGAAAATGTGATCGAAGGAAGCAGAAAGAACATTAAAGAGGAGGAAAATGGCTTTCACGTCGATCTCTTTGATGTTACATTTTTGCCAGATTTCTCCATCCATTCTCAGGGTATACAAAGTTCTTCGGCGAACTCGAAAATAAGGGCTTTTTGTCTCAATCCCATTAGTAATCGATTTTCATACTACATCAAGTGTATTGAGTTTTTTGCTCGCTTCCACAATCAGTTTCCTGTAAGAAATAGACTTTGGCATACAATAGATTGCATGCAAGTCAACCTTCAGACTAGAACACATTGATTCCGCTGAAGGAAGAGTGAATTACATTCTGATGAAAAGCTATCCGGAAATTCTCATTTGAATTGCTGCGTTGATTATTCTTAAGGATTCGAAGTTTCTGGTTGTTAGGTGGAATGTCTCTTATTACTATGCCAAACATAAACACCTAGTTTGTTTACCACAACTGTAGAAACCAGTCAATTTCAATAGTACGAATTTTCAAAGAGTTTGCCTCAAGTTTTGTGTTTTGAACAGAATTTCGTGTGCTGATACGTTGAGTATGGTGGGAAAGGCTTATGGAGAAACAGTTTCATCGAATCCAAGCTTACGAATGGTACAAAGCCTTTAAAAACGGCCAGGAGATCATCAGGATGACGGTCGATCTCTTCAACCACAGATAACGAGCTAGAAAATGGTTATGGCAGTCTTAGAGAGATAGCTAGTAATTTCAACATCTCTCATGAAACAGCTCGTTTTATTTTGATGAGCCAGTTAGGCATGCAGCCCGTCGCTGCTCGATGCACCATATCATCGAGTCACGATTATTAGCGATTTCAAAACCAAACATTAAAATCAACATAATTGTTGATAGTTATTTAATCAACTAGTTTATTAATGACAGCGATTAATGGTCGAGATATTTTAACACGTGAGCGGAGCGAGCGTATTAATTAGTGGCGAATGATTATCGCGTAAAATTTTTCCAGATCTAATCTATTTTTCATCGAATATTCGATGTACCCATCTGCAACAGATGTTGATTTTCGAGTGTGTTTTGGATGAATTCACTGTTATTAAAAATTTCGAGTCCATATCCTGCACATCATTTATCTGCAACATATACAGCTCATCTTTTAGCAATGCCCCGTGGCACGACACGGCCTTTGAAATTAAATGAAAAAGAAAGAGAAATTAACAATGAAATTCCGGTGAGAAAAAATGACCGAATACGAAATGTTGGAGTATCGACGATTGCGTACCTGGTTCCACAGCACGGCTGAACGTGTCACTCACGAGCCAGAACAGTCACCTTTTCACCAGAGTTCCAATTTGTAGAAATTAACGAGAAAAATTGCGAATAAACGAAGAAAAGTCTTGCACTGCACCGAACGAGCGTCGACGTGTGTATTCGAAATACGACTACTTCATACTTCCTTCGTCTCGCACTGTCATATGCTCCAACATATGTCCATACGTAAATATACGTCCATAGAGAAAGAAATGAACATACGTGGGCCGCACGAAACGAGCAAGCATTTTGGAACAGAAAATAAATGAACTTAACTAACAATAACGAGTTGCAGTAACATAACCGCCCACCTAAAATAGAATATTTTATGAAACAAAGCAAATAAAAAATTGAGAAGATATCGAACATAAAGCGAAAAAAAATTTATACATATATACATCAACATATGTCATAACTATTGAAGAGGTAATGGACATAATTTAACCACTGATCTCTGCAGTACACCTTGAGTAGTCCGAACAGTAGCTACTCTAGCTATTTTATCAGCGCCAGGATGCAATTTCTCAATGCGTCCAAGTCGCCAGCGCAATGGAGGGAGTTGATCATCTTTTATCAAGACGAGTACACCTATTGAATAAGGAGGCGAGTCACTATTGAACCACTTTTTTCGTTGTTGCAGTGTGTTCAGGTATTCTAAATTCCATCTTTTCCAAAAATCCTGATGGATACGAGTTAAAAGCTGCCAACGCGATAATCGACCGATAGATAGGTGTGATAAATCTGGTTCAGGAATAGCAGTTAATGGAGCCAAAGTAAGAAAATGTCCTGGTGTCAGTGCAGATATGTCATTCGGGTCATTACTAAGCGGACATAAAGGGCGAGAATTGAGCACAGACTCAATCTCTAAGTGGACTGCATAAAACTCCTGTATGACCTGTTGAGACAGAAGGAACTGTAAAGTCTGGGCACCTGGATGCAGACATATTTTGTGGAAATGCTGAATAAGGAGCCCAGTAAGACGATGAGATGAAGGAAGCAAAGCTGGGTGTTTGTGATCAAGAGCCAGACCAGAAAAAGACAGACGACCGCCCACCCTGAGAACACCATCTTCTCCAATAAATGGATTCAATTTTCGAAGTAATTTAGATATGGGATTTCCCGAGATGAGATTATCGATCTGTTCCTTGAACACAACCCGTTGAACCTGCTTTATAATGAAGAAAAGTGCATCTTTGAGATGAACTGCGGAAAATCTATATATCCTAGGAGCTTTAGAGTTCTTTATGAAGTTAACGAATCTGAAAATGTAAGCTACCACCCTTTGAACCTTGGACAGAGATGAATACCTGGAGAGCAAATCATCAACAAACGATAGAGAAATGAAAGTTGACAAAGAGAGGTGACGCTCTTCTGTTTGTACAAGATGAAGAGAATTCTCTATTTCATCATTTGCGAAGGTGAGATGTTTGGAACGAAGCCAGTCAGGGCCTGTCCACCACAAAGAGCAGTTCAACAGTTCGGTTAGCGTTAAGCCGCGTGAAGCACAATCAGCTGGATTGTCTTTCGATTGAACATGATACCAATTTTCTGTTAAAACTAAGTCCTGAATTTGAGTAGTACGATTGCTTACAAATGTCTTCCATCGATGAGGAGAAGATTTAATCCATGTTAGAGCTACTATTGAATCAGACCAAGCAAAAATGTCATCTATTGTAAAGGCTGATTGGTAAACAGAGGAAACCACATTAATGAGTTTTGATAATAAGAGACAAGCACACAATTCCAGTCGTGGAAGTGAAATTCTCTTCAATGGGGAGACCTTTGATTTACCACCTACGAAAGAGATGTCAATGGAGCCGTCATAATTGAAAAACCTGAAATATACCGCGGCTGCGCAACCACGCTCACTACTATCTCCGAAACCATGAAGTTCGCAACGATAAAATGGTTTCGATGCAAGTTTCCGAGGTATCTTTAATTTACCCAATTCGGTTAATTCGGATTTACACTGATTCCCGCGACGGCTGACATCGTCTGGAAGTGTATCATCCCACTGCAAACCTAATGTGAAAAGATGCTGGATCAAATGTTTAGCAAGAAAAGTAAATGGAGAAAGGAACCCCAAAGGGTCGAAAATTCGAGAAAGTTCTGAAAGTATGGTACGTTTGGTACATACCTGCACAGTAGTTTCCGCAAAATAAGAAAATTCGTCCGACGAAGGAAACCACCTCAAACCGAGAATTTTGACTAATATTTGACGATACAGTTGTTTGATATCAACTGTGAAAACGAACCGATGAACACGAAAGTTCATCAAAATGGCAATAATATCCTTTTGTAATTTAGGACCTATCAATAGAGCATCATTTAAAGATAAATGACCGGGTACATGAGCTGATGCATCGAAAACAACCCTCAACTTTGTGGATGGACTGTTTGGTTTGATTATACAATGGTGAGGGATATAAAAAGTATTTTCATAATCCGAACTCGTAGAAATTAATGACATATGATCTTTTTCTAAATATTCCTGCATGAAAGTAGAGTATTCCCTGTATATATTCTGGTTTTTAATAAGTTTACGTTCAAGGGATGAAAAACGACGTAGTGCGAGAGAATATGTGTCACCGAAAGAAAGTGTTGACTGATCAGGTTTAAATGGTAATGCCACAGTGTACCGTCCAGATGTATTTCTAGAATAGTTCTGAGCGTATAAGTTTTCACAAAATTGATCTTCTGGTGATACAATGACATTCTCTGAAACTTCTTCAAGTTCCCAAAATCTTTTCAACGAGGAGTTCAAACCTGACTCAGACAATGACAAATGAAAATTGTTAACTGATATGTTAGGTGATTGAATCTTTCCCATGAAAACCCAACCAAATACTGTCTCAAGTGCTGTTGGTTCTAAACCGTTACCCTCGATACGACCCGGTCGAATTATTAAAGAGAATATATCCGCTCCGAGGAGAAGGTCTATTGATTTCGGAATGGAAAAGTGCGGATCTGCTAACTTCTTGTTATGGACACAATTCCAAAACGAATAATTTACGAAAGAACTCGGCATTTCCGCACAAATCTTCGGAATCACGACGGCATCGAATGTAAAAGATGGATTTATTTGACCTGATGGACGAATAGTACATTCAGTGCTGCAATTAGCAGAAGATGAGCTTTCACAAATTCCATTTATCGAAAATGAAGCATCACAAATTTTCAAGCCTAATCTATTTACACACGATTGAGTTATAATATTTATTTGAGAGCCTTCATCCAACAGAACTCGGACCTTCTGATATCTACCCCAAGCATCACGAATTTCAACCTCAGCGGTTGCTAAGAGAACGGTAGAATTTGAAGAAACATTGGTTAAAACTCGAGCTGAGCCTGAATCCGATGAATTTGCAGCATTGAAATGAAACGTCTCTGATGAAGAATCATTCTCCGCACTATTGCGCATGTGCAACAGGGTATGATGCTTTGCGTGGCAAGTACGACAATTTGACCTTGAAGAACAATTGTTAATCTTATGTCCAGAATGGAGGCAATTGATACACCAATTTTTGTTCTTCACAATCTTGAACCGATCTTGAACAGTTTGTTCCAAAAATGATGGACATTTGTAAATACTATGAGCTAACTTGCAATAATTACAGGTTATACGTTTCTTGAATGATTCAGTTTCCGTTTGAACGAGAAGAGTCGAATTTCTTTTATTCATTGAGAGAGAACTAGATTTCAAAACTTGAGAATTCGAAACTGAATGAGTTTTCGACGGAAGAGAAAGAGCTACTGCCTCCAAGGCTATACACTGATTTGTCAGGAAATTTCGCAAATTGACAAACGACGGAATATCTGTTGAACATTCTTGTAATTCAAAACGTTTGATCGTTGCTGAATCTAATTTCTGAATGAGAATGTGAAATAAAACAAAGTCCCACTGGTCAACGAGTAAACCTAAATTCCTTAATACCGATAAGTTTTCCGCAAAAACTTCTAGAATTCGCCTAAGGTCTTTAGCTGAATCACCCTGTAGCTTTGGAACATTACAGATTTCCTTCCAACAGGTATTAGCGAGAAGTCTTTTATTTTGATATCTTTCCGCCAATGTCTGAAAAGCGCTTTCATAATTTTCAGCAGTCAATGGAAATCCTTTAACTAAATTTAAAGCATGAGAAGAAAGTGAACTAAGGAGGTATTGAAACTTTTCTATTTGACTCAAGTTAGAATTTTCATGTACCAAACTTTGGAACATATCGAAAAAAGTAGGCCACTCTTTATAATTCCCATTGAAAATGGGCAATACTATCTTTGGAAGTTTAACATTTGGCGAACTGATAGAGCAACTGTCTTGGTTTTTTACTGGAATGTTTACTACAGGAAATAAATTAACATAAGTTGTTCTGATGGTGTAATAATTATCCATAAAGGCTGTTCGAATAACCTTCTCAGTGTTCAATTCGGGTTCTTCGGAAGACACTATCATAGAGACAATTGACGTATGTAAATTTTGAAAGTCCACGAGAATATCGTCAAGTATTTCACATCTTAATTTGAATCTAACGTGTAAACTCTCATCAGTTACAGCGAATTGTGCTAAATTGAGAATTTCCTCGAGATCATCAATAACAATTTGACGACGAGCTTTGAGTTGTTTCAATTTTGTCGCCATTATTATTATTCAAGGTATACTGCAGAAAACAATATGAATTTTGTTTTGAGTAATTTCGAAAAAAGAGTAAATAGACTAACCGATTGAAAAGAACGAAATTAATTAATAAAGCAAATAATTAAGATTGAATCTATTAAATTGAAAATCGAGTTGAAAATAAACAAATGAAAATAATGAAATGTAAATAAACAAAAACAAGAATGTCAATCTTTGTTTATGTTTTGAATCAAGGTTATGAGCATAGATGAGAAAAACAAACGAAGAGTTGTCTATGTTCCGAAAATGAAAGCCAAATTCTTCAACATGCGCAGAAATATCAGCAATTAAAGAATTTATGAATGTGTTCGATATCTTGTCAAGTTTTTGAGGTTAGATGAACATTGACCGAATGAAATAAATGCAAATGAAAAAAACGAAATGAAAAAATTCCAAAATGCTTGATCGCAATAATTTTGAAAACGCGGTTCGAAAATATCCGGCTCGAAGGACCAAAATGGCACGACACGGCCTTTGAAATTAAATGAAAAAGAAAGAGAAATTAACAATGAAATTCCGGTGAGAAAAAATGACCGAATACGAAATGTTGGAGTATCGACGATTGCGTACCTGGTTCCACAGCACGGCTGAACGTGTCACTCACGAGCCAGAACAGTCACCTTTTCACCAGAGTTCCAATTTGTAGAAATTAACGAGAAAAATTGCGAATAAACGAAGAAAAGTCTTGCACTGCACCGAACGAGCGTCGACGTGTGTATTCGAAATACGACTACTTCATACTTCCTTCGTCTCGCACTGTCATATGCTCCAACATATGTCCATACGTAAATATACGTCCATAGAGAAAGAAATGAACATACGTGGGCCGCACGAAACGAGTAAGCATTTTGGAACAGAAAATAAATGAACTTAACTAACAATAACGAGTTGCAGTAACACCCCGAATACTCAAAATATCAAAGTGACCTTCGAATAAAAAAATTAAAGGTACATATTTTATATCCACGTGACAATAAGAAAATTTAGAAAATTAATTTAATTGAGTTTTATATTTACCTTTGACTTCGAGAAAATACTGTCTGTAGCATTTGCTATAAACTCTCTTACATGATCTTTCTCGAGAACTTTCGATTTCTTAGGAATATAACCCACTTTTTGTCCCTTAATGAACATCACCAGTTTGTGATATCTGCTTATATCAATATTCTTTTCAACGTTCAATGTTGCTTTCAGCATTGAATACTTTGGCTATAAACTTGCTAAGTATTCTGCAACACTCTTAAAGTATGCCAACAAAACTGTTTCCGAATAATTGAAAACGTTCATTTCCTCGCACCATGACATGAATTCCGCGTTGGTTTTGTCATACAAATGTCAGCTTTTTTCAGGTAGCAGGGTGAAACTTGCTGGTTTAGCCATTGCTGCAAAGTCCGGGGGAGTTAAGGGTATATAGTAATTGAAGTAACTGGGGATATTAGATTAAGATTGGAAACAGCTATGTTACTCGTAATTTGACAGATCGATTATGTTCGGATTTGTTTCATTATTTCTTTTCTCTGTGGAATAACAATGGAACCAGAGATAAATACGTGACTATTCTGTGATTGAAGAGTGAGAATCACAGGCCTCATAAATAAAAATGAAATATCAGTCTAGTTGTGACGTTACTCATATTACTTCTGAATACTCTATGTTCGGTCGCTTATGACAATCATGCAATAAAATAGAAAGGATCATGCATGATTTTGTGAACGTTAAACAGAGCTTTTATTGGGAGGTCGTCGGAAAAAATTTTATTATCATAATCGTATGATGAGTATATACTATTTCTCCATACTATGGAAGTATGATGGGGTTATAATGATACCCAAACCTGGTAAACCAGAACACAATGTGGAATGATATAAGCCCATAAGTCTTCTGCCAATCCTGCGTACACTGCTTGCGAAGTTGCTTCTTACAAGGCTGAAAGATGACATTTATGTGCACCAACTTGTACCAGACCACCAACTAGGTTTCCGAAAGAATCACTTGACAATGCATCTGGTCCACTGCATCTCGACAAGCCTCGAAGAAGGAAATTTTTGCTCGGCAGTATTTCCAGACTCGTCACAAGCATTCGACTAAGTTTGCCACAACATACTGATGTACAAACTCAAATATTTCCTCCCACATCCGTATTACATGATTCTGTAGTAGTATGTAACCGACCGTTATTTTGCATTGAAGTATAGGAAAGCAATAACCACTGCTACCGAAGTCAAATCCGAGGTCCCACAGGAAAGTATTTAGGGACCACTTTTATATATCATCTTCACTTCAGACGTATCAGAAAATGAAAACATCACCATAGCATCTTTTGCAGATGATATAGCCATACTTGCATCTGATAAAATCCAACAGTTGAAAGAGCACCTCGATGACCTTGGACAGTGGCATCGAAAATGGCGACTCAATATCAATGAGGCTAAGTCAGTTCAAGTTACATTCAGTAGAAGAAAAATCTGAGTTCCCCTGTCAAAACATTCGCAAAGGACATACCAGTCTACATCAAAGCTCAGCATACATACAGGTGTTCTGATTTGTTTCCGACTAACTGAAATGGGTGATAGATTGCTATACTAACTAAACTGTATAATGAAATCCCGTCAAATTTGAGGCTGCTTGAAAATGGAAAATTCAATATCAAAGTCAGAGAGTACTTGCTGACTGAGACCTTTCAGTCTCCGTCAGAGTAGGAGGGCAAATTTGGTTGTATTTTAAATTTGTATTATTTGCTCTGTTTAGTTGTTTTCTTATAGCATTAGTAATAGATTGCATATAATATTTTTTTCTCATTCATGTATAACAAGACTTGTTATACATGAATGAGAGTGGTAGAACACCCATGGGTGAACTTTCCCTTGAGGTTTCTGTAAATAAAGGCCTTATTATTATTAATATTATTAGTTGTATTTTCTAGAGGGTGCCACCGGCGACCATTTCAACCCATGTAAACCGTTGCAACTACTTTGTGCTAGCCTGTAGACCGTTTGGAATTCAAAAAAATCGATCATCCCTTTTACTTAAGGAAGGTACACCTCATTGAAGTCACTTGTCACGGTTTCAAAATTCCCGCTCCAGTTAGTACCTACAAACCGAACTGGTGGCGTTAGTCGCAGTAGTTTACCAGCTTATCTCGTACGTTTCAATGGACGGTTGTCGGTGGTCTTGTTCTGTGCATGTGACGTAGGTTGTCAATTACGTCGTTCTTCCGGCATATATTTGGTTGAAATCTCCTGGAGTGATTGATAGCAATTTTGCGGATCTGAGCGGGATTTGAACTGAGGCCCTGATAGAGGTCTTATCATGTTGGTTTGGTTTGTTCGTTGGTGAGATTTTTGCGCTTTGGCGGAGTGGCGTGTTTGTTTGGAAAAACGACTTGGGATTGCATCATTCTGCTTCGAATTGGAAATTATTATTGTACCGTTGCGAGGTGCCGCAGATTCTGAACTGTCTTTGAAGTCTTCGAGCTGTTTGTCTGGGCTGTTGCCGTGGGAGCTGTCTTTGGGGACCTCCACCAGATTTCGCCATCTAAGATACCACACCTGTCGTCTACCCAGGGCGCATTGCTGTGAGAGATTGTACTGCGTTGGCCCAGGAATATATTTGAGCCCAGTTTCCGTCTACGAGACTGTGAGAGTAATTATGGGTTAAGAAACTATATCCTTTTGTACTTCAGTCAAGCCACGGCCTAGACTGTTATAGAAGGTTAGTCTGTGAAATTTGGTTGACATTGATTGGTGTCAAAGAGGCCCAATTCAGTGAGTGCTCTTGGATATAAGTGAGGGACTATTTGTAACGATTGCCATCGAGGCTCTGGGTATATACCTTGGGGTGATGTTGCTGTTTGTTTGGTGGGAGATGAAGCATTGTATCGAATATTCGGATTGTGAAGTAAGAACTAGTTGGTGATCTACCTTCTGTAGGATGTATCCTCGTTTGAGGGACCTTGTGTATTTCATTTGGGCTCATTATATTGTTAAATAATTGCTCTATATTCTTTCTGCCAGCCACTACCTCCCGCTTGTGTGATCGGGCTCGTTTGGCATCCTGACAGTGCGTTCATTATTTTCTCTCTTTTGCGACCCTGAGATCTTTAGTGTACTTTCCTCTTTTTTTCTTTGTGTTATCATAGGAGAGAGTGGCGCCCCTTTATAAGTGGTCTCAGCTCTGGAGCTGGCCGAGGAGGTGCTTTGTGCACTCTCTGGAGCCGAGTGGGTTTGGTGACACACTAGAAGCAATCGTTTCAGAGAAAAATGCATTTAAAGACAAAGAGTCCCAAAACTTCTCCGAAAATTATTTCTATTCAAATATTTAATTTAAATTCATTTTGAAAATCTCCAAGGCGAATTGCATGCGGATTTCCTATTGCCCATTGATAAATAAAAGTGGTATGCTATGTATTTGTTGTTTATAAGTGTTCTGAATATTCCGTTTCCTGAAATATTGAGTTGTTGTCATGCTTTACGAATACTGAGTTTTTATTTTCTTCGAAGATCTGTAAAATTCTAATTCTCTGTATATGATTTGTTCTTTGTATGCTTCGTTCGAGCCTTTGGTAGCCAATACCGTTTTCCTGTATTTATTTACCCTTTTTCCTGATAAGATATCAACTTAGTTAACTATAATCATTATTAATGACATCTAAACCTAACAAACTTTAAATCTGTCATTGTGTATAGCCATTTTAAATCTATTGGTGTTGCCATGGAAAACCAGAACAATCATGACGGATTAAGATGACCTTAACTATATTGTAATTATAGTTTACTCATAACTTAATACAGTTTCACTGATTTAATACAATTTCTGAAATGCATTTTGTGCATAGCAATGTAGAATATGCAGACATCTTTTTTGTTTATGGTTTCTGTAATGGAAATGCAAGAGCTGTTGCACGTGAATATGAAACACGTTTTCCCAATCGGCGACAACCCAATCATGAAGCATTTCAAGAAGCTTATCAACAAGTACGGGAAAATGGTATTGGTGACCGAAGGCCCGAACGAGGCATACAAAGAAGAAATTATCTATAGAGAAATAGGATTCCTCAGACCTTCAAAGATAATGAAGGACTCAGTATTCGCGAAGCATCCCAACAACTCAATATTTCAGGAAACAGAATATTCTGAACACATATAAACAACAATTACAAAGCCTACCACTTAATTCCTTTTCAAGCCCTCCATCCTGGTGACGAAATGAGAAGGGAGCAATTTTGCAGAGTTATTATTGCAGGAAATAAACAAGAACCAGATTTTTTAGAAAAAGTAATTTGGACTCGAAGAGAAATAGTTAATTTTTACAATCTGCATGAGTGGGCGATAGAAAATCTGCATGCACTTCGCCCTAGAAATTTTCAAAATGAATTCAAATTAAGTATTTGGATGGGAATAATTTTTGGACGAGTTTTGGCACCCTTTGAGCTCCCCATTATTGTAAATGGTGAAATATATTCAGATTTTTTAATTGAGAACCACCCTACATTTGTTGAAAATCTGCCACTAAAAACTAGAGATGATGTATTTTTTCAGCTGGATGGGTCTCCAGTCCATTATTCTCGATCGGTCAGAAATTGACCGAATGCATCTTATGAAAACATATAGAGAGGTGGCCACCGCGCGTCCCTGATTTAAATCCTGATGATTTTTTTATTTGGGGGACAATTAAAAATCAAGTGGTTGCTACCCCAGTTAACACCCGGGAAGAATCACTCTTAAGAATTCGAAATGCAGCAAATGTCATTACACCGCAACAATTATTTAATGTAAAACAATCAATTATTCGAAGATATAATTTGTGCATTCAACATAACGGTGGATTGTTTTATTCTAAATTGTTACTTCTGAAGAATAATTAATATTGAAATATCACAAATTTGTTTCTACATGTTTAACAGATAACAATAACATGGATTTGGCTTTGAATTCGTTTTTTCTGAAAAAGCTGCTCCTAGCGATTTTGATGAGCTATACCTTTTCTTACTAGAAAAGTCAGAGGAATCGATTTTTGTAAGCTATTATAAGGGTTTGCAAAATTAATTTTTTTTCAATAACACTTCCAAGTTTAGAAGCTATTGATATTTTATTCAAAACATTATGTATATATATATATATATTGCCAGAAAAAATACAATAAGTATTTTATCTTATACAGCTAGTTGCCGTCTGCTCAATCCCTTCCTCCAAGCGTTTCTGTCCTGTGTGATTCCCTCATCTAGGCCTCGTTCCTCCATAGCTTTCCTGACGCCCTCATGCCATGATCTTCCCGGCCTTCCTCGTTTTCTCTTTCCTGGTGGTTTCCAGTTGCAAAGTGTCTTAGGCCATCTCTCTTCAGGCATTCTCATAAGATGTCCAAACCAGCCTAGACTTCGTTCTTCGATCCTTTCCACAATTGTTTTTTCGGCATTCATTTGTCTTCGGATGACATCATTGGGAATATGCTGTAGCTTAGATATTCTGTCTCCACGTCTTATATAATCCATTTCTACCGCCAGCACCCTACGCCTCATTTCAGCATTGAGTGTCCACACTTCGCTTCCATAACAGAGAACAGATTCCACCATTGTTTCGCCAATTCTCTTTTTGACGCGTTTAGAGATGTTCTTATCCCACCATAACGAATTGAGGCATCCAATAATTCTCCTGCTTTTCTGGATTCTGTTCTTTATTTCCTTCTCTCCTATTCCACTCTGATCTACAATAACTCCAAGATATTTGAACTCTTTTACTTGGTTGATTGTTATTTCTTCAGTGAGAAGCACTTCAAACTGTGCGTCAGTATTAACCGCTAGGTATTCAGTTTTCTGTAAGCTTACTTGTAGCCCCCATCTTTGATATTCTTTATACAGTCTTCTCAACATAAATTTCAGGTCGTACGAGTCTTGTGCCAACACTACTTGGTCATCTGCGAAGTTAAGTGTGATGAGGAAAGTTTCATTTACTGTAATGTAATGTAGGTAAATTAAATTGTAAAATTAAATCGCCAAAAGAAATTTTTGAAATATTCGAAAATTCACTATGAAATTTGGTATGAATCATAAGCTTTGAATACCAGGGAAATCGATTTTTCTAGTCCAAAATGACGTACAGGGTAGCACAAAAAAAGTTGCAACGGTTTAAAGAGGACGAAATGATTGGCAGTGGCGCCCTCTAGAAAATACAACCAAATCGACGACAAATTTGACAATCTCACCTAAAAAACTCCTATGTACCAACTTTCATGCAATTATTTGGAATCAGTCGAAAGATATTAAAGAAAACGCGACTTATTTGTTCAACTTCAATACCCTGTATCTCGGAAACGAAGCATTTCCTGACCCGTGTTTATAAAAACTTTTTTGCTTAAAATGATGTGATCTATCACTAGTTTCAGTTTGTCCGAAACAAATCTGAACACCCTGTATAGACCAGCGCCTCAACTAGCGACAACACATTAACGCCAAATAGAATGAAATAAATCTGAAATTCCGAAAAATGTATTGGCTCATAGGCAGGAAGTGCAAATTCAAAATAAATTGCTAATTTACAAAATGATCATCAAACCAATATTGACGTACGGCATCAAATTCTGAAGTAACGCTAAGCCATCAAATATTTAAATTAACCAAAGAGTTCAATCAAAAATACGTTCATTGGTTAATGCCCCTTGGTATGTCTCCAACCACACCGTCCATGAAGATTCAAGAGTCCCATATGTCAGCACAGAAACAGAAAACTGCTCGAGAGGATCATCAGAAACTACAAGGACATGCCAATCAACTGATCGACCAATCGACAGAGGATCCATTCAACTCATGAAGATGGAAAAGCACCTGGGCAAACTACCTAACAGACTGATTATAACTAAGAATCCATCAATGTGAAAAAAATTCAATTGGTCTTTACATACAGCATATTTGCTAAATACTTTTTGAAAGTAATTTTGTTTTCCTACATAACTTATTGACCGACGCGCCAGCAAGCCTCTATCTTGAAAGAACTTCGACAATTAAGAGTTTTTGAAGATAATCATCCTGATTGCAGGTCTTGTAGTATATAAATATAAATTATCCAACTTGAGCACACTCATCGCAGATTTTCCTGATCTAACATTCTATTAATAGAAATCCGAAGTTTGCAACTAAAGAGTCCGCACTGCGGACATAGAACTTCTCAACATGAAAATGTCACTCATGAATCCATCCGGCTCAGTGATATATGCCGCTTCCCAATTAGAGGACCCTCGAAAAGTCCATTGGGATAAAGGGCCAATCGGCCGTTTATTTCCATCAAAACAATAGATGCCCACCAGTTGGGAGGTCGCCAGAGGGAGCTCAACAGTCTTATGTTCAAAAACAGGGAATTCTGAACTACTGAAAAAATTTATGATGATTTCGTGCTTTTCTTCAATTTTAGGATCGCAATTGCATGCAAAGTGATATGAAATTGTGGAACTCCACATGACGTTATTGATTTCGAAAATTAAAAATGTAAATATTCTTATAGGGTGTCTACTATATCGTCTGGCTCTCATTCGTTAGAATGATTATAGAATCAGTGCATAGGTACATTGACAGTTTTTAGCTGGGTCTTCGAAGAACAATTATATCCACAATTTTGCACCAGGATGTGCATTTGTTTCCATTCAAGATTCAGTTGATAAAAGAGCTTTTTCCAGAAGACCATTCAGTATATTTACTGATAAGATATCACATCTCGGCCATGAAGGAGTGACGAATCGCATTTCCGTTCGAATAGATATGGCAGTGAATAGAATAGTAGGTTAGGCCTCAAATGCTTCATTGCATCCATTAAATGAGAAGTCTGATGTACCACTTTGTCAGAAAAAAATCGTTTTTTGAAGAGAAAACTTCTTTAGCGGCGCTGAGCACTCTCTTGTATGGGTAAAAACATCCAAACACGCGTCAGGGTCACGTGATGGTCATCCAAAAAGCGTAAGATCGAGGAGTTGAAGAGGGAATAATATACCCCACTCTTTCTACCGTGCCTGCGTGTGCTGTTTCGTTTAGGCGGTGCAGGGCGCTTGTGCGAATGTTTGTGTATGTTAATGTATTATAAATTAGGTTTGTTCGCGTGGCAGTTCGGAACTGTAATTTTTGGTAATTTGTGGTTCCCACCCGTTCGTCTGGGACGGAACAGGAGTTCCTTGTCGTTCGTGTGGTCGGTACACTTGATTTCGGAACTGTTCGTTACTGTTATTACGGTTCCTGATCTAGAGATGGTACAAGGTACAACAGAAGAAGCAGTAAATTCAAATCATCGGTGATTCAAATTTTCAGTAGTTCTAATTGGCAATTAAGTTATATATTTGGTGACTAGGATATTCGCATAGCTGTTTTTGAGTATATTTGATGTTGTGGGAGTATAAATTTTTAATCAATTCGTTATAATAGCTTCTCAAAATTTTTGTTATCTCAAAGAAGAGGAAGGATCATTTGCAGTAGATGAATAAAACAATTGCATAATTGTTGATCAAAGTATGTAAGATAATTATTTTATATTATTTATATATACGATATTTCGTATTTATATACTATATATTTATTTTTGTTATTTCGTGATTGTAGTATCTTTATTTTTTAACCACTCAAAATGTTTTGAAAATTTAGGAAGGAAACGGAGGAATGACCTCTTTCAAGAACACAACGACTTGTTAAAAGAATTCTTATCTAAAAAATAATTACAAAGCTATGAAAATTGTTAGAAAATATTTTTATTTATTTCCCAAATGCCACCAGGTCCATATACAATTACCTAATTCTATTATATAAAATTTTCTGTACACAGTTTCCACCAAAATTACAATGAAATAACAGAAAAATTCACAGTTTATCCAGATATGAACTAACAAAAATAATTTCTCCACTGATGACCGCTACTACATGTATTGAAATTTCAAATTATAATTAAATTAAATCGTTTCTTTAAATATTTCATTACATATAAATTATATTCACAGTTATTTATATGGATATGTTTATGTTTATTTATTTATGACAAAAAAATTGTTCAATTTTAATATTTGTAATTTCTAAAGTATTTTCACCGTATTAATAACACAATAACTTATTCAATATCTTTTTAACACTATCCATGATATCATCCATGATCATTGAACTCTATATGAATACCTATATGGTATTTAGAGTTCAATGTCCATGATGTACAACATAACCTTACTTTCACTCATCTATGCACTTAACGAAATCGTTTTGAAATTATCTGTTCCCACCTGTTCTCACCCGTTCGTGTCATAGAACAACTTGCGAGGATTCCAAGAGTTACAGAACCTGGTTCTCTGTGACCCCAGTACAACTGGGAACTGCCACCCGAACAAACCTATTGTCATTTTTGTGTACGATAGCGCAATAAATGAATATTGTATTCCACCACATAAATAATAGCACTTTTATACTGATAATGAAAGCAATTCATACAAAATTATTCTATAACCATTCCAAAATATCAAAAATGCACAACGTTAATATTCAAGTTTTCACTTTGCCGGCACTCCCGGGGTGCAACCGGTCTTTTTTTTTTAAAGCCACAACTGCTTGATCAACATTTTATAACAACACGGTGTCATACCACATAAGGCCTTGATTAAAATGGGATCACAGCGAGACGTTTTCACACAAGTTATTTGATTTGACTGTTCTGGACTTGTTCTTGTTGGGTAATCAGAATGACAAGATTATTACGGACAAACTAGAGACCCATATGTATGTCAAACAAAATATTCTTGTTGAAATTAATGTAATACCACATGATCGTTTATCTGATTCCATACATAATTGACGAAATTAAATATAGCATTCATCAACACGAGATCCATTTTCATTCATTTAATAAAAAACAAAATTGTACACCCTGTAGATGTTCAGAGATTACTATATTCTCTCATTATTTGAAACTTCCTTAGATTTGTTAACGATGGCCTCATGGGCTACCTTATCAATCACGAGATTATAATATCGTTTCTGCAGTAACAGAATATTTAACTTTTCCGAGACACCTTGTGTATCTGATATACACAAAAGCAACAATGCTGAATGGACCGAGGAACAGTTTTATTAGTTCATAAAATATGCATGCGTTCAAGAAGTATTCAGTAAAACATAACGGAACATTGGTTGCAAAGTATCTGTTAAACCTCTTTTTCATGAAAGAGTATTCTTCTCGAACATGGATTCCGAATATCATGGCCAAAGGTTCACATAAAAAATTCACCCAGAACCCTAACGAAATACTGAAATACTGGGAGAATTTTCCGGATCGTTGAACGTGATAAAAATTGGAAAATGTGTAAGTTGTTGTGATGAATACAGACAATGGAAAGTTATTTCGAACCGGAATTCTTTGTTTTTCTGACTCTCATTATCTACGTACCGTAAACTGAGGCTACTTCGACATAGTTTGAAGTGTTTCATTACTGCAATTATTTTATTAGTTGTTCCAATTAACTCAATATCTGATTTATGAAAGAGAAGTTATTCAGCTTTTTCACCCTGTTGTGGGTGGATTGTGTTCCAGAATGCAGCTGTTGCTTGATATGGTCTTCGAAACTTTCTACAGATATGTGAGATTTAGGCTATGGGAGACACTTGGCAATAGTGATCAGCTCCTACTTTAGAACATGTGTCACATCCATTCAATATAGATGAATTGAGGGCTGTAATCAAATCTACCAAATCTCGAAAGGCTGCAGATTTTGACGGAATTTATCCAGAATTCATCAAACATTTAGGAAAAAAGGCCTTGTCTTGGTTATTGTCTTTCTATAACAATATTCTGAATTCGGGAAACTTTCCTTCCGAATTTCGTAAGGCTAAAGTAATAGGTATATTGAAAAGAGGTAAAAATTCTTGTAATCCTAGTAGTTATGGTTTTTGTAATAAATCTGAAAACACTTAATATTTCCGAAATAGTTGAAGATAAGTATAGGACATTGTACATGATTGAATAATCATGAAAAATATTAGAATTTTCTGTTGAATCCAGAAAATTAATAGTATACATGAGGGGCTTGCATTTAAAATAAGAAAGTGGGTATTGGAATAAATATCATTATTTTCCCAATTTATTCCCAATTACTTCATACTGTCACATGACGCACCCTATATAATTTTTTTTTTTTTGAAGAAAATGCTCAGTTAAAAATACAAATCGGTGCCAAAGAGACAAAGACGCTATTCATGATGTTTCCAATTCTTTCTTGGAATGGGCCTCGTCTCCATAAAGCTGAATATTGTCAGCCAAAAGATCAAAAGAATATATATATATAGTGATCACCCTTCTTAGTCCGCGCGATGCATTTCCGGTTGACAAGCTATCAAAGCTTTTGCGCCTTTTTCATCCAATTACTTATAATATATAATAGCCGTAACCTTTCAGCTCGTAATCCAGTAGCAAGTTATTATAACATAAAATTTCTTGTCAGGTATATTTTTTCTATCTCATTGTCTATGTACGAGTAAGTAATCGGAGTCGGTGTGTGTCTACTTACATACATAGTAATACCCACTGGGGACTTAGATTACCACAAAAATTCGATGATTTATGGCATCTGTGCACTCATTTTGTTTATTTATTTATTTATTTATGAAAATGGGATACAAACAGGTTACACCCAAAAACATCCACTTAAGACTAACAAAAATATCAAAAGTGTTTACAAAAAGTGAGCCGTTACTCGGAAAAATTTCACATCTTTATTTATAATATTTATATGCACATATATTTTCGCTATAATAAAAAATGGAGGACAACAAAACACAGACAAAAAAATGCACTCTCAATTGCACCCACAAGAAGGCAAAAATAAACCATGAAAGAGAAAACCAGGATGTCTACTATTAACCAGTACATCCCCTCAGCCCTCATTTACCATAGTAAATTTTTAAGGAGATAATAATGAATACATAACCGATATTGTTCCTCTTCAACGAAGATTTTTTAGTATCCGTATGTGTCTCTTGAAGGAGTCAAATCTAATTAACCAAGGAGGATTCTTCGATGGTTCTTGCGGTCAAGTGAAGATTTTTTAGTCTTCTGTCTCTCATCATCCATAGTTGAGGAAGGTTTTGAAATACTTTCTATATTCAAATCTAATACACAAAAAATCTGCAAGGAGCAGTCCAAGTGATGAAATCTTCTTATGTTTGAAGTCTGCTATGGAACCCATTCAAAGGGAAACATCATCATAGTTGAGGAAGGTTGTATATAACACTTATTTCATTGAAAAAATAGCAGAGGAAAAATTATCAACTGACATTCATTATGACTTATGTCATAATGAATAATATACTTAAGTATATTTACAATGCTATACTGAAACTGAATCAATGGCCACAGCAGTTTAAAATAGCAGAAATTATTTTAATTCCAAAACAAGGGAAAGATCCCAGCAGTGCAACCTCATATCGGCCAATTAGTTTGCTACCTGTCACCTCCAAAGTCCTCGAAAGACTTGTCCTCCGTAGAATCAACTCAGACCCAAATACTGAACAATGGATACCACCAGTTTGGATTTCGAGCAGCTCACTCAACAGTGCAACAAACACACAGAATAAGCCATATAATAAACGAAGCACTCGAAAAGAAGAAATACTGCACATCAGCGTTACTTGACGTGAGTCAAGCTTTTGATGAGGTTTGGCACCCCGGCCTACTGTACAAGATTAGAAAATATCTTCCAATAACATATTACAAACTTTTGAGGTCCTATTTAGACACAAGAAAATTCAGGGTAAGAGTGAACGACAAAACATGAAACAATTTTCCCATATCTTCTGGGGTACCACAAGGCAGTGTTCTTGGCCCCATTTTGTACTTATTGTACACTGCAGACCTACCAACCAACCCAAACACAGTACTGGGTACATTCGCGGACGACGCAGCCATACTAGCGAGCTATGAAGACCCGGTAGAAGCTTCTCACTTGTTACAGACTCATTTAGACCAGATACAAGAATGGCTGCATAAATGGAGAATAAAGATCAACGAGACCAAATCTGTACAAGTCAATTTCACACTGAGAAAAGGCCAGTGTCCACCAGTAAAAATTAACAACGTCCAGATACCAGTGAAATACCTCGGATTACACATGGATAAAAAGCTTACCTGGAAGGAGCATGTAGTCAAAAAAAGAAAACAAACAGACCTGAAGGCAAAGGAATTACACTGGCCCATTGGTAGGACGTCAAAACTATCACTGGAAAATAAAATTCTAATCTATAAAACTATAATAAAGCCTATCTGGACCTACGTAATCGAGATCTGGGGATGTACCAGCAATTCGAACATGTCTATCATCCAAAGAAGCCAATCTAAAATCCTCAGAACGATAACAAATGCCCCGTGGTACGTTACAAATTAAACAGTACATGAAGACCTGAAGATACCCTATGTAATGAGCGTTATAACAGAAAAAAGCACCAAACATCACACAAAGCTTGAGAGCCACACAAACACTTTGCTACAGCCACTGACTCAATTGCAGAACGATCGGCGACTTAAAAGAAAATGGCCAGCAGATTTGAAGGAGACTTGAAGAGGAATTGTTACTGGACAGGACCTCATCATGACATTTAGGAGCGTCCAGCTCTGAAGCCATCAAATGAGCTTATAAAATTTTTTTTTTCTGATTGCTTGTAACAACTATTATTAAAAAAAAAAAAACATAGCTTGAAATGCTTCTCAGGCATCATCGCCACAGTGGTCGGCAGCTTGTTGAAGAGGTTTGGCCCATAAAACGTCACACCACACTTAATTTTGTTGATTCTATTAAAATCTGTATATATTCTACTTTTTGTCTTGTATTATGTGCATGTATATCCTGGTGAGTCCTATATGGTAAAACAAATAAATAACTGGATAAGTGTCTTTTTGCTAGTAGGAAACGTTAGGTTAATTTCAATATTGTAACTTTTTCGGTGCTTGTGAAAAAAATTGTTATACAAATTTTATGAACTCCCTTTGAGGGGCTGTATCTTAACAAGGGATGCTCCAATGAAGTTTCTTTATATGAAAGATTCTATCTATTTTTCGATGAGGATTCACCTCCTTAAATATTTTACACTTATTTAGTTACACCCTGTATAGTCTAAGGTAGGAACTAGGAACGTTGATGGTCTATCTCAGTTCAAATATGTCGATGCAAAAGAAGGGCAACGTTAACTGTCGACAGAATTGATGTAATCAAAGAGGCCAAATTCAGAATGCAAATTAATTGTTGGATTTTGAAGAATATGAGAATTTTGTTATTCGAAATAATCGAAGCTATCCGTGATTATAATTTATATTCTCATGTAATTAAAAAATTTGAGGTGTACTTCACATTATACACAGTTTTCCTGTTCGTTATAGAACAAACTGATATTATGAAAATGTATCCCATTACTAGTAATTTCGGGCTGAATTCTTTTTGTGAGACTTCAATATGCCTGTAAGATATATTGCTTATTTATGGCTCATTGCAATTCGCAATTCTAACATTTATTAGGGTTATTTATTGAGTATTAATATTCCGAGAATTTCATCTTTGTAGTTTATCGTTCAATTTTTCGTCGAATCGACTTTTCATGTCTTCTAATTTTTCTTTATTTATAAGTGGGATATTTGAAGTGAGGTGGTACATTGTATAAAAATGAGCCGCTCTTACATTTCCTCGTAGTTTACGGGACAAATTAGCCTCCTCTTGTAAGAGGTACCCAACACTAAGGATTAGAAAATATCAAAAAAAAGGTAATTGATTAATAAACATGTTTTTTTTTCAAATGAACTTCATTACCTAGATCTCCTTTTTAGCTTCCCGGCGGACACCCTGTACCATCCAACTTATCCAAATTAAGCAGTTTTCTTAAATTGGACGAATATTTGTGTGATCAATTTTTTATTTACAGGATGGTGATGACTCTATGTTATGATGCTATATCAAGAAACGTTAATGGACTTGGCTATACACCATTTCTTGTTTTCACCATAACATCTGCAACAATCCTTCCCTCCTGCATTTTCATTATGATTACCCAGGATAAGATAGGAAGAAAAGCGTTAGCAAGTGGTGCTCTTTTTGTTAGTGGCGTCTTCACTATATCTGCTGGAATTTTTCAAGCTTCAGTGGAAGAACCAGAAGCCATCCTCATACTATCTCTCGCGATTATAGCTAGACTTTCTGTGAATGTAGCCTACAATTCTGGTGCTCAATACGCTGTAGAGTTAATTCCAGTGGTTGTGAGAGGACAAGGTGTATCAGCAATACATGTTGCAGGTTATGCTGCTAGCTTTTTCAGTCCTCAAATATTACTTCTAAGCACAATGTGGAAACCAGCGCCCGATGTTATACTAGGAACTCTACTAATATTAGGAGCTATAGCATGCCTCTTCTTACCAGAGACTTTGAATAAGGTCCTACCGGTTACTTTAGAAGATGGAGAGTTATTTGGTGAAACTGAAGGAATATTTGAATTTTATTTCTTTGGAAAACCAAGAAGCATTAGCAAAACAGAACTGGTGACAAAATAGAGTTGTGGTGAATGAGTTTATATATATATATATATATATATATAATTGGTTTTCCAATAAGGACTTGACAACTTTGAATCTAAATAAAACACAAACCATTTGAGATATTTCAAAAACTTTATTATTGGCTTGAAGTACAAACATAACATTTATAAATGGAACTCGACTTTGTCTATATGGCCACCACGTGCCCGTTTGCAGCTGTCAATTCTCTGGAACCAATTTTCGATGACTCGGCTACACGTTTCAGCCGAAACAGCAGCTATTTCGCGTTCAATGTTGTCTCTGAGCTCTTGCAATGTCGTCGGTTTGTTGACATAGACCAGTGACTTAACGTAGCCCGAAAAAAATCGCACGAAGGAGGCGGCCAATCGACGGGGCCATTTCTCGAAATCACTCGCTCACCAAATGTCTGCTTCAATAAACCGATTGTTACGTGTGCTGTATGGCTAGTGGCGCCTTCCTATTGAAACTACAGATTGGCCAAGTCCATACCTTGCAATTGGGGGCAAAAAAAATTGGTCATCATGACGCGGTAGCGATCACTATAAGGTGACGTTTGCATCAACGAAAAAATACGGTCCAATGATGCCGCCAGCGTGAAGACCGCACCAAACCGTGATTTTTTGGCAATGCAATTTAGTCCCGTGGATCACGCGTGGATTTCTGCCTGTCCAATAACGCATTTTTAGCTTATTGACAAAGCCATTGAGCTTCATCGCTGAAAATGATTTATCGATGATTTTCCAAAGCCCAATCGGAGAATGTACGTCGTTTGAAATAATTCAATGGCTTGAATTCTGGAGTCAGCTTGATCTTGTACTGGTGTTAACCAAGATCCTTATGCAACCATAGAGTGGTCTGACGGATGCCTTATTCTTGAGAACGCCGTGGAATTGACTGATTTGGGTCGTCAGCTACGGAGGCCCGACTGGCGGCGATGTTTTTGTTACTGGGACCGGTCCTTCGTCTCACTGGCCCAACAACATCCAACAGCGAATATGTAGTCTCAAATTTTTGCACCAAACTTGTGATTGCCTGTCTACTAGGGCTCGAGTTATGACCGAAATTTTCAGTTACGAGTTGCGGTCACCGACTCCGAATTTTGGTAGTAAATTTTCAAAACTTGCAAACATTGATCGTTCGTGTCCTTTACCATGATGAAAATATTCATTTTACTGAATGAATTGACGTTGACAGTTCGATGATTGGGTGTTGTTGGTTGCGTTGAATTAAGTTCAAAGTTGTCAAGTTCCCATTGGTAAACCCGATTAGTTGTAAAAAGCTAATGATTTGTGCCGACAGTGTTGATATGATCTATTTTGAACTTGTACAGAGTTTTATTGATATGTACTACCGATTAGAAAACAACTCGAATTATTGAAGGACCCACAAAATCAGATATTCCGAAATGTACAAACTTGATTAAACTTTATTTGTCTACCTGATCCATAATTAACAACACAGCCCAACATAAATTCTGATGCCTCAAGTTCATGGACTCTTTCAAGGTACATTTTGAGTAGAGAATTAAAAACTTTCTTCAGTTTCTTTCATCAGATCTAGTTTTTGAGATATTTGAATTTGCAAATTTTTGAAAAAATTTATTACTATTTATTTCTAGCTGAAGTTAAAAAATTCAACTATTACTCTAACAATCTCGTAGGATGCTTCAATACTATTCATGCCACCATGTGACTATCCAAGTTTTCTTGCTATCTTCATGGTTTTGATACCTCGATGATCGCCAAGATTTTTTGGAAACCGATTCAAATGGTTCATGATCATATTGGAAGTAAAAGAATGATCAAGCTTTGCACCAGTTTCTACATAATTCTTCTCTTAATGATTTCTCAAATTTTGCTCTACCCGCACAAATAAGCACCAAAGGTTGGATTGAATATAATTTATTACTTCGAATAAATGTGGTTCATTAATGTGCTTTCTTATATTTGGGCCATCAAATATTTCAGCTACAATTTCTCCTTGCTGATGCCAAGAAATTTATCAGACGATAATTTGAGAGCAAAGTCCATCTCTATTCAAGACCATTGCTTCAGAAGTGCCAACTTCATTTGCAATGGTGGTCTTATTATTCTCTCTCAATGAGAGCTGGGTTGTTCACAATTTGTTTTCTTTGGGTCAAAACATTTGCAATGGTCAATATTTGATGGTCTATAATAGAAAGCAAAGATATTTGGTATATCCACTTTGACGGCCAAGCAGTATGCAGATCGTTTACACCGTCTCAAATGGACCAACGATGTTCTTCATACATTTGAGTTTGAGAGATATGGATATACTTTCTCTTTTAGACTGGTTGGATGACCAATGGTGCTGATCATTTTTGTTGCTATTGTTTGAAAGAGCGCATTTCAAAAGTCATGCTAATTTTGCTAGAAGGAATTTTTATCGTTACAAAACACAAGATCTTTTTTTTACCAGAAAAAAGCAAGATACTTCATCATATTTTACGGTTATATGTTATATTGCTACCCCACAGAGAAGAATTCTTTCCATTCGACCTCGAAGCCAGCAATTCAGAAAATTTTTTGGTAGCTTCAGGTCTTTAGTACGATTGAGTTCTTAATGGCTTTCCAGACACCAACTAACCCTTGGTGCGTTTCGATCTGCTTTAATCTTTTCCAGTAAACTTTGCATCAAGCACCAAGCGGGCTTGATGACCTCACAACTAGCATACGTCAAATTCATAAGCTTACATTTTGTTTATACTTACTTTTGGAGTTATTTGAAAGAGTACTTAGGTAGCTAGATTTTAGTGTTGTTGATATGCTTAATGGAAAAAACTCAAAGTACAAAGATTTATGTATATGGAATAGAATAAGAGGATAACTTATGAAACGTTGAGCTTAGGTAAGGTTTATTCGATTTATCTGGATGCCTCCTGTCCTAGAGAGGGTGAGAAGCACCAGATTTGAAAGCCGCATGAACTTGAGGTGAAAGTGACTTTGGCTGGTTAAAACATTAGTTTCCTGAAAATCCCTATTGATGTCTTTGGTGCTTATGCGAACTTTCATCTGGCATTAATGTTCCTACATCTTCTTGGTTGAATTTAGGTAGGCTGTTAAATGGATAGATCTTTTTTGATGAGAATGAGGTACTGGTCCTTTAGGGTCTAGATGAGGGTATATTCATTTGTGTAAATTGTTATCTATAAATTATTGGTATTCCAAACTTGAGGCACATTCTCGTCCAGCTGACTATTGCAGCAAATGCTCCACGCACGTTTTACATACCAGATGTGGAGCCCAATTTTTATGTTGGTCTTCCAAGTGAACTCCAAAATTAGCCAAAGAAACTCAATACTGATTCAAATATGAATAAAATGCCAAGAAGAAAATCAATAATTTATTTAAAAATCACAGTTGCATGTTCTTGACATTTAGGAAACGATAACTGTACATAGTGATATATAAGCGATTAAATGTAATAAAACAAAAAATGCCACAATGGAAAAATGACAATAATTGAATGTAAAATAAATTTATCTATCTCAGTCTTACAAATTAATAATTACCTATATATTTTTTTTTCTGAGAGACGTCATGAAGATCTGGAATTAGTGGCCCACCAAAACGAGAAAGTAGGGGTTTTAAAAACATGCAATTTCAAACAGTCTTGTGAATAACGATAATTGACCTCGGATAAAAATACTCCAGAACAGAAGGTAATAAGCCCACAACGTTTCTCAGATGTCAAATATGAAAAGTTCCAGATTTTCTAGTCAGACATGAAAAGTAGTTAAATACACAGTCCGCTGGATAAGAAATATAACTCAATTCGCAAAAGCAATTCCATAATTTTTCACGTGAGTCATAGAATCCGGTAGGAAAATAATAAAATCACAGATACGATTGCAACGTATCCTATGGAAATGCACCATATTTGAATTTATGTACAAGTTGTCCTCGAATCAGCTCATATATTTCAGGCTTCCTGAAGAGGTGAGTATTCCATGTTGATGCTTCTCAGGAACATAAAAGCCAGAAGGAGCAGGGATGAACCTAAGCAGTCCCCTAAAGCTGTGAGATACGGGATGGCCCCATTATCTGGATCTATTTTGTACTTCCACATTGTGTGTATCATAATGTGTGCGATATACAGTAGAAGCATTATTTGAATGAGACCAACTGACAGGTACGTGGCCACGAATACAGGTGTAAGTGTTGAAACGCCATCGTTTTGTATCAGGTCGGCAACAAAAACGTATACAGTCTGTCCCGGAATGGACATCGCTATCAATATCCTAGCAGTTTCTGCTGGCAACACTGAAAAAACAATTTATTGGTACTTCGTACAAACGAATCATTGCAAGGAGAGAGTTTGGATATCGACAAAAAAGTTCGGCAGAGGAAACTGCAATACTAGGTATACCGGTATGAAGTGAGCGTCAAGATACAAATGTCTTGATATGGACGATTTGTTGTAGACGAGCCCTTATTTTATTATTTTTTTTTTATTTGCTATGACACCTGTGAAACATATTTAATATACATCAAGTCATTGAACAGAAATAATTTGCGGAAAACATTGATTATTTTTGTTCTCCTTTGAAGAAAAGTGCTGCAGAATCTCATCGAATGCTTGTAGAGGAATATGGAGATCATGCTCTATCAGGAGCAATAAGAAAAAGATGATATCAAAGGTTCAGAAATATTGGTTTTGATGTGAAAAATGAACAACGTGAAAAACCATCAAAAAAGAGAAATGTTGAATGTTGCACAACAAACAAATTCTGACCGTTCAAAAGCTATGTGAAAGATTCAAAAGTGTGGAAAATGGGCACCACATGAATTGAATGAAAGACAGATGGAAAATCGAAAAAACACTTCAAAGACACGAAAGAAAATCGGTTTTGCGTCGGATTGTTACTGACGATGAAAAATGGATTTATTTCAAGAATCCTAAACGGACACAATCATGGGTTAATCCGGGGCAACATCAACATCGACTGCAAAACCAGATCTATTCGGCAAGAAGACAATGCTGTGTGTTTGGTGGGACCAGTGAGGTGTGGTGTACCACGAGCTCCTAAAACTTGGTAAAACCATTAATACTGATCATTACCATGCATTGATCGAGAAACGACCCTAATTTGCCAGAAGAGGCGGCAAGGTAATTTTGCTCCATGACAATGCACCTGCACACAAAGCAAAACCAGACTTAAATTAGTGTTTTATTATCACAAAAAAACGCTCAATTCATACCGGTATACGTATTAGAATGAATGAAAATTTTTCACTGATCTTGCTTATTAACTACTGAAATTAATCAGGCACCTACAAGTTAAATGAGCAACGATTTTTTAACAAAACTGTAAAACGATGTGAAACGTATCTTCCATAAGAATTAGTCAAAACCTAATAGCATCATTTCATCTATCTTATCTCTCTAAGAACTATATTTCTTACCTCCGTGGAAAAGTGCCGTCCATGGAGCAACAAATCTTTTGGTATGTGGTGGAATAACACCTCTTATAGATGTTTGATGAAGCATTGTTGCAATACGGCTTGCTTGTACAGATACCAGATTTCCACCAATTCCATTGATAATTGGTTGGAAGACCTCGTAACATTTGAACTGGTTGACAGCTTTATCCAAAACTAATCCTCCAAATCTATTAAAAAAAGAAATATTATAAGAACTAAGATAACATAATACAGCTAAAGGATTATTTATTTAGAGGTACTTTTTCTTAAATAAACAAAATTAATAAAAAAAATTTATTCCATATTCTTTATCAACAGATAAAAGAACCATTCTTCATTATTTTTTAAAGATAATTTCTTTCAAAAGCTGACATCGATTACGGTTAACAAGATCCATTCGATAGATCCAATTTTCGATGACGCGTGTGAGTATTTCGGGTGATATGTCTCCAATGACTCGAGTAATATTGGGCTCCAATACCTCAATCGTATCCAGCTTGTCCAAGTAGACTTTAGACTTCACATAGCCCCAAAGGAAAAAATCCAGAGGTGTGATGTCACATGATCTAGCAGGCCAATTCACTGGTCCGAAGCGTGAAATGATCTGCTCGCCGAAATGCTCTCGCAGGAAAGCCATGGTTTCACGGCTGAATAGCTAGTGGCACCATCTTGGTGGAACCTTATTTCGTGGGACCACGGGCTTCAATTTCGGGCAACAAATAGTCTGTTATCATGGTGCGATAACGGTCACCATTAACAGTAGCATTCCTGACATTCCGGCCCATAAACCTCACCAAACAGTTGTTTTTTCTGGATTTAACGGCAATTCTCAAGGCTCTTCGAGTTGTTTTTACCCCAGACTCGGGCATTTCGTTTGTTCACGAACTCATTGAGTCAAAAATGGGCATCATCAGTGAACAAAACTTTAGTCGAAATGAGTGAATCCTCTGCAAGCTTGTCAAGAGCCCAACGACTAAAACTTAAACGATTCGGTAGGTCGGTCGGCCTCAGTTCTTGAACAAATTGAATTTTATAAGCTTTCAAAGAAAGATCCTTACGTAGAATCCGCCAAGTCTTTGAATACGAAAGGCCAAGCTGTTGAGAACGGCGACGAACCGATACTTCGGTGTCATCACGTACACTTTCCCCCATCGCGGTTATATTCTCTTCACTACGAGCTGGATGTTGTTCATTTGTTCGAGTATTATCCAATTACGACTACTGAGTCTCAAACTTAGTGATAGTAGAGCAAATTGTTTGTTCGGAAGTCCGATTATGTGGACCGTAAGTATCTCTAAATGCCAGATATATATTAATCGGAGAATGCCCATTTTAGTAATGAAGCTGAACAATTTGCAGACGCTGTGCCAGGCTAAGTCGTTCCATTATGAAATTTCAGAAACTACCGAACAAGAATACTACTTCAGTTCACACCACGCATGTGCGATCTGCAACCACAAAGAGTACCTCCAAATGAAAAACCCTTTATTATAAACTCTATTTACTCTCTTACAAAACTGTAACCTTGCAAGGATGCCGAGAGATTTATATAGTTCGTTCAAGATACATAATAGTACGTTTCAAGTTATAGAATTATAGTTGTTCTTACTGAAAATAACTAGCGGCTGCTAAACTATAATTTGGTTCTTGACTCAACGATTATCTTCACATGTTTATAAATTGTTGGCGATAAATTTTTCATCATGCAACTCGTGTAGAATTATTATTAGGGCAATATCAAAATCATTTTGTTACGACAACATATCTTGAACGGACATATTCTTGAAGTATCAAAAACATGTAAAAGAGGAAATTCCAGTGACGGCTCGTCAGGGTAGGCAGGGTCGGCTTGGCCGACCCAAACGCAACCGAAAAAGAGAAGGTGAAAATATTAGGTGTACAAATAAGTTTCCGTGGTTTGTCAAAAGATGGCCCCACCAGAAGGTTATGGAGAAATTGTCAGATGTAAAACGTAATATCCCAAGTTTAGTCATCTGACACCACCATAACCTTAAAGTACTAGTGATTCCGTATCAGCATCACGTAATTTTTTTCGTGCAAAAATGTCAAGTTTTATTCCGAATAAGCATCATTTGCGGGAACTTTTGATTTACTTCTTTAATGAGAAAAAATCTGCAGCTGAGGCGCATCGACTGCTTCTAGAAGCATATGGTGAAGCTGCTTTAAGTGAGAGAAGTTGTCAGGAATGGTTTCATAAGTTTAAGAACGGTGAGTTTGACGTTAAAGACAAAGAACGCAGTGGAAGGCCGAAAGTGAACGAAGACATGGAATTAGAAGCACTATTAGAGGAAGATTCGTCCCAAACGCAAAAAGAACTTGCACTTACTCTACAAGTGACTCAACAAGCAATTTCACATCGTTTAAAATCGTTAGGGATGATTCAAAAACAAGGAAATTGGGTTCCATATGAACTAAAGCCGAGAGACGTTGAACGCCGATTATGCATGAGTGAAATGCTGCTTGCCAGGAATAAAAAAAGAGTTTTTGCATCGTATAGTCACTGGTGACGAAAAAGGATTCACTACGATAATCCAAAAAGAGAAAGTCATGGGTTAAGCCGGCGAACCATCAACATCGACAGCTAAGCCGAATATTCATGGAAAAAACTCATGCTGTGTATTTGGTGGGATCAGCTTGGTGTCGTGTATTATGAATTGCTGAAACCAAGCGAAACCATTACTGGAGCTCTCTACCGAACACAATTGATGAGAAACTTATTTGTACACCTAATAAATATTTTTTTAATCGAAACTCATTTGAACAATTAATAGCAATATTTGAATCTCGAGAAATTCCCTCAGTACCTTTTCCTCTGCCCTCTATATATCTCATATTTCCACTAAACACATTATTTCGGTCAAACACCTCAAATAATTTTTGTCCTTATACGTAAAACGCAGTTCAGCCAGCTTTCAGTTTATGATTTCATCTAACACATACGTCGCTCGAAGTTCCTATTAAGGGAATTCTACAATACCTCGACTGTGACACTTGCCAGGTCGGCCGAGAAGACTTGGCCGTCGGCTGCCCCTATGTGAAACGGCAGGCGGGTGAAATTGTTTATTATTATCTATGTTTATTTCAAATATCAAATTAAAAATTGTAATTTAATATCCGACATCTTCATATGTTTATCCTGAATTTGAGATTGAAAGAGAAATCATTATGTATTCAAAATTTTGTCACGTATCCTGTTAATAATTGAAATTTTCTTCCTCAAATCTCAAATGACTATTATCATAAGTACTTGAATATTATTTCAATTTCAGAAAAAAGTGTATTCGTACTGTATGGAATAACTTTGTGATTTTCTGACCATAAAAATTCATTCTTAGTAACTGTAAATAGCAAAACAGCAACCCACGACTTGTTTATTTTTCAAAGATTAGGTCGGCCAAGATACCCTTGGGGAGGGGGTATATGCGAATTGTGTGTGCTCTAATCCCAAGAAAATTGCTTCTAAATTATATATATACATATATATATATATATGCTTGGTCTGGCCGACACACTCCTAGAGGGCACGAGCCGTCACTGGGAAATTCCATAGATTCGAGAGAAGATACTTACCCACTAATTACCAGAGCAGAAAGCACTGGTGTCCATCCAGTAGTCAGTATTTTCCTCGTATATTCATTCTTCAGAACAACGAATATCCAAAATGGTAGAGCTATCAATACGTATCCCAAGATGATACCAATCAAAATATACGTGCTGTTTTCTGAAAAATAAAATGAATGAAAAAAAAATCGAATATAACCTATAATGATTTACCTTCAATTGAGAAAAGTAGAGATGCGAAAGTGGAAAGGACTATTAACGAAACCACATCACCTATACTAGCAGCCAGCGGAGTTGCCACGTTATCAGGGTTCAACTTCACCTTGTGCGACAAGAATATGACAGCAATCAGAAGGAAATCTAGAAAATAAAAAACAACATAAAGAAACTATCATGAATGTGATATAGTACGTTGATCGGGTTAATGCGTTCGAGCCAGTAAGAAGACAAAAGATGTCGTCAAAATTAAAAAAAAAAATAACTTGTTCAGGCAGGCTATATAATATGTAGTCTTGAAAGTCAAAGTATAAATAAAAACTCCGACATACCCAAAGTAAAACACGATAATGTTGCAGTCATAACACTTGCAGCTGCCAAAAGGAGTCCATCGTATAAAATGAATGATCCATGTACTAAACCTGATACGCAGAAGGCAAACAGTGAAACTAAAATGGCTGCTACAATTGCTTGAACCTAAAAAAAATTATGATCTAATTTAAGTATACTCCAATGATGTATTTGGGTGTTTTCCATACAAGATTATTGATGTTCCTTTCAACCTATTTGATACAATCAACAGAAAAGCATGTCCCCTTTGATAATGATAATAACATCAATAACTGGTGTTGGAAAAATGTCCCATAGTAAGTTCACCGTAATAAATATTTAAAAGAGTAAAGTTTTTCAATTAGAACTCGAACAAATTTCTTCAAAATATAATGCTAATCAGAATATTTATGAATGGAACTCGATTTCGTTCATGAGACCACTAAGGGCATGTTTGCATTTGACCTGAATTCTGATGACTAGGTCACACATTTCGGCCGAAAAGGATACCATTTCGCGTTCAAAGTTGTCAAGTCCAAATTTAAAAACCACTCACTACGTCATACCTGAACTAAGCCAATGTTGCCAATAATCATTTTTATGACATCCCTTTTACATTTCATATTCCCTAGATTTGCTTGGGTGGACAGTCTCGATGCCAGGCACATATCCAAATTTCCTTTCAATCCTAATAAAGATGGTACCAGAATGTAAAGTGCATTCACTTCTCGGAACACCTCGAAATCCTGTAAACAAATGTATTATTTCAGACCTACATGATACACAATTATCTCATTAATACGGCCCTGTATTTAGTAAGGAGTTTAGGTCTATTATACAAGATCACTTTCTACCAGTTCAACGGAACTTTTAACCTCAAAACTGAAACCCTTGTCAGTTCTTTGTGGTCATCCCTTGTAATCCCTTGGAACGTTAAAACTTTGATACGAAATGATGGAGTTCTCCTCTAGTTTGATTTGAAAGTTTCATAAACAGCTATACGTCAAAACCAGGTTTTATAAAGTTGAATGCATTTGGAATTAGATGAACATTAGTCGCGTTCAATATTAATGGGTTTCAAGAAATTCAATTGTCAATTCAGTGAATAACAGAATCTTGAAAAAACCGAACTTAGGTCAGGTCGTCCATTTACGAGGTTTGTTCAAAAAGTATCGCGAATTTTGTATTTTTTCAAAAAACATATATTTATGAGTATCTTATTTATCCTCTTCGGAATTAATATACTTACGACAACTTATTTTCAAGCTCAGAAGCATTTCCAAAAATGATTAAATGATATTTTCAGGTACTCCGTCCATGCAATCTTTATTGCTTCAATGGTGGCGTAGTGAAGTGTTTTTATGGGACTCTTCAGTTTTGAGAACAGAAAATAGTCACAGGGGGGCTAGTCTGGGGATCACGGTGGCTGCGGCATCATTAGTTAGTTTATTTTGCTTGAAATTTGGATACAAGCAACAATTTGTAAGCAGAAGCATTATCAAGGTGCAATAACCAGTTCTTTCGAACAAATCCGGACGTTATTAGCTCATGCAACATCTTTCATTATTCTGATTGAGCTTCAGTTTCCACGTCGCAATTATAAATCCACGGGTCGTCATGTGGGATGACCTCCTGAAGCACATTTAGCTCTCCAAGAATTGGGATCAACAACTCATAAACAATGTTAACGCTATGATGTTTTTGATAGAAATGGAGCTGTTTCGACACAAATCTCGCGACCACTCGACTCATGCAGATTTCTTCATTCATGCTTTAAATAAGGTGGGAATGGCTGAAGACTCAAAACACATCCAAGCACAGCAGCTGTCAAAAGTAAACTGAGCTTCTCAGGGTATGTGAGGGACATGAGTACCAATGCTACAAATATCTAAAACACGTAGCCGCGGAAATTGAAAATTCGCCATACCATTAAATATAAACAGACCTTGTATACTCCATTCAAAGTTTATTTGTATCGCGGGTGGCTATGATTTAAGTTTCTTGGGTTGGCATCAGTGTTTCTTCGGATTTCGACGTTGCCGTTGTTGAGCAGAGATATAGAGTCTCTATATCTCTACAGCAAAGTGTATCAAACATTTTCAACGTAAGTGAGATGTACATATTATGTTTTATCCTAATCGAAATTTCATTACAGTTTCATATTAATTCAATCAGAGGAATTCTTAATGAAGACGACGATAAAGAGTTTCCTTCCATTGGTAGGAATAAAGTTAATTTCTCTCTTCTCTTTCTTTCACAAAGATTTTTTTCACTTTTCGAAAAATACTTATTGTGTAATTTGTAAAACCCTAATAATAATTTGACAAATTTCAATCATATGATATTTCATTTAAGTTTTCAAATATCTATTTTGATTTCAATAATGATTGGAAGTTATTTGATAATAGTAAAAGTCTACACATTGAATATTAATAATTGAATTATATCTAATTTGATTATGGTGGATCGTTATTCTTCATTGTTTTCAGATCATTGATGTTCTATCCTTATTTGTCTAATCCAAGTTTATTGAACTTTATTTGTTAGAGAAATAAAAAGCATTTTCAATATTTTTTTATTATATGTGAATAAGTATTGTATAATTTTTTGTAATTGTGCTTTACTCTTCCACTTCAGTCAAGTATGATCAATTCACAATCTCTACTGAATTGTTGACTAACTCAGTGATCAAGGGTTGAGTAAATGAAATTTATTCATCTCTCAGTTCTTATTTGAAAAAAAGGCAAACGAAGAAATGAACACATACATCACTTTCCATAGCGTTCAGTATTGTGAATGCTCCTGAATTTGTTTATGAATTCTTCGAAATATTCTGTTGTATACATAACATACCTGTAAGAGACATTATACGTTTGAAAGAACTTTATAAGTAATCAACATTTATTCGATTCTTTATGTTAAAAGCTATTATTTCAATTTTGAATATTGAGGATGTGATTAGAGCTGAGTATATCCCAGACCAACAAAACTATGAAACAATCACGATAAAAAATATATATTGAATGGAAGAATTAACTCTTTTCGTCAGTGACTCAAAATGAAACCTTCATTTCACATAATCACCAAGAGATTTGAAGAGAATACGTACTGAACGAAGCATGTATATATAGCTCTCATCGAGAAGATCACAATGAAGGTATTTTTATGAGGAAAAATAAGAGATTTGAAAAACTAAATGTGCCTACCATCACTTTTAGGCATTGATCAACTAAAACATGTTCAGAATAATTCAAGAATATATACCATTCCCTTATTAGCTACATATTCAGATTCAACATTACTTCTTTGTGATGCCTTCCTTAATTCTTTTGAAATGTTGAACCAGCTTCCAAACGATTAAAGCAATGTCCTTTCGAATATCAAACAAATTCCAATCGGAAGTTTCATGTATCATGATGAACAGATTAATGTTCAAACTTCTTCAGATTCCCGGAAATCACTTAAAATATGTTCATCCCTGATGAACGGTAACTTAAATATTATAATTAATATTTTTGAGGTTATCATACAACATCCCAATCAAAAAAATAGCAGCTCCTTTAGAAATTTCTGCCATAATAATTTCAAACCTTTCGAAACTCTTCCAAGGTTCGGAAGTAAATTGGCATTTTGAGTGAATCCAAGTTTACTAGGACCTTTGTATGATATAGACAACAGTGCGTAATAATCTGACAGGAAAATAGCGAACCCAACCTAACTTTTTAATATACATAGTGAAATGTGTCAAACTTCCATGGCCAACCGAGTTACAAATAAACTTTGAATAGAGTATATATTAAAGATTAAATATCAATATTCTGTATAAATATTAGAATTGAACTACATATATCGTACAAATTTCAGCTCAAATTTTGACAATTGTATGGCGCTCGATGAACTGTTCGTCAAACCTCTACCCATGACGCTGAATTTGCTGAGATCTAGATGAGTATTGACGCTTTTTAATGAGGGTTTTCGCTTAAAAAGCTAAAATATTTCTCTATTTTTATTAGTCGGGTATTTCAGTGAGAACCATCATGAAAGAATTTCTTTTATTATTTTTAATTTTTCCTATTTTTTTGTTATACTTTTTGTTCTGCTGTATAAAAAAGCAATTTTCTCTCTGGTAATCTTTCACAAAACTCAAAAATAACTCAATCCTACTCTGTCACTCCTAACCAACATGTCACCCCTATCCAACAGAATTAGACCGCTACACCGAACCTGAAAACGGATGGTTGTTCGCCCCGGGAACCTTGCAGAAAGTACAAGGTAGGAGCGCAAACCTCGATATTTGATTAGCGATCGAATCACGTCTTAAATTTGATAGTGTTAAATCAACATTAAGAATCCGTGGAAAAACTTTCTTTTATTCTAGAAAACTTACCTTCACATTTCCTAGGACAATACCTGCACCAATGGTCCCAATTCCAGCCAACATGAAGGGCACGAACACTTGGAGGGTGACAACATGCCATTTTTCATTTTCAAACTCGATATCGGGTTCATCACTTGAAATCGATTTGACAGATTCCAGGGACTTTCCATTTGTGAGAGATTCAACTTTAGTAACTCCTGCAATAAAAATAAAGAAATTCACTATGATGCTATACGAATAAATCAATGACATTATTATAAACAAAGTTTCTTTACATATACGAGTACCGTGTGGTAAACGCTAATATCGGTTCCTCAAAGATATACAGGGTGAGTCTTTGACCACTGCGTTAATTTTAATTTTTAATTAGTTCTTGAGATCAAAAGAAACAATTTTTTCTCATACTGTTTTTCCATATTCAGCTGCGTTAAAAAGTTATAAACATTTTGAGTTCTCACATTGAACAAGTACCCCTCTGTAGTTCAGTTTATTTTGAATGAAAATTACCCTCCACAGCATCTTTTATTGAATCTGAATTGTTCTAAAACATTTTCCCTCTAAGAAATGATTCACTCACTCATGTTTCATCATGATGATTATATCGATTTAATTCCTTTCAACTTGAAACATCTCAAAAATGGTGCAATTTAGGAAAAAAGATGACGAATGATTTTATCTGTAAAAAAGACTAATGATTCGAGGAAGTACAAGATATGGACCTTTAGTTCCAGTGATATTTGTTTTTCATGCAATTAAACCAATCTGTACAGTAGTAGTGAGAAACCCACAAGAAATGAAATAAATCCATTGATGCCAAAATATGCATGATCGTTATCAAAAACCTTCTACAAGAGATCATTTCAATTGATATTGATGACTAGTTATTGAAACCCATAAAACTATATATTGAAATTCAAGGTTTCGCCAGAATTATATGGTTCTCAATTCAGTATAAATGAAAATATAGACTTCCTGAATGACTCGAAGATATGCTAACTGACAAAGGAACTGCGAGACCCGGAAAGAGCTTTTGGAATTCAAAATAGATAATATAGCAAAGAGTAAATTATCAAAATATAAATGGTATTGGCCACTGTTACATAACAGTCTCAGCATAATTTCTTAATTGAAAAAAATTTAATTTTTTTGATATCGAATTCATTCTATATGGATGTTTCACACTGTATATACCTAATATTCTGCCGCAGTCACCGTTTTGAGCGAATTTTCCAAGTTTCCCTCCATTTCAATTATCTACTTAATATATCTTTATGGACTTTCCACTACGTTGCCTCCAGAGTAAAACAATCATTTATATCCTCTTGAAAAAACTTCAACACTAAGTAGGCCTTGGTGTTTTCTTTTTCAGGGGGATTGCAGGATCGAAACGAATTTTCTCCGTGTCCCTGCTAATTCTGTGGATTTTTCAGCCCGTCATACAAACTTTTTAAAACCAATTTTGCTACGGGAGTAATGAAATACTTTTTTTCATAGCTAGATAGAACTTGAAAAGTAGAAAGTTCAAGTGGTTACATGAAATATAGTAGCTGTAATCCAAAAATCAAAAATTTTTGTAGGATTCCGTGTTTTTCGAAAGCTAAAATCTGTATTCGCTATCTCTCGAAATTTTTTCATTTAAACAAATGTACTACATCGTAAGAGTTTTTTTTCATTTATTTGAAAATTATACTCAGAAGCCAGTAAGCTGAAGCATTTTTTTAATCTACTATATGAAAAAATTTAGAAAGCACTGATGTGAGGTCAGATTGCTTTGGCGCTCTTGTTGAGCTACTTGCTAGTAAATATTCAAACCATAACAAATCTATAAGCACTCTGATCAAGTGAACAATAGTCTTTTCCCGTACTATAGGACAATGTGATGCAAATATGAACGCCTGATAAATGAACAAACCTATATCTCAAATTAGAAATAACTACTCATAATTTTCCTTAAGTTTTGTTCGAAGCTATAATTCCCTTTTCCTAAAAACTTATGTCAGTGCTTTTCTGAATTTTGACAACATATATTATAGTTGATGACGAGATATTGTTGATGATGGAGCTCGTGTTGAATGATTGTTTGGGCTATTACCATCATCTATTGTGGATGTAATGTTTTCCGACGTTTCGATAGACATCTATCTTTATCAAGGAGAAAAGTAAGAAACCTTTTGAAAATTATCAATTTTCAAAAAGTCAATTGACCCTCTGAATGTACGAATAAAAGAACATCAGAAGCTTCTACGAGTACTAGACAGCGACAAATCCAGGTTGGTCCAACATGCTGTAGATGAGAATCATCGTATAAAATGGGATGAAGCATCAATAATATCCAAAGAAGAAAAACTTGCAAGAAGAAAAATCAAAGAAGCAGCATTTATGAAAATAACACCTGATTCCATAAGTGCTCCATCTATAGATCTGCCAGAAGTTTGGACGCCGATAGTTCGATCCAACTTAAAAAGATCATCATATCACAGATGAGTATATAACATCGTTCATTTTTCTTTCATGACTTCTGTCAATTGACTTTTTGAAAACTGATAATTTTCAAAAGGTTTCTTACTTTTCTCCTTGATAAAGATAGAAGATGTCTATCGAAACGTCGGAAAACATTACATCCATAATAGATGATGGTAATAGCCCAAACAATCATTCAAAACATATATTATTTCAGCCACCGAGATTGAATTCTATATCTATGATTTCCCCTTATGAAAAATTTCGATTAATATTACGCCAAGTGACAATGATTAATGAGCCCGGCATTTGTCAATCGAATATCGATCTGTGATGCCATCGTTCAAAGAAAATCATCGGGACGTATGTCATTTCTCTTTTCTTTTGAGTAAATTAAAAAAATGATCATATCTTTAGATGGAGAACAGCTACGACAATGAAATTTGAGGATAAGTAAGATATCGATCACCTCAATATATTTACGAATTTTTATTGAAATCCGAAAAATATCTTATGAGATAGTGAGGATTAAACAGTTTTTTTTGGGAATTTTTTAAAAATTTTCTAGCACGACGATTTCTGCGAAATTTTGGGAGCTGTTTTGTTGCAGCCTCCCTCAACAATATTTCTAGTATCAATTTGATCGGATGGATATTCTAGTAGTTATTGAGGAAACAAAATTTCAGATGCTCATAACTGCTGAACCATCCGACGGATTTGGCCCAGTAACGAACTTGACAGAGATATTTGGACAATTAACCTATTCTGAAAATATGAAAACCCTAGCTGATTCCTTTTGGATACTAGAGAGGATACGGCCGTACAGACTCAACTTTCGCCACGAATTCTTCATCAGGGAGTCGAACCCAATCGATTGAGACCATTTTCGGCTCGATATTCCAAAATTACAGATATTTGGGCAAAATAATAGGCAGTCTGTTCGGGTGAACAAGAGCGCCAAAATAAGTCGGGTTTTCCTTCCTGACTCTGTAACTCCAGAACGCAAGAACCGATTTCCACGGTTTTGCATTCGTTGGAAAGGTCCCGGGCTCCGTGAGGTTTATAGCAAAGAAAATTCAAGAAAAATTCAACAGAAAAGCCGGAAAATCTTTTTTCGCATACAGCGCCATCTCTAATACGTAGCATGTACTACAAACTAATATTTTAAGTAGACGGCACCGGTGAGTGATACATTGTTTGATGCAACTACGGCGACTCTTCTAAATGGCGGTCGTACTGCACATTCTGCACGTAAGTTCCCCTCAATTTAAACACAATTGATACTTAACATGCAATATTTCCCGATCCATTGCAATGGGAAAATTGTTGATGCAATCTAAGCTCATTGTTTGGCATGAGTGCACAATGGCACATAAGAAATCACTTGAAGCACTTAACTTCACACTGAAGGATCTTCGGGGAATTAACATCTTTGGCGGCTTGATGATATTGTTGGTAGGCGATTTCAGACAGACGTTGCGAGTAATTCCCCGTGGAACACCTGCAGATGAATTGAATGCTTGCCTGAAGGCATCACCTGGTGGAATAACGTAGAAACATCTATCGCTAACCACTAATATGAGACTGCAACTTCAAAATGATAAAGGTGCTGCACAATTTTCCAAACAATTGTTAGTTCTGAAATGGTTTAGTCCCAGTAGATGCGACATCTGGATTAATTACTCTTACCAACGACTTTTGCCGATTTGTGGACTCTTAGCTTTTATTGAAAATGTTTTCCCAACTATTATTGAGAATTATCAGAATTATACATGGTTAAGTCAAAGAGCAATTCTTTTCGCAAAGAGTAATGATGCACACGCACTGAATTTCACCATTCAATCAAAAATTGCTGGTGATTTGGTGTAAGAAATCCCGATGATGTAGTAAATTATCTAACGGAGTTTTTGAACTCTCTGGAGTTACCAGGATTTCCACCACATTACTTGCAACTCAAAGTTAGCACAGGTATTATAATATTGCGTAATTTGAATCCACCTCGACTTTTGGTAAAAAGACTTATGCCGAATTTGATTGAGGCAACCATTATTAACGAAAGGTACGCAGGTGAAAATGTATGTATTCCTCGACTACCAATGATTCCGACTGATCGTTCGTTTGAATGATTGCAATTTCCAGTTCGCCTTGCATTCGCATTGACAATTAACAAGTCGCAAAGCCGATCGCTTAGTGTTTGCGGGATAAATTTAGAAAATCATTGTTTTTCACATGGGCAGTTATACGTTTCGTGTTCACGAGTTGGGAAACCATCCGCTTTGTTTGTGTTAACGTCAGGCCAAAAAACAAAAAATGTGGCCATCCAAAGAGCACTTGTATGAAACGGATAATTGGCGGACACGTATGACGCTTCGATTCAGTATTCACTTTGGATTCACTTCCATTTACTTGGAGAAGTTCAACTAAATAACACAACATTTTTGTAATCGAAATAAATTCCTTACTGTTGTGAAATGAAATAAAATTTTTCCTTTTAAATATAAAACAAACAAAAAATTTTTTCTTCATCTTTTAATCACCAAACGAAATATTACATTAAGCGAAGCTATCTGGTGGCGGAAGGGAGTTCGTAGGGTTTGCTAGATTCTTGAATACAAACAATAAACAACAAAATTAAGTGCGGCTATAGAATTGATTCAAGAAACTTTCAATTTCACAAAATGGCGAATGCGTTTTTCAATTTGCCAATTATTTCATACAACAACGTTTTGTAAGATATAAATTGAAATTGTACTCACCATTTTCGACGTCTCTATCTTTGTTTGACAAAGCATCATCGACAAAACTACAAACTGTAGAAATAGTTAATTGATTACTTGGAATGAGATCTGGTTTACTGGTCTCAACGTCAATTATAGAAACAGCTGGGCTGATCTTCTTGTAGGCTCCTTCAGCCATTCCCAGATCTGGCAATGCAACCATGGCTGTGAAGAAAAAAATAATTTTGTCACAGTGAACAATATCGCCGTAATTTACTGTTCGTGCAAATTTACAATATCCCAGTACACAATGAGAGACTGATGATAAAAAAAATGTTACCAGAAACGGAAGTCCGCTAATGACCCTAAGAAAAGATAATTTAAACTTTTCTGACACGAAAAATACATTGGTATGTGTTCTAGACAAATTCGTTCATACCTATTATTACCTATTTCCGCCAATTTTCACAAGTAATCACCGTGAAATATACGTCGGCGACAATTGTTAAGATTCTTCAATCTTCACCACTTGATTTGACAGTTTCTGTCTTCTAAACTTCACATCCTTTGCGATTTTAATATCTATATTTTGAATGTGAAATTATTTTCTCCAATTTGTTCCGGAAATAATGAACAATGAGTACTTTCAAGTTAACTGACGTATCAAGTTTCAATTGCTTTTATCAGAATTTTTTATCTTCAGAAAATCGGACCAGATAAAGGAGAAAAATGATGATTAATATTTGGGGGAAACACAAATTTAACGTGTCGTCACATTTTTCAAAATACTTGATTTTCTTTTTATATTCGTGGAATTCTAGAGACTGTACAATCTGTATTTCTTCCAAGAAATATGAAATTTTTTCTCACTATATCCTTATCATTGATCTTTGTCTCCTTCCTATCAATACTAAAAAAACATATTTTTCGATTCATTGTGTTTTACTATATTTAAACCATTTAGATAGTTCGTTTACAAGTTTTTGTTGTCTTTATCGGTTTATTCTCCTATTTAAGCAACTTATCCCTTATCTTGTTATTTAATGGCTTATATTTCACTGAATTTTTTCATAAGATTTTTCTTTCGTTATTTTTTTTATATTTTCGTCATTCTTATCATTTCAATCCATGTTCAATTTTTTTTGTGCTCTCGTCATTGTAAAAAATGTCAAAAGTCTTCAATAATTATTCAGGATTGTGATGTACGTATGTTATTACCTCATCTGGGTCTAACTGTTGTTGGACTAATAATCTTATACTACTATGCTCCTATGCTCTTTTTCTCCTTCAAGAATGAAGGCTTTTGGACTAAAATTCCTCGAGTTGAAATATTGTATAATTTCCTTGATTTAACATGTAGTGACATCCACTAATTTTAAACTATTCTCGATCTCATCACATTCTTGTAGTGTTCTACTAGTTCCTTCACGATTATTTTTTGTTTAGATTCATTAGGTTCATTATATTCATTTTGAATATTTTCGTATTTCTTTCTTAATTTTGCTACTATTTTTCGTTTCCACTTATTTTATATCATATTTTTTTTTCTGTTCGAAATGAAAACTTGAATATCAAATTTACTCCGCCTTACAGTTTGAAATATAATACGTTCATGAAACACGTAAATGGTACATTACGTTCACACAACAATATTTATGTGAAGATATACGTCAGCACAGAAGGGTAAGTTATCTAGGCATTACAACTGATTGCTGCTACAAGGCTCATAAACCAAAACACAATGAAATACTATAAACCCCAATTTGAAACAAGATTCTATTTTTTAAGGTGGCCCAAATAATTATCACCCCGAAGAATAGATAGATACAAAAAATTGTCATAAGAGGGCCATATAATTATATCCTCAATATGTAATCATCTACATTTGAATTAATATTGAAATAACTTTCATCTAAATACTAACATGAAACATTGAAATATATAATTATAAGCTAAGTAGAGGGTATACAACTCTGTACAATCGATATGTCTGTTCAAGTGAAAGAGTTGAAGAGTTTTACAATAGTCGCTGGTAGGTTATACTTTATCTGCATGGGCCATTTGAGAAGGAGTTTAGTTTCAAAGGGATGATGTGGATGGACCAACAAGATTATCAGATCTTGCCTCACTTGTGAGAGCATTTGAAGTCAAGGATATGTAGCCATAAAGTACAGTCTACTATGCAAAGGCATTTAAATTTGGTTAATACAGTATATGAGACATCTAAATTCTGTTCCAGTTCACACATCTTGTTTCAGTTTCTTGCGAAATCTACCCAATCTAATTGAAAAACAGAAATAGAATGCACTGTACCACATTTAGCTTGTTGAACTTGGTTAGGATGAAATTTTCAATAGCAATTCAACGCTCGGAACAATTAAAATATTTTACCGGGCAGACTTGAGTGGGATCATCAAATCGAATAAATAAAATTGAGTAAGTCAGATGAACCATAAATATCGAGTTCGAACCCGGTATTTTCGATTTTCTGTCCCTCTGTGATCTATGATCTGAGGAATCAACGATCAACGGAATCAACCATCTATGGGATCTACAATCTACTAGATCTACTAGTTTCTAGATTAATCAGATTGTAAAACGCGAAAAAAAATTTCATATCAAAACTACTTACTGTTCGAATCCGAAGGTGGTCACCAGGGGCTGAATTCCACCCAAAATATCAGCCGTTATTTCACACACCCTACTCAGGATTATAACAAGTGCGGGGAACACCTGCCTTGATCTCTTAGGAGTGGTTCTGAAAAATAAAAAAATAAAATTTAAAATCAACTTGAAAACAAAGCTAAATCTTCAGGGCGCATCAATTTAGCTACATCAGGGGTACCATATAAATTACATGGAGCAAAGGATTATCACAATGTGTTCATTCTGATAGAATGATTTGTATATATCTCCTGGTGTCGTCAGATTATCGAATTTTTCACCAATCCTGTTTGAAGTTATTCAAGATAAATCACTGTCAGTGTTATTCTCATCATCCATTATATCGACGATACTTGGGAGATCTAATACAATTCTTTCAGTAGAATTGAATGAAACTGTTTCAAATATGTATAATCACGTCATAAAATTGAATTCACTATTTCGAGTCGGCAATGAGCTACCACTAAAGTATGAGTATAAATATTTTCCTTATCGTGAAAATATTCCGGAAAATTATAACCGTACTTCACTCAAACAATTTACAAGCACGTAGCATAATAACCTATGAAAAACAGAAAAAAAAATAAATTTTTAATTATAACCAGTAGTTTTCTGACTTTATTGCTAGCCGTGAAACCCATAAATTTTTTCTTCTGTTTTCATGCTGATAACATTCAAATCCACTAGACACAATTGACTACGTCAGATTTTGTTTGAAGTAATCGACATATGTTTCAATACATATTTTATCACTGGAAGTGCTGTATTGTTGAGGAGAAATTTTTTATTATGGAACTCTTATAGGATTATTATTTGGGCAATATCCGCCATTTTGTATTTTTCTTGCTACCAACGTATCTAAAGAATTCATTTTCATTTTCAAAGAAAATTAGCTTCTAAGTAAAGCTGCGAATGTTTGAAAATTGTACCCTTTTTTTGTATGTTATAGATGTATTTATCACTTAATTTTATCTTATGACAGTTTTATTGGCGTGGTATCCACAAATTAACAGAAAAATGGTCAAAGTGTGTGGAAAACAACGGCCAATACTTTGAATGAAATATTTTTTACTTTCCGATTAATAATTAGTATTTTATTTTCACAAAAAAACACTCATTTCATACCGGTATACCTGATAGATATTTCCCAAATAATTATTCTACATTTATGCATCAAATAGTATTGAAACAATGTCGCAATATAGTGTTCCATTTATAAAGAAAACGAGTACCGTTTTGTTTTATTGCAGGAACCGTTTTTTGGCGCTCTTGTTCACCCGAACAGAGTGCCTATCATTTTGCCCGAATGTCTGTAATTTTGGAATATCGAGCCGAAAATGGTCTCAATCGATTGGGTTCGACTCCCTGATGAAGAATTCGTGGCGAAAGTTGAGTCTGTCCGGCCGTATCCTCTCTAGCATCCAAAAGGTATCAGCTAGAGTTTTCAAATTTTTAGAATAGGTTAATCTCGGTCAAGTTCGTTATTGGGCCAAATCCGTCGGATGGTTCAGTAGTTATGAGCATCTGAAATTTTGTTTCCTCAATAACTACTAGAATATCCATCCGATCAAGTTGATACTTGGAGTGTTATTGAGGGAGGCTGAAACGAAATGGCTTGCAAAATTTCGCAGAAATCGTCACGCTAGAAAATTTTAAAAAAATTCCCAAAAAAAAAATTTTCAATACTTAATATCTCCTAAGACTTCATTTAGATTTAAATAAAAATCCGTATATATATTGAGGTTACCGATATCTTACTCATCCTCAAATTTCATTGTCGTAGCTTTTCCCCTTCTGAAGATATGATCATTTTTTTCATTTACTCAAGAGAAAAATAGAAATGTCATGAAGTCCGAGCTTTGTCATTGAAAGATTTGCCATCACAGATCGATATTCGTTTGACAACTTGCGAACCTAGATATCAGTGTCAGTTGGCGTAATATCAATCAAAATTTTCATAGAATTCATAGAGGTAGAATTCGATGTCGATGACGTTGTCAAAATTCAGAAAAGCACAGACGTAATATTAATCAAAAAATTTTTTATCATAGAGAAAGAATTTGATGGCGTTGTCAAAACTCAGAAAAGCAATGACGTAAGTTTTTAGGAGAAGCATAGAACAAAATTTGGTGAAAATTATGAGTAGTTATTTTCAAATTGAGATAAAGGTTTGTTTATTCATTAGGCTTTCATATTCACATCACATTGTCCCATAGTACGGAAAAAGATTATTGTTCGTCCGATCAGATATCTTATAGATTTGTTAAGGTTTGAATATTTACTCGCAAGTAGCTCAACAAGAGCGCCAAAGCAATCTGACCTCACGTCAGTGCTTTCTAAATTTTTTATAGATTGATACCGAAAGTATGAAACACTCTATACATTTAAGTGAAATAGGCGTTTCAGAGGCTTGAGCCGAAGGAAAAATAAACTTGAGAGTTTCTGGAATTTCTAGTCCTAGAATAATAAGGCCCTTTATTATGCAGAAAGTTTCTGAGGCATTGTTATCCCTGAATGCTTAGGTAGGTGACGAATTTCTATTCTCAGTCAAGAGAATTGTATGTAAATCACGTTTCTAGAGGTTCCTAGAGGACCATAGAGTGCGGATATTTTCATCTGTTCAGCGAATTCAATTATTTCTTACCAGAAACGAGCTTATCTTGTTAAACGCTTATATAGTAGATTTCTCCCCTATATGCGCCCTCATTTTATCTCATTCTCTATCGTGATTCTGCCAGCATAAATTTATTCTGTGGAAATACCAGCCAAGCTTATGCAGTATAGTTTGATTTATTTTAAAAGCAGAGTAATTAACTTTTTCAACGCCATCCCTTGGCACATTGCAACTATTCAGAGAGATACTCAATGTTATTTCATAGGATTACATATACGCGATGACGTATAGTACATCGGGTGGAACCAAATAGATTGAATTCATTATTTCGATTTCTGTGGCTACACGAAGACTCTCTGAAATTATTTTTTTTCTATTTCGAAATCGAATCGAAAAAATGTGGGAAAGCAGTGAATTTATCTTTGCAAATTGAATTTTTCATCTGACTGGAAACATAGCTTTCGACAAGGAAGGGTTTTTATAGATGCAGAAGAATTCCTTTATTTTTGTTCCATAGTATAAACGAATTTTCGTTCTCTAAATTTGTGTACTTCAATAGCTTGCACCTACCGTTATACTCTGTATTAGTAAATTTTCTTTTAAAACAGCAGTTTCATTAGGATAATGAAAAAAATTAAAGTTTGAAAATACACTCAACAAATAATACCCCAACAAACTTTGAACCTAATAATAGCATTCCTGAAACGACCATCATCAGTTCTGAATTTCATAACCTGAACCGATATAAAAGTTTCTGTTGATAGAAACTCAAAACTTCAGATTTTATCGAACTCCCTATAATAACCTTATTTCGGGATCAAGTTATCGCAGTGAACGTCCAGATTTTATTAAGCTTTTTCCCTACATTTGGGATATTTTCAGATCAACTATGTTTTTCAGAGTAATCAATCTTCCTTCATCCTATTTGTGTCACATTTTTACGATTCGTATTTTGCTGAAGAGTCATGAATCTCTATAGGGACATTCTTATTTTTATTGTAGTTTTTTAGGAACTGCGACGGAAAATACAGTCCGAGAAATTGGATTACACTGGGACCATTCATTCCAGTCTCATCCATCAATAAGAAGGGAATTCCCATTCATAAAACGAATATAATGGAGTTGAAATCAACTGAGAACAAAATTAGCAATTTGTTTTTTTGAATGTTGAATGCACATAGAAACCTTTCAAACTGTTGATTTCGCTTGTGAAGTTTTCGAAGAGAAAATTATGTTTTCGAGATTTCAATAATATTTGAATTACCTCACTCATAATTTGGTTCTTCGCAGGTGAAGATAACATTGTGTGTTTGGCGAAGCTTTTGGGAATAATGATGAAGTTGTAATTCAGCAAAAGCTTTTCCTGCTCTTTATATATGCAGATTCGACCAATTCATGAATAAATCGTAGCTGCAAATTTAATTTCTTATGTTTGATTGCGACTTTTTCATCGCACATTCATCCAACTTGATAATAACGAAGAGACGTTCGAAAATTCGTTGAATAGGAGGATATAGAGGTTTTCGTGCAGCGTCATAATAATTTGCGACTATTCATTTACACAAATTAAGTTGAACCCTATTGAAAACAATAATAATAAAGATATTCATTTCACAAGAAATCTCAAAGGAAAGTTTACTCGAAGTTGCTTTACCACTCAATCCTTGTAGCACACAGAATGTACTTTCGAACATATCTATCAGGTTTACTGGTATGAAATGAGCGTATTTTTTTGTGAAAGTAAAACACTTATTATTAATGGGAAAGTAAAAAACATTTCATTCAAAATATTGGCCATTGTTCCACACGTTTATATAAAATAGACAAGGCAAGTCAACCATCTCAGCTATGATCGATATACTCGAGGCTATAATAGAAGCGTATAATAACGGTGAGGACGTAGAAATGGTCAGCATAGACCTGAGCAAAGCTTTTGTCTGTGTGAGCCATAGAATTCTCCTGGAAAAGCTTGAAGAGAACGGAGTGCGAGGAAAAGCTCATGATGTGATCTCTTCTTATCTATCTAATAGAAAGCAAACTGTGAAATGGAATGGCACCGTGTCAGATATGAGACATCTGACAGTGAGAGTACCCCAGGGGTCTATCCTTGGCCCGCTGCTCTTCATTATCTTCAGGAACGACCTCTTTGACAATGTGGAGGCGAGTGGGGCATATGGCTACGCCGATAATACCGTATTTCTGAACAGCTCGAAGGAAAGGGACAAACTACACGAATTGTCATGAGCGAGCCAGTTACAGGCTCTAGATTGGTTCACTACCAATGGTTTACTCATGAACCCGGATCACAAAATTTATCTTTACTAATAGAGAGTACAATAACTCATCTCTAAAATATCTAGGAGTAGAATTTCAATCATCTCTAACTTGGCATTTTTTGTTTTATAAAAGTGCGAATACACTCTTCGACACTGCCTTATAAAATTCAAAGTTATATAATGTAGATACAATAAATTTTCCCTGCCCCCTATATATCCTTTATTGGCCTTAAATGATATAATTTATAACTTCCCTACAAGTGTCGACAAAGACTTATGGTTTTTCCGATAACCATCTGAACACTGTTATAATCCTATCTATACGACTGTTATAAAACTCCCATACGGGGACGATACGTTTCCATTACCCTTCTGGATGAAAACGCGCATGCGCAACTTGTCGTATTGTTTCACTTTAATTCAACGTCAAGTATTATTCATCTTTATTTATCTGTTGGTTTATTGAATTCAGAAACAACCAATAACATTAAATGAAGTTGAAGATACGTAGTTGGTTTTATTGAACGCTTACAAGTTACATTTCTTATAAGCGCGAAGAAAATCTTGATGGTAATTGAGCAAACACTTGCAATTGTTTCTACACTGTATGGAATCGAATTTTACCTCCGAATAACACGTGCGCCCTCGATATACGAAAGTTTTGAAATTTTTATTTAATAATATACAAATCAATTTCAATTATTTTTTTCTAAATGTAACAATTTTTTAATACAAACACTAAGTTTCGAATAATAGTATCTTGGAATTAACAAAAAATTCATTTTCAATCCAAATTCAACTTTTTTCCTTTGTTCTAAATTTTTCACAAAGCTGAAAAAACACGACATTTTCAATAACAATATGGCCGTGTCGGATATTTAGTCATGCTCAACACTTGGACTCGTATAAATTATTTCACATCCCTAATGTATATGTAAAATTTTGTTCTATAAGAATTTTCGAAATATTCATAATCACCAATTTAAGTGATAAAAATTACTGAATGAAAAAAGTAGGAGCTTTATAAACTTTAAGTGATTTACACCACCACCATCCCTGTATTATAACTGATGGTAACTCAAAACACCTTGAAATGACCAGTAGTTCTCACGCATGCGAATTAATCCGGATGCGTAAAAACTACTGGTCATTTGAAGGTGTCGCTCTCTGAATGAAAACATAACCTAATATTCTGCTGTCTACATGCATATGTATGAATAAATTATTATTATTATTCAATTCATGTGGCACCCGTTTTCCACACTTGGATTTTTCCCATAGCTTTTAAACGGTCAGAAATTGTTTGTTGTGCAATATTCAACTTTTCTGCCATTTGCTGATGATTCAAAGTGTCATCTCCATCCAATGTCGTTTGCAATTCGGCGACTCTTTTGGTGGTCACACGAAGAATCAATGCTTTCCGCAATTCATCGTTTTCTCGAACGAAATTCGACATGTTTAACACGATAAAAAATATGATATCTGTTCAAGGACCTCATGTATACCAAATATAAAAAAAAAATACAAACTCGTTCAGAACAATTGCTCCTCTTTGAAACATTTGTATCTTGACGCTCACTTCATACCGGTATACTTGGCAGAGGCAAAATGAAAATAAAAGAAAAGGATTAAAGTAGAAAAATTAAAGTTTTAACAGAAAAAAATGGCTTTGATAAAAGAAACCGACCAAGGGCCGATCCCTGAGGGACAACATGCTGAATATTTCTAGCCGGTTTGTGAACGTCCCCAGAGACGCCAGAGTATCATGATTAAGCGTATCGAAAGCCCTTCTTGAACCTTGCAGATACAAGAGCGGTAAAAAGGCGACAGACTGAGTCATGACGTTGTATGATATTCTGCATCAGTTGTCCGTATTACCACGTCAATTAAAGCTAAATTAGTATATCCTAAAGGAGATAATGAATTCATTGAAACCGAAGGGTGATTATATTCGATGTATCGATTAATATCAAACATAACTCTTTCATTCAACGAACTTTTGAAATCCTCCTAGTTGAAAAATTCTCTCAAGTTCGTTAAAGAACGTTTTAGAGCACGATGGAAATTTTTGCCGCTCCACAATTGATCTGTTTGTATTCAGGTTTCATAATGCAATCAACAGTCTGGTCAATAGACACGCTCGATTTGATTTCCGATGTCTGTGAAAAGTATCGTAATATGTATTTTTTTGTTTCCAGATAGTCCCAAGGATCTGCATGATCAAACAGCTATTGAACGGTATCTAGTGAAAGTTCATGAAATTAAATTGTAGACGCCAGTATAATAATAGCAAGAACATTGACATTTTGAGCTTCTTTCATCATGAAGGAATTATTATTTCTGAAATCGTCTGAGTATAGATTTGAAATATTTACACATATTCTGAATTCAATCTATATATTTTTCTAAACAAGGTACTGGAAGTCAGTAATTGTACCAACTTGAGGATGCTACTCCCACTAATACCTAACAAAATGTTTCCCCAGACGACTCGCAGTCGTATACTTGGCTAGATAATTACTGATCAAGATTTCTCCCATAAGAAAAGAAAGTAAGAAAGAGCCAAGAAACTCAATCTTTACTTCCGCAGGAATTTATTTTTCAGGACACTCGGGAACGCCGGTTTCTGCTTTGGTTTCAGATAGGAAGTGATTTCAGTTACGCCTTTTCGTTAGGTTCCTTGACAAAGAACTGAAGATTAGCTCCTATCCATGTCCCTCCTCCCTTTACAACCGAGAATTCTGGATCTCCCATTCGAGAAATAGAAACGTTATATTGTCATGTTATAACTGGAAACGAAGGTCCAAAATCATCTCGACTATGAGAAAATATTTTTATGGGAGTATCATGTTGTAACCCCCTTTAGATTGAATCAGTGACATTTCTGTAAACTCGAACATGTACTTATCGATTTCCGGAAAAGAAAATGGCTGTATCTCCATATTGCTCTAACACAACTTTGAAATTTCAGCTTTCTTGCTCATACCATTTCAGACAACTCGTAGTGTTCACAAATGAACCGAATGTAGAGAAAATGCCCTTTAAAATTCATCAATAATGCGATTAATTGAATGATATCTCCCATTAATTAATCTCTTATTACTGGGCTCAAATAACTACGGAATATTGCCTTGATAACTATTTCAAATTGTGTTATGCTTAGTGAAAAACGATATACTTCGTTTCAAACCTTTCCAAGTATTACTCTTCAATTATTGAGGAAACCAAATTTCAAACACTCATATCATAACCATTGGGCGGACTGTACCAATTGACAATAGGTCCATTGGTGCATTTCATATGGATAACGGCGAAAAATGTCTGCCGAAACGTGTGTATTGATTATTACGATGATTAAAGTCAGGAACCAAAACGTGGAAACTCTGTCTTTTTGCAAGTTTCTTCTGAGTGAGATCTAAGTGGGTCCAGATTGAAAAAGATGCAGAGCTATTCACGCAAGCTCTAAAAGTAATTCTCATTTGGTCGATAAATTAGGAGAACAATTTGGGAAGGGAAATGGCCCGAATTCGGTTGAAAGTGCTATCTGATAGAGAAAAGCTGTGAAAATTCCAGAGGAACGTTATATTTCCAAGTAATTGTTTTAGTTCATTCGTTCATCATTTATATTCAACCCTATTGTGTACAAATACCGGTAGATAGGCGAAATTGCGGTATTCAGTTATATGGATTTGTAATTAACATCTGCAAAGTATGGAGGATATATTCAGTAGTAGGTAACCCTTTTTGTTATTCAGAAATTTGCTCCTCATTCGAGATATTGGCTCATTCAAAAAAATAGAATATTTTTATTTTGCAGCACAATTAAAAAACTACAGAAAAAGTCCTGAATTCCAGAATTGTGTGAGAAGTTGGCTCAGCACTTTTTTATGGAGCTAATTTGTGGTGTTCAAGTCTATTCTCTATTACGAATTGTTTTTTAGTAGTTTCTCAAAATGAGTTTAATAGACCAGTCCGGTAGTTTTCGAAATATTGAGTTTCAACGAATTGGATGATTTGTGCTACACCTCAAGCACAAGTCAGCAAAACAAAAGTGATTTCGACAATTGAAATGGGTTAGTCCAAATTCACACACATATTTCTGTGCAACATCAAATTGTGTAGTATAAATAATAATTTTATTCGTATGCATTTTATTTCTACCAATTGTTCTTTTCATCTTCCGTATTCAACGATTTGGCGGATTTTACGCAAGGATCTTTCTTTGTAAGCTTGCAAAATTCAATTAGTTCAAGAACTACAGCCGACCGACCTACTGAATCGTCTATGTTTTAGTCGACCAGCTTGTAGAGGATCCATTCTTTTCGACAAAAGTTATGTACACTGATGAGGCCAATTTTTGGCTTAATGGGTTAGTGAACAAACAAAATGCCCGAATCTAGGGGTGATGAACAACCCGAAGAGTCTCAAGAATTGCCGTTAAATCCAGAAAAAACTACTGTTTGGTGTGGTTTATGGGCCGATGGAATAATCGGTCCATATTTGTTCCTGTTGACGAGCCCAGTCTGAGCTTGCCTGCTACTTCATTCGAAAACATAGATGAGAATGAGATCTCTAAAGCCATCAACAGTTTGAAGAATAAAATGACCTCTGGAGTGGATGGAATTCCCGCATTTCTGATAAAGAATTGTTCTGCATATCTGATCAGACCACTTATGAGCATATTCCGGTTGTCTGTATTTACTGGAACGTTTCCTGTCTATTGGAAGAGGACCAAAGTGTGTCCTGTCTTCAAGTCTGGATCTAAATCTGGTATTGAAAATTATAGGCCTATAGCTATATTAAGTAATTTCTCCAAGATTTTCGAGATTGTCCTGTATAATAGAATCATCAATTCTTCACAGTCTTTCATATCACCCTTTCAACATGGCTTCGTTCGTAAAAGATCTACAATAACTAATCTTGTGGCTTTAGTTGATGTTGTTTATAGTGATTTTGCTAAGGCTTTTGACAGAGTTCAGCATGATGTCTTGTGGCACAAGTTGTCAAAGTGTGGATTGGATGTCTCAGCGGTTGGACTCTTGGGCTCATATTTAACGAAGCGGGATCATTTTGTGAGTTATAATGGACATGTTTCTGTCAGCTACTTTCCCACTTCAGGTATACCACAGGGATCGAATCTGGGACCACTTTTATTCAAACTGTTCATTAATGATCTGCTTAATATAATCGCTTGTGGAAAGCTTTGTTTTGCAGATGACTTGAAGTTGTTTTCCATCATTAGAAGTATTGTTGATTGCGTCAACCTTCAGGTGCAGTTGATGCAGCTACAAACTTGGTGTGAAAGATACAGACTTGGTCTGAATATAAAAAAATGTAAAATTATGAGCTTCTCTCGGAAAACTGAAATTTTTCATTATGATTATGAATGTGTTGATACAAAACTTGAAAGGTGTGTGGTGTTCAGGGATTTGGGTGTTTTGTTTGATGCTGAACTCTCATTTGTTGAGCACATCTCACGAGTGGGACTGGATACTGCCAAAGGATATGGATTTATGGTGAGAAATTGTGGTGGTTTCACGAATTTGAATTGTCTTAGGCAACTGTATAACTCAATTGTGCGATCAAGGCTTGAATATGCAAGTGTTGTTTGGAGTCCGATATATGAATGCCATAAGAAACGTATTGAAGGCATACAAAGAAAATTCTTAAAGTACCTTCTTTTTAAGATCGATGGAGTATATCCATCTCAAGGTTATGACAATGCGCTTCTGTGTAAACGTACGGATTATCTAAGTTTGGAACTGAGGAGAATAATTGCATCTTTATCATTGCTTTACAATATGATACACTATAATGTTGATTGTGCTGACATACTATCCAAGATTAACTTCAATGTTCCAAGTTTCAATTCTAGATCGGTTCTGGTGTTCAAGCCTGATAGAGCGCGGACAAACATCTTGCAGAAAGCACCTGTTTTTAAAATGTGTGAAAACTTTAATTTGTATTGTGATGGCCTAGATATGTTCTTCACTTCACGAAAAACTTTGGTCAAGACAGCAATTCAGCATTTTTTGGGTTAGGGATTAAATTTTATTTTACGTTTTTATTTGATTTATGTATATTGTTCTGTAAATGGTTAATCTGTTGGGCAATAAAGCTATTATTATTATTGTTATATTTCTTCGAAACAGAGGACTACCGGATTGCTACTGTGAATGGTGACCGTTATCGCACCATGATAACAGACTATTTGTTGTCCGAAATTGAAGCCCGTGGTCTCGACGAAATGTGGATCCAAAAATAAGGTGCTACTTTTTGTACAGCCCGTGAAACCATGGCTTCACTGAGAGCATTTCGGCGAGCAGATCATTTCACGCTTCGGACCAGTGAATTGGCCGGCTAGTTCATGTGACATCACACCTCTTGATTGTTTTTTTTTTGGGGCTATGTGAAGTCCAAAGTCTACATAGACAAGCCGGTTACGATTAAGGTATTGGAGGCCAATATTACTCAAGTCATTGGAGAAATATCACGCGAAATACTCAGACACGTCATCGAAAATTGTACCTATCAAATGGATCTTGTTAACCGTAGTCGAGGTCGGCGTTTGAAAGAAATTATCTTTAAAAAATAATTGTAAAGAAGGGTTCTTTTATTTGTTAATAAAGATTATAAAATAAAATTGTTTTTATTAATTTTTTCATTCAAGAAAAGCACCTCCAAATGAATCACCCTTTATATTTTCTACTTTCGAAGTTTCCGGCTTCTCTTTTCCATTACTCTGAATACTGTTACCACGAACTTGATCACGATTACAACACAACCCGTAAATATAAATTTTAACACGCATTTATTCATAGGAATTCAATCACGACTTCGGCTAAAGATAAGGAACGAGCCAGTAATCTTTATTCAAGTACCAATTCGTTATCATACGATGTTCGATGCATCGGTCAAAAACTGAGTCATTTACTTTGCAATTATCTTATTTTTTATTATGTTTAAGTATATTCGAATTTTCAGGCATTTGAGATAAGAGGAACATTGATTTAAACATTCGTTTTCGCAATACATAAAATTTATTGAGAATTGTATTATGATAAGTTTGATTTTATCTGAGAAAATGTCGGAATTAATAAGATGACCAAGTGATAATGAGGAGAAGAGTATCTTATAACGGAAAAACAAAAAAACCCTTTGAAATTAAAAATGAAAGAACTTCTTTCTAAACTGCTGGATAGATCGAAGTTAAATTAACATGCTGTGAACGAGAATCATCAGGTAAAATGAAATGTTACATCCGTCACATAAATTAATATTTTCAGATTTTTTGTAAGCTTATTTATCTTGAAAATCATAGAAATTATCTTTCAAAACGTATGTAGAAAGAACAAAAGGAAATGGTGGATATCGTGAGTAGGAAGACCTCAATTTTTTCGGACTATAATTCACAATTTGTTCGCAATTTGATTTCTATATTATGATTAACATGGAAGATCTGAAATTTTTCGATAGAAATTCACATCTGCATTTTCTGTATATCTCAACTCCATATTCTTCAACCTCATTTTACCATAAAGTGAGAAAGTAATAAATCATTGAATACAAGCATGCTAGAAATATATTGATATGGCTATTACTGGAGAAACGCTTCGAAGAATTATGGTTTTTTGATAAGGAAATTTGAATAACCATCGACATGGAAGATATTTAAAACTATCGCTACATTATTAGAATTCCTATGTGGTAGTTTATGCTTAGATATAATTTCTTCACTACTGCATACTTCTATTTATCTGAAATTCTCTAGCTTTCTTCAATTAATTCGATTACTCCTACAGATGAGAAATTTTCTCACAATTCTCTTTGAAAACGCCTAAATTTTAAAAAACAGGAACTGAGCCTTGATCTATTTGAAAAACAGAAAAATAAAATATAAATTTGTTATCCAAGCACTTCAATTCAACGAGAATTTCCTGAGAACAATTGATATATTTTCGACTGACCTATAATCTATCAACTGGGTAAATGATAACGCATCTTCAAGGAATTCCCCCTTTGTCCTCTCGAGTACTTGGAACGGATAAAATAAGTTAAGACATTAAATAATAGATTTCTGTTCATCGAAATTGAAATACGCAATTCTCAGATTTCATGCACCTACCCAATTGAACGCTTTGGATAAATCTAAAATTAACCCAATTGGTTATTCCTTACTCTACAGTGCTGTTCAAACAGTTTTATTATTTTTATATAAACGTCTCAGTTCCTTTTCTTTAGATATATCATCCCTGCTGGCTATGAGAAGAAATCTTATACATTTCGACGACATTCGAAAGCCTTTTCGAAATTTTATGTAAAATTAGATAGAATACTGATTGGGCAGTAGCTTCCTGAATCTTTAGTATCATCCTTTTAAAACATTGTCCTAATCACGGCTATTTTTAAGACTGCAGTAAATATTATGAAAAATATCACATTGATAATGAGGTATTTGAGAATTTGTAGCTCACTCTATCGTTAAAAAATTTGCCTACTAACCGAATCATTTGGGAATTTCAACGATTTTCTGAAAATTGCTTTTACTGCTAGTGATGGTGAACTTTCACCACTTCATTTTCAGAATTTTCAATTCAACATTACTCTTATTGTTCTACAGAACTTTTCAACTGAACACCTAAAACTATGCACTCTCCAACTCCAAATCATATAGTGGATTATGACGAATTTATAAATCCGCTTAATGAACAATGCCGTTCTGAATTTCAGCTCGCAACATGCCTAAACACGAAATGAGAACAATCTAATTTTATATTAACAGGTGTGATGAATACGCGGTATGTTTTGAAACCATTGCAAGGGTGGTGAAAAACTGATCGATATCACCTGAATTGAATACACCAGCTAATGGAGTTGTCACCATAAATAACCACTAGGACAATTATACTTCGAAAATAAGCCTCAACTGGACGGCGAGACGGAAAACATGAATTGTGTTCGAATAATGAGTTTAGCAATTTACAGATTCATAGCTGGAAAAAAATGAATACAACGACGCTTCACATTGAACGATGTTTGGATTTGTTTGTGTCAAAGTCATTATAATCATCGGTGAGGAAAACACCAGAAAGGCAAAGTCGAGACTAGGATAGACGAGAACATGTATAAGACAATAACACGGACAAAACTTGAAGATTAAAACAAAGAGAATCATCTACCAAACAGTAGTACAAAGTATAATTACATATGCCGCAGAGGTTTGAGTGATGCATAAAAGAAACCGAGGAAAAATCTTGGCTACAGAATTGAAATACTAAAAGAGGTGCTGTGGTTTGACGAGGGAGAGATGAAGTGAAGGAATAAAAAGAAAGATGTAAGTGGGAAAGAAAAGAAGTCATGAAGAGCGAGAGACAGATGGATAAATAGGGTTACTAAGTAGAGCCCAGTAGGGAGAAGAAGTAGAAACGGCTGACTGAGAATATCATGGAGAAATGTGATTGATGAAGCAATGCAAAGATAGGGAATGATGAAAGAAGACTGGGAGTATAAAGAACATTGGAGTCAGATCAACAGAAAGGGATGGTATCCAGTTGTACCAAACCATTATTATCAATATAATTATATTATTAACTTAATCGTTTTCTTTTAAACCCCATTCCTCAACTAAGACAAGTTCAGTATTTATTTGAGTCTTTGAAATGCTTAGTGAAAGAATAAACAGACGATGTCCAGAGGCGCTGTAGACGTCTACTGAATAGAACTTACACAGAGGTTGCCTTTTATATTTCGTCATTGGACAACCCTAGTGTTGCAATCTGCGAACAGGCAGCTCTATCGTTAAACTTGACATTTTTGCCGTTATAAGTACTCAGAACGTTTTGACAAAGAAGCGCTATTTTTATTTTTCAACACCTGAAGAAGCAGTTGGTGCGTTTAGAATGCATGTTTTAGAGATACCTCAATCAGTGTGGCAAAAGTGCTTCGACAATTGGTTCAAACGCATGCAAAAGTGTATAGATCTCAAAGGGGAATATTTTGAATAACAATAAAACGATTTTCGATGATTAATAGTTCGTTTGTTCTTTAATCCCGAAATATAAAAGGCTTCCCTTGTATCTGAATGCAAGAATCAGCTGAAAACATTAACAATCAGATTTCACACCTTGAATGTGGATAGGTTCTCTAAGATAATGAAACTATGATTGATTGCTTTAGACAGGTTGTCATGAATAATGAACGCAACTTTTTGCGTAGATATCCAAAAATTTTCTTACACCCTATACATAGACCATCTGCCTCATTTCAATTACTCTATGGCATGGAATAATAATGATTCATCCGATTGTATAAGATAAAGCAAACGCTATCTAAAGTATATTCGAATTGTTTCGAGAATTACAATTAAGACTATTTCAAAATGGAACTAGCAAAGCATTGAACGTGAATATTTTGATTATTACGATGACTGAAACAGAATCCAAAAGTCACGTAGACTTTTCTTATTTCAATGTAAGGTAGGTAATGCTAGTAATAAGTGAAATATTTTAATTTCCCCATTAGGCACGTAAACGGGATTCATATCAACAAGCAACTTGGCAACACTAATTTGAATATATTCAGACATACATAGGAAAAGAGCTTCTTTGTAAACGAGGTAATTTTGGCTAGACAAGAAATATTCTTCTGAAGTTTGCCATAATTATTTTACCCACATCCTCAAGAACTTGAAAACTTCTAGATAGAATGCTTCGGTTGAATATCTTATATATTCGTTGATCACTAGATACATTTATTTCGAACAATGATTCTTGAGGTCGGGAGAATCATCGAAGCACTCAAATAAATCATTTTTTGTGATCTTATTCATACTCCGTCATTATTGCCTTAATCGTGGCAGTTTTGTCAGAAAAATGTGTGTGTAGATGTGTTATCATTGTGTTTTTGTTCCAACATATATCCGGTGAATATATGCGGCATCTTCCATTGGGATAATTTAGCTTTAGTTTTCACTTCGTAATCATATACCCACTATTCGTTACCAGTTATGTTCCTCTGGAGCACATTTAGGAACATAATGTCATCAAATTTGTTTGGGATTCCGTGGCAAACAGACTCTTGTCCAAATCATTGTCTAAAATCGAATGGCACAAGCCAATGAATACGTTTGAAATAGGCCATCAGCAATTTCTCTAATGGTGATTCATCGAATCACCTATATTATTTTAGCAATATTGTTGAGGTGCTCGGGAGTTCGGCAGGCTGTTCGTGAATTGAAAATTTATTATACTATTTGAGCATACCTCGTGGATGCCTTTCAGTTGATTAAACAACTTTTAGCAGAAGAAATGAAAAAATTCGTTATAACTAAGTACCGACGACAATATCCTTTTGAAATTTTATTTGTTTAAGAACAAATAATTCATATTGCCATATTATATCACTGTCAAATAATAAGGTATTCATTTATCAATTTAATGAACAAGGAATACAAACAGGTTGACCTATAAATTCTATTCACAGTTTACACTGAGTTAGCGAAATCACCAGTGGAAAAATAGAAATTAAACTGGTCCATATTCAGATATGATCAAAAACAAAACCAAAGGCTCCAAATATACAAAATAAAATAAAGAAAATTTAAATTACAATAAAAACTTCATTGAGATGAAATGTTTAGTGAGGAGTAATTTCGAGTTTCAAAGTATTACAGTGAAAATTTTGAACAACCCCTCAGGGTTCCACACAGGCACACAGCATCCAGATTACAGGTTGATTTTTTGAGGCATTGATTCACTTCAATGGAATGAAGAAAGTCTCAAATGATGTGACATTAAATGTTGGAACATTAACGGCCGGTTTTCGAAAGGCTGATCAATATAGAAATCGCTAATCAGCTGTTAAATCTATGATCAACTGTCATTTGAGTTGCTTGAAGGATGGTCAACCAGTCTGATTTGACCATCCGGTCAGTTAACATAGAGGTCAAATATTTCAGGTAAATTGTATGTTAAGTGTCACTTTGAGTTTCTGAAAGGCAAATTGAGACTAAATCAGAGGTCAAACTAGTGTCAAAGTAGATGTCAAGTAATCGGTGCGATTCGGCAAATCGACTAATAATCATTATTAATATTTGTTACCCGATCAAGACTTTTCGGTATTATAGAGCACAAGTTTCTTAAATTTTAAAATTCAATTCATGGAGAACTCTGAGCTATATTTTAAGAAAATTGACTAATTATTTGAATAATAGAAATATGAGCAAAATGTCTATAAACAATAACTATAAATATAAAAAGTTTTTCTCTATCATAGATGATAGTTCTTTGAGAAGCTCCAAAAAAGATCAAACTTGTTTAAAATAACCCATTTGTTTATGGAAAATTTATATTTAAGTGGTTAAAGAATTTTGTTTTACTACTTGAATGTTTTTTATTAACATAACTGTAAGTAACAAATAAATAAACATTTTTCACAACATAGCGGTGAATTCTTTTGTTAACATAAAAAAAATGATATAGGTATAGCCAAGATACTGAATTGGTTCCAACTTTTATAACAATTTTTATCCTATTTTATTGGTATACAAGAAAGTTTCTACCAAGCGAAAAAATTGTACGACAATTATTTGAGTATGTTTTCAAATAAGTCCCGGAAAAAGTTTTTAATGAACAAAGGTATAGTTTTTTGGGAAAATTAACTTTAGGAGTTAATTCCAATGGAATCAATACTTTGAAGTGTTAAGATTTAATTACAATTCTTTGAAATGTACAATATATACCCTTAAAATTTTACTATTTTATTTTATTTATTTGCAGAGCCATACGCTCAACCTCAACATGGCTATGGCACGCTGACGCCAATTTTCAACGATAAATTAACATTACTGTGAATGTAATAAAAAATTTTATATTTAAATGGTAAACAAATAATAAGACAAATAGTTACATTGGAAATAAACTTTAGGGATTGCGTTTCCCACCCTTACAACCATGAGGTAAACCAAATAAATTACTGGATAAGTGTCTTTTTGCTAGTAGAAAACGTTAGGTTAATTTCAATATTGTATGTTTGTTGGTGCTTGTGCAAAAAATTGTTATACAAATTTTATGTACTCCCTTTGAGGGGCTGTATCTTAACAAGGGATGCTCCAATGAAGTTTCTTTATATGAAAGATCCTATCTTGTTTTCGATGAGGAATCACCTCCTTAAATATTTTACACTTATTTAGTTACACCCAGTATATGATCACTTCAAAATCTTAAATATGAACCTTTTTGATCGCAGAATCACAGAATATGTGATTCGATAGTCTAGCACTACGATCATCTCATGTCAATTGAGGATGATCATAGATTACATAATTATGCACTGAACATACTTTCAGCAACTCAAATTGATTCGACATCTCTGTTAAGATTATTGTTGTGTAAGGCCAGTCCTACATTGGAAGCGGAATTTCTCCAGATCAGACAGTCTGGACGGGTCTGGCTGGGTCTGGAGGAAACAAAAACAAAGAAAACGTACTTTACTCCTACATTGGAGGCAGTGGTCTGGACTGCTCTGAAGAGAATCAAATCGGGTCGGGTTGGCTGGCCAGACCAAATCCGCTTCCAATGTAGGACCGGCCTTAGTTGACATGAGGTTTGATCACTGTGTCAGAAATCATCAAATTGCTCGGAACCTTCAATTCACCACTTAAAATTTTCCCCATCATAAGGAGATCACCAATTTAACGCTTGTCACAAAGGGACAGTGAATAGAAACAGAATGTCATGATGTAAAATCTCAAAGAAGCGCTTCGATAGATCAATTTTCACAATAAACAAATGGGATACATCCGTAAAGGATCTTTTCTACAGGCCTTCTATTTTTTAATTTTCGATAACGCTTTAAAGAAGGTCAGCAACTCCTACATTTTCGGGCGATTTATTCAAAAATACTCGGATTATCTTGAGCAATGTTATTTCAGTAACAAGGAATTGGGTGGCAATATGGAAGCTGAGTATATGATGGATTGATTAAGAGGTTAAGGGTCTCGAGATGGCGATCCAACTTGCTTTACTGCAACAGACGCAATCAATTTATATAAAAAAAATTTCAAGACAACTTAATTGGCCCGCTTGTTAAGGGAATTAACGCCTATTGGTTTTTTTCCGTTAGGGACATGTGAAGTCACTTTATGACAACCAAAGAGAAACTGCCTTGAGATTCAATATAAGTGGATGCTGTCAATTTGTTTGACATAATCTTCGAAAATAGGTCGTTTTTCTGATGAACATATTTATCATTTAAATTTACTAGGAATTTATGTGAAACAACCTAACTCAATGAAATTCTTCCGGCGGTAATATGTTATTATCAAAACTTGACCACCTAAACGAGTGCGATAAGTACAAACCGACTTGGACAATTCCAGTAAATACAACATAATCTTATCAAAAATCGGATTAAAAACTTAACGCTGTTTGAACAGCCAATGAGTTAAGTAAATATTGCTCAGTTGCTCAACTCTGAAGTGGCAATTTCTTACCGTGATCATGGTAGAACATACTTCCGAAAAAATATCAGTTCGATTTATCTAGTCACACTTGAATTTTCAGTTTTTAATTGCGCATTAAGAACAATCAAAATCTTCAAGATAACTTTGGAATAACAATTCCTGTATTGCTTCTCTGTGAGCTCATTTTAGCTCAGAGAACTGGTAGAATATCGTGGTATCGTTTGCAATTTTCGGATGTCGAGCCAAAATCATATCGATCGATCTCAGTTGAGTTCGTTATTGGGTAAAATCAGTCGAATGGTTCAACCGTTATGAGAATATGAAATATGGATTCTTCAATAAATTTTAGAGTATTCATCAGAACAATTTATAACTCTGTAGATGTTTTACTAGGGTTCAAGTGAATAGACTCGCAAAATTTGCGTAGAAATTTTCAAGAAATTCCCAAAAACATTTTTTATAATCTTGATGACACATGAGATATCCATCGGATTTCAGCAAAAACTTGTGCATATCTGAAGATTATTTAATCTCAAATATCGTCATCGTAGAGTAGAGCCACGAGAAGATAATGGATATTTTTAATTATCTCAAGAAGTCACAGAAGTTCATTAAATGAACTAAAGAATTGATGTATTTTCTCCCATGCTTGTTTTGGTTATTTGAAGTTGTCATATTCTGGCAAGTCTTGCTCTGAGTTCAATATACTGGTATGCCTATTGGAGATTCATCCACCTAAAGGTCATATAGAGGTTTCAGAAGATGCGATTCCGATGAATCATGGATTTGTTATAATTTTTCCATTTGAATAATCATGAAAAATATAGGAAATAAGCTGTAACTTTCAATGATTCTCCTATCGAACATAATTTCTATTCAAAATACTTAGGAGTTAAATTAAATTCATCTCTCAATCTTATTCAGATGATCTGAGCCTAAAACTGAAAACTTCTTGGAGTGCTGATGCTTCCACTCTTCGTACAGCATCTCTAGCTTACTCTTTTCTGCAGCTGTTTGATTTAATAGTGCATATACACAAAAAAATCGATGCACAATTGAATACATCCATGAGAATAATTACTGGCACCATAAGATCTACACCGGTTCATTGGTTACCAGTTTTGTCTAACATTGTCCCTCCTCATATTCCCAGACAGACTGCAGCTCTGAATTCTTGGAGCAAATATCATTCTTTTCCTAATTTATTTCCAATTATTTCATTAATTTTTATGACTGTCACAACAATAATTTGATCAGAAATTAGAACCTCTACACATTTCAATATCAGAACATGCCGAATTTCACGAATTCCAAAATGACTGATATGCATTTCATGTATGGTCTTGCAAATGGAAATGCAAGAGACGCTGGGCGTCTTTACATGGAACGCTATCCCAATAGAGTGATATCAAATCATTGAATGTTCTCTGATATTCATAGGCGTCTTTCAGAACCTGGATCTTTTTCCATGAAAAGAATTAATGCTGGGAGATCATGCAGTGTGAGAACACCACAACTCGAAGAGGCAGTTATGAACGAAATAGAACAATATCCAAGAACCAGTACAAGAAAAATTAGTGTACTTTTGAATGCACGTCATCAAGTTGTTTGGCGGATCCTGCGGGATTTTCTGCTATATCCTTATCACATTCAGAGTGTGCAAGCTCTTCTGCCTCGAGATTTTCATCCAAGGGTTAGTTTTTGTCAGTGGTACCTTAGTAGACTATTGAATCCTTATTTTGATTGCCGAATTCTATTCACTGATGAAGCCTGCTTCTCAAGGACTTCAATTATCAATTTTCATAATGAACACGTATGGGCTGAGGAGAATCCGCATGGATATGTAGAAACCCATTTTCAAGAGCAATTTTCACTAAATGTGTAGGGTGGAAATATTGGTGATGATTTGATTGGTCCTTTCTTCTTGCCAGGTCGACTAACAGGTCAATCATAAAGACATTTTTGAGAAAAAAAATTTGCCCTTGTTATTGAAGATATACCTCTTATGCTACGACGAGAAATATGGTTCATGCTCATTTTACAGTATTTGGACGAAAATTATAAAAATAGGTGGATTGGACAGGGGGGTCCTCAGTCATGGCCAGCCAGATCCCCAAACTTAAATAGTTTAGATTTCTTTTTACGAGGTCACCTGAAATCTCTAGTATACTCGACACCCGTGAACACCGTAGAAGAACTGAGAAATCGTATAATAGGCGCTTTTGATACAGTTAGGAATATTCCGGGAGTGTTTGAAAGAGTTCGATCGTCAATGAGACGAAGATCAGAAGCTTGTATAACAGTTGGGAGAGGACATTTTCAACATTTGCTGTAGTCCTTTGCGATTACTTAGTTTTCTTGTTATGATTTTTTTTTTAGTTTTACGTTTCTTGTTGTAATACATTTTTTGTGTTGATTATACGAGTTTATCGAATCTTTATGAATCATCGATACAGATCAGGAAAATTTCCATAAAAACTGACACTGAATTCATTCACCACAGCTTACAAACTGGCCTTCCCATCATAATTTGGATTTTCACGAGGATTCCGAGAGAATCGTTCAAAATTTTTTTTCTCGAAATCGTTGGTAGATACGACAAATCTACATGAAACCGAAAAGTTTAGTATAAGAACAAAGCTTCTTTTAACATTTTTTCAAATTAACAGTTGCTCACCAAAAAAGTTCTGCAGAAGAACAAGAGGTAGTGTTCCAGAAAAATATCACCCTGTAGATAATCTATCGAAATTGCCATCTCACATGGTGAGAACTCTCAAATGTAATATCTATGCCAAATTTCAGTTGAATATCTTGTTAAGTGTAGGTACTATGAGAAAAAAACTTGAAAAAAAAAATTCAAACTTCAACACTCTGTATCTCGAAAACGAAACGTTGGCGACCCCATGTTTATGGGAAGTTTTTTTCTTAAAATCACCTAAGGAATCTCCCCTTTTCGTTTGTACGTTCAATTTAGGAACACCCTGTATATGTATATATTACTAGCTGACCCGACAGACTTCGTCTTGTCAAAAAGATTTGTAATGTGGCAGTTTTTGTGCCTACGTATTTTAAAAAATTATCATCCTAAACAGAACCGTCAACCTGGTGATAGGGCGTTGTGAATAAAAAATAATTAAATAAAACATATATAAGGATTTAAAAGTAAGTAATCGCTTTATTGTTAATCATGTGAATCATAATTATTATTATTATCATTGTAGTGCTTTGTGGTATAAGATGTTTTTTCTTTGATTACCTGGAGTATAGATAAACAAATCGGATGGTTTTCCAACACGGGAACAGCCAACATACAATTGACCATGTGAGAAACATGGGTTTTCTAGATTAATACCACAAACACTTAATGATTGCCCTGGGACTGGTTTATAGTCATAGCAAAAGCAAGCCGCACTGGAAACTTTAGTCGTTCAAACTCAAATGGCACATCAGTCGGAATCATTGGGATGCGCGGTATGAGAACATCTTCTCCTTTATACTTTCCTTTGAGTATAGTTGCTTTTATCACATTGTTTAGTAATTTTTTTATCGCTAACCGTGTACGGTTGCAAAGACGCGGTTGGTTGATATTTCGCAACATTATAACCACCGATCCAACCTTTAATTGAAGATTGTGAGATGGCAATCCTGGCAAATCCAGCGAGTTTAAAAATTCCGATGGATAGTCTTGATCTTGATTAGTAGCCGAATCAACTGATTTATATATCCTCAATTCGCCTGTAATTTGTTCTTGAATTTTGAAATTTAATTCATTTACATCTATGTTTTTTGCAGCCAGTGTAGCTCGTTCGCTCAACCAATCATGGTTTCTGTAATTTTGAGAAACATCTGGAAACACCTTCTGAATAAGTCAATCTTTTGATCGAGTTAACTGACAAAAACTTTGAGGAAAGTTAATGCAGTCAGTCAACATGTCTATAGGAAATTTGCCATTACCAATGTCAATGAGTTGTTTAGAGAATATGTTTCCAGATTGGTCATTTTGCAACTCGACACGCATATTCTTGCTTAAATGACGTACTTTGACATGTTTCCACAAATTGGAGGACTTTAGACATGCATTGAGTTCATCAGCTGGCGTTGATCGTGGAATCACTGGCAATGTTTGACGAAAATCTCCTGCTAATAAAATCATTGCACCACCAAATCGGTTATTATTGCTCCGTAGATCTTTTAAGGTTCTGTCTAAAGCCTCCAAAGATTTTTTATGTGCCATCGTGCATTCATCCCAAATAATCCTGATGCATTTTATCTCGCGTGCAGAAACTAATACAAAAGAAACGCGAGTTTCGGAACGCGACATTAAACTCCTCCAACTATGTATTCTGTGCTCCAACGCACACACGCACATTGTTTTGATAGATATGAACTTTGACGTTATGAACACACCTACATTGCTTAGACAACAGTGAGTGCTTGTAATTTAATATATATATAACTTTATAACATAGCAATAAAGCTCAAATTGACTACGTTTTAGTTACAAATCATTTGTATGGGAAAAAGAAAAGGGCTATTTTTAGGATTTTTCCAGCAATAATTCTAATTTTTCTCGCCGTAAAAACCATCCTTGAACTTCAACGAACATTTTAAAAAAAGATTTGGCCAAATTGGTCCAGGCGTTGTTGAGTTATGCGCTTACGAACACATTTTGCGATTCATTTTTATATTATAGATAATTTTGACAGTGAATGAAAACAAGAACTCAGTGGAAGAAATATATCAAATTTGAACGGTTTTCGATTTACCTTACTTTGGTGGAATTTTAATTTCTAAAAAAACTGTGAGTGGTTATTTTCAATTCCAGATATAGGTTTGTTGATGGATAGTGGGTGTAGTGTTAGTATTAAACTATTCCAGAGTACCGAATAGGAGCGCACAAAAGCTGACTTTCCAAATTTGTTGATATTAGTGCTCATAAAATAATGAAGAAACAAAGGTCCAGATTATAAATAGGATCTTGTTATTTCAGAATACGTATTTCCGCATAGAATCGATCATAAACAAATTCATTTTTTTGGTAATGCCAAACGATTGCTGAGATATTTCGACAATCGAAATCATTATTTGAAATATCCCTAGATTATTTCATTTCGAGTAATCTCAAAATGATGGCTGTACATGTTCAAGTTTGAACAATGTTATTCAGAACCACTTTCAAACTAATATTTTTCAAAGTAGATATTAACTATGATTGCTCTCGGAACGGCATATCATGATTTAAAGAAATTGCTGAATTATCGATATGTTGGAGAACTGACACTGATGTTCAACACATTATTTGCATTTGAGTACCCAAAATATCTACAACATAGACAACAAACTTACCCCAGATGTTCAATCACTAAAAATAAAACATAAAAATTCCACATTCAATTAACTTGTCAATAATAGCACTGCTACAAAATAATCATTGTACCATTGTTATAATAAAATCTGAAGTTGTCACGATTATTAGCTGATAATCTATTATCTTAATCTCAATCGACTGTCAATTCATTTCCTACTGAGATTGTTGATAGGAAACTGACAGTATGAAGATTTTAAGATTGAGAGGATAAAACTGGTTGATTTCTTATCATATTTTGGCAACGCATGGTCATGAAACGGAGGGCATCAATTCTAACCTGCTATTTCACAAGGTAAGTATTATTCCTATTTAACTTTCTTTCATGAACGATTTATTACTCAAAGAATAATTCGGATTCTCAAGTACTTTTTCGAAAAATAATATTCTCCATTTTAATAAACTACACATTTTCTCATAATCATAGCTGCTCATAATATTTTTCATCGAATAAATGACTAAATTTATACTAGGCTATTATTGATACTCAATTACTATCCCAATTATTATTGGTCCAAATAAATAACTTATAAATGTACATAATATCAGGGACTTTCAATGTTTAGAACAGAGCAATTTTTCTTATGTGAAAGAGAAAAATTCGTGAATGATTGTAACCATGTGTTCGTAATCAGTGTATCCAAACAAAACGATTGATACCGAATATCCATAGAAGTACAGACATTTAGACAAATCTGTAAGCACTCTAGTTGTTCACTGAAAATTTTCGATAATAGATTACGTGAAGATTATTTGTCGAAACCAAAATTATGGAAGAGATATGTAGATGATACCCTTCATCATTTGGTAACATGTAATGAGCACTGTCAAAATGGAAATCGAGAAAGATAAACAACATCCATTTTCAGATTTACTGGGTGGGCATATTTCGATCTTTCAGTACTACAACTTTTAAACCAGAGGAGATAAACAAAATCTGGTACCCCATTCTCGTTTCCTTTTTCTGACAAACTAACAAGAGTAGTATTTATTTTTGACTACCTTCTTTTGTTTTCGAGTTACAAGCGAAAATTGAAAAAATGGTGATTTCGAAAAAAATTTGTCTCCGCTACTGATGGTAGAGCTCTGAAATTGAAACATTCCACAGGCACTTTCCACGTAGAATCCAGTGGCGTGCTTCTCTGTTTTGCACCATTTTCAATTGCAAAGTTATGACCAAAAGTTACGTTTTTTTTTAATTAGGAACACTAAATTTCTGTGCCACCAAACCGTAACTTGCCTTGAGATTCAATATAAGGAGTGAATGCTGTCAATTTCTTTGAGATAATCTTCGAAAATAGGTCGTATTTCAGATGAACATATGTATCATTTGAATTTACTAGCAATTTATGTGAAACAACCTGATAGACTAGGGTCAAAGCCTACAAAAATGGTAAAAAATTACAGTAGGATGAAACCCATTAGAAAAGCAAAGGAATATGATCAAAATGAAAGGAAAAATAAATTACGGTCGATCTGAGTTCGGGAAGTGGGAGGGGGTGAGTTTTTAAGGGAAAAAAATGGTTTATCTTGATTTCCGGCAAAACTACAAGTCCTACGGAAAAAAGTCAAACGGCAAAGTTGTAGGCAATAAAAAGATCTACAACTTTTGTATTTGCAGATTTTTCACATAACCTCCAAATTTAGGTGAAAAATTCAAAAAACCAAGTTTTTGGTTTTTTATTTATGTCTTTTTCAAAAAAAATTTTTTTTCAACGAAATTTGGTGAAAACTTACCTTATTATGTCCCAAATACACTGTGATTTATTTGATTAAAAATATTTATTTTGTTCGCTTCATTTTAATTTAATATCAAAAAAGCACCCTAATTTTCAATCGAAAATTCTGACGTCAAAATATCAGCTTTTTTCGAAAAGTTTGGGGGCTTTTTGTTCGTTGGAATATCTTCTTTCTGATGGTGTAAAAAAAAATATACATAACTATAGGAAATATTCTCAGAAAATGCAAAAAATTGAAAAAACCTCAAATTAAAAAATTTTTTTTTAATCATTATGTACAATTTTGAGGTATTAATTAAAATTTACACTTTAATAACTAAAAAAACGTAGGATTTCATGTTTTATTGATAAACGAAAAAATTACAAATTAAAATATACTTCTATAATCAACAAACAAATAAGTTAATAAAGTTAATATTTAATAAGACATCTACAATATTTTGAAAAAGTTCTTTAAATAATATTTGTAGATGCCTATTTATTGCTGTTTTAAAATATTGATCTTTTGGTTCTTTTAAATCAATTAAATTCAATTAAGGAAAGAAAAGTATCGTTAATTCTATATTAGACGCGAAAAATTTGTCAAATTTGGCCAATGTTTTTTACAAAAAAGATGAAAGTAAAGGAAATATAAAAAAAAATGGATTACAATTAATCAAATCTATTTATAAATGTAAAAAAGAAAAACTAACACTGAATCAATTAAGGTTTCAAAAATATCAATTGGCAAAAATTAAATCATCCTTTATTTTGGCAAATCTCCCACCCACAGAAGGAGCAGCAGAACAACATTGTTACAGAGCATATTATCAGCTTCAAACTTGGTTGGGTAACGAATTGACAGCAACAGATTGGGGCTGGAAGCAACATCAGCATGGCATTATGCCCAAATTTACAGAAAAGGATTTAATTCCGGAAGTATTGCTCAAAACTATTTGCTGCAGCTGTAAAACTGGATGTAACAGTTTAAAATGTGACTGCCGAAAACATGGTTTAAAATGCACAAATTAATGCACTAATTGTCATGGTTCTGAGAATTGCTCCAATATGGACGAAAAAATCTACGAGGAAGTAAATGATTCAGATGAAATTATTGATGAAGAACCAATGCAGACTGGAAATAACATTGGAGACGAAGATGTGGTCTTGAAGATTTCGACGATCAACTAGAGTTGGAAAGATTTGTCGAATCTGACGATGAAGAAATGCCTCCAAAGAGACAAAAACGAATGAGTAACTGATTAGAATTTCAAATAACGTATTTATAAATAACAAGATTAACGTTTTTTAAAAAAAATTTAATGAATAGCGTAATCAGAATTAAGTTTCTGAATTCAATAGTACGATTTACATGTATATTTATTTTGTATGAGATTTTCTATGACATGAATGTAATTCGAGTAAAATAAACTTTTTAACTAAAAAAAAATTGTAGCAATCACATTTTTTGATGAAATTGTACATAATGATTAAAAAAAATTTTTCGAATTTGAGGTTTTTTCAATATATTTCCTATACTATTTCCTATAGTAATGTATATTTTTCTTTACACCATCAGAAGGAAGATATTTCAACAAACAAAAAGCCCCCAAACTTTTTGAAAAAAGCTGATAATTTGACGTCAGAATTTTCGATTGAAAATTAGGGTGCTTTTTTGATATTAAATCAAAATGAAGCGAAAAAATGAGTATTTTTAATCAAATAAATTACAGTGTATTTGGGACATAATAGGGTAAGTTTTCAGCAAATTTCGTAGAAAAAAAAATTTTTTTGAAAAAGATATAAATAAAAAACCAAAAACTTGGTTTTTTGAATTTTTCACCTAGATTTTGAGTTATGTGAAAAATTTGCACATACAAAAGTTTTAGATCTTTTTATTGCCTACAACTTTGCCATTTAACTTTTTTCCATAGGACTTGTAGTTTTGCCGGAAATCAAGATAAACCATTTTTTACCCTTAAAAACTCACCCCCTCCCACTTCCCGAACTCGGATCGATCGTAATAATATTTTTCCTTTCAATTTGATCACATTCCACTCCTTTTCTTATGGGTTTCATCCTACTGTAATTTTTTTTTGTTTCAAAAATTATCTACCCTGGTCTATGACTCAATGAAATCCTTTACGAGGTAATATGTTATTATCAAAAAAGAGAAAACTTGACTACCTAGACGAGTGCGATAAGTACAAATTGACTTTGAAAATTCCTGTAAATACAACGTAATCTTATCAAAAATCGGATTAAAAACTTAACGCTGTTTGAACAGCCAATGAGTTCAGTAAATATTGCTCAGTTGCTCAACTCTGAAGTGGCAATTCCTTACCGTAATCATGGTAGAAAATACTTCCGAAAAAAATATCACTTCGATTTATCTAGTCACACTTGAATTTTCAGTTTTTAATTACGCATCAAGAACAATCAAAATCTGCAAGATATCTTTGGAATGATAATTCCTGTATTGCTTCTCTGCGATGTTGTTTTAGCTCAGAGAACTGGTAGAATATCGTGGTACCGTTTGCAATTTTCGGATATCGAGCCGAAAATGGCTCGATCGATTGGGTTATTCCTGAATAATAATCCGTGGTCAAAATTGAGTATGTCCGTCAATCCGGCCGGTCGTAGCTCTTAAATTGAAAAATAACACAGGCACTTTCACACGTAGAATCCAGTGGCGTGCTTGTATGTTTTGTACCATTTTCAATTACAAAGCTATGATCCAAAGTTTTTTTTTTCCAATAAGAACACCATATTTCTATACCATTTTTTGAAAGTTCAATTTTTTCTGATTTGAAAACGTGCAACCTCTTATGGAATATACGTGACAGAAAATGGTCGAAAACTGTTTTTTTACTTGTGTCTCAGTATATCTATGATTTCAATTGTTAATGAGTACAGAGTAATGTAGCTCCTTATATCATGAGCAGTCTCCTTCCGTAAATCTCATTGTTTTTATGCTTTCAATGAATTTCTACAAAATTCAAACATGGATATATCATTTCATAACCTTTAACCTTTTCTAACTCAAAATGGATCACGAAGTAAAGAGATCCACATGATCCGCCGTTCAATTCTTATAGTTCTAATGAGACGGATGCAGCAGAATATTGTTTTTGGTCTCCCAAATAAATTCACGCACCAGTTCAACTAGTTGGCATAAATAACGCATATGAATGTAATTCAACTCATCAACTGAATTAGAAAAACAACAAAGGAAAATCACTATATTTTAGGTCCCAATAAAGATAACAATAGTCATTAGGTAATTGCTTAGAAAGAGGATCAAATTTCAAAGAAGATGCACAAATGCTTGACCATCCACTGCAATGCAGAGCCGACACCTCTTCTCTATACGTCGTGCTGTATTCAATGGATACAAAAAAAGTGTTCAAACAGCTTATAAAATTTTCTCTGAGTTCATTTATGTTTGTGTCATCATTTCTATAAAGTTTAACAGAAATATGTCGCCAAGAACAGATATCCAACGTTGACAAATCCCGTGAACGAGTCGGCCATCTTATTGGCCCTTGGTTTCCTATCCATTTATTGGCAGAATTGAATCTTTCACTCTTCTATTGCAGAGTGGTGCACCAACTTGCTTAAGTGAATATTTTCCTCTCGATAAGAAGTAAATTGTCCAAATATTCTTCAGTAATAGGCTGCTCAATTATTTGATGGAACTGTATGAATCAAATAAATCTCACAGTAAAAAAGCCTCTCCGATCTCCTTGAAAAATTCTTATTTTCGAGTCAATTGATAACAGAGATTACAGACTGAATTAATTTCAAACAATCGCCCCGTATATATATAAATATATCAGCACTCATATTCGTTCCATCTAGTTTTACAGCCTCTATACCGACACAAATAGCGAAGTCCAATAGCTGAATTTTTCATTCGATAAATATTTGATGTCAAACCGTCAATTCAGTTTTGAGAACAGCAAAAAAACAATACCCATCATATTCATAAAGTCAACAATATTTTTAGTTTTATGCATTCTGTTCCACGTTTCTATCCTATCAAATGTTGATTACTCTCATCCAATTTCCGATTTGTTTGAAATCAAATTATTTTCGCTCAAATTGCCTCGTTTCAGGGTGATCCATTTCAACTATTTCGAAAACGGTGTAGGCCCTGTCACATCTTTCATATTAAAGGGCCATCCGTCACTTAAGACATTCATCTCCAGTTCCAATTACCTCAGAAATGATTGTCTGAAATAGTTGACAAGAGAAATTGCACAACGGGGTTGTATGGCCTTAAACCAACACTTCATAAACAACATCATGAATCAAGAATTCAAATCAATGTCCACAGACCGAAACCATGACGTGGGTTCTAATGTTTCAACATCATGGATATAATCTTCAAATCGGTTTGTCGTACCATTTGGAGGTTATAGTGTTGGGGGTCCCGAACTGGATTACTCGACAGTTGAATTTCAGGTCAAAACTTGTTCGAATTCTCTGAAAATTATAACAGGCTTTCTAATAAAAGGTATTCGACCCCCCGTAACCCGACGCTGAAAATTTCAACTCTCTCGTTCGTTTCAGATGTAATCGTGCCCACAGACAGACGGACAGAATCGATTTGGATCACAGATACTTCATCAGTGAGTAAAAAAAATGATTTATACCACTTTCACCCAACTATTAGAAAGATACAGACGCTGGGGCAAATCTATAAGTTAAATTCAAATTTCGCGTATTATTTGACCAGACCTCTTAAATAAAAGGAGGTTCAAAATCGGGAATCTGAAGAAATGGTCGAATTTAATTACCGAAGAATATTTTAATTTCTATTGCCTATCCGGAGTAATCCTTTATTTCCATGTTCACCGATCGAGTTAGAATCGGATTGCAATTTGAGCTTCAGTTTCTGATAATGTACACACTCGGTGGCCAAACTTGGGAGGTTCAACATTTCCGGGTACATTTTCCAGCCTTTAGTAACAATGAAAGGGTGGGGACTGTTTCCATACCCTCTTCCAGTATATTTAGGGGCCTATCAACGAAATTTATTAAGCCCATCCTCGACGCATTCGATTGATCTCACTAGGTTTTATTGAAACTCAACTGATTCGACAAGAGACTTCCAAAAATTATATTGAAGAATGTGTAGATGAGGACATGAAGTAATTAAAAAAATATGCCTTCATTAAGTATTTGAGAATTTTATTCATAAACGATGGTTATTAGGATAAAATTTTGGATGCTAAGACGTTGAACTACTTACAAGTAATTACTCAGAAAAAAACTAATGAGTATGATGAAGAATTTGAATTGAAGAAAGTAAAGAAAAGTTTATTTTTGTGTCTTCGAAACACCTGGGTCAAATCTACTTTTACGTTTCAAATTTTTTCAGGAATATTCTGAGAGTTTGAATAAAAAATAATATTATTTATCTTTCTGAGAAAGAAAGAGAGACTTCTTTGATTAAAAAATATTCTTGAGTATAATACCGCTGTTAATTGAAAATTCTTTGACTACTTCAAACATCGGGAGATCTAAAAAATCGTCACTTGGACCGCAAGACCCGATTCGCAGAATTCTCCTTGCAGATTGACGACAAATTTTGTGTATTGCATTTGAATATAGAAGGTATTTCTAAGGACGAAAGTGATTGTATTTTCAATCTAGAAGAGGACTATGGTGCAGAGATTATTCTGTTCCAAGCGACACATACGAAAAAAATTTTCGTGAATGAGGAACTATAAAAGATTGTGTATTTATTGATTATCTCCTAATCAGAATTTACGTTTAGCTTGTTATGTTAAAAAATCCGTAATTCACAATATCGAGTTAATCCGAAAAGGCTAGTTTGAGGGTTTTCTTTATCTCTTTTGAATTTTGTAATATTTCTTTCGTTAATATTTATAAACCTCCAAGAAATTTGGATATAAACCTTCCTCATCCTTCAATTTATTGCGGTGATTTTAATACTCATCACGTAATGTGAGGTTATAGTAACAATGATAAAAAGTGGAATAGCTTTGGCTGACTGAATGAAGGACAAAAATTTCTATTTGATTTTTGATGGAAAAGATATACCATCTTTTCATTCCTCTAGATAGAATAGAGGCTATAATGCTGATCTATACCTACTGTCTTGTGACAAAACTTGGAAACCGCTTCCTATAAAACGGAAAATTCAAGGATTTTTTTCTCTAGCCAGCATAGACCTATTCTGTTGACTTTAAGAACTTTCATTCAATAAGCTGTATGTTTAAAAAGACCTCGTTGGAATTTCAAGAAAGCAAATTGGATTGAGTTTGCCAAGAAAGAAGACAACAACAACAACAATTATATTCCAGGTTGGTCGAAAGAAACCGATAATTTGTATAGGGACTTTAAAAAATCACCAACCATTGATAAATGTGAAGGCTTATGAATTCTATCAAAACATGTCGAGAAAGAATAAAAAGAAATGGAATAGTGTTGTATCAAAAATGCATTTCAAACATTCGAGTAGGAGTTCATGGGATATATTAAGAAAGTTACCCCTGCTTTATCATCATCAAAAACTGATCCAAGATTAATCGCTCGCCGCTTAGTTGATGTATTTGAATCAGTTAATATATCAAAAAACTAAAGATTTTGAAGAAAAAATTACACAAATTCAGGAGATCAGCTCCTACTTTAGAACATGAGTCACATCCGTCCGAAAACTCGGAAAGCAGCAGGTTTTGACGGAATTTATCCTGAATTCATCAGACATTTAGGAAAAAAAACCTTGTCTTGGGTTTTGTCTTCCTATAACAATATTCTGAATTCTGGAAAGTTTCCTTCCGAATTCTGTAAGGCTGAAGTAATAGGTATTTTGAAACGAGGAAAAAATCCTTGTGATTCTAGTAGTTATCGACCAATCAGTTAATTGATTGTTCCTTTCAAGATATCAGAAAGGTTAATTCTTTTAAGAATTTAATCTTCTATAGAAAATGCTCTCAAACTTTTCAGGGAGACTTTAGGAAAAATAGAAACTGTTCAGATCAGGTTATCATCCTTACAACTCTCATAGAATCAGGCTTCAATAATAGGTTGAAAACAGGAGCTGCATTCATTGATTTATCTTTGGCATATGACACTGTGTGGAAAGATGGATTAATTTTCAACCTCTATACCCATCTGAAGTGTGGGTAAATGGTAAGATTATTAGAAAATATTCTATCTGATAAAGGTTTTTTTTTATTCTCATTATTTCTAGTGATCGACAACAGCTTTATTTCTTCAATAAAAATTTAATTCTACTTACTCTTTTGACAATTAATTCCGATGTTTTACTAATACTGTCATAAAGACATATTCGAATAACTAGATTGCTTCGTCATATTCTCGAAATGCTGCGTTGCACGAAAGATAAAAAAAAACTCATCACAATAATTACTTGATAAAGATTCCGTAGAACTAACGTAAAACATAACCATCGATCATCTGGAAACGACTGAATAAAAGGAAATTATTACACTCTAATATTGTCACTTCACGATCGTTCTAAAATTGTTCATTGTGTTCAGAACCGTAAAAAGCAAGATATTATCTGCAGATTCCAAATTAAATGACTCCCCTGCAAACCAATCCTCTATAAAATAATGGAGCTTTTCCTGGTGAGACCACTGAAAAATTATTAGTAACTAGCATTAATTGATGAGAAAAAATCAGACTTTAGACTTCATATCGAACTCAAGGTAACACAATTTGAGCAATACGACAATCATCATTACCTGATTTCAAAAAAACATTATGCTTGCGTTCTCAGGATGATGCTCCAAACTATTCATTTATATTATCTTTAGAGTGCAAGGAACTCATTCCCAAATCGAAATGAACTGTCATTAGAAACACAAAATTTCAATCCAAATTTTAGGCAATTATTTTTTTCATTTGTTTCCTTCATTATTCCTTGAATGTCCATCAATTGTAACTTTGAAGATGATTTATTGAGGTTAAAACGAATTTTTTTTTTTATTTCCCAAATCTTTTTTATCAAATCCTTGATATCTGGTAGGATAAATTAATTCATTCATACAGGTGGTTGAAAATCATCATATATCGATCTAGCAAGAAGGTATAATTAATTTGGTTTTATGATTGTTTGGGCTATTACCATCATCTATTGTGGATGTAATGATTTCCGACGTTTCGATAGACATCTTCTATCTTTATCAAGGAGAAAAGTAAGAAACCTTTTGAAAATTATCAATTTTCAAAAAGTCAATTGACAGAAGTCATGAAAGAAAATGAACGATGTTATATACTCATCTGTGATATGATGATCTTTTTAAGTTGGATCGAACTATCGGCGTCCAAACTTCTGGCAGATCTATAGATGGAGCACTTATGGAAACAGGTGTTATTTTCATAAATGCTGCTTCTTTGATTTTTCTTCTTGCAAGTTTTTCTTCTTTGGATATTATTGATGCTTCATCCCACTTTATACGATGATTCTCATCTACAGCATGTTGGACCAACCTGGATTTGTCGCTATCTAATACTCGTAGAAGTTTCTGATGTTCTTTTATTCGTACATTCAGAGGGCGTTTAGTTTCTCCGATGTAAGTTCTTCCGCACTCGCAAGGTAATTCATATATGCAGTTCTTTGTCCTTTGTGTCGTATTATTAGGCTTAACTTTTGTAAGTTTAGCTCTGATAGTGCCTTGAGTTTTGAATGCAGTCGTTATGTTGTATCTATTTCCAATTCTTCTCATTTTCTCCGACAAACCTTTTACATAAGGAATTACGGCTTTAATGGTCTGATTTATATCTGTTGGTTCTGGTTGACTTTCTCTTGTTCGTCTAGCTTTTTCTAATATCTTTTTGGGGTAGCCTTTGATTCTAAGAGTTTTCGAGATGTTATTTATTTCTTCATTTTGGTCTTCTTCAGTGCAACAAATATTTATTGCTCTATCAAACAAACATTTTGCTACTCCCAATTTAGTGTTTAGTTGGTGGTTTGAATCAAAATGTAGATATTGTCCTGTGTTCGTTGGCTTTTTATACACAGTGGTTCTTGGGATTCCATTTTGTTTATGTACGAGTACATCTAAGAATGGAAGTTGTCTGTCTTTCTCGATTTCAATTGTGAATTTAATTGATTCCTCTTGATTGTTTAGATATTGAAGGAATTCATCTATAGTGTCTCTTCCATGTTGCCAAATAACGAAAGTATCATCTACATATCTTTTCCACAGTTTGGGTTTAAGTGCAAATTTTTCTAATGCCTTCTGTTCGAAAATTTCCATATATAAATCAGCTAAAATTGGTGATAGTGGTGAACCCATGGCCATTCCAAATTCTTGTTGATAAAAGATGTCTTCAAATTGGAAATATGTTGTTTCAATACAAATAGAAAGCATTTCCATAATTGCAATCACGCTTAGTGTAGTTCTTTCACTAAGGGTTTGATCTTCTTCAAGCTTTTTCCTAACTATGATAAGTGTTTTATCTGTTGGAATATTAGTGAACAAACTGGTAATGTCGAAGCTGACCATAACGTCTTCTTCCATGATTTCTTGATGTTTCATTATTTCTATGAAGTGTTTCGTGTTTCTTATCATCGATGTTGAATTACTTTTTAATGGTGATATAATTTTCAGCAGAAATTTAGCCAATTGGTGGCATGCTGAATTTCTTGAACTCACAATTGGTAGAGGAATATTTGCTTTGTGTATTTTTGGTAGACCATATAAATGTGGTGTTTTACTGAAGTGAGGTGTAAGTCTTGATCTAATGAATTGATCTGGAAATTCATTTCGATATTTATAAAGGATTTTGTAAATCTTGTTTTCAACTGTGGTGGTAGGGTCCTTTTTTAGTTTTTTGTATTTTCCTGCTTCTAATAATTCATTGATTTTTTGATTATAAGAGCCGACATCTAGAATTACAGTGGCGTTTCCTTTGTCTGCTGGAAGTATCTTTATGGAACTATCCGAGGTAAGATCTTTTAATGCCCTCTGTTCAGCTTTATTTATATTGGGTAGAGGTGTTTTGTTATTCCTGTCTAACAAGGTTCTGATTTTCCATCTGTATTCTTCGGCTTTTTCAGGTTCTCGAATTTTTTGTGCAGTTTCTTCTGCCGCCAACATGATTTCAACATCTCGTCATCAACATTAATTTGGTTATCATTGAAAACATTTTCAACTCTATACTCGATGTTTTCCGTTGACTATTTAGAAATGTTGCCTCTAATTCATATTGATCTTCCAGATATTATCTTGCAACTATGTAAGCCACAACGAAGAATCTGAACAAGTGCTAGATATAAAGATATCAATTTTTTCTTCTATTCAGTTGGTGAGTTCTAGCTTTGTTCACAACTTGAAATTTTCTATACTAAGATGTTAAAAATTGTGTTTTCATTGTTATAATCTGATTCTTATCACTTAAGACCTGCAAAAGCTGAAATTTCAAGGGTGCTAAATATGTCTAGTCGGTAGAACACAATTTTTATAAAATGTGAAACGGAAAGAAGTGGATGCGGGTTGAAATGCAATATATTTTATATGGTGGCATGATAACGAATGTTACAGTCTCGTATTAATTCATATGGTTGGGGAGTTGTAACATATTTCAACTCGGTATTATTCATCTCATCTATTCTATTTGGCTTCAAATTAGTTATTCTGTCTCGTATTTAAAACGGAAACAAGTTTGCTCCATCAGTTAAAACACTAACACTAATTATTAAGTATGTATTGATTTGATTATAATAACCTGAGGATGCTTACTTGGCTCATGTTATGAGTTCCATAATGAAAAAAATATTCATAGATGATTGCCATGATTGTTGAAATAGTTTATTTTCAAGTGAATTTCCGGAAAAGCATTTATATATTATGTGTATTGAAATGATGTAAAAATTAAATTGAATTATGTTAAGGCAAAGTTGATCACGTCTATCAATATTTATCATTAAAGTTGTATGCTTTTTCAGACCATTATCATCATTGGGATAAGTTTGATGATGAATTCGTTGAAATAGTACTTAAAGATTCTGGAGAATTCATCTTTTGTAACACCCATCACGTTATGAAGAATGTTACTAGTATTTGTATGGAAATAACAATTTTCAAATATACTTTTAAAAAAACGGCAGAAAGAATCTTTGATTAAAAGCCATTATAAGATGAAAAAATTTTCTGAGAGCAACATTTGATTCAGCTTTACTTTTTCTAGGAAACTTGGATGATGCATGACAGATGAAAGTGCCATAAAAACATCCACAATTCCTGATATGCACAGCAACTGACAATATGTGATATCCTGTGATTTGTTTATTTTGATTTTATTTATTTAGACATACACCATTCGACAGCCTTGGCAAATTATAGAATGGGAAATTACAAATGTTTGCATAATGAAAATTATTGAACATGAATAGTAAATTGAACATATGAACATTACAAAAACAAAATTAACACCAAGTGCGAGAAGAAAATAAATAATAACTCAATATGAGAAAGGGGAACGCACCTAGTTTTATAACACATTTTGTGAGCCTTAAATAGCTGCATTTATACTTGCTGGTTTTCAAGCAAAAATATCCATGATATTTTGATGAAACATATAGCCATGACATATTCTGTACAGAGGCGAAAACTGAAGAACGTTAGATCGTTGACAAGGCAGATAAAATATTCTAATAGTAGGTACGGGCAATCTAGGTACATGAATGCAGATTAGGCCCAGCAAAATACCTGAATAGGTGCGACGACATTCCAGGAAATCAACCTGAAATCTTCTCAAGAAATTTTCGCTTCGGGTAAAGACCGTCAATCTTGAAACATAGATACTTCAGAAATCGCCTCTGACATGTACACTATACCCAGGGCTCCAAATTAGGCACCCCGTATTCGGGCCTTGACCTCACAAGTGCATTTAATAGTATAAATAATGAATAACTTTGAGTTCCTTAGGATGAAACCAAGTGTTTTGATGCTTCCTGAGGTGATTGAATTTATTTAAGGAACAAAACTAAGTCCACGATTGAATAAGGTGCCTAGGTCTTTAAATTCAACAACCTTACCAAGAACGCAACCACTATTATTACAAAGGATCTCTATTGTAGTTCTTTTATGGCTGAAGGACATTACAGTACATTTTTGAACATTCAGGGAAAGTAAGTTGTCCCTACACTAACTGGTTTAGCCTATTTATGTCACCCTGGAGGTCCCAATAATCCTCAACAGAGAGAATGCGACGATACAGCTTGAAGTCCCCAACATAAAGATGAAAGAAATAGGTCAGGTACCAACAGATATCGATGAAGAGTAAGAAAAGGAGTGGCCCCAATAAAGACCCCTGAGGGACACCCGAGGAAGTCTCAAACCCACCAAACCTATAACCAAAACACTGAACATACAGTTTTCTACAGGAAATATAAGAATTACAAAAATATAGAAAATCGAGATTTAACCCGAAAGAAGACAGCTTCTTGATATGTATGCCATGATCCAGTCTGTCGAATGCCTTCTTGGAGTCAGTGTAGACGACATTATCCAATGCGCTACCGATATACGGAGTTGAACAGGCCAAGTTGGTCACTGTTGATCGACCTTAGGTGAATCCATGCTGACAATCAGAAAACTGGCTCCTCACATGATTATCGCATCTTTTGCCTTTCTTGAATATTGGACTTACTTTAACCTCTTTCCAGGCAGTAGGAAAATGATGTGTAGAAAGGGAAAGTCTATGAATTATAGTGAGAGGTCTGACGACAACAATCGCTCTGTCCTTTAACAGAAAAGATGAAATTCTGTCAGGACCTGCTAACATATTGCATTTGCAACATTTGAGATACTTGAGCACAATAACTTCCGTGGTCTCCGGGACAGTCAGAGTTTGCGCTAAGGTTGTTGTGATGTTCTTCATGATTATTTTATTTTCACTGTGATATTTTATAAATTTGTTGATATTTAATATGTGTTTTAATATAGACTAAGTATTTTTTAAAGTAATAAAGGTTTTTTATTTTTCATAAGTGTTTTATGTGTATCTTATGCAGTCGTTATGTTGTATCTATTTCCAATTCTTCTCATTTTCTCCGACAAACCTTTACATAAGGAATTACGGTTTTAATGGTCTGATTTATATCTGTTGGTTCTGGCTGACTTTTCTTGTTCGTCTAGCTTTTTCTAATATCTTTTGGAGTAGCCATTGCTTCTAAGAGTTTTCGAGATGTTATTTATTTCTTCATTTTGGTCTTCTTCAGTGCAACAAATATTTATTGCTCTATCAAACAAACATTTTGCTACTCCCAATTTAGTGTTTAGTTGGTGGTTTGAATCAAAATGTAGATATTGTCCTGTGTTCGTTGGCTTTTTATACACAGTGGTTCTTGGGATTCCATTTTGTTTATGTATGAGTACATCTAAGAATGGAAGTTGTCTGTCTTTCTCGATTTCAATTGTGAATTTAATTGATTCCTCTTGATTGTTTAGATATTGAAGGAATTCATCTATAGTGTCTCTTCCATGTTGCCAAATAATGAAAGTATCATCTTAGAGGCTTTGTGTATCTTTGGTAGACCATATAAATGTGGTGGTTTACTGAAGTTAGGTGTAAGTCTTGATCTAATGAATTGATCTGGAAATGCATTCAAAACTCAAGACACTATCAAAGCTAAACTTACAAAAGTTAAACCTAATAATGAGACACAAAGGACACTTTGATTCCTACGAGGAGGTCGAAAATTGGGTTTCTGGTTAGTTTGCTTTGAAATACGAACAATTTTATTGGCGTGGTATCCACAAATTCCAATGGCCAATACTTTGAATGAATTGTTTTTAAACGGAAAGAAGTGGATGCGGGTTGAAATGCAATATATATTTTATATGGTGGCATGATAACGAATGTTACAGTCTCGTATTAATTCATATGGTTGGGGAGTTTTAACATATTTCAACTCGGTATTATTCATCTCATCTATTCTATTTGGCTTCAAAGTAGTTATTCTGTCTCGTATTTAAAACGGAAACAAGTTTGCTCCATCAGTTAAAACACTAACACTAATTATTAAGTATGTATTGATTTGATTATAATAACCTGAGGATGCTTACTTGGCTCATGTTATAAGTTCCGTAATGAAAAAATGTTTATAGATGATTGCCATAATTGTTGAAATAGTTTATTTTCAAGTGAATTTCCGGAAAAGCATTTATATATTATGTGTATTGAAATGATGTAAAAATTAAATTGAATTATGTTAAGGCAAAGTTGATCACGTCTATCAATATTTATCATTAAAGTTGTATGCTTTTTCAGACCATTATCATCATTGGGATAAGTATTTTCCCATTAATAATCTGTATTTATTTTCACAAAAAAACGCTCATTTCATACCGTTATACCTGATATAGATTAGCCTATGATAATCTCTATTTATCAAATTATCAAAAAATTCATAAATCAAGAATTTTTATCAATAATAATCTCTTTGACTATAATTTTTATTAAGTAAACATTTTAAAATAACCAAACCGAATCTCCTGACATCACGTCAGTGTTTTTCTGGACTTCCTATAATTCTTTCTTACAAGTTTGATTTGCTCTATCTAGATATTAATAAGATAATGATCTCCAATATTCATAAAATTGTTCAAACAAACTTCCTCTATACTATTTATCAGTGTTACTTCAAGGATTCTGTAAATTGCTATACTTATTCAGAGATTTTCTGGGCAAGTCGAAGTAGAAAATTACATATCCGGATAACTTTGTTTTGTAGGAATTCTCAAATTTTAATTAAACACAATATGTCGAAGATTTTGGAAGGTCAGTTTTGAGGAATACTATACAGGCTGTCTGAAGCTGTTAATAAGAGATCAGGAATCTGGGCTTATGGAATCTTCAATGAATAATTGACACATTACAAAACATTCAGTACAACGGTATTTCTTGGCTACTTGCATATATAATTTCTAGAGTTGTTGAAATCAGGATGATTCTGTATTCATTGTATAAAAATATATCCTGGAACATCTATCACCATTAATGATTTAGAATATATTCACTCAGAATTAATCTCCATGAAGTAAGGGCTAGTGTTACCATAGAGTTAAAAGTGTATTTGGAAAAAAACATCGGAAAGCTTTTCTAAATTTTACTCAAATATTTTTTGAAAAAAAAATTCGTGGAGTCAGTGTATACGACATTATCCAATGCGCTACCGATATACGGAGTTGAACAGGCCAAGTTGGTCACTGTTGATCGACCTTAGGTGAATCCATGCTGACAATCAGAAAACTGGCTCCTCACATGATTATCGCATCTTTTGCCTTTCTTGAATATTGGACTTACTTTAACCTCTTTCCAGGCAGTAGGAAAATGATGTGTAGAAAGGGAAAGTCTATGAATTATAGTGAGAGGTCTGACGACAACAATCGCTCTGTCCTTTAACAGAAAAGATGAAATTCTGTCAGGACCTGCTAACATATTGCATTTGCAACATTTGAGATACTTGAGCACAATAACTTCCGTGGTCTCCGGGACAGTCAGAGTTTGCGCTAAGGTTGTTGTGATGTTCTTCATGATTATTTTATTTTCACTGTGATATTTTATAAATTTGTTGATATTTAATATGTGTTTTAATATAGACTAAGTATTTTTTAAAGTAATAAAGGTTTTTATTTTTCATAAGTGTTTTATGTGTATCTTATGTTTTTTCATGTAGAATGACATGAAATTTATCTATTTTTCATACTGTTTTTTCATTGCATTATAATTTCGAAGTACGTTAATCGAAAACCTTGAATCCTCTAAAATATTTTTATTCTTTCTATAGTTTACGTGCTAACAATACTGGAGACTCAAGTCTTCCTATCATTTCTTCACGCTCTTGTTTTCATGGTTGAATGTCATGTAATTATTTTCAAAAGTTTTGAGTTAATTTTGTTGCGATAATAAATAACATATTCTTCTTTTATTTATTTTTGTATAATTTCAGTATCGTATATTTTTCTCGTTTTCATCAAATGTTTTCTTTAAGTTCACATCATTTATTCACTTCATTTTCATTCAGATCAATTTACTTATTGCTGACCTGAATTCAATGAATTTATAGTCTGTTTAGGAATTAATTTCATATTACCCTGTACATTATATTCCTGAATATTCACCAGAACGAACAACAAAATGATACAAATTTATAACAGCTCTTTTCTTGAGAATCATTTAGCATATGCCTGAATTTCTCCTGAACGGCTTAATCAGTGCATATTTACCATGCACGCTTGAGAAAATTTAAAATTCCCGCTGCTACGGTAATTCAAATTTCCCGCCGATTCATTCCTGTACTACCAAACATGTCGGCCGATTTATGTTACCATAAGTTAGTTTAGAGTTTTTATTTCTGGTATATTAATGTTCTGTGGTTGCGTAATAGCTCCTGACCTCAGTGCTTTTTTACATTTTATTAAAAAATGTATAATGCTCGCAACTTCAAACTTCGGCATATTGATGTCCGGAATGAATTAATTTGAACCTAGTAGTCGAGTTCAAGATCACTGAATTCTAGAGTAAATATAAAATGTGTTTTACAATATTTCTGAGACGTCTGGGTTTGTTTATTTTTCTTTCTGAAAATTCCCAACTTGAGTTATTCCAGTGTTAGATAGCACATTGTTATCTTTTAATACAAAACAAACAAAATAACAAAGAATAATACGAATACCCTAATCTCTCAGATTGTATAAACTTTTATGACGTCAAAAATTATGTATATGAAAAATCCCTTCGTATTTTATATTTCTTCGAATTCAATCATAAATTGAAATTATCAGTTACAAATAGGAATAAAAATAGATGATTTTTTTATGCTCTCATTACAAGATATATTGAATTGATTGATTCTGCATAGAATAGTTTCTATCAGCAGCATCATCAGGCCTAGGTACACAAAAAAATTCTTCGCAATGGATACAGTTTTCTGACAAACAATATGTAGTCCGGTCAAGTTAGACCAAATAACAGAGGTGAGGTTATCAAAATTCGCATAGAGCTAAAAATTGGTAGAGATGGTCAGGATACCATTAGAAAGAAAGGGTGAAAAGTTCCCAAAATCCCATTGTTGCTAAAAAAGTTATTCAAGGTCAGAGGTCGCGAAAATGGGTTTTTCGCTTTTTTCAGCCAAACGGTGAGTTTTATCATAAAAATAGCTCAGACATAAATTGTAGATCGTGCAATTATCTACAAAAATTATCTCTATACTTTTTTTCGTGAGAGTCGCCGTTTCCGAGATATGAGCGAAGAAAGTTGTATGACTTGAAAACAAACTTACAGAAATGAGGTAGGAGTGTTCTTTCATTCGTATTGGCATTAATTGAATAATTCTACAACTAATTTGAAACCTACTCATTAATATTTCGAATTTTTTGTACAGCGTGTCTGGTAAGGAATAGGACAACGTTAAGGTGGTGATAGGGGATGTCTCAAGGAGTGAGAAAATGCCATTTGAAATCATCAGAGGTTCATGGATCTTGATATAAGTTTTAGAAAAAATAACGAAATTTCAAAGACAATAATTCAGAAAATATTAGAGCAAATCCGAAGATTTTTCGTATGAACAATGATAGGGTGAGTACAAATCTGTTTGAACGAAAAATTCGAAATAAAATCAGATCCGGACTCAGGAATTTTAGTTTTTCTGAAATTAGGAAAAACAACACGCTGTATGCGGTTTGCAACTTTAGCATCAACAAAATCCTTTCGCTGTCGTGCAAAGACAATCACAGAGACGTTTCAGTGTTAATGTGTTGTGCACAGTTTTTGATAATCATTTAATAGGTCTTCAGTTTTTCGAAGAAATACTAACCGGAGAAATTTATTGAGATTTACTCATGAATGTTTTTTCTAATCTATAAGGGAATATTAATCAAAGAGGAGTAATCTTCCAGCACGATTGAGCACTCCCACATTTCTCAATTACAGTGAGAAATCATTTGAACGAGGTCTATCCAGATAGATGGATAAGTCGTGGTGGTCCAAGAGCACGGCCACCTCGGTCTCCGGATATGACACCGTAATGGTGTAAGGGCAATAAATGCGAGGGAACAATTAATTCAGCGAATAATAGACGCATGTGACGAAATTCAAGACAAGAATGAAAGAGCGGATAAATGTGTAGAAAATAGAGGTATTCATTTATAACAATATTTGAAAAATTAATCGAGAATGTTGTTCCTACTGAATCAATCAATTAGTACTTCAGAAATACTTCCTAAAACTTCCCAAATGTTTACTGTCGCTTTATTGATAATTTTTATAGAATTCTTTATTAGTTGATTGTAATTTTTTTTCTTGAATCTCATGTTTCTGAAATGTCTAGAAAAAATTGGAAAGAAGCGAAAATAGAAAGATCGACATTCGAAGGGTCAAAGAAACCAGGAAAGAATTTTGTCATTTGAGATGACAATTGAATTTGAAATCATTTTTCCTGCTCTCTTAGAATTTTAAGTCAAAAATATTTAAAACCGCATACAGCGTGTCTTTTTTTTTCTAAATTCAGAAAAACTAAAATTCCCGACTCCGGATCTGGTTTTATTTCGAATTTTTCATTCAAACAGATTTGTACTCACCCTATCATTGTTTATACGAAAAATCATCGGATTTGCTTTAATATTTTCTGAATTATTGTCATTTGAAATTTCGTTATTTTTTCTAAAACTTATATCAAGATCCATGAACCTCTGATGATTTCAAATGGCATTTTCTCACTCCTTGAGACATCCCCTATCACCACCTAAACGTTGTCCCATTCCTTACCAGACACCCTCTATTTTTGTTGTGACGCTCGATTAGATTAAATTGATTCTATGATATCGACATATTTTTTGGAGCAACATCTGGATGGTTTTCCTGTAGCTAATGAAATTATTTGATGATTGTATTATACTGAATCATCTTTTGACTTTTTTTCTTCCTTTCAATACAGATTATTGCCGCAATTTTATTGTTGAAAAAATACTTTTTTCCTTTTAGTGATATTTTTCAAAATTCATCCTGTGACATAAATTAAAAAATTATCGGTGAGTGCTGTAGGATCTTCCAGTTACAATGAAACTTCTTCATCACTAACCGATCATTGACGTTGTTGAAATTTTAGGTCTGATTTCTTTGAGTTTTTGAGTCATTTTGATTGTCAGAAAAATGTCAGAGAAATGTAACAGTTCAACAAAATTGTAGTAGGAGAATTACTAATCATTTTTACTGTCTATGAGCCAAAAATTATTTATTAGAAAGTAAACATTGCTAAAAACCAAATATCAGTAGCTATTTCATATAAGAGTTCAATCAGCATATTATCAAAATACAATTAAATTAAGAAGAAGAAATTGAAAAAAATCGATTTTGATTCAAGTTATTAATTATGTATTAGAATCTGTGGAAGAAAGAGCATGATGCTTAAGTTTAAGAACCTAAGGTAGAAATCATCATTACCCCAACGAAATTCAAGTGAAGGAAAGAATAAAATGGGTATTGCTTATATATTTCAATGTCCCTATTGAAAACAAATTACCTAAATATCTTTTGCTTGACATTTGCAAATAACTTCCATTGTAGGAATGATTTTCGAGTACCTTCCAGTATTTTTCAGGTCCAGTCCATAATTATCTCACGCATCTTGGACAAAAGCAACTCATCTCCTTTCTAGTTTCATTCCTCTGCCTCTTTTCTTAGTAAACTACCGACATATTCTTATGAATGGGCATTCTTTTCTTTGTCGGAAGACCAGGTCAGAATAACTCGGACGCTAAGGAATTTAAAGCTTTCGCAATATAATACCCATTTTGGAAAACTTCCTGGCATTTGATTAAATGCCGTGTATAATAAACTTCTCGGATTTCCATCGCATCTTTGAATAGAATCAAGTGGCTAAAATAGACGTGTTTCATATGGAATGTTGACACATGACACCTTTCGAAGCAATAAAAGAAATGCAATCTCTCTGTTTAGCATTTGCAGTTTTTACATCTATCCTATTTTTTTATTCATTTATAATTTTTTTTCACTCAAAATTTAAAAAAATCAGTGACAGTGGGTATACAGGGTGTCTCATATAAAAGTGTCCACTTCAATAGTTCGACAAAAGATCGGAATTAATGAATACACTCAAACGAATTTTGATAGCAGTGGAATGTGATCTGGGACTGGGATTTTGTTTCTATTAGCAACCCCTTGAACAGGGTTGCAACCCTATCAGCAATTTGAATAAGGAAAGTGGGTGGTTTTGTGGCACAAATGTATGTATGGATTGAAATCTGTCTGAATCAGTTCATTAAGTGAATAGTCACAAAGTTTCATGGAGGTTTTCATGGAATTATGGTACCAATAAAACAGAGCTACAAAATGATACAATTGATTGTATAAATTCGATTGAAAGAAAAAATCTTTTCAAGAAAGAGTGTTAGTAAAAATTTACCGCAATTATTCAAAGTGGTCGGAATTAGAATGCATGCAGCGATACAAGCATGTTTTCGAAATGATTTGGTACATGTAACATTTCTGTAGTAATGTTACGACCATTCATGCTCTAGGGTCATTCAAATTTGAAACTACGGTTTTATAGACATATTTGTTTCGAAAACATCATAATGCAGCATTTAACTAAGGAAAGTTGCTGCACATTCGTTTTATTTTATAGAATAACGAATAACAGGTTTTATTTGATGGCGTTCACTGATAAAAAAAGACATTTTTCACATATCTGAATTTTCAACATAACTATGAATCGAGTCTAACCCGATAAGAATGTAGATAAATCGAGTTACCCAATCTTTCTCGCAATACAATACCAAAATTCACTCGCTTGTCACTATTTATACATCTTCCGGTTGCTATCTAAAGCATGTAATACACGGTCTAGTTTGCAGGAGATTGAAATTATCAAGAGAATCCTTCGGATTCCGGATATAACTAAATAGTTTTGTTAGAAATTAATTTGAAACGCTTTCAATTACGGAGATTCGATTAGTTTCTAGGCTTTTTTAATTAGAAAAACTACCCAATTAATAAAGTCTCTCAGTACAGATTGCTATTATTAGAGATTTAATAGTGGGTGCTGAGAATTAAAGAATAAAATAATCTGTTCTATTTTCGGCCCAAGTTGAAACTAACTTCGATGAAATTATGGAAAAATATAATATATATAAATATAATTCTAACTCAACTTCTTGCGACTGATGTTATATTTGAAAAAACAATAAAGAAAATAGTTTCAGCCCAATTTTTTAGTTCAAACCGGCATCTTATTAACATAATGAAATATTTTATTGAAAAATTTTTTTAAATGCTTTCATGCTTGTTCTAAAAAAACTCCTATACTTTTTCGTGTTTTCTCTACGAAAATAAAATTTAAAAAAATAAAAATTTTCAATAATCTCCATAGATGTATTGTTTATTATTGAAATCTGACGAATATTCCACAAGATATATTTCCAAAAAGATATTTCGAATTTTTTGAAAATTTTCTAGTCAGCAGACTCGTTTCTTTCAATGTTTTTCAAACGAATAAACTTTTAAATTTAAACTTTCAAATCGATATTCTAGATATCATTCAGATTCAAATATGCACATTTTTTCAACCCGAGAAATATGTAATGTGATATAAAGTATTGAAAGAAAACTATGTTTTTTTAATTTTCTATGGCGAAGATTTCCACAAGCCAATTCCATTCACCTCATTTAAATCTTTCAATTTACAAATTGATTGGATAGATATTCAGGGAGTTGATGAGGAAATCAAACTTCAGATACTCGTAGCTGCTTAACTATTCGAGGGATTCGGACAAATAAGGAACCTGACTGAAATATTTGATCAATTAAATTTGCATTATGAAATCTCTGAATAATCTTTCGGAAGATCGAAAGTACACGGCTGGATGCCGGATATACTAATGTTTGACCCTGGATTCTTTATCAGGAAGTCGAACGCAATGTACTGAGGCCATTTTCGACCCAGTAATCGAGGTTTGAGATATATTTTTTCAAACGATAGCTGTTCTACTATTTTAAAGGACTAGAACTGAAATAATCGCGCGAAAATCCATTGTAGTGATAATCCATTTCTCGTACAGTAAGGGAAAGATTATGAGAGTATTTTTCATTGTTTATCGTCAGTATTAAAGTTATATATACTCTTTGAGCAGTGACAATGGGAACAATAGTCAAAATTCAATAGTTGATTCTCTAATCTCTTGACCTCACACTCAGGCACCTATTTACGACACACTCTGTGTAAACCTATGTTTAACTATGATGCAGCCCTAAAACTTCCTACTGAAAATCTTTGAAATTGGGTAAATTCACAATAGTGAATAAATGGAGAATTCGATGGTTCATGATCAAGTGAGCTTGGCGGGAAAATTATAGTTAAACTAATTCTTCAACAAAATTCTTAATTCACAAAAAACATTTTCAGACCTCAGAAACGCAGTTAGAATTTGAAATTTTACGTTTCAATTTAACGAAATTATTCACTCATTTCCAGAAATTCCTCAGTGTTATCAGCGATATTTGTATTCCACCAAATAGGTTATTTCGATAGGAGTCCGGTAATTTCACTAAAACCCTTAGAAAATAGAAAATTGAGTAGTCTGTTTTATATTTATTGCAAAGGAGTTGAGAAATACCGTTCAAATTGATTAGAACCTACTTATAAATGAATTCAAAATATGATTTCTGTTGAAACTGAACATATAAATGTATAAATAAATTATTTTTGCATGCGAACTTGTGTGGCACCCTTTAACCAGATTTTTTTCGTAAGACATCCAGAACACTAGCTCATTGGTCCCATATCATTACGAAATATATTGCAATGCTGATTAAAAAACGCTGTAATATTCTACATGTTGCTACGGTTGAGAGAACTGTGAAAATTCATTTTTTTCACGCGTGGCCTACACAACATTTAGTCTCAAATATCTGAAACAAGATTCGATTTATCACATTGAGATATAAAATTCCATTAAAGTTTTCAATTGGTTTATTAAAGGTTGTAACACAATTCCAACCAATTTCGTATATATATCTTTTCTACAGAGAGCTACGCTTATTTGAACGTAATGCCAGTTATTCCAATCTATTTGGAAAGGAAACAGATTCTGATATAATTAAAATCGAAATTGGTCGGTTCAGGGTTCTGATCGAATGACAGCAATCTCGTTCAAATGAATTCGATCATTTCTTATCAGCGTGAATCTTGTTAGAGAAATTTCACAGTTATTTACTGAGCCATTAAATGAATCATACAAATCTATTCTATTTCCGCATGTCTTATACTTTCTTTCGATTCAAACAATATTCATATCGCGTTCAAGAAGCTTGCATTACGGATGTTCGAGTCAAACCAGTTTTGTAATTTTCCATGAGGCGTTCTAGTTGATTTGTCGAAAAAATGGTACATATTCAATAAATATACATTGAGTTGAATATCTCAGTGCCATGAACTAGTCCAGGTTATACCGGCGTGCTTGCGGATATAAATATTATTAATATAAATTGATATTTGAGTAAATAATGAATGAAAATTTAAATTACTTACGGTGGAATTTTTGGTTTAAGATGAGCCAGTTTGCACTAATATTTCCAATTAAACAGGTGACAGTAAACAGTCAATAGGTCGTGATTGTGTTAAAACTGAGTTGATACTGCACGTACTTCCACTGAAATAACTTAAGGTAAATGCTCCGTACAGTTTATAATGCTACCGACGTAAAGACACTTCTGAAAGTACCTGAACTTGCAGTTTCAAATACGAAAATAATCTATCTCTTTCTAAATTACGGTCCTAGCAAATCATCTTTCGTCAATTAGTCACAGCACACTGTCTTCTCCCTCCCACTTGCACTTGCTGAGTTTGACATGCGTTCTACGCCTGTAACTGCATGAGACTTAACAGGGTAAATCACAGCCCTTAAGCGTGCTCAAACACAATAATCTCTAATTCTGAGAAAGTCGGGTTTCGAGATATCGCACATATATTTTATTCTGACAATTCTGGGAAAGAAGCCAAACCATTCCAGAACCACGTGGTCAGACATCATGTTCCAGTAGTTTTAAGCCATGTGTTGAGATGTTCGTCAAAATGATTTTAAATACCGTGTGTTTGAAATTCTATATTTCTATATTACGACTGATGACTAGACACCTCAAAATAAGTCGAAATCTTTATGGTAATGAATTTTGAAATAAAAAAATAGCGCAACCATAAAAAAATCAAAGGAGGAGTAAAACATGTGGTTTCAATATCGAAATTTGGTATAACAATAACGATCTTGCTTCTATTCGACTTTTTTAATTTCTTCTCCTTTGTTTTCGATTAAATTTGTTTTCCTTGAATTAAAAATTTTTTATCCAAATTTGAATGAACATGTATTTTGTCTAATTTTCATGTCATTGCGTACAAAACACGAGTGGATTCGGTTTTTCAAACCTTGTTAATGTGATGAGCACAGACTGAAATTGTTTGGAAAGTTCCACACAATAAATTGATCCTTGAAATTTATTCAAAATAAAAACTTGATATACTTTTATACCCCAGGCATTCCAACTAATGAATATTTACCCAGTTCGTCAATTCGCAAAAATAATAACAGGCAGAAAAACGAAAGTTATTGCAAGTAATAATAATTTCTTTATTAGCCTGGTGAACAAACTGAAAATAAAAGAAAAATCCATCAACTTCATTTCAGGATCACGAAAAATATATATATATAAACAAATATATTCATTTATATAATTTATTTTGAGTTGAATTCGATATCACTTTTTTGAACTTGATGTCAGAACAAAATTTTCAGGGCCATACAATCTGGAAAAATATTATATAATTCAAAATCAAAACTAAAACTAGTCAAAAATTTAGGTGTTAACTAAATCAGTTGTGACGTTTGCAATGCTGCATATATGAGCCGATCTGGCAGATCCTTTGAGACCAGATTCAAAGATTCCGATAAACAGTCCACCATTTATAACGAACAATATATAAATACTAAAAAGAAACAGCACAACTTGTCTGCAAGTTCGAAACGTCAATTGAAGAAAACTCAACAATATAAATGTAGATAATAAGACAAAAAAATATTATTCGAAACAATTGAGATATCTTTGTTCAACGATAATAAAACTATCAAAAAATAAAAATTATATTTTCTAAATTCAATTTATTTATGGAATCATTACTTTCAGATCAATTTGTGAGTTATGGTGAAAATGAATAGTAAAAACCAATGATTTAGCACAAAAACACATCATTTTCTGATTTGAATATGAGGTAGACAAATAGAAACTTCACTTGAGTTCTGTAATTCAATTCACCTCAATTCAACTTCGAGATGGATGTTAAATCTAGCAATGCAATTAAGTTCTTAGATTTGACCATAGGAAGATATAGAAATATATTTGATTGCAACATCTACAGAAAAAAAAAACACGAATTCATATGCCATATATAATGATAATGATTTTTTTGTCCTGATAATGCTAAACTGGCTGTGATTAACAGAGCATTTAAAATACCCTCGTTAAATACTTATCTACAGTCGAAAATTGACATTATCAAACAAATTGCCAGTAACAATAACTTTATATTAGCCTGTTGAACAAACTGTTTGAAAATTAAATAAAATAGGAAAGCCATTAACTCCTTTACATAATCACGTAAAACCTACGAATAGATCATTAATAAAACTTATTTTGAAGAGATATCAACACGAATCCAAAATGATTCTAGAAAATTTTATTTCAAAACAAATTCAGGGCAACCCAATCAAGGAAAAATTTATAATTCAAAATCTGAGCAGAAATCTGTCAAAATTTTAGTTGTTTATAAAATCAATTATGAAGATTGGAATACTGTATATTTTGTCAGAACTAGCAAGATCTTACAGACCTGATATTAAGAACACTCGAAATCATTAAATAATCATAACAAACAACTTTACTTATTTAGGATAGAAAACCTAATTACAGAGTAATGAACAAAAGAAATGTAAATAATAACACAAAATTGAAATATCATTATCCTAATCACTTGAGGTATACAGGGTGTCCGGTAACTCAACGTCAAGCGGTTACTGGGCGATATGCTAGGTTATACCAATTCTAGCAAAAATTACAAAAAATTCTAGGTATATTTTTGTAGTCACAAATTTTCCAAACTTGCAGTGATTTTTTTCAAACGTCATCCCAAATAACCATGCTATTGATTTCAGTCACAAATCCTTTTCAGGTATAATTGTTCATTTTTATTCCATTTTTATTTTTATAATAACCATGCTATTGATTACAGTCACAAATCCATTATTAGGTACAATTGTTTTATTTTTGTTTTTTTTTCATTATTTTTCATCTTATTTATTTTTTTTTAGCTAGAACTGATATAACCTAGCTTATCGCCCAGTAACCACTCTACGTTGAGTTACAGGACAACCTGTGTATGTTAAACGATAATTAAATTGCCAAACTTATATTTTCAAAATTCAGGTTTACGTATGGAATATCCACTGAGCCCATTATTTTCAGATCAATTTATGGATTTTCTTGACAATGAATACATAAAACTCAATGATCCATCAGAGAAAACATAATATATTGGTTTCAATTTGTTGATTAAATAATAATAAGATTCAACGAAGAAGATAGTTAAATAAAAATTTTTGACTGAATTGAACTGAATAACTTGATTAAAAGGAGACAGTTTCAATTTCCAGATACTTTATTTTCACAACGACAGCTCAACATAATATGGCATCGTCAGATTGTTACATTCCTACTGACTAATGAATTGCCTACAAGTAAATTCATCAAACATAAAATCAATTCACCCCAAAGCCAAATTCACGATGAGTGTTCTATCCAACAATTCGATTAAGTTTTGAGATTTGAACACACAAAAAATTCTGAAAAGCACTGACGAGATTTGAAAAATACCGAATAAACAAGTGTAATTTTGCTCTGAATGCCGAACGTCACGGCTTAGTTCAGCTCAGTACCCACAAAAAAAAAATCTAATAAAGAAGTTTTCACTTCTAAAAAGTGTTAAACGCGCCTAAAGAAATTTCAATTCAAAGAGAGTTCACAACTATATCTCAATTCAATAGTATGCTGATCATCTATTGAATGAGTGTGAGGTCATGTCAGTGCTTTTCGTATTCAGATGATAGTTGGTGTTGAAGAATTTGTCTTAGTTCATGTGAATTCTGATCGTATATTTTACGAGAGCTAAGAGCTAATGACATTTAATACAAGTGTTATTTTCATGTTTGAATCCCACTTCATAGGAAGATAGCTAGACTCTAGTTTTTTGAGTCGTCCGTGCATTTGATTCAAAAGGTCTATTGAACCAGCTTCGAATAATAATGATATTCTGATTTTGATTATTCGTTAGTGCCCTCCCGTTTATCGAAGTAGATTTTCTTTGACATTTGTCATTACCGCCGAATAATAATGTTTTTCCATCCTCCCGGGTTCGAATCTCACTGATGATGTACTCTCGAACTGATAATGTACTCAAAAAATAAGCTACGACAATAAAATTCTGGGGTATGAGGTGTGATATCGAGTATTGAAAAAAGTTTTTTAAAATTTTTGTAACGCGTCGATTCCCTCGAAATTCCCCTTTTATTTCAACGTCATCCAAATATAATCCAAGGTACAAATTGATCGGATGCATATTCTAGGAATTATTGCGAAAATAAAATTTCAAATGCCAATAATTCTGAACTTTTCGATGGATTTGATCCAATAACGAACATGACCGAGATATTTGGACAATGAACCTATTCTGAATATATGAAAACTCTGGGTCCCTTCCTTCGGAAAGTAGGTGACCCCAATTTCAAGAGCCTTAACTCCATTTTTCGGTCGTAATTCGCGCCCTAGTATACAGGCAATCACATGTTTGGTGCAAAAATTTGAGTCTACATATTCGCTGTTGGATGTTGTCGTACCAGTGAGACAAAGGACCGGTCGCTGTAACGAAAACATCGCTGCCGATCGCCAAATCAGTCAATTCCACGGCGTTCAAGAATTGAGCATCCACTCTATGGAAAATTTTGCGTAGGGATCTTGGTTAACATCCGTGAAAGATCGAGCTGACTCAAGAATTGAAGCCATTGGACCATTTGAATCGACGTACGTTCTCCGATTGGGCTCTGGAAAAGCTGCGCCACGATTATGATTTTCATTGAAATATCATCTCATTTTTGGCTCAATGGATTTGTCAATAAGCAAAATATGCCTTGTTGGACAGGCAGCAAACCATACGTGATTCACGAGACTCCATTGCATCCCCAAAATATCACGGTTTGGTACGGTCTTCACGCCGGCGGCATCATTGGACGGTGCCACTAGCCACACAGCAAACGTAAAAATCGGTTTATTGAAGCAGACATTTGGTGAGCGTGTAATCTCAATAAATGGTCCTCTGGACTATTTTCTTTGGGACTACGTCAAGTCACTGGTCTATGCCAAAAAGCCGACAACATTGGCAACCAATCAGAGACAACATTGAACTCGAAATGGCGGCCGTTTCGGCTGAAATGTGTGACCGAGTCTTCGAAAATTTGGTCCAGAGAATTGACCGCTGCAAACGGGCTGCAACGGGTTGCAAATGGTATGTGTTTTATTTAGATTCAAAGTTGTCAAGTCCCTATTGGAAAACCCTTTATCAGCACTAAAATCTACCATTAAAAGAGCATTTTCAATACTTCAGCAAATAATAATGTAGGAAATTAGCATCATCAAACAAATTGCAACTGATAATAAGTTTCTAATTGGCCTGGTGAACAAACTGACTGATAACAAAATAAAATATAATATCCGTAAAATTTTTTACACAATCACGGAAAACCAACAAATCAATTCATCCATATAACTTAATGTGGGGAATTATCAATAAGAATTCAAAATTATTTTTCTGAACTTGATATGAGGATCAGAACTTAAGGTTTTTATGAAATCAGTTGTAAAGATTGCATAACTTGACAGAAACTAAGACCAGATTTGAATAACACTCAAAATCAGACACACAGTCCGCCGTTAATAATAAATAACTGATAATAATGAGTAGCTTTACTTATCTGCAGTTTAAAGAATCCAACTACCGAAAAATTATAAAATTAGAAGAAATAATAAATGTGAATAATAACACAAAAATAAAATATTAATTTAACCAATTGAGATATCTCTCTGTTTAACGATAATTGAGCTACTTTAAAGTTTTAGCATTTACTATGTGTAAATTAATCGTTTCCACCAATTACACCAATTACTTTCATTATCAGTATCAGGTAATTAAACTATCAAAGAGTCAAAATTATATTTTTCAACTCCGAGTTTGCCGATGGGCTCTGAGCCCATTATTTATGAATTATCTTGAAAATGATTCATCGAAAAAACAGATAATTTTTCGGTTGCAATTTGTTGATGTTATAACAGATAATTCGACTGAAATAAATGATTAAAATCAAATAATATCAATCAAATTTTAATAATGAGGAAATCAAATAACCTAATTCATGACGGGAATCCAAAACTATTAGGAATAAAATAAGATGAAAAAAAATATTTCAGCTTCAACCTTTTATGTTGTCGTAGAGTTTTGGTTTGTTTGTTTGTTATAATATACATACATACACCAATTTTATATAGAACAAAGGTAATAAACGTATTCCGGAAATAATTTCAATCATTTACGTTGTCATCCGAAAACATTTTCCTTTGGTTCCTTACACTTAGGGCCGGTTGTTCAATCAGAGATGATCTCTGGATCTAGGTTGATTCGTAGTCCATTGAAAAGTTACATTTTAGGTTGCGTTTTTTAGAGAACGCAATTTTATTTTTTTGATGTGTAGGGGGGGTCAGTGTGAAGCTAAAACCAAGTTTGTGGGGTCGCCACCCTTGTCCCACGGCCGCCATCTTGAAAATAGGGGTTGAAATGGTATTTACGATATATCTCTTAAACTATTTATTTTATAAAAAAAATTTATTAACATTTTTTGTTGCAAATTAAATTCTCTACAACTTTGCTCCAGTAACTTTTTGTCGTAGAACTATAAATAAAAAGTTATAAGCGAAAATCTCCGGAAATTTGAGAAAAAAATTATATTTTCGATGTAACTTTTTTTATCATTTTACGAAAAAATGATGTCTGACCATTTTTGTACATCGTTTTTTGAGGAACAACTTTTATTCGCATCATTTTTTCATTAAGTCAATAGCTAAGGTTTTACAGCGCTCCGAAGTGAGTACTATTTTTCAGTACTCTTAACTATACCTATATTATACGTGTGTACCTATAACATGTCATCAGTTATTGTTTTTTTTTTTTTTTTTACTTTATTATTATAACTTTTTTAATTAAACATTTTGCAATATTATTAATAACTAATTATTGACTCTTTTATGTACGGAGATGTCATTGCAAATAACTTGCTGTTTCTTCATGCTTTTTCCGGATGTGACACAACATCAGCTCCTTACAATATCGGTAAAATGAAATTTGTGAAAACCCTAGAGAAACATTTAGAGTTTGCAAGTGGAACGGCTTTGTTTCTCAACAAGAGAGTTGACCCTGCTTTGCTCACTGTAATTGGTGAACGTTTTTATCTCTTTATACGGTGGTAATAAAGATGATAATTCTCTTGACAGCCTAAGATACGAACAATTCGCCAAGGCAGTGACAAAAATACATTTAACTTATCCTCACTTCCTCCAACACAAGACACAGCTCGATTTCATACTTTCCGAGTCTACCATCAGGTCCAGTCGTGGCTTGGTAATTATAATGATCCTGAAGACTGGGGCTGGAAAAATGTGGAAAATTATTGATGCCAGTGCAGAACTCTAAACCTCCAGCACCCCTGAGCTTCTAAAATTGATCTTTTGCAAATGCAAAGGAAACTGTGGAGCGATGTGTGGATGCCGAAGAGCAGGAATGAAATGTTCTGCAGTGTGCTTCCATTGTTCTGGAGAGACTTGCAGCAACGTAATGGAACTCTCAGATTTAATAAATGAAAATGACTTTGATGATGAACCGCCAACAATAACACCCCTTCCTTCTCCAGTTCTCCCACTGGTATTTAATTCAGAAAGCCGATCAGATGCTGAGCCGCAGCCTGGTCCATCGAAACGACTCAGGACGGAGTAGTTCTAATTTAGAAAATCACCGTGGATTATGCCTATTGGGGATACCACGTAAAAAAAAAAAACGCGCCTCTAGACTCTACCTCGTGGGTGGTGGGGAAAGAGTCAATAATTAATTATTAATAATATCGCAAAATTTGTAATTAAAAAGTTATAATAATAAATTAAAAAAAAAAAAACAATAACTGATGACATGTTATTGGTACACACGTATAATATAGGTATAGTTAAGAGTACTGAAAAATAGTACTCACTTCGGAGCGCTGTAAAACCTTAGCTATTGACTTAATGAAAAAATGATGAAAAAAAGTTGTTCCTCAAAAAACGATGTACAAAAATGGTCAGACATCATTTTTTCGTAAAAATGAAAAAAAGTTACATCGAAAAATATAAATTTTTTTCTCAAATTTCGGAGATTTTCGCTTATAACTTTTTATTTATAGTTCTACGACAAAAAGTTACTGGAGCAAAGTTGTAGAGAATTTAATTTGCAGCAAAAATGTTAATAAATTTTTTTATAAAATAAACAGTGTAAGAGATATATCGTAAAAACCATTTCAACCCCTATTTTCATGGCGGTGTGGGACAAGGGTGGCGACCCCACAAACTTGGTTTTAGCTTTACACGGACCCCCTCTACACATCAAAAATAGAATTGCGTCCTCTAAAAAACGCAAGGTAAAGCTAAAAAATGTAACATTTCAATGGACTACGTGGTTTTGGTCGGTTGTTCAATAAAGAATTAAGAAGGGGGTAGCTCCACCGCATAAGGAGATAATTCTCGGATTAAAACCTAACTGTTGACCTAAACATCAAATGTTGTTTGTTCGTAACAAAAGTTTTGGCTGAGAACAACTATACGTGAAACGTAATACCACAATTTTTTACATGAATGTTTATACAGGGTGAGTCTTTGACCACTGCGTTAATTTCAAACATAGGTTCGTGAGATCAAAATAAGCACTTTTTTCCCATACCGTTTTTCCATATTCAGCTGCTTTAAAAAAGTTATAAGCATTTCAAGTTTTTACATTGGGCAAATACCCCTCTGTAGTCAAGTTTATTTTGAATGAAAATTACCTTTCACAGCATCAACTATTGAATCTGAATTGTTTAAAACATTATTTTCCCTTCAAGGAATGATTCACTCACTCATGATTCATCAGATGATTATATCGATTTGATTTCCTTCAACTTCAAATATATCAAGAATTGTGCAATTTAGGAAAAAAAATGAGGAATTTTTTATATGCAAAAAAGACTAATGATTCTAGGAAGATCAAGATACAGACCCTTAGTTCAAGTGATATTTGTTTTCATGCAATTAAACCAATCTGTACAGTAATAGTGAGAAACCTAGAAGAAATTGAATAAATCTATTGATGCCAAAATATGTATTACTGTTATCAAAAACCTCTTACAATAGATCATTTCAATTTATATTGTCGTTTGAATATTACAGATGGAAATGCAATTTTTTATGAAATTTCAACACCCTACATCTTTTGAACGGGGCCAATTTGGAAAAATGTTATAGGAAGAATTTTTTGACGTCAAGAGTCTATGGGTAAAATAAACGCAGTGATCAAAGACTCACCCTGTACAGTAGAAAAATATTAATTTTCCTCCAATGTAGAATTTTTATGAATCCGAGTTGTACAATAAATAAGTCTAATTGTCTTCCATACAACTTATTTCAGCAGTGACAATTCCTACTACATAGCAATTTTTATGAATATGTTCAGTATTTTTTTAATGGTGATAATTGGAAAAAAAAATTAATGGTGTTTTATTATTATTCTTCAACTGTCTTCTTTAGTTTATATTTATACAATGGCTCAAATAATTATAAACTCGTGACCTAGAGTTCAAATAAAAAGAAAAAGAAATAGATGTACATTTTTTGTAACTTGGAATGAATACAAATATGTTAAATTATGATAAGAATATTTTAATTATTCTTATCTGTTTCACGTTGCCTCAATCAATTCTTAATCTTCAATTTCTGATTTCACATTTAAATCGTACCCATATGTCAACGCATACAGAAGATACTCTTAATTATCCAAAGGAAGGGACTGAATTTGTTGCAAAACCTACCTATGGATTAGGTAATCCGATGAAACAACGATCAACTTTTTAATCCAGAGTTAACACAGGACTGGGATTAATTTTCAATTGAATAACCGGCCCTTAGTAGTACGGTTGGTCTTTGATTTAATCGAACATATACAGTCCGAATTTCATTTCTCCTACTTGTTGAGACATCTGACGAAAAGTTCTCTTGCAGTTCAGAGTTAAGAAGACACGCTTTTTATACAACAATTTCCAAATGTTCATGCTCACCGGTAATATTACTGTAATTTTCAAGTTGTTCAGACGAAGCATATGTGTTATATTTTGTTCAATTTACACGATATTTTTGTGAATTATTATGTATTACGAGGTTTTATATTTCGGGATTAGGGAACGACATCATCTCAGAAATTAGTTTATGCTGACGACATTGCTATTGCTTACCAACATTCGGATTTCCATACTCTGGAAAACATACTGTCATCTGATTTGGAAATTTTGAAGAATTATTTTATTGAGTGGCGATTATGTCCAAATCCCAACAAAACAGAAGTATCTTGTTTCCATCTGAATAATCATGAAAAATATAGGAAATTAGCTGTAACTTTCAATGATTCTCCTATCGAACATAATTTCTATCCAAAATACTTAGGAGTAAAATTAGATTCATCTCTCAATTAGAGCTCATTTAAATGTTCTGAGCCTAAAACTGAAAACTAGGAATAATATTGTTCAGAAATAAGCTGGATCATCTTGGGGTGCTGATGCTTCCACTCTTCGCACAGCATCTCTAGCCCTAGTCTTTTCTGCAGCTGTGTATTATTGCTCTGTTTGGTTTAATAGTGCACATAAAAAAATTGATGCACAAATGAATAATTACTGGCACCATAAGATCTACACCGGTTCATTGGTTACCAATTTTGTCTAACATTGTCCGTCCCCATATTCGCAGACAGATTGCAGCTCTGATTTCTTAGAACAAATATCATTCTTTTCCCATCTTATTCCTAATTATTTCATATGTTCCACAAAATAGAATTCCCAGATTGAAGTCACGTAAACCATTATGGCATAATATATACATAATTATGAAAATAAGTGATAAGGAATTATGGAAGACTGAGTGGAACTCTTACGAAATGTTCAATAAGTATCTCGTTTCTGATCCTTCTGAAAAAATTGCTGGTTTTGATCTTCCAAGAAAAATTTGGACATTTCTTAATCGTTTGAGAACAGGTCATGGTCGTTCCAATAGCATGCTATTCAGATGGAACTCAGTTCCTAGCGTAAGTTGTGAATGTGGAGAAGCAGAAGAAACAATACCTCATCTCATCAATAGTTGTCCCATATATACATTTCAAAATGGTTTTAGGGCTATTCATGATGTTTCCGATGCTTTCTTGGAATGGGTTATAAATTTAAAACGAATATGATACGTATTTTTATTATTCAGTTTTTTTTCTGCTTTTGTCTTTTTATTTCCAGATTCGATGTGGGCAACTTGAAGAAGTCTCTGTCACTATCAATAGAAGGCCATTCTTGAAGAAAGAAGTCCCTAAAATATATCAGCTTATTTTTGTACATTCACACTTAGGCGGGGAGCCAGGGTTTTTTTATTGGGGTTTTTTTCCCTAGGCTTTTATGTGATACGCCGAATTGTATGACACCCCGTCACTAACCCCTGATCTATATGCTTTATTGTTTGTTAACGAAATATTGTAAGCCAAAAGTTCAAAAGAATATATATATACAGGGTGTCTCAAGTTCGAGTGCCTATTAGACGTTTCTGGAGAACTAGACTTATTTGAAATCTGAAAATTGGGATTATGATATTGTTCGAAGTTCTCTACAGACCTAAAATATTTTCGAACCTCAAAAACTTCCGGTTATACAGGGAGTGAGAATAAATTCGTCGAAAAAATTTTTTTTCAATTTTTCCATTCCTGGTATGATCGAGTATTCAATAGTGAATACATTTCTGTTAAAACCATTGTATTATATCGAATAGTTTTCAAAATATCTAGAAAAAACTGGAAAAAAAGTCAAATATGTTCAGTCAGTAATATGTTCATTATTCTTATTTTAAATATCTTGAGCGTAAACCGTTTTTACAACATCGAAGAGGAAGGATGTGAAAAGTTCATGCATCTTTTGGATTTCAAAAATATCATCACAAGGTGTTTCAAATTTTGTGTTGAAAATTGTGATCTTAAATTGGCCATAACTTCTGTTTTTCAAAAGAGAACCCTATTTTTTTATAATTGTGTTGGATTCTGAGGTCAAAAATAATGATAGTTTTCTCACATGATTATGCTCCTAAATTCAATAATTTCTGAGTTATTTGAGATTTTCTGGATTTATGTAGTGCGTTACCTCTTACGCTAGAAGGTTTGGATTTTGATCAACTAAATTTAAAATCATATTTTCTTTATTAATGGTTCTTGTTGTTCTTGGACTACCAGAATTTATTTTTTTAGGTCTCACACTCCCAGTTTCTCGACAACATCGTTCAATTGCTCTAAATGTATTTTTAGTTGGAAAGTTTCTTCTAAGAAATTTTTCTGCATAACGCGTAACAGCTGCACTAGCGTTTCCTAAACATTCTCTTAAGGTTAATAACATGTCAGTGTATTCAAAATTTGAGTACATTTTGAATAACAATATCTTATTCAACAAATAGGAATGTAATTATTGTTGACTCAACGTCAAAACTATTAAATGAAAGACAGTTTTCCATGGCAGCTGAAATTTCAGAGAAAATGCTATTGCCGTGTAGAATTCATCGGTTATCACTTCATAATTTTTAAATCAAAATACTCCGAAAACGGTACACAGTATCGAGTTTTACCAAGAGTACCTTTTTTGTGTGAAATTGAATGATGTTTCTGCAAAATTTTAAAAAATGTGTATAATTTTTTTTCTCCGTATCTTGAATACGGATAGCGTTACGAAAAATTTTACTGAGCAAACACCAATTATTTTTCAGTTTTTTACCTATCCAAGAGAGGGGGGTCACCTTTTTTTTTAAACACCCTGTATATGGTTTACGTGGGTTCACGAGTACTTACTCGTAACAGTTTTAGCAGCGCAAGCCGAAAAAGCAAGCAGATTACCGATTTTTTTTTATGTGAAAGTCAAACGCTAATCCGTTTAGTAATTTTTGTGCTCATAGCGTAGAGAAATACATGGCCGACAACTTCAATTCATATTCTTTATCAGGCCCGCCGCTAGGGTTGAACGCCCGTGTGCAATTCCCATTTTGCCGCCCCCTGTTTAACTATGTCTACCTTACACGATCTAGGTAAAAAAACTAGGTTAAGGATGTGAAAAAATAAGAAATACTTTACAACGAAAAACTATTTATTTACTTAATTTACAGTAATTGTACCTTTCTTGCCTTAATGTTGGCGAAATCTGTTATCAATTTTTTGTGTCTAAGCTATCTAATATCTCATGTTCAATTGAAACTATGGCTAAATTACTTAGTCTTTGCTGGTGCATTGTTGATCTCAAATAGTTTTTATAATTTTTAACTTTGAAAAGGACCTTTCACCAGATGCAACTGAAACCGGCAGCGTAAGTAATATTCTTAGTGCTATTGCTATATTCGGAAATGTTGACATTAAATCATTTGCAAAAATATATTGCAATAAGGTTTGTGGATCATTGGACTGGTGTTCAGTAAAATGCAACTTTAAAGCATTGATTTCATTAAACAAATCTATACCATCAATATCTGTGTCACTATTGGAACTGTCTTTTAGCTTCAAATTCAAATCTTTGCAATGTTTCATTAAATCATCTTTGGAGTAACTAAATAAGTTATTATTGGTGAAAAAGCCAAATACGTCGGTAAAAGTTTCCAACTCCTCGAATCTATCCTTTAAAAAAGTCAACGTTTGATCTAGGATTCTAAAAAATACCTCTACTTTGTATTTGGTTTTGGGGTCAAGTAAAACTTCGTCACTCTGTTCATATTGAAATTGAGTTGGTTTCCTTCGTGGACGAACTGTGTCTATAGGCGGAAAATCTGTTTCAACATTAAGGTCCCGAGCCACATTGGTAGCTTCTTCTAACACCCTTTCGAAGTGCTCATCCGTGCGATATTCGGTGAATTGATCAATCAATTTGTTTAACAAATTTATGCAGATTTGAGTATTTATTGTGGGTTTTGCATCATTTTGCTGAGAGCATTAATTTCATTTAAAATATCGAACCAAATTACAACCGAACAAATAAATCTATAATTTTGAATGTTTAAAGCAAGCGAATGAGCTTTATGAGATGTTGTACAATCCCATTCCGACGAATTGTTATCTGATATTTCTAGCAAAGCGTCAAATATTTTTTCGAGATGATACCGTAAAGGTTTGACTGCATCGATTCTGCTAGACCATCGCGTGGCACTTAATGCTTTTAATTTTAAATCTGGTAAATATTTGCAAATTATCGACCACCTTTTTGTAGATGACGAAAGAAAACGTAAATTTCTTGAATTATATTAAAAAAATTTACGGTGTCGTGCGTAATATTTGCCGCATCGTTAACGACCAAATTGAGACTATGCGCCGAACATGGAACGTAAAATGCGCGATTATTAATTTCCAATATTTTTTTGCAATCCGTTGTGTTTTCCACGCATATTAGAACCATTGTCATAACCTTGACCACGTAAGTTCTTAATATCCAGGTCTAATTGCGAAAATAAATCTAAAACGAAATTTAATAGTCCTTCACCTGTGGAGCTGGTGATCGGACAGAAACCAATAAAACTTTCGCATGTCGTAACATTTTTAGTTTCACTGTTTAAAATGACATACCTGAGTATAACTGTAATTAGTTCTGTGTGACTTACATCTGGTGTGCAATCTAATATAATGGAGAAATATTTTGATTCTCTGACTTTGTTCAAGATATAATTTTTATGGTCGTGCCGAGTAAATCAATGATTTCATTCTGAATTTGATCTCCTAAATAGTGAGTCATGCGAGTTGAATCCAATTTCGAGGCTTGAATTCTGTGAATATGTTCTCGCATAACTGAATCAAAGGTTGCTATCATTTCTATTGCTTTGAGAAAATTACCGTTATCATGCTCATATAATGTTTTTGACGAGCCCCTAAACGCTAGACATTGAGGGGATAAAAATTTTATAACAGCTATGATCCTTTCCAATACATCACACCATTGTTTTTTTCAGATTCCAATAGTCTCAGTTGCATTTGATTTACAGTAGTTTTGTTTTTTAACATATTATTTAGTTGTACCCAACATTTTAAATTTTCACTGTTAGAAACGCTTGTTTCGTGTCGTTTTAAGGTGGATGACAAATGTTGCCAGTCGGAAAAACCGCTTGGAGCCGACAAACTACTTACAGTGTTACTGAATATTTTACAACAGAAACAATAGACTGAATCTTTTGACGTAGAGTAAACAAGCCATTCTCTGTTAATTTTTTCTCCATTGGGAAGATTTCTAGAATAATAACTGTTTGCAAATTTTCTTCCGTCATCATTAGCAGGAAAATTGTAGTTAAACAGCTGTACGGGACCACGACTTACCAAAATATTAACAAGATTATTAGTCATACTGGCAGGCCATAAACCGGGATCATCACCACAATCTAAACAGCTACTTATTGACGACGATAAATTGCTTACAGGTTCTTGAGCAGTACTTTCTCTTGTTTTAGTTTTACTGAAGTCTGCCTCTAAAGGACTAATATTTCTCTCTTCAGATACCTCCATAACTTCTAAATTTAAGGCTGCGCTTGTTGAAGCTACGCCAACATTTTCTTGACATTCCATTTCCCTATTTTCTGGTTTGCTTAAAAATTTCTCTAGAGAGCCCTCTAATTTTTTTCTGTGCATCTTTTTCTCGTTTTTGCTGTCGAAATTGCGCTCCTGAAAGCTTTTTCCTTTTTGCGGTTCCTGGAATGTATCGGAAGATTACTTAACTTTATTTCCCATACCCCATAGTAAAACTTTCATATAATTGCAATAATCGACCCACAGGCTTATATACGGAGTTACTTACCATAATACGATTTTTGGCGCCGACGGATGAAATAGATAATTCTCTGAATAATAATCACACTAACCAAGTCAGAATATCATTAATTTTACGTATTTCCCTTACGGAACTTATTAAGAACCAAACGAAATAATTGAAGCGTGTTGTTCACTAATCTGTTCGACTTCGCATCGCTTTTGCATGTTTATAAAAAGAGGAATGAGAATTAAACTCTGAGGGATTGCCGTATTTCGTCGTCGTCGTTTCATAGCATAGAGCCTAGCACGACCATAAATAATATGTCGACTTTCTTGCGGCAGCCGTCCTCCGGCCCGAGCCCACCTTACCAACAAGTGCTACGTGTTGCATCTTTGTTCTCTTGAATTTCAATAGATGGCATTGTTTAATACAAAAGAAAATAATTGCGCGCCGCTTCATATTTCTTTTGGTTGGATATTTTTTAGTATTATGATGTGACAATTTCTGAATTTTGGTCGTTGATTGCTTGATTTGCCGCCCCCTGGATACGCCGCCCGCGTGCATTGCACGCCTTGCACGCCCGCTTACGGCGGGCCTGTTCTTTATGTACATCGATAGATTAAATAACAGCTTATCTGCGAGCTATAGGTACCAAACTGTCTTAGAACAGTGTGTTACCTTTTTAATACATCTTGAATTGATTCGATATATTATTCATTACTGTTTATAATTCATCGGAGTATTTGTAGATAGAATCCTAAGCAGCTAATTAGGTTAGGGGAATAACACTCTACTGAAAAGATGATTTTCAGACCGCAAGTTAAGCATTGACTAGTTGTAATAATAGCAATAATTGGTTTTTCCTTATGTAAGATTAAGAAAAAACCGTATTGTTTCGATTGAACCGGACAATACTGAATTTAAAAATAATATACGTGACTTAGGAAAATTCTTACCACTACTAACGACCTGCGGTGGATATGCTTTATTGACATATAATTGTTTCAAGTGTGAGCTGCATCAATTGACAATAAAGTAATAGATGCATCAATATAATTGAGGCTGTTTCAATAAATAACTTTTCCTAGAAAACAATATTTGGTTTGAAGATGAATATTTCCATAGAGCTTGAAGGATATTGCATTAAAGTGAAGAACACTCCAAATTGAGTTCGAAACCGTTTATTGGAACTGACGTCGTACATTATTCCTTGTTTGTATCATATCAGCCAATAAGGCCCAGGCCTTGATAAGAAAATAATATTTCTTTGCCAAAATCCATTTTATTAATTTCCGTTTAAAGTGATAAAATGATATTCTCTTACGTTCCGATATTACCGGTTTCGAATGATTCATCAAAGCTTTCAAAATATCACTTTCAGCTTTGACTTCCTCATCTGAGCCAAATCTCTTTCTTCGGAACATTTTTCGAGTTCGTAGCTGGGGGCCAGATATACAAAATATGGTGGATGATGTAGTAGTTCGGCCATTTTTGTGGCAGTTAAAATTCAATACAAATAACGAAACACTCTCCTGTCGATGTTTCATTCTATTTACATTTTTCTACGTCTACACGCCACTCAGTTGACAGTCATTTCGATTTTTGAGTGATGTGATAAATCTATGTTTCCTCCACTGTGATGAACCGACTTATTTCGCATGAACGTTTTCAAATAGCCACCAGAAAGCAAACGAAATTGCTTTGAATCCATCCTTCATGAAATCGCCAAAATGACATCACTTAAACACACAGTATCTCGATAAATAATTAAGTAAACGTGGAAGGTTGAAGCTTTCGAAAAATCAATTGGAAATTATATTGGTGGCGCCATCTGGTAGTTAGGCTCGGGTCTTATTGACCGTTGTAGTACATCTATAATATAAAAATGAATCGCAAAATGTGTTGGTAAGCGCATAACTCAACAACGCCTGGACCAATTTGGCCAAATCTTTTTTAAAATGTTCGTTGAAGTTCAAGGATGGTTTTTATGGCTAGAAAAATTTGAATTATTGCTGAAAAACCCTAAAAATTCAAATGATTCGTAAAAAATAGTCAATTTGAGCTTTATTGCTTCATATAAAGTTCATATTAAATTACGAATTTTTAATTTAAAACTGCTTTTAGTCAATGTTGAGCTTTATCATTCCATCATACGAAAGTGATGGTGAGTTGTGTTAATCCTACAGAGAAGCCTGTCAACGTTTGCAATTGCTTGAAAATGACGCTCATTGGGATCAAACTCTCAATGATGCTGTAATATCATCACACGCTCATCAAATACGAACATTATTTTCTATAATCATATCTACATGCTTCCCATCAAACCCAATTGATTTGTGGATCGAGTACAAAGATTATATGTGTGATGATATTTTGTATCAAATACGGAATCGAATGGAAAATCCAAATATACAAATCAGTGAAGAAATTTACAATGAAGCATTGATTTCAATAGAGGACATGTGCTTGATAATGTCAAACAAACTATTAATTCAATTAGGCCAGACCGCGCCCAATCGTCCAATGCATGACGCTTTTAACCAAGAGTTGCATCGAGAAAAACTGTATGATCTCAACGCTTTGAAAGAATTAATTCAAACAGATCTTCCACTGTTAAATGAACAACAGAAGTATGTATTTGAAACTCTTATGAATGTAACAAATGATGAAACTGGAGGGATTTACTTCTGAGATGCATCTGGTGGTACAGGAAAAACTTTTTTGATTTCATTAATATTAGCAACAATTCGCTCACAAAATAAAATTGCACTTGCACTCACTTCGTCGGGAATCGCAGCAACTTTGCTTGAAGGTGGTCGAACAGCCCATTCAGCACTAAAATTGCCATTAAATATGCAAAGCAATGAAACTCCAACCTGCTACGTTTCGAAGAACTCTGCAATGGCGAAGTGAAATTGCAGCAATGTAAATTGATTGTTTGGGATGAATGCACGATGGCACATAAAAAATCTTTGGAGGCTTTAGACAGAACCTTAAAAGATCTACGGAGCAATAAAAACCGATTTGGTGGTGCAATGATTTTATTAGCAGGAGATTTTCGTCAAACATAGCCAGTGATTCTACGATCAACGCCAGCTGATGAACTCAATGCATGTCTAAAGTCCTCCAATTTGTGGAAACATATCAAAGTACTTCATTTAAGCAAGAATATGCATGTCGAGTTGCAAAATGACCAATCTGGAAACATATTCTCTAAACAACTCTTTGACATTGGTAATGGCAAATTTCCTATAGACATGTTTGTCTTTGTTTGTCTTTGTTTTCTTTTGTTCACTGAAACTTGGCTTGAACCAGCTGTCGGCGACCACACCTTCTCCATACCAAATTACACCTTGTATAGAGATGATAGCAGCGAGACCGTGGGGTACGGTGGTGTCTGCATTTATGTACATAGCTCCATTACTCAATCGTTTCGAATAAAGGTGACTCGCAACTCATGGCCTAACATTGGTAATCTTTTCATCAATATTTCCAGTGCACAACTTTCCCTATGTCTTGGTTGTATCTATCGCCCACGCCCCTGTCTGGACGACCTTGAGCTCGTTCGATTTTTATCAGATTTGATGACTGAAACCGGAAACATCTTCATCGCGGGGGACTTCAACTGCCCTGATTTAAAATGGCCTCTAACTAGTATGCCTTCTGTTAATTCTCCTTCCTTTTCGTTTGCGGAGCTTTTTTCAAGTTCGGCCTTCCAGCAGGTTATCGATCGTCCCACAAGGTTTCGATCTGGCCAGGTACCGTCATTGCTTGACCTGTTTATTGTCTCCGATCGTGACCTTATCTCGGATGTCGAGTACCTACCACCCTTCGGACGTTCTGACCATCTCACTCTTGCCACAGAATTTCAGTTCAATCTTCCAACTAACACAAGCTCTACCAAGGTCATCAAGCGCGTAGATTACAACAAAGTGTCTGATATGCTGTTGACTGCCGATTGGTCTGCTGTCTGCGGTGGCGATGATGTGGAGAGGAAGTGGAGGAGTTTCCTGGGCATACTTCACGGCGTGGTTGAATGCTGCACAGCAACATATACGTCCAAATATAATAAAGTGAGACCGTGGATTAACAGTTGTGTTCTGAGGATGGTGAGGAGAAAAAGCCTTGTGGCAGAGATATCTACGCACTAGATCTGATGAAGATTATAGAACGCATCGTACCTTTTCGACTGAGGTTACACGTGAAATAAGGCGCTCAAAGGACAGCTATGAGAAGAGTGTTGTAGCTTCGGGGAACAGAAAGAGGTTTTTAAATACGTGAGATCCTTTATGACTGGAAAAGTCGATGTACCCATGATTCGTAATAAGCTCAATAAGCTGTGCGATAATGCTGTTGAGGCCGCTGGTGTTTTGGCCGAGGAATTTGCCTCTTCCTTTTCCCTTGAGCCTGGTGGTGCTCTGCCAGACATTCGATTGCCGCGTTGTGAATCTGGTATTACCAGTGTTCAGATAAACGTAGAGCTAGTCCGAGATCATCTGAAGCGAGTGAGGGTTGATGCTGCTCCTGGTCTGGATGGTTTATCTGGTTCATTGCTGGTGCAGTGTGCCGACGCCTTGGCTCCACCCTTGGCGGAGATTTTTTCCTGTTCTATGAAAACTTCGAGGATTCCTGGTGACTGGCTGGTGGCTTCGGTGACGCCTGTTTTTAAAAAAGGAGATAAGTTGTCCGCCAAAATTATAGGCCAATTAGCCTCCTCTCTACCGTGTCTAAGGTGCTTGAAAGGATAGTCTACGATCATATTGTGCAATTTGCTTCTGTACACGAACTTATTCCTGTAGTTCAACATGGTTTTCTCACTGGACGATCAACTCTGACGAACTTGTTGAGCTGTGTTAATGAATGGACAAAAGCTTGGGATTTGGGATTGCCGATTGATGTGTTGTACTTGGACTTCACTAGAGCCTTCGACAAGGTTCCTCATCGGAGACTACTACACAAACTGCAACATCTGGGCATCCGAGGTGAGATTCTGTCTTGGATAGGAGCTTTCCTATCAAATCGATCATATAAGGTTAGAGTCGGTGAATCTTTTTCGGCAGATGTGCCGGTTACTTCTGGGGTGCCACAGGGATCCATACTGGGCCCTTTATTGTTTTTGCTATTCACTTCTGACCTGCCTAGTCTCCTTCGCTCTACATGCTCAATGTTCGCCGACGACACCAAGATCTATAACTATCCCATCTCCGGGGCTGGCAGTCTGCAGTGTGATCTGGATGTTATCTGTGAGTGGTGTAATGAGTGGGGTTACCCCTGAGTATGGAAAAGTGCTGCGTCCTTCATATTGGGAGAAGAAATCCGCGTTTGACATATTACCTTGATGGTGAACCCATGAAGGTGGTGGCCAGTCACTGTGATCTGGGCCTGGTGATCACCGAGGATCTGCAGTGGTCCGAACATATTTCTTATGTATGTGCAAAGGCTAAGCGATCAGCATACTGTATTTACAAAATGTTCAAGGGCGGTGATGTTAATACTATTCGGACCCTTCTTACCACATATGTGAGGCCCATCCTGGAGTATGTCGGTCCGGTCTGGTCGCCATCCACGGTGCGCGATGCATCCATGCTTGAGTCTGTTCAGAGGTGGATGACTCGTTTTCCTATGGATATTCAAACTAACCAGCTTTCGCGATCGACGCGAGAGAGGGATTTGCTCTGACTTACCGATCATTGCGAGGACATTTTGGAGATGGGATCAACGGTATGTTAAATTGATCTTAGGGGACATAGATATGCGAAAGAGAGCTTTAGAACATCACAACGCCAAAACTTCCTCTCTAATAGAGTGTTTGACACCTTCGTTTGCCGCCTGAAAGCTTTTTGTCAGTTAACCGTTAATTAGTAGTTTTATTTAATTTGTCATGGTTTCATATTTTTAAAGTATGAACATTTATTTTTCAGTTTATAGAAGTCTCAACTCTTGTGTTTGACTGGCAGATAACTTTCTCAAAGTTTTTGTCAAATCGATCAAAAGATGAACTTATTCAGAAGGTGATTCCAGATGTTACAGAAACCATGATTGGTTAAGCGAACGAGCTATACTGGCTGCAAAAAACATAGATGTAAATGAATTAAATTTCAAAATTCAAGAACAAATTACAGGCGAATTGAGGATATGTAAATCAGTTGATTCGGCTACTAATCAAGATGATGTATTTAACTATCTACCGTAATTTTTAAACTCGCTGGATTTGCCAGGATTGCCACCTCACAATCTTCAATTAAAGGTTGGATCGGTGGTTATAATGTTGCGAAATATCAGCCAACCGCGTCTTTGCAACGGTACACGGTTAGCGATAAAAAAATTACTAAACAATGTGATAGAAGCAACTATACTCAAAGGAAAGTATAAAGGATGTTCTCATACTGCGCATCCCAATGATTCCGACTGATGTGCCATTTGAGTTTAAACGACTACAGTTTCCAGTGCGGCTTGCTTTTGCTATGACTATAAACAAGTCCAAGGGGCAATCATTAAGTGTTTGTGGTATTAATCTAGAAAACCCATGTTTCTCACATAGTCAATTGTATGTTGCCTGTTCCCATATTTGAAATCCATCAGATTTGTTTATCTATGAACCAGGTAATTAAACAAAAAACATCGTATACCACAAAGCACTACAATGATAATAATAATAATTATGATTCACATGATTAACAATAAAGCGATTACTTACTTTTAAATCCTTATATATGTTTTATTTAATTATTTTTTATTCACAACGCCCTATCAGCAGGGTGACGGTTCTGTTCAGGAGAATTTTTTAAAATACGTAGGCACAAAAACTGACATATTACAAATCTTTTTGACAGGACGAAGTCTGTCGGGTCAGCTAGTTTTACATGAAAATTCAAAGTACCGCGTAAATACCCATATGATTTCGTCACAGATAATTGATTGGCGACACAAAATAATTGAAATGGGAAATAATAAGAAATATTTAAATTAGCATGTAGAATTCCGGACTTGAATGTAAATAAGCTTTTCGAACTTGAAAATTCCATTTTATATTTTGAGAATGGGAGATTTATTCCTCTGTGATATCGAAATTTGTGCAAGTTACAATAAACAATTGGTGCCTTGGTGCCCAAATCTCCTCCGAATTAGATATACCGGCAAGAAATGAGCTTTTTTTGTGAAAATATAATAAAAATTATTAATGGAAAAGTAAACAACATTTCATTCAAAGTATTGGCCATTGTTTTCCACACACTTTAACCACCTTTCTGGCAATTTGTGGATACCACGCCAATACCAGCCAATGGGTGTTCCATCGATGAAAGCAAATGGTAGTCGGACGGAGCCAAGTGAACAGAGCTCCCAGCCAAGTGTTTTGATTGTATCCTGAACCGGTTTTGCTTTGTGTGTGGGTGAATGTTCATGGAGCAAAATTGTCTTACCGTGTCTTCAGGCCCATTCTGGTCGTTTCTCACTCAATGCAAGGTTCAAATTGATTATTTGTTGTCGGTAGCGATCAGAATTAACGGTTTCACCTGGTTTTAGGAGCTTGTAGTACACATCACCTTCCTGGTCCCACAAAACACACAGCATTGTCTTTTTGCTGAATCGATCTGGTATTGCAGTCGATGTGTATGGTTGTCCCGGATTAACCCATGACTCTTAAAATAAATCCATCTTTCATCGCCAGTAACAATTCGATTCAAAACCGATTTCATTCTTTTATGTGGCACCCATAATCCACACTTTTGGATCTTTACCATAGCTTTTAAACGGTCAGATATTGTTTGTTGTACAACATTCAACACATCTGCCATTTGCTTTCGATTTAAAGTGTCATCTCCATCCAATATCGTTTGCAATTCGCCGTCTTCAAAATTTTGGTTGAAACTATCTTTTGCAAGTTGCTTCTGATAGAGCATAATCCCATATGCCTCGACAAGCATTAGATGTGACTCTGCAGCACTTTTCTTCAAATGACAACAAAAAATTAATGCTTTCCGCAAATCATCACTTAATGGTACAAAATTCGACATTTTTAACACGATGAAAAAATATGATGTTGTCTATTCTATGATTTGATGTGTATTAAATATGTTTCACAGATATCATAGCAAACAAACAAAAAATGAGGGCTTGTTTACAACAAATGTTTCCTATAGAGACATCTGTATCTTGACGCTCACTTCATAACGGTATACCTGGTACTTGTAGATGATTGAACTATCAACTACTACTGAAAAAATTTCAGATCAAAATAAAAAATATCCAGAAATATTCAGAGATTCTACTAATAGTAACATAAAAAATACATTAAAAATTACTGCCATTTGAGTAAAACGACACTGATCAATTAGTTTATTGGAGTAGCACAAGGAAGCGAAAAACATAGAATTATAAAACATACCAACAAATCATTACTGTCCATTGTTGCTGTACAGAAGCACATGGGTACTACTAATAATAATTTTATTTCTCTTTGAGGATATGAGTACAGCACCAGATTTCAATTGATTCTGGAAAACGTGACATTGATTATTCGATATGTATTAGTGGTAACGATTGATGTGAATTTTATATGTGTATTTTCAATTGTGCCATTGCAAAATTCCACGTGGATGAAGATACAATGAAAAATTCAGAAAAGCAATAACGTGAGGTCCGTACTCTGGAACAGTGTGATACTAAAACAATAATTTATAAATAATGCCTCAGAGTTTTCTGTAATTTTTGAGCGAGTTTTGAATTCCATTCTCTCAATAACCAATCAAATGTAGGTAAACTTACTCCATCGAAAAACGTTTAAAATATATTCATAGTGATTCATATCGATCCCAAAAGATCTGCAAAAGCTCTTCTTAACTTTGACCACATACATTATTTCATCATGAATGAACCATTTCGATTTCACTTTGTTGAAAATTCCTCCAACTGAAACTGAATCGATAAGTCCGATGTCAATCGATTACTGTGAAATTTCTGACGGACTACGAATAGCCAGTAGTCACTGGGAGCAATTGGTAGTTCAATTCATGTAGTTTTGCCAAATGTTTCCATTGACTAGAGACACGGTGCGTTATCTCGATGAAACAAAATTTTTTTCTTTGCCATATGCGGTCGTTTCTTTGCAATTTCGGCCTTCAAATACTCCACTAACGGTATCAGGTATACCGGTATGAAATGAGCGTTTTGTTTGTGAATATAAAACACTTATTATTATATATTATATCCCAGCCAAGTGTTTTGATTGTATCCTGAGCCGGTTTTGCTTTGTTTGCAGGTGCATTGTCATGGAGCAAAATTAGCTTGTCGAGTCTTCTGACCCATTCTGGTCGTTTCTCGATCAATAGATGGTTCAAATTGATCATTTGTAGTCGGTAGCGATCAGAATTACACACCTTTCTGGTCCCAGCAAACATACAGCATTGTCTTCTTGCCGAATCGATCTGGTTTTGCAGTCGATGTTGGTAGCTGTCCCGGATTAACCAATGATTTTTTCCGATTAGAATTCTTAAAATAAATCCATTTTCCGTCGCCAGTAACAATCCGATGTAAAACCGATTTTTTTCGTGTCTTTGCAGAAAAAATTCACCAGTGTTTTTTCGGTTGTCCACCTGTCTTTCATTCAATTCATGTGGCACCCATTTTCCACATTTTTGGATCTTTCCCATAGCTTTTAAACAGTCAGAAATTGTTTGTTGTGCAACATTTAACATTTCTGCCATTTGATTTTGATCCAAAGTGTCATTTCTATCCAATATCGTATGCAATTCGACGTCTTCAAACTTTTTTAGTGGTCTTCCACGTTGTTCATTTCTCACATCAAAATTATTACTTCTGAACCGTTGAAAATTTTTGAATGTTGTTTCTGATCACTTGCTGGGTCAAAATTCGACATTTCTAGCATGATGAAAAAATATGATGTTGTCTGTTCAATGTTTTAATGTTTACTAAAAATGTTTCACAGATGTAATAGCAAACAAACGAACAAAAACTAAAGGTCGTTCACAACAAATGTTTCCCATCGACACATATGTATCTTGACGCTCACTTCATACCGGCATACCTGGTTTACGTCATTCACTGTTAATGGTATTTCCTTTCTCAAGATAGTCGATGAATATTACACCACGCACATCCCAAAATACCGAGGCCATAACCTTTCCAGCCAATTGCTGTGCTTTCGGGAATTTTGGACGAGGTTCACCAGTTGCTGTCCACTAAGATGACGATCGTTTTGATTCTGGAGTAAAGAGATGAATCCATGTTTCATCCATTGTTACATATCTACGCCAAGATTTCCGTTTGTTACGTTCATTTATGCCCAAACACTGCTTAAAATCATCAGCACGATTTCGTATTTGGTCAACAGTGAGCAAACGCTGCACTCATATTGAACAGAGCTATTTTATAGTCAAATAATCATGCATTATACAGCCAACACGTTCTTTTAATCTTTACTCACGCAACTCTACTTTTCGATCATTCAAAACGATTTTGTGGATTTTTTCATGCTTTCTGGTGTAACCGCCTCATCAAAGTCTCTTCGAACATATTTGTTGGCAAACTACGTTTTATTGTTGATTCTGATGGAGTGAAGTCACCATAATACACTGCTCAACAATTGATAGGGATCATTTACTTTTTCTAAATTTATTTCTGAAATATTCGCTCCAAGATTATAAATTTTGTCAGATATCAGAGTATTTTCAGTTGATAATATGGTTCACTTGAGAAAAGAATGAAAAAATGGAAAGTTGGAGAGAAAAAAGACTTTATTAGGAACACTCAAAATTCTGTGTTTGAATAACATAAAAATTTTATGATGAAACCACAAGAAGGCTGAAGTTTCGGTTAAGCTAGTACCTAATTGGTCCCCCACGAGCTCGTCTCAAGCATTCTACCCTACGAGGCATACTTTCAACCAAACCATTTATAAAATTTTGGAGCAAATTCGTCCAAATATCCAGTAAAGCGTTAGAAAGGTCCTCCAGGTTATTGATCGGTTGTTCTAAGGTTGACAATTGTCTAGACATCTCAGACCAGACATGTTCGATGCAATTCATGTCTGGAGAGCGAGCTGGCCAGTCCATACTATCAATAGCATGAGTTTCTAGCGCTTCATTAACCAGACGACTACGGTGTGGACGGGAATTATCGTCAATTAAAATGAAATTCTCGGCCAAGGCAGCCGCAAACGGAACAATTATGGGTTCAATAATCATATCGTGATATCTCTGGCTGGTCATTGTGGTGTTCTGCAGAACAACCAACTCTGTGCGTTGGTTCAAATAAATGCCTCCCCATACACATATAGAACCTCCGCCAAAAGCTGTTGTGGGTACCATAAACTGTTCTGCATACCTTCGACCTCTTTCCCTCCATGAATACGTCCATCGGAGTTGATCAAACGAAATCTAGACTCATCCGTAAATAAACATCGGCTCCAATCTTCAACTGTCCAATTGCGGTGCTCCTCAGCCTATTGCCGTCGATGAATCCGGTGTTTCCTATTCAATCAGGGATGTTGTACCCTCCAACGTGCTCTCAAACCACGAACATGTAGTCGTCGTCTTACAGTCTGGTTCAAAATTAGAACTCCTGTTGCAACTTTCAGTGATCTATTGAGCCGCGACACCGGGTAAGTGGGATTTCTCCTAGCATTGAGGATCAAAAGACGATCTTGGGCAGCTGTTGTACTGCGCTGCCGACCTCCCCCATGAACATAAGATACTGAGTCGTTTTGGATGAACCTATTCCAAGCCCGACTCACGACACTTTGCGAAACATTCAACCACCGGGACACTTCTCGCTGGGACAAACCTTCCTGTATCCACCGTATGATTTGGTCCAGTTGCACAGGAGCCAAACTTCTTCTCGGCATGACTACTGATAAGCTGATATTTTTCTCATTTATTCAATTATTGTCACCTTATGTGTTTGAACGAGAGAAAAAAACAGATTTAATAACAAATACCACATTACTTTTGACTCCACCTGTAACAACCTACAGATAAAAATCGATTTTGTGAACAAGAGCCGATGAAGTGAGAAAAAATTTGATATAATCAACTCAAAACATCTTAATTTTTCCTTAGAGAACATATAATGTACAGATATTCACGAGATAACTTGAAAAAAATACAAATGAAGAGAAGTTCATAAGTGATCCCTAGCAATTGTTGATCAGTGTACCTTTCAAGCCATTACTTCGCTGAAACGGTATTTTTTCCCATCAAGAAGCTGAGTAAAATTGAAACATGAAATTGTTTTTGATCCATTGTTTTGATAATAACAAAAGTAGCGTCACTTTATGCCCAATAACTCACAAACTAATGAATAGAATAACATGAAATTTATACAGCTGTCTTTTGGAGGTTAGGATTGACTGAAGAAAGGTTACTGCAATAAAACTAGTGCCATCTGTGTGTTAGGCCATGGACTTTTCAGCCCATGTAGTAAATGAACAAAGTATGGAGATCTGAAGAGTGGTAAGAAATAGCATTAACATCACTATATACAAATTGCTGAGATAATGTCGTGGGTAAATCACTAAAATATAAATTGTGTAAAGGGGCTATAACTGATTCTTGTGGAAGTTTTAAAATTGCTTCTCTAATTGTCAACATAAACAGGAAACCTTCTATTAAACTACATATCTTATAATCTTACTACTTTTTCACACTTCAGATATATATATATATATATATATATAGACTTTAAAAATTATCCCATTTTTCCTCACAGGGTCATTTGTCGAAGATAAATTTACGAAAGCATCTTCTGGTATCAAACTATCATTGAAACCTAATTCTATGAAATTAGTTGGGCCTAGAACAACTTTTAATTTTCCTATCACATTCCTGGACGTTTTTAGAGCATTTCTTACAGGAGATTCAATTCTAAACAGAGACAAATTTTCCTTTGAAGGAATATTCAAAAAACTGATTGGTTGATAACTATCAGAATCAGAAGGATTTTTTCCTCGTTTCGAAATAGCTATTACTTCAACCTTACGGGATTCGTTGAGAAATCTTTCTATAATATTGTTATTGAAAGACAATTACTAGTTTTTTCAAATGTTTCACGAATTCAGGACAGATTTGATGCAGCTTTCACAACACTTACAAATTTATCTTAAGAAGTTTTAATCCACCTAATATCAATTTTAACTTCCTTGGCAAATTCAAACCAATTTATCTTCCCGAAATTCTAAAGGGACCTCTTCAAACTAAAGTAAACAGCATAAGAATATGTTGACTATGAGGAAAAACTCCTAGAATTTGACGTCTTATAAAGAGCGGTTCACAGGAAGTAACACGAGGGTTGCCTTTTATATTTCGGGGTGAAAGAATAAAAACAAATATTAATAATCGAAAACCGCTTCATTGTTTTTCAAAATATTTCCCATTAAGATCTATACACTTTTGCATGCGTTTGAACCAATTGTCGAAACAGTGTTGCCACTCTGATTGATCATTCAGGTGTCGAAAAATGTTGACCAATAAAAAGAAGTCAGTCGGAGCCAAGTCAAGACTACTCGGCGGATAACTCATCAAATCGATGTTTTGAGCCCTCAAAAATGCAGTTGTTTGAGCCCATGTGTGAGAGTTCGCATTGTCCTGGTGAAGAGTGATCCGTCTTCGCCGGTTGGTTTTCCTGATTTCTTGGAAGACAACGGGCAAACAAATGGTTGTGTACCACTGAGAATTAACTGTTCTGCATTGTTCTAGTGGTACGATTGCGACATGTCCAGTTGTTCCGAAAAAATTGGCGACCATTTGCTTGGAAGTGCTTCGTGCGCTAGCAACTTTAGTTGTATATGGCTCATCTTGAAACACTGATACAGTCGACTGCTGTTTACTTTCGGGGTCATACGCGTGAATCCACGACTCATCACCTGTCACGATGTCATAGGCGTGCTCCGAAGTGTAGGTTTTCTATCCCTACGCGTTTCGTCCCTGGCGCACACATTTGGACTCATCATTATGGCATGTCTGCGCCATGCCATAGACGCTGGGGATTTGTTATTTGTGATAATTGAGAACGTAAGCCGTCAGGATTCGAACCCGGCACCGGTCGGATTTCGGGAATCTAATCTAACCACTAAGATACCGAGACCGATGATATACAAGCTATGTGACGACGTATGAAGGATCGCAATCGTATTTTGGAGCATTTCTTTAAATCAATCGACACGAGCCATTTTTTGAGCGATTGACAAATTGTGTGGGATGAAACGAGAACTTTTTTTCTCGATGGACAAATGTTCATGCAATATTGAATATATGTTGGTCCCACTAATGCTTGGGGTTGTCTCAATTTCACGATAGGTCACACGACGATCTTGCAATATCAGTTGACACACAGCATCAATGGTTTTCGAAACAATAACTGATTTTGGACGAACTTCACAAAATTCGTCCTCGGTTGAATTCATCATACCAGCGATAAACACTGGTCCTTGATGGAGCTTTATCGTCAACAACTGAATTAAGTTTATAGATGTACTATTGTTGAATAATCGCACAAAAATGTTCACGATTTAATTCCATTTTTTGGGCGAGCTGAATCTTTTAAGTAACCATAACAACACAAATAGTGCTCGTATGTGAAAACGTTCTGACTACTTATAACTTCACAAATGTCAAGCTTTACAGCTGTTGCAGATTGCAACACTATAACCCGCTGTAGATCTGGCAAATACGATGGATGTTCTGGCAATTCCTACTTTAAATTATTGAATTGAATCGGAATTTCGTTGCAAAATTATAGTTTCTGTGGATGAAACCGTATCATTATATCTCAGTTTATCCTATTATAACAATTCGTAATTATTAAAAATTCCCACGTCAAAGTTTCAGGTGTATTGAAAATCATTATGAGAAATTAATCTAATAGATATAATTTTCAATAGTATCATGTTGAATTGGAAGTATTCCGTTCTTGATAGTACCCAGTAAGTGACGAAGTGAACTGAATTTATGAACAGTCCATCCTTAGGTGTAATAATAAATGAATCATTGACGTTTTATTACCATGTTGACAAAACTGTCTGAGGCAGTGATAATGTAATGAGGATTTGCTTTTATTTCGGTTGGATTTAATAGCCATTGTATACTGGAATTTCTCCTTTTGATAACATCCATTCTCAAATGCTTCAGTTATTTACCTAAATTTCAAGGCCTGTTCAAAACGAATCGCGACTACCGTATTTTTTGCACTCTTTTTCTTTGAATGAAATACTTATAAATTTGGCCAAATCCGACCTTCCATGCGTATAATGAGGTTGGAACGAAATGAACTGGAGAGCTGAAATTGTCAAGGTGAGTTTGAGGGATGAATATCTCGGACGAGACCGTTTATTCGGCGAAATCAGCTGGGTAGTATCGGAGTAATGAAAAAATTTGTGTCTTTTCAAATAGCAAAAATTGCATCTAGCGTACAATCAATGTCATGAATAACTTCTATGATACCTCAACGCAAAGTATTTTGAAAACGTTTCAACAGGCAACAATAGAAACACAATGTAAAAAAATACAAAACATATATTGTGTATCAGATGAAATTACAAATGACTTAACGAATTAATAATTGCGATGTTAACCAGTGAAAATATGGCATTGTTCATAGACTAAGGCTCCATCAACTAGCCATTGCTTCATCTCTGCCCGTAGTAAAGGCCGCTTGGATAGTCCCTATCAGCGATTGCCAGGTTTCCTTCACCTGTGAGAAAAAATTTGGCGACGGTCTCTCCACCACCCTTTTTTCCTCCAGCTGTACCTGCACCACCAGCTGATTTCTTACCGGCGCCATTGTTGTTACCATTACTCCCTGCATGGGGTGGAGGTGGTGGAGGAATACTTGGCTTAACTCCCCCTGCACTCTTAGATAAACCAGCAGCTGCCGCAGCTGCGGCCGCTGCAGCATTGGCTGCTGCACTTTGGGCAGCAAATTGAGCTTTTTGAGCAGCTGCCCTAGTTGCTTCGAAGTCGATACGTACTGAATCTAACTGCTTTTTCAATGCTGCTACTCTGTCGATAGCAGAACCCACCATTGCTTGTTGTGCTGCCAATTCGCCAGCAGCTTCAGAAGCTGCTTGATTCATATGCTCGGAAGCAGCTTGAGCGGCGTTGAGGGTATTTTGAAGGACGTTGACATGCGCCCTGGCTTCTTGAGCTGCCTGCATTGCTGTATCTGCTGATCTCTGGGCTTGCATCAGTTGCTGTTGTTCCCCCATCAGTGCTTGTTGAGAATCTCTCAGTTGTTGCTCGAGTCCTTGGAGTAAGATCTGTTTGCCTGCCAAGGCTGCTTGAGCTGTTGCTGACGCCTGCAGAAAATAGAAATTGAAGACTTGGGATTATAAAAATAATACAAAAAATGCATTCAAAATAGGAATACCATATGGGGTAATCGCCGATGATTGAACAGTTCAAGTAAGCAGAATAAAAAGCGTATCAAATCTCAGTTCAATTTAATTTAATTTTCAATTTCATATTAATTTCTCTGTGATTGAAAAATGAAGACATCATCTGGCTGTGTGTGGAAGTAGGTGATATAATTTAAAAGTGAGTGCACTGTATAAACCTCCATCGTATAGTGACAGTGCCTTTTCGGAGTATTTGGAGGATTTAATAGTAAAGTACTGGAAAAAGCATGTCATAGTAGGTGATATTTATGTTGACTTATTGAACTCTAGATCACGGATGTGCTAAAGATATCTCGATGTATTAAAATTGAATAACTTTAGCAACTCGTATAACATCACACTCAAAAACTTTCTTGGACAATTTTATTTTGGATCAAAACACTTTTTCATCAGATTCAGTTGAAGTTCAGAGCAATTCACGTTCTGATCACCAATACTGCCCATTTAACACTAACGAAAATTTTAAAATATACCGCCCAAAATATGTTCTTGAAAATAGAACGGTTGATTACATAAAACGTATGGCGTTATTCAGAAAAAATCTCAAAAGTGCTCTATAGATTCTTTTGCAAAACTAACCGATTTGACAATTGAGAGAGTGTGAATGTACGACGGAAATTAAATGTCATTCTAATAATATGTAGGTAAACAATAAATTGATTGATCTCATCTCAATTGAGTCATTGCCAATTTCAACAAGGCTAGACGATGGCAAAATGGCAGTGGCCATACTGGTCGATTTGAGTAGGGCTTTCGACGTGGTTAGCATAGATATTTTTCTTAATAAGCTCCAACGAATGGGATTCAGTGGTAGAATATATGAGTTAAATAAGTCCTCTTTAACCGATCACCGTCAATATGTCTGTATAGCTCCAATTCATTAGGTTTTCCCCGAGGGGCGGTTTTGGGCCCCCTTCTCTATTCTCTGTATGTGCTTAACTTGAGCAAGTCGGTCGCATAGATATAAAAACATAGACGTCTAACTCGAGGTCGAAAAGTGAGGTATTCAATTGAACTGACTAAATGGTCTGTCGTTGATATGTCTTTTAACGAATTGATTAAGTTAAACTGTAATTACGTTGGTGTTTTCGTGTAATATTCTTTTTATTGCGGTCTCAAGATGGTGCTCTGTTCAGTCTTAGGATGCTCAAATGAATACAGAAAATGATATAACATTCCTTCTTTCAGTAAGTTTAATGTCAAAAGGTCACATTGTTTTGTATTGTATTGAAATTTCACTTATCGATTTCAGTTTTCTCCATAAGAATCAGGAATTGTTACAAAAGTGAATAGAATCGATAAGAATAAAAGGCTGGGAACCAAAAACTGATAACAGGATTTGTAGTACTCATTTCACAGAAAATGACCACTCTATTAGGCCTGGAACTTCCAGATTGCTTTTAAGAATGACTGCTGTACCGTCAGTTTTCCAAGTTTTTTCAGAGGATCATCAGATTTGACTTTCTGAAGATTCTCAATCAAAATATTGTGATGACCGCGAACGGCAGTAACCTTCGAAAAGACTATGACTTGAGATTCTCCAACTCATTCAGATCTGGATGTCATGAAAAAAGTAATATTGAAATAAATAAATAAGCCCGGAAAAGTTGACATAATGGCCGAACAATTAAATTTTTCATTCAACGCAATTCTCAACATTAGATATCTAATTTACTATTGATACGCTTAGTAGAGTCACATAATTATAGAAACCTCCTTTATCTATGGTAAAGTTATCAGTCAAACAAAGATGTTTTCATTTCTCTATGACCAAAACTCGGCGGCCATTTTGTCAGTTTTGTCAATTAAATGCCTCACTTTTCAGGGACGATTAGTCAGACAGTTAGACATCTAGTTTTTATATCTATGGTTGGGGTCCGAGCCAGGTATTTCGCTTTTGCAGATGATTCTGTCTTGATATATACAGGTACTAATCTAGATTAATTGAATGAACAAATTAACGAAGATCTACAACGGTATTTACATTGGCTTTGGAATAATAAATTGAAAATTTATATTAATAAAACTAAGTACATGGTATTGATACAAAAAAACAGAAAAGTTACAAGCCTGAAATTAACCGTTAATTATATTAAACTTCAAGAAGGCACTTGGGTCTGATGTTCCACACAAAAATGGTCTGATAAAGCCACGTTGGCAACATGATCGAGAAAATTATACCGATGGTTTCAGCTGTATATTAGGTTCGGTCTTATTGGTCAAAAAAAGGAAAAATCAGGTTTACAATACATTTTTCATGTCACATATAAGATATTTAAAACCGATTTGGGGAAATTGTGGAAAAACATACTTTAAAAAAATACAAATGGTACAAAATAAATTTATTAAAGTACTGTTTAATCATGACCGATTAACGAATACTACACAATTTTTCTCTGATTAACATATACCGAATTTAAAGAGAGTATTAGAAGTAGAAAAATGTATAACAAAATAATTTTTAAAATCATAAATAAAATACAAAAGTGCAATACAGAGTATAAATATACTAGGGAGGTTCAAAGTTATGAAACAAGAACGGCGCATCAAAACATATATCAAACAAAAGTAAAACAACAGAAAGGGTTGAATAACCCAATAGCACAAGGTTCAAAAATATTTAATCAATTACCTACTTCCATAAAGTCTGTGAGTTCGATTAGAAAATTTTCCAATCAAATAAGAAGTACTTAGGGTTGGTGTAATGTGATTTGTCCGCGTGTTGAATAGAGTGTTGAGTTTACTTCTTGAAGGTTTGTCTTATGTGGAACTACGACTCCATTAAAGATCAAGTATGTATGTATACAATACAATTTAAGTTACTGACAAAGGCACTGTTTTATTTGAATTGAAGTCTGTATTTATTATCCTCGATACCAATTTAGGGAACTATTCAGAGGATTCTGAATGTAATATTTTTTTGTATTTGTATATTTCATTAAGTAAATCATTCAAGAAAAAATTTGCTGAAACGCATTTTTGTTCAAGATCCAATCACCAAAAAGTATTTGAAGAAAAACTTTAATGTCAATGTTGAATCAGAAAATTTTTTCAATGAAGTCCTTGTTTCCAGATACGACTTCTTCATAGGTTGGAACATTATGGAATCCGAGGCATGCTTTTGCGGTGGATCCATGCATTTCTTTCTGATCGCACATATTCGGTTAAAGTCGGTTCAGGGAGATCTTCCTTCAGATCTGTGAGTAGTGGAATTCCTCAGGGTTCCGTCTTGGGGCCGCTGCTCTTTCTAGTTTATGTATGTGATCTACCTCGTTTGATATCATCTGAGAGTGCATTCTATGCTGATGATGTGAAATTTTATAACTACCCCAATACTAGTGTTGAATGATTTATTTGGGCTATTACCATCATCTATTGTGGATGTAATGTTTTCCGACGTTTCGATAGACATCTTCTATCTTTATCAAGGAGAAAAGAAACCTTTTGAAAATTATCAATTTTCAAAAAGTAAATATTGACAGAAGTCATGAAAGAAAAATGAACGATGTTATATACTCATCTGGGATATGATGATCTTTTTAAGTTGGATCGAATTATCGGCGTCCAAACTTCTGGCAGATCTATATAAGGAGCACTTATGGCATCAGGTGTTATTTTCATAAATGCTGCTTCTTTGATTTTTCTTCTTGCAAGTTTTTCTTCTTTGGATATTATTGATGTTTCATCCCATTTTATACGATGATTCTCATCTACAGCATGTTGGACCAACCTGGATTTGTCGCTGTCTAGTACTCGTATCAGCTTCTGATGTTCTTTTATTCGTACATTCAGAGGGCGTTTAGTTTCTCCGATGTAAGATCTTCCGCACTCGCAAGGTAATTCATATATGCAGTTCTCTTTCCTTTGTGTCTCATTATGAGGCTTAACTTTTGTAAGTTTAGCTCTGATAGTGTCTTGAGTTTTGAAAGCAGTCGTTATGTTGTATCTATTTCCAATTCTTCTCATGTTCTCCGACAAACCTTTTACATAAGGAATTACGGTTTTAATGGTCTGATTTATATCTGTTGGTTCAGGTTGACTTTCTCTTGTTCGTTTAGCTTTTTCTAATATCTTTTTGTGGTAGCCATTGCTTCTAAGAGTTTTCGAGATGTTATTTATTTCTTCATTTTGGTCCTCTTCAGTGCAAGAAATATTTATTGCTCTATCAAATAAACATTTTGCTACTCCCAATTTAGTGTTTAGTTGGTGGTTTGAATCAAAATGCAGATATTGTCCTGTGTTCGTTGGCTTTTTATACACAGTGGTTCTTGGGATTCCATTTTGTTTATGTACGAGTACATCTAAGAATGGAAGTTGTCTGTCCTTCTCGATTTCAATAGTGAATTCAATTGATTCCTCTTGATTGTTTAGATATTGAAGAATCCATCTATAGTGTCTCTTCCATGTTGCCAAATAATGAAAGTATCATCTACATATCTTTTCCACAGTTTAAGTACATATTTTTCTAATGCCTTCTGTTCGAAAATTTCCATATATAAATCAGCTATATGTATATATATATGTACTTAAACCCAAACTGTGGAAAAGATATGTAGATGATACTTTCATTATTTGGCAACATGGAAGAGACACCATAGATGGATTCCTGCCGTGTCCTGCATTTGGGTAGTAACAACCCCAAAATGACCTACTATTTGGACGGAAATCCGATTGAATCTTGCATATCACATGTTGATTTGGGAGTTTCAATTGATTCTGGCTTGCTGTGGAGATCGCATCTAGTGCGAATAAGGCTAAGAAGTCTATGTACCTCATTCAGAAATGTTTCAACCGTTGCCATTTTCGAACATTAACTTCGCTCTACAAGACCTATATACGCCCCATATTGGAATTCGCCGGTCCAGTATGGCAGGCATCCCATCTTTGTTCAAGATGCAGATCTGCTGGAGCAGGTGCAACGGAGAGCAACTCGAATTCCATTCGGTATTATAAGACCTGACTACCAAACTCGGCGCTCCATGATGGGATTGGAAACTTTCTCAAGTCGTAGGATGAGGGGAGATATGCTGACCACGTTTAGAGCTTTGAAGGGGTTTTTCGGTGTTGACATGTCTGGTCTATTTTCTTTAAACAGAGATAATCTAAGAGGACACGGATACAAGCTGAGTAGGAAACGATTTTTCACCAGAAGCAGAGAGAATTTCTTGAGCAACAGGGTATTTCGGGTATGGAATATGTTGCCCCAGTGTCGTCAACGCCCCTAGTGTCAACAGCTTCAAAAACAGATGGGACGCATGGAGCTTCGGTAGATACTTGTGACCAGTTGGAGGTGCGTCTTTCGTTTTCAGTGGTGGACTTAGTTTTCTTTTATATGGACAGTATTTCGTTAATTTAATTTAATCTTACCTTTTTTTCCGAATTCACATGCATGAGCCTATTATATTTTTTTTATTGTGAGTTATATAGGTTATCCTCAACTCTAATTGTAATAATAATAATAATAAATAATACTCACTCCAGCTGCTGCTTGTGCAAGAGTATTTTTTGCTACGAAGGCAGCTTGGTGTCCTGCAGCATCCTGGTTGTTCAATGCATCTGAGGCAGAATTAAATGATCCTTCAGCAATGCTTCTCAAACCACTCCCAGCGCTGAAACCTTGTTTCTTTGGAGCTTGAGGACCAGCATTCTGGCCGTTGTTTGTTAAAGATGCATACGGATGGTCGTAGTTGGAATTGATATCAAAATCGTAATCCTGTGTTCTGACCTGATCAGCTGAGACTGAAAATTATTTTTACAGATTTCTTCAAGTCAGATTGAACACTATTGATGGAGTACTTATGGGTACCAGAAGATATTTTCATGATTCTGTTTTCTTTATTTGTTTAATTGTAAGTTTTTCGTCTTTAGGTACTATTGATTGACTAACTTGGATTTATCGATACTTGAAAAAAGTGTCTGGTGTCTTATTCGTATTTTCAACGAGCGTTCCGTTTTAACCTTAGAAGATTTTCCGGATTCGCAGTATTTCATATATGTATTTATACATTGTTTTTTTTTTATTAGGTTTAACTTTTGTTCGATCTTGAATACTTTTGTTTTATCTTATTCATTTCCTATTCCAATATTTTTTTCATGAATAATTCACAAAAAGAATAGAAGGTGTTCTGGAGTGTCTTTAAATCTGTTTAAGGCATTTCAATTCGAACCACCAAGTTAATTGGGCTTAATGTGTATTTGACAGAGCAATAAATATAAGTAGTAATCAAGAAAAAATACAACAAGGAATGATTAACATCATGAAATTCAATTTGAACCCCAAAACAACTCAAACAGACATAAGAAAACCATTAAAATCGTCATGCCTCCGGTTGAAGATTTATCATGAAAAAGAGAATAATTTAAAACAACAGTATTCAAGACAGAAGATACTTCCATGTCCAAGTAAACAAAAGTTTAACTTGATAATGAAATCCAATCAACTAAGAATTGCATAAAATAATGAATATATCAAGCAAATGCGGAAATTCTTATATGGAAGAAATACAACATTGGAAGCTCCCTCAAGTGCTGGGGTAGATCGAAGTTTATCAAACCTGCTGTATATCGGGATCATCGGATACAGATAAAAAGCAATAAAGCAACTCTAAAGAAGAAAAATTTATGAAAATTATTTCTGATCACTTACATCGGTAGGGTATATGGAATTTTATTATCACATCCAATTAGTTGAACCAAAAAAAATTTTCAATGTGATTTCAAGGATTTCTGGCAGTGAGGTTTCAAAAATTCATATCTTTTTTGGTGATAGGTATTTCAAAGACTTTCTTGTATCATGATTATCTTGTATATTATTTTGATAAAAAAAATAATGAGGCTTGAAAGTTGGAGCTTTAGTTTTCAGTGGGATTTACTGAAATATTCATCATCCCTTCAAAAATACAAAAGGAGAACCCATTTTCACAACTGTAAACAGTTATATAATAATAGCTCACAGTTTCTTCTAAGAGTTTACTGCATATAACATATTGTATAATATATTATGTTGAATAAACTCATATCTATCTATCTATCTATCCATCTATAGCTTCTGTCGAAGTTCAGAAACTCCGCATGCTTCTAAATTACCAGAATCATAAAATCAAACTATTATGGTTCTGGTAATTTAGAAGCATGCGGAGTTTCTGAACTTCGACAGAATCTATGGGTTCTCCTTTTTGTATTTTTGAAGGGATGATGAATATTTCAGTAAATCCCACTGAAATCCCACTCATTCTATTTTTATTGTAATTGACCCTGGAATGCTGATAGGCCAAAAATCATTGAAATATGATTAAAGCGTGTTTCAATGATTTTATCTACTTTTAATTATTTTTATATTAAATTGAAATTAACATTGTTATTTTATATTCCATATAATTAATATTCTAATAAAATAATTGATTCATGTATAATTTTGTAATTATTTTGGTTTAATCATAGATGTGAGCCAGAATGAAAATAAAAATGGTTAGTTGAAAAATTACCTTTTTTCATAACAAATGAAAACCACAAATAACTCTAAAATGACTACTTTCTACAGAAAATTGTAACACGTTTTTCCTCCAATCTGAAGACACAATCGACAATGATTTGAAAATGTTTTAATAACAATGATAAAAGTAAATTAAATAATTTTTTATTCAATGAGGTAATTTTGCAGTTTTCATGTTTTTGCAATTTTTGGGTGCTCCAGTTGACCCCCTAAAGCAATGATTGATGATAATTTTCCGAGAAAATTTTTTTTTTGCATAAATAGTTTTTTTTCCATGTTCCACCGTTTAAAATGGCAAAAAATAAATTTTGACATTATTTTTGTTATTACTGAACTTAACCGTACCTAACATAATAAAAAAATATAGCAAATCTAAAAAAAGTTGAAGGAGTTGAATATTTGTGTAGAGTTTAAATTTTCAAGCACTCTTTGAGTAACTTCAAGGAGTTATGTTTTTATTTAAACAACATTCAAGACAACATTGTCACAAAAAAAATGTCAACGACGAAGAAAGCTATGAATTTTGAAACCTCGCTGGCTGAAGTTGATTTGAAGTCGGAAAAAAAATTATTACTCTAAAAATAAGAAAAATTCCCTCAAGTGCGACGAATTCAATAAAAGTTGTTGACTTAACTCTTGGACAACCCTGTATAAGTGAGAAATTTCATATAATTAAAAAATGAAATCTATAATTTCTGAAGAAGGTTCTGAAGTTGAAAATTGTAGTGTTGAGTAGAGAAAGTTTTGTTAACATTTATGGCAGCATTATTTAATGGAATCTCACAAAACAAACTGGGCTCTCTGAATTGTCCAGATTAATTTCATGAGTGTCTAAGAAAATAACTTACAGCAAACCATAGCAATGAAAATCACAAGTTTCATTTTGGGACCCTTACGATTAATGACACAAAGACACTGAAACGTATCACCTCACTATTAAAACCTTTCACCACTGACGAATAACAGTCCTAAACAATACGTCTTTACTGACACAAAGAGTGGCACCGAATTATGCATTCCGATCCTTCAAAGTTTTATATAACATTTCAGAAGCGTTGGTGGAACATGCCATAGCTAGAAAAAAAATTGTTCGAAAAATTAGAGAAACCGTGTAACGAAATTTGTCGATTTTTTTCCAATCAGGAAGTCGCTCAGCCACAAAATAGATCGAATTGATTCCTGCAAGACCGGTGAGATATTACGTTCAGATACTTTGGTCCGATACGGTTCTTGACTCGATCAATCAGAATAGAATTTCTCCAAGTGTAACACCAGGTTTGTTTTCATGCATTTTATGTAAACAGCAACAGCCCATGATGAATGAGATCGTGTTTCCTTACTACTAACTTCCTGCCTATATTTCACCAAAATTGTTCGTTCCTGAGAGAAACATGCTTGTACTTTGAAAAAGGTAGAACGATTTGAATGATACGAATGATACTTTCAACTTTTACGGCATTCTGTTACATTTAAAATGTTTTGTAGTTTATCCAGGAATATGCCTCTGTTTTTCTTAAAAGCTTTCATGTGAAGTAGTTCACTCGAAAATACAAGTTATTTAGGCCATTCAAGAGTTACTGCATCAAAACGGAGCTCTGCCATGCCCCGAATTTACAGGGTCTTCCATCGCAGACGAGCCACCCAAATTGAAAAAATTTCTCAAAATACTTCAAATAATTGTATAAAGAGCACATATTTTTGAACGAGCAACTTTCTAAGAAGGGATGATTCAACCCCACAAAATTGATCAGAGTCTTTGAGTTTCCAATCTAGATTACAACCTCAATGATAGGGGTGAGGGGTTGACTGATATCACAGCATAGAAAGCAACCAGCAGGGAGAATCTACTATCATACCATATTGTTTCCGTGTACCCATAATTCGTGACCTTGATTATTATTCTGGACCGCTAGCCCAGGACCGTATTCAGGATCTTTGAGATCGACTTGACTTTTTGATAGTAGAAATTATATATGATTCGAATATGCTTATTACGAATTCATTTTGTGGGAAAACACTCTAAATTATTACTTTTATTTTTCAAATATTACTTGTTATGTCTGTATGGCTATCTATACAGGGTCTTTCACGAGGAACCTCACCCATATTTATATGGGAAACTACTGAACGTATTTTCATGAAATTCAGCACTTATAAGTATTTCACGATGCTGATGAAATCTAAAATATTTTCAAATCATGAGCACCTCCGGTTTTTCCGGAAATGACGTCGTCAACTTCCGTTTTTCAAATTACAACACCATTTTTTTATTCCTTAAAAAAATTCAAGTTATTTTGATGTAACATTTTTCAGTTTTGGTTAGAAAATTCTCTCTGAGCGGGAAAAATCGAGAATAGAGCTCCGCTGAAACAAGAATAACTTCGAGGTTTTTGGATGGAAAATTTTCATTTTTGGGATTTTTCAAGCTTTAAGATTGATCAATCTATTTTGAGAATCGAAATCGCGATTCATGATACAGGGGGTGAAAAAATCGCTTTCAATGTTAGGGATGACAAAATCGTGAAAAATCAATTTTTTCAAATTAGAACCCCATTTTTTCATGGCAGATATTAAATCTACGTTAAAAAATAATGTGAGTGTATGCATCACACCATTGCCCTAAAGTGGATATTTTCTGAGTTATTCACAAAAAACTGTTTTTCGTCTTGAATTTTCAGCTATTTCTTTTCCCTTCACGCCCAAAAGATGAAATTTTCAGGAACTGTTATTTGAGCCATGCAGTAGATTTTTCACCCCTTCTTGAAACCGACTTCAAGTTACTATTAGGAGAACCATAGCAAACTCTCGCAGTTATAACAAGAGAAGATGCTCAAAGTTTTGACCGTTAATTTCTAGACATTTATTTATACGTCTCAGGAATGCTTCGGGCGTTGCTCTTCTTATTTCATCGGGAGGAAGAGATCTGTTTGCAAATGTGTTTAAAAACATAATGCATACCAATGAATGAAGATTAATTTAAAAGTAATGATAGGTTAATACCACAATTTTATTATTATTATTTTTTTTTCAACAAATAATCTTATCGATGTCTCCAAATCTATAATCAGCATTCAAATATCTCATCCCATAAAATACAATTTTTTCCATTTATGAATCGTAATGAGTTTATTACAGTCCTAAAAACAGTGCTGAAATGATCTCATTTAGGCAGTTATATTTTTCCTCTGATGGTTGTCAGCACAGCTATTCCTATCAAATTCAAACATCTGTCAAATGCCTATATAAGATGATACTCGAAACGTATTATTTAAATTACGTAATCTGTCAACACTAATGCTTTCGAACATTCTCTGCTTTGTCTATCGTTTTTTAATTTAGCATTCCTGTAGGAATAAGAGCCCATTATGCAACATATTGTAGAATATGCTGTAGGATCGAAAGTTTTATGCCAACTTATGCGTTTCGTCCCTGGCGCACACATTTTGACTCATCAGTATGGCCATGCCATAGACGCAGGGGTTGATAAAAGTTTGAGGGAGCCGCCGGGAGTTGAACCCGGCACCTAGTCGGTGTGAAACTTGAGCGCTAACCTCTAGGCCACCGAAGCGCTGTGAATTTAGCTATGCGTGGCTATGTAGAGTGCCGCCAAGAGATCCCTACACATCCCCCCTGCCACTGACAGAGTGCCGCTACAATGCTATTATAGCTCGAATAAGCCACTAATTTTTGTAATGTATCTACAAGCATATTTTTGTGCTCTTTTTCTAACCCAGTAAACCGAGTGCTACAGCCAACCCAGGTTCAAAAGATATATCGCAATTTTTTAATCAGTTATTTATTGTTTCATTAAAAGTTTTTTCAACAAAAATATTCATATCGCAAATGGGATGAATGAATAATTATTAATCCTAAAATTTATTTTCTCAACATGGAGTTCTTTCTTAAAGGTCTATATGTATAAGATTCCAAGTGGAAATATTGCAAAATTGTCAATTTCTGCTATGTTATAAAAAATCATTAAATTATATTTTTGAGCTAAGCATAACGAGAATTTTTCCAACATTCTGAGGTTTTTTATTTTGAAAATGTAGCTCACGAAAGAACAAATATTCAGATTGATACTGATTATCATATTCTCAACGATAATGTCTTAACTACACAAAAAGTTAATTGGCAGATAAATCAGATATCATAGCACTCGTTTTGGTGTTGCTTACAGTAACTTAAAAGATTCACCTCGACCAAAAAAATTGAATTAAATCGTGAACATTTTCGTGCGATTTTTTACAACTTTCAACAACAGTGCATCGATGAAATTAATTCAATTTTTGGCAATAAAGCTCCATCGAGGACCAGTGTTTATCAATGGTACAGTAAATTCAATCGAGGTCGTAGTTCCCTCCAAGACGAATTTCGCGAAGGTCGTCTGAAACCAGTTGTTGTTTAGAAAACCATTGATGCTGTGCGCCAACTGATATTGTAAGATCGTCATGTGACCTATCGTGAGATTCAGACAACCTTAACATTAGTGGGACCAGCATATAAGAAGACCGTCAAAAATATTTGTTCGCGTTGGATCCCACACAATTTGTCCATCGCTCAAAAAAAGGCTCGTGTCGATTGGTCGAAAAAAATGTTTCGAAAATTCGATCGTGACCGGTGATGAATCGTGGATTCACTCGTATGAACCCGAAAATATACAGCAGTCGACTTTATGAGTGTTTCGAGAAGAGCCAAATCCAACAAAAAATGCTTTCGCACGAAGCACTTCCAAGCAAATGGTCGCCTGTTTTTTCGGAACGCAATCGTACCACTAGAACAACGTAGAACAGTCAATTCTAACGCCCGTTTGCACCGACTTTTTCTTAAGGGTCAGTTAGGCTAACGGTCCCTTAAATCACACTTAACGGCCAGTTCGTGTTGCACCGATTTTAAATGACCCTTAAATCGGCCATTAAACCAACTTTAGTTAATTGACCAACTTCCGTCCCTTAAAGCATATTTAACAAATTTAAGTAATTTTTAACCTATAAAATCAAACAACATAAACAATTCAGTAGGATGGAAGGTTTTGATGAGATCCTTGTTGAGGATTTTTTTGAGGATGATATAGAGGTTCTTGAATTTATTGAGATGGGCTATCCAAGAAGAAATTTTGTAAGACCGAATTATTACGAGGAAATGTCGCAAATGGACTTCTTCAAAGGTTTAGGCTGACAAAGTGTTGTTCAGAGTGAACTTATTAGGTACTTCAGTCAGTTGTGATACCTAACACTGATATTTCATAAAAATCTAATGTTAAATCCCAGTTTGAATAATTAATAATAAATAATTAACTTCCATATAAGACGAAAAACAGTTTTTTGTGAATAACTCAGAAAATATCCACTTTAGGGCAAGGGTGTGATGCATACACTCACATTTTTTTTACGTAGATTCAATATCTGCCATAAAAAATGGGGTTCTAATTTGGAAAATTGATTTTTCACGATTTTGTCATCCCTAACTTTGACAGCGATTTTTTCACCTCCTGTATCATGAATCGCGATTTCGATTTTTAAAGTGGATACATCAATCTTACATCTTGAAAAATCCCAAAATGAAAATTTTCCATCCAAAAACCTCGAAGTTATTCTTGTTTCAGCGGTACTCTATTTTCGATTTTTTTTTCGAATTTTCCCGCTCTGAGAGAATTTTCAACCAAAACTGAAAAATGTTACATCAAAATAACTTGAAATTTTCTAAGGAATCTATTTCTGCAATAAAAAATGGTGTTGTAATTTGAAAAACGGAAGTTGACGTCATTTCCGGAAAAAACGGAGGTGCTCATGCCTTGAAAATATTTTAGATTTCATCAGCATCGTGAAATACTTATAAGTGCTGAATTTCATGAAAATACGTTCAGTAGTTACTCGTATAAATATGGGTGAAGTTCCTCGTGAAAGACCCTGTATAACGTCAATGTATGCCAGAGACATCTCTGTTATATGCTGAATACTCTAGATAATGCGACGTTGCCATACTTCAAATATATTAAAGGTCCCTTAGTTAAAGTTGACAGGAACTGGTTTGGTGCAAATCATTTGAATCTTAAGATACCCCTTAAGTTAAAGGCCCATTTGTTAAGTAACGCTTAAGAAAAAGTCGGTGCAAACGGGCGTAAGTGATACACAAGCTTCATTCGGGTTCAAATTCTGACTGTTCCAGAACCATCAGAATCATGCGCATTTCAGTGTTCGGTGTTCGGTTTTTCTCTGACTAATTTCGAACCGAGTAGTCCGATGTTCGGGTTATATCAGGATTTTTTTCTGATTATTTTCTGACGGTTCTGGGACTATCCTGAGGACCATTTTAGGATTTTGCCGTAGAACCGCCTTAGGAGGGAGGAGTTAACCAATTTCTTTCGTAATTTGAAATGTTTGAATTTTATCTGCATCCGTTAACAGATATAAACAAATCTAAACATAGATGGTTTCAAATCGTGCATAAATTGGTATTAAGTTAAATGATTATAAATTAATATTATGAAGGGTTTTCAGGGGCAGGATTATGAGTTTTCTTTATTTCCTTGAGATGTCCAATTCAAATTGCAAGAACTAGTACAACTTTATTTATTACAATGATTTAAGTTTTCTAAATAATCATTTCGAATTCCTTAACTATTTTCAAGTATGTGAAAAATAGCTTTATTAAAATGAATTTTTTTCAGCTCTCGTCAACAAATCGGCAATATTAAAAAAGTGCATTAAGATTCATTATTGACATATTCATTAATCTATTTGCTTTTCTTTCAATTTACGGCTTATATGATCAGGAGAATCAAATTGAAATTTTCTGCTGTAACCGATTCAAATAGTCCTACAAGTTTGCGCATTTTGCCAAATTCAACTTGTTCGAGTTTTTCTCTGACAAATTTTGGACCAAATCTTCAAATTGGTTCGCTGTTCGGGTTTTTTCAGTACAATCCCAGTACAGTTCCAGTACAGTCAAAATCGGTACCTACTCGAGAGCAGGTATCAGTTCAGGATTTTTTGCGGACTACAAATGCTACCAACCCTTAAACAACGATCACTTGAATACGCAATTTGTGGTAAATTCGTAATTTTAGACGAGAAATAAATCGAGAATTCCCTTTGCATCAAAGTTTACTACCAATTGTATTAAAAGCTCCTTTTAAATTAACAATTGAAAACCATTATATTCAAAAAGGTAATGTGCGCATGTATCTAGGTATATTTCAAAAATTCAAATTTTTGATGAAACGAAATGAGAATCTTAGTTTATTTATCAGCAACCTGATTATCAATGAAATTCCTAGCGAACTTTTTCTGTTTGAGAGTTTCGTCTGCATGAAATTGTTTTTCCATAGTTAGAATAATGTTTTATCAAATTTTCATGGACAAACCAAAAATTTAAGGTTGATAGAAACAGTTGAGTACTATAATAGCGCAATTCAAATTACTAATGATTGTTAAAATTCTCAAAATATATACAATCCCACTTGATAAATACTGAACAGTGAATCTGTATCAAACAAAACATTTTAATCGATCTAGTTCCTGTGCTGTGTTGCATCACCCATATTCAGACAGTGGTTGCATAAACACATGAATATTACTGATAGTATGAACTGAAATATAAACTAAATAAATTTAGAGCAATCCCTCACCTATATAGGTAAATTGTATGATTAACTGATTTACCAATTTTACTTTGCGTTCAATAATGTTTTGGAAATATTTTCAGGTTCAGATCTGTATAACTAGTTATTATCACATCATTGAATTAATTTAGATTTCAGGTTTAAATTGATTTGATATAGTGGGCATGAAATAAGATCCTGCAAAGATGAAGAAGCTTTTTTATTTATGGGTAATATAACAAATTTAAATGTCACGAGATTCACCTTGAAATACATAAATCCAATCAACTGATTTCATAAGGCTGAATACAATGCAAAATTATTCATTGATTCTTCATCAAATAGAGCACAATATAGACCAATATTCACAATAAAAAATTAATTCTAGGAGATATAGATTCAGTATCAGCTCGATTGAATTTTTAACAACACATATCTGAGTTTCAAAGAAAACCAACTCTGTGATGATAGATCACTAGTGTACCCATGCCGAAACAGAACAGATATTAGTTCTATAAACAATTTTTCTTATATAAGGCACCAAGAATCTATCAGAATAATCAACAAGAATATAAACAAGAATTTTCCTTCTGATACAAAAACTATAGAGCAATGCTTGATTTCAAGCACTGATGCCAAACTATATAGATTACCATAACAGATTCATATAAACACATACGAAAAAAAATTTGAAGAATTAATTTCAGCACTCCCCCATAGGTCTGGACAAGGTCAAACACTCACATGTAAAGATAAAAAGTTTACAGATGATCAAACACAATCCCTTTACCAGCTTGATATACCAATTGTTTACATCTAATAAATACAAACAACCAGTTTCTTCAAAATCCATTACATTAGTGTTCGATCCCTTGTGTAATTTATCAAACAGATTTCAGGGTTGAAATGAGTTGTCTTCAAACCATCTTTCAACATATAATATATGTTGAGATATCTTCACCCAATTTACTATGATTGTCAACCTTCAATACTTTTGTCGATTGAAATAAACATTCTTTCGTTTTGAATCCAATTCTTGAAAATTAGGTATACCCCAATAAACATATTTTAGGAATCGACAATCCTGAAACTGCAAATATTACAAATCAAAATTCTGTTATAATGTAATAAAAAGAGCATTTGAAACTTTTAAATCAGTTGATTAAATAGAATCACAAAAATAAACACATATATTGCTATAAATACTGTCTACTATTTCTAATATCAAAATTGATTTGCTGAATTATACTTTGCAATCATTATTTCATTGTTTTTTAATAAGTTCCAGTATCTTACAAAAAATAGCTCTGAAAAAAAAAGGAATGGTTTGATTATTGCAAAAGTAGCACTACGGAGTACAATGACTAGATTTTACACATGGATACACTTGGTGATATTTTGGCATTATGAATTTTGAGTAACTGTTCAATCTCTCCCAACCACAATTAGTTTTGTCTCTTATTCCTAATGCTTCTCTTATTTATTCACACAGTTAGTGAAAGCCTGGAAACAATATAATTAACGTTTTAATACAGCTTATTACAGAAACATCACTCCTTACCTTCATACAAGTTATTATTTGTCAAACATTTCCTGACGAATATTCGTAAACACAAATGAAAAAACAACCAAGTGCTTGAAAGTTGTTGTCTGACAGGCGCAATTAAACAAAGAACCTCCAAAACTGTACCTATCTCTCTCCATTTTTAATCCTCATTTTGCTGTTCGGGTTCTACATTTCTCTGATAATTTTCTGACAGTCCAACAATGGTCCAAAAATGATCCAAAAATCCTCAGCTATTACGCATCAGTTCTGCGCACCCTGAGGACTGTCCCAGAACAGTCAGGAAAATACGAACCCGAATGAAGCTATAATCATTTGTTTGCCAGTTGTCCTAAGAAATCGGGAAAATCATCCGCCGGAGACGGATCACCCTTCACAATGAGAATGCGAGAGCTCACACATCGGCTCAAAAAACTGCATTTTTGAGCACTCAAAACATCGAATTGATGAGTCATCCGCCGTATAGTCCTGACTTGGCAACGAATAACTTCTTTTTATTCCCGTACGTAAAATATAAAATGAGAGGTCAATGTTTTTCGAAGCCTGAAGAAGCGGTTGATGCGTTCAGAATGCATGTTGTGGAGACAAAGTGGCAAAACTGCTTCGACAATTAGTTCCAACGCATGCAAAAGTGTATAGATCTTAATGGGAAATATTTGTAAAACCATGAAGGTATTTTCGATGATTAATATGTCCCAAAGTATAAAAGGCACCTCTCGTAGCGCTCGTATGTAAGAACGTTCTGACTACATTTAACCTCAAAGATGTCAAGCTTTACGATAGAGCTGTCTGTTGACAGATTGCAACACTAGGGTTGTTCAATCCCGAAATATGAAAAACATTTCGAACCCGAGATTGTTGAGCAATTTTTTATAAATTTCCGATTTCCATATTCCATTTATTAATATCATTTTTAATTAGGTATATCATTGTGATATTAGATGGATTAAACGCACTCACGATAACTATTACAGATTCTTAGGTATTGTGAAAACCGCAGTAAAAAATTTCATTCCAAGAGGTTTCCGGAAAGATTATATTCCAGGTTGGTCGAAAGAAACCGATAATTTGTACAAGGACTATCAAAAATCACCATCCGTTGATAAATGTGAAAGGCTTATGAATTCTATCAATACAAGCCGAAAAGAGAAATGGGATAGTGTTGTATCAAAAATGAATTTCACACACTCGAGTAGGAGTTCATGGGATATATTGAGAAAATTAGGTGAAGCTACTCCCCTTGCCTCATCATCATAAAAAATTGATCCTAGATTAATCGCTCGCCGCCTAGTTGATGTATCTAAATCAGTCAATATATCCCAATCTAAAATGAGGAATATGATGAAAAAATTACACATATTCAGGAGATCAGCTTCTACTTTAGAACATGTGTGTCACATCCATTCAATATAGATGAATTGAGGGCTGCAATCAAATCTATCAAATCTCGAAACGCAGTAGGTTTTGACGGAATTTATCCAGAATTCATCAAACATTTAGGAAAAAAGGCCTTGTCTTGGTTATTGTCTTTCTATAACAATATTCTGAATTCGGGAAACTTTCCTTCCGAATTTCGTAAGGCTAAAGTAATAGGTATTTTGAAACGAGGAAAAAATCCTTGTGATCCTAGTAGTTATCGACCCATCAGTTTATTGAGTGTTCCTTTCAAGATATTAGAAAGGTTAATTCTTTTTCGAATTGAATCTTCTATAGAAAATGCTCTACAAAATTTCCAGGGGGGCTTTAGGAAAAATAGAACTTCTTCAGAACAGGTTCTCAGCCTCACAACTTTCATAGAATCGGGCTTTAATGATAAGTTGAAAACAGGAGCTGCTTTCATTGATTTATCTTCGGCATATGACACTGTGTGGAAATATGGATTAATTTTCAAACTCTATACCGATCTGAAGTGTGGGAAAATGGTACGATTATTAGAAAATATGTTATCTGATAGAAGGTTTCCTGTTTTTATTGACAATGAGAGTAGCAATTTCAAAACATTGAGAAACGGTCTTCCTCAAGGATCAGTTCTAACTCCTTTACTTTTCGATTTATATCTAAGTGACTTACCCACGACATCATCCCAGAAATTTGTTTATGCAGACGACATTGCTATTGCTTATCAACATTCGGATTTCCGTACTCTGAAAAACATACTGTCATCTGACTTGGAAATTTTGAAGAATATTTTATTGAGTGGCGATTATTTCCAAAACCCAACAAAATAGAAGTATCATGTTTCCATCTGAGTAATCATGAAAAATATAGGAAATTAGCTTTCAATGATTCTCCTATCGAACATTTCTATCCAAAATACTTAGGATTAAAATTAGATTCATCTCTCAATAACAAAGCTCATTTAAATGTTCTAAGCCTAAAACTGAAAACTAGGAATAGTATTGTTCAGAAATAAGCTGGATCATCTTGGGGTGCTGATGCTTCCACTCTTCGCACAGCATCTCAAGCCCTAGTTTTTTCTGCACCTGAGTATTGTTGCTTTGTTTGGTTGAATAGTGCACATACACAAAAAATTGATGCACAGTTGGATACATCCATGAGAGTAATTACTGGCACCATAAGATCAACATCGGTTCATTGGTTACCAGTTTTATCTAACATTGCCCCTCCCCATATTCGCAGACAGACTGCAGCTCTGAATTCTTGAAACAAATATAATTCAAAGTGAAGATAATGCGGTGAAATAAGATATTGGAGAAGGATAATGGGTTAAACCGCAGGAATGCAGAAAATATGGGAAATGGATGGAAGGTACTTGCCGACACGTGTTTCTGCTTATTGGCTTCTTCAGGGCAAGGCAACCAAGAAACCTGGATATGGATGGATATGAATAAAAAAATAAAACATAAATGACAACAGGTGACCACAACAGGAGCGAGCATCCAATTTGTGGCTTCAACCCAAGATACCTCTGTTTTATTTTATTATTCATTTCCATCCATATCCAGGCATTGTGTGTCGGCTACCTTCCATCCATTTCCCATATTTTCTGCATCCCTGCGGTTTAACCCATTATCCTTCTCCAACAAATATAATTCTTTTCCCAATTTATTCTCAATTATTTCATATATTCCACAAAATAGAATTCCCAGATTGAAGTCACATAAACCATTATGGCATAATACGTTTTTCAATATGAACATAAGTGATAAAGAATTATGGAAGACTTAGTGGAACTCTTACGAAATGTACAATAAGTATCTCGTTTCTGATCCTTCTGAAAAAATTCCTGGTTTTGATATTCCAAGAAAAAATTGGACAGTTCTTAATCGTTTGAGAACAGGTCATGGTCGTACCAATAGCATGCTATTCAGATGGAACTCAGTTCCTAGCGCAAGTTGTGAATGAGGAGAAGCAGAAGAAACAATAATCAATAATTGTCCCATATAAAAATTTCAAAATGGTTTTAGGGCTATTCATGATGTTTCAGATTCTTTCTTGGAATGGGTTATAAATTTCAAACAAATATGATACGTATTTTTGTTATTCAGTTCTTTTTTATGCTTTTGTCTTTTTATTTCCAGATTCGATGTGGACAATTTGAAGAAGTCTCTGTCTCCATCAATAGAAAACCACTCTTGAAGGAAGAAGTCCCTAAAATATATTTCAGCTTATTTTTGTAGTTTCACACTTAGGCGGGAAGCCAGGGTTTCTTTTTTTACTGGGGTTTTTTCCCTAGGCTTTTATGTCATACGCCGAATTGTTTGACACCCCGTCACTAACCCCTGATCTATATGCTTTATTGTTTGCTAACTAAATATTGTAAGCCAAAAGTTCAAAAGAATATAAATATATATATCATTAATTTATTAATATTGAGTTTTTCAATTCAGTTCGTTAGTCTAGTTCTTCAGTTCAGTTCTTGAGAACAGTTTTCCAATTTTAAACTCAATATTTCATGCTTTTCATATACTCATATTCTAGTTATTTCTTGATTGTGTCAAAATATTTTATTCTGCATTGTGTTCTAGATATTTTTCATATAACATTTGTTCTATTTCCCTTACAAGGTGTGCACATGTAGTTTCGAGATACATTCATCGTATTTTTTCAATCTAATCCACCGATTAGGGCCACACTTGTTCATTTAATTATTCCTTTGATCTCAAGTATATCAGTTGCCCAAAAATATCAGTTATACCGGTATGAAATGAGCGTTTTCTTATGAAAATAAAAAACAAATTATTAATGGGAAACTAAAAAACATTTCATTCATAGTATTGGCCATTGTGTTCTACACATTTTGACCACCTCTTTGGCAATTTGTGGATACAACGCCAATAAAATTGTTTTAAAAGCAAACAACCTGACACCCAATTTTCGACCTTCTCGTTGGAATCAAAGTGCTGCTCAGCCAATGCGTCGATGGAAACAAATGGTAGTCGGAAGTGGCCAAGTCTGGTGAATACGGCAGGTGGGGTACCAGCTCTCAGCCAAGTGTTTTGATTGTATCCTGAGCCGGTTTTGCTTTGTTTGCAGGTGCATTGTCATGGAGCAAAATTAGCTTGTCGAGTCTTCTGACCCATTCTGGTCGTTTCTCGATCAATGCATGGTTCAAATTGATCATTTGTTGTCGGTAGTGATCAGTATCAACGGTTTCACCAAGTTTTAGGAGATCTGGTTTTGCAGTCGATGTTGATGGTTGTCCCGGATTAACCCAAGATTTTTTCCGTTTAGGATTCTGAAAATAAACCCATTTTTCATCGCCAGTCACAATCCGATGCAAAAACGATTTTCTTTCGTGTCTTTGAAGCAAAATTTCACAAGTGTTTTTTCGGTTTTCCATCTGTCTTTTATACAATTCATGTGGCACCCATTTTCCACACTTTTGGATCTTTCCCGTTGCTTTTAAACGGTCAGAATTTGTTTGTTGTGCAAGATTTAACATTTCTGCCATTTGCTTTTGATTCAAAGTGTCATCTCCATCCAATATCGTCTTTAGTGATCTTCTACGTTCGTCATTGCTCACATTAAAATCATTATTTCTAAACCGTTGAAACCATCTTTTGCATGTTGCTTCTGATAGAGCATGATCACCATAAGCCTCGACAAGCATTCGATGCAACTCTGCAGCAGTTTTCCTCAAATGAAAACAAAAAAATCCGCAAATCCTCACTTACTGGTACAACATTCGACATTTTTAGCACGATGAAAAATATGATGTTGTCTGTTCAATGACTTGATGTATACTAAATATGATTCATAGATGTCATAGCAAAGAAACAGAAAAATGAAGGCTTATTCACAACAAACGTTCCCTATCGAGACATATGTATCTTGACGCTAACTTCATACCGGTATTGGTTGCGTGAGTTGAAGTATGAGCAGAGGTTGATAAAACAATTATCAATGTATAATACAACGACTCAAGAAAAATCTGTAAAAAAACCCTTTTCCCCTATTTGAGTTTAAAAATAAATATCGGTGACAGTTCAAGTGTTGCATAGAGCCCTTATTGAGTCTTCGAACATTCTTCATTCTTAGTATTCATTTGGATGTAATTATATTAACCCAAGAACTCGATCTTGCAGTACCTGTCCCACTTCTTATATTTCTTAAATATACATAACCGAAATATTATTGTTTTTACGGAGCAATTTCATATTTTTTAGAACGTGTTTCTTCGATACCTCCACAGGACCGTAGTCAGGGAGTAGGAGCTTGTAGTGCAATGCCTTTTCTTCATTTTCCAATGCATACATCGGTCGAAAAGTTCAAGGTATGAAAACAACATTATTTTCACAAATCTTATTTTTATTCATCAATGTAATCTCCGTTTGAAGTGATACAATCTTTTCAAAGTTTCACTAGTTTTTTGATACAACTGGTGTGACAACTTCAAAATATGCTTATTCAGTAACCATACCTCGCCAGAGCAAAATCTATTTCCAGGGAGCATCTTCCTCAGTTAGCGGAGAGTCAGTAATTGCTTTAGGCCAGATATAGAAAATACATTCGGTGCAGAAGCAATTCGAAAGTTAATTCCACCATTCTTATGGCTCTTTTCATTGATTGATGACACGATGAATTAATTGTCTTTGTGAAAAAGCACCCTTATTTCTTCAAATGGGGTACTTTTCTGGACAATTTCGGCCTTCAAACGATACATCAAACCGATATAACAGTCGCTGTTGATTATTACTTTGTGTTCTAAGAAGTCAATAAATAAAATTCCATGCGCATACCTATATATGGAAGGTCATTAGTTTGAGTCATTGGACTGTTTCTCCGTCTGCAAGCAAACTGTGTTTCATCTATTGTGATGTTCTGATGCAAAAACTCCTTCGTATTGTCCGTAAACATCTCCAAACAGCACTCCAACGTTCGTCTATGCGTCACTATCTTTCGATGTCTTCAGAGTGTGAGATATCTCTTGCAACTCATCTTGTAGATAACTATTATGATTTTCGAGGTTCTTTCAATGTTTTCCAAAATAACTACTTAATTTGGTAAACCAGGGGGTTCAGCAGAATCGGTGTCCGTACACAACCTATGAAATCGTTGATGGTCTTCTTCGATGGGGCAGAGTCTGGATTATTTTGCAAGTTAAGCTTGGGTTTGACAGGTGTTTTTATCAATTAAAAATCAATTATATACAAGGTCTCCAGAAAGGGTGTCGGGTATTTTATGTTCAATAAAACAAAAAATATTTGTGAGCAATACCAAAGTTTATTGTTCATTATATATAATACGTATATAAACCTTACTTTTAAGGTATCCCCAAGCAAAATAGTAAAGCGGGCTAAAGTTAGAGGCCAGTTGATGTCACCTCTTCGCGAATTGACTTTATTAGGGAATAATTCGTTAACAACTTCCATTGAATCATTTGAGGTATGACAAGTGGCCCCCTGCAAGTGAAACCTGCAAACTCCTGCAACTCTGGGACCAAAAAATTTCGCAACATTACGCAATAACGGTCACTATTCTCATTAATGGCTCGGCCCCGTTGATCTTATGAAAATAAGGACCAATTATGCCTTTAGCAGACATAGTGGCTCAAACCACGATCTGTCGGCTATGCAGGGGTAGTTCTTGCTTTCGTCTCGATTCTTCACTGCCCAGTACCGACAATTCTGCTTATTAACATGACCATTCAGATATCCCCATGCAAAATAGTCAAACGGGCTAAGGTCGGGGCTTCTGGGAGGCCAGTTGATGTTACCACTTCGCCAAATTACTTTATTAGGGAATAATTCGATAACAACTTCCATTGAATCAATTTAGGTATGGCAAGTGGTCTCATCGTGCTGCAACCACCTGTACACTCTGCAACTCTGGGACCAATATGCAATATATCGCAATAACGCTCACTATTCATAATAATTGCTCGGTCTCGTTGATCTTCATGCAAATAAGGACCAATTATGCCTTTAGCAGACATAGCGGCCCAAACCACGACCTTTGGGCTATGCAGGGATTGTTCATGCTTTCGTCTTGGATTCTCTAATGCCCAATACCGACAATTCTGCTCATTAACATGACCTTTCAGGTGAAAATTTGCTTCGTCACTAAGCAGTATGTTGTTAAAGTTGTAAAATCACTGCAGCATTTCGTTTGCAAAATTCAGTCGATTTGCATAGTCCGCAGCCTTCAATTCTTGAACCATTTGAATTTTATAGGCTTTTAGATGTAAGTCTTTCTTCAAAATCAAATATGAAGACGATTTTTAGATGTTCAACGCTTGGCTGCGTTTTCGGATGAATATAGACGGATTTTGACGAATTGATGCCTCAACTTCTTCAATTGTTTCTTCATCGCGAACTGAACGAGATAGACCGTTCCAAATATGGCGCGAAAACAAATACTCGATACTCTTTCTGGACACCTTGTATCAGTACCAAAATTGCTCTGAATGGTTGTCTCTTTCGAAAAATCATATAGATATTTTGTTGAAGGCTGATGAACTAATCAACTTGTGGACCAAGCATTGGAGTATCTTAGAGTTGATGTTTCTCTTAAGAATTTATATATAACATTTCATTTCATGGCATTTTCCATTTTTCTTTTCAAAGTTGAAACAGTTACAACTTCGCGGATTTCCCCAAATTTCTCGAAAATCAACTTATCTTAATTTGGGTCAACCTGTATGAGTATCTGACCAACGTTCTTGTCTTTCTACATTAATGTGATATAGTCCAGTGAATACCCTAATGCCCTTCTGGGTCCCATTTCTGATAAGCTTCCCAATTTATTTTGATGATAAAGAATCAGAAATCACTGTCAAGGAAATTCTTCAAGAGTTCAATATTCTCAAATTTTATTTTATGAAAATATATTCATTTATATAAATTAATTCTTACAAAAAATTGAGCATGATTTCAATGCAACATAACAAAAAACAATAAGATTGCTGAAGCCTTGGTTTCTATGTTATATTTGGTTTAGAGGAAATCTATATATATATTTATACCTATCCTGATACAAAATGGGATTTCACTTCAATTTCGAAGCTCGGTACCACCACTCTTCGTCCCATAGACCAGTTTAAGAGTTGATATAATGATTAATTGAAAAAACCAGTATACCCATTGAAAAGATTAAAAGTATAAAAATAGAGAAATGAAAAACTCTACTTTTTGTCTCATACTACTCTTTCCTTCTTTAAAAGTGTCTATGAAGCAAGTAGAATGAAATAAGACGTTCTGATTTTTTATGTTCATTCTATGTACATTTCAGAAACAGAATATGAAAAAGAAGGAAGACATTTATTCAACATGAAATTTCAAATCAAAGTAGCTAGTTCAATGGAGGTCATGAAAGAATCACAATTCATCAAAACAATATTCAAAAAGGTTCATTAAGAATAGCTGTGAATATTTAAAACTAACAAATATAATACAGATAAATACAAATTCGAATATCATACACAGAAATAAATACACGTACTATCAACAATCACAAACACGCCTTAAAGCTATCGTATGTATCTGACTATTTCACTCAATCAATTTCACAGAGGCAGTTGAGAACCAGCCATATTACCGTCACTGGTAGTTAGTCTGTTAAGTGAGATAGCTTAATTAAATTCAACATAAATAAGGGAAAGTTCTTGAAGACAAACATCAGTCAGTTTTATTTGATTTTTCGGTTGTTGAGGGGTTTTCCTTCTGGTATGTCGAGAAGAATTTGAGCGCCTTCATCAGCTGATAACTTTCCGAGATTGGTATATTCGAATCGTAGAGTTTCTTCGATAACTTGCAGTCCACATAGAACCACCAGTTGCATTTAAGGATTGTCTGGTCGAACAAGGTTGATTCCGGACAAAGAAAACTTTTCATAATCAATCCTTCATCGGTCAACGCGCAGACGTGGAACACCTGAAAAAAAATCAGTTTAGACTTTCATCTCTCCACATTTCATTTCAAATTTGACTTTGAGAGTAAATTAATTCCTATATGGAATCAGCAGAAAAATGAGCTGTTGCCAAATTTGCATACACCTGGCAACACCGGAAATTTGAAAATATATCAAAAATGTACTTTAGATAATCTAATATAAGGACACCTTTTCTTCGGAAAATTTTTTGTAAATGATTTAACTCTATATTTTTTTTGTATTTCATTTATTGAGATTTACAATTTATTTATTGAAGTATTATGCAAATGTGTCATATGTACAGACTAAGAAAAAGTATGTTGATGAATTCATAGTTATGATTAGCCTTCTGTCAGTTGGTTGGCATGTCTTTGTATTTTCTGATGATATTTTCTCGAGTGGTTTTCTATTTCTGTGCTGACATACGAGGTCTGTAAATTAAGTAAAGAGACTGGCAACCTTGCGTTTGATCTGGCAACACTGGAAGCGCGGGGCTTAGTGGGGCGGTAGAGGAACCACCTTCAGTACTCGTTCGGTTGTGCGTAGCAATTAATTTTGAGAAACATTTTTTTCTATTGTGTTCTAAGAATGAAAGACAACAATTTCGAGCAACCATGTGCTATCAGGTTTTGCTTCAGACTTGGGCACAATGAAACGGAAAATCTTCTTAAATCCAGCAGACCTACGGAGATAGTTTTTTTGTCAGGGGCCCAGGATTTTCGTTGGTTTAAGGCATTCTCAGAAGGAAGAGAGTCGATTGAAGATGAACCACGAAGCGGAAGGCCTTCATCTTCATGAACCGATGAAAACGTCGACAGAATCCGGGATCTTGTGCGTTCAGATCGTCGGTTGACAGTCAGAATGATAGGGGAAGAGTTAAATTTGACTCACACCACCGTTCATCAAATTTTGACCAATGAATTGGGGATGAGAAAAATCTGCGCAAAAATGGTTCCAAAAAACCTTTCGCATGACCAGAAGAACAAGGTGCCTTGACTTTTAGGATTCAATTGAAAATAACCCCCATTTTCTGGAACGTGTCATTGCTGGTGAAGAGACTTGGGTATTTGATTACGACCCAGAAACTCAACGCCAGAGCATGGAGTGACACACTTCAACCTATCCAAGGCCAAAAAAAAGCAAAGATGGCAAAGTCAAAGATCAAATGCATGCCGATTTGTTTCTTCGATATCCACGGAATCGTCCACAAAAAATGAACGCCAAGGTCAAACGGTTAATCAATACTTTTACCAAGAGGTTCATGAAAGACTTTGAAAGAGGGTCATTTGTGTGAGACCAAACACCAAGAACAAGTGGGTGTTTGCATCGCGATAATGCTCCTTGTCACACAGCAATTATAATAAACGAGTTTTTGGCCAGTGAAAACATTTCTGTGGCTCCTCAGCCTACTGTTTCGCCCGACTGGAGTCCTTGTGACGTTTTTCTCTTCCCAAAGTTGAAAAATTACCTCAAGGGAAGTCATTTCTGGACAGTTGAAAAAATTCAAACGACTGTAACCGACCAGCTGAAGGTTATTTCAGTATCGGAGTGGCAGCACTGCTATAAGGAGTGGGAGAAACGTCTTCAGCGCTGTGTGGCCTAAGAAGGAAGTTATTTTGAAGGTGACAATATTGAATTGTAAATATTTTTGTGTTAAAAATTTAATTAAAAAGAAATCAGACTTATTACTTAATTTACAGACCTCGTATGGGATTAGGACTTACTGCCTATTAGCCAATACATTTTTTAGAATTTTAGGTTCATTTCGTTCTTTTCAGCATTGATGTGTCGTCTCCAGTTGAAGCGGTGGTCTAAATGTTTGCCGAGTTACTTTTCTTTTCAGTTTTTGAACTCATTGAATTTTATTAGCTTTCAAAGAAAGATCCTTACGTAAAATCCGCCAAGTCATTGAATACGAAAGGCCAAGCTGTTGAGAACGGTGACGAATCGATACTTCAGGGTCATCACGTACACTCTCCCTCACCGCCGCTATATTCTCTTCAATACAAGATGGGTGTTGCTTATTTGGTTGAGTATTATCTAATAACCAATATTGAGTCCCAAACTTAGTGATGGTAGAGCGAATTGTGCGTTCGGTAGGCCGATTATGTGGACCATAAGTCGTTCTAAGTGCCCGATGCACATTAATCGGAGAACGCCCATTTTTGTTATAAAGCTTAACAATTTGTAGACGCTGTGCCGGGCTAAGTCGTTCCATTATGAAATGTCAGACACAACTGAACACGGACACCACTTCATCTTTCAGCCTTTTAAGAAACAGCCTCTCAAAAAGTTCATCCAGGATTGGTAGGACCATTATTGCTCTATAATTAATAGCTTTTTTCTTCAACTTGATATAGTTCTGTCTTCTCGAACATTGGTTTCACACCCTTATTGTCTGTTCCATGAAAAGCACATTATCTGAAGGAGAAAATGCCTGATTTGGAAAGATTACCGAATGAAAAGCATATTTTCACATTTCCCAATTAATTTCCATTTAGTCTCACACCCACTGAATATGCAATCTTCGACACCATTGATTAACGTTTCTAAATTCCAATCTACCAAGATCCTAATTAAGGTTCAGCATTATCGTATCTACACAGTTTTCATTGATAACTAGGTTTCGATCGATGAATATCTCCGGTGCTTTTGTAATGGATTGATTAATTAAATTCACGAAACAAAAATAACTACAACCTCAACATGGTGCCCTTATTTTGAGTGCAATCTCTGAGGTGGATGTTGAATAAAACGTATACTTCATTAAATTTCCACTTAACTGCAAAGCGAAAATCTAATTTGAGGACGGGGTCTTTCTGACAATGGTATTCCTGTGAAATGTTCATTTGTGCTATTCCCATCATCTTTTATTATATAAATCCGTATTGAGGAGAAATTTCTGATGGTGAACTCGTGTCTAAATATTATCTACCATCTATTATTGTTCTTGATGCCTGTTCCGATAGATATTTTCTATGGTTTCAAGGCGAAATAAGGTGTTCAAATAAGCTGAAATCTTGTCTCAGAGTTCAGTCAATCTTGACAGAATTTTTTCAAAAGGTCATCTTGCCTCGAAAACGATAGCAACCGTCTATCGAATTGTTGGTAGCTAGAATAATAAGAGATGGTTGAAATTGCCCAAATAATAATTCACCTTTCGGTATGTGGACATAAAATACATAAACATTCAAAATAATGAGAATTCATTGAAGTGCAGAGATCGACCCTGTAGATTTTGATGTTAGAAAAAACTTCTGTGTAATCAATCGATCAAGCATACATGAAGTATAATAAAAATGCAAAAGCGATTAGGATAAGTTGTGTAATACAAAGAGGGTAATATCATTGTGATAAAAGCCTCATTATTTTCAATTAGTACAAGACGTTCTTAAAAAAGACACGCATAATTGTTACCAAACTGTTAAGGAAACATAAGTTATATGTAGGTAGAGGCCACTATTCATTAAAGTTGGTGAAGAGGATAAGAACCCATGTAAAACTTTCTATTTTCGATGATAATTCAATCTCTAATACACGTATTACAGAAAATTAACAAATCTTTCTGTGAGAAAACATATTCGTTTTGTAGGATTCATTGATATTGTCGCTTGAATTAATTTTGATGATTCGAAAAAATTTGATTATTCACATAAACATCAGAAGGAAATTCATGAATATTTTCATTGTCACATTATACCACATTCATTAGATTTTTTTTCAGTTGAAAGACAATACTATTGAAGTGGAGCCAAGATTTATTGCTTATATTTACGTCTTATTATTCGGTTAGGCAATTGTGATAATTCTGAAATGGATCATAAATTCTTTGTGAAATTTTCTTTGCTGAAGGAATTACTTAAAAACCGATATGTTAATCCATAAATATTCCAATTGCAATAAGGAAAGATAATCTCATAGATATTATTGTTCCCACGGTGGGACCTAGTCACGTTTGACTAAGGTAGCTGTCCGTCATCGGTGCAGTGAGTCACTGAAATTTGGAAGAAGGCTGTCAAAGAACGTAAGGAACCTTCCAGAAATGTCTCGAAAAGCGCCATCTTCTACTTGAAGACGGAACCAGCCTCACTTTCTCTGTAGATTCATACAACACCTGACTCCAAAATTCAACGACTACCAAGTGTTCACGAATGTGTAAACATTCATAAAATAATTGATGGCTCATATACAGTCCCACAACAAATTTAAAAGTGTTTACATCTTATTAGATAAAATTACGACCTGAAATAACACATTTCAATGCAAGAGTCAATATATAGGTCTTTAGCAGCATTAATTTAGACCATTCGAGATCCAAAGAACTTTATATATGAAATTGATTTCATATCGCCGATGTCTGTTGGACTCAGAGGTAGAGCTCCAGACCGGCAATTTGGATAAGCAGGTTCGAGTGCCGCCCGAGTAGGCCCTTATTCCGTAATGGCAAATGTCGAAATTCGTCTGCATGCCATTAATTTTAATTATAGAAGAAATTTATATGTTGTTATTTTTGATTTTTTTTAATTGATAAAAGCATATTTTATTTTATAACCTTTATTAACAAATAAAGGAACCATTCTGTACAAATATTTTAAAAAAATAATTTCTTTCAAATGCTGTCCTCGACTGTTATCATGATGCGATAACAGTTGTTTTTTCTAGATTTAACAGCAATTCTTGAGACTCTTCGGGTTGTTAATCACTCCAGATTCGGGTATTTTGCTTGATCACGAACCCATTAAGCCAAAAATGGGTCTCATTAGTGAACAAAACTTTTGTCGTAAAGATTGGATCAGCTACAAGCTTGTCAAGAGCCCAACGAAAAAAACGATTTGGTAGGTCGGTCGGCCTCAGTTCTTGAACTAATTGAATTTTGTAAGCTTTTAAAGAAAGATCCTTATGTGAAATCCGCCAAGTCGTTGAGAACTTCAAGTAAATCACGTGAACTCTCTCCCACCGCCGCTATATTCTCTTCACTACGAGATGGATGTTGTTGAATGATTGTTTGGGCTATTACCATCATCTATTGTGGATGTAATGATTTCCGACGTTTCGATAGACAACTTCTATTTTTATCAAGGAGAAAAGTAAGAAACCTTTTGAAAAGTATCAATTTTCAGAAAGTCAATTGACAGAAGTCATGAAAGAAAATGAACGATGTTATATACTCATCTGTGATATGATGATCTTTTCAAGTTGGATCGAACTATCGGCGTCCAAACTTCTGGCAGATCTATAGATGGAGCACTTATGGAATCAGGTGTTATTTTCATAAATGCTGCTTCTTTGATTTTTCTTCTTGCAAGTTTTTCTTCTTTGGATATTATTGATGCTTCATCCCACTTTATACGATGATTCTCATCTACAGCATGTTGGACCAACCTGGATTTGTCGTAGTCTAGTACTCGTAGAAGCTTCTGATGTTCTTTTATTCGTACATGAGAATCATCGTATAAAGTGGTATGAAGCATCAATAATATCCAAAGAAGAAAAACTTGCAAGAAGAAAAATCAAAGAAGCAGCATTTATGAAAATAACACCTGATTCCATAAGTGCTCCATCTATAGATCTGCCAGAAGTGTGAACGCCGATAGTTCGATCCAACTTAAAACAACATAACGACTGCATTCAAAACTCAAGACACTATCAGAGCTAAACTTACAAAAGTTAAGCCTAATAATAAGACACAAAGGACAAAGAACTGCATATATGAATTACCTTGCGAATGCGGAAGATCTTACATCGGAGAAACTAAACGCCCTCTGAATGTACGAATAAAAGAACATCAGAAGCTTCTACGAGTACTAGACAGCGACAAATCCAGGTTGGTCCAACATGCTGTAGATGAGAATCATCGTTTAAAGTGGGATGAAGCATCAATAATATCCAAAGAAGAAAAACTTGCTAGAAGAAAAATCAAAGAAGCAGCATTTATGAAAATAACACCTGATTCCATAAGTGCTCCATCAATAGATCTGCCAGAAGTGTGGACGCCGATAGTTCGATCCAACTTAAAAAGATCATCATATCACAGATGAGTATATAACATCGTTCATTTTCTTTCATGACTTCTGTCAATTGACTATTTGAAAATTGATAATTTTCAAAAGGTTTCTTACTTTTCTCCTTGATAAAGATAGAAGATGTCTATCGAAACGTCGGAAAACATTACATCCACAATAGATGATGGTAATAGCCCAAACAATCATTCAACACGAGCTCCATCATCAACAATATCTCGTCGTCAACGAGATGGATGTTGTCTCTTAGGTTGAGTATTACCTAATAACGAATATAGAGTCTCAAACTTAGTGATGGTAGAGCGAATTGTGAGTTCGGTAGACCGATTACGTGGACCGTAACCACTCTAACGGCCGGTTTCTGAAACGATGATCATCATAGAAATCAACTAATCAGCTGTTAAATCTATGGTCAACTGCCATTTGAGTTGCTGAAAGGATAGTCAACTAGGTTAATTTGACCACGCTGTCAGTTGACACAGTGGTCAAATATTTCAGGTAAATTGTATGTCAATCGTCATTTTGAGTTTCCGAAACGCAAATTAAGGCTAAATCAGTGGTCAAACTAGTGTCAAAGAACTTGTCAACTAATCGGTGTTGTTTGGCGAATTAACTTGAAAGAAATCTTGTTTATGAATGAAATCTATGTATTTTCCAAGGAAATCTTAATTTTATCGGTATGTATGAAAATAATTCAATAGTGTTTAATATATAATTTTTTATGAAAAGGCATTTATTTTTTTCCAATTTTGCGATGTAATATGTTTTCGTTAATAATTTAGTTTTCTCTGAAAAAACAAGCATTTTTGCAACAATTGATGAATCTATTTTTTTGTTGTAGATAATAATTATGGATATCAGCTTGGATATAAGCATGTCTAGTAATTCTAGCGAAGATGAGAACCCAAGGCCACGAACTCTTAGGAGAAGAATGAACTCTTTTGATTTCTACAATGATGTGGAATTCAAAAATAGGTATAGACTGTCCAAGGATATTATAACATTACTTCTGAATATGATAAAGGATAAAATAAAGCCCTTAACATCAAGGAACAAATCAGTTACTGCCTTGGAACAAGTACTTCTAACAATAAGCTATTTTGCAACAGGAGCATTCCAAATAACAGTAGCTGACCATATAAGGGTCCATAAAATTACAGCATGTAGAATAATTAAAAAAGTATCTAGAGTCATTGCTGAACTTCGACCCCAGTTCATATCTATGCCAAGAACAGAGGATGAACGGAATAGAATCAAATCAGAATTTTATTCTATAAGTTCATTTCCGAACGTGATTGGATGTGTAGACTGCACACATATAAAAATACAGTCACCTGGAGGTCCACAAGGTGAGCTTTTCAGAAATAGAAAGGGATACTTTTCTCTTAATGTTCAGGTTATTTGTGATCCCGCAGGGATTATTTATTGGAGGACAGTGGCTACCCTTGTCTCTAATATTTATTGACTCCATTTCTGAGGCCATCAACTCCTGGTGAGCAAGCGTACAACAGAGCACAGATCAAAACGAGGAATACTGTTGAAAGGACATTTGGTGTCTTGAAGAGACGTTTTCCTTGTTTCTCTATGGGAATTAGGCTGAAAATGGAGACAACCATGAATATCATAGTGGCATGATCCCCCAAATACTTCTACAAATGATGAAAATATATCAGTCAGATCTTTGTTAGTATCAAAACATTTCAATGTTCAATAATAATTGTGGAAGAAGACTCGGATCAAAGGTCATACAATCCGTCACAAAAATCCTATGAAGTAAAAGTAGTGCGTTGAGGAACAGTTGATACAATAGCTCAAATAAATTTATATTCTAATCTACTCTAATTTATAGACTGAAAACATTCTATAAATCCAATTACACCAAATTTCATTTCATTGTTTTTACTTCTGTGTACTGTGATAAAATAATAAAATTGGATGATGTATGAATTGTTGTTTGATCAATTATTTTGAATACTTCAAATTAAAACGATATTTTTCATTTTATTGACCTATTGATGATAAATTTTTCAGTTGAAAAACAGCATCTGTATTTTAATACACCAGATACGACTCAATACACAGGTACAGTTAAGCCGCTAAACGATTCATAAATGCAATCTATCGTAAGAAACAGTTGTAAGCAAGTTCAGCCAGGTATATTTTTATGGTCACTTGAGGAAAATTATAAGGGTGTTAAAATTTAAACATCAGTTATCGGATAATTTTAAAATCTTAACCACAAAACACTGATATCTTAACCTCTTTAATCACAGAATATTAGTTTTTATCGGAGAATCTGTGGTTGGACAGTCTGGCAACAGGGTCGCCTCATGTCAACTGAAAATGATCATAGATTAGTTAAATATGCGCTGAACATCCTTTCGGAAACTCAAATTGATTTGACATCTCTGTCAAGATGATCGATGTGTTAGTTGACATGAGATTTGATCTTCCTTTCAGAAACTGGCCGTAAGTGCCCGATACACATTAATCGGAGAACGCCCTTTCTCGTTATAAAGCTGAACAATTTGTAGACGCTGTGCCAGGCTCAGTAGTTCCATTATGAAATGTCAGACAATACTGAACAAGAATAGCACTTCAGTTTACATGACGCATGGTCGATCTGCAACTAAATCTTCACCACAAAGAGTACCCTTTACAAGGTGTTTTAAATTGAAGTGCCAAGTAGACGTTTATAGGAAACTGAACTGAAAATTGAGATTATGATGTACAGGGTTTTCTTTTTGGTATATTGCTTATTGAAATTTGTAAACTACTTTCAAAAAGTATTCAGTATATGTCACGTGTGTACAGACTAATATAAAGTTTTTCACATTGATGTATTATGATCAGTCAGCTAGGTCGTTTGGCCAGGTCTTTTTCAATCTTCGTGAATTAAATCTATCTTCTGTCAGTTGGCATGTCTGTGCAGCTTCTGATGATATTATCTCGAGCGGTCTTCAATTTCTGTGCTGACATATGGTACTCTTAAACTTCATGGACGGTGTGGTTGGAGACATACCAAAGGGCATTAACCAATGAACCTAGTATATTTATTATACTCTTTGGATAATATGAATATTTCATGGCTTAACGCAACTCCATAATTGAATGCCGTACGACCATATTGGCTTGATGATCGCTTTGTAAATTAGGAATCTATTTTGTAGGTTAAATTTGGACTTCCTGCCTATAAGCCAATAGATTTTTTGAAATTTCAGATTTATTTCATTCGTTTTGGCATTAATGTGTTGTCTCCAGTTGAGGCGCTGGTCCTTTTGAATATTTCGATAGGGGGACATATATTTCTTCTTGTAGTGAATGTAACTTGAACTGACTTAGCTTCATTGATTATAGGAGTCAGCATTTTTGATGCCACTGTCAAAGATCATTCATGTCTTCCTGCTATTGTTTGGAAGCTGTTTCGGCGTTTTCATCTGATGCAAATAGGGCTATATCATCTGCAAATGATACTAGGTGGTGTTCTCACTTTCCGGTATGGCATATAAAAGTTGTCTCAAAATACTTCCTTGCGGGACTCCGGATTTGACTTTGGCAGAAGGGGTTATTGCTTCCCCACACTTCACGACAAAATGAGTTTTTCGAAACAATTTGTTTTTGTCAGTGCTTTCAAATTTGTCCAAGTAATTCTAAGTTTGAAATACTTAGGCAAAAAAACATTTTCAATAGTATAAGCTGAAATCGATTATATCCGTCCGTGAGTAGGATGATTTCTGAATGGTTCTAGGTAGCTGAAATGGGGGGAGTTTGGAATAGGATGCGTCTCAAATAGCCTCTCCTATTCAAATGTCAACCTCACCTTCACGAGTGGTAATTAATTACCCGGTACTCCCTGTCAGATGACTGACGAGGCTCTGACGCCCGAATGATTACCGGTATAAGTCATCCCCCATTTACTGGCCAACAGCTTCGGGTGGAGGAGCTAGTAAATGGAAGGGCACTCTTTAATCCTGGGTTTGGGAAACTGGACCTAAAGGCGGATGAACCATGAGGCAGGTCAACGGCATAAGAATACAGAAGGCAACGGGAAACCTCTGTATTAAAGATCACCAAGATATCCCAAGAGAATCAAAATGACCTCATTTAACTCAAAATTTTCCGGAGGTAAAAATAGTTCCCCAATCGGATCTCCGGGCGGAACAGCGTTAAATGATAAAAACAATAAAAACAGTGAAATCAGAGTGAATTTGCGAAATAGGATGAAGATTGGTACATGGAACGTGCAAAGTCTATATGAAGCTGGGAAATTGGCTAACTTAATACAAGAAATGGACAGGCTGAAAATAGATATTCTTGGGGTGGCAGAAACATGGTGGCCAGACGTAGGAAAATGTGTAACGCAAAGAAAAGTTCTCTTCTATTCAGGAAACCAAGACAAAAACCATCGTAAAGGGGTTGGAATAATAATTCCAGAAAAAATATCCTCGTCAGTAATTAACATCCTGCCACATTCCGATCGCATTGCGATGCTTAAACTAAAAGCACATCCAATCAATCTTAATATCATTCAGGTGTATGCCCCCACCTCAGACGCACCAGAAGATGAAGTCGAAAGGTTTTATGAAGAACTAAGACAAGTAACACAGGCAAACGTTAAAAAACATGAAATGAACCTCATATTGGGTGACTTCAACGCCAAGGTTGGAAAAGGCATACGAGACGAACTGATGGACCCCTATGGACTGGGAGAGAGAAATGAACGAGGCGAACGGCTATACCAATTTTGTCAAGAAGAACAGATGAAAATAACAAAAACTTGGTTTAGACTGCCACCCAGACGTCTATACACATGGAGAGCACCAGCAGACAATCCCGAACACCTAATCAGAAATCAAATATACTACATCTTAATCAATAAACGTTTTGGAACGTCAGTAGCAAGAACGTGTACATACCCGGGAGCCGACGTCCCATCTGACCACGTCCTTCTTATAACAGAAATAAAAATTAAAATCACCAACGGAAGAAAACAAAAGCAAGAACCAAGAATAGACTATGAAAAACTTAAAAACGAATGCATAAAAAATAATGTAAGCAAAAAATTAAATGAAGCACTGTCAACATTAGTCATACCACAGCCAACTGAAGAAACAAACCCTAATAACACATGGGACAGCATGGAAGAAATAATGATGAATACAGCAAGAACGGAAATAGGATATAGACAAAACATCAAAGGAAAAATTGGATGACAGACGAAATACTAAAAATGTTTGAAAAAAGAAGGAACTATAAGAATCAAGGCAGTCGAGATAAATATAGAACACTGCAAAATACTATAAGATCGGCAATAATAAATGGCTGAGAGAAAGTGGCGGGAAATGGAACGTTTACAAAAGCAAAACGATGACTATAACCTGCATAAGAAGATAAAAGAAGCAGCTGGAGTATATAGGAAGCAGACCTTCTCCAACATACAAAATGAAAATGGACAAATGGCACAAGATAACGCACAGAGAAAAGCTATCTGGGAACAATATGTTGGCAGCCTCTTTGCAGATGAAAGACCCCAGCTGGAGGATAACCTGGAAGATGATCTGACTGGACCGCCAATCACAATAGAGGAGATTACTAGAGCAATAAATAGCTCCAAAGATAAGAAGGCGATAGGACCAGATCAAGTGCCTGTTGAGCTACTCAAACTACTGGACAACGAAGGTATTGAAATAATGGAAAGGCTCTTCAACCAAATTTACAATACAGGAAATTTCCCATCTAGATGGCTTACATCTCTTTTCGTACCACTTCCAAAGAAAAACAATACAACAAGATGTGAAGACCACAGATTAATCAGTTTAATGAGCCACACTCTGAAAATATTTCTGAAGGTCATTCATTACAGAATTTCCACAAAATGCGAAAGTGGTGTTGGATCCTCTCAATTCGGATTTAGAAGGGGCCTAGGTACAAGAGAGGCACTGGCCGCAACCCAGGTGTTGGTCCAAAAGGTGTTGCTACGACCAGAGAAAGGACGTAGCAATGTGCTTCATATATTACGAAAAAGCGTTCGATAGAGTACGACATCCGAAACTCGTTTCAAATACTGAGGCGGCTAGACATAGACCAGAAGGATGTGCGCTGTATTGAGAACTTGTACTGGAACCAATCAGCTGCAGTTAGGGTTGACAATGAAGTTACAGGTGCACAGCAAATACTTAGAGGCGTGAGACAGGGATGTGTCCTCTCCCCACTCCTGTTTAACCTATACTCGGAAAACATCTTCCAAGAAGCGCTCGAAGGACAAGAATTAGGCATCAAAGTAAATGGTATATGGATCAACAATATACGGTACGCAGATGACACAGTCCTGATAGCGGATAACATGAATGACCTCCAAACACTCTTGGACATGATTGGAATACACAGCCGACGTATCGGAATCGACATCAACACAAAAAGACAAAAAAGACAAAAACCAGGACTTCCAGAAAAGAGACTGACGCACATAGAACGGGTAAAAAGTTCAGCTATCTGGGAACTTGGGTATGTGAAGACTGGTCTTCGGACGTGGAAATCAAGTGCCGGATAGAAAAAGCGAGGGCCAATTTATGAAATTTAAAAACGCCTTAACCAACTCTGACTTTGACCTTGACCTCAGAGTAAGATTTACAAAATGTTACGTATGGTCCGTGTTACTATATGGCATGGAAAGCTGGACATTGAAAGTCAGAAACATGAACAGGCTGGAAGCATTCGAGATGTGGGTCTACAGAAGAATCTTGAAAATCCCGTGGACAGCAAGGGAGACCAACGAGGAAATCCTGAGGAGGATGGGGACAGAGCGTGAACTGCTAAGCACAATAAAACGCAGAAAAACAGCGTACCTGGGACATGTTATACGCAATGAGAGATACCATTTAATCCAACTAATAATGGAAGGTAAGATAAAAGGAAGAACGGGATTGGGCAGGAAGAGGATGTCGTAGATCCGAAATGTTAAACATTGGACGGGAATAAGAACTACAGGAGAATTAATTCACACCGCCAGAAACAGAGAAAGATGGTCAGAACTGATCGCAAACATCCATTAGTGGATAGCAGCAGAAGAAGAAGAAGCTGAAATGGGAGGGTAGGTACACATCATTTTGCGGTCGCGTCGATCCAGTAGTTTCGAATTAAATTATTGTCATTATCAGTTTATTCACCCTTATGAGTTCTTGTATGGACATCAATCATCCTTCTTATCAAATCACCCTTTTTAAAACTTAAGCAGTTAACACGTCTGTGACAATAAAATATTTCGGAGATGTCATTTTCAAAAGTTTGAATAATTAAGTGGTTGAACAAGAACGCCGAAGCCATCTAACCTTCCAGCTCTCTAAATTTTGTTATAATAACATGTGCGAGTTTCCATTTTGCACTATATAAAATGATGAATGAACCTAATAGCGAAATGAAACAATGATTCCGCAACGGTTAAGACATCCGATGATAAATTTTCCAAGAGGCAAGCCATAAACAAAATTACATGCTATATGGTGTTTTATCTAACATTGTTCGATTGAATATTGCGTAAGTTTATATTAATTGATAGTTTCAAGTGGTAAGCCATTTAAATTTCACTTTGCTGGTGTTAGAAACGATCATCCTGAAGTAACAAATACGAACAATATAACAACAAATGATTGTTCAATTCTTCTGGACAAAGTAAAAAACAGCAATGTACTTTCTAATTCTTATTGAATAACAATGATGTTTTTCAATAACAACAAGACCTTGAATTTGCTCACCTTCTTCTAATTACTAGTAGGTTCACTTCCAATAAAAATGATACCGATAATTATTTAAACAACTGGGTGTTACCAGCGATTTTTCAAATCACAGATTGTACATCCTTACTATAATAATAGATGGTCATTATTCTCCTTTTAAGTTTAACAACCCAAATTTGTTATGTAATTGGCCTGCCAGTGGCTGAACGTAAAATCTAACCTTTGGGTTAATACAATAATGTACCTGCATGTCAGTATCAAATTTGCCATTAATCTTAAACAGCGACCCAAATTTTTAAAACACTTGCTAAGTAGTAACCGATTATTTCAAAACATTATGAAGGTCATTTCGTTATATTCGAAGATACATTTAGATTCTCGATTAGAACATGCTCGAATATTTTTCAATCAAGGAATTGCATCTAATGAAGAAATATATGTAGCAATTAACGGATATCTCTGAATTTTACCGATATTTTGCTAAAAACATTCTTTGGAAGAGGATTTTCAGAGTCTGAATGAATATGTTTAGTAGATGTCAAATTATGGAAGCACTGGTGCTTAAACAAGATCTTTGTTTTCCTTCTAATGAATGCAGCTACGCTTCACGTTGAATTTGCCTTATTACACAAAAATGCATTTTTTGTGTATCGGCTTTAGTTTTCATGTAAGAAACAAGTGCAGTCAGTTGATAGCACAAATGACAACAACATGAAATTAGGATAATACTCGAAATGTACTTAATCTTTAAAATTACAATCTTTAATGCATTCAATAATACCTAAGATTACAAAATTAAGCCTTTCTCTACATGAGGTAATACTCAAACTAATAGGTAGCTAAATACGCCAAAGGAATCTCCGCCCGTCTGTTTCAATTGAGTAGGTATTGGATTTCATTCTGCAGAATTGTCAACATCCATATAATGAGGTGAATTAATAAAATGGCTTCTACAAGTAGAAGTTAGCGCTTAAATCATCTTGAAGCCTTTTGTTGTTTTTGTAAGGAGCACACCGTTCATTGAAGTAGAAAACCTAAGCAAAATTTCTTCAATGAGCTTATTTGGCTCACTTGTGAGACCAAGAAAAATATTCGGCTCTACATCTGATATGCGAAACATGCGTCGAACATTTGCGGCAGTGGTCAGTTGGAAAGAGTTGTTCTTTTAATTGAATAAGGATGGCGATTGAGATCTACCCAGAAAAACGTCAACATTTCAATCAACAAGAACTCCAAGATCTTATTGGATTCCTGAAACTATGTAGAGAATCTCCTGAACTACTGGCTTCCAAATTGACTCTGTCGAGGTTACAATATAACATATTACTGTAAAAGAAAAAAAGGGCCATTTCCCTATTCCCTCTTTCTCGCAAAAAAGCATCTTCTCTGTGTGGTGGGGATTTAGTTGCAGATCGCGCATATGTCATGTAAACTGAAGTAGTATCACAGTATAGATACCAACCAGTAGTCGCACTCCGTGGATTTTCTTACACCGAGTCTGACTCGCGCATCTAACCTAACCTCATATTTCGGTCCTTGTTCATTGTTTTCATCAATAATTCTAAGATGTCTGGAATAATGTCATTATTATTATTTTAGACATCTTAAATAATTCCTTTGTATAATTAATTCGTTTAATATTTTGAAGAATATAATTTTTTTGAGATCTATTCAAATTCAAAGAAGAAGTTGAAGGAAAAAATGCAACCTAACCTATAATTCAGTGGAATTTCTTTGAGTCAAAATCTACCATGAACCAGCAAAGCTCTTTTATTTAATCATTTATTTTCATTCCAGAAAGTATTCTGTTTCAATTTTGTGTTATTTTCAAATTAATTCCAAAATGATTTACAATTATAGCGTATACAACTGCAAAAACAATAGTTTCAATAATCCCAAATCTTCTTTTTTCTCAATACCATAAGACACCGACAGGTGAGTGATACATATAGTATTGTAGAAAATGTTGTTTATTAAAAGCTCCGTTATTTGAGTAGTGCTTCATTCAATTTGTTGAGATATCAGGAACCAATGAAATTTCAGGAAGTTAACGCCTACTGTCGTCATTTCTTTACGATAAGTTGAGATATCAAGAACCAATGGAATTTAAGCAGATTTGCGCCTACAACAGGCTTAGTATAGTCGTCATTTCTTCACGATTAATTGAGATATCAGGAACCAATGGAATTCCAGGAGGTTTACGCCTACTGTCGTCGTTTCTTTACGATAAGTTGAGATATCAGGAACCAACGGAATTTCAGGAGGTTCACGTCTACTGCATGGGTATGCAGAAGAGTGAAACTTTTGTAGATAAATATTTGAGTGTGTATCTATATGATTTTCAATTTCATAAATAGAAATAACAATAATATAATAAAATATTTTGGTTAAGGGTATAACGACTAATTATATTCTAGGTAGGAGTGTTAGAGTGAACTCTTGATTCTATGCCAAGCTTTCAAGCATTCATTCAGCTCTTCATCAGGACTTCTGGAATACAAATATAAAGGTAAATCTTGATAAACTTAATCATTACATTTTTGTTTTCGTCTACCTACTGAATGTGAGGTTAAAGATTAAGTTTATTGAGATCTTCCTTCATATTTGTATTCCAGAATAAATGCTTGAAAGCTTGGCATAGAATCAAGAGTTTACTCAAACACTCCTACCTAGAACACAATTAGTCGTTATACCCTTAACCAAATTATTTGAATATAAAAATTTAAAGGCTATTAAGATTGAAACTATAATAATATAATATATATATATATATATATAACGATAATTTAATAGGTTTTTTATTTTTCTCCCACTATAATGAGGGAACCCTTTCTAGAGAACACTCAGCGCAGGGGAGTATTTACGGGGGGCGGGTGTACTGGGGTAATTTTACATAAGAATCTTTCTCTGAAAGCTAACAAAATTCAATTAGTTCAAGAACTGCAGTCGACCCACCTGCCGAATCGTTTTAGTTTTAGTCGCTATTTTCGACAATAGTTTTTTTCACTGATGAGGCCCATTTTTGACTTAATGGGTTCGTGAACAAATAAAATGCCAGAATCTGGGGTGATGAACAACCCGAAGAGTCTCAAGAATTACCGTTAAATCCAGAAAAAACAACTATTCGGTATGGTTCATGGGCCGGCGGAATAATCGGTCTCTATTTCTTCAAAACAGAGGACGGGCGGAATGTTACTGTGAATGGTGACCGTTATCACACCATGATAACAGACTATTTGTTGCCCGAAATTGAAGCCCGTGGTCTCGAGGAAATGTGGTGCCATACAGCCCGTAAAACCATGGCTTTACTGCGAGAGCATTTCGGCGAGCAGATCATTTCACGCTTCAGACCTGTGAATTGGCCGGCTACATCATGTGACATCACACCTCTTGATTTTTTCCTTTAAGGCTATGTGAAGTCCAAAGTCTACATGGACTAGCCGGCTACGATTGAGGTATTGGAGGCCAATATTACTCGAGACATTGGAGAAAGATCAGCCGAAATACTCACACGCCTCATCGAAAATTGGAACTATCGAATGGATCTTGTTAACCTTAGTCGAGGTCTGCATTTGAAAGAAATTATCTTTAAGAAATAATTGTAAAGAATGGTTCTTTTATTATTTGATAAAGATTATAAAATAAAATTGTTTTTATTACTTTTTTTTTAAATACCTCCAAATGAATCTCCACTTATAAAAGAATAACATAAAACCATATCCATCATACTTGAAAACCTCAAATATGAATATATCAGTGGTCCATTTGCGTTGATCTAAAAATAGTCAACCAACTTCTTGGCCAACAAAGTGGATATACGATATATCCATTGTTTTATCTTGACGAGAAATTTTTGATAATTGAACTCGTGTAGATTTACTGTTGGGTAATAACCACCATCTCACAAGAATAATAATTCAACATGCTTATTTTTATGCGTGAGTAGAGCTAAGAATCAATACTGCACAACCAAACATTGGCTTTCGAGAAATATTTTAACCTGTGGAGAACAGAATGTGATTCACCTCTTGATTGGAAGAGAATAATATCACCACCTTTGAATATTGAGTTTGGACTACCTATGGTTGATAATTTCTGTACTCTAGAAACATGAGCACAAAATTTCACCATCTACAGAGCTATTCAGGTTGGCTTCCAAAAGACCTTTGATTTAAGTGAAGAAGATGGAAAAGGTTTTCATAAAGATATCAAACTTATGAAAGAACGATAACAAATAACAAGGAAGGTAGGAAAGGAACATGATGGCACACTATTACTGGAACCTTCAACGAGATTGTTATAGTGTGGGCTGTGTTAAATATATAATACCTTAACCTTATGAGGATATCTAACTTGAAACCGATACTGAATAGATAAATAAACTCACCATACACCCCAAGTCCTCGTCAGCATACAAACCAGGAAAATGTTTCTGGTCCCCACAGTAGAAGGAAGTTTCCGGAAGCTCAACTCTAGAAGCGAAATTATCATCGAAATTCTTATCATACCCAACAGGGTAATATTCTTTAGGCGCGTTCATGACTTTTCCTATGCTACTGGCAATTTTGTTGTAAGAAGGGGCGACGGACTTTGGAGTAGTTGTCGATTTCTTGGTGTTAGTCAGTAGTTGTTGCTTCCTCAAGATGGCTAGATCGAGATCATCTTCTGTGAAGTTGCTGGCGGAAAACCTGTTGGATAGAAGTGGAGATGGCTGATTTGGTGCAGGGGCTGTCCTTATCGCAAAATCTTTGCTGCTCAGCTTATCCGAAGGGTTGATACCAGGCACCAATTTCATTTTATCCTTAGCATCTTTGTTGAACATGGTTGAAGGCACTACAATTCCTATCACACCAGAAGGAACTACTTTTTGTGTATTCGAGGAATCATGAGGTATAGGCTTGAATGGTGGAACGACTAGCATGGATGTAGGAGATTTCTTCTTTGGCTGAGCTGGCCCTTGCATCACTGCTATAGGCACTCCTTTTGGTATCACATTGGTCTGAAATTAATAAATAAAACTGCATTGAATCTAATCCAACTCTTCAGTACTTAGCATAAACATTTGTTTTACAGGAGAATCATCGAATATTTCAGCCAATTTCCTATAATCCTTAAAATTTCCAAATCGATTAAATGAATGTTTTTTTAAGTATAGATATCTGAATTACTTTAAAACAATTTTGTTTCAGCTAGGCAACTATAAGAATAAAAGGAGAAAAAAGTAACCAATCTCATTAAGTCGGAATGAGGTTGGTATATCAGCTTCAGATATTTCCAGCCTGAAATGTTCAGGCAAAGCTGTCATATTTAACCGCGTGGGGCATCTATATTCCTATGAATAAAATTCCATTTATTTCCGCATCGAGGGAAGGAAATCAATCTTGAAATATTTGGCGAGACCCAATATTGAAAATTAACATTGGCCTCGAGTTGTGAGGAAATTTTTACGCTCCATTTCCACTCTCATCATTCTTTCATCGCATACACAAGCAACATGCATGTCAACGCCCTAGGAGTGGTTAAAAAAAATGAAAATCTGTAACCTTCTTCGCTTCAAATCCTCATATATTTTCACGTCCTCTTTTTTTCTGATGAATTTATCTGCTTTCCACTCTTGTTTACTGACGCACATATCACGTCAAATTGAATGTTTCGACCTAGTGATTGATCAGAGTACTCCCGTTTTTCTCATCGTCGGATGTGTCATGTAATTTGTTCAGCCGGCAAACTAGATACAGATTCTCGTGGCTCATCTCAATTTCAAGCTTTGTTACATTGTGAAGTTGGCAACATGCGTCGCAGTTTGATTATAAGTGGCTGAGCCGTGTTTTATTTGATGAATATTGATACATCTGGTGATTTTCTTAGTTCGGTTGACAAATGGGCTATTATCTTCTAACATTGAAATATTTGAACAATTAATATTTTGATATGTTTCGGGAATACTTGATTTCGTCTGCATTCAAGTAGAAAAATGTTTTGGTTGTGCAGGTTTCTTTTCATATTTGATCCAACTTTTTAATTGTGTTCTCACATATTCTCCGTAGTTCTGGCCAATTCGCTCGAAGAAATTTCCAATATTGGTATTAAGGTCTGATAGATCGTTTCCTTGTATATATATTTCTGATTCTTCAGGGCTGCGAAAGAGAAATTTACAGAGATTAAATACGCTATAAATATATCGGGGAGTTTGGAATAGGATGAGTCTCAAATAGCCTCTCCTATTCAAATGTAAACCTCACCTACACGAGTGGCAATTAATTACTCACAGGGTACTAACAGGGTACTCCCTGTTAGATGACTGACGAGGCTCTGACCTCCGAATGATTACCGGTATAAGTAATCCCCCATTTACTGTCCAACAGCTTCGGGTGGAGGAGCTAGTAAATGGAAGGGCACTGTTTTGTCCTGGGTTTGGGAAACTGGACCTAAAGGCGGATGAACCATGAGGCAGGTCAACGGCATAAGAATACAGAAGGCAACGGGAAACCACTGTATTAAATATCACCAAGATATCCCAAGAGAATCAAAATGACCTCATTTAACTCGAAATTTTTCGGAGGTAAAAATAGTTCCCCAATAGGATGTCCGGGGGGAACAGCGTTAAATGATAAAAACAATAAAAACAATGAAATCAGAGTGAATTTACGAAATAGGATGAAGATTGGTACATGGAACGTACAAAGTCTATATGAAGCTGGGAAATTGGCTAACTTAATACAAGAAATGGACAGGCTGAAAATAGATATTCTTGGGGTGGCAGAAACATGGTGGCCAGACGTAGGAAAATGTGTAACGCAAAGAAAAGTTCTCTTCTATTCAGGAAACCAAGACAAAAACTATCGTAAAGGGGTTGGAATAATAATCCCAGAAAAAATATCCTCGTCAGTAATTAACTTCCTGCCACATTCCGATCGCATTGCGTTGCTTAAACTGAAAGCACATCCAATCAATCTTAATATCATTCAGGTGTACGCCCCCACCTCAGACGCACCGGAAGATGAAGTCGAAAGGTTTTATGAAGAACTAAGACAAGTAACACGGGCAAACGTTAAAAAACATGAAATGAACCTAATATTGGGTGACTTCAACGCCAAGGTTGGAAAAGGCATACGAGACGAACTGATGGGCCCCTATGGATTGGGAGAGAGAAATGAACGAGGCGAACGGCTATACCAATTTTGTCAAGAAGAACAGATGAAAATATCAAACACTTAGTTTAGACTGCCACCCAGACGTCTATACACATGGAGAGCACCAGCAGACAATCCCGAACACCTAATCAGAAATCAAATAGACTACATCTTAATCAATAAACGTTTTGGAACGTCAGTAGCAAGAACGTGTACATACCCGGGAGCCGACGTCCCATCTGACCACGTCCTTCTTATAACAGAAATAAAAATTAAAATCACCAACGGAAGAAAACAAAAGCAAGAACCAAGAATAGACTATGAAAAACTTAAAAACGAATGCATAAAAAATAATGTAAGCAAAAAATTAAATGAAGCACTGGCAACATTAGTCATACCACAGCCAACTGAAGAAACAAACCCTAATAACACATGGGACAGCATGGAAGAAATAATGATGAATACAGCAAGAACGGAAATAGGATATAGACAAAACATCAAAAGGAAAAATTGGATGACAGACGAAATACTAAAGATGTTTGAAGAAAGAAGGAAGTACAAGAATCAAGGCAGTCGAGATAAATATAGAACGCTGCAAAATACTATAAGAAGGGCAGTAAGATCGGCAAAAAATAAATGGCTGAGAGAACAGTGCGAGGAAATGGAACGTTTACAAAAGCAGAACGATGACTATAACCTGCATAAGAAAATAAAAGAAGCAGCTGGAGTATATAGGAAGCAGACCTTCTCCAACATACAAAATGAAAATGGACAAATGGCACAAGATAACGCACAGAGAAAAGCTATCTGGGAACAATATGTTGGCAGCCTCTTTGCAGATGAAAGACCCCAGCTGGAGGATAACCTAAAAGATGATCTGACTGGACCGCCAATCACAATAGAGGAGATTACTAGAGCAATAAATAGCTCCAAAGATAAGAAGGCGGCAGGACCAGATCAAGTGCCTGTTGAGCTACTCAAACTACTGGACAACGAAGGTATTAAAATAATGCAAAGGCTCTTCAACCAAATTTACAATACAGGAAATTTCCCATCTAGATGGCTTACATCTCTTTTCGTACCACTTCCAAAGAAAAACAATACAACAAGATGTGAAGACCACAGATTAATCAGTTTAATGAGCCACACTCTGAAAATATTTCTGAAGGTCATTCATTACAGAATTTCCACAAAATGCGAAAGTGCTGTTGGATCCTCTCAATTCGGATTTAGAAGGGGCCTAGGTACAAGAGAGGCACTGGCCGCAACCCAGGTGTTGGTCCAAAACTGCTACGACCAGAGAAAGGACGTAGCAATGTGCTTCATAGATTACGAAAAAGCGTTCGATAGAGTACGACATCCGAAACTCGTTCAAATACTGAGGCGGCTAGACATAGACCAGAAGGATGTGCGCTGTATTGAGAACTTGTACTGGAACCAATCAGCTGCAGTTAGGGTTGACAATGAGGTTACAGGTGCACAGCAAATACTTAGAGGCGTGAGACAGGGATGTGTCCTCTCCCACTCCTGTTTAACCTATACTCGGAAAACATCTTCCAAGAAGCGCTCGAAGGACAAGAATTAGGCATCAAAGTAAATGGTATATGGATCAACAATATACGGTACGCAGATGACACAGTTCTGATAGCGGATAACATGAATGACCTCCAAACACTCTTGGACATGATTGGAATACACAGCCGACGTATGGGAATTGACATCAACACAAAAAAGACAAAATTCCTAATAGTCACCCGCAAACCAGACGACTTCCAGAATGCAAGACTAACGCACAATGGGGAAGACATAGAACGGGTAAAAAAGTTCAGCTATCTGGGAACTTGGGTATGTGAAGACTGGTCTTCGGACGTGGAAATCAAGTGCCGGATAGAAAAAGCGAGGAGCGCATTTATGAAATTTAAAAACGTCTTAACCAACTCTGACTTTGACCTTGACCTTAGAGTAAGATTTACAAAATGTTACGTATGGTCCGTGTTACTATATGGCATGGAAAGCTGGACATTGAAAGTCAGAAACATGAACAGGCTGGAAGCATTCGAGATGTGGGTCTACAGAAGAATCTTGAAAATCCCGTGGACAGCAAGGGAGACCAACGAGGAAATCCTGAGGAGGATGGGGAGAGAGCGTGAACTGCTAAGCACAATAAAACGCAGAAAAACAGCGTACCTGGGACATGTTATACGCAATGAGAGATACCATTTAATCCAACTAATAATGGAAGGAAAGATAGAAGGAAGAAGGGGATTGGGCAGGAAGAGGATGTCGTGGATCCGAAATGTTAAACATTGGACGGGAATAAGAACTACAGGAGAATTAATTCACACCGCCAGAAACAGAGAAAGATGGTCAGAACTGATCGCAAACATCCATTAGTGGATAGCAGCAGAAGAAGAAGAAGATAAATATATCTGGCATAAAAATTGAATAATAGATCAAACAATGGTTTCAAAACGGTTTTTTTAAGAATGATAAAACTTTCGACATGGGGATTCCTACTGTGATTCGGCTAAACTTTCAATTTAAGATATAAGTGTGTTCATTCATTGCGGCAGATGTTTCATTATCACTCTGTTGAAGATTCAGGGACTTCCTTCATTGTTTTTCTACATTTTTTCTATTTATCGCCGTGAATCAGAATGGAGATATGACGTAACTGTGCGTAACTCACATTAATTGTGAGTTCCATTACGTAGGTCAATATGAAAGAACTCCATTTCTTTCGATATCTAATCAAAAATTGATTCGCCTAATCGCGATCACAAAATGTTCGTAATAGCTAGCATCATTCAGATAGCTTCCTAAATTCAGCATTGAATCTGGATTAACCCTCCCAAGTTCATTTCTAACTTTTGATTTATGAATTAATCGTCATAAATTCTATCTATCTGAACTTAGTCAGCTGAATCAACTTCCGAAAACGAGTCCAATTCGGTAGAATTGATGTTTATAGTGTCTGGCATGAACTAGCCGATGGCCCCCCATTAAATTTTATAAACCACGGTAGAACGATGATGTTACAGGCAAACCATCACATAACATTTATGGATACAAATATGTTTGGCAATAATCCGAAAATAGAGAAGCTTCTGAATTGGAAATTCTCTACAAGTTATTTCTCGATATTAGACGTAAGAAACATTCTATTGCAACATTAAATTTTTAATTCTTATTCTTATTTCTTTTTTGGACTAGCACAGATTTGATTTGGTACAGAAAATTATTGATTATTGAAAAAGTGATTTCTATAGAAGTTATGTTATATGTCGTGTTAAATTTTAGCATGTATTTTATGTTTGCCTTGACCTGTGAAAGCAATTCTTGTAAATGCGTTAAGCATCAATAAACTCTCTCTCTCCAGTAAAGAGTCTTGTACCATGAGCTTCTAAAACCTGGTGAAACCATTAATACTGATGGCTATTGACAATAAATGATCAATTTGAATCATGCATTGATCGAGAAACGACCAGAAGGAGCAGGAAGATAAGGCAAGGTAATTTTACTCCATGACAATGCACCTCCAAACTAAGAAAAACAGCTACCCCACCCGCCGTATTTACCAGACTTGGCTCCTTCCGACTACCATTCGTTTTCATCGATGTGACACGAATAGGCTGAGCAGCTGTTTGATTCCTACGAAAAGGTCGAAAATTGGATATTTGATTGATGTGCTTGAAAGGGACGAACAATTTTATTGGCGTGGTATCTTCAAATTGCCAGAAAGTTAGTCAAAATGTGTAGAAAACAATGGCCAATACCTTGAATGACATGTTTTTTACTTTTCCATTAATAATTAGTGTTTTATTTTCACAAAAAAAAAACGCTCATTTAATACCGGTATACCTGATAAATTAAAATATATAATACAAGGGTTGTCTTTTATATTTATATCACACTAACTTAAAAGATTAATCTTGCCCAAGAAATGGAATTAAATCATGAACATTTTCGTGACGTTATTTTTACAACCGACGTGGATCAACACAATAACAGTACATCGATGAACTTAATTCAGTGTTTATCGATGGCATGGTAAATTCAACCGAGGTCATGGTTCACTCCAAGACAGTTGTTGTTCCAAAAACCATTGAGGCTGTGCGCCAACTGATATTGCAAGATCGTCATGTGACCTATCGTGAGATCAAAATAACCTTCGGCTAGTGGGGCCAGCATACATTTTATAATGCATGAACATTTGACCGTCAAAAAAATTTGTTTGCGTTAGATCCAACAAATTTGTCAATCGCTCAAAAAGGCTAGTGTCGATCACACAAAATGACAAAAAAACTCAAATTAATAATAGATACATTCCATTCGGCATATTCGTTGAAGGGAGTTTGAATGTTTCAATCATAGATATCTAATAAGTCACAAACGTTCTAGGGTTCTCTTTGAAATCAAAATTTCTTCTTCTTGAAATAAAATACTGAGAGAAGAGTATTTTCTGGATATTAAGAACCTGTATGTATTTCTCAATGTTTTTTGATCAATCATAAATAACCTACGAAATATCTAGTATTTGAAAAAAAAATAAGTTATTCTTAAAAATTTTCACAAACTGATTCGTTTCAATCTCATTCAAATCTTCTTGAAGTTACTAATTGATCAGATGAATATTCTAGGATTTATCGAGAAGAAGTCAGATATTTCAGATATTCGATAATTTGGCCCAATAATCTTGACATTTGGAAGAATTTGAAGATATGAAAGCTAGCTCATCTCCCTTGGACGATAAAGAGGTACGGTCGTCCGACGGCTGGACGGTCATACTCAAGAGTTACGCCAGATTCTCCATCAGAAAGTCGAACTGAATTGATTCGAAATTAAGAGATATTTGGACAAAACGCTAGCACTTTGTTCTGGTAGGAACAAGAGCTCAAAAGGATAAGAGTCGAAAAATGTGTCGAAATCTATTTTTCTCATTGGGTTGAATTAATATTCCTGTAGATTTTGAATTGTTTGATTTTATTATAAGAATGAAAATATTCTCTCTTTTGTTGATCACGCAAGAGTTTATAAAACGAAAAAATGAAGGTACCTAAGGATACTTCAATTAAAAGTTTATCGACTATTATAGTTATTTTTATATTTTTAATTCATTTGCACTTTTCAAGAATGATGAAAATTTCCATTTTAAGTCAATTCCCCTCTTTAATAATGAACTGAATTCTTTACAATACGGTAACACTTTTCAGTGATTGATTTGGTGAAATGAACAGTGTTTGATGACAAAGTGACACGCGAAAGTTACTTCTTTTCAACATAACATGCTTGTAAATTATCAATCAAGAATTATATAAAAAAATTTTAATTGAATGTGAATACCTGGAGAGACTCAAGTTAAAAAGGATGAATTCGAAACACGTGTCATATTCCTTTTAACTTTAATCGATAGTGTATCGATTAATAGTAGTAGTTAAGATAGCGACAAATAAAAGTGATACGGACATAAACTCCCAAAAATACCGGGAAAATAGTGATACCAAGGGTTATTACTGTTTGAAAAAAAGTGAAAGAAAGTATGAAATGTGGAAAATGCTACAATAACTTCCACAGCTCATGCATCCTACGGGCCGCAAACAGTGGAAATACCATATGTAAACATGAAATGGTGGAACCGAACACAATGCACAACCAAAACAAAATATTAGAAAACGAAAATACTCTTCTAAAAGGTTTCTACAAGAAATGACGGAGAAAAATCAAATATTAATGAAAAACAACACCCTCCTTCGAGACAAAATAACACGATTAGAAAATCAAAACATTTAAAGAAAAGTCGTATGCACAGGTAACAGAAAACAAAGATAACAACAGACAAAGAAATTCATTTCCTTACGAAATTAACCAACATAAACAAGTAAAACACCATAACTTAACCTATAATAAAACCACAGAGGTAAAACAGAACGGACACTCCTAAGACACAACATTTTGCGGTGCATCCATCAAGCTCTATGGCAGAACAACACAACCTAAAACTAAGAAATACAAACACTGCCGATACGAAATCAACAAATGAAGGAATTGAAAACGAACACCTATACCATCAATACCGAAGTGAGTTCGATCCATTTGAAGAAGTTAAATATAAACATAGAAGAAATAACAAAACTGAAACAGGTACTGAAATACCAAAAACATCACATGCAGCATGGTTTTTTATATCACGGTTACACGAAAACGTTACAGAAACGGATATAATCAAATTTATCGCGAATACGGGAAAAGTACAAGAAAACAAAATTTCGATCAAAAATTTGAACGTAAGAAATACCGAAAACATCCATTACAAGAGCATTATGCTAGGTGTCCCTCTCGAAATGAAAGAGAATATGAAAACGACGTTTGGCCAGCTGGAATCAAATACGCAAGGTTTGATCTTAAAAGGGGTCAATATTTTTTTAGACAAGGAAAATACCTATAAACAACGAAAGAAAGCAAATAACAAATATAAATTCATAATTCTACATCAGAATGTAAGATTCATTGGAAATGCAACAGATCAGATAGAAAAACTAATAGAAGAAAACTCAGATATACAAATATTAAGCATCTCACACACTGGAAAACTGAAGAACAAATCAGAGATCATACCATAAAAAATTCATTTTGACCGCCAAATACTGTAGACTATTAGAAGAGCATGGAGGAACTGCGATATATGTCAGAAATGACCTAGAATCATGGGAAAGAAAGAACATAAAATTTCTAAAAAGAAACAATTTGAATGTGCTGCCATAGAGTACCATCTAGACTAACAAAGGTGGATATGTCTTACAGTATATAACGATGGAAACATGGAACGCATTACAACACAGTTAACACCCATATTAGGAAAACTCACGAAAGAAAACTATCGAATAATAATTACAGGAGACTTCAACATTGATGTTGGAGGAAACAAAAGCAAAACGAGACTGGACAATCTTCCTGTAATCTTTTGGAATTAAACAAACAATATTTGAACCTACCAGAATAACCCACTTATCATCAACATGCCTGGATGGTATAGATGTCGAAATAAACTCCCCCTTCAGCACAGAAGTATTTCAAACTCATATATCAGATCACCATGCACAAAAAATAACTATCTCAGTTAATAAAACTATCAACTTCACCTACAAAAGAGCTTTATCTAATAAAAACCTCAACAATCTAAATCAATCATTATCTCAACAGAATTGGTCATCACTTTATGAATGTGATAAAAGGAACATTGAGAAACAATTTAATTTATTTCACTAAATATGTCCAGAACACTTCAATAATAATTTTCCTTTAATAAAAACTCCAATTAGAGCCAAAAAGCACAAACCAAAACTGAACAGTACTGAAATTCAACAAACAAAAACAAGTTAGACATCCTATTCACTTTGTGCTGTATAGACACAAACTTCAGAAACGAATACAAAACAACAATATGATAAACTAATCACCAAAAACAAGGTTGAAGATTTCAGAAAATTCAGACAATAAAAGCAAAACAATTTGGTCCATTGTGAATTCCTTGCATAAACGAAATGATAATACTCGAATCCCTAAGAAACAAAATGTGGAGAATATACCAAACGAATTCAACGAATACATCATACATGCTGCTACTTACCTCACTAAAAATATAAACCAGGAGAAACCACCTCTTACATTCACCAGACCAGACCAAATATTTTCAACACAAAAAATCAATGAAGAACAAGTAATGGACATTATGAAGGGATTAAAAAACAAAACTTCAAGTGGAATAGATGAGATATCGAATAAAACAATCAAACATGCAGTAGAGGAAATAATTCAAGTTATAACATATATCAGCAATAACTCGCTCTCCGAAGGAAATTTTCCATCTATACTAAAAACTGTGGAAATTCGACCGAAATACAAGACACGTGACCCTGAAGAATACGGAAACTATAGACCCATTAGTATAATCTCACAACTCACTCAAATCACTATGACTACGAAAAACCTCCCTGAGGATCATATGCAACTTAAACTACAAGCAATCGTGCAGGGGATTCTTCCGAGGAAAAATGATGATGACACTACATGGCCTTTATATAGAAGAATGCCTCCTCTTTCTGTACAAGAATAAATATCTATTTGAACAATTCAAATATCTGAAAGAAAGATATGAAACAAGAACTATAATAACCCCAAACATAGACTAACAACAACGAAACAACAGATTGAATACAGATGTCTACTATTATATGACCGTCAACCAAACAAAACAAAAAACATCGTCTACTACAAAATATTTAAGAAGAAAATAAAATAATGTTGATAGACGTGGAACCCTACTGCCTAGAAGATTATTCGGGTTATAAATAGAAAATGCTTTCTGACACTATTTCCTTTCCATTCAAATTGTGAACTGTATTATCTATCTATCTAATAGAGTCAATTTTAGATATCATTAAATATAAGCTCATTGGTGAAATCATTATGAGCATGGATGGTATATGTTATATGATTTAATATGGTTCAAATTCCCTGAAAGCTTTAGTTGCACTAGATGCAGAACGTTTCACGTGCATTATTACCTGCCATATGTATGCCACTAACATAGTGCTAAATAGGCATCATGGGGTTCAATGGAATCTTCCTCGGCAATCTACATTAAACATACCTACTCTCAAATGCAGAAGGGCACAGGTGCATTTCATATCCACTAAACTATTATGCGGTATTTCATACATCCAGTAATAGTCCTCTTGTGAAATAGAAGAATTGATTTCATCTCAGCAGTAAGAGCAAAATTGCATTTCCGACTATTCAGCTGTATACTACAGAGTGTGACTTGAAAGTGCATATCTCGCGTGAAGTGAACGAAATTTTGTTGACGCAAAAGATTTAGAAAATGTTCAAGCACAGACATGAAGTCATTGGTCTCCAAATAGAACAATACTATAGTTATAGTAAGGGGAAGTTCACTCAGGTACCTCAACAAAGCTCTTTTTTCACGCATTTCACAGCTCACCTTTTGGTTCTAGATATGTAATGAAATGAGACATTTGAAAAAAGCTTCATCAAGGCAACTTCAACAATTTTCTTGTCCTATTCATTTTTCCCTTTGGCCAGCAGTGATGAAGGATATCGCCAAATCCAATCTCAACGAGTTCTTTCTGTGTTGACAGTGCCCTGTAATAAAGCCTATAGCTTGGTGGAATCCCTTTTTGAACACTGAGATCTAAGTAAACATTCCTAAGGAATTATTTGGGCCTATCTCTGGTGGATTCAATCGAATTATTTTACTTTTGGCTTTCTTTTTCTAGGAAAACTCCTTCCTCCAGGTGCACTTTCCTTGTGGATGTAACGTCACCAACACCAAAGTCGTGATGGAAATCCAACTAAACTCCTTACGATATGAAAAACGAAGATAAGCAGTATATTTCGGTCGCATTTTTAAGAACGATAAATACAGGGTGTTCGGCACATGGACCGTCAAATTCTTTTGGGGCGTTGGTAGGGTCATTTGCTACGTTTTCAGTGTTGGAACCTGGGTCCTTAGTATTACGGTTACGGAGGTATGATTTTTTTATTAGGTTTTTCTAAATTACCCAAAATGTACCCTTCGAAGCCCCATAACTTTTTTTGCGTGTGCTTTTACATGCATTTTTTTATTGTATTAAGTCTACATGATTGTGTGTTTAAAATAAAACGTATTTATTGTTACAGATTACACCACAAAATTAACACGTGGGCCTTTTATTAAAAAAAAAAATTATGAAAGTATGAAAACATCCTTAAATTCAAATTAGTGATCCAAAATTATATTTTCAAAGGCTTAATTGGTGGTAAGGATCAATGAAACGGGAAAACCGACGTTTCGGAAATATATTTTCCATCTTCAGGGCTCTATCAAAAATAACAGCTGTATCCATGTTTAATTATTTGATGTTTTACATTTTAGACTGTAATTATGAGGTGTTGTCTTGGTTGTCTTTCCTGCTGTTTTTATATATTTACATGTGTGTTATTTTTGGAATTTTTCATTATATGCTCCATATTCTTTTGTAGAGCCCTGAAGATGGAAAAATATATTTCCGAAACGTCGGCGAACTGACATTTTCCCGTTTCATTGATCCTGCTACCACCAATTAAGCCTTTGAAAATATGAAAACATCTCCACTCCTATTGAAATTTAAAAAAACGTTACTGCTATTACAAACTTAGTTTTATTCTAAAATGTTCTTTGCTTTATAACGTTGCTAACCATATGCTATTTACGTAAGTCAATAAAAAAAATAATACTACAAATAAGGTTTTAGTCAGAAGAGTGAAGAAAGTCGCACCTAAATAAAAGTACGGATTTCGACACAACACAGCGAGCAAAGAAATTGTACCTGCCCGTTTTAGACGCGTGTGAATTATAATTACTATTCTGTCCTTAGGTTGGATTGGGTTAGTCGCCGCTGACTTGACCCTACCGTCATTCAACATTTAACTGTCTATGCTGTTGGAAGTGTCTGTGCCGCGTTGTTCAATTTTTTAAATTTGTATTTTTTTGTTTTTGTTACTTTTATCGACTTTTCGCTACTGTTGTTTTAATTTTGGTTGTTGATATGCCTAATTTCACCAACGCTGAGTATGCTGATATGGTGATGGCATATGGCAAGGCCGATGGTGTTGCTCGTGCAGCTCAAAAGATTTATCAAGCCGAATTTCCTGATCGAAGATCGTCTTATCAACGATTAAGAGAGACTGGAAACATAAATTTTCAAGAGCCTCGGGTCAATGTTAGGCAACACCATGTAGCAGTTGACGATCAAATACTTCAAGCCTTTGAAGAAGATCCAACTACAATCATTCGTGTCGTTGCTCAAAGACTCAACGATTTGGAAAGTTTGGTCAGTACTTCGGGATAAAAATCAACACGCTTTTCATTACACCCCGGTACAAGGTAAATGAACTTTTTTATTGAAAAATTTGTCCTTTTGACTGCGAAAAAATTGTCACAGACTAATGAATTTTATTAATTGTTACAGGTCTTCATGAAGGCGATCCTGCCAGACGGTTGGAATTCTGTAGATTTTTGCTGCACACAGATGTCGATGACAACTTGTTTCTAAAACGAATTTTGTGGACAGACGAATCCTGTTTTTACCGAGAAGGAATAACAAATCTGCACAATTTACATCACTGGGCACCGAAAAATGAGAATCCCTACGTGAAAAGGCAAATAAGTTTTCAACAAAAATTTAGTGTTAACGTTTGGGCTGGTGTGATAGGAAGACATCTCATCGGGCCACACTATTTACCGGCTCGACTAAGTGGGCCTACTTATTTGCATTTTTTGCAGAATGCTCTACCGGAGCTACTAGCCGATGTTCCGGCCTTCGATGAAGACGTGCCGATTGTGTTCCAGCATGACGATTGCCCGGCACATTTCCTGAGAGAAGTTCGAGATCACCTCGACAACTCTTTTCCAAATTCATGGATAGGCAGAGCCGGCCCCATCCCTTGACCTACAAGATCTCCAAACCTAACACCTTTAGATTACCATGTCTGGGGTAGAGCCAAAGAATTGGCTTATTTCATTGAGGTACCTACAAGAGAGGTGTTGATTGAACGCATAAACGCGGCATTTGTGGTAATGAAAGAAGAAATGTTGCTAGCCACTACAACGGTCGAAATCAGAAAAAGGTGTCGGGCGTGCATTCGGAGTAGAGGAGAACAATTCGAACAGAATTTACGTTAAAGAATCGTGTTATTTTACTTTGTAAATAAACAATCATACAAAAACTGTATTTTACTGAAATCTGTCCTTACTTTGCTATTTTATCTAAAACACTATTTGTAGTATTTTTTTTATTTATTGACTAACGTAAATAGCATACTTTTAGAACCGCGATAAACCAAAGAACGTTTTAAAATAAAATTAAGTTCGCAATAACTGCAACTTTTTTTCTTATTTCTTTTAGAAGTAGAGATGTTTTCATACTTTCATTTTTTTATTTTAATAAAAGGCCCTCGTGTTAATTTTGTGGTGTTATCTGTGACAATAAATACGTTTTCTTTCGAACACACACTCATGTAGACTTAATACAATAAAAAAAAATGCATGTAAAAGCCCACGCGAAAAAAGTTATGGGGCTTCGAAGGGTACATTTTGGGTAATTTAGAAAAACCGAATAAAAAAATCACACCTCCGTAACCGTAATACTAAGGACCCAGGTTCCAAGACTGAAAAGGTAGCAAATGACCCTTCCAACGCCCCAAAAAAATTTGGCGGTCCATGTGCCGAACACCCTGTATAATTTAATGCAGCTCTTTATCGATGTCAAAATACATGTAGTACGAGGACTTGAACGAAGAAGGTTCTCATGGACATGGAGCCAAAGGCAATTGTTTGGCATTCAAAATGCAGCCACATGAATAAGACCAGTACAGAATAGAAGAAAAGTATACCATGATGATCGCCTACTGTCTGTAAAGAGACGGCACAGCAAGAAGAATATTTTCTATATGTGTGGTGATATATGGGACACTATAGTTGCCAAGAGGCATTAATCAGTGAACGTAGTATTTTAGATTGATAATTTGAATATTTGATATCTTAGCACAACCCCAGTATGATGTGTTGTTTCATTCGAGGTCGAAATGTTCGCCTAGAGGTCGACTAGTATTTCTTTCCCGAATATTTTGACAGAGGAACATGTATTTTTTGTTGTTGAAAATTTCATTAGAACCTTTTCAAACTCATTGATGCTGAACAGTCATTTTCAATGCCACTGCCCAAGGTCTTCCAAGTGTTCTGTAGTTGCTTAGAAGCTGTTCCGGCCTTCTCATAAGATGCAACTAAGGCTATATCGTCTGCAGAAATGATATGGTGCTGTTTTTTTTCCCGATATGGATGTAGTATGGATGATATGTAAAAGTGGTCCCAAAACACTTCACTGTGGGACTCTGGATTTGATTATGGAAAGAGCGGATAGTTTTTCCCCATATTTCAAGGCGAAATAGAGGTCTGCTAAATAAGACTTCAGAATCATTGAATATGGTTGTGGATGAGTTGCTAGAGTTGGTATAGCAGATTATATTGATGAATAAAAATACATTTCGGCTAGAAATATTGATTTCCTGACTAGGTCCAAAACTTATTGACCAAGGTGTTAGATTGAAGAGAATTTGTTTTTACATCTACTAAATTTTCTTAGTATCAAGCGGTATCAGTGTGATATTGTAATATAAGCTCAGCCTTCCCTGATTACCTTAACGAGCCGCCCCTGGCAATACCAGGCAATAGAAAATAATTAGAGCGCCTTTCCCTTCTATCTTTGAATTTCAGACCCATCAATGTCAACCCCAATTCTTTCCCTAAAAAATAAGGGCCAACTAAATAACTGTCATTCATTGGCGTGGCGTCTGTTGGATATTTTTCAGACGCCTCGAGAATTCGTGAAATTATAGGATTATGTAGGCCTTAATAGGAAGGGCGTTTCCAAGCTAAATCTCTGCCGTGGGGCTATATTCTGGAGCTTGGTTTTCTACGATTTCCTTTAGGAAATATAAATAATAAAATGTATCTAAGATGAGACTTTTTTGTTATATTCTCAGTCACGATTCAAAAACAAGTTCTTCTTGAATTTTGCTACTCCCAATTTAGTGTTTAGTTGGTGGTTTGAATGAAAATGTAGATATTGTCCTGTGTTCGTTGGCTTTTTATACACAGTGGTTCTACATTTTGATTCAAACCACCAACTAAACACTAAATTGGGAGTAGTAAAATGTTTATTTGATAGAGCAATAAATATTTGTTGCACTGAAGAAGACCAAAATGAAGAAATAAATAACATCTCGAAAACTCTTAGAAACAATGGCTACCCCAAAAGATATTAGAAAAAGCTAAACGAACAAGAGAAAGTCAACCTGAACCAACAGATATAAATCAGACCATTAAAACCGTAATTCCATATGTAAAAGGTTTGCCGGAGAAAATGAGAAGAATTGGAAATAGATACAACATAACGACTGCAACTTACAAAAGTTAAGCCTAATAATGAGACACAAGGGACAAAGAACTGCATATATGAATTACCTTGCGAGTGCGGAAGATCTTACATCGGAGAAACTAAACGCCCTCTGAATGTACGAACAAAAGAACATCAGAAGCTTCTACGAGTACTAGACAGCGACAAATCCAGGTTGGTCCAACATGCTGTAGATGAGAATCATCGTATAAAATGGGATGAAGCATCAATAATATCCAAAGAAGAAAAACTTGCAAGAAGAAAAATCAAAGAAGCAGCATTTATGAAAATAACACCTGATTCCATAAGTGCTCCATCTATAGATCTGCCAGAAGTTTGGACGCCGATAGTTCGACCCAACTTAAAAAGATCATCATATCACAGATGAGTATATAACATCGTTCATTTTCTTTCATGACTTTTTGAAAATTGATAATTTTCAAAAAGGTTTCTTACTTTCTTCTTGATAAAGATAGAAGATGTCTATCGAAACGTCGGAAATTATTACATCCACAATAGATGATGGTAATAGCCCAAACAATCATTCAACACGAGCTCCATCATCAACAATATCTCGTCATCGACTTTTGAAACGCAATAACTTTTGTTGTATGCATCCAAATATCATGAAATTCATACAAGTAGTCAATGACTACTGGTAAAATATTACAATAGATGGCACTAGTAGTACTACTTTGTTTTTCGATAGGTTTTCTTTGGAATGGATGGTGTATTTATGGTCTCAATGGCCAAAATATTTATTTCATCTCGACCAAAATATTCCGGTTTTAATTTTTTTATTTCACCACAACTTAACTTATCAAATTCATTTATAATGTTAGAAAAACGGCTAGTTTTCTCTCTGCAATATAAAAAATGTAAATAGGGTGTCCCGTAACTCAACATCAAGCGGTTACTGGGCTATATGCTAGGTTATACCAGTTCAAACAAAAATAGAAAGAAATAAAAATAATGAAACAAAATATAAAAATAAAACAATTGTACCTATCAATAGATTTGTGACTGTAATCAATAGCATGATTATTTTGGATTACATTTAAACAAAAACCAATGCAAAATTGGAAACTTTGTGACTACAAAAATATACCTATTACCACTTAAACAAGTGACATAGAATTTTTCTTTAATTTTTGCTTGAACTGGTATAACCTAGCATAACGCACAGTAACCGTTTGACGTTGAGTTACGGGACACCCTTTATGTGTAATTTATTAGAAAAGCAGCAATATATATTAAAACTCTTTTTTTAACTTATATTATATCTTCATCAGTATTACTCATTCACAAGAAACCGACACAAAATTTAAGAAAACTGATACCAAAGAAGATCAAAATTTTCATAAAGAATATTGAACCTTCGAAAGAAGCTACGAAAAACTGAAAGATAAAACAGATAATCAAAATAAATCAAATGCTTTTCATAAAATTGTTCAGATTACGATGAATATAACCTTGGACATAAGCATAAAATAAAAGCAATATAAGAACTTGGAAACAAGCATGTATTTTTTTAATTTATAATTTGAGAGAACAAATTCAAGTGATACTTAAATTTGGAAGGAAACCTCAATAATAAGTGGATAATTCCTTCTGAATCGTGAAAACAAATCAGCATAACTCTCACTTTTGACTTCACCAAGCGACTTTTTTTGGGTGTTCCTTCATTCGGCCTCCATTCAGCACCTTGCCGCTTTGTTTCTTGCTCATATTCAAAACAACAGGTCTCGTCACCGGTTACAATCGGTTTCAAGTAGTTTTGATTTTTCCGAGCACCTTTAACGATGTCTTTGCAATGCTCAATTCGTACAACTTCTTGGTCTTCGGTGAGTTTGTGTGGAACAAACCGCGTGTTAACCTTGTTAAGGCTCAAAACATCGGTCGAAATGCGATATACGTTCGTTTGATGAATGCCTTATTTCATTTCAATTACTTTCACCGACGATGTTTTTTTTATCTATAATATAAAAATGAATCGCAAAATATGTTGGTAAGCGCATAACTCAACAACGCCTGGACCAATTTGGCCAAATCTTTTTTTAAAATATTCGTTGAAGTTCAAGGATGGTTTTTACGGCGAGAAAAATTAGAAGTACTGCTGGAAAAACCCTAAAAATAGCCCTTTTCTCATTCCCATACAAATGATTTGTAACTAAAACGTAGTCAATTTGAGCTTTATTGCTATGGTATAAAGTTCATATTAAATTACAAGCACTCACTGTTGTCTAAGCAATGTAGGTGTGTTCTTAACGTCAAAGATCATATCTATCAAAACAATGTTCGTGTGTGCGTTGGAGCACAGAATACATAGTTGGAGGAGTTTAATGTCGCGTTCCGAAACTCGCGTTTCATTTGTATTAGTTACGGCACGCGAGATAAAATGCATCAGTTTCGACGTCATTACATCAGTCGAACAAAAATAGCGTTACCAACAGTGTTTTATTATTTTTAATATCCAAATTTTAAATAAATAAAACAATTCGTACGGCTTAAAAGGATTTGACTTCAAGTCATATCAAATTTTAAAAAAAAAGTTGTCTGTTACCTAATCTACTGAGTTTGCTTTTGTCAAATCTTCCACTGTTAAATGAACAACAGAAGTATGTATTTGAAACTGTTATGAAAGTAACAAATGCTCAAACTGGAGGGATTTACTTCTTAGATGCACCTGGTGGTACAGGAAAAACTTTTTTGATTTCATTAATATCAGCAACAATTCGCTCACAAAATAAAATTGCACTTGCACTCGCTTCGTCGGGAATCGCAGCAACTTTGCTTGAAGGTGGTCGAACAGCCCATTCAGCACTAAAATTGCCATTAAATATACAAAGCAATGAAACTCCAATCTGCAACGTTTCGAAGAACTCTGCAATGGCAAAGGTTTTGCAGCAATGTAAATTGATTGTTTGGGATGAATGCACGATGGCACATAAAAAATCTTTGGAGGCTTTAGACAGAACCTTAAAAGATCTACGGAGCAATAATAACCGATTTGGTGGTGCAATGATTTTATTAGCAGGAGATTTTCGTCAAACATTGCCAGTGATTCCACGATCAACGCCAGCTGATGAGCTAAATGCATGTCTAAAGTCCTCCAATTTGTGGAAACATGTCAAAGTACTTCATTTAAGCAAGAATATGCGTGTCGAGTTGCAAAATGACCAATCTTGAAACATGTTCTCTAAACAACTCATTGACATTGGTAATGGCAAATTTCCTATAGACATGTTGACTGGCTGCATTAACTTTCCTCAAAGTTTTTGTCAGATAACTCGATCAAAAGATGAACTTATTCAGAAGGTGTTTCCAGATGTTTCTCAAAATTACAGAAACCAAAACATGCAAAAAACATAGATGTAAATGAATTAAATTTCAAAATTCAAGAACAAATTACAGGCGAATTGAGGATATATAAATCAGTTGATTCGGCTACTAATCAAGATGATGTAGTCAACTATCCGCCGGAATTTTTAAACCGCTGGATTTGCCAAGATTGCCACCTCAAAATCTTCAATTAAAGGTTGGATCGGTGGTTATAATGTTGCGAAATATCAACCAACCGCGTCTTTGCAACGGTACACGGTTAGCGATAAAAAAATTACTAAACAATATGATAGAAGCAACTATACTCAAAGGAAAGTATAAAGGAGAAGATGTTCTCATTCCGCGCATCCCAATGATTCCGACTGATGTGCCATTTGAGTTTAAACGACTACAGTTTCCAGTGCGGCTTGCTTTTGCTATGACTATAAACAAGTCCCAGGGGCAATCATTAAGTGTTTGTGGTATTAATCTAAAAAACCCATGTTTCTCACATGGTCAATTGTATGTTGCCTGTTCCCCTCTTGGAAAACCATCAGATTCGATTATCTATGCGCCAGAAATCAATCAAAAAAACATCGTATACCACAAAGCACTACAATGATAATAATAATAATTATGATTCACATGATTAACAATAAAGCGATTACATACTTTTAAATCCTTATATATGTTTTATTTAATTATTGTTTATTCACAACGCCCTATCACCAGGGTGACGGTTCTGTTCTGGAGAATTTTTTAAAATACGTAGGCACAAAAACTGCCACATTACAAATCTTTTTGACAGGACGAAGTCTGTCGGGTCAGCTAGTTTATGATGAATTCACCCACCTTTTCGATGTTTTCTTCCGAAAATCCGGTTCTGGAATGGCGTTCGGGATAGACAATCGTCACAATAGTGCGTTTCAGTGAAATTTTTACCAAGTTTAACACAAAAATCAATAGCAGTTTTTTATTTGAATCTCATTTCCGACTGATGTACAATACACAATGACTTTTGAAACGCAATAACTTTTGTTGTATGCATCCAAATATCATGAAATTTATACAAGTAGTCAATGACTACTTGTAAAATATTACAATAGATGGCACTAGTAATACTACTTTGTTTTTCGATAGGTTTTCTTTGGAATGGATGGTGTATTTATGGTCTCAATGGCCAAAATATTTATTTCATCTCGACCAAAATATTCCGGTTTTAATTTTTTTATTTCACCACAACCAAACTTATCAAATTCATTCATAATGTTAGAAAAACGGCTAGTTTTCTCTCTGCAATATAAAAAATGTAAATAGGGTGTCCCGTAACTCAACATCAAGCGGTTACTGGCCTATATGCTAGGTCATACCAGTTCAAGCAAAAATGGAAAGAAATAAAAATTATTAAACAAAATATAAAAAATAAAACAATTGTACCTATCAATAGATTTGTGACTGTAATCAATAGCATGATTATTTAGGACTAGATGAAAACCCGGCTTCGCTCGGGTGAAATTTGACTCATTATACACATCTAGGTGCAAAATATAGATAGATGTTTTCTATAGTGATCGGTTCTCTAGACGGGACAAACCTGAAGTCCACGCGAACGAAGTCGCGGGCAAAAGCTAGTTTGTTATAATTAACGGTAAGTAACCTATCTATATAGTAATTGCATTATCAATGAAGTAATTCGTTATAATTAACCTATTTATATAATTTGTTATAATTAACTGTAAGTAACCTATCCATATATAGTAATTGAATTATCAATGAAGTAATTCGTAAAAATGAAGTATCTTTTTGTACGTGTAACTCCTAACCAAAAAGAAACCTGGCAATAACTAACCTTAGGCCTTTATTACTTAAAGTAGGCGACCATTCGAAAATTCGCAAAACGGACACAACCATCAACGACATCTGCCCTCACGCGTCTGCCCGCGTTCGGGTCGCGCACTCAGCGATGAGCCACTTCTTCCCCACCGCACCTACCCCGCTCCCCCCACGCCCCGTTCGCCAGGCACCGCTGCCGGTATTTATCACCGAAACGGAATTTATCGCCGAAATTGCTATGGCTCTGCATTTTAAATCTGTGATATCTTTGAAAATATTTATTTAATTTACATGCTGTAAAAAGCCATATTGATCTTTATTAAATGCACAATGTATTTAAGATACTTAATTGGAAAAGGATTAATACTGTATTGCTTAAAATCGCTTCGTAAATAAGCCATTATTTCTTGTACAAAGTAAAGGATAAAAAATGGTTATTGTGGGTTATTCCTAAGAGAAAAACATATACCATCACGGACTTTTTTGTAGACCTTTTTAAGTTGTACAATACTGTAGTAAATTGTTTTGATCTATCTTGTAGGATTCAGTCAGCGTTTGCAATTTAAGCGCAAAAAATGTGTTTTTTTTACGACCTCACATTAGAAACCTCAAAAATTGTAGCCTATGTGTTATTCTGATGTATAAGCTATATTGTGGTAAAGTTTCATTCAAATCCATTCAGTAGTTTTTACGTGAAAGAGTAACAAACATCAATACATCCATACTTACAAACTTTCGCCTTTATAATAGTAGTAGGATTACATTTAAACAAAAATCAATGCAAAATTGGAAACCTTGTGACTACAAAAATATACCTATTACCACTTAAACAAGTGACATAGAATTTTCCTTTAATTTTTGCTTGAACTGGTATAACCTATCATATCGCACAGTAACCGTTTGACGTTGAGTTACGGGACACCCTTTATGTGTAATTTATTAGAAAAGCAGCAGTATATATTAAAAACTCTTTTTTTAACTTATATTATATCTTCATCAGTATTACTCATTTACAAGAAACCGACACAAAACCGACAAAAACTGATACCAAAGAAGATATATTGATATTATATGATATTACATAAAGAATATTGAACCTTCGAAAAAAGATACAAAAAACTGAAAGATAAAACAGATAATCAAAATAAATCAAATGCTTTTCATAAAATCAGTTGTTCAGGTTGCGATGAATATAACCTTGGACATAAGCTTAAAATAAAAGCAATATAAGAAGTTGGAAACAAACATGTGTTTTTTTTTAATTTATAATTTGAAAGAACAAATTCAAGTGATACTAAAATTTGGAAGGAAACCTTAATATTAAAATGGATGGAATTGTACGAATTCTAAAAAAGATATATGGGATCTTAATTCCATATTATCCCTTCAGATTCTATAAATCAAAACTAAATTATCAATTAATCATATGTTTTTCACGAGACAGTCAGCAAAATCATTTTGGAATCCGTTATCAAAATAAAATGCTCTTCATAATTTATTTTTTAATCCATTTATTGTATTTATTTGTATTTATAATAATAATTATAATAATAATAATTTATTCATCCTGTAAGATACCATAGAGGTATACAATAGGAAATGTCAATTAATACAGAAACAATAACATAATAAATATATAAACGCCTATTTTGGTTATCGTAATGAAAATAAGTGAATAGCAAAAGCTCGAGTTCAGAAAAAAGAGTTTGAAATATAGATTGCTACTTCCCAACGAAGTTTGACACATATTCATAAAAAGCAGCAAAAATTTATCATTTATGAAAAAAGTATAAATATTGAAATGTCGGTTTCAGAAAATGTGATTTACCATCTTTGTTTCATGAATAAGAAATTGATTATTCTCAATAGTATGCAGAATTCTTGATGGGGTTCATAAAGATCTTTCATATCAGCGACGTAGGCGACAAGCCAATATACTCACCGATTTTTCAATTCTGGTATCATGCTCGGCTTTAAGGATTTGTTGTTGGAATTTGTTCGCTTGTGCAGATCTTCTCCTATTGTTGATTTCAACATTGGAGATGGATTCCTTGAATCCCAGCTCATCGCCTAACGTAAATCCTGAAAATTGGTTGTTCGAATCAATTGAAAACTGCTGATTTTTTTTTCAATTTGGTGATGAAATGAGAGAAATGATGAAGTCATGTCTGATACATACATAGCCAGAGGTCATGTTTGAATATCTCTAATACCAGAAATGGTAACATATTTACATAACTAGGTTCCTTAATTGAAAGATATCTATCTCTAATTAGATAATGAAGAAGAATAAGAGTTAAAATCGCAGGAATGCAGAAAATATGGAAAAGGCATGGAAGGTACTTGTTGACACGTGTTTTTGCTTATTGGCGTTGTCAGAGCAAGGCAACCAAGAAATAAGAATACGGATAGAAAAAATTATTAAAATAAACGACAACAGGTGACCACAACAGTAATTTGTGACTTAATTTTGAAGGCTCAACAGAGCTTCGCCACGATGGAAGCATAAGCAACCTGTGTGATACAATTAAATTGGAAGACAAGTTTTTTTTTATTGTTTTTTTTTATTATTCATTTCCATCCCTATCCTGGATTCTTGGTTACCTTGCCCTGAAAAAGCAAATAATCAAAAACTCGTGTCGGCAAGTACCTTCCATTCATTTCCCATATTTTCTGCATTCCTGTGGTTCAACTCTTATCTGTCTTCAATATTTTTTTGTATTCCAATATTATACACAGGATGGCCGGGAAATTGACGTTTTAAAAATAAATTAGATTCTTCGTGTCATGGGGTATCCAAAATACTCCATATATGTTCTGCGATTATTCACGGTTTTCAAGTTATAATTATTTTTGGTAAACTTTTGTCCTCAATCAAATTTTAAAAAAAGTATAGAATTAATTTGACTTTTTTCTTTTGCAATGAAATCTCCATAAGTTGTACTTTGATAAATAAAATAATCAGCATTGTGACTTTAATGTAAGTTTAGGAAAAGTTGTTCTCAAGAGAAAAACGTACGTCAAGTGAATTAGGAGCAAAATTTTCAAACATAAATAAAAAATGTAAATTGATGTTTGCCTGATTACTGAATGTACCTATAAAATGCGCCTAACTCTTAGCAATCAGGATCATTTAAAATAAGCAGTAGGTACTTAATGGGCTATTTTCTCTAAAATCTGCCTTCAAAGTCACCAAGGTGAAGATTATTAAAAATTTTTTCGTCTTTTAATAATTATTAAGACTAAATTCTCTTGTTAACTAATCAAGATTACAGCAAATAAGCTAAGATTTGGTGTGTTTGTTTTTTTTTCCATACAATCTTTGTCCAAAATAAACTTAGATTAGTTAATAAATTTCTTAAGTAAGTTATAGTTTCGTTAATGAATGAGTGACAATATTGTGAAAGAAAATTTATTTATTAAATTTTTAACAGATTTTCAAAATGACCACCTCCAGCAGCAATGCACATTCTACATCCATGTAAAAAATTGTGTTTTAATCACCTAAAAGCCTACCTGTTTTCTTTTATTCACTTCACTCGGAGATTCCCTAGCGTAGGCGTTTTCTTTAAAAAATCCTCAAATGAAAAAGTCTATGGGGTTGAGGTCAGTAGAGCGTGGAGGCCACCTAATTGGGCCGCTTCGTCCGACCCATCTGGTGGGATAATTTCTGCGTGGCATCGTCATTTGGAATTTCTTTTAAAGAAATCGCCCACGTTAGAAAATCTCCGAGCGAAGAAGAACGAATGCAGAAGATTGCAGAAGCCGGACGTAAAATAAAAGAAAAGTGGGAAGCTTTTAGGCGATTGAAAGACATTTTTTACAGAGATGTAGAATGTGCATTGCCGCTGGAGGTGGTCATTTTGAAAATCTGTTATGAATTTAATAAATAAGTTTCTTTTACATTATTGTCATTCATTAACAAAACCACCTCTTACTTAAGAAGTTTGTTAACTAATCTAAGTTTATTTTGGACAATGATTGAATGGAAAAATATTCGAACACACCAAATCTTAGCTTATTTGCAGTAATCTTGATTAGCTAACAAGTGAATTTAGCCTTAATGATCATAAAAAGACAAAAAGTTTTTTTAGAATTTCATCCTGGGTGAATTTGATGGCTGATTTTAGCAAAAATAACGCATTAAGTACTGCAGATTTAAAATAATCCTGATTGCTGAGAGTTAGTCGCATTTTCTAGGTAGATTCAGTAATCAAAAAATATTGATTTATATTTTTTATTTATGTTTGAAAGTTTTGCTCTTAATTCACTTGACGTATTTTTTTCTCTTAAGACCAATTTTTCCTAAACTTACATCAAAGTTACAAAGCTGATTATTTCATTCATCAAAGTACAACTTATGGAAATTTCATTGCGAAAGAAAAAAGTCCAAATAGTTTTATACTTTTGTTTTATTTTTTTACGTGATTGAGGACAAAAGTTCTGAAATTTTCTAAAAATAATTATAACTCGAAAACCGTGAATAATCGCGGAACATACATAGGGTATTTCGGATACACCATGACACGAGGAATCTAATTTTTTTTAATCGTCAATTTACCTGCCACCCTTCCCTTCTTCCCTTCATCGTTGCTATTTTCTGGAGGATTCAGATGTGATTTCTTCAGAAAAAAATTGTATTGATGTTAAATAACAGTATATTCAGTTTCAGGTTTGTAGAACCTATTGAATAATATTAAGAAATATGTTATTAACAATTTATTTGCTTCTGACTATAGGAAAAGTCGTCAACAGCCATTTCAATTTATGTGAATGAATTTCTCAGAACGAAACGAATTTCATGTAATTTTCTGCCAATTCCACATATTTCAGAAATTTATAATGATGTAGAAACGATTAGAAAAGAGCTAGATTCGGTGAAACATTTCAAAATGTTGAGAAACATATTTGAATTACAGATAATGATATAATGACATTGATATTAGGCAAGGTGAAATTATTGCGCTAAATTTTAGAATGAAGACATTATAAATCGATTAATATCACGAATAAACAAGCGTCTTGAATTTGAAAAAAAGCAATAGTAAAATGTACACAGGGTGGGCGATCCATAACTTTCCATCCCGTATTTTGAGCTTTAGGATGATATAACGAAAAACGCTCGAACAGGACTAATTTTATTGAAAGGCGGACAAATAAGGGTGTTTAATTGAGTTTGATATTACTACCCCTCTTGCCGCAAACGCTGACAGCTCTCATTTTTGAATAGGAAAAGGGGTCGCACCTTGTTGGAAGGGTAATTCAATTTCCTGCATGAGTGTATTTTTTCATCGCTTTAGTATTATACAGAGTGACTCAGTATTCCATCAACAACTTTCACACGCCGAATTTGGATCTTTGAGATGGAATAAAAGCTCGAACGGATCAAATAATGAATTCGATATTATCTCTGAAATTTGTTTATGCCGACGATATTGTTATTGCTTACCAACATTCGGATTTCCATAATCTGGAAAACATGTTTCTTCTGATTTGGAAATTTTAAAGAATCATTTTATTGAGTGGCGATTGTGTCCCAATCACAACAAAACGGAGGTATCTTGTTTCCATCTAAATAGTCATGAAAAATTCAGGAAATTAGATGTAATTTTCAATGATATTCCTATAGAACATAATTTCTATCCAAAATACTTAAGAGTTGAATTAGATTCGTCTCTCGATTACAAGGCTCATTTAGATTATCTGAACCTAAAACTGAAAACTAGGAATAATATTCTTGAGAAATTAGCTGGATCATCTTGGGGTGTTTGGTTTAACAGTGCACATACATAAAAAATCGATGCACACTTGAATACATCTATGAGAATAATTACTGGCACCATAAGATCTACACCAGTTTATTGGTTACCAGTTTTGTTTAATATTGTCCCTCCCCATATTCGCAGACAGACTGCAGGTCTGAATTCTTGGAGCAAATATCATTCTCTTCCTAATTTATTTCCAATTATTTCATACATTTCACAAAATAAAATTCCAAGATTGAAGTCACGTAAACCATTCTGGTATAATACATTCTTCAATATGAACATAAGCTATAAAGAATTACGAAAGATGGAGTAGACCTCTTATGAAATGTTAAATAAAAATATCATTTCTGAACCTTCTGAAACAATTTCGGGTTTTGATCTTCCACAAAAAATTTGGACAATTCCTAATCGTTTGGAAACAGGTCATGGTGGGACCAATAGCATACTATTCAGATGGAACTCAGATTCAGGCGCAAGTTGAGAATGTGGATATGCAGAAGAAACAATACGTCATCTCATCAATGATTGTCCCATATATAAATTTCAAGTTTTAGGGCTATTCACGATGTTTCAGATTTTTCTTGGAATGGGTTATAAATTTTAAACAAATTTAATATGTATATTCAGTACTAAGTTCTTTTTCTGCTTTTGTCATTTTATCTTCAGATTGCAACTTGAAGAAGCCTCTTTCTTAAGTTTAAATATATTTATATTAAAACTTATTTCTGTACACACAACAATATTTATGCGAGGAGCCATGGTTTTTTTTACTGGGGTTTTTTCACTAGGCTTTTATGTCATACACGCAATTGTATGGCACCCCGTCACCAACCTCAGCTAATATTTGTTTGTAAGCCAATAGTTCAAAAGAATATATATATATATAACGAATTGATATATAATTGGTGAATAGAGATTGTTGGTCTTTCAATTGTTATACCATTTATTGTAAATGCTAAGCTTTCGCAGTATTTCAACTGCTTCTTCAGAACATCTAAAAAAAAGTACATACTTAAAGAATCTGTAAGTTACATAAATTAAAGTTAAGGCTAGACATGACTGCAAAATGGAATGAATAACTCACACAATGTTGGGTTTCTTTGAATTGAGGTTTAAAATGGTTTAACTGACATCCAACAAACTTCAGAACGTGATGAGAAGAGGATTTCTCTCTTTCACAAGTTTTGAAATTAATTTGACATAGTCATAATCATGACATTCATCATAACAATGTATAAATCATAGATATTTTAGAAATTTTGTGAGGAATTCCGAATTTTTCTGAATATTTCAATTTTAAAATCTAACTATGTCGAGTGATTATGACTCTGTTATTTCTGAATTTTGAAGAATGCCAAATTTAACAAGTCAAGATCTGTTTTAATTAAATATGAATAGATGTTACTCAGGTTGTTGATGTCTGATCTTCTGTTCATTACTTTTTGGGTCTTATGAAATTCGTATCATTTCTAGAATTGTTCTTAATTTTTTCTTTGTCACATTTGTCTAAGATAGCTACATTATCGATGTTCCAATTGATTTTGTGATCAGTTGTTATTACATGTTGCGAAAGTGCACATCTTGGTTTTCTCAATTTGCAGTCACTTTTTTGTGTGATGTGAGACGTCCTTTCAAATTTCTGGATGTTTGTCCTATATAACAGAGGTTTGGCAGTTTATTTTGTAGACTAAATTTGTGGTCATTGATTTAGGTAATTTATCTTTCAATCGAGAGAAATTGTTTCTTGTTGATTTGATGGATTTTTGAGTTAGCTTCAGATTTGGAATACCAGAAAACAATCTTTTGAGGTTATCAGTTAGATGATCAATCTTGGGAAGGACTGCATAAAACATGTTGTTTTGTCCATCTTCTCTGATTGTTGGAGTATTTGTTAGTTGGTTATTGATTGGTGTGTTATATAATAAGCTTTTTAATAATTTTTTGGGGTATGAGTTCTTTAAAAGTATATCGGAAAGTTTCTTGATATTTTTCTGGTAAAGTGATGGATGAGATATTCTCTAAATTTTATTCTTCGTACCAAGTATAAAATTTATTTTGATTTTGCTTGTGATTGGAATAGAAGTTGATATATCTTCCAGAACTTGAATTTTTTGTGTACCAATCTAATATTACTTTGTTCTGTTCAGTTCTTATTAACTTCGTGTCCAGGAATGGTACTGCTTTATTGCAATCCTCCTTTACAATTGTGAATTGAATATATTTTTCAGTATCATATGAGTTGATCATCTAACTGATAACCTCAAAAGATTGTTTTCTGGTATTCCAAATCTGAAGATAACTCAAAAATCCATCAAATCAACAAGAAACAATTTCTCTCGATTGAAAGATAAATTACCTAAATCAATGACCACAAATTTAGTCTACAAAATAAACTGCCAAAACTGCGACCTCTGTTATATAGGACAAACATCCAGAAATTTGAAAGGACGTCTCACATCACACAAAAGTGACTGCAAATTGAGAAAACCAAGATGTGCACTTTCGCAACATGTAATAACAACTGATCACAAAATCAATTGGAACATCGATAATGTAGCTATCTTAGACAAATGTGACAAAGAAAATCAAGAACAATTCTAGAAATGATACGAATTTCTCAAGACCCAAAAGTAATGAACAGAAGATCAGACATCAACAACCTGAGTAACATCCATTCATATTTAATTAAAACAGATCTTGACCTGTTAAATTTGGCATTCTTCAAAAATTCAGAAATAACAGAGTCATAATCACTCGACATAGTTAGATTTTAAAATTGAAATATTCAGAAAATTCGGAATTCCTCACAAAATTTCTAAAATATCTATGATTTATACATTGTTATGATGAATGTCATGATTATGACTATGTCAAATTAATTTCAAAACTTGTGAAAGAGAGAAATCCTCTTCTCATCACGTTCTGAAGTTTGTTGGATGTCAGTTAAACCATTTTAAACCTCAATTCAAAGAAACCCAACATTGTGTAAGTTATTCATTCCATTTTGCAGTCATGTCTAGCCTTAACTTTAATTTATGTAACTTACAGATTCTTTAAGTATGTACTTTTTTTTTAGATGTTCTGAAGAAGCAGTTGAAATATCATGAAAGCTTAGCATTTACAATAAATGGTATAACAATTGAAAGACCAACAATCTCTATTCACCAATTATATATCAATTCTTTATAAACATTAATCAGAGATGAACTCCACACAACTTATATATATATATATATATATATATTTCATAAGGATGAAATTCAGCCAGGTTCAATATTATGTGGATACTTGCCGTTGAATATCCAGTTTCCAGTGCCAACTTTCTAACATTTCCACATTGTTTGAGAGCAATTGTTTTTTTGATGCAGAAAAGCGGAGATCCATTGTATTATAACTGTGATTCCAAAATGTTGAGTGAATCACTGGTGATGAGGAGATATTTTTTCATAGAATATAGTAGATCGTTAACAAAATTATAAAAAAATGGGTCCTTAAACAGAGCCCTGCAGACCTTAGGGTTATGTATTAGATTGTCGACAAAAATCATTGATATAATATGTCCTAAAATAAAACCCTTTGTAATTTCCAAGGTGATGAGGTAAGTATTTGTATTATACTGATGTACACTTACACGAACGAATCTAAGAGATACATAACTGAACCATTAGTGAATTTTGTATTAGAGAATCAACTCCAGAAAATGATTACCTTCCTCAACTTTTCCAGTAGTACAGTACTTAATTCAATGCAATATATTTTGGTTCCATTTAGCAACAGTTAATGAAGGAACTGAATAAAATTTGATAAGTCTGGTTGTTCTTCCAAGTAAATATGTTGAGATGATGGAAACATCCATAACTTTTTCACGGATAAAAAATAAGCTACTTTCAAATTCTTGTTTCATGTTTCCGATTGAGTTTGTTATTGTTCACTGAAACCTACTGCCTTGGATAACTTTCTCGATCGAGCTGGTTGGAAGGAAGGCCTCCCAAAGAAGAAACTTTACGAGGAAACGAGTATATTTGAATGTTGAATTTTTACGAGCTGTTAGAGAATATATTATTCCCTGCGATAAAAACGAGGAGGAGTTTGGGAAGATTTAGTTCAGATTTGTGACGTCTTCGAACAAATTGGGCATATTTCCGGCTTATCTATCCCACAAAATTTAACAGAATCAACTACGAAAGCATTCTGGTTTTTTTTCCCAACAAGTAGGTTCTATTCGAGTTTTCTGGATTATAATTATCCCCTTTTTCCAAACCAGGTGTTTCAACTTTAATTCCGACGTGCGTTTCGGTGTAGATTGAGGGTGGCGATCGAAGTTCGTCACGCTACAGGTCCGCCCACGCTCTGTAATGATTTTTTTTAAGTGACAAAACAAATTGTCCAACCCTGTATACTCTCTGACAGAAAAGTATCAGGAAATTTGACATAAAAAGCAAAAGTATCAAATTTCTTCAATATTTATTCAATATCCTTCAAAATTTGCTCAATGCGAAGCGATACACACAGTCTCAAAACAATTGAGTAGAAGCCCTCAATGCCTTTTTGACCTTGCGGAACCACAACCACGAAAATTGAAGAACACAATAAGCATCGACTTGATTTTCGAAGAATTTTGGCGAAGTTTCTTCAATTTCGGCAAATATTCCCCACCCAATCCGATGATTGTTGGCTCGTTTCTGTGTAGTCTTTTAAGACCCATGAACTATTGGCTTACAAACAAATGTTAGCTGGGGTTGGTGAGGAGGTGCCATACAATTCGGTGTATGACATAAAAGCCTAGGGAAAACACCCCAGTACCCTGGCTCCCCGCATAAGTATTGTTGTGTGTACAGAAATAAACTTAAAAATATTTGAGAGACTTCTTTCTTCAAGAGTGACCTACAATTAATAATCACAGAGGCTTCTTCAAACTGCACATATTGAATCTGAAAATAAAAACACAAAAGAAAATAGAACTGGATACAGAATGTACATATTAAATTTGTTTAAAATTTATAACCCATTCCAAGAAAGAATCTGAAACATCGTGAATAGCCCTGAAACCATCTTGAAATTTATAAATGGGACAATTTTCCCAACTTGCGCTTGGAACTAAGTTCCATCTGAATAGTATGCTATTGGTACGACCATGATCTATTCTCAAAAGATTAAGAACTGTCCGAATTTTTCTTGGAATATCAAAACCGATGGTGTCTGTAAGCTGACTTATTTTTCGAACTTTCACTCTGTGGCGACATATGGGATACTAATATGGGGGCATAGTCCAGGTCTAGATCGGATTTTCCTGAAGCAGAAGGAGGCAGTAAGAATTTTGAGTGGTGTACCAAGAGCACATAGTTGTCGCGAACTATTTAAGAAGCATGGGATACTTACCATCGTTTCCATTTTCATTCTAGAGTGCTTGAAATTTGTCCACTCGAACAAAAATGGGTTCACTCAAGTCAGCGATTGCCATTCGTACAACACCAGACACAGAGATGAGTTCAGGAGCAATTTTCATAGAGTAAAGTCCACTCAGGTTGCAGTGAATTACTGGTGCATCAAACTGTACAACAAGCTTCCTCAATCTATGAAGACCTTGCCAAAATCAGTTTTTCAAAGAAAGACCAAAAATTTATTATTGGAGAACGTATTTTATTCTGTTGACGAGTTTATGAGATTCGAGTTCTGACTTGTGTTGTCTTCAACATGTTTGTGAATTGAAATTTTAAATAGGATATATTGTGCTATGTTTGTATATATATTGGTATGTTTTTTACTCTTTTATCTCTTTTTGTGTAATATTGCTGAATGTATTCATATGACGTGCCATGTAATCTTTTTTCTTGGTGGCGAATAAAATTTACTTTACTTTACTTTAACCCGAAATTTTTTCCGAAGGAGCAGAAATGAAATTTTTATTGAACTTTTCATAAGAGTTCCACTCAATTTCCATAATTCTTGATCACTTATGTTCATATTGAAGAATGTATTATATCAGAATGATTTACGTGACTTCAATCACAGTATAGATAGCAACCAGTAGTCACACTCCGTGGATTTTCTTACACCAAGTCTGAATCGCGCATCTCCCAGGGATTCTAACCTAATATTTTGGTCCTTGTTCATTGTTTTCATCAATAATTCTAAGATGTCTGGAACAATGTCATTATTAGTATTATTTCAGACATCTTAAATAATTCCTTTGTATAATTAATTCGTTTAATATTTAGGAGAATATAATTTTTTTGAGATCTATTCAAAATTCTAAGAAGAAGTTGAAGAAAAAAATACAACCTAACCTATAATTCAGTGGAATTTCTTTGAGTCAAAATCTACCATGAACCAGCAAAGCTCATTTATTTAATCATTTATTTTCATTCCAGTAAGTATTCTGTTTCAATTTTGTGTTATTTTCAAATTAATTCCAAAATGATTAACAATTGTAGCGTATACAACTGCAAAAACAATAGTTTCAATAATTCCAAACTTTCTTTTTTTCTCTATATCATTAAACACCGGTAGGCGAGTGATACATATAGTATTGTAGATAATGTTGTTTATTAAAAGCTCCGTTATTTGAGTAGTGCTTCATTCAATTAGTTGAGATATCAGGAACCAATGAAATTTCAAGAGGTTTACGCCTACTGTCGTCATTTCTTTACGATTAGTTGAGATATCAGGAACCAATGGAATTTCAGGTCATTTCTTTACGATTACTTGAGATATCAGGAACCAATGGAATTTCAGGTGGTTTACGCCTACTGCATGCGTATGCAGAAGAGAGAAATTTTTTTAGATAAATATTTGAGTGTGTATCTATATGATTTTCAATTTTATAAATGGAAATAACAATAATATAATATATATATAACAATAACTCAATTGGTTTTTTATTTTTTTCCCACCATAATGAGGGAACCCTTTCTAGAGAACACTCAGCATATTTCACGCAGGGGAGTATTTAAGGGGGGGAGTGTACTGGGGGTAATTCCTAAAATTTTACATTTTATAGGAAGCGGTTTGCAAGTATTGTCTCAAGACACTAGACAAATATCAGAATTATAGCCTCTATTCCATCGAGAAGAATGAAAAGAAGGTACATATTTTCCATCAAAAATCAAATAGAAATTATTATCTTCCATCCAGTCAGTTAAAGCTATTCCTACTTCTATGATTATTATTATAACCCCACATTACTTAGTGAGAATTGAAATCACCGCAATACATTGAAGGATGGGGAGGATTTATATCAAAATTTCTTGGCCAAATAGTATTTGCAGGTCTATAAATATTAACGATAGAAATATTACAAAATTTGAAAGAGATAAAGAAAACACCCTCAAATTCGCCATTTCATATTAACTCGATATTGTGAATTAAGTATTATTTGATATAACAAGGTAAACCGTAAATTTGACTAAGGAAATAATTAATGAATATATAACCTTTTATAGTTCCTCTTTCACTAAGATTTTTTTCAGTACCCGCATGTGTCTCTTGAAGGAGAATAATCTCTGCACCATAATCCTCTGCTGTTTTAGAAAGATAATCAGTATTGTCCTTAGAAATGCCCTCTATATTCAAATAAAATAAACAAAATTTATTGCCGATCTGCAAAGAGGATTCGGCGAGTCGGGTCTTGCGGTCTAAGTTAAAATTTTTCAGATCTTCTGGTGTTGAAGTTCAAAGGAAAATCATCATCCATAGTTGGGGAAGTTTGGGATATAACACTTATTTCATTTAGAGAATAACAGAAGAAAATTATCGACTGACATTTATTATGACTAATGTCATAATGGCACTGTTTTCGAAGAAAATTCAGCTCTAATGAAACGAGCAGCGCGGTGACGCGCTGCATGTCTAATTGGTTCACAGAAACCAAACGAGAGATGTTGAAATCACGAGCTGAACGCTGACTTTAGAATGAGAACTTGTGGATAATTTCTTTTTCAGAGAGTATAGCTAGCTAGTCAGGTTCATTTAAATTGAAGCAAGAGAGCGCCAAAGTTCCTGACTTAAAGTCCTTGGTATTCTTGAATTTTTTCCTATCTTACAATGCGCTTATCTGCTTGTCAATAAGAGGTGAAATTGCTCGTGAAATAACCCTCTTATGCCAGGCGAAATCAAATAACCCAAAACACATCTTTCATTTCATCTGCTCCAGTAATACCAATCATAATTCTTTTGTGGGAGTGTAAAATTCCATTCCAGCGAGAGAAGTCGGATTATTCCATAAAAACCTCATTTTCTGAGTGAGTTTTAACTATCAGCAAAAAAATCCAGAAGGCCAGAATCGATTTTCCTCCGGATTTTATTATTAATTTTTTTCCTTCAGGCGAAAAACTTTCACGATTATTCCTTTAGAGTGAGAATAAAAATTTCTATCTGTCGAAAATGACAGAATGAGCTCGGGCTGAATAAGGCCTGGCATCTGATTGTCGGTTATGAATTATTATTGAAGGTCTCCACATTTCCAACAGGAAATAAGGGTAGAATGGATGGAATGAAATGAAAATATTAAATTTCAATGTCGATATGTTAAGCCAGTTGATTGACTGATTTCCCATTAGTGAGATTAGAGTAAATAATGTCAATAGATGGATATTACTCAATCTTAGCCTTACACTTGATGGAATTGTTATCGTATCAAATAATTACTTCGAGTAAGAATATAACCCCGACCTACTTGAGATATTCAATAATTTATCAAGGGTTTTCTTCGTTTTATTTAGATAATGTACGTCTCGGCTGAACTATCTGTTTTTCAGGCAGTATAACTAAAATTCAACAATTATAAAAACCAAAAATTCATATTTTTTCAAAATACCGACCTTCAAAACATTTCTGTCAAAATTTCTTTGGTTTGTTATTCATCGAGTTACATTGGTTTAAAGGATTGTTGAATCCTAAAACTTGTAAAAAGCTTTCCCTAACCAAAAAGTTCTGGTATTGATGATATACAGGGTGTTCTGATTTGTTTCCGACAAACTGAAATGGGTGATAGATCACATCATTTTAAGCAAAAATATTTATATAAACATGGGTACAGAAATGCTTCGTTTTTGAAATATATGGGTTAAAATTGAAAAAATAATTTGAGTTTTCTTTAATATCTTTAGACTGATTCCAAATAATCGCATGAAAGTTGGTACATGGGGGTTTTTGAGGTAAAAAATTCAAATTTAGGGTCGATTTGGCTGTATTTTCTAGAGGGCGCCACTAGCAATCATTTTGTTTCCTTTAAACCGTTGCAACTGTTTCGTGCTACCCTGTACGTCATTTTGCACTAGAAAAATCGATTCCCCTGGCTTTTCTTGTTAAAAAAGGTATACCTTTGAATGGTTGAAACCGCAGGAGTGCAGAAAATATCGGAAACGAAGCACTCCAGACCCATGTTCATGGGAACTTTTTTGCTTAAAATGATGTGATCTATCACCCATTTCAGTTTGTCAGAATCAAATCAGAACATGGGTGAGATTGAAAAATCGATTCAGTTCATAGTTGAACCACTAAAATTCAATACAGTTTCAGAGAAGGAATTTTTCCTGAGTTGCTGAAAACTGCAATTATCAAGGCACTTTATGTAAAAAAATTATACAATTTTCAAAAAACATTTATGTAATTCATTTGTATACGCTGCCTCTGAGATTTTGTCAAACTACGCGCATGAGTTTGAGGACCACGTATTTAGTCTTGCTCTGTCTCTTTGTATTCGCCCTTCTCTGGAGCGTTGAAAGTTTAACGCCCCATCCTCTCCATGGTAGCGTATTAGAAGTTTCTCTTCAAAATTATCTAATTGCTGAACCTTGGGGCTCACGATGGGTGTCAATTGAACTATAGCCGAATATTTATCGAATAAACGGAACAGAGCGTAAACACAAAGAAAGCATTGAAACAAATCCTCAAGTTTCCTCTTGTGATAAAGACGGAAAGGAAAAACAAATTTCTATTAGGTTTGGTCGGAAAATTCCTTTTTCCTTCCTGGGTTCAGATTTCCATCTCAGTGAATACACCGAGCTATGTTTAATCCTAATGTCTCAATTTCCCGAGCTAGCTGTTGAAGGAATTGAGTGGTTATAGCCCTTTCTGTCTCCCTTCCTTCGGAAATTTTATCATGGATAATATGTATGGAAATGTAAATTTTCATCAACACGCTCGGGGTGAAGCTTAATATGTTCCAGAGAAGAAGATATTACGTGCTCTTGTCACCGAATAAATTGGTTTCAATTTTTGGGATAGTTAATCTTTAGGAAATACCTTGCTAGCAATAAGTTATTTGCAGTTTTTGGTGACTAAGATAGCTACTATAATGTCTCATATCAATCGCAATTAGACATGTGTCGAGATACGCTCTTGGATCATATCAGGATCATGTCAGATGCAACGGATTCGGCAACTTTCGTAGGGATTATTAAGAACTTGAAAAAATTTTTTTTTTAGAAAATAAGATGCAAAATTATTTCACCTAAATTGATTAAGCCTGAATTTTCATTGATATGAGGGTTTGAACTTCGAATTTGCAAGGCAAAAACTTAAAAACCCATTCGTTAACTTCTAATGATTTTTGAAATCTTGTTATATTGTTGTTTTGAAATTGTATCTAATCAAATTCTTCATTTCCTAATGAACATAAATTGAGTGATCTCCATCGTAAGTCTTAATATTTCTAAAAAAATCATTCAACGTTAAAAATTGCCGTCAGTGGTCGTATTGAGGTTGAACGCATGGCGTCGCAAGTAAGTTAAAATAATGTTTTTATTATATTTTTAGTTGATTCAGATAATTTAATACTTTCTAAACACTTCAAAGAACTGAATTTCGATGGAATTTTTTATTAAAGTTAATTGCCCAATAAACTAGATCTTCGACAATGAACAACTTTTGCGGAGTCTTCTTGTAAATTGAAAAAATGATTAAATAATTGTCATAAAAATTTTTTGGCTTCGTATAACTTTTCTACCCACCAAATAATACAGTAAGATTACGGTTTGAATAAATTCAAAACATTCGTCTAATAATTTTTTCAACTGAAAAAAATTCACCGTAAAGTTGTACAATTTTTTCTTCATTTTTCACTGACCGTTTTTATGTTGATTAGTGTTCAATATAGAGTTTTTCATTTGTGTTAGAATTTTTAAAGAATTATTTTCATTTGTGTTTTTTCTTATCATAATAGACAATTCTCTATAAATCAAAAAACCAATTCTTTTAATAACAATTCCAGTCTTCGTTCATTAATAAACAATTTGTTACAAATAATTTATTTAAAATTCCAAATTTCCTTGTAATAGCTTTGAAAATTGAAAAAACATCCGTAGTTATCAGAATACCAGAAAGAATTTATTTTGATTATAATAAATAGAAAATATTGAATGAATATTTTCCCAAATTCTGATCCACAAGGACGTTTTTGTATTATTTAAAATTATAAGAAAACAATATAGATGATTTGTTTACTCCTTTCAACGTATTAAACAATAGGCAATGAAATTGCAAGTGAAACAAGATTTTTTGTTTTTGAATTTGTAGAGAACTGTGAATTATTACTTGAAAAAATTAATGATAATTTCAACATTTACTTATAGAAAATTTATAAATGAATAGAGAATTTTTTTAATGATGAATGTTTTTTGGTTACATAAAAACGGTAAATGATAAATGAAACGAACTTTTTAATTTTCCTTTCATATTTAATTAAAAAAATGATAATAAATAAAGTACTGAATTTATTTAAATTCTTATCACATCATCTTATTTTATGGGCATATCAAAAAAGTTTTTCTTATCATAATTGACAATTCTCTACAAATCAAAAACCAATTTTTTTAATAACAATTTCATTTTTTGTTTATTAATAAACAATTTGTTACAAATAATTCATCAATAATTCCAAATTTTCACTAATAGCTTCGAAAATTGAAAAAACATCCGTATCAAAATACCAGATCAAATTCATTTTGATAATAGTAAATAGAAAATATTAAATGATTTTTCTACCAAATTCTGATCCACAGGGACGTTTTTGTATTATTTAAAACTATAAGAAAAAATATAGATGATTTGATCATTGATTTCAATGTATTGAACAATAGACAATGAAATTGCAAGTGAAAAAAGATTTTTTGTTTTTGAATTTGTAGAGAACTGACAATTATAACTTAAAAAAAATTAATAATAATTTCAAAATATAATTAATAATAATGATAATTTCAACTTATAGAAAATGTAAATAAATGAATAGAACTTTTTTTTACTGATGAATTTAATTTTGTAAAAATAAAGTACTGGGTTAGTGACTTAACATCAAAGAAATTTTTGAGCATATCATGTTTTTTTCATCTTTGATTCAAAAAATGAATTTTTTAAAAAATAAAGTATTGAATTTTATTACAAATAATTCATCATCTCAAATTATCTTAATATTTTAAACATATATCAAAAACAGAACAAATTCATTTTGATAATAATAAAAAAAATTATGGAAATTATTCAATTTTGTATTATTTTATTAAGAAAAAAAAATGATTGTTTACTCTCTCTCAATGTATTAAAAGTAGTTAATAGACATTGAAACAAGTTTAGTTTTATTTGAAAATGAATTTTGAAAAAAAATTCCAATGATAATCAGTTCTTATAGAAAATTAAAGTGTTAAAATTATATTGTAATTTTTTTAGATTTTTAAATATAATCTATATGAAATGAACTTTTTAATTTTATTCATATTTAATTAGTTTGCGACTGTATTTATTTAAATTCGTATTAAACATCTTACGTTGCAAAGACGGCATGTTTTTTAACGTTGAATTCAAATTATCAATAATGGAGATACATTTCCGGAAATGGAACTGTTTTCAGTAAGTTTCCCCCAGTTTAGGATAGTTTTTTTCCAAAATTCAACAAATATTAGGTATGTTACTCATTATAAGTGCAAAACTAAACACCAATTCTTCCACAGACATTTTGATAGTTTATAAGGAAAAAATATTTTTTTGATCATTAATGCAATGTTTTATCACAATGAAATTGCAAGTGAAAAAGACCCTGAATCGAATAAAATATACCACAGAATTTTAGTTCTATTATCGTCATTATTAACTCGTTCAGGGCCGTATCTAGGGTGTGGCCAAGTGGCCCCCGCCACAGGCGCAAGATCCGCAGGGGCGCCGAAAAATATCAAATGAAAAAAAAAATTAGAGCGCCAAAAAAATTCAAAGAATAAAATATAGAAGCGTTAACAAAATATTCGAGATAACATGTCACGGTTTTCATGTATACGCCTAAAATATTTTTTTGGGTAAGGAGCGATGGCGCGGTAGGATTTGAAAACCGCGTGTACATAGATGTGTCCGCTGACAAGCCGAAAAGGGCTCGTCTAGATTCCCTACCGTATTAGACCGATTGAATCGGGCCGTGTGCACCGTGCAACAATCTACGCCAATTTGGGGGCGCTGAAAAAATCTTGCCACCGGCGCAGTAGTACCTAGATACGGCCCTGAACTCGTTAGACTATTTGATGATTGGAGTTGAAACATTGAAAAAAAATTTCCTCTTGCACCGCCTTTGAAACTGATGTCCAAAAATCAATTGAACATAATGATGAAGTCTCTTCAGCAAATATAAAACTTCGATTTTACTAGAAGTTTTTTCCAAACACGCAAATACAATGAAACTAAAAAGATACGACGGTTGTAGATCAGATAATGAGAGAAACTGACCGTTTTTCATCAAACGAATCAAAATACAGTAGGTAAGTAAGGGGAGTACCTACAATTTCTTGAATTCGCTTTTGCGAAGATCAATCTTCTTTATTGTCCATTCTTAATTTTAAAACAGATGCATAATATTATCTCGCAAAAACAGCAGAAACATTTCATTATTACCTTCCATTTTTCTGATTTGAATACGAAATCCCAAACCCGTCTCTTCGTCGAACAGCATCTAAATATTCTATTTCAGGAAACGAGTAGTAAAAGTGATCATTTCATTCTATCCATCTGCTCTTGGGAAAATCAAAATTCACAAACCTGGCCCTTTTACAAATACTACCTGAACTTTTGTTCGAAGAATCACGAAATACGAATGACACGAATCATAAATCATCGGCCGGTAGATCGAAGTGTTGAAAAGAACCTTAGACTTTAGGGACTTATAGCTCATCCGATTCTATCGAACAAACGACCTCAGTGATCGATTCATATTTTAGAATAAGTTGTTTTGATTCGTTCGTTAGCGAATGACACATCCCTAAATACAATGAATCGTAGAATGTGAAGTTTTACTGCCATTAAATAAATTACAGGGTGAATCATAAGTACTTTGTTCGACCAGAACTCCACAGAATGCAAGAGACTTTGATTTACTCATTAACTGATAATCAACGAACGTATGTAACAATTAGTAAAAATTGTAAAAATTAAACAAAAACAAATATGAGAGATATTTACAAAAAATACATATTATACAAAACAACATGCAAATAAATCTACTTATATACATAAAATAATGAATGTTATATGAAGAATGAAAATGGTAGATGAAATAATGAAGAAGTAGATAGAAAAGTTTACCCCAGCCTACGTGCGCTTTTACGCCACCTAGATTTCTAACCCGAAACAGGGTAGATTTCTTAAATGCACAGTTGATGGAAAATCCAAAATCTGATTCCAAAGTGCAGGTCGGCTGTACCAACCGCCATGAGCCGCCTGCAAGGAAAAATTTTCAGGTTAAGATAAGTAATAAGAGCTACAATAGAACTATTTATACAAATTTACAGATATTTTGATTGTAAGAAATTAATAAAAACATTGAAATTACATTGGGTGGAGTATTCGATTATTTTTCTCATACATGGATCTATATCTCGCGATATATCCTGTGTACTGAAAGAATATTCGAAATATTTTGGTGATTATTTTTGTCAGATCTATTTAGGCGAGCGTCAATTTACACTAGTAATGAGAAAAAACACTTTATTTTACAGTTATTCATTAATTTACCATTTCCCCTCAGAAGACTATCATTAATGAATTTATGTACATGTCCAAATAATGTCGGTTTTTTTCAGATTCCCCGTACCTGGGGTTTTCCGAAACTACATGACCTACGTTAATTGATGTTTCTTAGGTATTGAGTTATTCTGCCTAGTTTTAATATCTTCCTTATCACGTATTTTATAGTTTTTTTTTTGGTACAGGATTGTCTTCAATAATGTTTTCATAACATAAATTACTCAGCTTTTTGAATTTACTCCTCAATAGAGGATACAAATGTAGAACTTTAGTTTTTAATAGGTTTCACTCAATTATTCATTTGCAATTCAAAAATACAAAAAAAACTTCCATAGCTTCCGGCTAAATGAAAAATTCAGCATGCTTCCTAAACTATTAAAATTATACAAAAATGGTGCTCAGTCAATTTAGGCTGCAATTGGCTTCCCGAGGCGGATATGCTAAAAAACATTAAAACACGAATAGAGCTTATTTCAATGATTTTATTCACTTTGAAAAATTGTTATGGTATACAAAACTCAAAATGTAATTTCAGATTAAATTCAATTGAAATTACTGCGAATAACTCTAGGATGAGTGATTTTTCAATAATTTGGGATCAACAATAAGATTTAAAATGTGAGCAAGAACAAAATCAAAATAGCTAGTTAAGAAATTACCTTTCTATTTACAGGGTGTCCAAAAAGACTATCGAGTATTTGTAAGTTCAGTAAAACAAAAAATATTTGTGAGCAATAAAAAAGTTTATTGTTGATTATTAACAAATGAACTGGAGAATTATTGGGAAAAGATGATGTTATCCAAATGCTGACCGTTGCGTTGCTGGCACTCTTCTAAACGGGATCGAGATTGGCGATAACACGTTGACACATAGCTATTGATATTCTGCCATTTCTGACCTGATGTTTTGCTTCAACTGTGTTAGATTGGTCGGATCGTTTTGATATACCTTACTCTTAAGGTATTCCCATGCAAAATAGTCAAGCGGGCTAAGATCGGGGCTTCTAGGAGGCCAGTTGATGTGTGCGAAATGACTTTATTAGGGAATAATTCGTTAACAACTTCCATTGAATCATTTGAGGTATGGCAAATGGCCCCATCTCGTTCTTGAGTTGAAACCTACAAACTGCAGCAACTCTGGGTCCAACATATTGCAATAACGGTCACTTTTCACATTAGTTACTCGGCCTCGTTGATCTTCATGAAAATTAGGACCAATTATGGCTTTAGCAGGCATAGTGGCCCAAACCACGATCTGTCGGATATGCAGGGGTCGTTCTTGCTTTCGCCTCGGACTCTCTACTGCCCAGTGCCGTCAACGACGGCACGACGATTTTTTGACATTCAATGCTTGGCTTCGGTTTCGGATGGATAAAGACGGATTTTGACGAACAGACGCCCCAACTTCTCCAATTGTTTCATCATCGCGAACTGAACGAGGACAACCAGAGTTTTGAATTTTAACTGTCGCACCTGTTTTCTCGATTATCCTGATCCATTTACAAATGCTATCGTCACTTGGCGTGTACGATATTCCACACGATAGAGACGTTGAGCAGTCACTATTGAATCACCAATAAGAAAATATGCTTGTACGCAAAATGCGCTATCCGTCCCCGAGTACTGTTCACACCTTGCATAAAGTCTTTTCAAGCTAGGTTAAGTGTTTTTGGTATGAAAGCTCCACAAAATGGCAGACGCCACGAACTCCTCCCAGCTCCTTTTAGACGAGTATGGCGCGGAAACAAATACCCGATACCCTTTCAGGACACATAAAAAGTATTACATTATTGAATAATGAGACCACCTTGTATGTAGATATCAGTGATTCTATAATTTTAAATTTGTAGTTTCCATCATGTAGAAAATTTGGTGTGAAATTTCGCTAATTGCTCTCATCCAAATAGATTTATGAAATGTTTGAATCAAATGGGTCAGATGCTTTCAATTTGTCTGTCTTCGCGTTTCTCAATATTTTCAACATCAGTGATTGCGATGCGATATTTCGATGGTTAGTCCAAGCTATCCATGAAAACCATTTGTGAATCATTGGCGTAGGTAACTTATTCATTAATATCTTACAGAAATAGTATTATATGCTCTCTAGCTCTGAGAAATAAGTGAATTTACAAGTTGAAGAACATCAATGTCCATCCCAGGCAATTTGTAATTTGAAATGAATTTGATTAATTTCCCTTCCTGAGCATATATCTGGCATGAAATTTTTATTTCATTCTGTATATTCGTTCTTTAACTATGCCTTTAACTGCAATCAATAGTCAGTAGATCACTCCATGGAAATATTCTACAGTTATTAGTAACCTATTTAAGAGAAGAAGACAGTAATCTGTACAAATGATCAACATACCAGATGATCAGAATTAAAAAAACTTACCTAATTTAAATGCATATGTTACAGAGCTCATTCAGTATAACTAACTAGAAATGATTTAGTGTAAGGAGTATTAGTTCTCTAACAAATATCATCCTTGTATATACCAATTATTTCTTGTACAGTCTGAATATTCGGAACGAACGATGTCAATAGTCAATATGCTTGACAATTACATTAGACAAGTGTGGCATTGAACATTTGGTTGGCGATTTTGACATTACCTAGATGATTCTTTGCCATTTTATCATAACATTGATTATACAGAGTTTTCCAATAAGGAATTTACATTTTTTTTTTCAGAAAAAAACCATTCGAGATATTTGGAGAAGTTTATTATCGAGTGGAAGTTGGAACAATCAAAACATTTATGAATGGAACTCGACTGCGTCCATACAGGGTCCGGCAGAAAAACCTTCCCTCTAAGGGTAACAAATAAAATCAAAACCGAATAAGGTAGGATATTTTTATTTATACCAAGAAAAGTATACATTCTGCCATTTTATAAAGTGTACCATTTCCTTAAATTGCATCCTTCACTGTCGATACACTGGTTGCGATCTTTCCTGAAGTTATTCATTACTCTTTGAGTCATTTCACTTTTATGAACAACATCCACAATCTTTACGAGCCCTGAAAAAAAAAGTTACTCAAGAGGTTGAAGGCTATTCCACCTGAAATGACTCAAAGAATAATGAATAACTTCAGGGAAACACTCAACCAGTGTATCGACAGTGAAGCAAGCGATTTAAGGGATGTTTTATTTAAAAAGTGCGACTAATGGAAGACTCTGAAAATGGTTCATTTTATAAAGTGGCAGAATGTGTACTTTTTCTTAGTATAAATAAAAATGTCCTACCTTATTTGATTTTGTTTTTATTAGCTTCCCTTATAGGGAAGGATTTTCTGCCGCACCCTGTATAACCGGTCGATTCGTTGGATCCGATTCTCGATGACTGGGCCACACATTTCTGCCAAACCGTATGCTGATTCGAGTTCGATGTTGACTTTGAGCCCTCTCATGGTCGTCGACCAATGACTTGACGTAGTCCCAAAGAAAAAAGTCTATAGGCGTTGAGTCGCTCGAACGATGGGGCCAATCGACTGTTCTAATACTTGAGATAACACTTTCGAATTGATATCCGTTCGAAATTTTGTTTATTTTATTCGAATGTCTAAGGAGTTATTTAAATAAAAGCTTTCAGAATTATTTCAAAATGATGATTCACACCAAATTCTGCAAACCTATTCATTTCGACCTCATTCAAATATCTTCGGAGTTACAGTTAGATCCAATGGATATTCTTGGAGTTATATAGGAAACAAAATCTCAGATGTTCACAACTCCTGAACTATTCGACCGATTTGGCGTAATAACGAAATTTGGACAATTATCCTACTCTGAAAATATGGAAATTGTAGCTCATCTCTTTAGGAAGATAGGTATACGGGCAACCGGACGGACGTACTCAAATTTGACCACGTATTCTTCATAAGGAAGTCGAACCCAATCGTTTGAGACTATTTTCGTCTCGATATTCTCACATAAATGCCAATAATTCTCCTTATTTCAAGATATTGTGTATTGATGAAATTGTCATCAATTTTATTAGGTATTTAATGATGCCATAATATACTGTATGAGCCATTTGAAATGAGAAAGTAGGAGTCAAGTTAAGGTATTTCTGGATGCTCTAAAGATCAGAAAATATTTCAACGATAAAGATCGTTACCTCAATCAGAGACAAATTCAGATTAATATTCGATGAATAAATGCCTAATTGGCTTTCGCGGTGAGTCAACCTGTATAATGCTCTTTAAACAATAAATATTATTCCTCAACTAATGTCTTTCTACTTTTTTGGTTGTCGTCTTCAGATTCTCTTTGAACAAACCATACCTACTCGTGTATGAGAATATTATTTGGAGAAGACCTGCTTTCAATACTAAAGGTCAAATCAATAAATTTCCCATAAATCAATATTCAAGAAAAAGAGAAATCGTCAACATTCTCATTTTGCAATAATTGCATGTAAAACACATTTAGTTTACTAGTTTTCATAATCTTCCACATCCATATTAGCAAAGCAATTTATTGAAATGAAATGTGGAAGAAGAATAGAACTTGAATTAGAATTTTTGAATATTGATTTTATTCATTTTTATATTCAATTCCGAAACTATCTTATACAGGGTGATTCAGTGGGCGGAAACTGAGGATAATAAGGACTAGTGTTATTGAAGAAATAAAAGAGGCAAAATTCAGAATGCAAATTAATTGTTGAATTTCGAAACTTAAGGACGAAGAGCGAGTAAGGGGAAGACTTTATTGAATATAAGGGTTTTGTTATTCAAAATAATCGAAGCAAACCGTCATTATATATTCTCATGTAATTAAAAATTTTAAGTTTCCTCTCACATCATACACAGTTTTCCTGTTCGGTTTAGGACAAACTGTTTTATAGAAAACTTCACTGTCGATACACTGGTTGCGATTTTCCTGAAGTTATTCATTACTCTTTGAGTCATTTCACTTTTATGAAACACGTCCGCAATCTTTACGAGCCCTGAAAGAAAAAGTTACTCAAGAGGTTGAAGCTATTCCACCTGAAATGACTCAAAGAATAATGAATAACTTCAGGGAAACACTCAACCAGTGTATCGACAGTGAAGCAAGCGATTTAAGGGATGTTTTATTTAAAAAGTGCGACTAATGGAAGACTCTGAAAATGGTTCATTTTATAAAGTGGCAGAATGTGTACTTTTTCTTAGTATAAATGAAAATGTCCTACCTTATCTGATTTTGTTTTTATTAGCTTCCCTTATAGGGAAGGATTTTCTGCCGCACCCTGTATAACCGGTCGATTCGTTGGATCCGATTCTCGATGACTGGGCCACACATTTCTGCCAAACCGTATGCTGATTCGAGTTCGATGTTGACTTTAAGCCCTCTCATGGTCGTCGACCAATGACTTGACGTAGTCCCAAAGAAAAAAGTCTATAGGCGTTGAGTCGCTCGAACGATGGGGCCAATCGACTGTTCTAATACTTGAGATAACACTTTCGAATTGATATCCGTTCGAAATTTTGTTTATTTTATTCGAATGTCTAAGGAGTTATTTAAATAAAAGCTTTCAGAATTATTTCAAAATGATGATTCACACCAAATTCTGCAAACCTATTCATTTCGACCTCATTCAAATATCTTCGGAGTTACAGTTAGATCCAATGGATATTCTTGGAGTTATATAGGAAACAAAATCTCAGATGTTCACAACTCCTGAACTATTCGACCGATTTGGCGTAATAACGAAATTTGGACAATTATCCTACTCTGAAAATATGGAAATTGTAGCTCATCTCTTTAGGAAGATAGGTATACGGGCAACCGGACGGACGTACTCAAATTTGACCACGTATTCTTCATAAGGAAGTCGAACCCAATCGTTTGAGACTATTTTCGTCTCGATATTTTTTATTCATTTTATATTCAATTCCGAACCTATCGTATACTTATATATTCAGTGGGTGGAAACTGAGGATAATAAGGACTAGTGTTTCGATCTTTCCAACATCTACTGGTAACATAATACAACAGATGACAGTTATTTAGTTCGGATTCTTTCAGAACGGAAGGTGTATACTGAATTAAACTAACAAGTTTCGGAGAACGCTCATTATCCGGACACCTGATTTCAGTTCGTGATAGAATCAATTCAGAAGTGAATCAAATAACTCGGTTAGCTTCAGTTGACAAATGAGTTTCTTCATCCTATTTGTTGAATTTCCGTGAAGTATCGACAAACACACAAGGTTTTATATGCAGTTCAGTGGAGCAGAAGCATTTTCCAAACTAGCTTGGATTTAAATTACAGGAGAGCAGTATATATTTTGCCTGATTAGTATTATTGACCTTGTTCCCATCAAATGATCAAGACAAGGTCATTCGTAGAAAAGATTATTAAAGATTACCGGCTATAGATTATTCTCGGCAGTTGTAGAGAACTATCATGTATTTAACGTTGTTCCCTTTGTGGCTTCTCAGGCAAATTTAACTTTCCTTACCACTGATAAGGGTTTTGTTATTCAAAATAATCGAAGCAAACCGTCATTATATATTCTCATGTAATTAAAAATTTTAAGTTTCCTCTCACATCATACACAGTTTTCCTGTTCGGTTTAGGACAAACTGTTTTTATAGAAAAGTATCCAATTACTAGTAATTTCGGGCTGTATCCTTTTTGTAAGACTTCATTATGCCGGAAAGATATATTGCTTATTTATGGGTCATCGCAATTCACATTTTTAACATTTATTAGGATCATTTATTGAGTATTACTATTCCGAAAATTTCATTTTTGTAATTTATCATTTGTCTTATTTTGGTTGATAAGTAACTGAATATTTCACCCTATGATACTGATAACAACTCGTTCAATTTTTCATCGAATCGACTTTTCATGTCTTCTAATTTTCCTTTATTTATGACGAACAGAATTCCTAATACTAATTAATAGTTTTAAATCCGAAAAATTAACACTATAATGTCATGAGATACTGGTACGAGAATAACAGGTAGTAATCGAGAGCTTAGCGTTTTATTCCTTCTTTGAAGAATCAATATTTTTATACAATCATTGTTTTTTTGTTCAAAGAAACTCCTATAAAATCCCATCATATTTGGTAAGATGTGCCAGTGACAAAGACGCCGCCGCGTCATAAAAACCTGCGTAATTCCATAATTAACGGCATCTGTGTACTCTCTACTATGAATCGGTACATCCCCTCAACCCTCATTTACCTCTGTCTCACTCGTTTTTGTACCGGTGACCAGGACCAGAACATATCTCCTATCTCTTTGTATTTGTCGCGTGACTCGCTCCCTGGTCCCTATCTAGGCGAAGTGGAACATTTGAAGTGAGGTGGTACATTGTGTAAAAATGAGCCTTTCTTACATTTCCTAGTCGTGTATGGGACAAATGAGCCGCCTCTTGTAAGGGGTACCCAACACTAATAAGGACTTCAGGTTGGAATAACCTTCATTTCAATGGAGCCTCTTTGAATTCAAATTTCACAGAGTACCTTCAATTACCCATAACTTTTCAACCTCCCAATATATTGTTATGACATTTGTTATGATTATTCTGTCCAACAACTTCTTCATAAGAACTTAGTAACTCAATTACTCAGTCCTATTTTTTTGTCTTATTTTTCGATCTTTCCGACTTCTTTGTGGTGTACTTTTAGCGATATCTTTGCAATGCTGAATTCGATCAACTTTTTGGTGTTCGGTGAGTTTGTGTGGGGCACCGCGAATTAACATTTTTAAGGCCGAAAACTTCAGTATAAATGCGGTATACAGTTGTTTGAGGAACTCCTCATTACATTGCAATCACTTACACCGACGATTTTTTCTTATTTTTGATCAATCCACGTTGTTTTCCAACTTTTTCCGATAATCCGGTTCTGGGAAGGCCTGATTTTTGGTCATCACCTAGCGTCTTTCTTCCCGATTTGATTACCCTGAACCACTCGTAATCTTGCGTACGGGATAGACAATCATCACCATATGAATTTTGTAGCATTTGAGGCGTTTCAGTGAATGTTTTACCTAGTTTCAGACAAAAATCAATTGCAGATCTTTGAAACTTATTTTCCGACAGATGTACAACACACACTGACATTAAACGCAATAACTTTTGTTGTATTCATTCAAATGACATGAAATTCATACCAGCTATCAATGAGGCACTAAAACATCTACTGGTAACATAATACAACAGATGACACTCGTGGTATTTAGTTCGGATTCTTTCAGAACGGAAGGTGTATACTGAATTAAACTAACAAGTTTCGGAGAACGCTCATTATCCGGACACCTAGAATTCTCAGTTCGTGATAGAATCAATTCAGAAGTGAATCAAATAACTCGGTTAGCTTCAGTTGACAAATGAGTTTCCTTCATCCTATTTGTTGGAATTTACCCGGTGAAGTATCGACAAACACACAAGGTTTTATATGCAGTTCAGTGGAGCAGAAGGCATTTCTCCCTAAACTAGCTTGGATTTAAATTACAGGAGAGCAGTATATATTTTGCCTGATTAGTATTATTGACCTTGTTCCCATCAAATGATCAAGACAAGGTCATTCGTGAGAGTGAAAAGATTATTAAAGATTACCCGGAGCTATAGATTATTCTCGGCAGTTGTAGAGAACTATCATGTATTTAACGTTGTTCCCCTTTTTTTGTGGCTTCTCAGGCAAATTTAACTTTCTCTTGACTCACTGGGTTTCCAGAATCCTTTTCGAATCGCATAATTTCTGCGAATGTTTTGTTGAATACTTCATGGAATAAAATTGAAAACGGCTATATATATGTGTTGTTTTCAAAAAATCAATTTTTAATATATCCTGACAGCCCCCATAAGACTAGACTGTGTTATTTTCCTGCAAATCCAATGTACTCAGCTCATCAATAGTCTTCTTATAGTTCAATCATCTCAGTAATGATTATATAAATGAAATATTGATATGTAATGTTTTGAAGAAAAGTTACTCAATGATAGCGCTTAGGGTGCTAATATATCAATACAGATTTTCAGTATCTTCACTTTGTCATGGCTCATTTACGACGATAGTACTTCATGAATGGGGTTGAAAGTCGTGCATGAACAAAACTGTAATGGTCGACTTTAATTCGATGACAAATTTCATCAGGTACCATCATCCTAAAATAAATGAGTCATAACAATGTGCACTGAAAATCTTTCAACTGAATAATTTGAGAAAAAAAAATTTTCTTGTAAATTTCTGCACGTCTGTTAAGAAGATACAAAGATCTTTAAGTCAAGGAAATTTGAGCTTGCAACAAAACTTAAGAAACACTATAACTCCTGAGCACACTTGCTCACTTGTAAATGTTCCTGAATTTTTTTGTACTACATTGGTTGGGTTGCTTCGCATTTCCTCTTTACAAACTTTATAAAGTCTGAGTGGGTTGAAATGTCTTCAGTACGTTTGTTGTTGATTGGTAAGGGTTGAAGAAGATATTCTTTCAGAATGGGTTACATTTGTTTCTATTTGTCTTGGCAACAGCAAGCCAAATCCGCTGTAGATTTAAGTGAAGGTAGTTCAATAACAACATTCAAACAGAAGGAATTCGTTATCTGATGCAATAACTCAAAATTCCATTAACGAACTTGTGAAAAGTAAATTTCCCCATTGCGTTTTCTGGTCTAACACTCGATGAAAGGTCCTCTCCCAAACAAATATTAGGAACTCCCACATGTGCGAAGATACTAAAATTATAATATCCTCCAAGTCCCAGATGAGTGGACTGCGCGAATCTGACCTCTAATTTTTATTTATGATGTAATATTTCAAAATCTAAACTTTCATATGCAGGTCATTTCATTTGAATGTAGGTCATTCTCACTTTGCATAGTCTCTGGTATTGCGATGACCGTTTGGTTTTTCACGGTTATCGATGAGTTATTTTCTTCTTTATGCAGGATGTCCCGGATTCATGTCCATTGAATTCAACATATATTAAAATAAATCATAAAAAGAAGGACTAACGGGTAATTCCTGCTGAATGCCGAAAAATAGTAAAAAACAACAGTGCATCGATTAACTTAATTCAATTTTTGGAGATTATTTTGGAAAGCAGTAAAGCGATTTTGAATAATTAATATATTTTTATTCTCCAGTCCCGAAAAGGCAACCCCTTTAATCGTAAACTGCTTACATTCATGCATAATGAATATCCAATTAATTTCAACTATGTGAATTAAATCTGAATCCATTTATTGTAAATTCTGAGAAAGAAGTAATTCAAAACTATAATATGAAGTTGCTACCGAAGAGATCAACTATGTGATGAAGAAGTTTTAAAGTAATTCGAATTGCATCGAAGAATAGTGAGGAATTTTAATTTACATCATTATAAAACGATGAATATAACTTCACAAGAAATGAAGTCTGAATTATATTCAAATAGCTAATAATGGATGGAAGATCTTCATGAAAATGAAAGTCATTCATTGAAGAAAGAATAGCCACAATTTTTTGCATTATGTAGATGAATTAATTCTAGGTATTTATCAGAATTTAATTCCGTCTTCGAAGATGGTTTTTTCCAGGCAGATTTTTCACAGCCACATCGGAATTCCTTTCTACGATATTAAACGTTGTGCAAAAACCCAAGAGAAATATTTCTGAATGGGAAAGCCTCTTCAGTAACTTTTCCATTTCCTGAGTAGTGTGCATAACGGCAAAGAAAAACTCCACAGGAAGACAGATCCATTCCAGAACACTTGATATTGCAAGTTGAAAAATTCATTTCGTACAGATCAGAAAAATTGCAATTTCTGGGACTGTCTTTAAATACTGATTTGCTTCTCTAGAATCGAGGGCTGCCAGTTACAGTATGAATGATACTTTTAGAAATTTTTCAGGTACTCACGAAACATAGTTCATCAAATAATTATTGATCTCAAAGACGGTTGTTGTTATCTCGAATTGAGATGGTAACAGTCAATTAAGTACTTTAAGACTCGTGAAATGCAGAATGTGAAGAATTCAAGTAAACAGACAAAAAACGTTCAATGTTAGTTTATTTTTGTGTCAATTGAATAAATTGCTTAAATAATATTAGGGTGTATCTGTTTGCTCTAAATCACAGTATTGTTCCCAAAAATTATCTGAAAATCGGGAAACAGCAGTTATTTGACGCTAAACAGAGTGCTCATAAGTTTGCCCAAATATCAATTCCAATAAATCTGTTTTCGACTCTCTTCTTCACCTGAACAAGGTTGTTATAGATTCGACTGAATGTGTCTACTTTTCAAATATTAGAGTTAAAGTGGTATCAATCACTTTGTTTGAATTCACTGATAAGGAATCTGTGTAATCGATTCTGTCCGTCCGTCTGATTATATATGGATGAGGTGCTCTAAAATTTGAATTCTCTAATATTTGGCCAGAAATTACTCGAAAAACTGAAATCTGAGCGTTGATTTGAAGTTTTGAACATCTTGATTTCTCTCGATATTCTATCAAATCGGTCCAGTATCTTTGAATTAACAAAGAAAAACACCGTTTTTAAATTTCTCTGTTCAAATTGAATTTGTTCATCATTCAGTTTCATAATACTCATTAGTACTCATTTGGATATGATCAACTGAAAAACGAATATTTCGGAAATTTGGTTTTCCAAAGTTTCAATTATTACTCCCTAGTAGTTTAATATGAGCGTCAAAGCGAGCTGACCACACGTCAGTTTTTTGAATTGGTTTTTAAATATAGCCGGAGATCAAGTTCTATATGAAAATTTGATGTTCTTTCAAAAAATTAAGAAATAATTGAAAAATTCTCGTTCATTAAAATTAAAATATTTTGCGGGATTGTGCAAGTAGAACAGCGTACTACCGCTTTGCCCAAATTTCTAATATCGAGCCGATAAGGTTCACAATCGATTGGGTTCGATTTCCTGATGAAGAATACGGGGTCAAATTTGAGTAAGTCCGTCCGGCTGTATACTCTCTATCTTCCGAAAGAGATGTGATGGAGTTTTCATAGTTTCAGAATAGATTAACTTTGGAAATATCTTCGTTATTGGGCCAAATTCTCCCAAAAGTTCAGGAATTATGAGCATCTTAAATTTGGTTTCCTACATTCATTAAGTTGGGGACAAGCATAATATGTCAAATTACAGACTTATATCATTGATATCTAATCTAGCAAACATTTTCGAACAGATAAATTACTTCAGAATTTCAAGATTCATAAAAAAATATAGCTTAATATCGAATATACAGTATGTTTTTATGGGAAAATCAGGTAAAAAAAAACGCCTTGAATTACTTAACTTATCTTATCTATCAAAAGAGGCTAGAGCGTCTTATCTCTAAAACGTTTCACCTGTACGCTAATTTGATGAAATAAGAAATTTTTTAAGCCAATAAATTTCAACCATGTATCCTCTTCCCCTTTCAAATAACCAATTGGTGACATCTCTCCTAAATTTTCTGAAGTGTCTGGTCTATTTTAGGTATTGTGGTACAATCGAATATAGTCTTGGAGCCAGATATCTACTGCATCTTTTACCTATGGTTTGTTGGCGCGTATTGTTTTATACAACGTCAGTTTAGGTCCGGTAGAATAGTCGTGATCTAATTTTTCAATTTTTATTTTACCACTGTGCCACTTGAGAAATTAACTTCATATAATATGATTGCCTCACGTCCAGGACATTAGTCAACTGGAAAATTCTTTCACTAGAGAATGTTATTTTCTTGAACCGCATGGTTTTAAGTATTAATTTCTGTATAATATTGAGCCTTTTGAGATGACATTCATTAGTTGCTCCCCATCCCAGGTTACCATATGTAAGGTGGCTCTGTACCAATGCATAATACAACATCTTCAAAAGTTCAAAGTCCATGTAGCTTCTGAAGTATCTAAACTTACTTATCAAACCTCTCAACTTTTTCGACACATAGTTTACATGCCCATCCCATCTCAGATGCCTATCGACGATGACACCCAAATACTTGACCCATCAACTTTCAGCCTCCCCTATACGAATGTTGTCCCCTACATTTAATGTTGGTTAGACCTGTCTCATAAGACGAGAAAGGTAAGTACTTCGTCTTTTGGATATTAAGCGTCAAATTATTCGAATATTCCTGAAATCTGTTTCCGCTTTCAATTTAACTTCATCCCAGGTGCTCCCCCAATACAAAACTGCCGTATCATCAGCAAAAGAGAACATGTCTCCGTCCAACCTCATCTTCAACAGGTCATTCACATACAAAATGAAAAGTAACGGGCCCAGCACTGTACCCTGCGGTACACCGTAAGTGATTTCTATCTCTTCACCGATTATGTTCTCTAATTTTACCACCTGTCTTCTTTCTCTCAAATAACTAGTTAACAACTCCAGCATTTTTCCACGAAATCCATAATTTTCCAATTTGTTTGAGAGTTTAGAATGGCATACAGTATCAAATGCCTTTGATAAGTCCATAAAAATACAAAGTGTTGGAGTATTTTGATCAAGATTTTTGTATACACATTCTGTTAAGTTCATGATAGCATGAGTAGCATCTCGTACGTTTCAATGGACGGTTGTTGGTCCCCTGTGCATTTTAGGTTGAACGTCGTTCTTCCGGCATATATTTGGTTGAAAACTGAATAATTAATCGCAATTTTGCGGATCTGAACAGGATTTTAACTGAAGCCCTGAGAGAAATCTTATCATGTTGGTTTGGTTTGTTCGTTGGTGAGGTTTTTGCGCTTTGGCGGAGTGGCGTGTTTGTTTGGAAAGACGAAGTGGGATTGGTGAGTTGGCCTATGTTTGTCACGAGGTATTTTAGATTTTTGTTCATATTTTCTGCTTCGAATTGAGAATTATTATTGTATAGTTGCGAGGTACCGCAGATTCTGAACTGTCTTTGAAGTCTTCGAGCTGTTTATCTAGGCTGTCTTTGAATTACTGCCGTGAGAGCTGTCTTTGGGGACCTCCACCAGATTTCGCCATCTAAGATACCACACCTGTCGTCTACCCAGGGCGCATACATTTGGGCCCAGTTTCCATCTACGAGACTGTGAGAATAATATCCTTTTGTACTTCAGTCAAGCCACGACCTAGACTGTTATAGAAGGTTAGTCTGTAGAATTTAGTTAAGATTGATTAGTATCAAAGAAGCCCAATTCAGTGAATACTGTTTAGTACATAAAACACGACCTATCGAGAAGGTCGCTTAGATATAAGTAAAGAGCTATTTATAACGATTACCATCGAGGCTCTAAGTTTATACCTTGGGGTGATATTACTGTTTGTTTAGTAAGAGATAAAGCATTATATCGAGTATTCGGGTTGTGAAGTAAGAACTAGTTAGTGATCCACCTTCTGTAAGATATATCCTCGTTTGAGGGACCTTGTGTATTTCATTTGGGCTCATTATATTATTAAATAATTGCTCTATATTCTTTCTACCAGCCACTACCTCCCGCTTGTGTGATCGGGCTCGTTTGGCATCCTGAGAGTACGTTCGTTATTTTCTCTCTTTTGCGACCCTGAGATCTTTAGTGTACTTTCCTCTTTTTTTTTTGTATTATCATAAAAGAGAGTGGCGCCCCTTTTAAGTAGTCTCAGCTCTAGAGCTAGCCGAGGAGGTACTTTGTGCACTCTCTGGAGCCGATTGGGTTTGGTGACATATTATAGAGTGAATACAGGAGTTCCCCACGGCACTGTTTTGGGACCCTCATTATTTGTCTGTTATGTTAATGATATGCTTGACAATGTACCGGATGTAATTTCTTTTGCAGATGACACTGGTGTTGTGTCGACTGGTGATAATTGGAACGAGGTTGAAATTAAAATGAATAACTATCTAAAAAAATAATTAATGGATTGTCTTCCAACAAATTATCTCTGAACATCAACAAAACAGCATATATTATTGCAATAGTGTGCCAAATTCTTTGAATATCAGTATATACAGTAAATTGAGAAGGAAAAGTAGAGATAGTCTTCGATAATAATATGAGATAGGAATAAAATATAGAAAATCTACTGAAGAAAACAAAATACAAGGCTTTCATTTTTCACAAACCCGCCAAGGTAATGCCTATTGAAATCCTTTACATGCTTTATTGTTCTCTATTTCATGGTGTTTAAAGTTATGGAATTGCGGCATGAGGTAGAGTTTATTCTAACTGTCTAAACCAATTAAAAAACGCCAAAAAACATTCTCAAAATAGTCAATAAAGGTGAAAACGTTCACAGTAACTTTCTAACAATAAAACAGCTTTTATTAAATTGAAAAAGGGATTTGTAATCAAGATGATGATGATCAAGAGGAATTTATAATATTATTGCATATGTATCTAAATTGAAGAGGTCAAAATTATATTAATATAGTTCACCTGATTATAGAATAAGAGTAATTCTAGTTGAGGAGATACTTTCTTCTTTTATACTTTTTCTCCTCTTTCAGTTTGTTATTTTAGAATGTAGTGTACTTCGATGACATTGTACTCCGAGCTCTAAACAGGTTATTGTTTACCTCTGTGCGCTACACATAGTATAATATTATTAGGACGGTGTGTATTTTGATAATAAATAAATATAATAATAATAATAAATGTAACTTCTAGAACATCCATCAGATCCCGTTGTAACTTGGAGAAAATTCCAATTGGCATGCAAAATTTCGCAGAAATCGACAGAATAAGAGATTTTCAAATTATTTCCAAAAAAATTTATTGTTATCTTACATATTCTCAAATTTTATTGTCGTAGCTTTCTTCTTATTGAGACTTTGGGCGGCGATCGGAAACGAAACTACAGGAAATTTCCTATCTTCTGGCCACCCCATTCCTCCTCAAACTCATGCAAAAAGCCCCAAATTATTTCTCAGAGAAAACGAAATTTTTCATAAAATCAGAAATGAGAAATGTCAAAAAGTTCCACGGAAATTTCAATTCTCGACGCTTTACAGATACGTTATACGATTGACATCTTTTGAGATCGATATGGATTACTAACTACAAAGATATTCTAGATGGTCTTGAATGGAGTATACAGGGTGAGTCTTTGACTACTGCGTTAAATTTAACCGTAGGTTCTTGAGATCAGATGATACACTTTTTTCACATTGGGCAAATACCCCTCGGTAGTCCAGTTTAGTTTGAATAAAAGTTACCACAGCATCCACTATTGAATCTGAATTGTTGTTTAAAAACATTATTTTCCGTCTAAGAAATTATTCACTTATTCATGTTTCATCAAATGATTATATCGATTTAATTTCTTTCAACTTCAAGTATCTTAAAAATGGTGCAATTTAGAAAAATAGATAGAAATGATTTTATGTGCAAAAAAGAGGAAGTACGATACGGACCTTTAGTTCAAGTGATATTGCTATTTCATGCAATTTAAACAATCTGTACAGTACTAGTGAGAAACCCACAAGAAATGGAATAAATCTATTGATGCCAAAATATGCATATCTGTTGAATGATTATTTGGGCTATTACCATCATCTATTGTGGATGTAATGTTTTCCGACGTTTCGATAGACATCTTCTATCTTTATCAAGGAGGAAAAGTAAAAAACCTTTTGAAAAATTATCAATTTTTCAAAAAGTCAATATGACAGAAGTCATGAAAGAAAAATGAACAATGTTATATACTCATCTGTGATATGATGATCTTCTTAAGTTGGATCGAACTATCGGCGTCCAAACTTCTGGCAGATCTATAGATGGAGCACTTATGGAATCTGGTGTTATTTTCATAAATGCTGCTTCTTTGATTTTTCTTCTTGCAAGTTTTTCTTCTTTGGATATTATTGATGCTTCATCCCATTTTATACGATGATTCTCATCTACAGCATGTTGGACTAACCTGGATTTGTCGCTGTCTAGTACTCGTAGAAGCTTCTGATGTTCTTTTATTCGTACATTCAGAGGGCGTTTAGTTTCTCCGATGTAAGATCTTCCGCACTCGCAAGGTAATTCATATATGCAGTTCTTTGTCCTTTGTGTCTCATTATTAGGCTTAACTTTTGTAAGTTTAGCTCTGATAGTGTCTTGAGTTTTGAATGCAGTCGTTATGTTGTATCTATTTCCAATTCTTCTCATTTTCTCCGACAAACCTTTTACATAAGGAATTACGGTTTTAATGGTCTGGTTTATATCTGTTGGTTCAGGTTGACTTTCTCTTGTTCGTTTAGCTTTTTCTAATATCTTTTGGGGTAGCCATTGCTTCTAAGAGTTTTCGAGATGTTATTTATTTCTTCATTTTGGTCTTCTTCAGCGCAACAAATATTTATTGCTCTATCAAATAAACATTTTGCTACTCCCAATTTAGTGTTTAGTTGGTGGTTTGACTCAAAATGTAGATATTGTCCTGTGTTCGTTGGCTTTTTATACACAGTGGTTCTTGGGATTCCATTTTGTTTATGTACGAGTACATCTAAGAATGGAAGTTGTCTGTCCTTCTCGATTTCAATTGTGAATTGAATTGATTCCTCTTGATTGTTTAGATATTGAAGGAATCCATCTATAGTTTCTCTTCCATGTTGCCAAATAATTACTCTCAGATCTTGAACTACTTGAATGATCATTCCCTTCATAATAGATTTCAATCAGGGTTCCGCCAGGGATACAGCACTGCAACTGCGCTCACTAAAATCACGGACGACGTAAGCCAGGCAATGGATAATAAAATGCTAACCATTTTGGTACTTTTGGACTTTAGCAAAGCTTTTGACTCGATTGACTTCGATATTCTTTTGAGTAAATTGCGCTTGATGGGATTTTCTGACCGTTCCTTGCTTTTTCAATTCATATATCCGGGGACGTAAAATATCGGTCAGTTTAGGTGACAACTCCTCTGAATGGGTGGAGACGGTTGCTGGAGTTCCGCAGGGGAGCGTTCTGGGTCCGCTTCTGTTCTCACTTTATATATCTTCGTTGGCTGATCTTGTCCATTGTAGTTTTCACTTTTATGCCGATGATTTACAGATCTACGTTCGGACCCGCGTTGAGGAGTTCGCACAGGCTGTCCAACTTTTGAACAGAGATCTTTCGGCAGTTGCCGACGCGGCTTCGCGCATGGGTCTTGTTCTGAACACTACGAAAACGCAAGCAATCATCATTGGTGCGAAGAGATACTTGAACATTGTGGATAGACACGCTCATCGAATAGTTCTCTGCGGTGAGAAGATTCCCTACTCCTCGGAGGTGAGGAGTCTGGGTTTAATAATCGATGAGACGCTGTCCTGGAACCCCCAAATTGCTATCACGAGTAAGAAGTTCTACCAATGCCTTCATCAGCTTCGGCTTTTGAAGAACTTTCTGCCATTCCAGACGAGGAGGACCCTGTTTTTGCGCTCTTACTCCCGATTTTGGATTATGCGGATATTGCCTTTATGGGTCTCACAGCAAGCCAGTTAGACAGACTTGATCGCCTGCAGAATGCAGGTATCAAGTTCGTTTACAATTTGAGGAAATACGATCACGTCAGCCAGTTCAGAGATGCTCTTGGCCTTCTGCCTATCCGGCAACGTCGCAATTGGCATATGATGCTCATGGGCTATAAGGTCTTGAACCGTCGCGAGCCAGCTTATCTGTACTGTGGTGTCAGACCACTGGGGAGTGAGAATCATCAGACTAGATCACTCGACAGTCAAATTTTAAGAATACCAGCTCACTCAACCAACTATGTCAATAACAGTTTTTCGGTGAGATTTCCACAACTCTGGAATCGCATACCTGTGGAGATAACTCGAAGGCCAACTTTCTCATCGTTCAAAGTGAGTCTGAAAAAATACCTGAAATACACAAACACGATCAGTTGAAGGACATTTTCTCTTTATGTGTTATGTCGTGGATATCTTCTCCTTTTTCCTTCCTAATCCACTTCCATCCATAGCAGGAGTTATTAGATTATTAGATTTTATATTATATTCTTCAAAATTATTTCAATAACTTTTTCATGTAAAATAATTGTTATTCTTGAGCTACGATTGAAGGTTGGCAGGAAGATATGCCCACCCATTGCATATTGTATAAAATAGATTGTAAAACATCAGCAGCAATAAAGAGTTCCAATAATAATGAAAGTATCATCTACATATCTTTTCCACAGTTTGGGTTTAAGTACATATTTTTCTAATGCCTTCTGTTCGAAAATTTCCATATATAAATCTGCTAAAATTGGTGATAGTGGTGAACCCATGGCCATTCCGAATTCTTGTTGATAAAAGATGTCTTCGAATTGGAAATATGTTGTTTCAATACAAAGAGAAAGCATTTCCATAATTGCATTGACGCTTAGTGTAGTTCTTTCACTAAGGGTTTGATCTTCTTCAAGTTTTTTTTAACTATGATAAGTGTTTTATCTGTCGGAATATTAGTGAACAAACTGGTGATGTCGAAGCTGACCATAACGTCTTCTTCCATGATTTCTTGATGTTTCATTATTTCTATGAAATGTTTCGTGTTTCTTATCATCGATGTTGAATTACTTTTTAATGGCGATATAATTTTCGCAGAAATTTAGCCAATTGGTGGCATGCTGAATTTCTTGAACTCACAATTGGTCTTAGAGGAATATTTGCTTTGTGTATTTTGGTAGACCATATAAATGTGGTGGTTTACTGAAGTGAGGTGTAAGTCTTGATCTAACGAATTGATCTGGAAATTCATTTCGATATTTATAAAGGATTTTGTAAATCTTGTTTTCAACTGTGGTGGTAGGATCCTTTTTAGTCTTTTATATTTTCCTGCTTCTAATAATTCATTGATTTTTGATTATAAGAGCCAAAATCTAGAATTACAGTGGCGTTTCCTTTTTTTAGATGATGGTAATAGCCCAAATAATCATTCAACACGAGCTCCATCATCAACAATATCTCGTCATCAAATATGCATATCTGTTATCAAAAAAATCTACTAGAGATCATTTCAATTGATATTGTCGTTTGAATATTATTTGTGAAAATGCAATTTTTTCATGAAATTTCGGCACCCTATATTTTGAACGTGGCCGAATTTGGAAAAATGTTTCTTTTGACGTCAAGAATCTATGGTTAAAATTAACTCAGTGGTCAAATACTCACCCTGTATACATACTTCTGGTTGGTTTTTAAGTTTTGTGTGTAACAATCTCTACCAAGGATCTTAGAGATAAAATTAAATATTTCATTATCCATAGAAAACTTGGATATTTAAAACAAGTTTTTGAATATGTGAAAGGCCACTAGCTAGTTATTGAGTAAGTGTCGGAAATAAACAAGGTGGACATATTAAAACAAACAACCAATTACGAGCTAATAAACCACATTCGTGGTGAGCATCGAGAACAATTTTGTTTGAAGGAGGCCACTTTTCGACGCACAATTTATAAGTAGAGTAGCTACATCCAGTACAGATCTGCTTCCATCCCCAATTTTGAAAAAAGGATGCGTTGAGCGAGACCCCACTAAAAATCAAAATATTTGGGCGCTTCGAACCAAATTTGATCTTTGAACCAATTGAGATATAGGTTTTTTCATTTATCGTGGCGGTTGTATTACTGTTACACTATCTCATAGTACGACAAAAGACTCAGAACAAGCTTGCAAAAGTACGACAGTTATTAATTCCATATCCACGAATTACACGTTCGAGTTCTTTTCAGTTACCAAAAATTGAATATTTACTTTCAAGGTCAATCTTCTTATTTATGATTCATCGATGTACTCAATAAACTTTCTAAATCAAATAAAGAATGCTAATGCTCCCCAAATTATAGGGAATATTTCAAAATTTATGATTGCAAAAATACATCCTGATGAAAATCCATTAAAAACGTGAATTGGTAGTGAAGAAATGTAAGATGGCACCATTAAAAGTAGATAAAAGATATAAGGACCCACTTAAATGGCATACTTATTCACTGGTCCCGCTCAGTATCCTAGAATCAAATTAAGGAACTTTCGGGCCCAGTCGATATCAGGGATTTTCTGGGACATAAAGCGTGAAATAAAATATTTTCAACACATATTCAACACGAATACGAAGAAATGTTAAAGCCCCTCTCAAATGTCATCATTTGTATGGAATTCCGGTCACGATTCGGAGAGATTCCATTCATGACTTCTTGAAGACTTGTTCGTGAACTTGAAGCATGATGTTTTGAATTGTTCTTAGGGTATGTAACGGTCAAAAGAGAAACCAAGTGTTCTCAATTGCATGAGGAGAACTACATATTTACTTTTGCATTATCGAACAAGTGAAATGTTCGTTTTCATGGTTGAAATTTGACAGTCGCGTAACTCGAGGTTTCTGAATTCAATCGAAACGCATACATTAAGTTTGACGTTGTATTCCGAATATTCAGCTCACTTAATTTATTCAGTTCAATTAAATGTACATTTGTTATGGCAACTACGTCAATTGTATGAAGTAGTTGCTCATTTCCATTCACCAAACATTGTTAAACTCCGGCAAAATTCTAACTTACCGAAAACAAATACAACAAGGAGAAATTCGAAACACTTCATCTTTTCTCACAATAGAGTTAATTCACGTGAAAATACGCGCGAAATGGATGAGCTAATTGACATTCACGAGCAAAAGTTCTCGAAGAAGCATTGGACTAGAACTGACTTCTTGGGTCTGACTGACCTGCTGTAGACAAGTAACGGTATCATTACTCTCTTGTGAAATGAAATGCACAGGGCCACTGGCTAAAGACTTGAAAGTATTATAATTAAATTCGATGAAGTGGGGAAACGATGGCTTATATCGTCTGCGATATCAGCGATACCATTTCGGAAATACCATGCTGGTGACCACATGGAAAAAAGTTGCGAATGCATGATGACTGGTGGATATCTACCCAAGGAGATGAATGAGGTAGTTCCGCTTCATCTCTGCGAAAAATAGTAAATTATTACTTGCACAATAACCACCATCTCTCATTGTTTCGACAGACATCTTCAATCGTTTTGGAGGCAAAAAATTATATTTTGAAAAAGCTGACAATGTTCTAAAATTCCTCAATTTTCATTTAGTGTCAAGATGGTCTGAATTTGTACTCATCTTTGGTTCAAGGAATAATTCAAGTTACTTCGAACAATCGGTCTCCAAACTTCCGGTAACTGATGGTGCACTTATGGAATCAGAATCGATTTTCATAAATGCTGTCTTTTTTATTTTCCTTTTGTATGTAACCCTTCTTTGGATATGACAGTTGTATAGCTCGTGATGAAGAAACAATTAAAGAGGTTGAAGCGTCGGTTCTTAAAAATCCGTCTTTATCCATCCGAAAGCGAAGCCATCCAATTACATTGGATTTTAACGAAAAACTTACATCTAAATGTCTATAAAATTCAATTGGTTCAAGAATTGAAGGATACGGCCCAAGCAACACACACTTGCCACATAAAGTAAACGTCTACTGAGATCTAAAAAGATCTTAGTCTAATAAAAAGCATATGTCATTTCCTAGACATGATTTAGATTGATATCCATTCTATGTTTTTAGGAGTTTTTTATGGAACATAAATTGAGAGTTAATATTTTTGTGCCTATTGGACGTTGAAAAGGCAACTTTTTTCAATGTCGCAAAATGATCATGAAATAAACAACTTGCTACAGAATTTTGAATGAGTTCAGAAAAAATTCTAAAATGAACAATGAATTGAAACTAATCATGTTTCCCCGAAGCTCAAGTCGTGATAACATTGGGAATGTCGAACACGAAACTTCAAGGAATTGAATTCAATCCATCTATTCACGATTGTGTCAAGGTGGAGCAACGCATTGGTGGTCATCACACTAACATTTTCATGGAAAACTTTTACGTTCTTTTTAGCAAGATTTATTTTCAATCCCCGGTGAGTCCGCTATGTTTATTTTAGACTTATATTGGCCTAGGGAGTCTATATTCATTCATTGTATCATCGTGTTTTCATGTCTTCAGATCTTCACATGGTTAAATTTGATAAAATCTTATTTTGATATGGATCATCTTCGGCATTTATCGATATTATATGCAGCTGCTGATAGCGCTTGCGCCTTCTGCTTCACTGGAAGCGGGAAAGCGCGAAGTCGTGTCACGTCAGGAAGTCATTTCGTCATTATTCGTCTTTCCATTTCAATCGACAAAGGGTGAAGACAAAAGATCAAGTAACTATACTTTCGTGATCCGCCAACTTGCTGAAGTTAGATTTCATTAATCAAGTGAATTAAGTAAAAGTTCAAACCTATAACAATATGGTAAGAGAAAAATTTTCGTAATATACTGTTTTGACAATTTTAAGTTCCAACAATTTGTTGAAGCTTTTGCCATTATAATTCAAAGTGAATGAAATGGTCTAATATTGTCTAAAAAGTCTCTTCGATAGACGAGATGTTGAAAATGCATTAGCATGCTTCTACACAAAAAACAAAAGGGGTATTTGGGTAGCAACTTGATAGCTAATAGTTTTCAAGCAATTTACACCTATTTTTTTCTTTTCATATTTTCTGGTATTGATTACGTTACGTTGATTTTCACGCCAATTTTAGGATAATTGAAACTTTCATGCTTATAAATGAATATCCTTTTCAACTTAATTTTTCAATGAATATATTACATCGCAATATGTAGATACATTAGTCAGTACAAAAAAAATAAGAATATGTATTTCGAAGTTAATCGGCAACGTCTATTATTATCTAATTAACATCTAACTAGATGGATATTTCCGTATCGAATTGGTCCTTATTTTCATGATAATCAACGAGGCCGAGCAATCAATGAGAATAATGACTGTTTTTGCGATATGTTCCGAAATTTTTTGATCCCAGAGTTGCAGGAATTTGCAGGTTTCAACTCAAGAACGTGGCCACTTGCCATACCTCAAATGATTCAATGGAAGTTGTATGAATTATTCCCTAATAAAGTCCTTTCGCGAAGGGGTAAAATCAACTGGCCTCCCAGCAGCTCCGTCCTTAGCCCGCTTGACTATTATGCATGGGCATACCTTAAAAGTAAGGTTTATCAAAATAATCCGACAAATTTAAACCGGTTGAAGCAAAACATCAGGTCAGAACTGGCAGCAATATCAATAGCTATGTATCAACGTGTTATCGCCAATCTTCCTTACCGTTAAGTGGATTTCCAGAAACGCAACGGTAATCATTTGGATAATAATATCATCTTTTTCAAGTAATTCTTCAATTCATATGTTAATAATAAACAATAAACTTCTTTATTGCTCACAAATATTTTTTGTTTTTTGGAACTTACAAATAATCGATACCCTTTCTGCTCACCTTGTGTCTCGGGTCTTCCATACTGTTGTTATGTTGTATTTATATTAAATTCTTCCCATTTTTTCTAATATCTTTCACATGAGGAATTCGCTTTTTGTGGTTTGTTGTGGCTTCAAACAGATTCGTCTTATTTATTTCGCTTTGTACAATATCTTTTTGAGATAGCCATAACGTCTGAACGTGTTTGTGATGTTTTTTATATCCTCAATTGTTCTTGCTGGGTAGTTGCTCTATCATACAACGATTTCACTTCGGCCAATTAAATATTTAGTGGATGATTGCAATTGAAATGAAGATATCGGCCAGTGTTTTGTCATAGACACTGGTGATTTCATTCAGTTTATGAACAAAAATCTGAAAATGGATGTTGTCTACCTTTCTCGATTTCTATTGTGAATTAAATACTTTCTTTTTGATTGTTAAGATGTTAAAGGAACCCATCTATAATTTTCATTCCATGTTGCCATATGATGAAAGTATATACGAGTATTTGCCATGATTTGGGTTCTAGTTAAAATTGGTCAAGGGCTTTTTGTTCAAAATTCTCCATTTATACATCAGCTAAAATAGGAGACAGCGGTGAACCCATAGCCATTCTAAATTGTTGTGGATGAAAAGTGTCTTCAAATTATCAAATTGGAAATTGTTGTTTCGATACAAATAAAATAATGGATTACATATTCTATTCATGCCAAGTTCATTTTTTTCCCGAAAATTTTTCCCTTGAAAAACTTTTTCCTTGAAACATTTACCATAATTTAATATAGAATAATTATAATATTATAATATAATTATAATATTATATAATAATATTATAATATAATATAATTACTATATTATATATAGAATAATTATAATAATAATAATACAGAAATTTTTTGTCCCGAAACTTTTTCTGACCGGTAAAATTTCTGCCCGGAAAAGATTTCCCTCGAAAAATTTTTTCCTTGAAACATTTGTGATAATCACATTTTTTTTCCCCAGAATTTTTTTTGCCAAAAAATTTTTTCCCCGAAAAATATTATCCTGAAAATATTTTCCCCGAGAAATATTTGTCTCGACCAATTTATTTCACGAAATATTCCTTCCCGCAAAATGTTTTACCCTGAAAAATTTTTTTCTTGAAAATTTTTCCACCAAAAAAAATTTTTTTTCCCGAAATTTTTTTCCTTCAGAAACTTTTTCTCGGAAAAAATATTATTTCCCGAAAATTTTTTTTCTTGGAAGATTTTCAGCCCGGAGAAATTCTATTCCCTAAAATATTTACCCGAAAAATATTTTCCTCGAAAAACATTTCCCCCGAAAAAATTTTTTTCGCGATTTTTTCCCCGAAGAATATTGTACTTCGAAATTTCTTCCCCGAAAAATAATTTTAAAAAATTAAACATCTGCAAGAAAGAGCATAACTGTTTATTTTTTACTAAAACGAAAATATTTGACGGTGGAATGCGTCGTGCAAGGCCAAACCACCTAATATCAAATAGACACAAAAAATTTGAATATATTAGGAAAAATAAATATTTGGAATATAGGCTAAATTAAAAAAAATAATTATAACTCAACAAATCATTCTTCAGTTAAGGCCAGTAAAAAAATAAACATTAAATATGGATAGATAAAAAATATTTATTTCAACGACTAGTATATAAACAGTAAAGCTAGTTTAGTTACATAAAAAACATTGTGTCTTTAATTAATAAAATAAATTTAAACCTACGTTCACAAATCACAATTGAAATATATTTCAAATTTCAAGTGGAAGACCAACATATTTACAAGTGAAATAATATACAAAAAAAAATTATTACTTTATTATTCACTCAGAATTGAAAAAATCGGTAAATGTTACTTTGAAGATAGGTTTTTCAAAATGAAGAAAAAGTTACAATTTTTTTTAAATGGCATCATCGACCTCTTTTAATTCCGATTGAAGGGTACCCCACACATTAAATTATCTTGAATAATTTTCATGCTGTTGTATTGAAAATTTCAATATTAATATTCACTCTTAAGCAGCAATGAATATTCATCATGGAAATTCGAAATTTTTAAAACTACTTCATAATTTTGGAAGGATATATTCATGTTATATACCTGACATATACTTAAGTATCTACAATATATAAATTAATTAAATATTAAAATGTAGAAACATCCGTGTGAATATAAATTTTGGAGGTTATTAACCAATGAATAATATTTATAATTTGAGGTTCTGAAATTGTACTCTTTAAACAAAGAAAGAAGCGAAATGTGTTCAAAACTTATCATTATTTTTATAAATACTACAGATTAGATATTCTTGTTATTGGTGAATATTGAATGTAACTCGATCAATATTCACAAAACATCATTCGCATTCTTTGTTGAACGTGGAAATCTATAATTATTTCCTGCAATCAAGTCAGGGGGTGTTCAGGACAGGCTGTTGTACAACCACGATTGGGGCATCACTTGACATCTCATTAGTGGAGGGTAGGTCGGTGATTAGGGTTTTTCGGCCTTTTCCGCAGGGACAAAAAGTGACGTTTTTTTTCTGCAAGTAACGATACACAACGTAAATATAAGGGTCTAACGTAAAGTAAATAGCCATCAGGAGATCTGCTAATCCGAATAAACGCTGGATACGATCGTCGTGCCCATAAAATTGGACCAATGGAATGGAGATCTGAAAAGAGAATTAATTAATTCGAATGTTACACAACTGGATGAATTAATCAGTAAGTGAACTCATTTTCCCTCTGCAGAATTAAACATGTTAATGACGGATCGTGTCGGGTAATATTCATTGTTTATCTTTATCATCATAGCGACAGATATCAAAAAACAGATTATACCCCTATCTTTCTTGTGTTTTATCTTTATGAATGAAATGAAACCCTGTTTTGCGTTCATCTCGTTGAAATGGCTAAAACGAATTGATTCAATTTTTTTAAACTTCGTGGTTCTTAACGAAGGAATAGTTTTTATTCTCATTAATTGTTATTCACTAGGATTCGATGCATGTTAAATGGAACACGTATTTTGTCTAATTTTCTACTTAAATGATATTTCAATGAGACAATCGCCGAAACATTTTATGTCCAATTATGGAATAAAATTCTTCATATCATACATTATGCAAATATACAAGGATCCTCAATTCCAATCATATAGGCCTCAAGTTTATCTCATAAGGCTGAAAGATCACATGGATATGCACCAACTGGTACCAGACCACCAACTAGGTTTCTATATTACATCATTTCGAAGCCTTATTATGTAGCAGACCTTTATTTTGCCCCGAAATATGGGAAAGCAATTACCACTTCTTCCAAAGTCAAATCCGGAGTCCTACACGGAAGTATTTTGACACCACTTTCATATATAATCTATACTTCAGACCTACGGGAAAATGAAAACACTACCAAAGCATCTTTTGCAAACAATAGAGTCCTACTTGCATCTGTTGAAAACGCCGAAACAGCTTTCAAACAATTGTAAGAACACCTGGATGACCTTGGTCACTGGCATCGAAATTAGCGACTCAGCATCAATGAGGCTAAGTTAGTTCAAGTTACATTCACTATAAGAAGAAGTCTATGTCCCCTGATGTCCACCCAGATTTATCACACATTTTGTGAGCCCAAAGGAGCTCTCCTTATGACTGTCGGTTCACAAGCAAAAATATCCACGATATTTCCATAAGACGTATAGTCATGACATATTCTGTACAGGGGCGAAAACTGAAGAACGTTAGATCGTGGGCAAGGTAGATAAAATGCTCTAAATGTACGTACAGGTAATCTAAGTACATGTACGCAGATTAGGCCAAGCAAGTAAGGACAATCGTTTAACGACCACATTATATTTCGCAGAAATAAAACACCTAAATAGGTGCGACAACGTTCTATAGAATTAACCTGAAATCTTCTCATGAAATTTATGTGAGGTATACCACGCTTCGGATAAATACGTCAATTTTGAAACATAGATAGTTCAGAAATCGCCTGTGTACATTCTCTAGTCTATTGACATGTGCACTATACCCAGGGCTCCAAATTAGGCACCCGTACTCGAGCCTTGACCTAACAAGAGCATTGAATAGTATAAATAGGGTTCTGGTGTTCTGTAACCACTTTGAGTTCCTTAGGATGAAGCAAAGTGTTTTGATGCTTCCTGAGGTGATTGAATTTATATGAGGAACAAAACTTAGTCCACGATTGAATAAGATACCTAGGTCTTCAAATTCAAGAACCTTACCAAGAACGCAACCACTAATGTTATAAAAGAAATCTATTGTAGTACGACTGAACAACATAACTCTACATTTTTGAACGTTCAGGGGAAGTAAGCTATCCCTGCACCAACGGTTTAGCCTATCAATGTCACCCTGGAGGTCCCAACAATCATCAACAGAGAGAATGCGACGATACAGTTTGAAGTCATCAACATAAAGAAGGAAGGAACAGATCAGGTAACAACAGATATCATTGATGAAGATTAAGAAAAGGAGTGGACCCCTGAGGGACACCTGAGGTAGTCTCAAAACCAGCAGACCTATAACCAAAACACTAAACATACAGATTTCTACAGGAAAGATAAGATTTAAAAAAATATAGAAAATCAAGAGATAACCCGAAAGAAGACAGCTTCTTGATAAGTATGCCATGATCCAATCTGTCAAATGCCTTCGTGAAGTCCGTGTAGACGACATCAACTCATCCGATGCGCTACCGATATACTGAGTTAAACTGGCCAAGTTAGTTACTGTTGATTGACCCTTGATGAAGCCATGCTGACAATTAGAAATTTTGCTGCTCACTGAACATATATTATGTCGTAAAGTATTTTTTCGAAAACTTTGCTGAAGTCGTTGAGAATCACAATTGGTCTTTAGTTCTTGGGAACATTTCCGTTTTAAGGCATTTGAGATAAAATTCATGGACGTACAGGTTAAATTTAATTTTGAATGCTTCCAAAATACGCCTGATGAATTAGTATCGATTTTTGAAAATTCAGCTAATGATTAATGTAAAAATTACCAACTTTTCAAGAGTATTACATTCGAAAATTGCAACCTGTGTAATTAATAATAGACCGTTCAGTACAGTTTGTTGAAATCCATCCATATTCATATTTCAAGGTAATCCTAAGTAATTAATAAGTACAATGCAACTTCTTCGATTATAATCTGTTGTTATTCAGTTACTTTGAAATTTTTTATTCTTTGGTATTTCATTTTGAATTTGTTAGGATTCCCATCATAAATTGTGATATTTACTCGATTTTCTCGTTATTATAATTGAATTAATTTCATTTAATTTCTAACTTTCATTATATCTGTTGTATGAAAGTAGATGATCAATATAAAATGTCTTCTCATCTTATTCTCACTGCAAATCATCTGCTTCTATGTCTTTATTGTCGGCATAAAAGTTTTCTTATCCCTCTGGTTCGTTATTTTCTAAATCAGGTTTATCATTCAAGCATATGTGGCTGAAAACTCAGTTGAGCTAAACGAACAAAAAAACACAATTCGACATAAGAAATAAATAATATTACCGTAATTTTACTGGTAGTACTTGATCATGCGTAGTTAAATATTCAATTAAGCTTCATCACTGATTGTGAACAGTAATATTTTTTGTTATGCATTGAACGAACCTAATGGGTCTTTCAATAACAACTTTGTTTTTAATTGTGGCCCTACACCTACCACGTGACAGCATTGGCAGTAAATTTTGTATATTCATAGTAGATGCTTTTACAATTGTTACAATGGATTCAATTTCGCTCGAAAATCGCATTGAAATAATATTTATATATATTCTTTTGAACTTTTGGCTTACAATATTTAGTTAGCAAACAATAAAGCATATAGATCAGGGGTTAGTGACGGCGTGTCATACAATTCGGCGAATCACATAAAAGCCTAGGGAAAAAACCCCAGTAAAAAAAACCCTGGCTCCCCGCCTAAGTGTGAAAGTACAAAAATTAGCCTGAATATATTTTAGGGACTTCTTTCTTCAAGAGTGGTCTTCTATTGATGGAGACAGAGACTTCTTCAGGTTGCCCACATGGAATCTGGAAACAAAAACAGAAAAAAGAACTGAATAACAAAAATACGTATTATATTCGTTTGAAATTTATAACCCATTTCCAGAAGGAATCGGAAACATCATGAATAGCCCTAAAATCATCTTGAAATTTATATATGGGACAACTATTGATGAGATGAGGTATTGTTCCTTCTGCTTCCCCACATTCACAACTTGCGCTTGGAAGATCAAAACCAGGAATTTTTTAAAAAAAGATCAGAAACGAGATATTAATTGAACATTTCGTAAGAGTTCCACTCAGTCTTCCATTAATTCCAGGGCCGTATCTAGGGTGTGGCCAAGTGGCCCCCGCCACAGGCGATTTACTTAAAGATTGAATCTGGGTACATTGTCAATAAGAGCCGAACCCAAATAAAGAGAAGGGAAAAAAATCCTCACTAATAGATCCTGTAAACAATCTCGGTGGATGCTACTGTTCCTACAAAAGAAAGGGTAAGGTAAAGCGAGGACTTGACGCACCGTTGACTGGAACAGTGGATGGGCGCACTGCGGGGGCGCCTCTGAGGTGCTCCGATCGGTGATTGGAAACGGTGAATAAAATAACAAAGAATAGAGTGAAGAGAGCAAGTGTAACTGCAGAGTTAAAAGAAATCGAAGCATTTATCAAAACTTATTTATTACTGTATTGGAGTATTAAGTTTAGGTTTCTGCGGAAGTGAGGAGGAGTGATAGCATAGTCGAAAATTCAAAATTTTTTCGAAAAATTGATTTCAGTTTTTTGTTTTATGAGTCTTTCTGAGGAGTAGTCAGAAATGAGAAAACAATTTATTTAAAACAAAAAGTTGATATCAAGAGTTAGTTGTTGATTGAGTATTAAATTATTTATGCATTCAGAAATTGTAGTTTTACTAACAAATTTACTAGTTATTATCTCTCCAATGTTTGCAGAATCCCAGGCTTACCTTTGAAGCCTTAGACTATTAGTCTAAGTTTGAAGCATTGGTCTCCGACAGAAATGATGAATTTTTTTTAACTCTTCGCGCGGGTTGGTTTCATAATGAAGATAAAGAATAGAAGAGGTTTAAAAAAATACTTAATATTTGTATGCTTTGTTTACGAATGTTTCTTTGCAGACATGCCACCAAAAAAGTTATCAGGGGAACAGAATAAAGCACTGCGTGCTCAAAAGACTGCTGCCTTAAAAGCCAATACTAGTGACATTTCAAAGTTTTTGGTACCACAAAAATCGTGTACTACCAAAGTATCTACAAATGGCAGTCCTTCTTATTCTATATCTAGTTCTTCAGATAGTGAAGACGAACAAAGAAAAAATATAGAACTTACATCTAGTCAAAACCTAGAAAATGAAGAAAATGTTCAACAAAATCAAGAACTGCAAACAAATTTTGAGATTGATTTTAACAATCCAACAACGTGGACAGTAAATGAAAGATCATGGTTCAATTTGTTGCGATGACATTGACTATTACCATTAGATGAACAACCGGCGATTTGAAAAACATTGGTTCACAAACACCAAAAAAATGGAGAAAAAATTCTCAGAAATTGGCTCATCTATTGTAAAGATATAGACTCGCTTTTCTGAATTAATTCTGACAGAAAATACATTACCTATTTCAACGGTCATCATGAAAATATACCGAAAACCTTTTCTCTATTTATTATGGAATATTACTCTGGATTAAATATTAAACAAGGTGGTAGACATCATCAATAATGAATACAGCAAATGGCAATTTAGATTTTGTGGTGAATATAAGACAAAAATTGTTCAGGGGGTTAATTTCATCTATAGTGTTTAGTGGTGGAACCATAGACTGGACAGATTTCTCCAACCTTTTGTAGAAATATTTAATGAAGACATAAAATATGGCAACATTAAACAAATCTGATTATTGAATCAATTCAGCACAGAGTTGGATTTGGGAAAATCAGAAAATTTGGACAAAATTATATCGATTTAATTCCTTTCAACTTCAAATATCCCAAGAATGGTGCAATTTAGGAGAAAAGATGAAGAATGATTTTATCTGCACAAAAAGACTAAGGATTCTAGGAAGTACAAGATAAGGACCTTCAGTTAAAGTGATATTTGTTTGTAATGCAATTCAAGCAATCTGTAGAGTATTAGTGAGAAACCCAAAGAAATGGAATAAATTTATTGATGCCAAAATATGCACGAGTGTTATCAAAAAACTTCTACAAGAGATCATTTCAATTGATAATGTCGTTTGAATATTACAGGTGAAAATGCAATTTTTTTATGAAATTTCAACACGCTATATCTTTTGAACGGGGCCAAATTTGGAAAAATGTTATAGAAAGAAAATGTTTCTTTTGAAGTGAAGAATCTACGGTTGAAATTAACGCAGTGGTCAAAAACTCACCCTGTATATATATATTTAGTTTATTAAAAACTAAAAAAAAATTTGAAACACATATATTTATAAGGGATGAAAAAAATCTACGCCAATTTGGGGGCACTGAAGAAAATCTAGCCACAGGCGCAGTAGTACCTAGATACGGCCCTGATGATTATGTTCATATTGAAGAATATGCCATAATGGTTTTCGTAACTTCAATCTGGGAATTCTATTAGGTGTACAAATAAGTTTCCGCGGTTTATCAAAAGATGGCCCCACCAGAAGGTTATGGAGAAATTGTCAGATGTAAACGTAATATCCCAAGTTTAGTCATCTGGCAACACCATAACCTTAAAGTACTAGTGATTCCGTATCAGCATCACGTAATTTTTTCGTGCAAAAATTTCAAGTTTTATTCCGAATAAGCATCATTTGCGGGAACTTTTGATTTACTTCTTTAATGTGAAAAAATCTGCAGCTGAGGCGCATCGATTGCTTCTAGAAGCATATGGTGAAGCTGCTTTAAGTGAGGAAGTTGTCAGGAATGGTTTCAAAAGTTTAAGAACGGTGAGTTTGACGTTAAAGACAAAGAACGCAGTGGAAGGCCGAAAGTGTACGAAGACATGGAATTAGAAGCACTATTGGAGTAAGATTCGTCCCAAACGCAAAAAGAACTTGCACTTACTCTACAAGTGACTCAACAAGCAATTTCACATCGTTTAAAATCGTTAGGAATGATTCAAAAACAAGGAAATTGGGTTCCATATGAACTAAAGCCGAGAGACGTTGAACGCCGATTATGCATGAGTGAAATGCTGCTTGCCAGGAAAAAAAAAAGAGTTTTTGCATCGTATAGTCACTGGTGACGAAAAATGGATTCACTACGATAATCCAAAGAAGAGAAAGTCATGGGTTAAGCCCAGCGAACCATCAACATCGACAGCTAAGCCGAATATTCATGGAAAAAAACTCATGCTGTGTATTTGGTGGGATCAGCTTGGTGTCGTGTATTATGAATTGCTGAAACCAAGCGAAACCATTACTGGAGCTCTCTACCGAACCCAATTGATGAGATTGAGTCGGGCACTTAAGGAAAAACGCGCCCATTACTACTCCAGACACGACAAAATTATTCTTTTACACGATAATGCTCGTCCACATGTTGCGGCGCCGGTAAAAACATACTTGGAAACACTCAACTGGGAAGTTTTACCCCACCCGCCGTATTCACCAGACTTAGCCCCTTCTGATTATCATCTGTTCCGGTCGATGGCACATGGTCTGTCTGAGCAGCGCTTCGCATCATATGAGGACACCAAAATTGGGTAGATTTGTGGATAGCGTCAAAAGATGAAGAGTTTTTCCGACGGAGTATCCGAATGTTGCCAGAAAGATGGGGCAAAGTAGTGGCAAATGATGGAAAATACTTTGAATAAAACGTAATGTACTTTTCCTTTACAATAAATTCTAATTTTTATAAAAAACCGCGGAAACTTATTAGTACACCTAATATTTTGTGGAATATATGAAATAATTGGGAATAAATATAAATAATTGAAACCCACTATGAAAATGGTGATTCTGTTTGAATTACATTCCCTAAAATTCGTGATAATTTTGGACAACATAATCGACCTTCTGCGATCGCTATTAAGAATTTTGACACTAAATTTGTGTAAAATTGTAAGCCACAGTGTTGGAGAAGATCCAAATTTGTCAATTTCTGGACGTTCTCAACAACTGGGTTTATCCCAAACCATACATGGCGAATTTCGCATAGAGATATTATTTTGAAGCCTTACAAGATTCAACTAGTGCAGGAGTTGAAGCCGACCGAGCATTCACATAGCCGTAGATTCACTCAATTCATTCTGGAACAACCCGCTGGTTTTTCTGAAAAAATTATTTTTTCAGACGAAGCCCCTTTTGAACTTGTCAGGGTACAACAACAAGCAAAATTGTCATATTTCGGCTTCTGAAAGAAGCCGAATCCTAGAGCGATTATTGAGAAGCATTTGCATGCTCAACGTGTTTTTCAAAGATGAGACTGGAAATGAAGTAACTGTCAATGGATCATGCTATCGCGAGATGTAAACAACTCAATTTTGGCCATGTCATTGATGACATGGATATCAGTGACCTGTGGTTTCAACAAGACTTGTCAACTTGTCGCACAGCCAATCGGTCAATTTATTCCCAACCAAATTTGCTGATCGGATAATTTCACGAAATTCAGTTGTTAAATGGCCAGCCAGATCATGTGATTTAACACCACTGGATTATTTTTTGTCGGGTTATCTCAAGGACGAGGTCTATACAGAGCCAATTGAATAGATTGCAGCGTTGAAACTCAAAATCTGTGATGTGAAAGCCGAAATAGACCCACCATTTTGCCAGAAAGTTATTGAAAATTTCGATAGAAGACTTTACTTTTGTCAGCGTGGTCGTGGCGGACATTTTCCAGATATCATTTTTCATTTTAATTGCCGAAATTTTCTCTTTGTGATACAATAAGAATTTGAATCATAGTCATCAACATCTTTTGTTATATTTTGTTTTAAAAAACAAAGTTCTTTTTGAAAAACCCTTTATATAAGATATATTTTCAATATTGTTAATTACATCAAGTTTAAGTTCAGGTCTTTGTGACATTTATTGAAGATTTCGAAACTGTCACTACAAGTATCTATATTATCATTTGTCGTTCTGATGTGATATTGGCTCAATGTTTGACTGATTTAACGTGTTTTTTGAGCTGGTCTCAAATTTTCTACCATTTCAGCCCTTATAAGAAGCATTGTTATCTTCACCTATTGATTTTATAACCAATTGAATTTTTAGAAGGTTCGGTTTTGATTCAGATTTGCATCATATTTTTACTGAAGAACTTATTTAGAAATCGGTTACCAAAAAATGAATTTGCATTTGTATTCATGACTACCCAAAGCAGGTTTTTCCGCGTAGTCACTGAATTTTACAAGACCTTGTTCGACTGCTCTCTTAGAATCTTTTCTACCTAATTCTACCTTACCCCAAATATCACAATTAAAGATCCATTTTCCCAGAATGTTCAATTTTTAATCAGCAATATTTTCGGTTGCCCCAACCTCAAAGTGTTTCATCCTTGAATCTACCCAATTTTGAAATGCAACACTATTTCACTCAGTCCTAATGACTGTATTAGATGGGGTCTATTACATTTCTGTAATCATTATCTGATTGAGTGCAGCTGAAGTTAGAAGTTATTATAGTACAGATGATTACAGCCTCAATTCGAAGTGAGCATTGGTGAAACAGTCATTTGCGGATTTTTTGATTCCTTCAACATATTTTGTTGATTATGATTGCAGAAAACGGAATAAAGGATACTTTTTTAATTACCTATTGATATTAGTAACTTTCTTTCATAAACTCAAAAGTGTTAATTCTTTATTTCCCTTACATTTTCAGAGCAATTGTATCACATATTCAGGATATCCGTCTGGTATACAGTTTGTATTCGAATGATAAACGTGATACTGATCCAAATATCGAGATTAGGACGATAACTTAAGAGGAAAAACTTTTTCGATTTATAGCTCCTCGAATTCTTCCTGTCTCAACTTTTTCCCTATATATTTACTCATATGAAGCGAGCATGAATCAGAAAGAAACTTTTAGAAATGATGAGCAGCCAGAGAGAAAAGAGAAATTCTACTAAAAGGAATTAATCATAGTAAAAACTTGAGTTCCAGGTTGTGTGTTAGAAATAATGCTATTTAGACGGCATTACGCAGAAAGGAATCAACCAACACAAAGGCAGTTTTGAATAAACAGCTACTAAATTTCAACTGATGCTGCAAATATAACGAAAATGGAAAATGTGTTAATTTTTTTACCGAACTAACAGAATTTTCATTTGATTTTTGTTTAGGTTATCTTGTTGTAATACTTTTTTGTGGGTTGATTCCTTTAGCCCCACAAAAAATATTAAATGTGTTAAATCACACGATGGCTGACCATTTAACAGCTGAATTTCGTGAAATTATGCGATGAGCAAATTTCGTTTGAAATAAATTGATCGTCTCATCTGCTATCTGACAAGTTGACAAGTCTTGTTGAAATCACAGGTCACTGATAACCATGTCATCAATGATAAGCCAAAACTGAGTTGTTCAGTTGCGTGATCCATTGATCTTTATCACATTTCCAGCCCCATCTTCGAAAAAAAAACGACCAATCGCGCCTCAAGACCACATAACACACCATACAGTGACACGTTGAGCATGCGAAGGCTTTTCAATAATCGCTCTAGGATTTTCAGAAGCCCAAATGTGGCAATTCTGCTTGTTGACGTAGCCTGACAATTGAAAATGGAATAATTTTTTGTTGACGTAGCCTGACGATTTGAAAATGGACTTACTTGAATCTGAATGCTTCAATGCCATAATTTTTTCACCAGGAAAACAGTTGCTGAGAACGTCGAGATTGACAAATTGGATTGTGGAACTGCTGAATTGATGGCGGTCAAACACGCTTAGATGTTGACAGATTTTGTGCGATTAATCAAATGAATTTGACCAAATCCGGTTGAGGTCTACAAACAGGCATTTTTCTTAATTTGTAAACCCTAGAAAATGTCCTCTCTATTGTGTCCTCACATATGTACGTTTCTTTTCATTTTCTTGAACACAAGATGTTATGTAGAGGTTTTGGGCAGCAGAGTCAGGTAGTTCCCAAAATCGTTCATACTGTTCGGTTCTCCTAACTTCTTCACTAATAATCTCATAACACTAGCTTGCAGCTATATTTGATATAATTGCTTCTTTTCTTGAAGGGTTCTATTGCTGTTACAATAAGGCAGATTACTTTTTTCTCTTTTTTCAATTTCTTTGTTTTTTCCGGAAATTTTCTTTTTCTTTCCCTTGTCTTTCTTTTAATAATCTCACCAGCATTATCAGTGTTAATTTCTGTTTCGTTCTGAATACGTTCTTCATTGTTAATATTATCAAAATCTCTTATCTAATTCACTTTCGTCTGAATCATAGCTGTCGTCCACAACTGGTGTCCAATCAGGATCGTTTAGTTGGATGGTTTCATCTTTTTATTTATTTATCTGGTTACTATTGTTAAGGACATCAGTTAAAATAGAAATTATATTGATGTCCTCTAATACTGTTAAAGTATGTTCATTATATTTAGCTGGTTCTTCATAAAAAAAATTTCCATGCTGAAGGCCATCCAAACTTTAGGATCATCACTTAGAAGTATATCAATGTTCTTTTGTCTTGACATTTGATATTATTAAACTATACATTCACTTGACTCACTGTTCAAATAACAACAGTCCATAAAATATACTGATACTGATAAACAAGAAGAAGAATAATTTATTACAGATGGCAGTAATAATAAACAGCAGATGACAGGTGATGTTAACATATAGAGTAAAAAACTGAACAGAACCAACCCACTTGGTTCCTTTTAGAAGAGGTTTTGCTGTTCCATTTAACTATTAATGCAAATGAGTGAGAACCAAACTTTTTTATTTTGTGGCTTGGTTCCTTTCTGCTTAATGCCGTCCAGAATTAAAAAATAAAGATTATATTTTTATATACAGATTCTCCGTACTTCAATTTTTAAAGGAGTTAGAGAAAAAAACATTTTTGTGAAAAATCGAATTCAATACTATGCGCAGATCCGTCAAAGCAAAACTTTATCAGAAAATATATACGAACATCAAGCTTGAAAACAAAAAATAATTCAATAATGCGCAAAATGAAATTTTCAGATGAACATCAGGCTCATAAAAAGAGATGACAAGAGGAGGGCCTCTCTTAGAGATTTTTACCCTTGGAATTGATTTTATACAACTTAAAAAGGATAATGAATGTATCATTTTCAACATATTCTTTAAGTTCTTTGAACGCCTACCAATTAAAATAGATCTTGAGAAGAATCTTCGAGTACAATACATATTATTAGAATATGAATCAAGGATTATTACCGGATGCATACATTCCAATGTAGTACAGGTAGATGCCAAATATTACACATTCATTAATCAATGACATATGCAGACAAAGACATTTTGAAGGGTTCAGCGCTCAAATGCTATGTTAGGGGCATATTGGGCGGCTCTGTTTTTTACTCACTTCCAATTAGTTACACGCATTATCGAAATGACAATGCCAGTTCATTACCAATATACACTCATCAAATTTGAACAGGCTATAATTCACAAAATTCTCTGTATTGTTCTAGTTCAAGCTTTTTTGCCAAAATATCTGGGTTTTTTTTCGAAATATTAGGTAAAATAGAAATTGTTGAAATAAGTTGAAAACAGGAGCTGCTTTCATTGATTTATCTTCAGCATATGACTCTGTGTGGAAAGATGGATTAATTTTCAAACTCTATACACATTTGAAGTGTGGGAAAATGGTACGATTATTAGAAAATATGTTATCGGATAGAAGGTTTTGTGTTTTTATTGAAAATAAGAGTAGCAATTTCAAAACATTGAAAAACGGTCTTCCTCAAGGATCAGTTCTAACTCCTTTACTTTTCAATTTATATCTCAGTGATTTTTATAAAGCTTACCAACGTACGGATTTTCATACTCTAGAAAACATAGTATCTTCTGATTTGGAAATTTTAAAGAATTATTTTATTAAGTAGCGACTATGTCCCAATCCCAACAAAACGGAGGTATATTTTTTCCATCTGAATAATCATGAAAAATATAGGAAATTAGCTGTAACTTTCAATGATTCTCCTATCGAACATAATCTCTATCCAAAATCCTTAGGAGTTGAATTAGATTCATCTCTCAATTACAAGGCTCATTCAGATGATCTGAGCCTAAAACAGAAAACTAAATATTCTTCAGAAATTCGCTGGATCATCTTGGGGTGCTGATGATTCCACAGCATCTCTAGCCTTAGTCTTTTCTGCAGCTGAGTATTGTTGGTCTCTTTGATTTAATAGTGCACATACAAAAAAAATCAATGCACAATTGAATACATCTATGAGAATAATTACTAGCACCATACGATCTACACCGGTTCATTGGTTACCAGTTTTATCTACTCGTAACATTGTCCCTCCCCATATTCGCAGACAGACTGCAGTTCTGAATTCTTGGAGCAAATATTATTCTTTTCCTAATTTATTTCAAATTATTTCATACATTCCACAAAATAAAATTCCAAGATTGAAGTCACGTAAATCATTCTGATATGATATATTCATTAATATGAACATAAGCGATGAAGAATTATGGAAGATTGAGTGGAACTCTTATAGAATGTTCAAGGAAAATATCTTTTCTGATCCTTCTGAAAAAATTCCTAGTTACTATCTTCCAAGAAAAATTGGAATAGTTCTTCATCGTTTTAGAACAAGTCATGGTCGTACCAACAGCATGCTATTCAGATGGAACTCGGTTCCAAACGCAAGTTGTGAATGTAGATATGCAAAAGAAACAATACCTCATGTCATCAATAATTGTCCCATATATAAATTTCAAGATGGATTAGGGCTATTCATGATTTTTGAGATTCTTTATTATTATTATAAATTTTAAACAAATTCAATATGTATATTTTGTATTCAGTTCTTTTTTCTGCTTTTGTCTTATTTTCAGATTCGATATGTACAACTTGAAGAAGCTTCTGTGATTATTACTTGAAGACCACTCTTGAAGAAAGAAGTCCCTCAAATATTTGAGCTAATTTCTGTACTCACGAAAATACTTATGCGGGGAGCCAGGGTTTTTTTTTAATGGGGTTTTTTCCCTAGGCTTTTATGTCATATACGAATTGTATGGCACCCCGTCACCAACGACAGCTAACATTTGTTTGTAAGCCAATAGTTCAAAAGAATATATCTATATATATTTGTATATGAATCATGTCCGTTATCAAATCAGCTATTTTAGCGCACCTGCTAACTTGAAGAGATAAAAAGTCCCTGATAAGCAACTATTGCGAAGATGGAGTTTTTGAAAGTTTGTTAATTACTAGTAAGTGCCTCAGCATGAGCTCCCAAACTGTTTTTTCCTCAGTAAATAATAACGTCTCTGTGTATTCATGGTAACAATTTTTCAGTATTGTTACCTGATCCAAATAATAATTTTGTGTAAAAAGTTGCAGAATGAGTCTTTCTTTTCGAATCAACCTTTGAATTAAAATATAAAGTTATATAGTTCTGATGCAAAATATTATCGGCGTTGTTTTCAAGCTACTTTTTGTTACATTTTAGGGTAACAATAATAAACAAAAACTGCCACATTATCCGCATCAATTATCTGCCCAATTTCGTTCCTCTTAATTTCACAAAATGGATATTTCAAATAATATCAAAGGTTTTCCCCTAATTTCAAAAGTTCTATACCTTAGAGTAAAAGAGTGTTGAACAAAAAGATTTATGAAAGATCTCCCTTATGTTTGTAATGCAGAATCAAATCAGAAATATAGGTACCCTGTATTAGCGGATGAAAAAAAATGTAACTTTGTAATTACTCGCAAGTATCTTTCAGTAATGTTCTCTGATCCAAATAACAATTTTATGTAAATATTTGCAGATTGAGTCTTTCTTCACGAATAAATTCCTTGAATTAAAATATATAGTTATATACACTGCTCAACAATTGATAGGGATCACTTACTTTTTCTAAATTTATTTCTGAAATATTCGCTGCAAGATTATAAATTTAGTCAGATATCAGAGTATTTTCAGTTAATATGGTTCACTTGAGAGAAGAATGAAAAAATGGAAAGTTGGAGAGAAAAAAAAACTTTATTGGGAACACTCAAAATTATAAAACATTTTTATAACATAAAAATTTTATGATGAAACCACAAGAAGGCTGAAGATTCGGTTAAGCTAGAACATAGTTGGTCCCCCACGAGCTCGTCAAGCATTCTACCCTACGAGGCATACTTTCAATCAAACGATTTATACAATTTTGGGGCAAATTCGTCCAAATATCCCGTAAAGCGTTAGAAAGGTCCTCTAGGTTATTGATCGATTGTTCTAAGGTTGACAATTGTCTAGACATCTCAGACCAGACATGTTCGATGCAATTCATGTCTGGAGAGCGAGCTGGCCAGTCCATCCTATCAATAGCATGAGTTTCTAGCGCTTCATTATCCAGACGACAACGATGTGGACGGGTATTATCGTCAATTAAAATGAAATTCTCGCCCAAGGCAGCCGCAAACGGAACAATTATGGGTTCAATAATCATATTGTGATATCTCTGGCTGGTCATTGTGGTGTTCTGCAGAACAACCAACTCTGTGAGTTGGTTCAAACAAATGCCTCCCCATACACATATAGAACCTCCGCCAAAAGCTGTTGTGGGTACCATTAACTGTTCTGCATACCTTCGACCTCTTTCCCTCCAAGCAAGAATACGTCCATCGGAGTTGACCAAACGAAATCTAGACTCATCCGTAAATAAACATCGGCTCCAATCTTCAACTATCCAATTGCGGTGCTCCTCAGCCCATTGTGGTCCATGAACCCGGTGTTCCCTATTCAAACAGGGATGTTGTACCCTCCTACGTGCTCTCAAACCACGAACATGTAGTCGTCGTCTTACAGTCTGGTTCGAAATTAGAACTCCTGTTGCAACTCTCAATGATCTATTGAGCCGCGACGCCGGGTAAGTGGGATTTCTCTTAGCATTGAGGATCAAAAGACGATCTTGAGCAGCTGTTGTACTGCGCTGCCGACCTCCCCCATGAACATAAGCTACTGAGTCGTTTTGGATGAACCTATTCCAAGCCCGACTCACGACACTTTGCGAAACATTCAACCGCCGGGACACTTCTCGCTGGGACAAACCTTCCTGTATCCACCGTATGATTTGGTCCAGTTGCACAGGAGCCAAACGTCTTCTCGGCATTACTGATAAGTTGATATTGTTTTCATTTCTTCAATTATTGTCACCTTATGTGTTTGAACGAGAGAAAAAACAGATTTAATAACAAATACCACATTGCTTTTCACTCCACCTGTAACAGCCTAGAGATAATAATCGATTTTGTGAACAAGAGGCGATGAAGTGAGGAAAAATTTGATTGAGTCAACTCAAAACATCTTTATTTTTCCTTAGAGAACATATAATGTACAGATATTCACGAGATAACTTGAAAAAAATACAAATGAAGAGAAGTTCATAAGTGATCCCTAGCAATTGTTGATCAGTGTAGTTCTGATGCAAAATATTATCGGAGTTGTTTTTAAGCCACTTTTTATTACATTTTAAGGTAACAATAACACACAAAAACAGCCACATTATCAGCATCAATTGTCTGCCCACTTTCATTCATCTTAATTTTCACAAAATGTACTTAGAGTGAAAGGTTGTTGAACCAAAAGATTTATGAAAGATCCCCTTAATTTTTGCTAAAGAATTGTAATGCAGAATCTTTCGCATCAAATCAGAAATATACCCTGTATTAGAGGATGAAAAAAAAATTCATTACGATACTAACCATTTGGGGAGCCCAACAAACAACGAAGGTGATACAAAGGATCGACATCAGTTTAGAAAATGCTATCTCCTCTGGTGTTCTATGTGTGTAAGTAGTTCCATTACTTGTCAGCATGGATTTGCTAACTCTTCTTATCAGCACACGCCTCGAAGATTTCAACCTCGATAACGTCCATACAAGAACCATGTTGAGAAGGGAAATGCAGATCAACAAAGTCGTTCCTTGAAAAAAAAAAACACGTTTGTGAAAATAATGAAAGGGTTTGCATCTCGCTAGCGAGTAATTTGCCTGAAAGTACAATGTGAGAAATCTTATTTCATTTTTGTTTCTGTGCATAAACTCATTTCATCTACAGAAACAATGAAAAATTCACTTTCTCTATCTACAGGGTGTTTCAGAAAAAGGTGACCCCCTCTCTAGGATAGGTAGAAACTGAAAAATAATTGGGGTTTGCTCAGTAAAAAATTTTCGTGTGTTTGCTTTTATTTGCTTATTCCACAGACATCATTTGTCTATGGTTGAATCGAGGAAACCACTTTTGAACAATTTTGCATTGTTGCCATGACTATCTTCATAAAAAGTTGTTATGATAACAACAGTTGTTAACGGATAGTTAGAGAATACAAAAAAAGGTAGCAGTGGCTATTGAAAGTTGTTATACGAGTTGTTATGGATAGCAACTTGAGTTAGTGAATAGCCCTGATTATTTGGTAAATGCCCATTTATCTCCAATGCCGAAATCACTTGTGACTCTAGCAGATGTAAATACCTATCTCTCTTTAAAGTTTCTTGTGGGAAGAAGGGTCTCACATTTCTGTTGTTATAAATGACGGCTCAAACGTTCAATATTTGGGGTTGTTGTGCAAGAGCCTCTTGAACCCAATGAGGATCAGTTTGTGATCAGCATTTTGGTACATTGCTAACTTCTTGAAGCGTCCTTTCCCTCTCCCAATGCCCAATCAGCGTTAATATTTCTGTTTTTTCCCTGTCACTTAATTTGGCCATTTTAAGATCCAATCAAAACAATATAATCTTTAATGTTCAAATTAGAACACATCTCGTAATAAAATGTTTCATCAGAAACTGAATTTATATACAATATCATAATATTTTCTGCAAATTTCAAAATTGACATTACTTCCGGTAAAACAAGAAATTTTCAAAAAATATGAAAACAAATAGGCAATCTACTGCAGTATCCATTTTTCAAATTTCATTTTGAAATCTATAATAATTCCAGAGATATAAAAGAAGTTCAAGCTACATCAATGAACAGAAATACAAATATGGATAACTCACCGAAAACAAAGAAGAGGTAAGCGTAGATTTTGTCGCGTACTGTAGTCGCATCCCTGTATCTTGAACAATGTCCATCTTTATAATAAGACCCAAAACCTATCAACGGCAGAAATGTCCAGGCAGCTGCTATTAACCAGAAACTAACCAGGCATCTAAACAGCATTTCATAGGTGACAATCTGAAAAAATGCATTCTGGTCATTGTTTTCAAGTATTCTTTCATGAAATCGGTCTCACCTTGTGATAAAGAAATGGTTTTGTGAGTGCTAACCATCGCTCCACAGCCATAATCAACGCTATACAGCCTGATCCAACTCCGAAGGCTCTTAGTAAAACAAAACCTTGGCAAATATATTCTTTTTCAACCACTGCATACTCATTAATAAGAACCATTGTTAACATTCCAACCATTGCAACAAGATCATTAATGGCTAAACAATTCAACAACAGCACTTGTTTACGATTTCTGGCTTTTGCTGTTGTATTCAATATGTACAGAGCAGCACAATTACCAAAAGTTCCTACTATGAAACACAAATATGAACCTGTATGGTGAAACAACATCCTAACAATATTTTTCCTTCAACAGAACTTTTCACTAACAATTTCTGCCTTCAATTTATTGAACTTATCATAGATTTACTCAATGACTAAATCAGCGCCATCATTTCAACATTTTGACGTCTGCACTAAACACATATTCTTTCATTTTGTTAAAAAATGAGGAGGCTGTTAACTGGATCCACCACTGCAACTGCAAGGAGAAAAGAAAATTTTATAAATGTCTCATTTTACAAATAATCAAACTAATAGGGAGTAAGAGATATCGAAATTCTATTAGTAATACATTATCTACAGTGTTGCTTTAATACTCTTTTCATTACATCTAACGATGATATTAGAACCATTTTCGGAGTTTCAGTTGATAAATCATGTCTTTATCTGCGTTGGAGCATGTATATCGGTTTCAGTTTGGCACACAAAAGAATTGAGAACGCATTCTATCTCAAAATGAATAACATTATATAGTTGACATTCGCGGAATTAGAATGAAAAAAACTATATGTAGTTGTAAATATGTCTTTATTCTTATGTGTAATCACTTAGTCTAACGTTTCTCAAATAATGTTATACATTTTCTGTAATAATTTTTCGAAAACTCTGAAAATCACTGTTCCACTATTGCAATAACTTTTTCATTCGACATAATCACTTAATCTAGGTCATTTCTATCGAATGTTTTCATCCACTTGATCCAAAAGGAAACTATAATATTTTGAGTTTATTGTTCTACTTTTCTCAAAAGACACAATCCATAAAATCCGTTTGGAACCAAAAAAACTGAAGCCATATGCATTTTCGGCGTTTCTCACCTGCATCAAACTTCGATACTATAACAGTATAAAATACTATACAATCGATATCTAGAGCTGTTTAGAAAATGATTCACATACCTTAACTAGGTTCACCTGATCGAATTCCTCGTTTCAATTTCACATTTCAAAATAAAATTAAATACGAAATATCCTATTGAGGAAACATTCCAAGATAGAAATCTCGAAATTTTCTTCAATAAAATATATATCAGACCACTCTTCAACATGCTATGAATTAGAATTCGAAATGTGCCTTACACGACGTAAACAACAACAACCCCTCTTAAACTACCTGCTCAGAATTCATCCCCAGCTTGGGCTAGGCTATTCTTGACTTTATAATGAAATCTTCCATCCCAAACCAGAAAATAACATCGTTTCGCACTCACAAAACACTTGACAAAAATGTTAAATATGCCATGAAAATTTGTATTCATTATTTTTCTCACAGATTACAGCAATTCGTTTATTCCGGGCAAAATTTTCATGCTGAACAAATTATTTTAATTCTTGTCAGAGCCCAACTTATAATTTCCGTATTTTTTATTTGTTTTCGATTATACCTGTAATTTTATGAAACTTCGAGCCTTTATCCCCAGGTTCGATCAAAATTTATCAATAATAAATTATTTATAAATAATGTAATAAATTAAAATTAATAATAATTAATTATTGTGAGGTAAAAAACAATTTAGTGTGGACCAAGTTTTTTATTTTATTCTTTTCTTGCAAAAAAAAGGAGAGTATATAACATTTTATCTGTTCTACTCAAACAATAGCTATCTATGTTTCCATATCAAATTGAAATTGAACTTCATATTGAGTATTTTATTATTGTGAAGCATATATTTCCTCTGTAATGATAAAAGGTTAAGCTTGATTCGTCTGGCGCCAGTTGGTTTAGACAGGCTTTTACCTGACGCTATTATACGCTTATTAGTGTATATAGTGCCTGGGACCCACATTGTATACAAGGTGTCCCAATATACATGTCTAATAGATTCTTCTGAAGAACTGGACGTATTGAAATATGATAATTAACCTTTACATGTTATTCGACTTTCTAAACGTCTAATAGGAACCCGAAAATTTCTCTCTGTAGTAAATCACAAAAGTTTTAGAGCGCTTGTTGGAACTGCATGATGTCGTTCTTCCAAATGTCTGTAATTTTCGGAAAACTAGATGAAAATGGTCTTAATCGATTTTATTAAAAAGAATCCTTGATCAAACTTACCAGCCATCAGAGACACCTACAGGATGGCTGAGATACTAAGCAGATTCAATATCACTGTTTCGTTATATAGTTTGATGTTTCAATAGTTTCATGTCTTATTAAGTATACAGTCGGTTTGAAAATTCCTGTAAAAAGATGTTTTTCTTCAAAATAATTCTCTTAACTAAGCTAAACTTATTCTAATAATTGTTTATTCCGTTGAAATCAATATATTTGATCGTGCGATTTAGGGCTGATTTGAGTTGCTTTTTTCTTCTGAATTATGATTCTTTTTTCCGAAGTTGAACTTGTAGTTTTGTTGCTAAGCTAGCACGATTTTTTCAGTTCGAAAATTCCCAAAAAATGTGGAACGCTTCACGATTTTGCGTGTCATCCTTGCGCAGGGGCCATGCTAATCTTCTCTGTATCGTTCCAATTTTAGTATATGTACCGCCGAAGCGAGTACAACGACAGTATTTTGATGCGTCCATTTACCGGCAAGGTAGTTGGGAAGATGTCAGCAATATATGGCATTATTCATACCTATTTCTTGGCATTTTATATGCATAAAGTAAAGTGAACCTTTGAAATGTAACAATAACAGTACTTCAAATAATGAGTTATGATTTGTATGAAATATATTGATGCAATTGAATACATATAAGCAAATAAATGAGAAAAAGTGGCCAAAGAGCCATAAGAGACACCTACAGGATGGCTGAGATACTAAACAGATTCATTATCACTGTTTTGTTATATAGTTTGATGTTTCAATAGTTTCATGTCTTATTAAGTATACAGTCGGTTTGAAAATTCCTGTAAAAAGATATTTTTCTTCAAAATAATTTTCTTAACTAAGCTAAACTTATTCTAATAATTGTTTATTCCGTTGAAATCAATATATTTGATCGTGCGATTTAGGGCTGATTTGAGTTGCTTTTTTCTTCTGAATTATGATTCTTTTTTCCGAAGTTGAACTTGTAGTTTTGTTGCTAAACTAGCACGATTTTTTCAAATCGAAAAATTCCAAAAAATGTGGAACGCTTCACGATTTTGCGTGTCATCCTTGCGCAATTTTAGTATATGTACCGCCGAAGCGAGTACAACGACAGTATTTTGATGCGTCCATTTACCGGCAAGGTAGTTGGGAAGATGTCAGCAATATATGGCACTATTCATACCTATTTCTTGGCATTTTATATGCATAAAGTAAAGTGAACCTTTGAAATGTAACAATAACAGTACTTCAAATAATGAGTTATGATTTGTATGAAATATATTGATGCAATTGAATACATATAAGCAAATAAATGAGAAAAAGTGGCCAAAGAGCCATAAGAGACACCTACAGGATGGCTGAGATACTAAACAGATTCAATATCACTGTTTTGTTATATAGTTTGATGTTTCAATAGTTTCATGTCTTATTAAGTATACAGTCGGTTTGAAAATTCCTGTAAAAAGATATTTTTCTTCAAAATAATTTTTTTAACTAAGCTAAACTTATTCTAATAATTGTTTTTTCCGTTGAAATCAATATATTTGATCGTGCGATTTAGCGCTGATTTGAGTTGCTTTTTTCTTCTGAATTATGATTCTTTTTTCCGAAGTTGAACTTTTAGTTTTGTTGCTAAACTAGCACGATTTTTTCAGATCGAAAATTTCCAAAAAATGTGGAACGCTTCACGATTTTGCGTGTCATCCTTGCGCAGGGGCCATGCTAATCTTCTCTGTATCGTTCCAATTTTAGTATATGTACCGCCGAAGCGAGTACAACGACAGTATTTTGATGCGTCAATTTACCGGCAAGGTAGTTGGGAAGATGTCAGCAATATATGGCACTATTAATACCTATTTCTTGGCATTTTATATGCATGAACTAAAATGAACCTTTGAAATGTAACAATAACAGTACTTCAAATAATGAGTTATGATTTGTATAGTATATATTGATGCAATTGAATACATATAAACAAATGAATAAGTAAAAGTGGCGAAAGAGCCATCAAAGACACCTACAGGATGGCTGAGATACTAAGCAGATTCGATATCACTGTTTTGTTATATAGTTTTTTTTTCAAGTTTTCAATGTCTTGATTGAGTATGCAGTTATTTTGAACTTTTCCTGTAAATACTTGTTTCGAAAATATTTTTTTTAATAAGTGTCATTTATTTTAATTTTTAAAGGCTTAATTGGTGGCAGCAGGATCAAAGAAACGGGAAAATGAATACGATGATCCTGCTACCACCAATTAAGCCTTTAAAAATATAATTTTGGATCACTAATTTGAATTTAAGAATTTATTTTAATGATTGTTTATCCCGTAGAAATCAATATATTTGATTGTGCGTTTTATGGCTGATTTGCGTTGCTCTTTTCTTCTATTTGATGATTGATTTTTTAGAAGTTGAACTTGAAGTTTTGTTGCTAAACTAGCAACAGGAGTTTCTCAATATCAATAACATCCATATAGGTACGCACAAATTTTTGTTTAAATACGTCGGATAACTTATGAGCTATAAAGTATAAAAAAATTATATTTGGAAATGTTTTGAAAATTTTCTGGAGTATCGATTTCTACGAAATTATGCCTTATTGTTTCAACCTGAATCAAATGTGTTCCAAGTTACACCTTGTTGAAGGAGTTATAGAGGAAAAATTTCCAGATGCTCATAATTCCTGAGCCGTTGGACGGATTTGGTCCAGTAACGAACTTGACCGAGATATTTCGGCAGTTAATCTATTCTGAAAATAGCTCATCTCTTTCGGAAGATAGAGTGTATACGGCCAGACGGACATACTCAAGTTTGGCCCTGTATTCTTCAGCAGGAAGTCAAACACAATCGATTGAGTCCATTTTCGCCCCAATATTCGAAAATTACATACATTTGGGTGAAATGATAGCTCGCTGTTCTACCAGAACAAGCGTGTAAGAGTCTTTTGATATTGGAAATTTACGGAGAATTCCTCAAAATCTTTCAGCACAGACCTCAATATGCATCTGAAATATAATCGACAGGAGGTTTGCCTTTCATATTCCAGGATCAGAGAACTATTCCCCATTAAGATCTATACATTTTTGCAAGCGTTTGAACCAATTGTCGAAGTACTTTTGCCACTATGATTGAGGTACCTCAAAAACATGCATTCTGAACGCATCAACTGCTTCTTCAGCTGTCGAAAAACGGTGACCTCTCATTTTATTTTTTACGTTCGGGAATGAAAAGAAGTTAGTCGGAGCCAAGTCAGGACTACACGGCGGATGACTCATCAAATCGATGTTTTGAGTGCTCAAAAATGCAGTTGTTTGAGCCGATGTGTTAGAGCTCGCATTGTCTTGGTGTAGGATGATACGTATTCACTGGTTGGTTTTCCTGATTTCTTGGAAGACAACTGACAAACAAATAGTTGTGTATCACTTAGAATTGACTGTTCTGCGTTATTCTAGTGGTACGATTGCGTGCCGAAAAAACAGGCATCCATTTGCTTGGAAGTGCTTCGTGCACGAGCAATTTTTGTTGGATTTGGCTCATCTTGAAACACCTATACTGTCGACTGCTGGCTCATACGCATAAATCCACGATTCATCACCTGTCAAGATGTCATAGAGTGCTTCGAACCACCGCGATCGTAGTTTTGAAGCATTTCGTTCGAACAATCGACACGAGCCTGTTTTTTATTGACAAATTGCGTGGGATCCAACGCGAACAATGTTTTGTAACGGTCTTATGTTCATGCAACATTGAATGTATGCTAGTACAACTAATGCCTAAGATTGTCTCAATCTCACGATAGATCACATGACGATTTTGCAATATCAGTTGGTGCACAGCATCGATGATTTTCTAAACAACAACTGATTTTAGACGACCTTCACGAAATTCGTCTTGGAATGAACTATGACCTCGGTTGAATTCACCGTACCATCGGTAAACACTGGTCCTTTATGGAGCTTCATCGCAAAAAATTGAATTAAGTTCATCGATGCACTTTTGTTTAGTTAATCCTCGTCGAAAGTTGCGAAAAATATTTGCACGAAAATGTTAACAATTTAATATCATTTTTTGGTCGAGATGAATCTTTAAAGTTACTGTTAACAACAAAAATGTCAAGCTTTACGATAGAGCTGTCAGTTGGCAGATTGCAACACTAAAGTTCTCCAATCTCGAAATATTAAAGTCAACCTTCCTACAGCGAATGAACATTAGCTTCATTCGGGTTCGTATTTTCTTGACTGTTCTGGGACAGTCCTCAGGGTGCGCAGAACTGATGCGTAATAGCTGAGGATTTTTGGATCACTTTTGGACCATTCTTGGACTGTCAGAAAATTATCAGAGAAATGCAGAACCCGAACAGCAAAATGAGGATTAAAAATGGAGAGAGATAGGTACAGTTTTGGAGGTTCTTTATTTAATTGCGACTGCCAGACAACAACTTTCAAACACTTGATTGTTTTTTCATTTGTGTTTACGAATATTCTTCAGGAAATTTTTGACAAATAATATCTTGAATGAAGGTGAGTAGTGATCTTTCTGTAATAAGCTGTATTAATACGTTAATTATATCCTTTCCAGGCTTTCACTAACTGTGTGAATAAATAAGAGAAGCATTAGGAATAAGAGACAAAACTAATTGTGGTTGGGAGTCGAGTTTTATTTTGGAGTTCTTAATCTTACAATCCATAAAAATGAATGACAAGATGGAAAGAAGAATTATTTGTACCTAGATGTTTAGAGAATATAAGACTAGGTGATATTTTCTTCCCCATTAAATGGAAAATTAATACAATGGGTATTAGAAAGAATAGTGGCCAATTATCATTATTCAGTATAAACATCGGTATAACCTGCAACAAAATGGATATTCTCTTGTGGAGTGTACAGAAAAATATGCAGAGAGGTTGAACAGTTACTCAAAATTCATAATGCCAAAATATCACCAAGTGTATCCATGTGTAAAATCTAGTCATTGTACTCCGTAGTGCTACTTTTTGCAATAATTCAGCAAATCAATTCTGATATTAGAAATAGTAGACAGCATGTATAGCAATATATGTGTTTATTTTTGTGATTCTATTTAATCAAGTGATTTAAAAGTTTCAAATGGTCTTTTTTTACATTATAACAGAATTTTGATTTGTCATATTTGCAGTTTCAGGATTGTCGATTCCTAAAATATGTCTATTGGGGTATACCTAATTATCAAGAATTGGATTCAAAACGAAAGAATGATTATTTCAATTGACAAAAGTAAGAAACTGGTTGTTTGTATTTATTAGATGTAAACAATTGGTATATCAAGCTGGTGAAGGGATTGTGTTTGATCATCTGTAAAGTTTTTAGCTTTTCATGTGAGTGTTTGACCTTGTCCAGACCTATGGGGGAATGCTGAAATTAATTCTTCAAATTCTTTTTTGTATGTGTATGTGTTTATATGAATCTGTTATGGTAATCTATATAGTTTGGCATCAGTGCTTGAAATCAAGCATTGCTCTATAGTTTTTGTATCGGAAGAAAAATTCTTGTTTATATGATCTTTCTTGTTGATTATTCTGATAGTTTCTTGGTGCCTTAGATAAGAAAAATTGTTTATAGAACTAATATCTGTTCTGTTTTGGCATGGGTACACTAGAGACCTATCATCACAGAGTTGGTTTTCTTTGAAACTAAGATATGTGCTGTTAAAAATTCAATCAGACTGATACTGAATCTATATTTCCTAGAATTAATTTTTTATTGTGAATATTAGTCTATACATAATTGTGCTCTATTTGATGAAGAATCAATGAATAATTTTGCATTGTATTCAGCCTCATGAAATCAGTTCATTGGATTTATGTATTTCAAGGTGAATCTCGTGATATTTAAATTTGTTGTATTACCTATAAATAAAAAAGCTTCTTCATCTTTGCAGGAAATCTTATTTCATACCCACTATATCAAATCAATTTATACCTGAAATCTAAATTAATTCAATGATGTGATAACAACTAGTTATACAGATCTGAACCTGAAAATATTTCCAAAACATTATTGAACGCAAAGTAAAATTGGTAAATCAATTAACCATAGGTAAGGGATTGCTCTGAATTCTGAAGTAGTTTATATTTCAGTTTATACTATCGATAATATCCATGTGTTAATGCAACCACTATCTGAATATGGGTGATGCAACATGATGCAACATGTTTTGTTTGATACAGATACACTGTTCAGTATTTATCAGGTGGGATGATATATATTTTGAGAATTTTAATAATGATTAGTAATTTGAATTGCGCTATTATAGTACTCAACTGTTTCTATCAACATTAAATTTTTGGTTTGTCGATGAAAATTTGATAAAACATTATTCTAACTATGGAAAACAATTTCATGCAGACGAAACTCTCAAACAGAAAAAGTTCGCTAGGAATTTCATTGATAATCAGGTTGCTGATAAAAAACCTGAGATTCTCATTTCGTTTCATCAAAAATTTGAATTTTTGAAATATACCTAGATACATGCGCACATTACCTTTTTGAATATAATGGTTTTCAATTGTTAATTCAAAAGGAGCAAAAAGGACAAAGGAGCAAAAGGAGCAATTGGTAGTAAACTTTGATGTAAAGGGGAAATCTTGATTTATTTCTCGTCTAAAATTACGAATTTACCATAAATTGCTTTTTCAAGTGATCGTTGTTTAAGGGTTGGTAGCATTTGTAGTCCGCAAAATATCCTGAACTGATACCTGCTCTCAATTAGGTACCGATTTTGACTGTACTGGAACTGTACTGGGATTGTACTGAAAAAACCGAACAGCGAACCAATTTGAAGATTTGGTCCAAAATTTGTTAGAGAAAACCCGAACAAGTTGAATTTGGCAAAATGCACAAACTCGTAGGACTATTTGAATCGGTTACAGCAGAAAATTTAAATTTAATTCTCCGGATCATATAAGCCATAAATTGAAAGAAAAGCAAATAGATTAATGAATATGTCAATAATGAATCATAATGCACATTTTTAATATTGCCGATTTGTTGACGAGAGCTGAAAAATTTTTTTTTATATAACTATTTTTCACATACTTAAAAATAGTTAAGGAATTCGTAATGATTATTTAGAAAACTGAAATCATTGTAATAAATAAAGTTGTACTAGTGCTTGCAATTTGAATTGGACAACTCAAGGAAATAAAGAAAGAAAACTCATAATCCTGCCCCTGAAAACCCTCCTTAATATTAATTTATAATCATTTAACTTAATACCAATTTATGCACGATTTGAAACCATCTATGTTTAGATTTGTTTATATCTGTTAACGGATGCAGATAAAATTCAAACATTTCAAATTACGAAAGAAATTGGTTAACTCCTCCCTCCAAAGGCGGTTCTACGGTAAAATCCTAAAATGATCCTGAGGACCGTCAGAAAAAAATCCTGATATAACCCGAACATCGGACTACTCGGTTCGAAATTAGTCAGAGAAAACCCGAACACTGAAATGCGCATGATTCTGATGGTTCTGGAACAGTCAGAATTTGAACCCGAATGAAGCTATTATCATATTGCAGCATAGAACCTGAGTTCGGTGCTTTGCCACATTTTATGTGTATTTTTATAACTTTATCCTTGATGACTTTTGCTTGCATAATTTTTCTGGTAACTATGATTACTTCTTGCTGTGGAATGTCATATGAAATGAAAATCATCATTTGGGTATTCAATATCAACTAATTAAATGCAATAGGTTGAATACCAGTGTATTTATGACTTCATCCTGTATCTTTTTCGTGAATCATTAAGCTTCCTCTTCAGGAAATAGAGGAACAACACCTTCAATTAATACACATTTGGATTACCGGGCACGGTTCAATTACCTAAGACTCAATTAATTATTTGCTTCCATTATGGACAAAGATAATACGTGAGTATCAAACATTAATTGTTTTAACAGAGACAATGGCATTCCTCGAATCCAATCAAAAGAACAAAGCGTTGTTAATCTGCATTTTTAGTGCTGATATTAACGAAAAATTTATCTTCGATATTTAGAATTGACTTCTCTATTCAGGAAGTGTATTTCCTTCGACTAGATATGCTATAAGTTTTTTTCGACTATTTGAATTGCTTCATCGGTGAGAATATTGGTGAAGGAACTTCAGCTAACCATAGAATGATTTGATTTATATCATTGATATGAAATCTTTAGGAATGCTAAATGGCTTCTTGAACATGATAATATTTTCGAAGAATTTTTAGCCTTCAATTGGTCTTATACCAATCGCTTTATTTATTCTTGATTGACTACGAAAAAAACTCATTTTAATGTTAGATAAGATTTAAAAACTTTTATCTTCAGCTGCGTAATGGTTGAATTTTTTTTCAATTTGTCTTCAATGAGCATTAATCTCTTGCTCATGAATATTCGCAACACAATGATTGTACCACCGTTCGTTACCTCTGGAAGAATGTTTTCCCGTACAATACTTTCCAACCTACTGCATGTATAAAAGTGGCAGAATCGTAAGTAAAGCTGCACTCTTTTTAATGTTATACAAATTACACTGGTCAACAAAATTTTGTAACAAGAAAGGTGCTGACTAATTTTGAATTACCTACGTACCCTCAGTTTATAACCATATTTATTTTGATTCCATCAGATCTAGTTATATGAACAGTATTTTGGTTTTGCCATCGGACAACAAAACAAAGCGTGGGTTCCACACGTCTCTGGTGTGTGGGTCTTCTCACTGGATGGACAACAAAACAAAGCGTGAGTTCCACACGTCTGTGGTGTGTGGGTCTTCTCACTGGATGGGCAAAAAAATCTCGATCTATTCCTTTTGCAATCCTTATGATTTGAACGGAACCAACGAACCACTCATCGGATTGTTTTTTGTCTTACTAATACAAAAGGTATTACAATTAAAACAAAAAGTAAAATCAAGTATCCTGAGCTACCATCAGCTAAAAGACCGATCTCTCATAGTGAAGATTTACCGATACCAGAACCGCCTCAAACTAGCAATCTGTCCCTTATGCCAGAAGTCGGAAAAAGAGACATTGGGTTCTGACATTGAAGAAGCTTCCTCATCCACTTCTAATGAGCCACATCATCTATCACAAGGAGATCTCAACGACTTGGTACGTGACTTAAATTTCTCCAAACAACGGGCAGAACTTTTGGGCTCTCGATTAAAGGGAACATAAAACATAAGTGTACAACTTTCCCAATCGAGATGAACAGCTGAAAGGTTTTTTTTTCACAAGATGATCAGCTTGTATTTTGTAATAATGTCTACGATGTAATCACGCTCTTGGGTATAGAATATAAAGCAGAAAAGTGGCTTTCATTAATTGATGGGTCAAAAGTAAGCCTGAAGGCTGTTCTTTTACATACCGGCAATAAACTTCTCTCTATCCCATTAGGCGAAAAAATCATTATATTAAGCAAGACTGGCCCAAAAGACAAAGTCTTACTACAGGACTAAAAAAAATATCAAAAATCCTCCATTGGTGCAGCCTGAAAATGTATTTTTACCACCTTTAGATACACAAGAATTTCGTAAAAGCTATGGACAGGAGTGGTAATGGCTTTTTATATTTAAAAGAAAAATTTCCTCAGCTGAGTGAAACAAAAATTAAAGAGGGCATATTCGTTGGCCCCCAAATCAAGCAATTGATGAAAAGATGAAAGATGATACATTTAGAAAAATTAGCTTGGGAATCTTTCATGAGATTAACTTCTAATTTTCTAGGAAATCACCGATCAAGTGACTATAAATGTGTTATCGCGGAGCTTCTATTCTATCTACTTATAAGTCTTTGGGCTGCAATATATCATTGAAAATACAGGGTCTTTCACGAGGAATCTCACCCATATTTATACGGGAAACTACTGAACGTATTTTCATGAAATTCAGCACTTATAAGTATTTCATGATGCTGATGAAATCTAAAATATTTTCAAGGCATGAGCACCTCCGGGGTTTTCCGAAAATGACATAAACTTCCGTTTTTCAAATTAGAACACCATTTTTTATTGCAGAAATAGATTCCTTAGAAAATTTCAAGTTATTTTGATGTAACATTTTTCAGTTTTGGTTGGAAAATTCTCTCTGAGCAGGAAGATTCGAAAAAAATCGAAAATAGAGCTCCGCTGAAACAAGAATAACTTCGAGGTTTTTGGATGGAAAATTTTCATTTTTGGGATTTTTCAAGATGTAAGATTGATGCATCCACTTTAAAAATCGAAATCGCGATTCATGATACAGAGGTGAAAAATCGCTTTCAAAGTTGGGGATGACAAAATCGTGAAAAAATAATTTTTTCAAATTAGAACCCCATTTTTTATGGCAGATATGGAATCTACGTTAAAAATAATGTGAGTGTATGCATCACACCCTTGCCCTAAAGTGGATATTTTCTGAGTTATTCACAAAAACTGTTTTTCGTCTTGAATTTTCAGCTATTTCTTTTCCCTTCACGCCAAAAAGATGAAATTTTCAGGAACTGTTATTTGAACCATGCTGTAGATTTTTCACCCCTTCTTGAAACCGACTTCAAGTTACTATTAGGAGAACCATGGCAAACTCTTGCAGTTATAACTAGAGAAGACCGTTAATTTCTAGACATTTATTTATACGTCTCCGGAATGCTTCGTGTGTTGCTTTCTTCTTCTTATTTCATCGGGAAAAGTGCAAAAGTGTTTAAAAACCAAATTGAGTTTCAAAACTATGAATCTAAAAATCTAAAGAAACCTGAACGCATTTCTGACTCGTTCTATGCAGTCCTCTTTATAAGTCAGGGGAGTTGAGTAGACAATATTTTTATCCTACCCCAAACATAATAGTCTAAAGAGTTAAATCAGGAGAACGTGGTGGCTAAAGATGTGGACCATTGTTCGCCAACCATTGATCTTCAAATAGCCTGTATAGGATATTTGACACATTGAGTGAATTGTGTGGAGGCGCGCCATCTTGTTGATACCATAAGTCATTATGGTTCTGTTCTAGCGGCTCAATTATTTGAGTCAATATGTCAGAATATCTATCTCCTAAGGGAGAACATTCTTTAAATAATGCAAACATGTGTAGTGTTCTATCTTACCAGTTAAAGTCCCATAATAAATGTGAACATCGAGAATTGCATTATTTTTGATGGCACAAAAAACATTGAAACTCCAGGTCTATTGAAAGTTCCATTGTCTGAAGTGGTGGTTGTTCTCTTCATCCCAATAATGACTGTTATGCCTATTGAAAGAACCATTCTTTGTGAATTTAGATTCATCTGTCCAAATTATACAGTCCAAAAAGTTTTCATTCTCTTGAAATCGAATCATCATAGCTTCGCAAAACTCTGTTCTCCTGACGAAATCAGTTTCCTTTAAATGCTGTACCCTATTGAATTTATATGGGTGCATTTTATGTTTTTTAAATATTCTCCAAACACTCGATGGAGATAATCCCAGAGCAATCTCGGTATCTTTGAGAGAATTTTGAGGATTCACACGAAAATATGCAAGAACTGTAATTTCGTTGTTCTCATCTTCTACTACACTTTTTTCTCTGTGTATAGTTTTCTTAACGAAAGATCCGACATTTCTCAAGTTTGTCATGGTTCTATTAATGGTATAATATCTCTCGTTGGTCTGGGTCGGTCAGGAAACCTCTCAATGAACAGTCGAATCGTTCTATCTACAACTTTATTACATTCTCCATGAAGTAGAATGAGATTTAAATAATCTTCTTTGGTAAAATTAGGCATAGTGATCGATTTTATAATTTAATACGAATTATCACTAAATTAATAGTGAACACAAAATGCTACTGAATAAAGAGGAATTTGGCAGATGTAATTAATGATATCTATCATTAAAAAAAAAAGAATGTAAAACATGGTAAGTTTTTGCATATGGTTCATAAGGAATTATTTATTTATCAATGGAGAGAAAACCGATGGCCGATTAGTTGAAATAAAGAAGTTTCCGATACAAATTCGAATCCAAATTCGTCATCTATTTAGGAACAACCTGTAACTTTTTTCTCTTACATATTAGAGTAGTAAAATATAAAACATGGTTTAAGTAACAGTTCCTGAAAATTTCATCTTTTTGGCGTGAAGGAAAAAGAAATAGCTGAAAATTCAAGACGAAAAACAGTTTTATGTGAATAACTCAGAAAATATCCACTTTAGGGCAAGGGTGTGATGCATACACTCACATTATTTTTTAACGTAGATTCAATATCTGCCATAAAAAAATGGGGTTCTAATTTGAAAAAATTGATTTTTCAGGATTTTGTCATCCCTAACTTTGAAAGCGATTTTTTCACCCCCTGTATCATGAATCGCGATTTCGATTTTTAAAGTGGATACATCAATCTTACATCTTGAAAAATCCCAAAAATGAAAATTTTCCATCCAAAACCCTCGAAGTTATTCTTGTTTCAGCGGAGCTCTATTTTCGATTTTTTTCGAATTTTCCCGCTCAGAGAGAATTTTCCAACCAAAACTGAAAAATGTTACATCAAAATAACTTGAAATTATCTAAGGAATCTATTTCTGCAATAAAAAAATGGTATTCTAATTTGAAAAACGGAAGTTTACGTCATTTCCGGAAAAACCGGAGGTGCTCATGCCTTGAAAATATTTTAGATTTCATCAGCATCGTGAAATATTTATAAGTGATGAATTTCATTAAAATACGTTCAGTAGTTTCTCGTATAAATATGGGTGAGGTTCCTTGTGAAAGACCCTGTATATTTTCTGCATTTACATTTTTATTTCTTTCCTGAAAATTTGGTCGCCGTCAGCGATGAACACGGTGAAAGATTCCATCAAGACATTTCTACCATAGAAAAACGATATCAGGGCAAGTGGAGCGAGCCCACGTATGTTAGCAGATTACTGTTGTACATCAAAACGAGACGTTCCTGAAGCAAAATACAGACGAAAATCATAGAGTAAATTCATATTAATGTAGCAATAAATCGAAATAACTTCTTTTTGTTTATTAAAATTCACAATTTCTGAAATGTTATAAAAAGGTATTACAAAAAAATATTTGTATATGAAGCATTTTAATTTTCTTTCTAGTATCCTTATCCTTATCCTAAACATAACTCGACAAAAGTGTTCATGTTACATACAAAATTTTTTTTTTGTTGACTAGTGTTATTGATATGTATAATAAATAAAACAGGTCCTTCTTGTGAACCTTGAGGTACTCCACATGTTACCGTACTTTGTTCGCGAACAATTCGATCTATTTTCACGAATCCTTCACTGTTTGTAAGATGAATTTCTAGTAATCTATATGTAATGCCTATACAGTCCATAATCTCCAATTTACCCAATAGTACTTTGTGTACAAGTGTGTCCAAAATTTTTTTCAAGTCAACATAAATTCATAAGTATGGAGAAGCTATTATTATTAATTGCTTCAGATATTTATTTTATCAATTTTGCTATTGCATCCTGAGCAGAGCTTCTCTTTGAAAACATAATTGATTTTTGGACAATAAAGTAAATTTATTTATAAAGTCACATAACGTCATTTTCAATATTTTTTCGAATATATTAGTTAATAATAGGTATGGGCCTGTAGTTTGACCGTTCAACTTTAGTAGATGACTTATGCATCTTCAACATATCAGGAAAAAATTCTTCCTTTATACTTCTATTGATGAGACGAATCAGTTGATATTTTATGGAATTTCTTTTATCTTTTATGTTTCAAACCATGATACCCTGGAGATGAATTTTTTTGAGATCTATGATCACTTTCATTATTTTCGTTCCATCAGTATTAAAAAAACCGAATCTCAGTTGGTATTTTTGTGCTTCTGTTATTTCACACTTTTGTCTGAAACTTCGTGCGTCAGTTTAATTCCTATTTTTATAAAACATTTATTGTCTTAATTAGCATAATCAATTTTGTCTTCCAACATTTTATCTCCATCTATAATTGTAACTTTATCAATGGTACTCTTTACTAAATTGTTTTCATGTATTCAAGTATAATTATATAATTTTCAGAACATTGGGAGACGAGAAAATGTAGCTCTTCACTTTCGACACTAAGACAATTGGTTCTCCAACTCTGAAAATGGGCTTCGAGATCTCTTTTGAATCCCTAATATTCGAAAAAAACTTATTTTTAAAACTATAACTAATTACACAGAAATGTATACGCAAAGTTTTTAGAACATTTGGAACTTACTTTAGAACTCTAGCACATGAAAACCGTTCCCACGTAGTCACATAACATACAAATATACAAAATATATTTGAAATTAATAATGTAATGTTCCAATTTCGACAACTTTTCAAGTGCTCAGTAACACCATCAAAACAAACTGAGACAACGTTTGGTACTACTGAGCCAGTTCTTTGCTCATCAGAAAGCACCATGCACAACAATAAAATTACAATCTGTGGATCATTCATTAACATAAAATGTGATTAATGTTTATATCTTTTTGTCTTCTTCGCTTTCTGAATACTAAACGATGTGGAAGCAGAAGCAGAATCGCTTTTGAAGCAGGTCTGTGAGGGGGATGCCTGCACGCTGATGAAAAGGAAGAAATGAGCCGAAGGACATTCAGAAGTGATACCAACATCAAAAGCAATTAGAAAACCATTTTGATAACGTATCCATAGCACGATGAGTTTTGCGAATTTGATTCACGCACATTACAAATGGCCTGCAGCATTTGGTATTAAATGACTCATTCTTCATCGAAGAATGGAGTGATCAGAATTTATAACAATCATAAGATCATCTTAAAGATACACATTGGAAACTCTTCCATGTTATTGAATTTAAGTCGTTTTTCTATTTATTCATCGGTAAATAATTGCAGGGCCTAGGTAGGAAAATAAACAGAAATGCCAAAAAGTCCGTCAGAAATTCAATGCTCGATGCTGTAACAGATTGTTATTCGATTGATTTACGTCGGTATTTTTACTTAATTCAGTTTCAGTTTATTGAAAATTAATCGGAATGGTTTATTTGCAGTTAAATAATGTATGCTGACAAAATTCACAAGCCAAATTCCTGTTTTGAAAAATGTAATGCAATGTAATGCTCGTAAAAGTCATTTCAAGGTTTTCGAAGATTCGATACTGAACGATCATCGCTTTTGTGTAATTTGGATTAGAATTTATATGGTATTTCAAAGGAAGTGTTTGTCCGTCCGAAATTCTGATATAATGATGAAAGAATACCTTATTCAGTGGCGGATTTACAAATTTGCCGCTAGTAGGCCATTCAATTTTTGCCGCCCCTACTGACTTTTGAAATTCAATACGTTAGTTTAATCCCGTTATTATAATAGTATGATTGTGAACTTAATGCTATTTCTGTCAGTTACTAGATTATTTTTGCAACCAGCGAGTTTAATGTTGACCTAACAAGTTTATTTGACAGGCAAAACAAAAAAACCTCTGTAACTTTTAAACGGCTCAATCGATTTTCATCAAACATGTCTAAGAACACTCGACCGTAAAACACCTGTAATACAAAAAAAACTAAATTGAAATCGGTTCATTTGTTCGGGTGCTATGATGCCACAGACAGACACGTCAAACTTATAACACCTCTCTTTTTGCGTCGGGGGTTAAAAATAGCAGCATGTACTAATCATAAGGTGGGGAAAGGCATGACTTAAAAATACCTACACTATATGAACACAGAGTGGTCAGAAAACATTGTTTTTCTAACATATTTTTTATTGCACTTAACAGTTTAAAAACAATACAAACTATTTCTATTAAAATATAACATGTTAACAATCAGTTGATGGTGACAGACAATGAGATCAAATAAGTTTTACATTATTCTCTTGCGAGATTTTAAATTTGCAAAATCATCAATTATATCGTCGTATGAAGTCTTTTTCATAAGTTCTGACTCTATGCACAAAACAGATAAAGCATTAAGCTTTTCTTGACTTAAAGTAGATCGTAGATAATTTTACTATTAATGCAAAGTTTGATCAAAATCGGTATAGAAGTTTTAATGTGATTGAGCAACAATCCAAACAACTAAACATCCAAACTCACTTCCACATTTATAAAATATTAGAAAGATCATAATGATTTGAACCATTCAAGAATAGTGAAAAGTTCGCCCACAAAATTCAATATTTGACACGACCATCAACAACGTCTGCCTTCACGCGTCTGCCGCGTTCCGGTTGCTCACTCGGGTATCTTCCCCCGCTCCACACCTCACCAGTGCTATTGCCACCCCACAACCGCCGAATTGAAAAAAATAAAAAAGTGGTCCTCCACCAATTACATTGAAGAATATCCATGAAAAATTTCAAAGAAATTGGACCACGGAATCACGTAGTTCCATACAAACGTTGACCCCCTTAAGGATACAATTTTGATAAATACGAGGGCCGTTCAGAAACTAACCTCCGGTTAATTGAAAAAAATACACCAAGTTAAGTAAAAATATTTTAATATATACATCTTACAACTACATCTTTGCACTATTTTTCGACATAGTCTCCATAACGATTGAGGCACTTATCGTATCTCTTCACAAGCTTTGAAATTCCTTCTGCATAAAAATCACCCGCTTGTGCCTTGAGCCAGCCTGTGACCGCATCTTTGAGCTCTTCGTCGTCATCAAACCGCTGGGACCCGAGCCATTTCTTCATATGCATGAAGAGGTGATAATCGCTTGGCGCCAGATCTGGGCTGTAAGGTGGATGGTTGAAAACGTCCCACTTGAAGGACTCAAGAAGTTGTTCTGCGAGCAGAGTGAGGACGGGCGTTATCGTGCAAAAAAACGATACCGGAAGTCAGCATACCACGGCGTTTGTTCTGTATAGCCCGTCGTAATGTTTTTAGTGTTTCACAGTACACGTCTTGATTAATGGTCGTCCCACGTTCCATGAATTCAACCAACAACACCCCTTTGGCATCCCAAAACACCGTTGCCATCAGTTTTCTGGCAGAAAAAGCTTGCTGGGCTTTTTTTGGTTTGGTAGGCGAATCTGAATGTGCCCACATCTTTGATTGTTCTTTTGTCTCAGGGTTCACGTACCTTTGGCTGTAAAAAAACCTTATAACAGCACGCACCTCACATTTGGCGGGATTTTCTATTGCAGCACACATTTCAAACTGCCACAAAAACTAAACTAGCGCAGGTACGATGTTCACTCGACTACGGCTTGATGCCGACTGACCTGCTGAGCACGTGAATGCACACATGGCGCGCTACTCCCCCCCACTACCCGCACTGTGACCAATCGGAGGTTAGTTTCTGAATGGCCCTCGTATTTTATGCTAAATGTTAAACCGGACTTCAGACTACACAATTCAAGGAGATTCATGTAGTTTTTGCGTGATGTTCATTCAAACAAACGGACAGACAGACAGACAAACAAGAAATCTAAAAAAAATCTTATTCTACTCAGTTACTCATCTTAAGCTATCCTAGCGAATTTTTTTTCGAATATCTTTAATGTACAGACTATGTTAGGTTTACGATTTTATTATAGTATAGATTGTGTACACGTATAATTATAAAAAAAAATCTGTAATAAAAATTTGCTAAATTTGCCGCCCTAGGCACTGGCCTACTTGGCCTATTGATAAATCCGCCACTGACCTTATTTACCGATAAATAAATTTTCCTGATAATGATGCATATGCATTCAGCTCATTATATTTTGATGTAGTAAAGTTTCAAGTAGAAGAGGATTGTGGTGAAAATGAAACATTGTTTATTCACAATTCAAGATATTTGTAATTTGGACTTGAATATATAACCCAACTAGCAAAGATATTCTATAATTTCAAATTCATCATGCCATTTTATTTCATAATAACCTCATTACGACTCCTCGAACGCAATTTGGTTTTATTTAAATTGCTGATCACACAATTAAGCTTTTGACAAATATTTTGCTCGATCAAATGTATTGGATGTTTTCAACTGTGAGAACGTTCTTAGTGCAAAATTTTGTTAGAAAACAGGTCAACAGTAAATTATAATATGGTTCTATAAACGTTAAAACGACATTTCAGTTTACCGAACAAATTTTTTCATAATATATTTATACTGGTGATAACTGATACTAGTTCGTTACTTCGCGAACATTGATAAAACAGTTCTATTAGCGCTAAGTGAAACATTTATAACATTACGCTTTAAATGTTGTCTTTCTGAAACTATTATTGTCTGAAGTATATTGCACTCAGATGTAACCTTAAAAAAATTAGTATTCAAACAACATGAATTCTGTTTTGAGAAAATCAATTTATGATAATTATAAAACACAAAAATGTTTGTCAGATACAAAATAATTCTTTAATGCATTTATAAAACGAATCACCATGTTACTATTAATGATTCATCTTATCAGTGACACGTGATTTTTATTATTATGATTTCGCTAGGTAAATGGAAGAAAGTTCCCAAACGAAATTATCTAGAGAACTGAAATGTGAGGGGTGGTTTGAAGGTTTGTATATCTCAGCTTATTTCGTTATTTGGTCAAATTGTCCCATAGATTCAAAGAAATACTTATTTTCAAACTACTATCTTCAAATTGAATATTTCTATTGCCTCACTCGAACAATTAACACATCTTTGACAAGCAAATATTTCTTTAGAGTTCGAATAAATTACTCGAAAGTGATCTAGCAAGAGCACGAAAGCCGTCTGAACTCACTTCAGTGTTCACCAATTTTTTTTATATTTGAAAATGGGACTAGGTACCTGACGAAATCCAGTAAACCCTATAATCCCTGGGATACCTGACACGTAACTTGTTTCCGTTTTACCCACCAGTGACGGAGAAACTAAGCCCGAGCATGTTACGAGGTCGAATGGTGCAGCTGGACAATGGCCACCTCAGCAGATGATTTTCCAACGTTGAATTTCAGATTTCGTTTGTAAATAGTTCTAGAGATTTCTCAACCGAATCGCCTCTAGGGTAATACTCACACAGAAGGTGCGATGACTTCCCGAATAAGTGCCCATGGCTGATGAATCTTCAAACTTTAGTATACTAAACTTTGCACAGCCCGTCCTCACTACATGCATAGTGTCGGGCACATGCAAGTTCTCCTTACCCTTTGGGGGTTTAATCTAGAATTATTGCTCAAGTGTCTTCAATATGATCCCATTTAAGAAACATCAGCTGAATGAACTACACAGTATAGATACCAAGCAGTAGCCGCACTCCGTGGATTTTCTTACACCAATTCTGACTCGCGCATCTCGAGGGATTCTAACCTCATATTTTGGTCCTTGTTCATTGTTTTCATCAATAATTCAAAGATGTCTGGAATAATGTCACTATTATTTTAGACATCTTAAACAATTCCTTTGTATAATTAATTCGTTTAATATTTTGAAGAATATAATTTTTTTGATATCTATTTAAAATTCAAAGAAGTTGAGAAAAAAATACAACCTAATCTATAATTAAGTGGAATTTCTTTGAGTCGAAATCTACTATGAACCAGCAAAGCTCATTCATTTAATCATTTATTTTCATTCCAGTAAGTATTCTGTTTCAATTTTGTGTTATTTTCAAATTAATTCCAAAATAATTAACAATTGTAGCGTGTACAACTGCAAAAACAATAGTTTCAATAATCCCAAACTTTCTTTTTTCTCAGTACCATTAGACACCGACAGGTGAGTGATACATATAGAATTGTAGAAAATGTTGTTTATTAAAAGCTCCGTTATTTGAGTAGTGCTTCATTCAATTAGTTGAGATTAATTGAGATATCAGGAATCAATGGAATTTTAGGAGGTTTACGCCTACTGTCGTCATTTCTTCACGATTAGTTGAGATATCAGGAACCAATGAAATTTCAGGAGGTTTACGCTTACAGTCGTCATTTCCTTACGATTACTTGAGATATCAGGAACCAATGGAATTTCAGGAGGTTTACGCCTACTGTCTTCATTTCTTTACGATTGTTGAGATATCAGGAACCAATGGAATTTCAGGAGGTTCACGCCTACTGTCGTCATTTCTTTACGATTGTTGAGATATCAGGAACCAATGGAATTTCAGGAGGTTTACGCCTACTGATTTCTTTACGATTGTTGAGATATCAGGAACCAATGAAATTTCAGGAGGTTTACGCTTACAGTCGTCATTTCCTTACGATTACTTGAGATATCAGGAACCAATGGAATTTCAAGAGGTTTACGCCTACTGTCTTCATTTCTTTACGATTGTTGAGATATCAGGAACCAATGGAATTTCAGGAGGTTCACGCCTACTGTCGTCATTTCTTTACGATTGTTAAGATATCAGGAACCAATGGAATTTCAAGAGGTTTACGCCTACTGTCTTCATTTCTTTACGATTGTTGAGATATCAGGAACCAATGGAATTTCAGGAGGTTTACGCCTACTGTCGTCATTTCTCTACGATTGATTGAGATCAGTGGCGGATTTACCAATAAGCCAAGTAGGCCGGTGCCTAGGGCGGCAGATTTACGCCCGTTTGCACCGACTTTTTCTTAAGCGTTACTTAACAAATGGGCCTTTAACTTAAGGGGTAACTTAAGATTCAAATGATTTGCACCAAACCAGTTCCTGTCAACTTTAACTAAGGGACCTTTAATATATTTGAAGTATGGCAACGTCGCATTATCAGAGTATTCAGCATATAACAGAGATATCTCTGGCATACATTGACGTTATACAGAGTCTTTCACGAGGAAATTCACCCATATTTATACGAGATACTACTGAACGTATTTTCATGAAATTCAACACTTACAAGTATTTCACGATGCTGATGAAATCTAAGATATTTTCAAGGCATGAGCACCTCCGGTTTTTCCGGAAATGACGTCAACTTCCGTTTTTCAAATTACAACACCATTTTTTTATTGCAGAAATAGATTCCTTAGAAAATTTCAAGTTATTTTGATGTAACATTTTTCAGTTTTGGTTGGAAAATTCTCTCTGAGCGGAAAAATTCGAGGTTTTTGGATGGAAAATTTTCATTTTTGGGATTTTTCAAGATGTAAGATTGATGTATCCACTTAAGAAATCGAAATCGCGATTCATGATACAGGGGGTGAAAAATCGCTTTCAAAGTTAGGGATGACAAAATCGTGAAAAATCAATTTTTTCAAATTAGAACCCCATTTTTTTATGGCAGATATTGAATCTACGTTAAAAAATAATGTGAGTGTATGCATCACACCCTTGCCCTAAAGTGGATATTTTCTGAGTTATTCACAAAAAACTGTTTTTCGTCTTATATGGAAGTTAATTTTATTCAAACTGGGATTTAACATTAGATTTTTATGAAATATCAGTGTTAGGTATCACAAATGACTGAAGTACCTAATAAGTTCACTCTGAACAAGACTTTGTCAGCCTAAACCTTTTGAAGAAGTCCATTTGCGACATTTCCTCGTAATAATTCGGTCTTACAAAATTTCTTCTTGGATAGCCCATCTCAATAAATTCAAGAACCTCTATATCATCCTCAAAAAAATCCTCAACAAGGATCTCATCAAAACCTTCCATCCTACTGAATTGTTTATGTTGTTTGATTTTATAGGTTAAAAATTACTTAAATTTGTTAAATATGCTTTAAGGGACGGAAGTTGGTCAATTAACTAAAGTTGGTTTAATGGCCGATTTAAGGGTCATTTAAAATCGGTGCAACACGAACTGGCCGTTAAGTGTGATTTAAGGGACCGTTAGCCTAACTGGCCCTTAAGAAAAAGTCTGTGCAAACGGGCGTTAGAGGGGCGGCAAATTTAGCAAATTTTTTTTTTACAGATTTTTTTTTATAATTATACGTGTACACAATCTAAACTATAATAAAATCGTAAACCTAAAATAGTCTGTACATTGAAGATATACGAAAAAAAATTCGCTAGGATGGCTTAAGATGAGTAACTGAGTAGAATTAGATTTTTTTTTACTTACTGTTTCTAGAAAGTTCGAATAACTCAGGAGAAATAGATTTTTATTGAATACCATCTCATAGCAATATAGAGGGTAAAGAAAAAGTTGATAAATCTGTTAAAAACGCAGCTTGGAAAGTAAGCGACAGTAAAATAAAAATACCATACACGGATTTAAGACAACAATATAAACAGAAAATGTTTAACAACACAAAAAAGGAGAATGAAAGTGATGGAAGGTACAAAGGAAAACTGTATTTTCAGAACTTCATTTCTGGGTCAACCAAACCTTGGTTTTGGAAAAAAAATCTACCTAGAAAACTAGTGGTCACCACCAACCGGTGTAGAAGTAACCACTACAATTTAGCTTTATCTTTAGCAAGGGTTGGAATCATAGAAAACCCATCTTGTACTTGCGGTTGTAGAGAACAAAACCTAGATCTATGCTGCTCTTTCCTTGCATGACCATCATTTTCCTATTAACATATACGATAGTATTTTCTCTGACAAACTGGAAGTGCTGGATTTGCTAGTAAAATTTCTAACGTGTAGTAGCTTGAGAGTATAGTGTCAAGCTTGATTTGCCTGGGTTTGGTTCCTATGTATGCATGTGCCTTTGTTGCTTGTTTCCTACCTTTATCCTTTAACCATCCACCTGTAGCTTGCAGAGCATGAAATTTAGTCTTTGACTTTAGATAATGTAAATAATGTCTCTCAGTTTACCTTGCCTGGGATTGGAATCCCAAGACTCCTGATGCCCCAGGACCCAGGAATTAGGATAAAGAAACATTACAAGAACACAGAGATTGGGTGCATAGTCTTTCAGGCTGAGTCCATATTCAGATCTCTCCAGTCAAGGGCATCATTGGCTGCCGAGCAGTCTGTTTGAGAATCAAGAAGAAGAAGAAGAAAACCTAGATCACATATTATGGCAATGTCCTTTGTATGAAAATCAAAGATCTGTACTATACGGAAACTAGGCTAGGTACAAACAATTCCCATCCTTTATCTCCAATTCATTTCTATCAGAACTAAAAATTAGTCATATAACTTTGATAATTAAGTATCTTCAAGATTGTAAATTGAACATTTAGACATAATTTCAAAATTTTTCAAGGATAAATCTGAAATTGTAATTGTAAATATTCAGCTGTATAGTCCCTAGGGACTTTGGTAAGCTTAATAAAAAAAAATATCTCTAAAGATCAGGAGCCTTTTCTATAGTTTTAACATAGGCAACCAACAAGTGGGTATCATGTGGTGACAGAAAATACCCAGTAATAATGTATCTATCATTTTACAAATTTCCTTTGCCATTGCTTTCAAAAACTTCAAACTGCTGGTATATTATATTATGTTTTGCACATACTGCGCCATCTATGAAATAGTAGAAAATTCAAACTCATGGGCTCATGGCTCCAGTTTTGGATCAATATAAATTTGTAACGTTCTCTTTAATAATCTCTGAATTACCTAAATTTTATGAATGAATGAAACAGAAATTTTGGGAGTTAACGTATAAGGAGTGTTCTACCATAGTTTATCTTTAAAGTCTACTCTCGTGAGTAGTTTTCTGTAGTATGTGGATCATCTCAGATAACCTGTTGTGGATCTGACTGAAAATCTGAGCTATGTATGTACATAAATAGCACTTAGAAACTTAGCTTAGAAGTCCAGCGTGAGACTTCCTTGAATTGAGAAATAAACAGAAGAAATGTTTCAATTTGCTATGACAACACAAATATAGTCTAGTCAAATATATCATCCATTATTCCATTGTAAAACTCTCCATAACAAACATAAGTGCTATGAAGATATATATATAAAGGTATGTTTAAATATAGAAATTCTCAGCACTACATAGGTAGATAGTGATCTCTAAATATATATTCTTCTAGTCAACTGAGTGCAACTTACATTAGATCCATTGTTCGTACCTTTTCAAAATGAGTTTTTTTGCAGTTTGAACAGTAAACAGTTGAATAATAAGTCAAGAATTGATCATGGACACTACGAATGCACAAGTTCCAAACTCCCTTATTTCTGATAACAAAAGGAGAGAACAGAAATACCGTAAAAAGGATCCCAGGTCATGGTATAATATATCGAAATCGATAGCAGAGATGAGTGACACTGAAAAATTAGCTACTATTGAAAAAAAATATATTGAATTATATAATGAGCATCGTGTGTATGAGGTTGAACATCAGGATTTAATAGCAAAATACCACTCGCTTTCAAAAGAAAAAGATCAAATCTCGAATGAGTTAGCGAAGAGTATCGACATTAGGACAAGATTAGAAAGTGTATGCCGAGAACTACAAAAACAGAATAAATCTATCAAGGTAGACCTACTATTCAATTTATCACCATTTGTTGTATTAACTTCCATCTGATTAGTCTGCTAACTTATAAAACTAAACATTTATTATCCATATTCAAGATTCATGAAATGGGCAGACTATTGGAATGGAAGTATTCGAAAAAAGCACCATAGTTCCTTTTCTATTCATGCTTCACTTATTTCTTGATTAGGTTAATTAACATGAACTATAACTTTCAACATGTTAATGGATAGAAATGTCTATAGATGTAGAGGTCACGATGTGACACCACTAGAGATGCTCGATTTGGATATGATGCAAAATTTTTGCTGCTCAAGATATTTTGTATTGCACTTAAATAAATTCCATCCGTTGTTGAAAAATAACTTCTTTCAGGAAGAGACTGCACTAACATTGAAACTAGAAGAAGATAGAAGAAAAGAAGTCACTTCCCAATTCCAAAAAACTTTAAGCGATATCAACGTAATGATGGATGAAAATCAAGTCACCAACATGAAATTGCAGGATGACAATTTAGATATGTCAGCGAAAATTGCAGATCTGTATGATGAATTTGAATCTCGTGAGGTAGCTTTGAAGAAACTCCATAAACAAATGGATTTAGAACAGCAATTAGCCAAAGCAACTATAGCAAAAACTGAATGTGAACTCAAGGCAGAAAGAGAACTATGCAAAAAGGAAATGCAACAGCAACAGGCAAAACTAGCTAAAAGCCGAGCTGACTGTCAAGTACTCGAACAAACAGTTAAGAAACTCGAGGAACATGTAAATGTTTATAAAAAACAGTACGAAAATTTTGAAGATACGATTACCAAAAGTAACAAAATGTTTGCAGATTGCAAAGAGGAAATGGTGAAGATGACTAAAAAAATTGCAAGTCTTGACAAAGATGCTCTAAAGTGGAAAAAGAGATTTGAAAATGCAGCTCAGACAATTGTTCAACTAACCAATGACAAACATCAACAAGAAATAGAGGTTATCAACGCCCAGAAAAAACTGCAACAATTACAAAAACTTTGCAGACAACTCCAGCTTGACCGTGCTTCTTATTTGAAACTTTTAAAGGCCAATAAAATCGAACCGGTTTCAGAAATTATTGAGCAAGAGCCTACAGAAGTTCCAGAGAAATCTTCTAAAAAAGAGATTGAATTGAAATATCTTCAAAGCGAGTTGAAGTTCATTCAATCCCAGTTAAATTTAGTAGACAAGATTTCAAATACTGAAAACACTCAACCTACAACACCGGTACCCGTTGATACAACGAACAACAACAAATCCTAATATGAATTTGTTGGCCACAAACTCAACATTAACTGAATTTCAGTTTGATTATATATTTTGATTCAATTATAATACTTGACGTCAATTATTATATTTCAATTCAAAGTTTTATTATATTTCAGTCGATTGTGTTTTGAATTGTCGGTTTTTTATTCCTTTTTTTTATGTTCATTCAATTCTCAGCGCTAATTGTTTTTTTTTTCTTGCCTGTGGACAGTATGATGACTATTTTTATATTTATTGAAGTGTCAGAAATTGGTTGTTTTTTTAATTAGAAGTTAAATTATCTCAATGCCTTTCAGTTAAGAAATTTTGTGGCTTTAGATTATTTTTTATTATGTGTTTTACCATCTTTACTCTAGCACTCTAGCACTGCATTAGCCACTTCTTGTCCAATCTTCAAGTATTTTCATTCGTTTATATCCATTAAAAAAATATATAGAATCTGAGTAACATCCAAACCAATGAATAATACCTTATTCAGAATACAGCAATTCACTTTTCATGGTGAATTTAATGAAAAAAAATCTAAAGCTACAGAATTGACAATAGAATGAAGCCATACATTTGCTGATTTAAACTGAGACTCAAATTTCATGGCAACATCGACATGTCATTTACAGCTGTCTGTGTTGCATCTGAGTCCAGGATATCCAATAGGTTTTAGAACTTCTGAAAGGTATAAAGGTACTTATTTAAATTAGTGAGAAGTTTTCATTGTCCTACACTTCCGAGTCTCCCTTTAAAAACGATGTATGCGGATGATTTTTGTTGTTAACTCTAGCTTTAAACGATTTTTCATAGAGTACTTATTATCTTGACAGTTTTTCATAGCACTGATGAGGGTTGAAAGTCCGAAACATGTGTCTGTGGATTTAGTAAATCATTTAGGGATATATCTATGAAGTCTTATAATTTTTTTTATATCAGATGCCTTGTTATTTCTCCTTAAACATTTCATATAAGAATATTTTCACCCTTTTATTCTCTTTTCAGGTTTTCTCTGACATTCATGGATCGCTGGGATTTCAGATTCATATTATGGCTTTGCTCATTGAGATTGATAATTATATTTCTGGATTTCCTTAACTTTCAAGTTCCAGTTCCTCTAACAATTTTTGACCCATCTGTATTCTAGAAACTTACTTAGTGTTGAATGATTGTTTGGGCTATTACCATCATCTATTGTGGATGTAATGTTTTTCGACGTTTCGATAGACATCTTCTATCTTTATCAAGGAGGAAAAGTAAGAAACCTTTTGAAAATTATCAATTTTCAAAAAGTCATTATTGATAGAAGTCATGAAAGAAAATGAACTATGTTATATACTCATCTGTTATATGATGATTTTTTTAAGTTGGATCGAACCATCGGCGTCCAAACTTCTGGCAGATCTATAGATAGAGCTCTTATGGAATCAGGTGTTATTTTCATAAATGCTGCTTCTTTGATTTTTTTTCTTGCAAGTTTTTCTTCTTTGGATATTATTGATGCTTCATCCCACTTTATACGATGATTCTCATCTACAGCATGTTGGACCAACCTGGATTTGTCGTTGTCTAGTACTCGTAGAAGCTTCTGATGTTCTTTTATTTGTATATTCAGAGGGCGTTTAGTTTCTCCGATGTACGATCTTCCGTACTCGCAAGGTAATGCATATATGCAGTTCTTTGTCCTTTGTGTCTCATTATTAGGCTTAACTTTTGTAAGTTTAGCTCTGATAGTGTCTTGAGTTTTGAATGCAGTCGTTATGTTGTATCTATTTCCAATTCTTCTCATTTTCTCCAACAAACCTTTTACATAAGGAATTACGGTTTTAATGGTCTGATTTATATCTGTTGGTTCAGGTTGACTTTCACTTGTTCGTCTAGCTTTTTCTAATATCTCTTTGGGGTAGCCATTGCTTCTAAGAGTTTTCGAGATGTTATTTATTTCTTCATTTTGGTCTTCTTCAGTGCAACAAATATCTATTGCTCTATCAAATAAACATTTTGCTACTCCCAATTTAGTGTTTAGTTGGTGGTTTGAATCAAAATGTAGATATTGTCCTGTGTTCGTTGGCTTTTTATATACAGTGGTTCTTGGGATTCCATTTTGTTTATGTACGAGTACATCTAAGAATGGAAGTTGTCTGTCTTTCTTGATTTCAATTGTGAATTTAATTGATTCCTTTTGATTGTTTAGATGTTGAAGGAATCCATCTATAGTGTCTCTTCCATGTTGCCAAATAATGAAAGTATCATCTACATATCTTTTCCACAGTTTGAGTTTGAGTACATATTTTTCTAATGCCTTCTGTTCGAAAATTTCCTTATATAAATCAGCTAAAATTGGTGATAGTGGTGAACCCATGGCCATTCCAAATTCTTGTTGATAAATAAAAAATATGTACTTAAACCAAAACTGTGGAAAAGATATGTAGATGATACTTTCATTATTTGGCAACATGGAAGAGACACTATAGATGGATTCCTTCAACATCCAAACAATCAAGAGGAATCAATTAAATTCACAATTGAAATCGAGAAAGACAGACAACTTCCATTCTTAGATGTACTCGTACATAAACAAAATGGAATCCCAAGAACCACTGTGTATAAAAAGCCAACGAACACAGGACAATATCTACATTTTGATTCAAACCACCAACTAAACACTGAATTGGGAGTAGCAAAATGTTTATTAGATAGAGCAATAATTATTTATTGCGCTGAAGAAGACCAAAATGAAGAAATAAATAACATCTCGAAAACTCTTAGAAGCAATGGCTACCCCAAAAAGATATTAGAAAAAGCTAGACGAACAAGAGAAAGTCAACCTGAACCAACAGATATAAATCAGACCATTAAAACCGTAATTCCTTAGGTAAAAGGTTTTTCGGAGAAAATGAGAAGAATTGGAAATAGATACAACATAACGACTGTATTCAAAACTCAAGACACTATCAGAGCTAAACTTACAAAAGTTAAGCCTAATAATGAGACACAAAGGACAAAGAACTGCATATATGAATTACCCTGGGAGTGCGGAAGATCTTACATCGGAGAAACTAAACGCCTTCTGAATGTACGAATAAAAGAACATCAGACGCTTCTACGAGTACTAGACAGCGACAAATCCAGGTTGGTCCAACATGCTGTAGATGAGAATCATCGTATAAAGTGGGATGAAGCATCAATAATATCCAAAGAAGAAAAACTTGCAAGAAGAAAAATCAAAGAAGCAGCATTTATGAAAATAACACCTGATTCCATAAGTGCTCCATCTATAGATCTGCCAGAAGTTTGGACGCCGATAGTTCGATCCAACTTAAAAAAATCATCATATCACAGATGAGTATATAACAACTTTCATTTTCTTTCATGACTTCTGTCAATATTGACTTTTTGAAAATTGATAATTTTCAAAAGGTTTCTTACTTTTCTCCTTGATAAAGATAGAAGATGTCTATCGAAACGTCGGAAAACATTTCATCCACAATAGATGATGGTAATAGCCTAAACAATCATTCAACACGAGCTCCATCATCAACAATATCTTACCTAGTTTTATTCAGTTCAACAGAACTGGACAGGCACAATTCAATTTTTTTGTTATGCTATCACCCATCATTCCAGCTAATGGAACCAAGATGACATTGTATCTTGGGAAAATCACAATAGGGAGATATGCAAGTTGAAATAACGTCATGCGCTATTAACGTCGTCCGCTATTTACTTTACCTGTACTGAGTTATGAGGTTACATGGGAGACATAGTTTTACGTTTTCGAGGAAGTTAGAGCCTTCATAGAATCTTCGCAATTTCATCTATGGCCGTTCGAAAGACCTAAATGAATCTGAGTCTTCTGAAACTAGGCATTTTTTATTTCTACCACAAAAATTAAATGTGTATCATTAAACAGGAGGATCCGTGTTCCTACAATGTTAATATGTCCAAATTAGAGTGTGCATAATTGAAAATCAATTGGTATAACGTCCGTAAATTACTTGATGCGGTAAGGTTACACGAATTGATGTTATTTCGTCTTCCATATCTCTTTAACTATCTTGGTGAGCCCATCACATCACAACAAGTGTTTTTATTGCATTTCAATCTGTAAGACCAAACTCTCGACTCCACATTCATATGTGTGTCAGGAGAGGTAGAGCCAACATGAAGCTCCAACAGAAAATTCAAATATATAAGCATCATAGATTTTATTTACACAAGTTTCTAGGACATGAGGCAATTCATCGTGTCTAAGTCACTTGTCAAATCAATCAAAAAAACTACAGTAGGAACAAAAAATTACAGATATTTGTGGCGATCCTTGATAATGTAACCCACAGAAATAAAGAGAGTGTCTGAGATTGCCTATGGTCTAGGTGATCAACCTGGAATACTACATATACCGTGTTCAGATCCCAGCTGCTGTCGTTCTTCAAGATGGTTGTGGCTGAGAGACCAAACTGGTTTAAATATCTACTTTATCCCACATTGGCCGCATTCTCAACTCATTTATTTAAGAAATTTCTATGTTTCAATGTAAAAATTTACCACCAAAAATATTGATTTGATATGGATACATGCTTGATTTGATGACTATATAAAAACAGTATTGTTCCATCAAGATTTCAAGTTACAATCAGATGAAGGCTTGTTTTTCAGAATAGGTATCTTTCTATACTTATAGTCTATTGCCCCATTTGTACTCAAGATTGAAAGATATCAAAGAGTTGTATACTTTTAGCACTATTGGTTATTTTATTATATATTTATTCTTTAGAACTTTAGGCTTACAAAACAAATGTAGCTGAGGTAGGTGACGGGGTGCCATACAATTCGGTGTATGACATGAAAGCCTAGGAAAAAACCCCAGTAAAAAAAAACCCTGGCTCCCCGCATAAGTTATAATTTGTTTTCTCTATTATTTATTTTATAATTTATTACATGAACAGTTTTGACAAAAAACTTGTACCCAATTTGTGTTTTTCCCTAGCCTCTTAAACGTCTAGCACCTATTTAAGCATGAATTTCACCTGCATTTTTGTAAATATTAGAAACCGTAATCCAGTTATCCTCATTTGTTACCTTTTTTATTTCGCACACATTATCAACCAATGCAGCCACTATACAATGTATTTTTGGAAAAAACTATGGATGTGTGGCAATGAAGGAGCCAGATCTTACTGTGTTATCCCATTTACATTGGGACTTTATCTTCGTAATAGGATAATTGAAAATAACCCTAGAACTACATTGTATTTACCACCATGCATCCCACTTGGATTAGGTTTAAGATCTCCAGGTCCATCATTGACGGAAAACCAAAAAAAATAAGCTTCGCTTTGCATTTTAAGACTGCAGGATGTTGTTTGATGCAGTGATTTACCTGTATTCTGTCATCTCATAGTTTCAAAATAACCATGAACATCAGAATAAGACCAAATGTGTATAAATCCTCCCTTCAATCTTCTTCCGCCGAAACAGCTTCCAATCAATTACAGGAATACCTGGATGACCTTGGACAGTGGAATCGAAAATGGTGACTCCACGACAATGAGGCTGAGTCAGTTCAACTTGAATTCACTACAAGAAGGGGTTTATGTCAAAATATTCGGAAGGGAAGTGTCAGTCGACACCAAGGCTAAGTATCTTGGCATACATCAGCGCCTCAATTGAAGAGAACATATTGTTGCTAAAAAGAATGAAATAAATCTTAACTTCTGAAAAATGTATTGGCATATAGGCAGAAAGTCCAAATTGAACCTTCAAAATAAATTGCTAATTTACAAAGCGATCATCATACCAATATGAACGTACGGCATCCAATTCTGGGGTTGCGCTAAGCCGTCAAAGATTCAAATTATCCAAAGAGTACAATCACAGCACAGAAATAGAAGACCGCTCTAGAAAATAATAAGAAGCTACAAGGACATGCCAAGCAACTGATCGACCAAATGAGAGAGGATTCATTCCACTCAGGACCTGGCCAAACGATCTAGCTGACTGATCATAACTAAAAGTCCATCAATGTGAAATGCATTCTATGCGTCTGTACATACAACACATTTACTGATTACTTTTTGGATGTAGATTGTGAATTTCAATATACAAATAAAAATCTTGTTTCGACCAATTTTTTCATTTCTTCGAATGAATCAACCGTTTTTTGATGAGGTTCGATGAGAATCAATTCTTCTGAAGTCTTATGTCCTTATACCGGATCCGGAAAGCTATCGTGGAGCTGCCAACTTAACAGTGTGAGCAGAGGATCTTTGGGAATAAATGCTAGTTTCCTCTGGGTGCAGATTGTCTCTTGTCAGGGCCTCAGAGAAGAAACCTAAGCCTTGGACATCAACGTGATTTCCCATGTGAGGGGATCCATCCAATGACCTGGGGTTGTTCTACGAAACTCTTCGGCAGGTTGTAATGTAAGATCAATGAGATAGATCTTCGGAGTCGAAGTTAATGTGAGAAACATACTTTTCCTTACTATAAAACAATCTGAAAGCTAGTTTACCATTTCTTTTCTCCGAAGCGAATGAGTAATTCTGGCCTTTTGTTTCCCAGAGCAACCTTATTTTTGGTTGGTCCCCTCATTTCATATTGAGACCTTACCATTGTGCTTAGTATGATCTGCACTATCCTTTGCTACATTTGCTACAATTATACTAGTAAAACTCGATTTTCCAATTCCAACCGAATTATATGTGCATTACATGTTGCCTACATATATGGTTTTACTGTGATTTTGATGAGGAAAATAGTTGAGGAGGTTGAAACTACTTGGTCCATATATTTTCTTGCCCATCTTTACTGCTCTTACTTTAATTTTTTTTATTCAATTTTACAGATATAGATCTCGAAGTACTATTCAATGTTGCACTGTCCTTTCTCTTATTTTACATTTTTTAACCTTGGTCTCTTATCCTTTTTTCAATATTCATGCCAGATGAGTTATTTTGTCAGTTTTTGAATGTCGATGTCATCTTTTTCAGCTCTTTGCTTCTTATTGCTTTTCTTTGCCTGAAATATAGCGTTTCTAGAAAATATTTATTTGCTTTCGTCGGCCAAGGATTTTTTAATATTGACTGTGGTTCAGATTCACCATCTTTTCAGTTCAAGAGAGTTCTTTTAAAGGGCTTTAGAATTGTCGAACAGCTACTTTCCATTTTGCTCAACTATTTCCAAGCTGGCTTCTTCAGAGACAATATGAAACACTTTGCTTTGATTTTTAGTGATGTACATTTGTGCGACGTGTTTGTTATCAATTCCGCTATTTTTCCGTTTCAATTTTCATTTAAGCTTCAACAACTTGACAGCAAAATGAGCTCTAACGTGGAAATTGTATGGATTCAATTTTGGGTCTTTAGTGGGAAAAAGGAATTTTATTGATTGGTTAAATTTTATTAATACGTACTTAGTTGAAACTTTCGAATGATAGTGTCAAGAGAGTAGATGTCAGAATTCATTTAACTAGGTCATTCTGGGTGTATTCCGGCTTAAAAACTGATAAATTTGGGTCATTCGTTTACTGGGTGATTCAAGAAAGAAATGTCGAACGTTAGATGATGCGCTGTCCGGATAACCCTAGTTGCAAGTTCCTGGGGGTGTTACAAGTATTTATTAATTCAGAAGTCCAAAATCCATAAACCTCGTATTGAAGGTAGAGCGAATCGTTAATCTGTCCCATTACAGGCCTGTATATCGAACTCCCTTGTCCCTTTGAAAATCTAGAACGCAGCGGCACATGCGTATTTCGTCAGATCTTTGGCGTCACAAGTTCGGCGGAATTCGGACGTGATCGCGCATCGAGGTTTCCACTACGAAGTGATACAACAGAGGACGAACGGAAAAGAACAGTTTTATGAAAGTGGACTGTATGTTGGCCTAGTGGAAAAATCTTTCGGTGTATGTGTATGACATAATAACGTGTTAGTGATCTCATGGGGGAATTTAGTTTAAGTGGAAATACGAATACAGGATTAAGTGCGATTGATATATCTGTGAACGTCGTTAAGAATACTTCAAACCCCATATTATTTTTCACCACACCTTCCACCACTAGCGGAACAGATCGTATACTCCAAGCACCCTCTACTAGACCTGCGATGCAAGATGAGCTCGCTGATAAGACAATTATCAGCGGGTCTAATAGTGAAGAAACACCCAATGGAGGATCGACTACAGAGAAAGCCTCCAAGGAGGACTGTGGAAATCTTTCGGACAAACTGAGTGAACAGGTGCCGAAAACTGTACCGAATTTATTCCATCATACCGAGGCTACAACACCATGGTCCACAGCTATAGATGAAATTTATTGTGTCAATGGGGGATTAGCTTTTCAGAGTTTTTCTGGGCAACAGCAGCTATTCGGAAATCAAAATCAGGGCCAGGCTAGGAGAGCTATAACAGCAAGTCATAATTTCTCCCACAATATGGGTCGACAGCAGTCTGCTAATCCTATGTATAAGGGTTTCAACTCTTGGGGTGCGAACCCTGGACAAAATTGGTCATCTTGCTCATCTATTTGGAGTAGAGGACGGAGTGTACCAAATTTAACCCCACTTCAACAGATGAATGTTGCAGGAAGAAAACCTAGTCCTACATTCAATCATCAACAGGTTATTTCTCCGGTCAAATTTAGGCGTAGTACTTCTTATCCTGGAAAAGGACCATTTCCCCAACCTCCTACGTTCGAGATTACCAATATGGATGAGGCCTTACCTTATCAGGTAAAGTGTGGTCCCATCTTGGAACTGCAATACTTTATATGCTATAGTCTGCTACCATTGTGCAAACAAATTGAAGTTCATGGTTTCACTTTGCTGCTTGCTGTTTCATTTGTTAATTTTGCCATATTCATGTTTTTGTTTTCATTGTGTTCAATAAAGCATTCGCATTCTAGTTTTTTGTTCATTTAGCTAATCAATTTCCTTATTTTTGTATTGTTTTATTTGATATTTGTCCTTTTTGATGTACGTCGTGTGTTTTATGCATGTTCACAAAAAGATATTTGTTTCTCAAAAACTCATTTCAAAATAATCAATCAAGGGCATTGATTATAGAAAAGTTGAACCAAACTCTGTTAAATATAGAAAACTTCCCCTATATATAGCCGCTTCTACATATCGATGCAATTAAGTGTCCTGGCCTATGTTTTTCTTCCATGTGACCATTGGAGGTGTGACAAAATTGGATTTCATGTGCGGCTGTGGCCTAAGATAACCCAGTGTATACTTTTCATCAGCTGGAACGTGCGCTATATTTCAGGTCGTTGAACCCTGACATTACAGGGAGCTTTTCGGTCCAAGTCTGCACAAAAATAGATCAGACTGAGTTTCTCGAAAAAATATTGGCCATTTGCTCCTTCCACGGGTCGCTTCAAAAATACCACATGGTGTACGAATTGTCAATGCCACATTCACGGTGTCCCAGGTTCTAAGCTTGAAAACTGGAGCCCCTCCCCCAACCCGATAATTTTTCATTAGAAATTCGCTTCCTTTTTGAACGCTTTCCGCATAAACTCCATGCTCCAAAACTTTAAGAATATCATACTGACCGTGAGTGCTCCAACATCTTATGACAGAGCACAGCGTCTGATAACACTCCAAGGTTTTTTGATGTAATTTGGCAATATTCCATTCAACAGTGGATATATGCAGTGTTGACTAGGAAAAAGACATTTTAAGTCTGCAGAATACCAAAATAATTAACTACTTCTGAAATTCCACAAGGTTCAGTAACATAGCTTTCAACAGACTTCGAACTGAGCTCGAAAATCACAAAATCAACTTTATAAATATGTGAAAGAATCTACCCTTATATTTTTCTTTGAAGAAAGTTCATTTTGGCTTCACAAAATAGTTCAAGAGAATTATCCTCTGTGAATCTGAAGCATAAGATATTTTTGAGGCAGTTTTGGAGATGAACTTCGCAAACAATTAAAAAATAACATGCATATTGCATTTCTCATTCAGTTTTGTACCGTTCAAAGATGAATTCTCGTCCGAGGTCACCTTCAGGCTCCATAATATAATGTACAATGTAAGAAGATGGAATTAAGAAAGAACTATATAAATCAAACTTCAAGCCGTACGTATCATTGTTTAATGATTTCAGAAAACTTCAACAATTGGTTTTGAACACTTCTGACAAACTCTTGATAATTGTGTTTCTCAGAATTTTGAATCAGCAATTTTTAAGTTTTCACAATTGAACGTTTTGTGCAATAGATATGATCAGAGTGAGATGTAATCAGATTATTCCGTTCGAGATAATAACTATCATTAACATGCAAGGCCTGGTGGAGCTAATCAGGAACTTCTCCAGGACAATCTTTTGTTTTTTGGCTGATCAAGTCTAGGAGTCTCCAGAACGATATACTACTTTTCACCTCTCATTGTTGAACTCCTTTGTCACGTTGGTCTTTTTCTATCTGATTTATACGTTCAGAACAATGCTCGGTACTGATAGAAGGGCAAGTTCATAGCCTCAGAATACTTGCTTCAAGGCAGTACTTATACTTTTGTCAGAATCAGGAGATATTGCTGACTGTATGATTCCAGGGAGCTGCCCGTAATAGAACAAAAATACGAACCCTTTTGAGGTTTCTTCTAAGATACTCAAAAGCGCAAGTGAAAAAATAACCAAGGAATATAGTCCAGACTTCAAGATACTCAACTTAGGTCCTCAAACCCTATCAGCTATACCTGTCTGTGATTTTAATCCATCATATTATACTATATAGATGACATTCTAACCGAATGATTACTGAAGTTCATTCCACTACAACGGTCAGCAAAGACTGTTCCAGAGACGATTCAAGATCGCAGGTAATTGGCATAATATCCGATGATTTCTTATAATGAACTCTTCAGGTGCTCTGAAATCGTTGATTGGATCAGAAAGCTCTTGAATGCGCGAATTAGGATATATGAATGTGTTCGTTATTACAGCGTTGTGACCTCGTAGCACCTAGGTTTCATCAGTGTGGCCGATGCGAAGGTAGTTAGACGTTCTTTGGAGCTAAAAAAATCTACATTGAAAGCATCATTGTTACTTTGTCTCATAACTGTGAGATGTAGAAGGGGATAGGATTTTTTTTTGTTGGAATGAAATAATAATGGCAGTTTCTTGCTCATTCAATCATTTTCATATCTCCCATGGTTTCGAATGAGACGACATAAGCTGGATATGTCGATTATACGTGTTTCAATTTCAGTTGTCTGGCTCTGAAAGATGACAGACGTATCTCGTTTAGGGATGGTAGGCGACAAGGACTAGAGAGGAAAATATTTCTTTATATAACCAAGATATTAAAGAAGAGCCTCTATGACGGTGAATATTTTCAATTTAAATTTTCCAGTTGAAGGAATAGATTCACTCTTTCGATTACGTGTGATGCTTACACAGACGTGAAGAAAAAGTGAAATGAGTTCTGGTTTGTAATTGACGATTCTAGATTTTCAATCATAAATGGTGCTCTGTGGATGTACTGATTATTATTTTCACAATTCATGAAAGCAGCCCGAAAGGGCTCAAATGAATATTTTATGGAAGTTCATTAATATTAATATCTTATGACTTTTTTGTTGTTTCACCTCAATCTACCGGGATAGAGTTATTAAAATCAAGAATAGAATCACTGAGTGAGAAATATATAAAAAATTGATCTCAAATTTCAGAAATTGGAGGTATGCTTCTCATGCAACTATTGGAGGTTAAATGAAGACCAATATAAACAATTTTGTTTATTAATATATCCACTTAATCCAACTGTTGAATCATGAATGCAGAATTAACAATTTGTACATAACTCTTTTTAATAATTGTTCAAAGATTAAGATTTTGTAACGTTAGAATACCAAATATTTCTTCTAAATTTGACGTATCAAGGGTTGGAGGATCCCTTAGGAATGGACATCCGAACGTATGGAACGATTGGAGCTTCGTAGTCTAACATTTCTCACTCTGTCTACAGAGTGGGGTTCCAACAGCACGATTTTTCACATTATCTGTTGTGTTAAATGCTTCAACCCATCACACTATAGATGACGTTAACTTAACAGGCGATGGTTTACCATGCTGCCAACTGAAACTGAACCCATGGCAGTATTCCTTTCGATGCACTACCCTTTGGAAACACTTTTTTTTGTTCTGACGGGCCCTATACATGTGAGGAAGTGTAGTATATTTGAACTTCTTGGAAAATCCATATTTGATTTTGAGAAGTCCTTTGATGCGGTCATCAATGGCAGCTTCTGTAAGCTGAACTTCGAAGATCAACTAAGTAAAGGTATAGCATACCGTTATATTACAATCCACAAAATGCTGCTCTGAAACTGAACATCCCAGCATTACAATGTCTTGAGCTTTCTATTCCACAGCTGGAAATACCTGCTGACTACATCTAGCCTCAACAATTGCAACATGTTGTATAGTTAGTGGAGAGTTTTTGGATGTTTTTTTGTTTGCTCGATACTCAGCAGATTGCCACTTTTATTCTGAAGTGAAGTGGTGAAGTCATGTTTAATCCAATGTGATGTACGAGTACCAACGCAAAAACTCCTTCAGTACCAAGATTTCTTGAATGTTTGTAGCAATGCTTCATTTGGCCAACCAGGGTGTTCAGTCCTGTCAGTGTTCGTAGAACCTTGTTTGAAATCGGCTATCGTTTGATGGTCCGGATAACCTTTGTTCAACCCAAGCTAGTACTTGAACGTACCAAAAGCTATTTAGATATTATATATCAACACACGAAATTAATTTAAATCCATCGTATTTGAAAATCACTCGAATAGCATCATTCAAACCACCGTAACTAGATAAATAAATTTTGGCCGTGACCTCTTGAAGGCTGGCACTTTGGAAAACACATGTAGATATTTTGTTAGTGACCCATTTGATAGTTAGACCTGGGTATTATTGACCCATGTAGTATGAACCATATACAGGGTGAGTCTTTGACCACTGCGTAAATTTTAATCATAGATTCTTGACGTCAAAAGAAACATTCTCTTCCAATATCATTTTTCCATATTGGGCCCCGTTCAAAAGATATAGAGTGTTGAAAAAGGTTTTTGATAACAGTCATGCATATTTTGGCATCAATAGATTTATTCCATTTCTTGTAGGTTTCTCATTACTACTGTACAGATCGGTTAAATTGCATGAAAACAAATATCACTTGAACTAAAGGTCCGTATCTTACACTTTCTAGAATCATTCTACTACTTCTATACTTTCAACGTCTGATGAGTATTCCATGAGGTAAGGCATATCCGTGCTAAAGCAAGAAAAAAAATACGATTTGAAGAAGATGATACGTTACAATGATGATACTTTATCTACTAGATGCATATATACTAGGTTATGGTAAAGTAATGCACAAAATTTATTAAACGTACAACGATCACTTTTGAAAAAAATGCAAAAACACATCAAACGGTGTTTTATATTCCGCATCTCTTGACCTAAGTTACAAAAATAAGAAGTCAAATTAGCCAAAGTTATGACGTCATCAACATATTTTTTAATGGGAAGCTAAGATTTTTATTACATTATGTGATAAAGCTTGTTTTTTTACACTAGGGAAAAATAGTTGCAGTGGGGCTAACATAAGAAAAAAACGAGAAAATGAATAAAAAACGAAATAACAGAACCAATTATAAAAAGAGGTCAAACTTAAACTTATCTAGTAAAAACATCTGTTCTTATCAATTTTTTCGATTGATTCACTAAAACAACGATGTGTCAGTGTCAGTCGTACAATTAGTGTGACACCAGTTTCATTATTATGGTTCGTTTAAACGAAAGAGAAAGGATAGAAATTCTAATGATGGTAGGTTACGGCGATCGCCTTCGAAGTCATGAAGAATCATGTGCTTTATTTAACGCAACACATTTGGAAACACCTCCAATTGCTAGAAGTACAGTAGGCAGAATTGTTGCAAAATTTAATGCAACGGGAAGCGTGAGGGATGCTCCAAAATCTGGACGACCAGGAATAAGCGACGATGTGAAGTTAGATATTTTGCTGTCAGTAGAAGACACGCAACTACAACAGAAATTGCCTGTTAAAAAAAGAAAAACTACACCCATACAAAGTTCAACTTGTTCACGAACTCTCAGAAGATGATCCGGACAGACGTTTGGAATTTTGTGAAATCTTCATGCGGCATTGTGACGAAAATCCAAATTTTCTTAATAGTGTAGTATTTTCCGATGAGGCAACGTTTTGTCTAAGTGGTTCTGTAAATCGACACAATTGTCGCTACGTGGCTCGGGAAAAATCCCCACTGGATGCAGACAAAACACACCCAGCGCCCCCAAAACTGTTTGGATAGAAATCTTCAGGGGAAGATTTAATGGTCCTTATTACTTTCGCGGGAATTTAACAGCTGAACGATGTTTGGAACATCTTCGTATGGCAGTGCTTCCGGACCTACTTGCGGCATTTTTGGATCCAAATAATGGGGAAAACTTGGATCCCAGTATTTGGTTCCAACAAGATGGCACACCACCACATTATGGTCTTACTGTTCGAAGGTTTCTGGATAACCAGTTTGAAGGACGGTGGATTGGAAGACGTGGACCAATGGAGTGGCCACCTAGGTCACCTGATCTTACCCCTCTTGATTTTTCTCTGTGAGGACATTTGAAAAGTCGGGTATACATTAACCGGCCAGACAATTTAGAAGACTTAATGCTACGAATTAGACACGAAATGACTATTATAACTCCACAGATGATCGAAAACTCTGTAAATGCGATCTAGCATCGTCTTGGCCTATGTCAGTTAGTAAACGGGACACAGTTTGAACAATTCCTATAAGAAATAGTTTTGGTTTAATGGTTTAGTTAATTGAAAACGTTTACTTCGTTTTTATTCATTTTCTCGTTTTTTTCTTATGTTAGCCCCACTGCAACTATTTTTCCCTAGTGTAATAAAACAAGCTTTATCACATAATGTAATAAAAATCTTAGCTTCTCATTAAAAAAATATGACTGACAAATTTTGACTCGTTATTTTTGTAACTCATGTCAAGAGATGCGGAATATGAAACACCGTTTGACGTGTTTTTGCATTTTTTTTTAAAGTGATCGTTGTACGTTTTATAAATTTTGTGCATTACTTTATCATAACCCTGTATATATAATCGTTTGGATATTTGAAATTTGCCAAAAACTTCCAAACGTTTCTCATCCGATATTAAATTGTACACCAATTTAGAATTTTAATGGAAAAAGGGAGTAATTCTATACCCTTCTTGCCATTTTAGATTCACAATGGCTTTTCCACCCCGTTTAGAAGGGATGATCGTACGTAGGAATAAGAATTTGTAAGAAAAAAATTTCCCCTTCTTGATAGAAATTGATCTGGTTCGGCCTCTTTAGGGATAATTCATACTCAGGGGATAGAGGCATGGACAGTTTTATACCCAACGCCCCTATTTTGGGAAAATGAATCTGTATAGGCGTTTAAGGTCAAAAATTGTGTTATCGAACTGGCATCAATGCCTGTGCATCATGACAGGATAGGTTGGAGCTAGAAATCGCCTGAAATCCTAACAGGATTATGTTTTTTCGATTAATATCATGGAAAATAGTAATGTATTCAACATTGTTGGATATATTGAATCCCAACGCATATAGCTTATCTTTGTGCCTTTTCAAATCTTCAGAGAAGTTGAAGAACTACGTGAAATGAAAAGGTAAGAAGTGAAACATTTTTATCTTTCAAACACCAACAGTGAGAACTTCTAAAATTCAGTGTGAATTCCTTGAATATCAATAAATTTATGGGAGGTGAATCTAAACAAGAATAAATATTTTACAATGTTGAAATAGAACTGCTGAATTTCACAATATTTTTGATTCTTGGTAAAATCAGTATGTGCCCAATATACATTCTCTTGCAAGAATCAAGGCAATGTCGCTAGTTCTCAACTGATTTTATTTATCATTCGGGCAGAGATTTAGTGTAAAAAAATTTTCTGTCATAAATGTAATTTTACAGAAGTATTTACTCCATTGTATGCTTGAAGATGTAAATCAGTGGCGAAACGTAGTACTGGAATGAAAATAGTTAAAATGAAGTAATTTTATTACTGATTATAATCCGAGAACTATTCATTGAAAAGAAGTAAAAAATAATTTATTACTGATGAAATAACAACACAACAAATCTTTTAAGGAGAGCTACTCTAATTTGTCTTTTGTGGGGTGCCAGAAATTTCTTTCATTATAAAATAGGAACCTAAAATATACTCTGTATACTATGATGCATTTAAAATGACAGTCTAAAGTAGACACTTTGGTTCAAATCGTTGGTCTTTCCTTGATAAGGCGTCTTCTTAAGAAATCGTTTCAGCAAAATTGAAATATTGAATAACAAACTTTAATGGAAAACTTCAGTATATCGAGTCCTACTGATTTGACGAATGGTGCACCTATTTCTAAACCAAAAAGTCGATATTTAGGCCCCTGCATATGTTGATTGATTCTATGCAACTAATTTTGGCATCCGTCTTAAAGTTTATCGTAGCTGATATACTATTTTTGTATTTCATTGGAAGAACGCCTCTGAATACGATGTTGTCGTCTGCAGTGTTGCAACAACAATGACGTAGTCTGACAAATAAGGGCACACAGGAGAATCTTGCTGCAATATAGATTATTTTCGGGTGCAATTGAATATGCAACTTTTGCTTGCATTTGGCAGACATGATTCATTTCACGTCAGGTTGGATTAGTCACGATATCTCAAATCGAAAAACTGTCAAGAGATCATCGCACAGATAAGTACGAAGATTGAAGCTCTACACATTGTGCCAAAAAAAAATTAAACTTCCACTTCTTCGAAAGTAATAGCTTACCCAAATGGTTTGCAGCAAATTGATAAAAAGTATATTTTTCCAGTTACTTCGTGTGCTCAGAATTGCACAACCTGGCTTTATACCATTATCGTTCTACATTCGAAAAAAATTGGCAATTCGATAGCTATCAAAATAAAGGATGTTTTCTGATGCTTTCACAGAATGAGAATTTTTTGCATCAAGTAATGCGACGAAATCAAATGATATTAATCATTTTAATCGAAGATAAAAGTTGTTATAAACGGTTAGAAATAACACATCGGTCAATAAGACACGAGCCTATGAAGAAAAACAGTTTTTTTTCATCAATAATATCCTTTAAGAGTGAAACAATCATACCAACGTTTCTCTGCTTCATCTGAGCCGAATCTTTCTCCACGAAGCATCATTTTGATTTCTGCAAAGAGTCAGTAGTCGCTGGGGACCAGATGTGGATAATACGGTGGGCGCGATAGCCATTCGAAACTTGATGCGTTTTTTTTTGTCTTGGTGAAACAGCACTTTTTTTTACTTCGAATGAGGCATATTCTCGGTAATTTCGGTTTTCAAAGGATCCAACATACCAATATAAGAGTCGCTGTCGATTTTTTTCCGTGTTCCAAGAAAACAATGAATAAAATTTCATGCGCATCCCGGAATAAAGAGGCCTTTACCTCCTCAGCTGATGTTTAAGGCTTTGAACGCTTTCATCCTATTGCGCGACACTCGGCAGAGAACCGCTTTGATTCCGGAGTTGAGTTGTCCTGGTGTGAAATCAATTTTTTCATACTTAAATGTTCGTGTATGATGGTATAAATATAAACTTTTCATAACTTCAGAGTGTCAGCTAACTTCACTTTGCAATTACCCATGATGATTTTCAATGTTCTTGGCCGACTAGAGTGTACAGCATCATCGGTGTCTACACCACCACATTAAATTGCTGTTTTCGATGGAATAGAGTCGGGATAATGTTTTTTTAGCCAAACTGGGGCTTGAACGGTGATTTTCTATCAACGAGCAATGATATCTTCTTAGAAGTCACAAAAATAGCATCATTTATAAACAGTTGTAACTCGATCAATACTGAACCAGACCTGATGAAATTCTGATAGCAACTTTTTGAAGCTTGGCACTTTAAAAAAATTATATGAATGTTTTGATAGTGGCGTCATCTGCTAGCTAGGCCCTGTACTTATCTTACAAATTTATTGAAAAACCCTTAGTCACAGAATGGGACACAAATCATGAAGTTTCTTTTTCCTATTGAAATTATCGAGAATAATTCAATTACTCGAAATGAATTGGAGGTGAGTATTAAGGTTTCCTCCCTAACAGCAATCAATATTTGTCCCATATAACGTTTTCCGATTTCAAAAGAACGCGTAGGTAGGTAATCTTACGTATACATTTTCCTTACATCATGCAACTTTAATTGCAATTTCTATATTTATCTTCTTGCGTCTTTCAGTTCATTACTCGAATCTAAGGGGAATTGGCTAGGAACCTGACTGCCTTTAAAATCAAATAGATTTATTTGTTCCTTGCTGGTCATTCACGAATCTCAAGAGAACGATTATTTGGAAAACAGACGAAATATAATTCAATTAATCGATTAATTTGATATTTACTGTATTAATGGTTTCTGCATTTTCCAAATACTAACTTATTTGCTTGAGGAAATATTTATACCAATAAAAATAGTTAACAGTATCCTAACAACTTCAAGAGCTTTCGGGTATAGGTGGAGATCAAGAGAACTTATTGCTCGAGCTAGTATATCACCATTTGATGTATATATAGGTAGGTTTGTTGAGCCAAATCGGGTGAGTAGTTTCGGAGTAATGAAATTTTTGTTTTTAAATTACAGGTGTCTCAAATTAAATTTATCGGCAGTCTATCATACAAATACATACATTTTTATTCTCGACAAACTAATATTTCCGGAGATATTTATTATCTTTCAAATTTGAATAATTTCTCGCTGGGACCTAACAGAACCTAATTTGAATTCTGACATTATGTGGGTGGCCTTCAGTAGGTTTTCAAGATCCGGAAAATCTGTAAAGTAGTAGTGAGAAACCCACAAGAAATGGAATAAATAATCTATTGATGTCAAAATATGCATGACATGGCTGTTACAAAAACCTTCAACTAGAGATCATTTCAATTGATATTGTCGTTTGAATATTACAGGTGAAAATGCAATTTTTTTATGAAATTTCAACACCCTATATCTTTTGAACAGGGCCAAATTTGGTAATATGATATAGGAAGAAAATGTTCCTGTCGACGCCAAGAATCTATGGTTAAAATTGACGCAGTGGTCAAGGACTCACCCTGTATATTTATAAGGTTAAGCTGAAGTTTTTGTAGGTCTATTCAAGAAAGACATTTTCACAACATTATACAGCGTGTTGAAAGTTCAAGTATCTATTAGATGTTCATGGGAAACTGAATCTATTTGAAATCTAAACACCGAGATTATGATGACATTCGGATTACTCTACAGAGCTGAAATATTCTCAAAACCTTGGCACGTTTCCTTATACTGGGTGCGAAATGAATCAGTCAAAAAATTTCTGACGATCTTCTTTACCTAAATGAAGTACTCTTGAGTTTCCCTGAATTCTTTTGCTTCTTCAGTTATTCGGACGGAGTATGTTTGATGTATCAAAAAAACCTTTTTTCAAATTAATTTTATATTAAATATTTTTTATTTTGCAGTTTTAACATTATTGGTTCTAATTTGAATTATTACTCGCAAATAGCTGTGGTGTTTTCTACATGTTTTACTTTGCCCTGTCTTGAGCCCCACGTTGGGCGCCAATTTCAGTATTCCTCTTATAACAGCGGAAATCCTCTTTACTAGAATATCAATTTGAATGATTCAGAAGCTCCTAGATTTTTGAATAAAAAATATTGCAAAGCACTGACGTGGGGTAAAGAGCTTTTACGTACTTGTAAATACTTGAAATCTGAACACCAAGATTATGATGACATTCGGATTACTCTACAGAGCTGAAATATTCTCAAAACCTTGGCACATTTCCTTATACTGGGTGCGAAATGAGTTAGTCAAAAAATTTTTGACGATCCTCTTTACCTAAATGAAGTACTCTTGAGTTTTCCTGAATTCTTCCACTTCTTCAGTTATTCGGACGGAGTATGTTTGATGTAGCGAAAAAACCTCTTTTCAAATTAATTTTATATTAAATATTTTTTATTTTGCTGTTTTATCAACTTCATTGGTTCTAATTTGAATTATTACTCACAAATAGCTGTGGTGTTTTACTTTGCCCTGTCTTGAGCACCACGTTGGGCGCCAATTCCAGTATTTCTCTTATAACAGCGGAAATCCTCTTTACTAATATCAATTTGAATGATTCAGAAGCTGCTAGATTTTTGAAGAAAAAATAATGCGAAGCACTGACGTGGGGTAAAGAGCTTTTACGTACTTGTCCTGAAGTCTTTCTTGGATTACTGAACAGTGTGATACTAAACAACCGTTTCAATGAATGTTAAAGATTAAAACAACTATAGCTCGAATAAAATTAACCAGTCAATAAGAAATATATTTCCTCCATCCAGTAAGCTTTTATCCTTTGAAATAACTTATTTATTCAAGTCCAAACTACGATGAAATCGATTTCCGATCTTATTGATTAATATTTAGATTTTCTTATAGAGAAACTTTAATATAGAACCGGTTATGCCATTTGGCAATCTAAAATTTAATGGACCGATCGCAGGCAAAATTACAAAAAAAACCAGTTTCGAAATTACATTTTCCCATCTGTTCGCAAAATAAATTCACCGGTTTCAGATTTCTGAACCAGCCAGTATAATTCATTGAATATTAGCAATATCAAAATTAAATACATTAGTCTTTGTATGACGATTTTATAGCACATAAAGTCGCTAACGTTTTGAACCAATCGAGAAGCCACATTCAGTTCCTGGTTGGTCTTTTGAGTTTGACTCATCTACTTGGAAGAATTGTATATCCTATTGTTTGATCTGGTCTCAAATTTTTTGCCAGTTTGACCAACATAATATGCAGCATTCTAATCTTTATATTATTTATATTTCATAAATACCTGGAATTTTGGCAGGGGTTTGGTTTTGATTTTGACCCACATAATATTTTTGGTAGATTGGAATGTGCTGAAAATGCAGTTTATGAATGAAATCTGGAAAAGTTACTCCCCAAAATATTTCAGTCCTGCCAGTATATGACTTTCAAGATTGAAAGAATAATATGATATTATGACCATTGAATTAGTGCTTTTTCTGTATAATTAATTTGATTGTTAGAATTGAGTATACCTATAGTTGCATTTTTTTATCGATGGTATTCTTCATTTCAGGATCGCTGTGGTTTAGTCAATGCTAATGGTAGTAGTCCACTGGAGAATATGAGGGGTCTTGAACATTACTTGAATGATATAATAAGACCATCACCCGAATCGACGGATATAAAAGGTAAAATTCATGTTTAAATCATATTTAACGCATCGGCCTACCTGATAATAGGAAAACTGATGTTTACAAGCGATAAAAAGATCAATACTTTTAGCTTTGCGTACATCAAACCAAAACAATGGAAATTGATTTCTGATGGACATTTCTCAATATGTATGGATATAAAACTCATTTCGTAAATTTAGTTTTCTCGATAAAAAAAATCGATGGGTTTATCGACAGGCGAGCTTGAAAATGAAGGTATTGATAAACGAGGAAATGAAACCACCACAGATTTCATAATTCCACAGTGCACGAAAACGAATACCTCTGAAAAATTCAATACTGTCTCCTTCATTTATTCAGTTTCACGTGTTTTTTACCCACAAGTTTAGAATTCTATACGTTACGTAAGAAGTCTAGGTATGATATGGGAAACATTGTTAATTTCACTTGAGATAAGTTCCTTATCGCGATAAGATTATTTCTAATAATTTGAAAAGCTTTGAGTTCAGGCAATTATAACATCCATATTTGTTATAGTAATTTAACATTTTTATATCGTTCGATAAATTATCAGGAATTCGTGGTACAATTCTTAATTTTAATCGTAATCATGGCAAAGGAAATGATTAAATATTCACAAGATGCTGATAATAGGGCAATTAAGATTTTAATCTCTTGGAATATCTTTGAATAACCGAAAGTTGTATATTTCTATATTGTATGAAAACAATGAATTTAATATTGTTCAGTATCGACATCTCCATTTCGAATTGTAGACAGGAAAGAAGTTACAAATACCGCCACGTCTTTTGGAGACACTTTTTACACTAACGGCCGGTTTCTGCAACACTGATCAAACAAACCTCATGTCAACAAAAAAACGATCATCTTCACAGAGATGTCAAATCAATTTGAGTTGCTGAAAGGATGTTCGGAGGATAATTAAGTAATCTATGATCATTTTCAGTTGACATAAGGTGACCGAGTTGCCAGACTATCAAAACACAGATTCTGTAACAAAAATTTAAAGTTTTTGAAATGATCATATGTACCTATATGGAACACATATATGGGGAATATCATTCCAAACGTACTGAATATTGATAATGAATGCGTTGGACCATCACCTCTGCCCATTCGCAAATCTTGAAGGTCTAGTCAAAGCTTTTTCAAATTTGGCGCGCATTTTTCAAGCGAACTTAACAGGTAATATAATTATTTCCGGGAATGACCTCATGATGGCTGTGTACGTGTATTTCTGTAATATTGTTATCAGTGTGTCAAGCATAATTTATACCTGTGCATTTCAATATAAATGACATTCCTTCCAAATTTCGAGTTTCCCATCACGGCATTCGGGTAGGCGCATGCGCAGTTTAGACTATCCTACATACTCAAAGGCGTCAAAGCATAGGTACTATGTTGGTATTAAATTTTTTATTAAATTCATAGTAATTTTAATTTATCCTTAAAAATTGGCGTCCGCTTGCCATAGCCATGTTGAGGTTGAGCTTATGGCTCTGCAAGTTGATAAAATGAATTTTAAAATTTGAACGGTCTAAATTGTGGATTTGAAAGAATTCTAATTGAATGTTTAGTTTTCAAAGCACTGATTCCCATTGGAATTATCTCCTAAAGTTAATTTTCCAGGGAACTATACCTTTGTTGACTGAATACTTTTTCTGGACTTCTTTAATTATTGTTTATAAAGAAATACTCAAATAATTGACGTAAAATTCATGCGCTACTTACGTGAGGAGAATTTCTTATATACTTATAAAATAAGGAAAAAATGTTCAAAAAAATTCAATACCTTGGCTATAGGTACCTAATCATTCGTTACAGTTGTGTGTTAATAAGAGACATTTATTAGCTAAAAAAAAATTATAACCACTTAATTATAAATTTTTTATGAACAGATGGGCTATTTCAATCAAGTTTGTTCTTTCTTGGAACTTTATCATGTATGATAAAAGAATACTTTGTTTTATTAATAGTTAATGTTTATGGACGTTTTTTTCATATTTTTATTATTCCAATAATTCGTCAACTTTTTCTTTTAATATAATTCAGAGTTCTCCATGAATTGAATGAAAATATTTTTCATCAATAATCTCATTGTGTATTACATAAAGAATTAATTATAAGCAAATTACTTTAATTCAATTAATTAAATTCTTCTTTTCGAAAGCTGAAGGTTTGTTTCACCTCTCACGTGCCCCTCACATGACCAACTATCCTTCCATCTCTTCGGACGACGTCCCGGTGGTCTCCTAGAAGCTGGCTTGCCATAATGTTAAATTCAAGTTATTAACAATGGAGGTACCTATAGTTTGAGGGATCTGATTTTTTTTAGTACATTTCCTCCTCTTTAGGATATTTTTTCCAAAATCCAAAATCTCTTAGTAATTTACTAATCACGAGTAAAAAACTTCACACCAATTTTTTATTTTCAATTGTTTATAACTTTTGAAATTTTTAATCTATTTATATATTTTTTTGCAATATGTTTTAGACACAATCCCAAATCGAATAACCTATATCACATTATTTTAGTAAAAGGGTGTCCTATAAAGTCATTTGAACTAATTATTAGGCTAATAGGCATTGACAGATGTGTGACAAATATTCAATAGCGTTCTTGCTTCTGCCATGGTTTTACGTTCAAGGTATACGTCATGGTATATGAACAGATTGTTATTAAGTAAGCTAGTTTCCTTCTGATTCTCTACACTTGGTTAAACATCTTTTTCATGTTGTATTTCAACAGTAGTAACTCAACGAAGTGATAAGTTACTCCATTCTATGACAAAAACGCATAATTTGTTTAAATACGATGCAGACAAAACGTGACCTCATGTACTAATTTATTCTATTTCATCATTTTCTACTGTGACAGTCTTGCAATTTCGGTTATTTCGGAAATGTTTGCCGAAATGAGTACATATTGGAGATGTATTTTCTTTCATCGATGAATATACCTGTATTTTTTTCATTGTATTCATTGATTTGTGGAGATCCGTTATGAATTTTGAATGAAAGTAGTATTTTACCTAATTTTTGCTTTATTAATTTTAAAATACGAGCAGTTTCGGTTTTTCAAAACATCTTCAGGAACTGAATACAGACTAAAATATTTTTTCGTTCTTGAATTATTTATAACTGTATAAAGCACTTTACTGGTTTTTTGATTTCTTCTTTTTTTTTTCAATCAGTTTGTCCACTGAGTTAATTGGAAAATTATTTTTAGATGCAGTTTGTTTCATCATGTCAATTTTCGACTGTAGATATTTATCAGAGAAAGTTATTGTACTACTCTGATTATCATAAATTTTAGTGCTGCAAGTGTGTGACCAACAGGACTAAAAGAATAATATGGTATTATGACGTCTGAATTTGTGCTTTTCTGTAGATGTTGAAATCAAATCTGAAAAGTTAATTGCGTTGTTGGATTCTGCTCGCATCGTGAACTTGATTTTGGGGTGAAATCAATTAAGGATGTCAAGAAATATTTTCAATAGCCTCTGTTCTCAAGAATTCTGCGATAATATCACTATCATATCGGAATCAAAAAATATGTGTTTTTTGTTTGGTCATCTGTTTCATTTATTTCATTCATTTTCAAGGTAATTTATAAATAGATCTGAAAATAGGGAGCTCAGAGGTGATACCAAAGGTACATCTAAATTTTAAAAATACAATTTTGACTTGAATTTAAAGTGATTCTAGGAGAGACTAATTGAAAATAATTCTTGAATTTATGCTGTTAAATTAATAACTCAATATTGATAAAGTGAAAACTAGACAAGAAATATTGGTTCGTTCAGAATAATTTTTTTAACTGATTTTAAATAGAAATATCCTTCTTGAAATACTATAAAATACTCATTTCATGAATTTATTATGATTTGTTCGATATTCAACTGTAAAATAATGCACTTAAGTAATAGATCACAGAAACTGCAGAAAAGTTTGCATACCCAATGGTTTATTGCCTTTGAATATTTGCAGTTCTTTGAATTGAAGAAATTGTAAAGAGAGTAAACATGAAAAAACGTATTTACATTCAATTAATTGGTCAATTTCAGGCCTGGAAAATACTTAGATATCTCCAGGCAACCTAGCATCAGCTTTACGAAGGCAAAAAAATACAAAAACCTTGGAAACTCTCTGGAAGGTCTTTCTCTGGTTGAATTTGGATAAATGCGGTTTGATAACTTTTTCGAAAAGTCACCTTCGTATATTTTGACCATTAGGGGAAGGGGGTGCTTTGATTTATTATCATAAATAACTGAGTTGAGATTGAGTTCGACGTTCTGACCAGTCTCTTTTTACAAGAAATCTGTTCTCAAGATACTGATTTGGGATGGGATAATATTTGGTTTCAATAATAATAAACGTACCTTCGAAAGCACAAACCAATCAATCATTGAAAGCATGATTTAATCGTGCACCGGTCTCTAAATTAATTTTCATCTTCAATATGAAAAGCAGTATATTAATTTTCCAGTCTGCAAGTTATGAAATATTGAAGGGTAGTAATATTTTTGAGAGTTGTTTAAAGGACTAATCTAATTGTTCTATGAAGCAACGAGATAGGAAATTCACCCCAATGGCAAGTAGGTATATAGCAAAGAACTAGTAATTTTCTGTAGAATCCATATGAAATGCCACAGTAAAAACACTCATTTCAAGAAATACGAATTTCCTTTAGGAAAATTACCAAATTATTCGTGTTAGCTAGCCAGAACATCAATCTATTCAGCAAATAAAACAGGGTGTAACTAAATAAGTGTAAAATATTTAGAGCTGATTTCTCATCGAAAAAAAGATAGGATCTTTCATATAAAGAAACTTCATTGGAGCATCCCTTGTTAAGATACAAAGGGAGTACATAAAATTTGTATAACAAGTTTTTTCACAAGCACCAAAAATATTGAAATTAACCTAACGTTTCCTACCAGCAAAAAGAGACTAATCCAGTTATTTGGTTTACCCCATGGTTGTAAGGATGGGAAACGCAACCCCTAAAGTTTATTTCCAATGTAACTTTTTGTCTTATTATTTGTTTACCATTTAAAAATTTATTTCCGATAGCCTGTTTCATTCTAAACAAATAATGTCTCATGAGTTTCTTCCCAAAATGAACCAGTTCGCAGCAAAAAATTATTTTACGAACAACTACATAGATAGGTACATCGTCATAAATGCGAACTGGATTTATTATTATTCTGTAGTTAGTACCTGCGTTTCCCACCCTTACAACCATGGGGTAAACCAAATAAATAACTGGATAAGTGTCTTTTTGCTAGTAGGAAACGTTAGGTTAATTTCAATATTATTTGGGGCTTGTGAAAAAAAAATTGTTATACAAATTTTATGTACTCCCTTTGAGGGGCTGTATCTTAACTAGGGATGCTCCAATGAAGTTTCTTTATATAAAATATTCTATCTTTTTTTCGATGAGGAATCACCTCCTTAAATATTTTACACTTATTTAGTTACACCCTGTATAGAAAGTGTATTTGGTGAAAGTTGTAGCAGAGGTTTAGGTCCCAGCGTAACATACAATTCGGCGTATGACAGAAGAACTTGAGGAAAAACCTCAGTTTATAGCAGTGTGGGCCTGAAGAAATAGCGGATTTTATGTATTGTAACGTTTACTTAACTTAAATTCGTTTAAAATTCTTGTATAACGCTTGTCACTGACTTCTATCTGAACAGCATCATGCCATTGGTACGACCAAGACCTGTATTCAAACGATTCAGAACTGACCAAATTTATAAAAAATAAGAACTTATTGAGATTTATAGGCATGGAAGGCGCACTTACATATTATCATTCAAATGTGTGTTCTATCTTGAGATACAGTATCTTGGTGTGGGGGAGCTCAACTGATGCTCACAGGCCGTTTGTCTTGCAGAAAAGAATAATACGACTCCTTTTTGGATTAGAACCTAAGACGTCATGTAGGATGATTTTCAGGACCTATTCTCTTTTCACTCTACCATGTATATACTTGTATGCATTGCTGAATTTAATACACTCGAAGAGATCAGAATTGGTTTGTCGTCAAGAATTCCATAAATACGAAACAAGGGCAAGACATAGAATTCATCTTTCAAAGCACTACCATAAGTTTCATGAAAGGTCTCCGTACCATGCTGGTTCTGTTTTGTACAATTTACTGCCGAATGAGATCACGCTGTTGAATCACACACAATTTAAAAAGAAAATCAAATCAATTTTGACAAATGAAGCTTTCTATAGCGTGAAAGAATATGTTGATTTCTATAGAATAAATTTCAATAATGCGTGAAAATACTGCTGCAGCCGTAGTGAAATATTAAACTGTATAGACTCAGTAATGTATGTTTTTTCGTCGTTTTTTAAATATTCTCATGTTAGTGATGTTATTTTTAGTATAACTTTGTTTTATATAATGCTATGTATTAGTATTGACCTGTCATGTAATGTTGATGACGAATAAATTTATCTATCTATCTATTGAAAAATTCATAAGACTACCATTCAATTTGCGATAATTATTTTTCGCATATGTTTATAAGGAAGGAACTATTGTACCTTGAGGGCTTAGGCGACTTTAATCTTGGACTAATACTATGTGGAATATATAAATAATTAGGAATTAATTGCGAAAAAAAATGTATTCTTTGCAAGAACTCAGAGAGGCAGTCTGTCAGCGATAATGGGGTGGACAAAGTAGGACAAAACTGTATTATGGGTGTATTCAATTCTACATCAATTTTTTGTGCATGTACACTATTAAACCAATCAGAACAAATGTTCCCAGCTGCGCATAGTGGAAGCAGCAGCACCTCGAGTAGATCTAGCTAATTTCTGAAGAAATATTATATTTTTCAATGTCCGGTGCAGATCACCTAAATGAGCCTTGAAATGAATCTCATCTAACTCTTTAGTACTCAGGATAGAAATAATGTTTGACAGGAGAATCATCAAAAGTTTCTGCAGGTTTTCTAGATTTATAGACATGAAAGCCATTCAACAAAATAATTCCTCTGAATTTTTAAACTAGTTCATAGAATGTTGTCCGAAGTAAAAAAAGTTGCTTATTCAGAGTGTTTTACTGTACCTTCACCTTTTTATTTTGAAATAAAAATACTTGGATCACAAAGTCGAAAAATTACAAAGTGATTTCTTCATTTGAATCTGAAGAGATATACCTTGGGCTCATAATGTGTTTCTCCTCAAGATATAATCGAAGTTTCATTTATTGTATGTTGAAAATAACCACAATAAAACAACAGTAGTCAAAACCCGAGATAGAATCTGAAACAATATAATTGAAGTTAAATCTGATAACGATAATGAGATAAAGTGAAGTAACGTAGACTAGATGATTCAGAATTAAAATTTAAATGAGACACTCTTCATAAAAATGTCAATTTTCGACATAGAGTATGATGAATAATTGAAATCAATTTGGAACCACGTCTATCTGATAATATCTGAATAGAATTTCCTTCTCGTCATAAATAAATACCAAATGACGCAGTCTGTGCATGCATATTGGATCTAATAAATAAACTGTCGATTGATGTCATTCAAAATTGGACTGGTTGTAATAAGAGCGTACGAGAATGGTCAATGAATATCTACAAGATAGTTTGCAGTCGACGACACAAACCTGTCACATGTCCTATGTCATAATTGGACCCAAACACAGTCGAATTTAAAGCAGCGGTATCGCTCATCTTCCCAAATAATATGCGCATGTCAAACTTAAATCATGATATTACTTAACGATGGGTAGACACGTTTGAAAAAGGCGCATGATTGTCATGAGTTTTTTTCCGATAATTATTCGAGGAACGTCATAATGCCTGACTAGATACGGACAATAGGTTAACAGTGAATGCATAGGAGGTATGGTGGATATGGTTATATGGATATTTACAGGATGGGTTAATTTAGTTTGCCGCAGAATGCTGAACGGAGAGGATTGCGTCAAATGCGCATATTCTATCTGCGTCGTACCTCTTTGTTGTTAGTTTCGTAATTTTGTATTTATCAAAGCAGCGATTTCTATATTATTGCGCGAGGCTTGTAGTGTTCGGTAAGCTGCTCAGTTCCTCTTCAGTTAACGACTGCATTGGTCGTTTTTTGTGTGGCTTGTGAGTGTGCCATGTTCCGGGCATATGGGTCTGCCCCCTCGATGGAAAACCCTCCACGGACCTGGGGTCTGCCCCCCTTCACTCCGTCAAAAGGTTCGTTGGCACGTGATCCTGCTATGCGAGGGGTAAAACAGGCTATTCTAAAACCGAACCCGTTCACTACCCCGCCGTATCAGCTGTGTTTTGAAATCCTACCCTAAAATTTAAGTCGGGCGATCAATATCTGTTTAGGGGACTCCTCAATCTACTGAATAATTAGTGGGTGTTTTAAATAATTCGTCGTTTTGAGGTTAGCAAAATATTTACAATCTGCATGATGTCTATTCCTATTTACAAATACTATTTGGACCAGATCGCGATGGTATATTATGAAATCGGAATGAGAAAACCTTCAAATTCGTTCACAGTCATTAGCATAAAATGCAATGAGAGTGATCATTGTATTCGTATTTGATTTTGAAATTTCATGAGTTTAATATCAATCTGACCTTGGACGTAGATCACAGTAGATGCACGTGTTTATATTCTACACCGCACACCTTTGCAGGTAATTCACTATTTCTCCATGCAATTATCGCAAAGGAAATGGGTATAACCTTTTTTTATGCATCATAAAGAATTATTCATATCAAAAAAAGTTTTTGGTTGATTTATTTAGAAATACTGTTTTATTTAAGGGGTTAACTTGCACTCTAATTTTTATAAATGTGAATTTGATTACCTGATCGATTTTCCATTCTCCTGGACTTGCCATGATATGAGAATCCTTAATTCACTTTACTAAAAAATCGAAAACTTCGCACAAGTTTTTAGTTTAAATTTATATGTTTGTGCAGTGTGTTTATTTTTGTAATACATGCAGTTTTAGAAGTGGTAAACGAATAATATAAAATGTGCCAATCCAGTAATATTCAAAACTTCGTACCTACTAAGAAATTATTATTATCAAAGCATCAAAAAGTAGAGGCTGTAACCCCTGATCTCAACATCACTAAAGAATCAACAATTATTTATATTTCTTCGTATATGTTACCATAATTCAAGAACATTTCAAATGAAGATCAGTACTCACTGGATGTTCATTATTCAAGCAACCCAACTTTAAGGCATTATCAGTAATATTTTTATAATAACTCATTCAATTTAAAATTTTAGACAAATCATGAACTGGCAGTCAAAAACGAAAATATCTTTGTTTTTCAACAGTTGTCACTCTATAACAATATTCAACACTCGTAATAATTATAATTAACAATTATAAGATCTTTCAAAATGAATGAATTATTAAAGAAATACTTCTACTTGCGTTGCTTTGAATAATAAAGATCAAGTGAGCACCAATTTCGTGTGAATTTATTGAATTGAATTGATAATTCCTGGATGAAAAAAAGTTGTCTCAATGATCGAACAAATTTGAATAACAAGAAATTGGGAAAACTGAATTCCCTAATTGTTTTCATTCCTATTGCAGTTTTCCATATTGCATTTAGGACCATCAAATGTCCCATTTTTCTTTGAACTGTATTTTGACGAGAGCGCCAATGCAACCTGACCTCAACCTTCTTATATGATCCTTGATCTACAATAAATATATTTTTGAGCGTTTGAATTGAAGTAACTAGGATATTCATTAGTTACTTCTATTTTATTTCTTAGGGAAATTGCCAAATTTTTTCATCTTAGCTTTTATACATATTCCTGACTCTTCAAATATGAATTCTATATACGCTGTTGTCATTTTTTGTAATCTTCTTTCTTGTACAATGCTTTTTCCATAATATGCGTATAGTATCCCAAAGTTTTCCTGCTTGCTTTGTTGTTGTTACAGTATTCAATTTTTTTTTATCTAATTTGCATTATCATTTCTTACGCAAGAACTTGTTGTCTTTCTTAATGGGCTGAAAAGTCCCTTTCTTTTGGGCAACAACGTAATCTCCACCAACAGAATCGCAATAATTCCAGCGCTGCTCTAACATTTCAATATCAGATTTATAAAACGATTTTTCTTTTGCCTTACCGGCCAGCATTTTTTTCAGATCTGCAAACAGCCAGTAGTAGCGAATACGGTGGATGTGGGAGTAATTCGAAGTTCAATTCATGTAGTTTTACCATTGATTTGTGAATCGGTGCGTTGTCTTGATGAAACAATTTTTTTTTCTGTTATATGAGGTCGCGTCTTTGCAATTTCAGCTTTCAAACGCTCTAATAACGCTATATAACATTTAATTTACTATTAATACGAGGGCCGTTCAGAAACTAACCTCCGGTTAATTGAAAAAAATACACCAAGTTAAGTAAAAATATTTTAATATATACATCTTACAACTACATCTTTGCACTATTTTTCGACATAGTCTCCATTACGATTGAGGCACTTATAGTATCTCTTCACAAGCTTTGAAATTCCTTCTGCATAAAAATCACACGCTTGTGCCTTGAGCCAGCCTGTGACCGCATCTTTGAGCTCTTCGTCGTAATCAAACCGCTGGGACCCGAGCCATTTCTTCGATTTTCACGAACTTTTGCATCAACTGTCTGAACGAGTTCGTCAGTCACCAATGACTCCTCTCTTCATCATGAACGTTTTCTCTTCCACTTTTAAATAAACGTACCCATTCACGGACAACTCCTTCACTCATAAATCTTGGTCCGTACACGGCACAAAGCTCACGATGAATAGCTGCTGCAGAGTATCCTTTGGCTGTAAAAAACCTTATAACAGCACGCACCTCACATTTGGCGGGATTTTCTATTGCAGCACACATTTCAAACTGCCACAAAAACTAAACTAGCGCAGGTACGATGTTCACTCGACTACAACTTGATGCCGACTGACCTGCTGAGCGCGTGAATGCACAGATGGCGCGCTACTCCCCCCCCACTACCCGCACTAATCGGAGGTTAGTTTCTGAATGGCCCTCGTAGTATTTCCTTTCTTAAGATAGCCGATGAATATTACGCCACGAACATCCCAAAACACCGATGCCATAACCATTTCAGCTGATTGTAGCGATTTCAAGTGCTTTGGACGAGGTTCACCAATTGCTGTTCACTCAGATGATGAACGTTTTTATTTCGGGGTGAAGTGATGGATTGATATTTCATTCATTGTTACACATTGATGCAAAAATCTTGTTTTGTTACGTTTAAACATGGCCAAACACTTCTTAGAATCTTCAACACGTTGCCCTTTTTAGTGAACTGGGAGCAAACGCGGCACCCACTTTGAACAGAGTTTCATCATAGTCTAATGCTCATGCAAAATGAAGCCAACACGTTCTCTTTAAATATTCACGATGTCAGCTAATTCACGCAACTTTTCGGTCATTAAAAACGATTTTGTACATTTCTTTATGTTTTCTGGTATTACCGCTTCATTTGGACGTCCACAGCGTTCCGTATTATCGGTGTCTCTACGATCACGTTTGAAGTCAGCCAACCATCGTTTTATTGTTAGTTCTGACGGAGAGGATTCCCCATAACACTTTTCAAGCCATTGCTTCGCTTGAATGCTATCTTTACTAATCAAAAACCAGTGTGGAATGAAAACACGAAACTGTTTTTGGTCCACTGTTTTGAAAATAACAAAGGTAGCTTCACTCTTAGCACAATAACTCACCAACTAATCAATAGAACATCATGCAATTTAACAGCTGCCTTCTGAAGGTTAGTATTAACTGAAAAAAAGGTGACTGCAATTAAACTAGCGCCATTTATGTGTCAGGCCTGGGATTTTTCAGCCACATAGTATTTTGTTTTATTAATGACAAGGATGAATTGAATTTTGGATTTATTTGTTCTGTGTCGAGTTGCTGTGTGGAAAAAATTTGATTAATTTTGAAATTCTCATCAAGAATAACCAAATAGTGCATATTTCATAATGTATTCAATTTCAGCGATTTATTCGGTTTCATTTTGACCTCCCGGCTAGCCCTTTCACCCAAAGTTTGCGCCGCCACTGGGCCTGAAACCTGCTGAATGGAAAATGCATCCACATATCCTCGACCACGATGTCGTGGTTATTCGTTGTCTTTTAGAATCATTTTTTTGTTGGCTAATCTGGTATGACTGCTAGGAACTTCCGGATCTTCCGTGGTGAAGTTATTGACCTCCACTTCTTCGGTTTATCGTCTATACTCAGGGGCGTGACACATGGGTAGTCATGACGAACCGTACAGTTGATAAAATTGGATACGTTATAATGTCGGATTATTAAAATATTTTATCGATAATTTTCTGAAGTTGAGGATTAATTAGGGCTATACACCTGTTATTCATCCTGAAATCTGATGAGCTTAAACAGAAACTATTCTATTAAACCACGTAATAAACCTACAAGAATAGTATCAGTAGAAAAAAATATGATATAACTCAATAAAAATCTGCTATTGTTTCGTGTTCACTTGATAAAGAATGAAAAATAAACAATTGGAAATTTTAATTTAGAGTTGCAAACTTAAGAAAATCGTCTTATATAGTTTAAAAAATAGAGTTGTTATTGTGAATTGAACGTTCTGAATACCGAAAGACGAATGATTAGGTTGGAAAATGAAAACTACAAGTTGAAACTATTGAAATTTGATTATTCACGGTAGGATATACAGTTCCTGGAATCAGTCGTATAATCATACAAGTGATTTCGTGCTGAAATATGTAGCATTGTTAAATTTTCATATCAATAGATAGGTGGTGACTGTTTTATTAGGACTGATTTCTATTCTTTCCAGAAACTCTTTTTTCTAACATGAAATCACCCGAACTAATCTAAGAATTTCTTCATAGAATTGATATCATATATATAATTGTCCACTGAAAACAATTCTCCACTAAAATCCCTTTTCATATGGCGATAATATACAGAGGGCAGACGAATATTGTCACACTAAGAAACTCTAATAACGTTTTTCAGTGAATGAAAGTAATTAATTTTCTTTCCTTCAGAAGATTATTGAATAATTTTAATCAGTGTGGAAACCATGAATGGAATGAATGCATTTAATTTCAGAAAAATACAATAAGATGAAAACAAGTAGTATCATAGAAAATCAAGAATCAAGTAGCATGGAACTATGAAAAATAATAATTACAAAAAGTCTCCAATTCAACAAACGTATAGGTATGGTTCATATACTATAATCATCAGAAATATACAATTTGTAAGTGTTTGTAATTCAGTTATTCTATATATGGAAACAGGCAAAGAGTTATATAATTTGATAGCCATGTATACAGGGTCTTTCACGAGGAACCTCACCCATATATATACGGGAAACTACTGAACGTATTTTCATTAAATTCAGCACTTATAAGTATTTCACGATGCTGATGAAATCTAAAATATTTTCAAGGCATGAGCACCTCCGGTTTTTCCGGTCACGAATATTTTGACAGGGAGACATGTATTTCTTCTTATAGTAAATGGTACTCGAAACGATTAATCCTCATTGATGCTGAATCGTCATTTTCCACTGTCCAAGGTCATCCAGGAAATCTTGAGATTGTTTGGGAGGAGAATTATTAATAAGTTGAAGATAGATATAGGAATTTAATATGAACTTATTTAGTTCAATAAAGAGTATCAAAAAAATTGAAATATGGGATGTCCCATTTAGAATAACAAAGCTATTACCAAATTTCCATAGATCTGACAACACTGGAAATTAGAAAGTATATCAGAAACTCACCTCGAATAACCATATATTAATCCACAGAATTCGAAATATTTTGCCTCTATAGTTCCCATATATATATTCTTTTGAACTTTTGGCTTACAATATTTAGTTAGCAAACAATAAAGCATATAGATCAGGGGTTAGTGACGGGGTGTCATACAATTCGGCGAATGACATAGAAGCCTAGGGAAAAAACCCCAGTAAAAAAACCCTGGCTCCCCGCCTAAGTGTGAAAGTACAAAAATAAGCTGAAATATATTTTAGGGAATTCTTTCTTCAAGAGTGGTCTTCTATTGATGGAGACAGAGACTTTTTCAAGTTGCCCACATCGAATCTGGAAATAAATAGACAAAAGCAGAAAACAAGAACTGAATCACAAAAATACAAAAATTTGAAAGAGATAAAGAAAACACCATCAAATTCGTCTTTTTGGATTAACTCGATATTGTGAATCAAGGATTTTTTAACATAACCAGCTAAACCGTAAATTTTACTAAGGAGATAATCAATGAATACATAACCTTTTATGGTTCCTCTTTCACGGAGATTTTTTTTTGTATCCATATATGTCTCTTGAAGGAGAATAATCTCAGCACCATAGTCCTTTGCTTGTTTACAAATATAATTACTCTTGTCCTTAGAAATACCCTCTATATTCCAATCTAATACACAAAATTTGTCGCCAATCTGCAAGGAGGATTCTTCGAATCGGGTCTTGCGGTCCAAGTGATGATTTTTCAGATCTTCTGATGTTTGAAGTCTGCTATGGAACCCATTCAAAGGGAAATCATCATCCACAGTTGTGGAAGTTTGTGATATAACACTTATTTCATTGAAAAAATAGCAGAGGAAAATCTATCGACTGACATTTATTATGACTTATATCATCATAGTTCCCATAACAATTCAATAGATTACTCAACTCGGGACACCCGATATATTCGAAAATTTAGGAATTTTGAGTCAAACGGTAGCTCCAAGAAACAACAAACTCTGTCTTAAAAACTTCCTAATATCTTTGAGGTAGTAAAAATCTCGCCAAGTCATCGAACATTTCCATAAATTCATTATCCTCAATATTCGATAACTAAACCTCACAACATTATTTCCTATTTAAGGGCGTTCATGTTCGGATAACCCAAAACTCCCCATTATACCACTTGAGACTGCAACCCCCCCTGTTGTTTCCGGGTGCAGGGGAAGTTTTTCGCTAAAAAGGAAACCGCAGGGCACGTGGATTGTGTCGCACATGCGCGAAGATATTGGATTAGTGAGACTGCGAGCTCCATTGCACTCGAGGTCAGGGTTAACGTCAATGGTTGCCTTCCTGGCAAGTTTCTTCCTGGTTCGGAACTTGGATTATCTTTCGTAAATCTCATTCGATTCATTTAAGGGTTTCGTCTTCTTGATATTCTTCATTAATCTTAATTATCTTGGAATGAAATCAGCTAAGAGTCGAACACACTTGAGATTTTTCGTTCTCTCAATTCACATTCTTTGAAATAATAATAATTATGAAGGCAGATGAGTTAGCCAATACTGATAGGCTTTTTTGTGTGAAATTATTTACCTTTCTAATAACAACCTTTTGAACTGGTGGATAAATAATAGTGACTCAACGAACACTATTCCATCACGATATCATGAAATGTATTAATTCCAGAAGGTATTTGCTCATTCAAGATGGGGCATCTTACCATACCTCAAATGATTCAATGGAAGTTGATAACGAATTATAAATAATAATAAGAATTCGGAAGCAGCTTATATAGCTGAGAGAGGAGTTGTTAAATTTGTGTAGCAGTACGTTGTGTCCAACCCAGTCGAATGCTTGGAAAGAGTTCAGAAATACAGCTGAGCAAAATTTTCCTTCTTCGAGGAGGTGTTCACGATGCGGTGGACCTGATGTATTGTCAAGTGGATTTCTCGGAAACCTAGTTGCTGGTCTGGTACCAGTTGGTGCATAGCCATCTCACCTCTCAGCCATTTTAGTGCAGCTTCTCAAACAGTTCAGCCAGGATTGGTACAAAACTTTATAGGTATCTATGATTCTACATTCTGGTTTACAAGGTTTGGGTATCATTATAAATTTATAAAAATGAATAACAAAAGCAATAGGTATATTTTAATTTCAGGGAGTTGCTACTCTGATTATAAAGGCTTTTTCAATAAAGACATTTGTTTAAGTTAACGTATACAGTGAAATTTATTCTGTGTAAGACATAATACATAAGTGTTGACAGGCAAATGATTTTTGTCACACCAATCAGCAACGAGTTGCAGATTGAAAAATTCTAGGAATACTTTGATATCATTCGCAAATAGTAGACAGTTTATAACCATCACTTCTGTCGAATAATTCATAAAATTGAAACTGCAACAAATGTGGCCCAGGATAACGTCCTTGTGGAACTCCAGAGGAACTTGAAATTGACACCATTGCTCTCGAATCTAGAACTGATCATATCAAAGTAAAACTTTTTCTACCATATTCCATTGACTAATATAAAATTCCATTGAAAAATACTCCACATCAGTATGAGATCTCCTCTCAACAACCTCAGAAATAAATTGAGTGTGAGGTTGGCCAAGGACTGAATCGAGAGTTTTTTTTTATGTAATTTCACTGCACTTTTCGAAAAACTGCATTTCAACGACTGAAATGAAATTTGATACACACCTTCTGTGTTTTGATGTTCGAATTCTTGATATAATTATTTCAATTTTCGGGAAAATGGAAAGTAACAAAAATTAGCTCAGCTCTATTGTCTTTTCTAATCGCTAATGCGTGTAAAAATTTTTGCTATACTTGTGCTGAGTTATGTTGTAAATATTTTCATGAAAATACTTAATATTTTTCAGAAAATTCTCAAAATATATTATCAAGATATGTGGAAGAAATTGTGCTACTCATTTGTGAATTTGTGCTGTTAATCTTTAGGCAAAAATCAAGGTGATTCACGAATAAACTAGAAATGCGTAAAGAGAGAATCCAGTACAGTTTTTTTTTGTGGAAATTATTTCATATAGTTATGCTAAATTTGTTCTGACTTTCCAGAAAAAATTTCTATTTTTCCCTTTCAATGATTTTCTCTGATAATACTGTTAAAGTAAAAATTGTTTCACATTCTTATATATTATTCTATAAAATTTGACGAATAATTAGAAGTTTTATTTTTGCCTCTTCCGAAATTGCATGCTGAACAAAACGGATGTCTGAAATTTTCATTTCCTTCTGAAAATCTAAGCGTGCTAGTCTAACAACACAACACTGTTGCCATTTAATTCATCAACCAATCTACTGATTTTCCGGTTCGTCTCCAGTTAAAAGAAAAAATAAAAGTTTCTTGTGCAAATCTTATCAGCACAACTATATGAAACAGGGAAAGTGCTTTAATCTTTTCCAAATGATTAACAGGACAATTCACTCACGTATATATTTTGATTGAAAAAAAAGGAAAGTGCTGGACTGGCTTTGTTATATATTTTGTTGGTTTTTCAGCAAATGTAAGGTATCTCGATGAAAATATTCACAGCACAGCACAAATTTTTATACTCAGTAGGTGTGTAGCATAATTGATTTCAGGCGTTGAAACTCATTTTTTAAAGTAATAATTTTTGTCTAATATCTAGAAAACATCATAAAACAAAGAAAAACTTCGACCAGTACAAAGCAACACAAACCTAGCAATTCTGTAGAGTAAAAATTTTTCAAACATCAAGAAGTCTCGGGATAACTTAACACTGGAACGAACTGATCAAATAAACTGAAAAATTGCAGGTCAGATTTTTTCAGTGAGCTGAGCATTTGTTGTGGTTGTGTGTTCGTTTATTGCTTTATATATAGTCAATTAATTGAAACTATATTGTTATCTCCTTGAAAGTATTGTTTCTGATATAAATAGCCATCTATAGGATTTGTGATTTGTTGCAAGATTGTTTCTTTCAAAACGCCAAGAATACTATCATTATTGTCTAATTTTCGGACTTCAATTTCAATTCTCTTTATTATTTTTATTCTCTGGAGTTCTATTGAGGTTATTGATATCCGATCGAGAGAAGTATATGCCAAGGGGTTAATCTCATTTCTCTTCCGCAGAAAGTTGAATTTTTTCAAGTAGCTCATCAATCAAATTTGTGGTTCCAGTAGATGGAAAACTATTTATAAAAATTGACATACATTAGTGTCATTAAATTACATATATTCGTCCTGCATGACACTAATGCGTGTATCAATCAATTAGATTTTGCGTGCTGATAAACATTGAATTAGTAATAAATACCTAACATAACTAGATACGGAAGCTGACGTTGGTAATCGTGGGTGATAATTAGAGGAAATTATTACAAAACTTTGTTTCTACACGAAGACAAAAAAATATATTTACTAATTCAACTCGTTTCGCCTTGATTTGAAGCTTGAATTGCCATGAAAATTAATGGTACATACATAAATTTGACTGCTTGCGAAATTGAGTCGGTGAAGAAATTAAATAATTTATGTTTATTTGCACAAACAGCAGAGTTTTTTTTTGTTGAAATGAAAAGTTCAGGAAATGTTACTATACAAATTTTCCACAAACCCGTTCGTTGTTTTATTTCATTCTCACAGCATCAAACACTCCAGGAATTGTGTTCTTTAAATTTGCACTTCGTGTACAGAGTCGGAAAAATTCTGTGGTATAGTATGTTACAGTTTATTCTAGAAAAAAACACATTCCATTTTTTCTAGCCCAATTATTCTGTTAACCTGTTTTCCTTCTTTTGTCTTTGAATTGTATGAAAACCTCATTTTCCGGCATAACAATTTATGGTTCAAAATGAAGTGGGTCGTTGAATAATTCTTAGACCCACCTAGTGCTATTCCACTGTCGAAATGTCGTCATGATTTTCGGAAAATACCAAAATATAAGGTAATCAGAATCGGAATTCAAATTCAAGTCGAAATATTCACTGATAAATATGCAAAGTACAGTTAATATTGAATAGTATTGAATTCTTATACTGAAAATCTGTTTCCTTCGAACCATCTATCTTGTCCACATGGCGCATATGGAACAGCGCAACAGCTAATGTCATATTTAGTTTCATTTTGAAATTTAAAATGAATATAAAAGGAAAATGAACCGTTACAATATAGCGGAGATGTGATTTTTGAAAGTTTGAATAATTACTAGCCAATAGCTTAACAAGAGCGCTCTCTATCTGACCTTACGTCAGTGCTTTCTGAATTTTTAGTTACATAGAGAACATGGGAGATTTTGTATTCACTGTTCGTTCAGGTCCCATTTCTATAAATTTCTCTAATTATTGCATCATCCATCATTCTATACCTGATGTGATATTCGTTATTTTAGTCATTTTTAATTTTTGCTTCTTATTCATTTCTTACCTGTGTCTTATAAAAAATACGTTGTAAATGCCAGTTTTGATTACATACATTCATGTCCATTGCTTTTCATTATTTTTTGTTGTGTTGTGGTATAAGATTCACATCTCTGGATCATTTTCGTTTTTTCACAAGAATTTTCAATTAAGTGAATTGTATCGTTTCCTAACTTTGTCGATTTAATGTTCTATTTCTTTTTTTGCCTTCCATTGATGTTTTTTTATCCCCAGATATTTGAACTGTTTTTTATTTTCTTTATTATTTTTGTATCAATCTGTACGGGCAGTTGATCATCTTTATGCTTCATTTTCATAGTTTCAGTTTTCTTCTTGTTTATTTCCAATCTTTAGTTAATTTAGCTACTTATTGCATTCTTTATATTTTTGTTCCTGTTATCGGTTGGGATTATTTCTTCTCTTCTGATGTTCTTATGTTTAACTACCAATCCTTTCAAATTAATTCATTATCTTATTAAGGGAAATGATGATCAATGGTGGACCACCTATTGATGTTGCTATTACTGACGTTTCGAGAGACATCTTATACGATTTTCAAAGTAAAATTGTGAAGATTGTACTTATAACCCAAAGATCATTGGAGAAAATGAAATTCGTAAATGAGTCCGATTTTTCTTATCCTGCATTATAAACTGATTATCCTCAAAAAGAAGTCTTATCATCAATTTTGGTACATTTTGCAGAATTTGGAGAACCTCAAAATCAGCAGAGAAGCTTCAAATCCGTCTATTCACAATATTTCGTGGGCCAGAAGTTTATCAATATTGAACATAAGGCTCATACTTCTATCGCAAAATTGTTTGCAATAATTATACAATAAACGATACGAGAATGCTTAATTGTTTATTTAGTCGGTCATATGTTTCATTGTTGTGTCTTTTGAGGTCAATTTTGATATATTCAAAATTGAAACATTCTTGTCACCAAATGTGTAGGTTGCTTGAAAAGTTGTCGAAAGTAGATCTTGAATTTTTGTCTTGAAATCCAGATATGTTCTGTCTGATTAAACTTTGGATTTCTTACTTTGTTTTCAAATTATATCAGTGACATTTTCTGACTATTGAAAATTCTTCAAAAAGCTAATGCCTGCCTTAATCGAATCAATATACGCTGTTATTGAAAAAAATAATGTAGAACAGAACTTTTTCAATAATCATTTCACATGAGTACCATTACCACGGATATTTGGATCAAATATTTAATCATCCATAATAGTCCCATTTGTTTAAGCTTGCATTGAAGTAATTCAATATCGTAATATCAGATTCTTGCTAGGTGGGAGTTAACAAAGTTTATATTACATTTCAACTTGTATCTATGAAACATAATTATCGATATCATTAACCACAAAACTTGTGGGAATCATAAAGGAAAAAGTGAAAGGAACTATGATAGTAAAATTGTTATTGACATTATCCAGATGAATATCTGAACGAATATCTGATAAATTGTTTAGGGCCTTCGTGTTTTCCTGATAATGTTTTCCTTGATTTTGTGAGATCAAGGAATTGTATTTCAACATAATGTAAGGAGTTATTTAATGTTGAATACATGGTGATTCACAATTGAGGCCTATTTGACGTTTACGCAAACTTTGAGATTGACTTCTGAATGTTGAGTTCTGAAATATTGATCATCAAATAATACATTCATACATTCTGATTTTGAATGGCACACCCGATGTATTACAGTATCCTTAGTTATCAAATCAAAGCAGTTGATATGTTATATGATTATATAATTGGGAAGATAGTATTGCTGAAAAAAATTCAATATTCGATTAATCTGTCTCGTATCCAAAATTTTTGTGATGTGGCACTACCTCACTTGTCTCTAAGATATGCCGCCATGTTTTCTTTTGTCCATTTAGTGAAATCCCATATCAGATTAGTCTGACTATCGATTCAGTTGTCAAGTTTTGATGAAGCATTGTTGGAAATTTGAGATTAAATGGATTTGCTGCAATTAATCTAATATTGTACTGCTCAATTTGAGTTGTTTGTTATGAATATGTAGTTCGGCCAAGAGGATTATGCAAATTCAATTGCATCTATTGTCATCTACTGAACTATTCAAAACATACATTCGGCTGAATAAGATTTAATATATGTCTAACAGTAATACAGTCACGTATCAAATTGCGAAATATAAGGTATGTTTATCTAGCACTCCATGTAAATATGAAGTGCTCTGATAACTTCTTTTATATTTCCATTTTATCCAGCAAATTTTCGAAATCATTAACACCAAATCTTTTCTGTCGGCTTGCAGAAATTTTACTTTTTTTAGTCCTGGTACAATTAGAGTTATGCGTCTCTTAACCTAAATTGCACATGTCACATGTTACATGTCTAAAGCGGATTTTAAATTTAAGTGTGACCACTTAACTATTTAAGGGAGATTCTTAGATAAAATAATTTGCTCTGTTGTAGCTTTCGAATGAATTTGACTGAAAATTTTGAATGAAATAGAAATATTTATTTCACAACGCTAATAATCATGGACTTCTATAATGCATTGGATGTATTTCGCGACACTTGTAAATATAAGAAATTGGCGAAAGAGGATTTTCTAGGCGTTTATACGAATGACATCTAATTTCGATGAAATGGATGAGTTGTCTTTCTTCAAAATATTTCGCTAAAAAATCAGATTTTGATTTATTGACGTTAATAGAATACCGATTAAAAATTAAAGAATGGGTACCATTTATATTGCAAACCTTACTGCGTATAACAAAAATATAATGCAATACTTGAACTAGAATTGGCCGTTAGCACAACGGTAAAGTTCGTTATAAATGAACTGAAAATTAAACATTGAAGAAAGGTCTCGGTTTTATAATTATTTATTCACATTCATAAACAAAGATCTTGACCACAGAACGATAGATTAGGTATCTATGTTTTGTTGATGCGCAGATAGTCAAATATACCGTCTATCCAATAAAATGGCTTTATTACACTAGAGAACAGTTACACAGAATAAATAAATGAAATATCAACATATCGAAAAAGTTAAGCGTTTCTTACTTTAGTTATACCGTTAAGTGACAGTCGTGCAATTGGAATTAAATTCAAGTGACCCTCAACTTTAAGCGGCACTTAGCTAAGCGATACTTTAAGGGTCACTGGTGCAAATGGGCCTCAGTAGTATAAATGCCATATATATATTTTTAAATAGAATAAATACTTATTTTCTACCTAATTTTAGGAGAATTTATTACAATGGCTGTTTTATTTCAAATTTTCCTGGAAGATTGAGGAAATCTCAAGAAAAGGCTGAACGGTTCAACTCACGATATGTGTAGCACAGATTCAATTTAGCTAATCAGTTAATCTCTAGGGCAATGCTATAAATAAAAATTTACAGAAAATCAATGAATACTATTTCATCTTGAATTAATCAACACAGGAATGCCAAAGTATTCAACAGTCCTGTTGATTGAAGTTTCCAAGATCCTCAGTAGATATGTTTCAAATGCACTCTGATATTTGTATATAACACCTACTGCATCATTTTTTCCCTTTCGTTTGACCTTTCTTTTCAAAAACAGGTTTTAAATTCGGACATAATACTTTCTCGATTCGTAGTTTACGAAATCAGCATAATTTGGGAATATGAAATGGTATCGTCTATAAAATAATGTATGTGGGACATTAAGATTATGCCAAAATATTGATTACAAGCACCGTTGTTACTAGGTTGATAAATTTTATGTATTTACACTCATAACTCGTGGTTCACTGTGCGAGTTCTGAGTTAATAGCAATTTAAATGCTCAAAATAACCCATTGTTTCTTGAATTTCGATCAGCTGAAATATAACTCACTTAAATTGAACGCTTCAGTAACAGCCGATGAAGTAATTCATTATTCAAATCGGCTACTCGATTGAATCTTTTAACTGACACTCCTGTATATTTTTGTGTTCGTGTTTTTAGTGGAACAATTAATAATTATTTTGTACAAATGTTTGTAATTTTCTGATATCGAGTCAAAAATGATCTGGACTGATAAGATGAGGAATCCGTGCTCAAAGTTGATCTTCTCAGGCACTGCGGTCAGCCGTTTCTTATATTCAATAACTTTCGAAAGAATGTACGAGAGTTTTTATATTCAGAATGAGTAAATATTATTTGAAGGAGTCCTGCGAGGATCAGAAAAGGAGAGAAAATCTCAAACAAGAGTAGTCGAGAATTGATAAGAGATGTATTTCATTAACATTGATTCCGGAGAACTTCTGAGGTCCAGTTTAATTTGAATGGAAATTACCTTCCTCAGCATCCACTTCTGAATCTGAATTGTTTAAAAACATTATTTTTCCTGTAAAAAATGATTCACTCACTCATATTTCATCATATGATTATATCGATTTAATTCCTTTCAACTTCAAACATCTCAAAACTGGTGCAATTCAGGAAAAAAGATGATAAATGATTTTATCTGCAAAAAAGACTGATGATTCTCGGAAGTACAAGATACGGAACTTTAGTTCAAGTGATATTTGTTTTTCATGCAATTTAACCAATCTGTACAGTACTAGTGAGAAACCCACAAGAAATGGAATAAATCTATTGATGCCAAAATATACATAACTGTTATCAAAAACCTTCTACAAGAGATCATTTCAATTGATATTGTCGTTGGAGTATTACGGGTGAAAATGCAATTTTTTTATGAAATTTCAACACTATATTTTTTGAACTGAGCCAAATTTGGAAAAATGTTATAGGAAGAAAAATTCCCTTTGACGTCAAGAATCTATGAACCTTTGATATATTCAAGAACAGTAATCAATGCATCAAAAAATATAATATGTATCAAAGTATCTCTTTTCAAGACAGGTTCCAGAAGATTCTCCATACAGCCCTAAGAATTGAAAAAAAATCCTAGAAAAGATAAGGATTAGAAAATAACAACAAAAACAAAGCAGAATAGAGCGCTCTGCAATGACTTGAATCAGATTTTTTTTTCAGTAAAAATTAATGTGATATTAGATGCAAGAATATATAAAAAACTGAAAGGAAAACCGTCTTTCTATAGGTGAAACGAAAATTCGCGAAATTTAACATAAATATACAAATGAATTTACTGATATGCATACATTAAAATGGGCCTAAGAGCAAACTTCCATACCTTTATGGTCTTCAAAAGATACATAAAACGAATATTCGTACATTGTAAGTTTAAGAAATTCACCCTGTCACCAAGTGTGACAGAAAATTATATCAACTTCAAGAATTCAATATCTATGATTGAAAATATGAAAGATTTCATGAAAATAATGAGAAAACAAGAAATCTTTGAAGAAGACATCACAGTCAGATTCTATTTCATTATTTTATTCACCAATATTCCAACGGTGAAGATACTTAAAATCTTAAGAAAAAAGCTTGAAGAATATTAAACAGTGAGTCAAAGAACTACACTTAGCGTTAATGCAATAATGGATATGCTTTCCATTTGTGTCGAAACAAAATATTTTAAATTTGAAGTCACTTTTTATCAACAAGAATTAGTAATGGTCATGGAATTACCAATGTTTCCTAATTTAGCTGATTTGTATATGGAAAAATTTCGAACAAAAAGCGAACCATCAATATTTACCAAAATCTAAATTGTTAAAAAGATATGTAGATGATACTTTCATAATGTGACAATACAGTGTGGCCATTTGAAAACGAAACAGACAAGATTACAGACGAAATAAAATTTTTTGATAGAAATGCTCGGACAGGTCGATTTCTGTTTCGAGGGCGACAACTTAAGATTTAGGTTACGGACGCGTAGCGCTTCAACCCTTGCTACTACAACCCTCACCCCCAAATTTTGAATAGGGAAAATGTGGTGAGTGATACCTCATTTCAAAGGTATTTTTATACTGATTTCAGCACAGTGATTGTTTTTTCATTTTATGCATCAGTTCTCGAAATATCCTCAACTAAGTAGTGATTTCATGGCACTTGTAGTGTTTTTTGTGAAAAATCGACATTTTGAGCTTCAAAACAACCATGACTGTGGCTTCCTTCCTCCAATCCACTGACATAGAAATCTTTAATCAAGATGCTGGAAATTATATGGAAGATCAGATTGTGTTTCAGCAGGATGGAGCTCCTCCACACTACGCCTTACCAGTTCGAGAATATCTGGATCAAAGATTTCCAAATCGGTGGATTGGAAGAAGGGGTCCCACTGAATGGCCAGCCAGATCGCCAGATCTGTCACCACTAGATTTCTTTCTTTGGAACCACTTGAAGAGTAAAATTTACTCTACACAGCCCGATTCCATAGAAGATTTAAGAAGACGTATAGTGAACGAATGTCGTCAAATCACTCCAGAAATGCTGCAAAATGTGCGCCATCGTTTCGAACAAAACTTATTCCATTGTATGGAAGCTAATGGTGAACAATTTGAATATTTAATTAATTGATGTGAGTTTTTGATAAATTATTTACTTTACTTTGAAAAGTCTTATTTCTTAGATCAATACTTCGAATCGTTCTGATACCGTACAGTGATTTCAGTGAATAAAACAGCTAGTCGAACATCTGACACTAGTAGCATTAACACGTACGGTATGACTTCGTTTGCCCAGTGGTAGATGTTTTGCAATTTCAAATACAAGTACGGAAATTTTGGTGTTTCGGAAGCACGAAATGTCAATTATTCGCAAAAAATTAATTTAAGTGATAAAATTAACTAACGCATGAATATTTCGAGAACTAATGCATAAAATGAAAAAACAATTACTGTTCTGAAATCAATATAAAAATACCTTCGAATTGAGGTATCACTCACCCCATCTTCCCCATTCAAAAATTGGGGGTGGGGGTTCTAGTATCAAAGGTTGAAGCGCTATGCGTCTGTAACCTACATCTTAAGTTGTCCCGCTCGAAACAGAAATCGACTTGTCCGAGCATTTCTATCGAAAAAACTTACTTCGTCTATAATCTCGTCTGTTTCGTTTTCAAATGGCCACCCTGTATAGAAGATACATATAGACGAATTCCTTCAATATATCATGTATACCGGTAAGAAAAGAGCGTTTTCTGTGAGAATAAAGCACTAATTATTAATGGAAAACATTTGATTCAAAGTATTGGGCATTGTTTTCAACACATTTCGACTACCTTTCTGGCAATTTCTGGATACCAGACACCCAACTTTCGATCTCCTCGTAGGAATCAATTGCTGCTCAGCAAATGCGTGTCCCATCGACGAAAACAAATGGTAGTCGGAAGGAGCCAAGTCTGGTGAATACGGCGGATGGGTAGCAGCTCCAAGCCAAGTGTTTTGATTGTATCCTGAACTGGTTTTGCTTTGTGTGCATTGTCATGGAGCAAAATTACCTTACCGTGTCTTCTGGCCCATTCTGGTCGTTGCTCGATCGGTAGCGATCAGTATTAACGGTTTCACCAGGTTTTAGGAGCTCGTGTTGCCTTCTTGCCGAATTGATCTGGTTTTGCAGTCGATGTTGATGGTTGTCCCGGATTAACCCATGAGTTTTTCCGTTTAGGATTCTTAAAATAAATCCATTTTTCATCAAGTAACAATCCGATGCAACACTGATTTTCTTTCTTGTCTTTGAAACAAAATTTTTTGCGGTTGATTCAAAGTGTCATCTCCATCAGATAGAGTTTGCAATTCGGCATCTTGAAACTTTTTTGGTGGTCTTCCACATTTTTCATTTCTCGCATCAAAATCATCATTTCTGAACCGTTGAAACCATCTTTCGCATGTTGCTTCTGATACAGCATGATCACCATATGCCTCGACATGCACTCGATGCGACTCTACAGCACTTTTTTCAAATAAAAACAGAAAATTAATGCTGTCCGCAAATCATCAATTTCTGGTACAACATATCGAGACATTTGTATCTTGACGCTCACTTCATACCGGTATGCCTGGTATACACAATTTAGAAGAATCAATAAAATTCGTAGTTGAAATCGAAAAAGATAAAAAACTCCCATTTTTAGATGTACAGTACCTAAACGAAATGGAATTCCAAGAACTAATGTGAATAAGAAACAAAAAAATACAGGAGACTATCTACATTTCAATTCTTACCACCAACTTATTATTAAATTCTAGTTGCAGAAAGTTGCTGAGATAACATATATAATAATGATTTTTTCTACTCAAAAAAAAAAAAACAAACATAAAGAAATAAATAATATCATGAAACATCTCAGATATTGAAAAAATGGAAACAATTAAGACAAAATCTACTTATATGGGATCACAAGAATAACTTTTTCTATAATAAACTATCATAATGATATAACGGAAGAAGAAATTAATAGTAATTATGCAAATTAGCAGAAAGAATATAAAAGTTAAGATGGTACATGCCGAAGCATGTTTGAGCGTATAATTTTCTGCAGGGCAAAACAACGAAGAGAAATCAAATGACAAGAGAAAAAAATAGCATTATTTATTTATTCATAAGTTTTTCTTATTTTTGTGTTAATGGTTGGATCACCGCGATGAAGCCAATAAGCAAAAACATATGTTTGCATGTCTTTTTCAGCTTCTATTTTTTCAGCCAATTTGTAGAACTACTACTTTATTTGCATTACAATATTTTTCAATTTAAGAAATTATTCTATTGAGCCGTATTGCTACAAAAAATTTACTTCAGTATAGAATACATGTTAAACGTTTTTTGGAGTATAGAAATAAGGGGTTGGTCGATAAAAAAAACGCGATATAAAATATTGTTGGTTCACTCACACTATAAGTTTCAAGAATAATATAGTGAAACTATTTATCTACATCATAGTAGTTCTGCTTAGAGGACAAATTCAACAGGACGTAATGAATTAGTGCAATGAAATATTAAGAAAGAGTGTTAGCGTGAACAAATAGAATGCTTACGTGACATATGAAAATTGTACAGGACCGTATCCCTGAGGAATTTTATGACTTTTTTGGCCTGAACTGAGCAATGGTTTGTGCTTTGTATAAGCTCGCCTTTTTCGCAGAAAAATTTTTGGTTTTACTGAATAACGCTTAGTTTCTGGTGATTTTTTCAGTATATTCTTGGAATATTTCACGAAATGCGAAGACTGCACGATGTTAAATTCATCTATTTGTCAGTTTCCAATGGCTTGTATACAACAAATTATTGCAGATGTTCTTATGAAAGGTGTAGTATTAGAACGGCGCAAGAATTTTACCTCTGCTGTTGATAATTAAATGCAAACTAAGTCATGAGCTGTGTTATTATTAATTACAATTCTAAATTGCCATTCCCTGTGAATTGTTAATACGAACGTGATGCAGAGCTTTATACCTCGCTTTATAGATTAATCCGGATTTGACACATACTAAATAATCCAACGTACACGAATGTATACTCTGTAAAAGCAAATCTTCATTTGGTCGATACGATAACCACATCAACAAACAGATTACCTGCCGTGTACAGGTACATATTTCGAAATATATGTATATGTTTCGTTGTTTACTCTGAATCCTTGAACTAACACACTGGTAGACTGCATACAATGTTATCGACCAACGCAAAATTACATAAATCTTTTTTTTTTTTCAGGTTTCATCAACTGTCCTACAAATGCTTTCCAGTCTATATCACATTTACATGGTAAGTCGAAACTTCTTACTTATTCAAAACGGGATTTCTTAAAACCAATTTTTTTTGACAAAGAAGAATTTTGATTTCGACGGTGATGCGACAATACTTGCTGAATGTTCTGACATCAATTTTGCAGGTGGAACAGAACACTGTTTTAAATCAACTGTTCGAAACGTAGATTACTAAAATTTCTAGAAATGTATTAAGAATTGATTGAAATATGGAACTAATTGAATTTTTCACAATAAAGTGATATTTGAAGAAAAAATCAGTGAGCAATTGTTGTTGCTCTGTTTTGTATGATAGTTACAGGAAGGGCGACAACTCAGATCTTATATTGCTCAATTGCTGGTCTTGTATATTTCAGCCATTTTTGTAAAATCTCGAGAAATGCACGAATCAGAAGAAAAATTTCAACACATTGCCCCACAAATATGGCACAATTCAGTGTAATTGATTTTTTTAGAAATTGTGATCATGTCGTATTTCAATTCTTCAGAACAGTTGGCATTCTCTGATATCAATTAATGATGATGCAGAAACCAGTTGAATTTTTTAATAACAGTATCAGCCAATCATCTATTGGGATAAGATTCGAGAATTAAATCCTGGATTTTATTATACAATCCAACTAACAATTCATGTTCTATAAATGGTCCAACAACGTTTACAAAACAGTTTTTATAAAATCTCCATGGGGCTATAAGAGTTTCGATATTATTTATACAACACCTGCAAAGCCACAAAGGGCGCATTCCTGTGCAGCAATTGTGTTATATAATTGTTTTATTATGGCTCCCACAGATCATATTGGATAATTCTTAAACACTAGTTATTAAAAAATTATAAAACAGTTATGTTTATTATTATGAAGTGTTTTCATCATTATGATGTTTATATAACATTTACCGAGCTAGATTAAAGCTGTGTTATACAGGGTGTCCCGTCACTCAACGTCAAGCGGTTACTATGCGAAATGCTAGGTTATACCAGTTCTAACAACAATAAAAAAAAAATTCTATGTCACTTGGTTGAGTGGTAATAGTGGTATATTTTTGTAGTTACAAATTTTTCAATTTTGCAGTGATTTTTTTAAACGTAATCCTAAATAACCATGCTATTGATTACAGTCACACTTCCATTGCTAGGTACAATTGTTTTATTTTCATTTCTTTTTATTTTTTTGAATAACCATGTTATTGATTACAGTCTCAAACCCATTGTTAGGTACAATTATCTTTTTTTTTATTTTTTTTTATTTTTGCTAAAATTGGTATAACCTAGCATATCACCCAATAACTGCGCGTTTTGTTTTATTGATGTACGTAAACCCTCTGGGAATAATTCTTTTTTTAATGATCCTCTAGACAACAAAAAGCCAAGTATGCATTGTTTCTAACAAATGAGATATATGCTTGGGTTACTGTGTTTACATCAGCCATTTACATTTATTTCTGATATGTGCATACCCAATGCTAGACTGATAGAACGTTCATTTGCCATTTGATACTTAATTATACTGTGAAACAAATTTTTCTGTTCGACATATAGGACATATATAACAAAATTTTCAAGCGCCTCGAATATATTAGCTATTATTGAGTTTAAGTAAAGAGTGAAATTGTTCATTTCTCTCATTTTGACATCTAATTTAATGAAATCCCTCAAAGGATATAATTCCACCGTTATACAGGGTCTCTCACAAGGAACCTCACCCATATTTATACAGGAAACTACTGAACGTATTTTCATGAAATTCAGTACTTATAAGTATATCACGATGCTGATGTAATCTAAAATATTTTCAAGGCATGAGCACCTCCGGTTTTTCCGGAAATAACGTCAACTTCCGTTTTTCAAATTAGAACACCATTTTTTTATTGCAGAAATAGATTCCTTAGAAAATTTCAAGTTATTTTGATGTAACATTTTCCAGTTTTGGTTGAAAAATTCTCTCTGAGCGGGAAAATTCGAGAAAAAATCGAAAATAGAGCTCCGCTGAAACAAGAATAACTTCGAGGTTTTTGGATGGAAAATTTTCATTTTTGGGATTTTTCAAGATGTAAGATTGATGTATCCACTTTAAAAATCGAAATCGCGATTCATGATACAAGGGGAAAAATCGCTTTCAAAGTTAGGGATGACAAAATCGTGAAAAATCAATTTTTTCAAATTAGAACCCCATTTTTTTATGGCAGATATTGAATCTACGTTGAAAAATAATGTGAGTGTCTGCATCACAACCTTGCCCTACAGTGGATATTTTCTGTTTTTATTCACAAAAACTGTGCGTCGCGATGCCCTGGGGCGTCGCGGGACTATCCCAGAGGCGTCGTGACGTGATTTACATAAATTGGTTATCTGAGTATTTCCTTTCATTTTTCTTTCTTGAGTTTGAATTTTCATTTTCTAATAAAAAACTATAAATGTATTTCGAGTTTTTCTACAATTTACTAGGTTAGTAGGTAACAATGAAGATTTTCTAGCTAAACAGTTATAAGTTTTTGATTTGAACCATACTGTAGATTTTTCACCCCTTCTTGAAACCGACTTCAAGTTACTATTAGGAGAACCATGGCAAACTCTCGCAGTTATAACTTGAGAAGATGCTCAAAGTTTTGATCGTTAATTTCTAGACATTTATTTATACGTCTCAGGAATGCTTCGTGCGTTGCTCTTCTTATTTCATCGGGAAGAAGAGATCTGCAAAAGTGTTTAAAAACCAAATTGAGTTTCAAAACTATGAATCTAAAAATCTAAACAAACCTGAACGCATTTCTGACTCGCTTCTGACTTAATGATATCTCTCATTATAAAAAAAGAATATAAAACATGGTTAGTTTTTGCATATGGTTCATAAGGAATTATTTATTCATCACTGGAGAGAAAACCGATGGCCGATTAGTTGAAATAAAGAGGTTTCCGATACAAATTCGAATCCAAATTCGCCATCTATTTAGGAACAACCTATAACTTTTTCCTCTTGCATAATAGGGTAGTAAAATCTAAAACACGGTTTAAGTAATAGTTCCTGAAAATTTCATCATTTTGGCGTGAAGGGAAAAGAAATAGCTGAAAATTCAAGACGAAAAACAGTTTTTTGTGAATAACTCAGAAAATATCCACTCTAGGGCAAGGGTGTGATGCATACACTCACATTATTTTTTAACGTAGATTCAATATCTGCCATAAAAAAATGGGATTCTAATTTGAAAAAATCGATTTTTCACGATTTTGTCATCCCTGACTTTGAAAGCGATTTTTTTACCCCCTGTATCATAAATCGCGATTTCGATTTTTAAAGTGGATACATCAATCTTACATCTTGAAAAATTCCAAAAATGAAAATTTTCCATCCAAAAACCTCGAAGTTATTCTGAATTTTATGAAAATACGTTCAGTATTTTCCCGTATAAATATGAGTGAGGTTCCTCGTGAAAGACCCTGTATAGAGTTTGAAGTAGTTAGATGAGGTATTTTGTCATTGGTAAAAGACTTTTTGTAATATAGTTAAAAATGACCGCCCTGAACTGGAAGTTTGAACAACACAATATATTGCATCCTTGCTATAAAGTAGTTTCAATACAATAAGAGTTCTTATAAAATATTTTTACTCTGCGATAGAACTTTATGAAATATTTCAAAGTTTGGGTACATTTCCGTTAAACAGAGACGTACTGTAGAAAAAAGTGCCGGTAAAAAAAATTTTAAAAAATACGTGTATAACATTGTACAAGGTAGACATCTCATAGAATGAAAATGATGGAAAAAAACACGTAATTTTTTTCCAAGAAGCATGAATTACGGAAAACCGTTAAACTGACAAACTTCTGATGGGATGTCCTAGACATTATTCGACACACTTTCGTTCAAAATCATATGATTTGGGGGACGAAGGGTATTTTCAGTTACTTTTTTTTGCCTTTCATTATTTCACAAACTATACATAAAATTCATAAACTTTGATATTCATTCTTGAAAAAAGAAGTTTTTGTGTGACGTCGCTCAGTAGTATCAATTCTGGAAAAATCTAATTTAAATTTTCTCGTCGTTTACCACACAATGCAGCGAGGAAAATATCAATTTCTTGTAATCTATATTTCTTTCTATTAGACTGATTCTACTCTTCCGATTCATCAAGTTCTATTTCCCAATTATTTAGTACAACTTCATCTTGTTCAAAAGTACTTGTCTCAACTTCTTGATGATTAAGAGCAGATCCATTGGAACCCCATGGTACAATAAGTCCACTTGAAGCAAATAAATCATTTCTTCATCTGATTTCACACCTTCTGCTTGCTTTATCGTGATATCTAACGTATTATTATCAATGATCATTTTGCCATCTAAGATGTTCTGATAGCAGTTTTTAACTTTTCTGTAGAATGCTCAACTTTATTCAGCTAATTCATAATAAAAAGATCACGAGTCACTGATAATTGAGACAATAAATAAAGAAATAATAATGTTTGAAAAGATTGTATCAAACATTTCTGTGTTTAATAAATATCATAAATTGATTTAAATAACAGTGTTCATAAAGTTGACATTATTTTTTAATGTTAGACAACATTGACATTAAAATATCAGAAAATATTAAGAAAATTTTTAGGTTTTACTTTTCGCAAAGGAACGAACTAGTATCAGTTATCACCAGTATAAATATACAAGGTGTAACTAAATAAGTGTAGAATATTTAAGGAGGTGATTCCTCATCGAAAAAAAGATAGGCCCTTTTATATAAAGTATAACAATATTTTTCACAAGCACTAAAATAGTTACAATATTGAAATAAACCTAATTAGTTTTGTTTTTAACCATTTAGTCGTTTAATGCAGGTACTAACTACAGAATAATAATAAATCCAGTTCGCATTTATGACGATGTACCTATCTCTGTAGTTGTTCGTAAAATAATTTTTTGCTGCGAACTGGTATATTTTGGGCAAAAAACTCATGAGACATTTTTTGTTTAGAATGAAACAGGCTATCGGAAATAAATTTTTAAATGGTAATCAAATAATAAGACAAAAAGTTACATTAGAAATAAACTTTAGGGGTTGCGTTTCCCACCCTTACAACCATGGGGTAAACCAAATAAATAACTGGATAAGTGTATTTCTGCTAGCAGGAAACGTTAGGTTAATTTCAATATTGTATTTTTTTTGGTGCTTGTGAAAAATATTGTTATACAAATTTTATGTACTTTCTTTGAGGGACTGTATCTTAACAAGGGATGCTCCAATGAAGTTTCATTATATGAAAGATCTTTTTTTTTTCGATGAGGAATCATCTCCTTAAATATTTTACACTTATTTAGTTACACCCTGTATTATAAAACAAATTTGTTTGGTAAGCTGAAATGTTCTTTAAAATTGTCGTGTTAACGTTTATAAAACAATATTATAATTTGCTTTTATTGCTAATTATGTATTTTTGCACTAAGAACTTACTTTCTTACGACACCCTTAACGAGCAAAATACCAAAAGCTCAATTGTGTGATCGGCAATTTGAATAAAACCAAGTTGTGTTCGAGGAGCCGTAATAAAGTAATTATGATATAAAATGGCACGAAAAATTTGCAATTATAAAATATCATCGTTGGGAATAACAAGCACGTATTCTGGAAAATATGCTGAAATGTTCTCAATCATATCGTAATGCTCTAGAAATTTTATCAGAATTGAATGAGCTATACCAGATTTAATATTTGAATACAATCACACCTGATATAACAACCCTTGTTTTCTATACAAATTTTTCATTTTATCCACAGGAAAATCAGCGTATTTCCCTGGTTTAGACGAGCAGGCCGGTACTGTTCTACTGGAAGAACCAACCCACCTGGACACCACTTTGGTTGGTCCTCAACCTCTCAGTTCTCCATCCAGATCATCTCCACATTCACAGGGTTCAGAGGGTGGCGAAAGGTTCTCGAGGAAGGTATTTGTAGGCGGCCTTCCACCAGACATCGACGAAGATGAGATAACAGCTAGTTTTAGAAGATTTGGACCATTGGTTGTGGATTGGCCACATAAGGCCGAAAGTAAATCATACTTCCCGCCAAAGGGATATGCATTCCTCCTTTTCCAGGTGAAATGATGATGATTATGAAGCTTGTGAGCTGGAGATTCATATGTTGATCGTTTTCAGGATGAAAATTCCGTTCAGAGTCTCATTGATGCTTGCATCACTGATGAAGACAAGTTGTACCTGTGTGTATCATCACCAACCATTAAAGACAAACCTGTTCAAATTCGTCCTTGGAGGCTGTCAGATGCTGATTTCGTTTTGGATGCATCCATGCCGCTCGATCCGAGGAAAACTGTTTTTGTTGGGGGTGTACCACGTCCTTTGAAGGCTGGTGAGTAAAAATAAATAATAATAAAGTTCAAGTGATAATCTGTAAATGACTTAAATGGTCGTACACTTTCGATTGAAGTATCCATACATAGGTTCTCATTTCAGAAAATACAATTCCATGATGAATAAAAGCCAGCATATTTTCATTCATCATGGAACTGTGTTTTCTGAAATAAAAACCATATGTATCGAAGATACTCCAATCCTAATTGTTTAATTATTGAAGTTATATCATTTATTTATTTATTCAAAGTAAAATAAACAGTATATCGCAACGAACAAAGTTAACTAAACCAAATTCTCTATAACATTCAATACATTTCAATAAACAAATTACAATCCACAAAAGTTCGAGACTTGTTCGTTCCCCACGAATTTCCTATTTGTTCCCCACAAATAGTAAACCATTCAATAGTATTGTTTAAGAAACATCTGTCAATGGTAACAGTAATGATCCAATTATGACATAATTCGAAAAAAGCAAAAGAAAATCCAATGAATATGACCATTTTGAATAAATTTGATCTGATTGAATATGGCACCCCAACATTCAAGATTCCATGATCTGATCTTTTCTTTAATTTTTGCAAGAACTACTCTCCTAGAATTTCGTGAATTCATGTTTTACAGCAGTAACGCAAGATATGTGAAGATTCACATTCCTGAAGTTTTATTAGTTTGTGATAGCTGAACTAAATTGCTCCTAATTTCATTTATATCCTTTTTCTACTTATAATGATGGTTTTTGACATTTTATGCTGAGGAAGCAGGAGCCATTTCCACATACATTTCCAAAAGAAACTACAAAAAAAATAGTACCACCAATGCCATCTGTTGTGATATTTCACCTGTAAATAGTTTAACCTCTCATTGACAACTGGTATAAATTTTATACAAAAGTTATTGGTAAAAGTTTTACTGAAACGCATCGAATGCTACAAAATGCATATGTTGATGATTGTCTATCTCGTACGCAAGTTTACGAGTGGTTCAGGCGATTCAAATCGGGCAGATAGAGGCTGAATAATAACGAAGATCCGGCCATCCCTGAACCAGATTATGGAAAGAAAATATCGAAAAAGTTATTGCAATGGAATAAGGTTTCTCAAACCACCGCATACCGCATTTTGACCAAAGTTTTGGAAGTTAGGAAGGTTAATTCACAGTTTTTTTACTACACATACGAAGACCAAAAATTTTGTCGAATTGATCATTGCAAAGACATTGGTAAAAGTACTCGAAGGATCAAAACTTCTTGAAATCGATTGTAACTAGTGACGAGACAAGTGTTTTGAATATGAACCCGAAACAAAGCTATGAAGTGCTGAACGGACAGCGCCTGATGAACACCTGATAAAGCCGCTTGGTGAAGCCATAATTAATTGTGCTGATTTGGTTTTCCGATTCAAAAGAATTTGACCACACCGAATTTGTTCCACCCTGCCAGACAGTCACTGAAGAGTTTTACTTGGGCGTCATGAATCATATCGTTGGCGACTTGTAACTGAATTTTTTTGGTCAAAAATCACGTTATTCCTTTGCATCAGTCGCCCTATTCACCAGATCTGGCTCCGTGCAACTTCTGTCTGTTCCTTAAACTGCATTTGGCGATGAAAGAAAAGTGGCACGTATCCATTGAGTTCATTAAGAAGGCGACAATTGACGTTCTAAAGACCATTTCAATAAAGGACACGGAGGAGTCGTTTGATAACTTGGTGGATCGTGCAAATTAGTGAATAGATGCGGAATATTATTAATAAAAATGATTTGTTCTAAAATATACATTGGTTTTTTGTTGTTTCAAAAAGTTCGAATTCTTTTGGAATGCATTTCTCAAACGTGAAAAATTTTTTCTTGAATGAGCACATCCTAACTTGAATTATAAGAATATAAACAATATTGGTTTCAGAACTTTCAATATGCATATGACCCTTCAATTCCATTCACGGCGTAGTTTCTGCTTGTCCAGTGTTAAAAAATTCCAGATTAATAAGTAACAGCTATTGAAATATCTAATCGGTCAATAATGTAGCTATGAAAACTACATTTTTTGACCAAAATTCATCATTATAATATCCTCTCAGAGTGAGATAATCACTGCAACGTTTTACTTGCGTCAGTTCCTCATTTGAGCAAAATCTATTTCCACAGAGCATCTTTTTCAGTTATTCGAAAAGCCAGTAGATACTTGCTGGGAGCCAGATCAGAAGAATTCATTATGTCTACTCGCCATTCGAAACTTAAGTTGACAAACATCAAACGATCCAAAAAGACGATTAAATATCACTGTTGATTATTTTACAATAATCCAAATGGTCAATGAATGAATCTCATTGCGCATCCCAAAATACAAGGGCCAATACCTTCTTAGACGATGCTTGAGTCTTTCGACGATTTTTTTCATCTGCATGCCACTCAGCAGACTGCCGCTATGATTCCAGATTGAAGTGGTGAATCCATGTTTCATCCCTTGTGATGTACCGAACAAAGCTCCTTATTTCGGATGAACATTCCAAACAGCCCTTTGAATCATCTAGTTTTTTTTTGTATTGACTCTGGTGTGAGCAAACGCGCCAAATAACATTTTTCAAGCCAAGATTAGGCTTGAACGGTGTCCTTTTCTATAAGAAAGTTATGATATATCAACACACGAAACTTATTAACCGATAAGTAAATAAAATTTTGGCAGAAACTTTTTGAAGGATGGCAATTTTGGAAAATAGTATGGATATATAGTTAGTGGCGTCATCTGGTTGTACTTATTTATCGATATGGTAGCGGGATATTCAAAATAATACCTTTGATTGGGAAACGCGCCATTTAAATTGGAACTGTTACAACAAATCCATGTTTCTGTGATATTCACAGAAATTCACACTGTGATATGATTTTTGTTGAAGAGAATACGAAACGTGGAATGTGCATGTAAGAGTGTTATCATGGTGTAAAAGTCAGTTTCTGTTCGTCAACGAATCCGGCTGCTTTCGACGGATGGCTCACGCAAATTGCGCTTTTCTTGCAGGTTATATTCCTTATTGACCGTACTAACCTGCAATCGGAAAAACTTGCGAGCAAAACCTTTATGTTCGACTGAAATTGGCGCAATTATTTCGGTCTTGGCTCATGCAGCAGCTTGTATTGAGATTATTGAGCTTTAGCATTCACGTCTTAACCATAAAGAGTCACCTTCTGGAGTACATTCTGTTCGTGATGGATTGAGTTCACCATCTCCTAAACAATTTTAACCGGATGCTCTTCTTAGTCGAAACTGAGCAATTTTGGCTCGAAGTTATGGGCGACTTTATGGCACAAGCCAATCGATACGTTTAGATCCTCAGCAAATTATCTTGAGGTTGTTCGTCTCTTGGCCAATACTATCTTCTTCTGGCACGATGCTCGTTGGTCACATTTTCGCCGCTGTAAACGTTGCTTCGGTCCAAGGTAGATCTTTCACAAGCCACAGTCAAAATTCGCCGACTTTATTTTGTAATTCAAACAAATTTTTATGCAAATACTTCGATCCATTTTTTGAAATAGATTAAAATCGCAAAGGAGCCAAAACATATCCAAGCACAGCTGTCAAAAATTAGCTGCTCAAAATGGACGAGCTTGTCTGCATGAATAAGAGGCACGAGTACCAATATATTGCTACAACAAATTCAAAAATCAAATACGTAGCCTGTTGAACTTCAAAATTTACCATACAATTTGAACAGACGTCATATATTTGAGATATAATGATTTGAACATATGACAAATTATATGATTTATTCGAAATTCATGAATACTTTCTTATATATCAGATGAAAACAAATAACGATTGTGGAAAACAATTGCTTTTACTTCGAAATGAATACTCATAATGGATATAAATCATAATCCACAACTAAAAAACAACTCCATTGTTCCAATCAACTATGAAATAACCAGAAATTAACTACTTTATTGTATTCCGTTCTATGATTAAGTTTTTTATGTGGATTCCGGAATTTATCTCAATCTTTGAATCAGGTTCAGAATGAATGAAGGCCCATGAATCAGTTAACTTGACCAACTGAAATGATTTTCTTCTACTAACACAATATTATTAGTAAATTCGTGATAAATCTCATTTCATCAAGATGGGCCTGCTAGAAGTTTAAATATTAAAAAGTCAGACTTTATTCCATGATCTATAATATAAAAATGAATCGCAAAATGTGTTGGTAAGCGCATAACTCAACAACGCCTGGACCCATTTGGCCAAATTTTTTTTTAAAATGTTCGTTGAAGTTCAAGGATGGTTTTTACGGCGAGAAAAATCAGAATTATTGCTGGAAAAACCCTAAAAATAGCCATTTTCTTTTTCCCATACAAATGATTTGTAACTAAAACGTAGTCAATTTGAGCTTTATTGCTATGGTATAAAGTTCATATTAAATTACAAGCGCTCACTGTTGTCTAAGCAATGTAGGTGTATGCAAAACATTTTAACCAAGAGTCGCATCGAGAAAAACTGTATGATCTCAACGCTTTGAAAGAATTAATTCAATCAAATCTTCCACTGATAAATGAACAACAGAAGTATGTATTTGAAACTCTTATGAGAGTAACAAATGATGAAACTTCTTAGATGCACCTTGTGGTACAGGAAAACCTTTTTGATTTCATTAATATTAGCTACAATTCGCTCACAAAATAAAATTGCACTTGCACTCGCTTCGTCGGGAATCGCAGCAACTTTGCTTGAAGGTGGTCGAACAGCCCATTCAGCACTAAAATTGCCATTAAATATGCAAAGCAATGAAACTCCAACCTGCAACGTTTCGAAGAACTCTGCAATGGCAAAGGTTTTGCAGCAATGTAAATTGATTGTTTGGGATGAATGCACGATGGCACATAAAAAATCTTTGGAGGCTTTAGACAGAACCTTAAAAGATCTACGGAGCAATAATAACCGATTTGATGGTGCAATGATTTTATTAGCAGGAGATTTTCGTCAAACATTGCCAGTGATTCCACGATCAACGCCAGCTGATGAACTCAATGCATGTCTAAAGTCCTCCAATTTGTGGAAACATGTCAAAGTACTTCATTTAAGCAAGAATATGCGTGTCGAGTTGCAAAATGACCAATCTGGAAACATATTCTCTAAACAACTCATTGACATTGGTAATGGCAAATTTCCTATAGACATGTTGACTGGCTGCATTAACTTTCCTCAAATTTTTTGTCAGTTAACTCGATCAAAAGATGAACTTATTCAGAAGGTGTTTCCAGATGTTTCTCAAAATAACAGAAACCATGATTTATTGAGCGAACGAGCTATACTGGCTGCAAAAAACATAGATGTAAATGAATTAAATTTCAAAATTCAAGAATAAATTACAGGCGAATTGAGGATATATAAATCAGTTGATTCGGCTACTAATCAAGATGATGTAGTCAACTATCCACCGGAATTTTTAAACTAGCTGGATTTGCCAGGATTGCCACCACACAATCTTCAATTAAAAGTTGGATCGGTGGTTATAATGTTGCGAAATATCAACCAACCGCGTCTTTGCAACGGTACACGGTTAGCGATAAGAAAATTACTAAACAATGTGATAGAAACAACTATACTCAAAGGAAAGTATAAAGGAGAAGGAAGATGTTCTCATACCGCGCATCCCAATGATTCCGACTGATGTGCCATTTGAGTTTAAACGACTAAAATTTCCAGTGCGGCTTGCTTTTGCTATGATTATAAACAAGTCCCAGGGGCAATTATTAAGTGTTTGTGGTATTAATCTAGAAAACCCATGTTTCTTACATGGTCAATTGTACGTTGCCTGTTACCGTGTTGGAAAACCATCAGATTTGTTTATCTATGCGCCAGGTAATCAAACAAAAACATCGTATACCACAAAGCACTACAATGATAATAATAATAATTATGATTCACATGATTAACAATAAAGCGATTACTTACTTTTAAATCCTTATATATGTTTTATTTAATTATTTTTTATTCACAACGCCCTATCACCAGGGTGACGGTTCTGTTCAGTAATTTTTCAAAATACGTAGGTACAAAAACTGCCACATTACAAATCTTTTTGACAGGACGAAGTCTGTCGGGTCAGCTAGTAATAATATAAAATTTTAACTACTCTGAAACAAAAGTATTCTTGCTTTTTTGAGGGGTAAAACCATTCAAACTTGAGCTTTGCTTGAAAAATATTATCCGGACTTACATTTATTGGCGCTGCCTCATCAAAAACGCCTACAAAAGGATGGTTTTCCGATTTTAAACGTGGTAGTATGAATACCGGTAATGCTGAACGTCCTGGTCGGCCAAATTATTACGGAAAACTGAAGTCGCATGACACTCTGAAATTATATAAAGTATTGTTCAAAACTTATACACGAATATTTGGGTATAATAAAAACTATTTCAAAATAGGTCCCACAAATGCTCACACCAGTGCAATTACAACAACCAGTGGACAATTGAAAGATAGATTTCCACGCTTCGGTATATCACAATGGATGAAACATAGAATCTTAACTCAGAATCAAAAAGGCATTCTGCTTAGGGGTGTACATACGGAGTAAACCGTGGAAAGACTCAAGCATCGGTAGGGAAGGCAATGATCTCTGTATTTTGGGTTGCGCATAGTATTTTATTCATTGACTACTAGGAACATGAAAAAACAATCAACTATTGGTTGTCGAATCGGCTGAAAAAGGGAATTTTCAAAGAAGAAAAAGACGTCTGTTACCAGGACGATGCACCTTGCCACAAGTCAATAAAAACAGCTCGAATTGAGTTTCGAAAAACTACCTTATCCACCGTTTTCTTCAGTTGTGGCCCCCAGCGTCTACTGGCTCTTGGCAGAACTCAGAAAGACGCTCCGTGGAAGGAGATGTGGTCCAGATGAGGAAGTGATTGCTGAAGATGATACATATTTTAAAGCTCCCCATAAATCAGGCTAAAAAAATTGTATTCTTCCCTAGTCCCGGAGTTTATTGACTGTTGTGTTACATGTATATAGGGGGGGATTTCTAGTTTGAACCACTTTGCGAAATATATAATTGGAAGGAGGAGACTGGTGCATCGGTTAGACTCGTATAATTACGAGGTTCAAGTTGATTCTGCCTTGTTTGTTTCCCTTTTTCCATTATATTTTCGGGGCAGCCATTCCTTCTTGTGATGTTGTTCATTTCTTCCTATCTGTCCTCTTGAATGCAACATCTGTTGCTTTCATTCCTATTGTATTATAAAGCGATATTTTGTGTATTATTTATGGAAAATTCACAATCTACTTTCAAGCAGTATTCAGTAAATATTCTATGTATAGACTGATAGAAAGTATTTAACATTTATGGACTCTTAGTTATCATCAGTCAGCTACGTTGTTTCGCCAGGTCTTTTTCAATCTTCGTAAGTTGAATGGATCAGCTGTCAGTTGGTTGGCATGTTCTGGCAGCTTCTGATGATTTTTTCTCGAGCGATCATCTATTTCTGTTCTGGCATATGGGACTCTTGGATCTTCATGAATGGTTTGGTTGGAAACATACCAAGGGGTATCAACCAATGCATGTGGTTGTACCCTTTGTATAATATAATATTCGATAGCTTAGTACAACCCCAGAATTGGATGATATCGTACGTCCAGATTGGTTTGATGATAGATTTGTGAATTAGCCATTTATTTTGAAGGTTCAATTTGGACCTCCTGACTATAACCAAACACATTTTTCGGAATTTCAGATTAATTTCATTCTTTTTAGCATAAATGTTCAGTGACCAGTTGAGGCGCTGGTCTAAATGAATGCCAAATACTTAGCCTTGGTGTCGACTAGCACTTCCATTCCGAATATTTTGACAGGGAGACATATATCATACTACTTCTTGTAGTGAATGTAACACGAACTGACCTAGCCTCATTGATGTTGAGTCGCCATTTTCGATGCCACTGTCCAAGGTCATCTAGGTTTGGAAGCTGTTTCATCGTTTTCGTCATATGAAAGTATTAGGTATACCAGTATTAAAACACTAATCGACCTCCTCGTTGGAATCAAAGTGCGGCTCAGCCAATGCGTGTTCCATCGATGAAAACAAATGTTAATCGGACAATCCAAGTCTGGTTAATACGACGGTAGCAGCTTTCAGCCAAATGTTTTGATTGTATTCTGAACCGGTTTTGCTTTGTGTGCATTGTCATGGAGCAAAATCTTCTTGGCGTGTCTTCTGGTCAATTCTGGTCGTTTCTCGATCAATGCATGGTTCAAATTAATTATTTGTTGTCGGTAGCGATGAGTATTAACGGTTTCACCAGGTTTTAGGAGCTGGTGGTACACTACACCTTCCTGGTCCCACCAAACACACAGCATTGTCTTTTTGCCGAATCGATGTTGATGCTTGTCAGGGATTAACCCATGATTTTTCCGTTCAGGATTCTTAAAATAAATCCAGTTTTCATCGTCAGTAATTATCCGATGCAAAACCGATTTTCTTTCGTCTCTTTGAGACAAACTTTCACAAGTGCTATTACATCTTTCTTTAATTCAATTCACGTGGCACCCATTTTTCATACCTTTGGATCTATCCCATAGCTTTTAGACGGTTTTTTTGTACCACATATTAAACTTCTACAATTTGCTTTTGATTCAAAGTGTCATCTCAATCCAATATCTTTGCAATTCGACGTCTTCAAACTTTTTTGGTGGTCTTTCACGTTCTTCATTTTTCACATCAAAATCATTTTTTTTGAACCGTTGAAACCAACTTTTGCATGTTGCTTCTGATAGAGCATGATCACCATATGCCTCGACAAGCATTCGATGTGACTCTGCAGCACTTTTCTTCAAATGGAAACAAAAAATTAATGCTTTCCTCAAATCATCACTTTCTGGTACAAAATTCGACATGTTTGACACGATGGAAAAATATGATATTGTCTGTTCAATGAGTTGAGGTATACTAAATATGTTTCACAGATGTCATAGCAAATAAAAAAAATAAAGGCTCGTTTACACAAATGTTCCCTATCGAAAAATTTGTATCTTTACGCTCACTTCATACCGGTATACCTCGTATGGCTTCATCGTCTGCAAAAATACTATGCTGGTAATTCCATTTCCTGGTACGTCCGAAGTGTAGAGGATATATAAAAGTTGTCCCAAAATTTCGATCAATATGAATGATGTATATGAGTACCTTTAAGAGACTAAAGCTGAGGAGGCAGAAATCTGAACACGTGTAGCACTCTATTTCATTGTTTAAATAATTTTTTCAGTAGGTTTTTCAAACTGTTTACCATTATGACGAGAATGAAAATATTCTCTTCTAATTTATTCATTAACAAAACCTTGTTTTCTAGAATAAATATGTATGTATCAAATATACTTCAATCGGACGCTACTTTAATCGTCATATTCAGATTATTAGTAATTCATTTGCACATTTCAAGCATGACTTGTTCATTTTGATTATTTGAAGTGTTGATATTCTGAAGTATTCATTTCTCTTTTATACAAAGCAACTTAATCTTGAGAATGATAGAAGGTGTAGCATTGGTGAGAAGAAGACCAATAATAGATAGTAGAAAATGCCCAAATGGCCATTGTACCTACACGAGTGCATCATTGAAAATTGATAGTTTCCTCAACTAACCAGTAGTCCGCACTTTTTACTTGTGCTAATCCATCAAGCGATTCTGGATCATTTTCACAAGTAAATAACCTTCATCAATTTTGTATTTGTATTCATTATATTGCATGCACACTGAGTTGTCGATTCTATTCTGGGATGCTAAGAGTTGGACAATTTCCAGTTAATCCTCTATTTCTAAACTACGACAGGTGTATACTGTTATATTCCCGATTTCATTTGAGAGAATTTCAAAATGGTCTTAATAGACCATTCGTAATCGAACATTGAAGGAGGGCATTTGAAAATGAGAATTTGATTATTTTTCAAGTGGTTCATATCAATTATGTTAGAATTTGGGTTGGTTGAACCTATGCTTAAATTCATTGTACGGTTCGGCAAATATATTCCGCTATTACCTGGGTAAATTGCTTTGATAGTACAGAAAATAACGTTTCAGGGAATTATTTATTTTTTCGAAAGGTGATAGAATTCATGAAATCCAGTAGACCAACGTAAAATTCTGTAGCTCCTCTTCTACCGCCCTGGGCGACGTGATCTCAACGATTCGAGTTAGGCAAAAAAGTTGCCTAGTGTTAATCAGAGACAACCGATACGGTCAACTCCGAACTAAATTCGTGTTCGATGTAATTTTCTATCTCTCTCCCTAAAAAAAAAACACCTATTTTCAGATGGCACTGAGATTGGCGCCGGTGATTCGGTCTAGTGATTCCAGAGATATATGGACAGGATAAGCGTCCTCTTCGGTGACGGCATTGTTAGCGCCTATAGTTTGATAAGTACCGTCCTAGGACGAGACAGACTGGTGAAGACCACGAGCTACCGTTCAATTATTCCCTTTCAACATATATCATCACTTCATGGCCCATGATCTTTTGTTTGTGTACTGGATACCAACGTTGTTTGACAGGTCGTGGGTATCAGGAAGCAATTCAATCTGGTGCCCAGCAGCAGACGCAATATCCAAGGTCATCGCCCATGCGACAAATTTTTTCTTCAACATTCTATCCAGCTGCATCCTCTCAGCAGGTGAAAGGAATTCCTTAACGCCATCTGAAGCCTCGAGTTCATCCAAAGCTTCTACAGGAAGCAAAGTGCCAAGGTCATCTCTTATTAGGCACTATCCATTTTTCTCCAAAATCTATCCCAAGCATCAATAGTCAAAGATGGAATCATTTAGGTTCAACCAAATCACTTGTTCTTCAACTTAACAGGAGCTTTAGAAATACAACCAGGACTCTTTGGTTACATCCCCATTAGCCACATGCACACGATTTAAGCGATGGAGTCAGTTTCAATCCAATCTCCAAAAGTCTCTCTGCATCCCTTACCACCCACAAGCGAAACACTCCGCACCGAATCTAACAAAACCCACAAATTTAAGCCCCAAATATGTAGTAAGGTAAGGCGCTTGGTTCCACTTCAAGCATGGGACAAAATGTAATCAAGAACAGCTGCTCTTCCTTATGACCGCACTATATGATCAGACGACGAACGGGAGTTTTCCGAAGGTGAGGAGAAGGCCAAAGGTACAGATCGAGAATTTACCCGAGGAGAGCAAATCAGGCATGTCCGGAACAGTAAAACCCGGCCCGCAGCGATTATAAAAGTAATTGTCTTGGTGATTTATTGACACGTCTATGACCAGACTTCTGACAGTTCCAACACACGACAGCGCGGTCGACGTCGTTTGCGGTCCACGAGGAACCTCAGAAATAGAACTAGACCGAGAGCTAGAAGAAGGTAAATACGCCAGTTCGGAGACACATAACTCGACGTTTCTTGAGCACATAGCTATGCCACTTTTTAACCTCGAGGCGTGGCACACATTCAGTCTCTGCAGGCTATCATCAAACAGGGCAATGCCAAATTTCAACATCTTAACTTTATCCATGGTTCATCAATCCCCCAATAAACATAGAGTTTACGTCTATTTTGAGGATCTGCGTTCGGTTCAAGATATATCTGAACAAACGAGAAACGATAATCTGGAGGTTCGTAATGCCCAAGAAGCAGGATGACAAGCTCCTCCAGTCCTTAAATTTCTATCGATTAGATCGATACCACATTAACGCTTTCCTCTACCGGAAAAAGATCAACAGCTGAATCAGAAAATTTGACCTCACCCAATGAGGCCCCTTCCCAATCCAACACGTCCCAAGAAAATGCACCGTGTAATACGGGATCACCCATGGGAGTTAAATCTACTTGTAAACCTGCCCAAAATTCAAGGTATGATTTTCAAAGATGGTACTTTACATTTTTAAGCACACAGCAACATCTTAACAATGTTCCAACCGGAGAAACGACATACTGTTATATTCCAACGATTTTCATTTGAGAGAATTTTTCAAAATGGTCTTGTTTATTATTAAGATTATTTTTAATAGACCATTCGTAATCGAACATTGAAGGAGGGCATTTGTACCCAACACCTCCTGAAAATGAGAATTTGATTATTTTTCAAGTGTACACGTTCATATCAATTATGTAGGAAGAAAAAAAGATGAATTTGGGTAAATTAAATGTTGGAACTTACTAGTCCTATGCTTAAATTCATTGTATTGTTCGGCAAATATATTCCGCTATTTTGTCCTGACCTAAGTAAATTGCTTTGATAGTACAGAAAATAACGTTTCAGGGATTACTTTATTTATTTTTCGAAAGGTGATAGAATTCATGAAATCCAGTAGACCAACGTAAAATTAAGTCTGTAGCTAACTTACTCTTCTACCGCCCTGGGCGACGTGATCTCAACGATTCGAGTTAGGCAAAAAGTTGCCTAGCATGTTAATCAGAGACAACCGATACGGTCAACTCGCTGAACTAAATTCGTGTTCGATGTAATTTTCTGCTCATCTCTCTCCTCACCGCCCCCAAACGGATCTCAAAAACACCTATTTTCAGATGGCACTGAGATTGGCGCCGGTGAAAGAATGGCGGGAAATTTGAATCAATTGCTTAAGATCACTGAATTTTAAAAATGAATTTTGGGAAAATAATAAATAAACTTTCATCCTCGATATGGAATGTATGATTTAGGCATACATATGCAATATCAAAGATGAAAATCTTTTCATTATGTTCGCAAAATACATTTTTAAAATTACGTATCGATATTTTCATTTTGAAAATTAGAAATATTTATTACATACTTTTGATAAAAGCTCTTTTTATTGAACAATATGAACATTTTATCAGTTATTCTATGCTATGACATCTATCGTACTGAAAATAAACATAACATTCAGCATAAAATGATGCAAAATATAACAAGGGTGCTTGAGATAAGAAATAATTAGGGATCATTATCAATGATCGACTTTGAATAATAAGTGGACTTTATATGGAAAATAAACCAAAAAATACTCATGGCGCATTTTCTTCAATTTTTTTTTCGATTTCTCTTTTTTTAACTTCAGATTTAATTTCTTTAGATCTTTTTTTGCACCACCAAGTAATTCCAATCCTACAGATCTCAGAAGTTGTTATATCCCATATGCGATCCCTGTGTTCCGAACAACCCAAGTACTCAAATACAACGTAGGATCTAAGTACCTGAAGAGCAGATTCTGTTACTTTAGGATGGTAGGCTTGGTCTTTTAAAAATTCATCTACTCTCGTGATTCCACATCCTACGGCAATAGTGAATTTCTCACTTGGTAAATTAAAACAGATCTTTGATCCGACCATTCTTTAAATGAAATATATAAATTGTGAGGACCCAGTTGGATGAAATGGTTATCTGGTCGCATAAGGAACAGCTTATGTTTTTTAAGGCCCTTCAGCATGAATCCTGATACATAAGCAACGGAGAAAACTACGATTCCTTGGTGTCTGTGACGGCGCTACTGATGGCTCAATGATACCTGAAATTAAGGCAATCAATATTATACATATCAATTAGAAAAGCTCAAAATTTTTATATGATATCATAACATTTACATATATCACATAAATCTTCAATATTTCATTGGAAATATTTACATTACCTGACAGAGCAATGGATCCACTAGCCTGCGACTCCTGTAATATATTATGTACTTCACCTTCATCAGCTCCAAGTAATGAAAATAATGTTGAAATAACATTTCATAAATCAAAAGTTTCAGTTAATCAACAATACTGAAATAGGATGGATGCATTTGAAATGATAGGTTGTTTAGTCTCGCTGTTCAAAACTGTAGTTTTCGGTAATTTGTTGTTATCATCCGTTCGTCTGGGACGGAACAAGAGATCCTTGTCGTTCGTCTGGTCGGAACATTTGATTTCGGAACTGTTCATTCTGATATGTTTCCTAAAACAATTATCAAGGTTTGAAGATATAAGGAATTATGTAACTTATTGAATTCAAATGTTATCACAAGCAAAAATGAAATATTACGCAAGTGAAAAGATGAAAGACAACAAAAACTCAGTTGATCAGATAATTACATTGAAGATATAAACAATTGATTCACCATACCTGATGGTTCAAAAGATTCTACAGCCTGTGATTCCTCCATTACTTCAATACCAGATGAAGGATTGACCCAAGCTATAGGAATAGCATGTCTGCTTAACTTGTTGCGATTTGAATTTGTAAAAGAATTTTCATTAAAATGTCCATCAAAAATTCTCTGACGTTTTCTCATCACAGGATTACAACGAAGACCAAGACCATTCTTCCGCAAATTGATCCTCCAAAATAAATTTTAAACTTAAAAATATACATTCGATCCAAAGCAAGCATCAGATTAAATAAATATAACTTATATTCTTAACGCTCAGTATTGGAAGGAAACCAAAATTAATTATTGACTCCGACCTCTAAAGCCCCGCCTATAAGACAATGTTTAACGATCATATTTTTGAGTAAATATTAACTAACTTTTTCTCAAATTTCAACTGCAGACGTTGGAGGTTCAAATTAAAATAACGATAGAATTTTAAATATTTGTAGGATAGGTCTATGCGAAAATTTTCTTTGTTATCATATTGCACATAAATATTTTCAATCATCCAGTCAATGTATACAGCGACATCTGAAAATAGGTACCAAAAGCGGGACCAAGATAGACTTATGGTAGTTAAGATGGAACAGACAGTGACTCAACATAATCTTTATCATCGGACAAAAATTGGCAAGGAGTTGACCGTCACGATTGTGTTAATATTGATGCTTGATATTCTACCTTATCCGAAGCCCCTTTTTTGACGACTATATGTATTGTCGATGATGGAACTAGTGTCAAATTATCATTTGACACATTTCTACCATATTATAGATATTTCTTCAACCAAAGTCTCGGTAGGCATTATCTACAGTTTTCAAATTGAACCACTTTTAAAATGGCTCAAACTACTCGAGAATGATTAAATTCTCAATCGGAAACAACACAATTTCCTTGTAGTGTAAATTTCTCCCTTCAAAATACAAATCGTCTTTTTTGTGTGTCTTCGAAATATATCATCAATTTATCTGATTCACGTTAACCTCAGACCCTGACACATTGAGCATTCGTTCCGCTGAAGTTATGTAACTCTTAGGTGTGACATTGAGATTGCACCATCATATTTACAATTTATATGTATTCATTAAACATTTTTTGTTATCGTTTTTCTCTTCAATACACCGAAGAACCTGCTTAGCTATCACAACATGATCTACAAACTATTGATGGAAATGTTGAAGAGCTCTGACGTGAGGTCACAGGCTGCAGCACTGTGTTCTTTCGGTAGAGTTTTCAATGGTCACTCCATACGTATGGGATTTTATGTATTCCATATCTGTAAGAATTTCGTCTTTAAGATTATAAATTGGCTGTGGAGTATTGAGACTGAAGTTATCTTTTATATGGCCCAACGAAAATAATCTAGAGGTGATGCATCAGATAATCTCAGTGTCCAATTATGATGACCTATTAGTATAGTGATGTATTCGATGAAATCAATGCCCTAATTCAATAAAATTATCTGTTTTTCCAGTGGAACTGGCTATGATTATGGACAGATTATATGGAGGAGTGTGTTATGCTGGCATAGACACGGATCCAGAACTGAAATATCCAAAGGGAGCTGGTAGGGTAGCATTCAGCAATCAGCAAAGTTACATTGCAGCAATTAGCGCAAGATTTGTCCAACTACAACATGGAGATATAGATAAGAGGGTAGAAGTGAAACCGTACGTTTTAGATGATCAAATGTGTGATGAGTGTCAAGGTCAACGTTGTGGAGGAAAATTTGCACCGTTCTTTTGTGCAAATGTCACATGTTTGCAGGTATGTAAATTACTTGTAATATGAAAGATGTTGCCGCATGTCTTTGGCCTACTGGAGCATACTATGTGCTCAAAAGTGGAAATAATTACAGGCATGTCGTCATTCGCTTCATTCTATAGATTACAACTTTCTTTCAGAGATATCGGTCACTCCCTCACATGGTATTGCATAAAAATAGAATTTATCAATATATCCACTTTATAATTCTAATGGAATGGCAATTTTGGATTGTTTTTGTTACCCTCAAACATGTTCACAAGGGGATGCAAAGAAAAATACTCTCATATTAGAACGCTTTCATTTTTCTAGTGAAAAAATTGATTGAAAAAACTGACTCAATTTACAAATTTTTTATGTCTTGACTTTATATCATGAAATTGTTAGTTTGATCATGAAAAAAAAAAAACTGCTCTTTTCATATCAATTCATAGAACGGTTATCTATTATAACAAAAAATAGGTATACCTTATGCATTATGTAATTTATGTATTTTGTTAATTATAATATGGAAAATTCAAGTAAAAACTCTTCAAATAGTTCAATTAATTTATTTCCATTAAGGTTTGAAAATTCAATTTGATATTTTCATTTTCTGGAATTGATAAATTTTTCTTGGAGAATTGAAAATATTTCCAAATCATGTATGTCTATTTGATAACAGAAACTTTCATTGATTAATGAATTTATCTCAAATCGGAGAATTATCAAGTAACACTAATTAATTTTAATTTAAAAGAACCATTTTATATTTTTGAATCAAATCAACTGTCAACTACACATGCTCCACCTACAGTCAGTACTCAAATGTAACTAGGTTCTTGCAATGTAGTTCTTTTATATTTGACGTGTTTAGGTTAATTTAATCTGCATAGACTTTGATTATGTTGAGCAAAAATCTGAAATCAATTTCAATATATGGCTCATGGACCCAAAAAATTAAGTGGATATGAGTACCGAAAACGCTCTTTGGATAAAAGTATAGAGGAGCAAGAGGTATTGAGTTAAACTCCTAATTTGGAAGATGAAAAAAAATTTGAATCCAGAAATCAGAATCTATGAATAAAGATTGAACAAATTTGGTCTGTGAAGGTTTATCGCGAGATAAATAATTGCCAATAAATTCATTTTCAAGAAGAATATAACATCAATAAATACTTGTGGTCTCACATTTCATGTTCGAATTATTTCCCCCCCTCACAAACACACATTCGGCATCATTTAGTCACGGTAAAACGCGGCGCAATTTCCAGCAATTAATCAGTAGTAGTTATTCTCATTCTTAAAAAATAAGATATATAAAAAAGATATATAAAGTAAAATTTAAGACGTAGGGCGGCATTTTTTTCAGTGCCCCAGGGCAGCACAAATTCAAATCTGGCCCCCCACAAGTCATTTATTTATGGGGAAGTATCCGCTTTGAAATCAAAACTGCTCTCATAAATTCACTTCACCTACCTTCTTCAGTTTAGACGACGTAGAGAGTTCAAGAGCATCCCTATGGCGCATCATTAACTTTTTTTATTGTATGAGTTTTTGAATTAAACATGTGGAATTTCTGCATTTTTGGGGTTAGAGTTTTTTTTTGGAACCGTTTTATAAAAAAATTACGTGGAAAATTCATAACCCTAATGAGTTTTCGCCCTTATTTTTTAGATATTTATTTTGCATATATTTGATTTCGTAGCGTATGAACCCTTTTATTGCGGACGGCCATTGTTTTCCCTTTGATTTATTGTTGCTGAAAATGTTTATTTTTCAGTATTACTGTGAGCATTGCTGGGCCACGATTCATTCAAGACCAGGGAGAGAATTCCATAAGCCATTAGTGAAGGAGGGAGCTGACAGACCAAGGGCAGTACCGTTCCGCTGGTGTTAACGGTAGAAAGCTCAGCACAGTCCTCTAAACGTCCTTTTTAGCTTATTACCATACTATTTTTCTGGCGACAGAGGGCTGTCCAACATATAGGCATAATTACTAGTAGCAATTATAAATACATATTTAAAAATTTACATACTTACTTACATACATATATATATGTTGTAACCATGATGCAAACAGTAATCTTTTCTTTCACGTCAAGATTTAAGGTGTTAAGAAAGGCAACTTGAATGATTCTCATGGAACTGAACTTCTAGAAAGATTTAGGTGACATTCTTGTAGAAGTAAATAGTTCGAATGGAGAAAGCAAATTATATGGCTTGCCTTGCCATGGGATATTTTTAAGTTGCCGCAGTGTATTTGCGCGTTCGTACTTTAACCGGAAAAATGCTGATCCCAGATTAATCCGGAAAGTTGACGATATTGTTCAGGGTATTGTATATACTAGTCTAATCAAGAGCCATCAGCAAAAGCTGGGCAGATGAAACTACTTCCCATTACGGTGAAAAAAATAACCAGTACGTCGACAAAAGTTCTTCCATTTCATTCAGGAATTTATAAATATTTTTGGATCTCTTTCATTCATATTTCCTAGCTGGTGTGTCGCGCACGCCTCTGGAGAAAACGTTTCACGCATGCCCTTCACGGAACCTGGCAATTGATTTTCCATGACACGAAATCGTAAAAAATATTTCGTTCGTGATTTATAAGAAATATTCTATACATCCAGAAATACATTGAATTTTTATCAACGAACAGTTGAGCTGATTTTTTTTCGATTGGGAAATTTGAAATTGAGATAACTACAGGGAGAGCCCAGTTATTTTATAATATCCGGTGAAATATTTTATCTTCAATTCTGGTTCGAAAGATTTGAAAAAACAGTCTCTCAGTTTAAGTTTTTCTATAGATTCTAAAATTCAACACTTGAAAACGGTTTCATAGCATTAACATATTCTAGATCAATAACATTTTCTTTTCCTTTGCTTCAGATTCAGCATTATTTGATTTTTGCAATTCTTCACCACTTTGGTCAATAAATTTATGAAATGATCCTGCATGCATGTCTTGTGTAATTGTTTTGTTCCATTCACAGCTGCACAAAAACTCGATAAATACATAAATTAGTGATTATCGTTTCTTAAATTTTATAGTGCCGCCATCTCGTGGAAAGTTTTGATGTTGAAACTTTTTTCAATATTTGTGACTAATTTTGCCATAATTTTTTTTGCGAAGTGAAAGGATGACAACCTTGATGAAAATTTCGTGGAAAATGCATGATCACATGTTCTCTACTCCTACCTTTGAATATTTACCTGCCGTTGCTATTCCTTAGAAAATTTTCAGAAGTTCTTTGAAGCACGAGCACCTTCCTTGTGTAGGATGAGGTGAAATGAAAGAATTTTTCGAGACACTCAGTATTATTGCCGAGTACCTGAAAATCCTCTTCTTTTATATTCCTGCCCAGCCCTGTTCTTGCTCTTCTCATTAATTCAATCAACAACTATCGCTTTCCGCTTAGTGCTGACAATTTTCTTATCTACCTTCCATTGAATTTTTTTAAGGACGGAGAACAGAAAACCTCAGAAGTGCACACGATCAAGAAAACTCCAGGAATATGACTAGAATTTTTTCAATTTTGTATGGAGATAGTGATGAAACAATTTTTTTAAATCTTTTATCTATATGTTGTTTTTTTGAATTGTTTGGAGTATTGGATTGATTGTGTGCCTTTTGAGTATTTGCAAGTTTCCGAGTGAAAGTGTGTCTGTGCGTGAACAATATCACTATTTTGAAACTTTGTATTTTTAAAATTTGAATTTTTATACTACATTTTATAACTGGTGAATAGTAATGTTTGATGTGTGCAATAAAAATAGCCAGCCCAAAGGGGCGCTGTAAAGGTTTATCTATTTGTAACGTAATTATTGATCTTCATTATTATAAACTAATTAAAGTGAAATTTTCTTAGATAATTATGTAAATAGGAGCACGGATTCGATAATGCACTTCGCAATTTGCCGTGCGACCATCATGAAAATGGTACAAAAAAAAAACGATGACGGTTTTGTAATGTCTACACCCCTTTTCTACTATCGGTACTATTATTTTCGACTTTTTAACAGACATTGTTTCCATTAAGACAATATTTTAAATTGTCCAAATTAGCTGCTACCAAACTAACAACTTGTGATGGTCATATGGGATGCATATTAGTCCATTATTCAAATTTAGCAGCGACCGTCTTTTTTGAATTTTCTAAATTCAAGTATAAGTAGGAAATTTTTATATCACGGCCATTTGCATATTTTCTCGATTATCTATATTAGTCAATATCCAATAAAATTGATAGAATGCGGATGGAAAAAGATGAGTAGGAAAATGTATTGTCCCATATCTTTAAAAATATATAACAAGTTTCGCTAAGCCTTCTAGTATTGATTGACCAATGAAACAATAGGATATCTCCGAAATTGTATAGCAATTTAATTTAGATTTTTTTGACTCAACCTATATACCCGATTATATCATTCGAAAGAAAACTTCATAAATAAACTTGATGTAATGTCTCCAAACAAAAAACACCCATGTGAATCAGCTAGGATATCACTCAAATAGGTGATTTGAATAAGTAGTAACTTTACCACTTGACAGACTGTATGATGAGATTACTGGTTCAACTCGAATTCTTTAAGCGATGTTTTATACGTGTGCTAATTCATTGCTGTCTATTTCAATATGTACCTACCCTCATCTTGTAAGACTCCGCTGAAATTACTAGTCATATAACCTCCAAAAAGTCTGTGTGATATAACTGACCTTCCTGTGTGACTAAACTAATACTTTGTGAAAGTTCTTTCCTGCAGAACATCCTCATTTAATTTATTCGAACATTTGATCTACTTTGTCAGTCAAATTAGTTGAATGTTTGTTGACGATGAGGACTCATGTGTTTCAACTCATCAATTATTATTTGGGCAGCCATATCGCCTTTGTAACACCCAAAAAGGCTCTTGAAGAACTGACAATTGTTATGGAAAACTCATAAAAATTTGTTTCAATCGTAGACATTGGTATGTTAGTGCATAATTATTTTGTATTCTATTCAATGTTGTATTAGGTAATGTTCGGTGTTTAAAGTTGAGAGTTTTTATTTTTATTTATTGTTTTGTTGTTTTGTGTATTATGTGAGAAAAGAGCCCCATTTGGGAGGATATGGTTATCGTAAACTAAGATCTTTTTTATTTATGTTTCAATCAACATTGCTTTCAAACTTTCAGTGCACTGAGATGGGAAGTGAATACCGATTACCTAACTAAATTTGTTATAATTATGTCTATATATTATTATCTAGGAGATATTAACTCAAGGATATATTTTGATTTTAAGAGCAAGGGATATACGGTTGAAATTTATCCCTTAGGTTCATTTCTACCTTATATGGTTATAGTTACCTTTAGTGCAATATTATATCGAGCATGAATTTGCTCGATGAAATTTTTAACATCTATAGCCAGTGGCTGATTGAGTTTGCAGCTATGTATCCTCATCAACTCATAATGTAGAAATTATTGATTTGTAGTCAAATGTCTTGGGTATGTAATAAATAATCAGCTGAATATTTGTATGGTAACAAGGTGTATATATAAATTATTTTCGCATGTTATTGAAAATCTAGTCTGTGAAAGTTTCATTTGATGACATGTATCAACCGGATTGTTTTCTATTGAATATTTGGCCAGCCACTGATTATAGTGAGTCATTTCAGAACTTAACTGCATTGTTAGTCCTCTGGTCTTGTCGGTTTTTGTCCGAACAGATCACAGACTGTTGATTAGCACCAAAGTAGATTAATTATATTTTTTGTAATGCGTTATTACTGAAGAATATTTAAATTGTTTTTATAATTATTTTATACACTTTTGTATGTTTGTTAGCGATTTGAGATAAGATTTGTGAACTTCAAAAAAGAAGTTTCTTGTTTACCATTTTGTTAGATATCAGACTTTATGTTTTATATAAATATTATATAAAATAATGTCAATTTGTATTTATTTGATAAACTGCTGTTATAGAACCTTCTAACAATCATATTTGAATTATTGTACCCCTTTAACCCCAAACCCACCTATACACCCTGACAAAAAAGTATCCAGAAATTCTCATTTAAACTGACAGCGTTGAGCATTTTTTAGTATTTGAAGCTTCTGTAGAATGGTATATGGTATCCATATTTACTATACCAAGCATGAGTCTTTCAACTAGTTTGTTTTGGACAGCTGTTGAAGCTGATCACCCTCAGGGGTACCCAGTAAGCATGATACATCACAGAAACATTTCATATGAAATATGGGTGAATAATTCTGAAACATTTCAAAAATATCGTAAACGTTTAATTCGAACATAGCTTTCCCTGATTTTAATGATATATCAGGTCAAGATATGTTATAACGATAATGAAACATTACAAAGTAATGTTTGAGAAACATACCGCGAACGTTTGAATGTAATGCCGGTGATCCTTTGGACCGTTTTCAATCAAACGATAATGATATCTGAATCACAGATATGGTCTTTGAATCTATTATATCAATAACTCTACTTTTATCATCGAATGCCACAAAATAACATTTCCAATTTGGAAATTGTCTGAGATTTCTTGATTCTGATTGGTTGACGGTATAGACGCATTTTCGTTATTGATTTGTTGAGTTAGTGTTTAGTTGACTCAACAAAGAAATTCGAACTTCGAATAAAACTGAAGGAAAACTGTGATTTATTATTTTTGATTTGAGGTTTGTCTACTTATTGTGGCGGTTGTATTAGTATTACTATGCTCCAGAGTAGAACAAGCGCTCCAAGCTCCTTACTTGACGTCCGTGCTTTTCTAAATTTTTCATCTGTTATTCAGTTGTTTTCGAACAGATAGTAGTCTAGTACAAATTTCTCCAAATCAACTCAGCAATCAAGAAATCAAGAGTTATAGTTAAATTAAAAGAATACAGAGTAAAGTTTTCATAATGAATAACTCTTGAATTAAATACACCCTATACACTTCGAAAAAACTCATTTACTCTTATAATGACTATAAAATCAACAAAAAAAATATTTAATTAAATTAACAATATCTAAAAAGTACATAGTACAAAGTATATTCATACAATGAAAGCACCTGCAAAACAAGTCCGCACTCCAATAATGTATAACAAATTGTTTTTTCAAGTCAGTGTTTTTTTCTCAACAACTTTGCTATTTTCCTTTTTCAATTTTATTCCTGTCAAAAGTCTAGATAAAGAAACATCAAAATTATCCTTGATTACCACCATTTTCCCAGAAGTTTTCACCAATTTGAAACTCTCGACTGATATGGACGCTTCATTCCGTGAAGAGAAAGTTGGATTTCCTATTGGGTAAGCGCAATAATTTCAGCAAATGATCAGAATTATGTCACCTGGGCGTGGTTTAAGATTCTATTATCCACACTGTAGAAAGGAGGAGGTAACAATAGACGATCAGGTTTCTGATTGGCCAGTGACTTATCTTGCTGAATGCCCTTGTTTCAGTAGTGAATCATCATGTTTTTGTAGTAATCACAGGAAATAACCAGAATTTATTAGTTGAACGACAGATGGGCGGGGCTTAAGATCTAATTGTCGGCGTTGTGAAAAGGGGGAGGTGACAAGACGGTCAGATTCTGATTGGTAGTTTTTTATCTCAATAAATGCCCTTATTTAAGGACTGATTCAACATGTTTTTGTTACAATCTCAGGAAATGATATGCATTCAGTTGTTGGACAACAAATGGGCGGGGCTTGAGATATAATTGTAAGCATTATAAAACGAGGAAAGCGACAAGAAGATCAGGTTTCTGAGTGGCCAAAGACTTAACTTGCTGAATGCCCTTGTTTTAGCACTGAATCATCATAGGTTCATGTTTTCATAATAATCTCAGGAAATGATCAGACTTTAGTAGTTAAACGGCGAATGGCCGCAACAGAGAGGCGACAATAAACAATAAGATTTCTGATTGATCAGCGACTTATCACGCTAAAGGCCCTTGGTTTGGTTCTGAATCACCATGTTCTTGTAAATATTACAGAAAATGGTCAGAATTTAGTGGTAAAACGACGACTGGGCTAGCTTTGAGATCTAATAGTCGCTACTGTATAAACGACAGGTGACAAGACGATCAGGTTTCTGATTAGCCTGTGCCTTTTCTTGTAAATGCCTTTGTTTTAGTGCTGAATCATGATTTTGTAGTAATCACTAGAAATGATTAGAATTTATTAGTTAAATGCTAGATCTTCAGGGCTTCAAATCGTGTTGTTGGCACTGTATAAAGCAGGAGGCGACAATAGACGATGAGGTTACTGATTGGCCAGCGACTTATCTTGCTAAATGCCCTTGTTTTGAAACTGAATCATGATGTTTTTGTAATGATCTTTGGAAATTATCAGAATGTATTAGTTGAACGACAGATGGGCGAGGCTTGAGATCTTATTGTCGGCACTGTTGGAAGAGGGATGCGACAATAAACGATCAGATTTCTGATTGGTTAGAGATTCATCTCACTAAATGCCTTTGTTTTGGTACTGAATCATCATGTTTTTTAATTATCTCAGGAAATTATCAGAATTTAGTCATAATAAGACAAATGGGCGGGGCTTGAGATACTGTTGTCGGTATCGTATGGTAGTAGAGGAGACAATAGAAGTCGGGTTTTTAATTGGCCAGCGACTTATCTTGCTGAATGCCCTTGTTTTAAAACTGAATCATCATGTTTTTGTAATGATCTCTGGAAATGATCAGAATTGAGTAGTTGAACGACAGATGGGCAAAGCTTGAGATCTTATTGTCGGTACTGTTGAAAGTGGGAGGCGCCAATAGTCGAACAGCTTTCTGATTGGTAAGGGACTCATCTAGCTAATTCCCCTTTTTAGGTACTGAATCACTATGTTTTTGTAATTATCTCAGGAAATTATCAGAAATGAGTCGTAATAAGACAAATGGGCGGGGCTTGAGATACTGTTGTCGGTACTTAATGAAGGAGGAAGAGACTCTTGTTTTAAAACCGAATCATGTTTTTGCAATAATCTCTGGAAATCACCAGAGTTTAGTTGTTGAACCACAGATGAGTGGGTGTTAAAACCTAATTATCGCTCTTTATAAAAGAGGAGTGACAAGACAAGTAGGTTTATGATTGCACTGGCCAATCATGTTGTAAATGCCCATGTTTAGTACTGAATGATGTCTTCTTAATAATCTCTGGAAATGATCAAAATTTTTAGTTGAACGACTTATATGCGTAGCTTTAGATCGTGTTGTTGACACTGTATAAAGAAGGAGGTGACAATAGATGATCAGATTTCTGATTAGCCTGCGACTTTTCTTGCTAAATGCCCTTGTTTCAAAACTGAATCATCATGTTTTTGTAATGATCTCTGAATTTAGTAGTTGAACGACAGCTCAAGATCTTATTGTCGGCACTGTTGAAATGGGGAGGCGACAATAGTCGATCAGATTTCTGATTGGTAAGCGACTTATCTCTCTAAATCCCTTGTTTTGGTACTGAATCACTATGTTTTTATAATTATCTCAGGAAATTATCAGAATTAAGTCGTAATTCGTCAAATGGGCGGGGCTCGAGATACTGTTGTTGGTACTGTATGAAAGCAGAGGAGACAATAGACGATCAGGATCTTGATTGACCAGCGACTTATCTTGATAAATGCTCTTGTTTTTGTACTGAATCATTGTTTTGTTATAATCTCAGGAAAGTACCAGAATTTAGTAGTTGAGCGACAAATGGGCGGGCGTTAAGACCTAATTGTCGCTACTTTATTAATGGGGAGGTGACAAGACGATCAGGTTCATGAATTGCCTGTGCTTTATTTTGTAAATGCCCATGTTTTAGTACTGAATAATGTTTTTGTAATAATCTCTGGTAATGATCAGAGTTTTCTAGTTGAACGCCAGATGGAAGGAGCTTGATGTCATGTTGTCCGCACTGAATAAAGAAGGCAACAATAGAGCATCAGGTTTCTGACTAACCAGCGACTTATCTTGCTGAGTGCCTTCGTTTTAGTACGGAATCATGATGTCTTTATAGAAGTATCAGGAAATTACCAGAATTTAGTATTTGAACGACATATGGGTGGGGCTTGATATTTCAATGTCGGCACAGTAAAAAGGTGGAAATGACAACAGACGATTAGGTTTCTGATTTCCTAGCGACTTCTCTTGCCAATGCCCTCATTTGAGTACTGAATCATCATATTTTCGTAATAATCCCCAGACCATAATTTAGTGGTTGAACGACAGGTGGACAGGGCTTTATGTCTCATTTTTGGCTAAAGGGGAAGGCGACAAGATGATCAGGTTTCTGATTGGCAGGCATTTTATCTCGCTAAATGCCCTTGTTTTAGTTCTGAATCATCATGTTTCTGTAATAATCTCAGGCGATCATCCAAATTTAACAGTTAAACGACAGATGGACAGGACTTAGAATATTTGTCGGCACTGTATGAAGGGGGAGGAGACAATAGACGATCAGGTTTTTAATTGGCCAGTGACTTATCTTGCTAAATGCTCTCGTTTCAGTATGTTATCGTCATGTTTTTTCAATATCTCAAGGAATAGTCAGAATTTAGTAGTAAAACTAATAGATGGGCTGGGCTTAAGATTTAGTTGTCGGCACTCTATAGAAGGGAAGGTCACAATAGGCGATCAGGTTTCTGATTGGCCAGCGACTCATCCCGCTAAATGCCCCTGTTTCATTACTGAATTATCATGTTCTGTAATGATCAGATTTAGTAGTTAAGCGAGAAATGGACGATGGTTGTAATCTAAATGCCGGCAATGCAAAAATATTGTCTATTGTCGCCTCCCCCTTTCAACAGTATCAATAACTTGATCTTGAGCTACTCTCATTTATCTTTCAACGACTAAATTCTGATTCATATTACAAAAACATGATGATTCATTATTGAAACAAGGGAATTTATCAAGATAAGGCCCTAGCCAATCAGAACCTTGACCGTCTATTGTCGCTGTCCCTTTTTGACAATGCCGACAATAAGATCTTAAGCCCAGCCCACCTGTCGTTAAACCACCAAATTCCGTTCATTTTCAGAGACTATTACCAAAACATAATGATTAAATTATAAAATTATGTTATGAAACAATCTGCCAGAGCAGGCTCTTTCTGCGACAATAGTGGACGTTTTTAAGAAATAACTGGCACTCATTCGCTTTTCTTGGCGTCCTTGTTTGAAAGCTTTATAGCCTAATTTTTTTTTCTGTTTGCTCTTTTTATTTCGAATGAATAAATGTGTGTCCATATGAAAATATAGATTTCATACCTGATCCATATGCGTGAATAGGTTTGTTATGAAATTTTGCATCTAACGACCATATATTCAATTATTCTTCCATTCATACTCATTATCAAGTTTTCTCGAAGTGAAATTAAACCAGATAATGAAAATACGGGATAAAAAAATACAGGAACGATATACCTTGCGATTACAAAAGATTTCACATCGTCATTTGAAATTACGGATGCTGAAAGAAAAGTAACTTTCTCAGATGTGAGACGTCGTTAGATTCTAACTTGTCCAATATACTTCAAAGGGAGATCAGCGAATGGAAATAAACGAAGCTTAGATAATATTGAAAGAAGGAAAATTGATAATGATATCTTCCGAAACGTTGTTCATAAGGAAATAAGAAGAAAATCATCTAAACAGCCTCTTATGTCATGTCAGACAAATTTTGCAGTGAACTGTTTAGAGAACTATACCCTTTACAAACCATTGATATTGAAGTATTTATTGTCCACGCCAGGATAGCAATTTTTGCTGAAAATAGTGCGAGAAAACCTAAAAATAAATACGAATTACGTTGAGTAAAAATAAATCGAAAGAAGGTCACACCAACAATATTAAAAATATAGGTTGACCGAACAACATAATTTCTAATCGATGTTGACTATTGCTCAGGGATGTCTACCAACCGTGAATATGGTTATTTGAATTCAGCTTCAGGTAATGGCGTTTGCCAAGAACTAAGAGAATGCTAACATCGGCAACCAAATACGAAGTGATGTTGTCGATAGGAAGGAAATCTACAAATCCACAACGTTGTTGCCATTAATGTTTTTTTCGTCCGGTAGATGGAACTGAATGTATCGTCTTCAAACATTTATATTTCAGCATGTTATGATATACAAAGAGCTTATAAGAACTTGCAATTCTTGTTGAGCTCCGTTTCGCGTTCGCCAGGCTTTGGTTAAGGAATTCGAATGTAGCAGATATAGATACTTATGAGGTCTTGACCTCTCTTCAGCTATTTCCGTTCGAAAAATTCACCCTGATCGCTCAAGCGTTAAGATATGAAATGGTGGTATATGTCAGATATTAACGTGATTTCTTAGATCTACCCAAGTGTGTTATACCCACTTTAAATTGTGAAGTTATAGTATCTCCATGACCGAAGCTTCTTGGGTCTACAAGGAGTCCATTGACTCAGAAGGACAAGTGGGTCATAGTTGTTCCAAAATATGGTACTATCGTTACTTTTTGGGTCTACTGTGTACATTCTGTAGCCGGTTCTGACTCGAGCATTTTCTAGGTCAACTGTTTTTAGTGATGTCCACAAAGGGCCCATGGACTAAGCGTACCGTTAGCCACGCGACCTAGGAGTGAAGGAAGTTTAGGTTATGGAGAATTGTGGTGTGGAGTTAAATGATTGGTTCCATTTGGAGGGAAGTAATTACGTTAGTCATCAGGAATACCCAGAGAGCATAGTATCGAAGGGCCAGTAGCATCAGAGTTACCCACTGTTGGATAGAGAGTGAAGTTATGATCTCGTACGGGTCAAAATTTCAAAATAATTGAATCGGCACTTTCATTGATAAGGAACTCGTATGCAGCACATATAGATACTTAAAGGTCTTGACCTCTCTTCACTTATTTCCGTTGGAGGAATTTGCCCTAATCCCTCGCGGGTTAAGATATGAAGTGGTGGTATATGTCAGACATTAACGTAATTTCTAAGATCTACCCAAGTGTATCACATCCACTTTAAATTGTGGAGTTGTAGTATCTCCATGTCCGAAGCTTCTTTGGTTTACACGGAGTCCATTGACTCAGAAGAACAAGTGGGTCATAGTTGTTCCAAAATGTGGTAATATCGTTACTTCTTGGGTCTACTCTGTATACTCTTTGGCCGGTTCTGGCTCGAGCATTTTCTAGGTAAGCTGTATCTAGTGATGTCCACAAAGGGCCCATGGACTAAGCGTACCGTTAGCCACGAAACCTAGGAATGGAGGAAACTTGGGTTATGGAGAATCGTGGTGTGAAGTTAAATGATTGGTTCGATTTACTGTTGGATAGAGAGTAAAGATATGATCTCATACGGGTCAAAATATCAAAATAATTGAATCGGCACTTTCATTGATAAGGAACTCGTATGCAGCACATATACATAGTCATAAGGTCTTGACCTCTCTTCACTTATTTCCGTTCGAGGAATTTGCCCTAATCCCTTGTGGGTTAAGATATGAAGTGGTGGTATATGTCAGATATTAACGTAATTTCTTAGATCTATCCAAGTGTATCACACCCACTTTAAATTGTGGAGTTGTAGGATCTCCATGTCCGAAGCTTCTTGAGTCTACACGGACTCCACTGACTCAGAAGAATAAGTGGGTCATAGTTGTTCCAAAATGTGGTAATATCGTTACTTCTTGGGTCTACTCTGTATACTCATTGGCCAGTTCTGGCTCGAGCATTTTCTAGGTCAGGTGTGTCTAGTGATGTCCACAAAGGGCCCATGGACTAAGCGTAACTTTAGCCACGAAACCTAGGAATGGAGGAAGTTTAGGTTATGAAGAATTGTGGTGTGAAGTTAAATGATTGTTTCTATTTAGAGTAAAGTTATTACGTTAGTCATCAGGTCTACACAGAGAGCATAGTATCCAAGGGCCACTAGCATCAGAGTTCCCCCACTGTTGGATAGAGAGTAAAGTTATGATCTCATACAGGTCAAAATTTCAAAATAATTGAATCGGCACTTTAATTGATAAGGAACTCGTATGCAGCACATATAGATACTTATGAGGTCTTGACCTCTCTTCACTTTTTTCTGTACGAGGAATTTGCCCTAATCCCTCGTGGGTTAAGATGTGAAGTGGCGGTATATATCAGACAGGATATACATATATTCTGTTACTGGTTCTGGCTCGAGCATCTGCTAGGTCAACTGTGTCTAGTGGTGTTCACAAAAGGTCCATGACCAAAGCGTACCGTCAGAGATGAGCCCTAGGAAGTCTAGGTTATACAGAAGGTGATGTGATATTAATCATTGCTCTTTGGCCCTACTCTGAGTTCAAGGTATAGAGAAAAGCATATTTATTTCTTGCTCCCATTTGGAGGGAAGTAATCACATTAGTCATCAGATCTACCCAGAGAGCATAGAATCTAAGAGCCAGTAGCATCAGAGTTATCCTCTGTTGGGTAAAGTTATGATTTAAAACTAACTGAATGGGTAGATTCATTGTCTCTTCAGTTATTAGGAATTTGTTTCATGTTCGAAACTTGATGTAATTTTCTGAATATCTCAATGGCTTGATATCCTATACATTTATCATTACTGGTGTTTCAAAACAGTTAATTAGATTCTCCACGTTACAGTAAGGTTCTGATCATATGGGATTTTCTGAGAATATGATAATACTTCGTTTCGGAATAAAATGGAGTTAGTAAGTAAAATAGCGAAAAAAATAGGGAAAGAAAGCTTTCTCTTAGTGACAAAAATTTTCTGATGGAAACTATCGAAAAATGAGAATAATCCTTATTACATATTGGCTAAAATAAATCAAAAACCTTGACATGTTTCTCGAGGTTTTTGAACGTGTTTCAGGAAAATGAGAATCTTCTACATATGGAAAAATATCCCTAATCATTTGCGATCTGCCCTCTGTATGTTCATACCATAAGTTATGATACGAAAATGCATAATAGATGCATAGGAATGAGCCGAAAAATTTTTAGATATTTTTGGCAACATTTCAATAGGCTCCTAAAGAAAGCTCCCGTTTTATGTGGTGTTATACTAACTAGTCAGTGCGAGACATTCATGTGACGAGTGTGGTTCTAAAAGTCATGAAGGTCTGTAGGAGGTCCTCATGGCTCTTAACACTCCTTGGGGTCATTCTTCTCACCGAGACCTTGCAAGGTATGTACAGAATTTCCTGAAAGTGCTCTTAGATAAGTTTTCTCGTGGAAAGTATTTTTTTCAAGAATCATGGAATTGAAACTAGTTTCAGGTTACTATAAATTATATAATGTCGTTATGACATTAAATGATCGAAAAATTATCTTTCATTCAGTTTATAATATCAATATATTTCACATACGAACTGTTCTATATTTAGTCTTTTTCCATAAATAACATACGAACTAATATAACGTGTAATCAGTCGAATATAAATACTGCAAATTCTGTAACTAACGGAAAATTCACTCAAATCTAGATTGGTGTTAAACCATCCTTTCATAATATCTCCTGTATCCAAGTATGAGTCAATGAAAATCATTTTAATATTTATCTTCAATGTGGCATTACCGGGCATGGGAAGTCCATCAAAATCTTCGATAAAAGTCAGTCATGCTCATTTATATTTCATTTGAGTCCAGAAAAATACAAATGGATAAAACAAAAATTGAATTCAATGAATCTTTTTATTGTGAATATTTTTATTTTCCATTGATAATAGGACCCTCTAATTGTATCGGAAAAGCGAGTATAATTTCAAAGAACGGGCTTTGCTATAAGTGATATTCCTTCCTCTGAAGAAACATTCAATTTATGATGAAACTTCTGGTTTTTTGTTAATTTTTCACATCAAAATGGTTGAAGTCGTGAAGTTGTAATATCTGAACTTTTCCAATCTACTTGATATGTTTTCCAGGTCTGTCAAGAATGCTATATCTAGGATCTGATCGATTATTGACAAATACCTTGATATGTGAGCTAAACAAGGTTTTTTTTCTTATTTGCATAGTCGATCTAAATGTAGATGGAGCTTCATTTAATGACGATATAGGCAGTGAGCCAAAAGATCTCCTAGTCTCGTATACATATTTAGATCTGTCTGAAGTCACAATAAGAACAATTTATATATTTCATTGATCCAACTCTGATGTTCTACCTGGTAATATCAGAATCAATTTTTACGTGAGGCAACGTAACAACTGATAATGATTAATTGAATCCCGAGTTCATCTAGAAATAGCTGCTTTGGTTTTATATTACCTTTATTTTCTGTGGGTGAAGGACATTACACAAGACACATTGTACATGTTAACTTTAAAGAATTAATTACTGGTATCAGCTTACATTTGGGCTTCGAACTATTCAAAGAATTGGAATGCGAAATAACGAGTTTTAAGCGCCGATATGTTATCCAAATGCGTGCCAAAACAATTTACCCTTCAGTCGATATGATGTGAAAATTCACATTACGTATTTTCATCCATATGGATCATAATATATTGAAAAGAAAATAGAATGACTCATTCTACAGTTCTTTCTTCTCAATTTCTCGTGGAATCACTGGATGATAATTATTTGTCAAACAAATATAACTACGTATTTCCAGAAGAAAACTCTTTCACTAAGTAGTTTCATTTTTAAAATTCTGCATTGAAAATAAATCATTACATCAAGAGCCTTTTGTCAGAGAACCACTGAGTTATGCACCTTTGAGCGATTTCTGAATATAGTATTAAAAGCATTAATTTTGACTTCCACAATGAACTTATTAAATCAAATATTTATTTCATCTTGTTCCCTGAAGTAGTCGTGAAGAAGATGTCTCTTGGTCGGCGAATGTACAAATGGTTCCGGTGATCAATTTTGCTGACTGTTTTTTTTGATTAAATTATTTTCATTTTCTTCTGTTCGCTATTTTATCTCGAATTTAGTGAAATTACGTACCACTTCTCGATATCGATAAGCCATATTTTTGCCGTGACATATGGGAAAGCAATAACCACTCCATCCAAAGTCAAATCCGGAGTCCCACAGGGGAGTATTTTGGGACCTCTTCTATATATCATCTCTGTTTCAGACATACCGAAAAATGAAAACACCACCATATCATGTTTTGCAGACGATATAGCCTTATTTGCATCTGATGAAAACGCCGAAACTGCTTTCAAGGAATTACAAGAACGCCTGGATGACGTTGCACAGTGGCAACGATAATGACGACTTAACATCAATAGTATCTTGGTATACATTTGGAACAGCGCTTCAACTGGAGACAACATATCAATGTTAAGAAGAATGAAATAAATCTAAAATTCCGAAAAATATATTTTCTTATAAGCAGGAAGTTCAAATTGAAACTTCAGAATAAATTACTCATTCACAACATCCAAAGATTTCAACCAAAAATACTACGTTCATTGGTTGATGCCCCTCGGTATGTCTTCAATCATACCATCAAAGAGGATATAGAAAACCGCTGGTACCATCAGAACCTACAAAGACATGCCAACCAACTAACAGAAGATCCATTCAACTCACGAGGGGTGAAATTTACCTGACCAAACGACCAAACTGGCTGATCATCAGTGAGAATCCATCAATATGACATACTTTCTCTTAGTCAGTACATACAACACATTTACTTAAAATTTTTTAAGTAGATTGTAAATCTCAATAAATTCAATACAAAAAAATATTCCTAGATCGTTCAGTAAGTCCTAGTCCTCACTATAAGAGAGCGCCACAAACAAGATACCCATATGATTTTTCTTTTTTTCTTTTTTCTCATATGCCAACCGTAAAAAAATTACCTTCAAAATTTTTGCTTCATTATTTATCGTGTTGTCAGGGAGCTTTCTTGTGATTCTCAAAAACGCTTAATTGAAAGCAATTTCATGTGTTGATGCTCTTGGAAGGATGAAAACACCGTTCAACTTGACTTGAATAGTGTTGATTGGACTCTGCCCGATCGAAAACGACCATCAAACGATGGTTTGGCGATTTCAAACGTGATCGTACAGATACCGATGATGCGATGTCAGCCAAATGAGGCAGTTATTCCGGAGAACATTAAAAAAACCTCGAATATCATACAAGCATTCGCAAAGTGAAGTTGCAACTAATAGTTGAAACTCAGAAGTTATGAAAAAGTAGTGTTACCATCATATACGACCATTGGGGAATGAAGTAGCTGTTTTCAAACTGGGCACCGCGTTTGCTCATATCGAAGCGAACATAACGAGGAGGCCAACAACTATGATTCCAAGAGATGTTTGGAGATGTTCACCCGATATAAGAAGGAATTTTTGCTTCGGTACATCACGATGAATGAAACATTGTTCACCACTATCGATCTATAAGGACATATTAGCGACTAGTGGCTAAATAAGATGCTCCATGGAAATAGATTTGGCTCAGATGAGTGAGTGATTGCCGGAAAAGAAGCATATTTTAAAGGTGTGGGTAAATATTTCTACAACGGTAGTATGGGAAGGATAAAATATCGATAAATAAAAATAAATTTCAGCAAAATATCTTTGTTTTCCTAGGCGCGAAGCTTACTGACCGGTGTGTCTGCTTTCAAAGTTATTGGATCTACTTCTCTTTCGTTAATTGTTATCTTTAGTTGCATTGAGAACTGATTTTCAGTGGATAACCTCGTTCTTAGAGTTTTCTCCTTTGCATTCATTTTGTGGAAAGATTTCATGTGGTTTTGTAGCTTGTAATGATCATCATCGAAGAGATGAGATATTTTTGATTTAGATACCTGTCTGAAAAGACTATGACGAGCTAGTTTTTAACGCATTATTTATATTATTAATGAAAATGTTTAACAAGATGTCACATACCATTTTAAAGATATATTTTTTCGACTATATCAGAAAAGATTTTTTTTGGAAACTGACTAAACATAAGAAAGCGATGTGATTTTACACTTCTCTTTGTTCTGTAGTCCCTTTTCGAATATATTGAACAATATAAACACAACATAGTTATTGGAAATAACACGAGAAGAGATACTAAGTGATAACGATTGCTAATGTTAAAGCTTATCTCCCCCTTACGGTCAGATAATGTTGAACCGATATGGGAAAATTTAACGATATGTCTGTTTACATTGGAAATCCATAAAATGGAAATAGTTTGAAATATATAATGTTGGATTCACACATCCCAAAATATCGGACATATGAACATTATGTTTGCAAGTGCAAGGTCATCTCCTGCGGTTACCTGAAAATTCTCCCAGTTGCTCTATAAATAGGTCTAATATCTCAAGTATGGATCGAATTATTCAATTGTCAGGTTCAAATTTATCCACAAAATCTCAGAAAATTGAATCTTAGCCAGAATGAATGATGAAAATCTTTAATATTGTTGAATGTGGACTTTAATCCTAGGTATTATATACAGGGAAAAGTTCCGTAATGAAGTTTTCTCATTCAAACAAACAACTTTTTCGTGTATTTGGAATAGTGATTCATTCCATTTATGGTTCCATCATAAGGTAAGCCATCTTGTAGAAAGCCAGCGTAAGAGAGCTCTGTTTTGCTTCAATTCATTGACTTGAAGATGATTCAAGATACCTGCATATGTAACCTACATTATATCATAAACAGTGCTTGTATAGGCAGCAGCTCTCTTATAAAAGATTTAAAGGCCACGATATTTCGAATTTTTTGAACTTAAGGCATTTTTGCCACAAATATGTGGTGATATCAAAACCTGAAACATATTCTGCACAACATAAAGTACGGCTCCTTCAATGAAACCATACCATACTGCGATTGCTTCTGGTTTCAGCAAAAATGATAGAGAAGTTTCTTAAAATTTTTTTTTCATCAGGTGTGCAAGGTGAGGTCGAGATTGATGGGCCTTCCGAATCAGAATGCCGGCCGTACATAGAAAAGGCACTCCGCGAACTTGAGCACGTTGGAGGTGGAGATGCTGACGTAGGCCAGAGCAATGAAGAAACTCCTAGTATAGAAAATCTGAACGTATACGAAAAGCAAAGCGACGATCAACCTAGTCAAGAAACTTCAGAAGTAGATATCGAAACTCAAGTGAGTTTTTATTGATAAACTAACTCCTTACTCGTTTTTTTTTTTGGTTTATTTGGTCTCAAGTCTATTGATCATTTCGCTTCAGGAATCCATAGAAAACGATGCTGGAGCAGAAAGTACGAAAGAAGAAATAGAAGTGAGTGGGTTGCTTTCTAAGATTCAGTGATCTATTACTGAAATATTTGTAGGTGACAGAATCGAAAAGCAGTGAAAATATTGAGGCAGCTGATGAACCTGTAGAGACCCAAGAAAGCACAGCTAGTGAAGCAGTTGAAGAAAAAGATGAGACCGAAGTCAACGCTGTCAGCAACGAAGCTGTGAGTGGGGATGCGCATGAAGAAGCTGTTGAAGAACAAGAACAAACAAATGAAGAAACTGATGCCCATTCCCTTGAGACAGAATCCTCACAATCAGCAGAAAACCCCAGTATCGAAGTAGAAGAAGTTCAACCAGCTGAAGAAGTATCAAGAGAATCTACTGAGGACTCTGTTGAAGGAGCACATGTGGAAGCACCTTCAGATGAACCATCCGAAGAGGTTCCAGCAGAAACCGAAGAATCAACCACCCAATCAGCTGAAAACATCGAATCGTCGCAAGAAGCATTACCCGAAGGAAAAGAAGCAGCTGACGACTCATCCCAAGTAGATACAGGGGATGAAATAACTAAGGAAAGTGAACCCTCTGTCGAAGCAACCAATGAAATTATATCCGATGATCAATCAGAATCTATTGAAAAAGCTGAAGAAGAAACCACTCGCTCAGATGAAGTCCGCACCAGCTCTGAAACTGAATCCTCAACTGAATTGAAAAGTGACCAAGCTGAAGACGAGATTTTAGAAATTGATGCCAAACAAAATGAAAGTGTTGAAGATAGTGAAAGCGTTACTGATTCAGCTGATGACAAGGCTGATGAATCCATCGAACAGCAGAATGAAGATCAAACTGAAGCAGAAAGTACAGAAAATACCAGAGAAAAAAGAGATGTAAATGATTCGAACGAAATCCCGTCAGAAATGAAATCACAGGAGAGCGAAAACGAAACACAATCCGTTGAGGAAATTGAAACTAGTCCAGAAATTTCAGAGGAAGAGAAGGAAAGTGAAAAACAATCAGGAGATCAAAAAAGTGTGGAAGAAGAATCGAAAAGTGAAGAGAATTTAAGTGAAGCTAAGGAAGATAATTCGAATGACGAAAAAGAAGAGAAACTGAGCGAAGAAAATAAAGACAACGAAGCAGTAAAATCCGACGAAGCCGACTCGCAAAAAGTAGAAGGCAATGAGACCGAAGACGCTAGCACATCACCTGAGATAAGCGAGTCGATTACAGCTGAGAATTCTGAAGTTGAAAGTGAACAAATTGCAGAAGATGGAACCAGTATAGAGAAGGGAAGTAGCGAAGATGCTCCTGAAGAAGAACTCATAAATGGAATGGATATTCCTGTAGATCTACGATCGAGGGTTCATGTTGAGCAACTTCTGAAATTGGATAAGGAGGGAACCAAAACTGAGGAAATCATCGACAGGGTGTCAGAAATAACACTGAGAGAATTAAAAAGATTATATGAAAACGCAATCAAACCTCTTGAAACTTTGTATAAATATAGGGATCTCAGCAACAGACATTATGGTGATGCAGAAATATTTTCGAAGCCTTTGATACTTTTTATGGGACCATGGAGTGGGGGTAAATCTTCCATCATAAATTATTTACTGAATGTGGAATACAATGATACAGCATTAAGAACAGGTAAAAGAACTGAGCGTTTGAGGGGGTTATTTTATATATTAACTTTCAGGAGCTGAACCTTCTCCAGCTTATTTCAATCTTTTAATGTATGGTGAGGAAGAAGAGGTCCTAGATGGTACACAACTGGCAGCTGACTATACTTTCTCTGGTCTACAGAAATTTGGGCAAGGTTTGGAAGAACGTTTACGCGGACTCAAATTGAAGAGTAAACTTTTGGAAAAGGTCAATATCGTTGAAATTCCTGGAATTTTAGAAGTGAGGAAACAAATATCTAGGGTGTTTCCATTCAATGATGCTTGCCAATGGTTCATCGATCGGGCTGATATAATTTTCTTGGTTTACGATCCATTCAAGTTGGATGTAGGACCAGAAACCGAAGCCATTTTGGATCAGTTGAAAGGCAGAGAGTATCAGGTATAAGGAAGCTTATTGTGATTCCACCTATTTTTTTATGGATCGAATATTCTTTATAAATGAAATTTTTGGTTTTCACAGACCCGGATCATATTGAACAAAGCTGACCAAGTAAAACCAGAAGAATTGATGCGAGTACAAGGAGCTCTCATATGGAATATTTCCCCATTGATGTCTTCACCACAGCCTCCAGTTATGTATACCACATCACTCTGGTCCAGACCATATGAGGTTTGGGCACCCGTGAGGTTACTGCAGGCTCAAGAAAGAGGTTTTCTCAGGGATTTGAGGTCAGCCGTAGACAAAAGAATTGAAAACAAAATAGCCAGTGCACGAAGATTTGCCGTAAGTAACGGTTTTCTAAATAAGTCTTTCACTATTCTCCTTGATAATAAAATTGGATTTATCTCTCGATTTGGATGCAGTGATTTCATTAGAAAAAAGTAGAGAACTGCATATCGTACTTATTGATTGGAGGAAATAAAGCTCTTTTTGTTTGTCATCAGAAACGTCTAATAGGCACTAGTACTCAAATAAATATTATACATTACTTGCAAGATTCACCACACTGTTTACTTTAAAGAACCCCTTTTACCCATATGTTTGCCAGTAGTTCTACAATGCAGATGAGCTTTAATAGAAAGAGAATTTATCGTTGCTGTTTTGGATTATATAAAATCATTCCTTGTTTTCAAATCAATTATTATTTAAACTTATTTTATTTTTAGGTACGTGTAAGGAATCACGCCAAAATGGTGGACTGTTACCTCACTACATACTATAACCATAAATCGATATTCGGAAATAGGAAACAAGTTTCAGATGCCATCATCGAACATCCTCAGGACTATCACATTTATGAGGGACTTTCAACATTAACCAATATTTCACGTTATGATTTACCAGATCCTGAAGTTTATAGAGACTTCTTCAAATTGAATCCTCTTTATGAATTTCAACAACTGGCAGCCACTTGTACTTATTTCAGAGGCTGTCCAATCAATAAGTTAGATATAGCTATCGCATATGATCTTCCAGAGTTAGTAGGTAAACATAGGAAACTCGTCGAAAGTGCCCTTACGGAAAACAGTAAGCAAGAACAATCTCAAGGGAGTTGAACGAGGATGCAAGAAAAAATAACTCAGAAAATCAGGGTTGCCATAACCAATGAGACTGTAGATATAACTGGAACCAAATCATGTTCGTACTAATGACATTAAAGGAAACTTCCCCAACTTGGTGCTCTTTAATGATGTTAACCAGAAACTAGATAATCGAAGTGCCTTACGAATATGAACAACCAGATAATTTCCGACAATTTTAAGTAATGAATTTATCAATTAAGCTTATGTATGTATAGTATCCTGCAATTTGTTTTCTACCGCATTTATCTTGATGTTTTTATGCACACGGAGTGTTACTTGCGAAATCAATTTCAAATTTCAAAGCTGATTAGTAGGAGTTTTTTTTTATCATCAGATGTACAATTCTTTCTCATCAGCTTTTCAACCACCAACAGCAACATTGAATCGTTTGTACGCATTATTCTAGTCATTATCAGGTTTTATTTTTTTACTTTTTGTTTAAGTTAGTTAGAGTTGGGTCACCTGTCATTCTGGATGAATAAGTGGATGGAAAATATAATTGATTTTTATTTCTTGTTCATTATTTCTTGAACTGGGCTCCTTCGATAGAATGAGCCCGATTGTATCATGGTGCTCATTATGAGTACGTTATACAAGGTGATTGATTCATGACAACAGCTCATGAGACTTAAGGAAAATTATAATGATACATATTTTCGTTTGGGTTCAAACCGTGTGAAGACAGAAATCGTAAAAATCTTTATCCGACGTTTCGAGCACAATAAAATGTGTCTTCTTCAAGAAACTTATATAAACTATTTAAATTTAAAATTAGCGTGAAACTGTTCTTCCTCTTCGTCTTTGATTATACCGTGGCGAGGCGGGTGCATCTTGACCTTCATTGGAGATCTCCCCACCAGTTGGATTCTGCGCCCGGTCATTACTGACTTTAGAATGTTGTCTTTTCTCTCGGGGACCACTTCGATGGGAAATTGAAAATTTATTAATTATTGCTTTCCAGCTTGCAGGCAAAATTACAGCGTCATCTCTACGGTTCATGTTGTCACGTTTTCCTATTTCATTGGCCTCCCTCACTGTTCGCTTGTAATAGAGTTCTATGTTTGCCAATTAATTTGAAATCTATAGAATGACCGGTATTTTCTATATGTTGGACGAGAGATGATGTCGCTATTTCTTTTTTAACATTATTTATGTGTTCCTCTATTCTTGTTGACATTCTTCTGTTGGTTTGTCCTATGTAAGATTCAGGAAAATCGGCACAGGGAACAGCGTATACTCCTTGTAAATATGTATCATTATAATATATCCATCCGTGAAAACCTCAAACTTAATATTAAGGAAAATTGACCAAAGTTTTTTTTCTTTCTGAAATATTTTCTAGCATCTACAGATTCACGTTAATTTCCCTACTTCATTTATACTCAGCAGATTATAGCATCGAGAGATAGCTCCTAACAGATTCTGGAATCAGCCAAAACAGGTGAAAACTCAGTGGATCTTGAGTTACTAGGATTCATAAAGAAATGGCAGAAAAAAGAACTTACATTCTTCAATTCTGCAGCGAGAAAATATTTTTCGGAAAACCTCTGGACTGATATCATTGAAATTCTCAGATCTTAATTAGAACCAGCTCTCTAGTATTGTTTAATGAATTATATTCAGTTCTTCATATATTAAATAACTATGGTCCGTTCAAGATTAGTACAAGGTGTCCAGAAAGGGTATCGCGTATGTGTAAGTTCGATAAAACAAAAAATATTTGTGAGCAATTAAAAGTTTATTGTTTATTATCAATATATGCACTGCTGCCCTGGACCTGATGGAATATCGGTGATGGTGCTCAAGACATGTGCTGATTTGGTTGCTGGTCCTATTAGGGAAATAATCCGCTCGTCGATTGCCGAGGGAATGGAAGTCTGCAAGAGAAACCCCTGTTTATAAGGGCGGTGATAAACAGCTCGCCTCCAACTATCGTCCTATTAGTTTGACACCCATTGTTGCTAAAATTGCAAAAAAGGTAATTTATTCGCAAATGGTACCTTTCTTGATATCCTATGGGACGATTCCTCACTATCAGAATGGTTTTGTTCAGGGACGGTAGGTCATCACGTGCTTGCTTCAGTGCCTTAATTCGTGGACTTTATCGATTGATTCTGGTTCCCCGGTAGACGTTGTATACCTGGATTTTTCAAAGGCGTTTGATCGTGTTCCTTTGAGGAGGTTGCTTAGCAAGCTAGATAATTTCGGAATCAGGGGTGGGCAACTTCGGTGAATCGAGTCTGTTTTGGGCGATCGAGAGTTTCCGGTGAAGGTTGGCGGGTTCCTTTCACCTTGTAGGCCCGTGGCAAGTGGTGTTCCGCAGGGTGCGGTGCTTTTTCTCGTTTTTGTTGCCGATCTTGGGCGGTGCGCTGCATACGCAGATGACTTTAAATTGTTTTCTGACGCGTTAACGTCTTCAGAGTGATCTGGACAGGATATGCGCATGGTGTGATGAATGGTTGCTTCCTCTAAATGTCGGAAAGTGCACTGTGCTTCACCTTAGTAGAAATAACCCTCGGCGGTGTACTGCTCCTGCCGGTAGCTCAACATAGTGACCTGGGCGTTATTATGACGTCTGATTTATCGTGGTCAGCGCATATAGATAGTGTCGTGGGAAAAGCTCGACGATTGATCTATTTGATCCGGAGGTCGTTTACACGATGTACAGTTGAGATGGCTAGAATACTTTACACCACTTACGTGCGCCCTCTTATGGAGTTTGCTGGTCCGGTTTGGACGCCTTCGCGTTCGTTAGTTCAGAGATGTGCGACACGTTTGCCGTACGGTTGTGTGCGTCCATGTTATGATGACAGGCTCCGTCTATTTGGTCTCCGATCTTTTCTGGACCGTCGCGAGAGAGGTGACCTTATCATAACTTATAGGGCCTTGCACGGTTTCATCGGATGCGACTTGCGAGATCTTTTCACTATCGACAGCAGCAATTTGCGAGGCCATTCGTTGAAGTTGTACCATGAGAAGTATCGAACTTCGCAGAGACAGCATTTCCTCTGTAACAGGGTCTTTGACGAGTGGAATTCCCTTTCGGGACGCGTCGTTGGTGCACCGAGTATGAATGCTTTCAAGAACCTGTTAGATGAACTAAAGTGTTGATTGTGATTTGTAATAGTTGTTTTACAATTTTTTTCTTTTTCTTGTATCACATGTAACGCATGATTTTTTTCTTGAGGGATTATAGACCTAGCCTCCCCTCTTATTTACTGTTTAATAATAATAATAATATGAATGCGAGAAATATTTGGAAAAGATGATGTTATCCAAATGATGACCGTTGCTTTGCTGGCACTCTTCTAAACGGAAGCGAAGATTGTCGATAACATGTTGACATATAGCTATTGATATCGTTAGAATCTAACCTGATGTTTTGCGTCAACTGAAGTTAGATCCGTCGGATTATTTTGGTAAACTTTACTTTTAAGGTATCTCCATGCAAAAATAGTCAAGCGGGCTAAGGTCGGGACTTCTGCTGGGAGGCCAGTTGATGTTACCCCTGCCCGAAATGACTTTATTAGGGAATAATTCGTTAACAACTTCCTCCATTGAATCATTTTAGGTGTGGTAAGTGGCCCCCATCTTACTAGAACCACGTTCTTGAGTTAAAACCTGCAAACTCCTGTAACTCTGGGACAAAAAATTTTGCAACATATCGCAGTAACGGTCACTGTTCACATTAATTGCTAGGCCTCGTTGATCTTCATGAAAAATGGATCAATTATGCCTTTAGCAGTCATAGCGGTTCAAACCACGACCTTTGGGCTACGCAGGTGTCGTTCATGCTTTTGCCTGGGATTCTCAACTGCCCAGTACCGACAATTCCGCTTATTAACATGACTATTGAGGTGAAAATTTGCTTCGTCACTAAACAGTATGTTGTTAAATCGCTGCAGCATTTCGTTCGCGAAATTCAGTCAATTAGCATAGTCCGCATCCTTCAATTCTTGAACCCATTTGAATTTTATAGGCTTTTAGATATAAGTCTTTCGTCAAAATTGAAAGTAAAGTCGATTTCGGATGGATAAAGACAGATTTGAATTCCAACTGTTGCACCTGTATTCTCGAACATCCAGATCCTATCGTCACTTGGCACGAGGCAGTCACTATTACGATAATATGCTCGTAGACCAAATGCGCGATGCGTCCCCGAGTACTGTTCCATCGTGACTAAAGCACCACAAAATGACGGACGCCATGAACCTCTTCCCGCTTCATTTAGATGCCCCGTTTCGAATATGGCGCGAAAACAAATACCCGATACCCTTTCTGGACACCTTGTATACGGCCGTCAAGATGGGCTGTGAAAAATCGAAATTAAGTTAGCAACTGAGAATCACTAGCAGCTGCTAATCTGTTATTTGATTCTTAACTTAACGACAATCGAAAATTTTCACATGTTTACACATTATTGACTTCGAGCCATTGTTGAAAAAAATTAATTCTTGATTTGAGAATTTCCGTAGCTTCGTGTTCTTATAAACTTTCTGAAGTGTTAAAATTTGAATAAATTATGCCCTCAACACTTTGATAGGCTACACTACTCCCATACTCTGTTCGTTCTGTTGCATTGTAAATCTTAATAATAAGGATACTTTTATTGAAGACTGGTCAATAAGTTCTGAAATGGACTAAAAAGAATATGTCGAGTTTCAGCATATTTTGGCATAAGATTTATATATTTCACCAAAATATTTTTTGAGGGCACAAAAGCTCATCGGAGATATATTGAAGAGCAAATGATTGTTGTCCAGATTTTCCTCATTATGCATCGAGAAGAATATCCAGTTTTCTTCAACATTTTTGAGTGATTTCAGGGTCAACAATAATACACTGCGCAAAAAAATTAACGCACAGTATGGAAATCTCAATTCATTCTACAACTGAAAGTGTTCTCAATGATAATTATTTTTATCAGTATTATGCGTGCATATGTCATCCACTTTGAACGTTTTTCTTCAATACAGAAGTTTTTTCCAGCAGGAATAAAAAAATGAGATTATCAGATTTAGAATGAATTGGCTCCATTCTGAAATCAGTTGTTCTCGATCAATTCTAGTGATCAATAGTTTTTTTTTCGTTTGATTTTCTACACTCGATCGCTATGCAACGCGAAACACGCAATTTGACCTAAGAGGAATGTGCCCAAGTGGTAGTTTTGCGAGAAGAAGGGTGGACATACACAAGAATTGCAGAAAGGTTTGGAGTTTCCCATACAAGTGTGTCCAGAATGTTGCAGCGATCCAGGGAGACAGGTATGAATGTCCGAAGACCAGGACAGGGTAGAACACGGGTAACAACTGCCAAGAACGTTACTTGAGAGTTTCTTCGTTGAGACAACGGTTTGCAACCGTCCCCTCCTTCGAAATTAGCCTGAGTAAACTCATAGGGTGCAAATTAGCACTCAGACAATAAGAAATCGCCTCAGAGAATATGATTTAAGGCCTCGTGTCGCGGCAAGAGGCCCAGCCCATTGAATGACGTGTTTGGATTTTGCGAGAGAGCATATCCATTGGAAAGAGGCTGATTGGGAAAGAGTTCTCTTCTCAGATGATTCTACATTTCGTCTCAACGATTGTGATCGAGGTTTCCTTGTATACAGACGTCCACATGAAAGATTTGCTCAGTGCAATTTCCTGAATACTATTGGTTTCGGAGGAAAATCGATTATTGTATGGGGTGGAATATCTTTGACTGCTTGCACAGACCTAGTGGTCATTGATAATGGAGCTATGAATGCTAGGAACATTCTTGGAAGAGCATGTTGTGCCATTTGCCCGATACATTGGTGAAAATATCATTTTTATGGACGATAATGCCAGACCCCATTGTGCGCGCATCGTTCAGGAGTACCTTGAAGAGGTTGAAGTCTCTCGAATGGAATGGCCAGCAAGAAGTCCAGATCTCAATTCGATTGAGGTTTGGGACAACCTCAATAGAAGGCTGAGAAGTTCAGAAAATCATCCAGCTACTCTTAATGACTTAGGAATCCAACTCAGAGAACTCTGGGAAGGATTAGATCAGAACATTTTAAGATCACTCATTTTGAGTATGAACCATCGTTGCTGAGCTGTAATTAACGCAAGGGGTGGAATTACCAAGTATTAAATCACTTATCAGCATTCCAGTATTCTGAAAATTGTTTATTCCTCTTCTTTCACATAAGAATCGGTGAAATCCTGAATTTTTTTTCCATTCAATGAGTCTTGTTTCTTTCAAAACCTTTCCAAGAGAATATAAAAAATAAGTTATATAGACAATGTAGAGTTAACTTCCATTAAAATTGAGATTTTCAGAATGTGCGTTAATTTTTTGGCGCATTGTATATATGATTGTTTTACTAATTGAACTCGAAAATTTATCGCTCCAAAATCTTTGGTTGAAATACATTCGTTGTTAGTGGATATAATTTCCAATGTAGAAATGTTTGGGTCTTCAATAAATTATTTATTAGATCGAATGGAGAAAAAGCGAGACTGTGATTCCTTTCATTCACAGAGCATTTCAGTATATTTATGTAACCAGAAATAAAGCACCCACTTCACCCTCGAGGCTTGCTTTGATAACAACATATTTATGATGAACTAAATCAAAAGGGTGAGTAATATGGTGTCAAGCAGGAAAACGTACTCCCAAAATGTTTATTATATAACTGTTTTATAAGTCAATTTATCATAACAAAAGAAAATAACACTTCTTAATACATTTTATCCAGAAAAATACAGCAGTTCTTCAGTTATATCCAATAGGTGTGGTGAAGAATACCCCTTTAAAAAAGTATATATTTTTACGCCCTTATCTTTCATAGAATTAACTCATTGATCATATCTTCGACTGTATATGTACTCACTCGATATAACACTTTCTCTTACATGCTAAGTTCAGCATTATCTTTATAATATCCCTTATAAACACAAAAGTTTTTAATTCAGCATATTTTCGAAGCAAATTTGTCCATTATTCGAATATACACTTTCTATACACCCTTGAAAAGTGACTGGTCCATGGAACACCTTTTGAAAATCAGAAAATACGGCGTTACGTCGTATGAACTATCTACTCAACTATGAAATATACGTTTATATGAGAGTAAGTAAATACATCATATTCAACAAGTTTTCAGTTGTCATTTTCTAATAGACTAGTAGTTTTTGGCCTGATATGGTTGGTACTTCACCGGTGACGGATGAGTGATCATAAATTCATTCGAAAACATCCAAAAAATTTTAAGTTTTGATGAATCTCAACATCAAGCACCTTTAGAACATGTTCATTATAATTATTTAACAGTAATGTGTTTACAGAAAAGAAACATACACAGGATGATACATATTTCTTCCAAATATCAAAAACACATAAATTTCTTGTAATCCGTCACTTCTTAGATGCAATTAGTGGTTTCAGGTCTGAATTCAGTAACAGACACTAGGTCACCTCTGAGCAAGGGCTAAGAGGAACCCTAATAAGACTACTGTTCTGCATAATATTCTTGCAGCTTCGTTGCCCGAATGAACGGCTGCTGGAAGTTCACCTGAAATCAAAACAAGAGTTTCAACATGTTCCGAGAAGTTTTTCAATCAACTATACTACATTTCATGCTAATTTTCCCAGTGGCGGATCGTGACAATATAGTATGGTGAGGCGCATATGAAGAAAAAATTAATAATGTTATATATATATATAGGGTTTACGTGGCGAACAAAGTTTATATAGTGAACTCTACTTCGTCAGTTGCATAATAAATATATTAAAAAAATTTTCTTCACTAATGCTTGGAATTTTTGATCCTCAAATTATTTATATACATATTACTTTATTTTATGCAGCAAAAAAAGCCATTAATTGTCCCAATATATCATGAGCTTATTTTTCGATATACTAAATTACTCAAAAATATGAAAACCATTATTATGCAGCTGTACAGCAAGAACCAACGTGGAGGTGTAGAGCATTCCTGCCACGTGTGGGATGGGAATGAAGGAAATCGGATCAGATCAAGTTGGAAATTTTCAAAATAACGAAATAAACTCTAAATATATAAAATAAACTCTGAAAAAAATTAACACTGAATAAAAAATTTGAAAAGGCAGTGTAAAATAGGATTTATTTTGAAAGTTATAAATGAAAATGATTCTAAATTGAGTTCTCAATATTGAAATTTTATGTAAATCAATAGAATTTTACGATTTTTCTGATCAGCGAAATGATCTATAACCTTGTCAATAAATATATTTTCGTCCAGTGATTTTATGAATCCTTTTTTTATTTTTATTTATTTAATTTTAGCCATATTACTCAGCCGCGCCTGTCCAGTTGTATTCTTAATATAATTTTTATTCCTTTTCAACGCCCAGAACCCAGAACCCATGAAGCGCTCAACAAGTTGGTCATCTATCATCTATTACATAACGAAAAATGACTGATAACTGGGAATGACAGCTTATGTCAGTTGTTTCATCAACTTGCCAAGAAAAAAACAATGATTGTAAAATTTCGTCCTCGATTTGTTTATTCACAACAAAAGCAACCGAATCAATTAATTCATTTTGAATGGTTTTAGATGTACCAGAAAATACCGATTTACTGTTGGTGTCATTTTCTAAAAAGGTTTTTAAATTCGTGTCAAATTTACTAACAAGAACTACCAATTCTTTGAAATTTCCGCGATTTAAAGACTCATTCGATTCATCGTGCCCCCTAAAAGATAACTCTTGCATACAGAGGTGCATCGTAATATCTATTAAACTTCTTAGAATTTGTCGATTTTCTTTGACTTTAGCATTGAAATTTTCAATTTCTATTTGATACGCATTGTCTATTGCTGTGGCGATATTTTGTTTTTGCTTTCTCATAACGGTACGCTTGCAATCAGATGAAATTTGCTGAGCACCTTTATTGTGTAGCGATAGACCCCGAGATAAATTTTTCAAATCACTGAAACCACTTTTCGACCAAACTCTGTCGGAATTTCCATTAGTTGCTGAGAATAAAATGCACGGCCAACAAAATATTTTTTTCAAAGTAATACTTCCAGTAAGCCAGTCGTACTTGTCATACCACGTATTTTGGAATCCCCGATTTGATTTACCGACCCCACCACCAGACACTAGAGATTTCCTCAAATCTGGAACAGGTCGCTTAGCTTCCTTAATTAAATATAATTTATCATCATACGAATGAGTCGAAAAATGTTGCTTATTTATTAAAAAATTAACAATATCACAAGTACACTGAACATGTTCCTTAGGAATTTCAAAAGATTTACTATTGCTTGGTCCCGCTGAATCCATTTCGCGATCTGGTAGTCACTTTCGACAAAAAAGATTTATATTTCAGAAAAAATTCACCTAAAAAAGATTATAATCATATGCGATACACAGCAAACGCGATACCTCTAAATAACGACAATGTGAACTAACCCTATTTCTCTATTTCCTGCTTCCCGATTAACTCGAATGGAAATCTGAGGCCAGCCTCTAATTCCTCGAGAAGCTGCCTTCAAAACCGTAGATATGTTCTCACCGCTTCGACGCAGATAACGCGTTGGACATCGCAGAAACGAAACGATCTCAGGTCGGCTAAGATCGCGCAGAGGCCAGCCTCGGATTAATCCTAGAACGGCTTTCCATTACGTTCTCGTAGGTCATCGAAGTAGATAACACGCTAATTCAGTCAAAGAAGCCTGCGTTAGGCATGCCTCGAACCGTTTATTCGAAGAGGATTTGATTTGTTATGAATATACAAGGAACGTGAGATTGGGAAAAATATTGAGGAAAAAAGTGATGATGAAAGGGAATGAAGAAATATACGGTTCAGAATTTTTTTGATGAGGCACTGCCTCACCTGCCTCATAGGACAAGCCGCCACTGAATTTTCCACAATAAAATTTATATTTGGCCTCAGTATATCATCGTATAAGTGTATTCCTTCATGCTTCATAGCAAGTGTTCGACAGTTGTGTATTTCGGCACTATTTGCATTCAGGTGGATCTTCTGAATTCGTAAAATTGCTGTAGGTTGCTCCGTTATGTCCTATTCGTAGTTTTCTAGCCACAGTTATATCCTTTCTACCCATTTTAATTTGTAGTGAATTGCTGATTCCAATCGTGTGTACACTGTTGCTGTGTCCATTCCATTTCGCTTGCCATTCTTGAAAGGACTTTATAGTGGTTTGGCAGTCTGTATCTAGATGAACCTGAGGTCAGATATTCGTGCTTGATTTGCATGCTGATCTGCAGTTTCGTTTCCTGGTATACCAATATGTGATGGAATCCAGATCAGGAAAATGGAAATATCCTGTATGGATATGAAGGTGTTACATTTTTTCTGGATATGGCAATTCAGAGGATTTTTGAACAAATTTTTGCCAAGCATTCGATTGAAGACAAACGTTATTATGGTCAAATGTATTCGATCTGTAAATAAATTCGTAGATTCCAAAGAATCCACTTGTAAATATACTGTGAATTTGAAGTTTGGGCTCTGATAGGATATCCGTCTGATCAATGATCGCTCATGCTATTTCTTGGTCATATTCTGAGGTTATCAGTCTACTATACAGGATGGCCGGGAGATTGGCGTTTAAAAAATTAGATTTCTCGTGTCATGGGGTATCCGAAATACCACATCTATGATCAGCGATTATTCATTGTTTTCGAGTTATGATTATTTTTAGAAAATTTCAGAACTTTTGTCCTAAATCAACTAAAAAAATTCTAAAAAAAAGGATAAAACTATTTCGACTTTATTCTTTTGCAATGAAATCTCCATAAGTTGTTTTTTGATACATAAAATAACACTGGTCAACAACATTTTGTAACAAAAAGGTGCTGACTTATTTTGAATTACATACCTACTCTCATTTTATAACCATATTTATTTTGATTCAATCAGATCTAGTTTTCGTGTTACAGCTATTGCCCACAAAATTGAAAATTAACTGTTTTTGTTTTACTTTTGCATTCAGAGAATTTGTTTATATGAAGAGTGCAGTGGTTTGTTCTGTTTTTAAGTGAAGTGATTCTTATATAATGCCAAGAAAGTATGAAAATAATCCTGATAAGTTCTGTTACATTTGTGGTGACATTACTTTTAAAACTCAGCGAAAGAATTTGACACCATTAGTAACTAAGTTATATGAACAGTTTTTTGGTTTTGCCATCGGATAACAAGGCAAAGCGTGGGTTCCACACATCTCGCCTGTTGTGTTACATATCTGGGTGTTCTCACTGGAAGGGCGAAAATATTTCGATCTATGCCATTTGCAATCCCTGTGATTTGGACGAAACCAACGAACCACTCATCTGATTGTTATTTTCGTCTTACTGATAAAATAATAATAATAATAATAAGTTCTTTATTTTCAACAGGTTCTTACCCAATCACAGAAAATAACTAATTAATATTCAATCAAATAGAGACGTCAGCAAACAGCGTCACCATAAAAGTGAAAAGAAAATGTATACAAGCCAATATTATGAAAGAAAATGAAGTGAAATCAACAAAATTTACAAATCCATAGACATATCCACAAAAAGAAATTACCACTCATTTGCTCCATACTGTACAAAAGTAATAAAATAATAATAAAGGTGACCAAGATAATTGCATCAAAAGCTACTACAAAATACAAAAAAAAAGTATCACAAAAATATAGGTGACCATTGCATACATGAGTTCAAATCAACCCTCGCAAATAACTCGTGATGATACTTGATAGCGAGTCAAAGTGAATATCACAGCTACCAGCAACCGAATTGAATGTAGATCCCATGAACCAAATCGGCGACTGCAACAATGAGTTACTTCTGGGGGTGTCAAGATGGAATAGTTCCACAGAACGAGAGCTCTGCCTTGGAACTCGGAAACCCAGAGCAGACAAGAGAGGTGGGCAATCGATGGTGTCGTGCAGCAAACCATACAGAAACTTATAACTTATAAGTGATAATATCCCTCTCCCTTCCTGCAATGAAACGATATTGAATCTACACAACAACGCCATCCTCTCTCCAAGCTAAGAACTTCAAGAACCTCCTCTGGACGGCCTCAAGGTGGTATTGATGGCAAAAGTAAACAGGATGCCAAATCACGCTACAATACTCCAATTTGCTCCGAATTAGGGAATGGAACAGACTGATGAACGTTGAGGTGCTCCTAAAAAACTTTCCACTGCGAACAACGAACCCATACATCTTCGAGGTAGTTGAAATCAGTTGTGTGATATGCGGAATAAAAGAGAATTTCTGATCAAAGATCACAACAAGATCAAAACGAGACACCAACTGACCATCATTAGAATAATCGTAATGTAACATCTGCTTCTTTCTTGTAGAAGAGACGACTGCAGACTTTGAAACATTCAAACTCAAAAAGTTAACTCTACACCAATCAGCCACTCGATCGAGAGCAAGCTGAAGCTGAACACAGTCATAGAACGATTGAACCGCACAGAAAAACTTCAAGTCATCCGCGAACATCAGATGGAGCAAACCGACAACATCCATCACATCATTTACAAAGAATATAAAGAGCAAAGAACCAAGATTAGACCCCTGCGGTATTCCAGAGGTAGGTATGAACTCAGTCGATTGAACACCCTCCAGTCGAACCACCTGCCGACGGTCAACAAGATAAGAACGAATCAGACCAGCCAGTCCGTCGGAGAAACCAAACTTCCTGCGCAACTTTAAAATAAGAAGCTCATGAGCGACTCTATCGAATGCCTTCTGGAAATCGGTGAAAACCACATCGACCTGTCCTGCGGAATCAAGAACATATTGCGCAAATTGCGCTAGGTTGCTTGTGCAAGATCTCCTCGACATAAATCCATGTTGCTCAACTCTGATGTAACTTCTGACAGATGGATAAATAGAATTGTACAGGGCAATTTCTAGGAGCTTAGAGAAATTTGATAGGATGGATATCGGTCTGTAATTACTAAAAATGGCAGGATCACCCTTTTCTAAAACTGGTATGACAATGGTATTACAATTAAAACAAAAAGTAAAATCAATTATCCTGAGCTACCATCAGCTAAAAGACCGATCTCTCATAATGAAGATTTACCGGTAACAGAACCGCCTCAAACTAGCTAACTGTCCCTTACGCCAGAAGTCGAAAAGAGACATTGAATTCTGATTTTGAAGAAGCTTCCTCATCCACATCTAATGAGCCACATCTTCTATCACAAGATCTCAACGACTTGGTACGTGACTTAAATTTGTCCAAACAACAGGCAGAACTTTCAGGCTCTCGATTAAAGGGATGGAATTTATTACAACTTAAAACAAAAGTGTGCTAATTTCGCAATCTAGATGAAGTGTTAATTTTTTTTTCACAAGATGATCACCTTCTATTTCCTCTTCTATCTATTCATAATATTGGGTTGTAATCTGTTATTGAAAATACATTTTGTGCATTCACATTTAGACTTCCTTCCTGAAAATTTGGCGGTCAACTACAACGCAGTGGACCGCAACCTGTGCATTATCCTGATTATCGTATTTTTATAAACACACATAATGCTCTAATGGCATGCTGCATTCCTGGTCAACGTGGTGGACGGGAAGGAAACCCTCGAGTTGATGAAAGAGTTCTAGAAGAAGAGCAACGAAATCCGTTCACAAGTACGAGGAGTATGGCTCGTGCTCTGGACATCCCAAGGTCTTCAATCCAAGACATACTTCACGATGAAAGTTACCACGTGTTCCACATCCAACAAGTACAATCTCTACTGCCAGCAGACCATCAGTTACTAATTGAATTTTGTCGAACAATGTTCAAAAGGAGCAAGAGGACCCTTAAAGTTTTGTGGACCGATGGGTCGCGCTTTGGGCGATGTGGAATATTCAACATACATAATTAACATACGTGGGCTATTGAAAATTCGCACAGAAAGAGAGAATCTGATTTTCAACACAGATTTAGTGTGAACCTGTGGTCTGGTACTCCAACGATGAATTTATCGGTCCATTTGAACTCCCATCCAGACTAGATGGAGAAATTTCTTGGAAAATGAACTTCCATTACAGTTGGAAGATGTGAATCTTCAGCTGCGACGCACCATGATATTCCAGAATGACGGTGCCCCGTGTCACTACGCCACAATAGTACGAAACTTCTTGAACGAAAACTATCCCAATAGATGAATCGGATGAAGTGGTCCAATTAGGTGACTTCCACGCTCTTCTGACCTTAAACCCATATACTCTTTCATTTGGAGTTTTTCTAAATAAATCGTCTACACTAGGGAATCTCCGAGTGAAGAAGAACTAAGGCAGAATATTGCAGAAGCCGAACGTAAAATAAAAGAAAACCAGGAAGTTTTTAGGCCATCAAAACACAATTTTTTTACTTAGAATGTGCATTGCTAGGTGGTCTGAAAATCTGTTATAAATAATTTTTTTTTACATTACAATGGGAAAAAATTCTAACTGAATTTAGCTTATTTTCAGTAATCTTGGTTAGTAAACAAGTGAATTTAGCCTTAATAATCATAAAAAAAATTTTTTTGAGAGTTTCCATCTTGATGAATTTGATGGCGTATTTTAGCGCTTATTTTGAATGATTTTGATTGCTGAGAGTTAGGCGTATTTTATAGGTATATTCAGTAATGAAAAGAATATCCATCTACATTTTTAATTTATGTTTGTATATTTTCATTTTAATTCACTTGACATATTTCTTTCTCTTGAGACCAATTTTTACTAAACTTACATCAAAGTTACAAAGCTGATTATTTTATGTATCAAAGTACATTAATTGATTGGGGACAAATTTTCTAAAAATAATTATGACACGAGGAATCTATTTTTTTAAGTGCCAATATCCCGGTCACCTTTATAGTAGACTGATGTCTCAGAATATGACCAGGAAATAGCATCAGCGATCATTGATCAGACGGATATCCCAGCAGAGCCCAAACATAAAACAATTTACATAAAATTTACTAGTTGATTCTTTGCAATCTACAAATTTACAGATCGAGAACTCCTGACCATAATGAAGTTCGGCTTCATCTAATGCGTGGCACTAATTTGTTCAAAAATCCACTGATTTGCCGTATCCAAGAAAAATGTAACACCTTCATATCCATACAGGATCCATTTTTCTGATCTGGTGTTCACTCTTGGTCCATTGGGCGCGTTCCAAATACGTAATGGAAAATAAAAAATTAAATTCCTTCCCTCTTATTTTAAGCATTGTCGTTAGTAGGAATGAGAGCAGCGTCATCGGTTCTATAGTGGAAGTCTTTTGTGAATTTTTTAACAGTTGATAAACTGGGTGGTGTGGCAAAACAGATACCCTGCACATATAGTGGAGAAGAATTTGCTGCTGACGAAGGTTGAGTGGAATTTCCTGTACTTCAACATGTACACTGGATCTGAATATTCCAAGAAAGTGGTGTGATGCAGATTCGGGTTTGCAGTTGAATATATTCAAATTGGATTTGTTAGTAGTGTGGTACTTCACTTAAACTAATTCCATGCCACTTATTATCGAAGATTTGATTGAATAACTTATGCCAACGGCCTTGAAAGAAGTGTAAGTTTGTTTCTTAGTCAAGGCATATTTCACTTAAAGGTTAATGGAAAACTTCAAATTCAGTATAACCAAACTTAACTTACCATTTAAAACGTGTACAACTAAATTTGCAGAGGCGTAGTTTCCAACAGCGCAAGTGTAGTTTCCAGAGTGAAGCTTCTTCAAAGGTGCTATCACCAACGTTGAAGTGGCTGAATTCGAAGTAGCTGAAGTGTTATAACTGAAAAAAATGTATCCACCTTATTCTTAGAATATTATTCGTGTTTCACAGAAGCATTGTCCAGAAACAACGTATTTGAATCAATTAAAAATGAAAACTTGTCGATGAAATCAGCCAAATATAATATTCATTGTCCAAGTCTAGCAATTAGGGTTGAAGTAACAAGGATACATATTTAAAAATTGGAACCATGCATAGAGTAATTATGGAAATGAAAAGGATGACATAAAAGTTTACTACCTTCTATGTCGAGTTTGGATATAGGTCGATTTTGACGAAATTGTGGCTTGAGATGTGGCAGATTCTGAATTAATCTTGAGTTATTATTTCACCACAGCGATTAATTGACTACAATCAGTCTGCCAGAGTAGAAAAATGTATTTCTTGATATAACAAATAGAGGAATGTTTCCCAGGGTTCCATGGTGAGACCGCTAATTTTCTTGATGTATATAAATAATTTGGCATTATTATTCAAGGAATTATTTATTCATTACACATCAGAAAGGGTTCGGCTTGTGATCACGATGAGGTTTTGCAAGCTTGTAAAAGGTTGATGTTACAGCTGTCACCGCTTCTTTATTATATTATTTTGGAAAAAAGCATCTCAAATAATGTGTATATAATTACAAATTATTTGATTATCAATTTATCGAACATAACCAAACAAACTCAGTTCATAGGTAGAATACCTGGAAGTCAACATACCAGGTATACCGGTATGAAGGGAGCGTCAAGATACAAATGTCTCTATAGGGAACATTTGTGGTGAATGAGCCTTTATTTTGCTTTTTTTGTTTGCTATGACATCTGCGAAACATTTTTGGTATACATCAAGTCATTGAACAGACAACATCATATTTTTAATCGGGTTAAAAATGTCGAATTTTGTACCAGAAAGTGATGATTTTTGGAAAGCATTGATTTTTTTTTCCATTTGAAGAAAAGTGCCGCAGAGTCGTATCGAATGCGTGATCATGCTCTATCAGCATGCAAAAGATGGTTTCAACGGCTCAGAAATAATGATTTTGATGTGATAAATGAAGAACGTGGAAGACCACCAATAAAGTTTGAAGACGCCGAATTGCAAACCATATTGGTTGGAAATGACACTTTGAATCAAAGGCAAATGGCAGAAATTTTAAATGTTGCACAACAAACAACTTCTGACCATTTAAAAGCTAAGGAAAAGATCCAAAAGTGTGGAAAATGGGTGCCAAATGAATTGAATGAAAGACAGATGGAAAACCCTTAAACACATTTGTGAAATTTTGTTCCAAAGACACGAAAAAATGGTTTTGCATCGGATTGTTACTGGTGATAAAAAATTGATTTATTTCAAGAATCCTAAACGGAAAAAATCATAGATTAATCCGGGACAACTATCAACATCGACTGCAAAACCAGATCGATTAGGTAAGAATACAATTCTGTGTGTTTGGTGGGACCAGAAAGGTGTGGTATACCATGAGCTCCTTAAACCTGGTAAAACCGTAAATACTGATCGCTACTGACAACAAATGATCAATTTATACCCTGCATTGATCGAGAAACGACCAGAATGGGCCCGAAGATACGGCAAGGTAATTTTGCTTCATGATTTTTCACCTGCACACAAATCAAAACCGGTTCAGGATAAAATCGAAACACTTGGCTGGGAGCTGATACCCAAGCCGCCGTATTCACCGGACTAGGCTTCTTCCGACTACCATTTGTTTTCATCGATGCGACAATTTTATTGGTGTGGTATCCACAAATTGCCAGAAAGGTGGTAAAAATTTGTAGAAAACAATGACCAATACTTTGAATGAAATGTTTTTTACTTTCCCATTAATAACTAGTGTTTTATTTTCCCAAAAAACGCTCATTTCATAACGGCATACCTGATAATTCTCATTAAGATCCAATGGGCAGAACGAAAAATAACTCAACTTTAATTACACTTTCTTCAAATTAATATGAGAAAGACATGTATTTCATTTTCTGTTATTCGTTGTTGAACTTCTGTGATCTGGTCTTGATTTAACCTACCTTATGCCCTTATTCAGAACTCTATCGTCATGCTTCCATAGAAGGGGTGGTTCAGTGCTTGCTGATGGATCTTGAAGCTGCTGGGCGGAGCAGATTAACTCTAGATCGCTTCCAGCTCTATAATATCTTTCGGTTACTACCCTTCCGGATTCGTCCAATATAACAACTTCAGGTGCTAGAAATAAAAATAAGTAAGACCATTTCTTGAGTACAGTCCATACATTATTTATTAGCTATGACGAAATTGAGAGTAAATCATGACCATTCCAGACTGAATTATAAACAGACTTAGGAAGATATGTCCACTAATTCTTTTTTTTTATATTGAAAAATATTCATTTAGTTTTATGAATTATAAATTCCAACATATTACCAGGAGCTGACTTCACTACTTTTGATACTGAATATCTATTATTTTCATCAAATAGCATCAAAAAATTAAAAACAATTCAGTTTATAGTGCAGATATTCCAGAATATTCCGAAAAAAATTTCAGACGACATATGACCTCTGTGGTTATTTTCTTCTAAAGTAATGAAATAAAACTTGACAACCGGCAACGTCGTGATCCGAAATTCCTAAGAAATCTCAGAAGGCAAGGGTACCAACTCAAGAATCTGAAATTATGGTTGAGTGACTAAATAAAAATGAATGAAGTATATGTATATGACAAGGAGTAAAAAAAATGGATATTCTAAAAAAATTCCATAAAGAGATGATTGCTCAAATTTGAGTATGCAAGAAATCGACTGACATGAATATTTCCTGCCGTCTGAATGTCATTTCCATGCAAGATATCGAATGGGAAAATGAAACGTTTGTGCTGTATGACGGAGCTTTCAGAGCTTTTCATCCAACTATATATCACGTGAATATTGGTTATCATACACGCCTAACATTCCACTAGTTTGCAATTTCCCCTTTTTCAATCATCCCCGATGAAAATATAAATTTGGGACAAAGTCATTTCCCTGTCAGTTACGGGAATAATTGAACCAGCAAATCTCCATCCAATATTAGATTATGCTTTGGAGATTACGTAATTTATTTTCGTTTTGATTAATCCTATACGAATTGTCATAGCTGACACATCTGGGCTACCGGAGGATATTAAAAATCAACCCAGAAATAATTGCAGAAAAAGAAGACAATTATTGGATGAAGCTTTCGACCCTCCAGTTCGCAATGTATGCCAACATTTGACGTGATAGATTTATGATTGAATCCATCATGTCCATTATTGCCCGTCCACAATGTCAACCAACGCAAATTGGGGTCAGTCCTTGGAGGCATCATGGCATCTCTGTGAAAAAATTCACAAATAATCATTTTTCTTTATTTCTATTCTGAAGAATATGAAGATAAAGAAGAGAAAAAATTGTCACATATTCAGGAGATCAGACCCTGCTTGAGAACAGGCGTCTAATACATTGAATATTCTTGATATGAGGGGTGCAATTAAGTAAAGAAATTTTTGGAATGCATTTATCATGAATTCATCAAATATTAAGGAGAAACAAAGAATTTAGTAAGGCTGATTTCTTTTCAGAATGGAATTTCCAGGGTGATTCAGAAAAAATTGCAATTGTTCAGATCATGTTTTCAAGCGTTACAATTTTCATGGAATCAGGTTTCTATAATAGGTTGAAAACATAAGCTGCTTTGATAGATTTATTTTCTTGAGGTGTAATTTGATTGAAAGTTGAGATTTATAAATCAGATACCATACATAACAAGCGAGCGATCAAAATGCTGGTGTTCATAAACAAAAACAATAAAATGTTTCAATGTTTTCAATGATTTCAAAGACAGTTTTCTGTAACAACGTAAGGGGAGTATTCTTGTATTACAAAGAACGGGGTTAACGAAAATTTGTGAAATGGATAGCGCTCAAGTTAGATCTCCACCTATCATCTCAGAATGTTTGTTTATGTTGATGACTTTGCTATTGCTCTCCATCATTCGGATACTTTGGAGAACATACTATCAGCTGATTTGGAGAATTTAAAGGATTATTTTATTGAGTGGCGATTATGTCCCAATCCCAACAAAACCGAGGTATCTTTTTTCCATCAGAATAATCATGAGAAATATAGAAAATTAGCTGTAACTTTCAATGATTCTCCTATCGAACATAATTTCTATCCTAAGTAGTTAAAATTTAAATTAGATTTATCTCTCAATTACAAGGCTTGTTTATATGATTTGAGCCTGAAACTATAAACTAGGGAAAATGTTTTTCAGAAATCAGCTGGATCATCTTGCGGTGCTGATGCTTCCTTTCTACGCACAGCATCTCTAGCCTTAGTCTTCTCTTCAGCTGGGTATTATTGCTCTGTTAGGTTTAATTGTGCACATACACAAAAAATCGATGTTCAATTTAATACTTCTATGAGAATAACCACTGGCACCATGAGATTTACATCGGTTCATTGGTTATGAGTTTTGTCTAACATTGTCCCTCCCCATATTCGTAGACAGACTGCAGCTCTGTATTCTTGGAGCAAATATAAGTTTTTTCTTAATCTATTTCCAATTATTTCATACATTCCACTAAATATAATTCCTCAGATTGAAGTCACGTAAACCATTCTGGTATAATACGTTCGTCAATATGAACATTAGCGATAAAGAATTAGTTAAGATTGAGTGGAACTCTCATGAAATGTTCAATAAATGTCATTTCCCATCCTTCTGAAAGAATTTATGGTTCTGATCTTCCAAAAAAAATTTAGACATTTCTTAATCGTTTGAGAACATGGTCGTACCAATAGCATTCGGATGGAACTCAGTTCCAAGCGCAAGTTGTGAATGTGGAGGAGCAGAAAAGAAACAATACCTCATCTCATCCATGTTGTCACATATATATTTCAAGACGGTTTAAGGGATATTCCTGATGTTTCCGATTTTTTCTTGGAATCGGTTATAAATTTAAAACAAATTTGATACGTATTTTTTGCATTCATTTCTTTTTTCTGCTTTTGTCTTTTCATTTTCAGATTGAATGAACCTCTGTGTTCATTAACAGAAGACCACTTTTGACGAAAGAAGTTCCTCAAATATATTTAATATTATTTTTGTACATGCAACAACACCCATCCGGGGATCCAGGTTTATTTTAACTGAGTTTTTTTCCCCTAGACTTTCATATCATTCATCACATTGTATAACACCAACTTACCAACCCTTAACATTTGTTTTGCAATCCAAAAGTTCAAAAGAATGAATATATATACAGGGTTGGGATAAAGTTTGGTACCAAATTAATATCTTCTGTTTTTAGAATAGGAGTTGATCAATTGAATATAAGATTGCGAAATATACTGAAATATACTAAAATAGTATATTTAGCAAACCCATCCACACAGATATATCAATCCATAATTCTTCAAACCATCCTTATTATAAGCTGAAAGTTTATTTGTAATAGGATGGTTTGAAGAATTATGGATTGTTATGTCAATCAATAATAGTATATATAGATTAACCAAAATTCCAATGAGCAAAGAAAATTTCACTTTAGAATTGAACATTATTAAACAGATAGCAACAAACAATGGATATAATCCCAATTTAATTGATCAACTCCTATTCTAAAAACAGAAGAAAATTGCAATGAGTTAGGCCTTCCCAACAACATTAGATAATAAAGACAAAAATACATCTGTCTCAGTTACACTAAAGACATTTCAGAATCAATAGCTGAATATTTCATCAAAAATTTCAATTGCAAAGTCTCATTCAAAACAACAAACAATCTAGGACAACATATAAAATCAACAAAGACCGAAAAGATCGAAAAAAAATCAGGAGTCTATAAGTTACTTTGGTTTATAAAGGTCAAACGGCAAGATCATTTAACAAACGGATGCAGGAACATCAACGTTGTTACGTAACCGGAAATACTAATTCCTTATATGCTAAACATTCAAATGAATATGGACATAATTTTAATCATAATTTTGAAATCCTCTAAACGCAAAGTAAAAGTTCAAGATCAACACATTTAGAAGCCCTCGAAATAAACAGATACAACTCATAAAATATTATTTTGAACGAACACAGATGTTGACCGGTCCCCGTTGTTAAACATCTTCCTGAGAAAATCCTAACATACCTGAATATTTATTTCCCTATTAGAGACGACACTCCGAAAATGTTTTACAACCAGAAATACAGAATTACTTCAGTGAAACTATCATTCAAAATGTAAAACCTGATGAAGCCACAGTGTTGGCGATACAATTGTTGTAAAAAACAATAAAAATTTGTGGAAATTTGAATCTAATTATTTATATAGAAGAAAGAAGTGAATAAAGTATTAGACCATTTCGTAGTGAGACATGATAAAAAAAATAGATTTTCCTATGTGATTTTATTGTTTCACGAAATGTTTCTTTCGATTATTTCATTTTTTCCTCAACTTGAAACGGAACAGATATAATTTTATTATGCGCAACTCATATAAACACGCCCTGAAAACAATAGTCGGTCATTAATTTCAACTCCCCCTCCTCATTTGGTTTGGGTCTTCTTCTTCCACAGAACCTTACGACATCAATCACCCTGTATAGCAGCATTTGACATGATAGATTTATTATTGAATTCATCACGTTGAACGTTGCCCCACCAAAACGTCAACCACCAGAGATTGGAGGCAGGCCTTAATGGCATCATGTTTTCCCGCAAAATTCGAACGGCACAATCTTTGCCATCGTGTGATGTCAACATTTCTACCGGAAGGGATGTTTTCGAAATTGCCACCCAAAATAAATTGTATGTAAGAAAGTGGAAATCCGGCAAAATTGCCTATATCGAATGACCTCGATGCTCTCTAACTCAATCTTCGAACTCGATTCCTTTTGGACGATGAACTCTTGTTTCATATTTTTTTATTCCATGGCTCCAACGATATCCTCATTCTTGATCGAAGAATGGTTTTTCTTGTCGAAGTGATATCTTTTTCGATAGCTTCCTCTACCTGGAAAGGGTTTTTGGTAAGGCAATACAGATAAAAAAATGAATTAGCTGGACTTTGTTATTTCAGGAAATAACCACAATGAATTTTAACGTGATACTCTGGATAATAGAATATCAAGAAGAGTTTTGAAACAGCACAGGATTTATATATTTAAATATCAATTTTTTTTTTACTCTACCCTCGAGGCGCCTCTGAATGATGAGTTGAACCCTTAGACTATATGAGATAGACAAAGATTTCCTTTGTCTTTTGTGAAACCTCACCCGGCAACACCGCTTAAAATCTTTTTCCATTTACGGATCACATTATCTTCAAGGTCAAAATGATCTGAACAAATGAAAATTGATTTCTTTGGGCGAAAACTTGACCATCCCAACAGCGAAGCCCAAAGAAAACCTCATTTTATCTTCTCATTGAAAACTTCTTTACTAAAACTTTCTACGCTACTGAACATGTAGATAACTAAATACTTCATTTCTAACAATATACTTACCTATGGAACGATAAATTCGGTCTTCTGTCTTTACTACTACTTTCACACTTATGAACCATTTTTAGTGCGATGAAAAGTAATATACAATACTAAATATGAAAAACCTAATACTGTCTCTCACAAATTTTCTTCAATTTGCGTATTTATTTTCGATACAGAGGTGGCAACATGTGACCTTCAAATTGCCAAGCAGAAAATGAAGCAGCGTTGCCTTGACTTTCATCTGAATTTTTATCCATCTGCGGTCTCTGACATAAAATAGCAGAATCAATTAAAGTTTTTCTTTTATTTTTTGCTAATATATCCGATAAGACAGTTTCAATCAAAATATAAAATTCTAAACAATGTTTTGAATGCAATTCTTATATAGTCTAAGGTTGAACCTATCTGGGGAAAGATCAAGTTCAAAAATATCATAAAAAAAGAGAAGGTAGTTCTGTGTGTGGGGGCGAAAAACAAAGAAAAAATGTTATGGTGAAAACAATCAATGATAACAAGTTAGTAAGAGTGTTGTTGGAATGACATTTTCAGATGGGGGCCAGAAATAAATTTCTAATTCCAGTGACTGGCTGGTTTTTTTTGTTTAGAGGATGTGATGGATGAGCAACGTGTTATCTGGTGAGATTTTATTTACCGATTCAACCTAAATGTCGTGGGTATTTCGTGTTATGAAAGAAATTATTATCATTACAAGTAGTGAAGATTATTTAATTGATCAAGTCTTGAAAGTGCAAATAAACCAAAATATCTAAAATTGACAATTATAGTGTTACACTTCTGAAAGTATCACTGATACCTATATGTATTCTAGAAAACACTGTTTTCTTCAAACTGCATGGGATAGATTTTTTTCTGATTTCACTCATCATGGATACACCCTGTTTCGACTTGAAATTGAGTCCTAGGACACCTTGTATAACATAACGCAGTATCTTTATTTTGTTAAACGATCACATTAAATTTTCGAATTTAATCTGGAGTCCGTCAGATTCCAAGGTTGTTGTTGATTTTATTCAAATAATGTATTTGAAAAATTCAATCAAATTTTCAAGATTATCCCAGTATTTCATCTCTTATGTGAACACAACACAATTTTTTTTCAATCTGATTTGGTTTTCTACAAGTCGCAACTAGACTCCTCACTTTGCCGCTCCCTGAATATAGAAAATCATAATTGAATTTAGAAACACTATTGCATAAACAGAAAGACCTAAATCCTCCACGAATGAAACATACAAAAGCTACAAAGCTGAAAAAAAATCGATTGTATTCTGCGGAGAGAATCAATATTTAATTTTATCTTCCAACACCTTCCACGTTTTTTTCGATGCAATCAAAATGGGAGGAGTGAGCTCTCTTCGATCACATAATAGGAAATTGTTTTTTTTTTTTTGTGAGGATATAATGTTCCTCAGGAATAAAATGGATGATGGAAAAGATGAAGGCAAAATGATGGAGTGTAAAAGCATTCTGGGGAAGGTTAGCTTCGTATAGATTGTTGTGGAGATATACGTAGAACGCCTCGAACGATCATATGGATATCAGTTCTGCGTTTCCATATCAACGTGAAATGTTAAATGTGGGTGCTGGCTATTTCATGACGAGACTTCTTATGAAAAACAATTTTATTCTGGAAGTTATTCCAGTTTTTCTTTAATATACTCCTCCTGACACGCCGTTACACTTATTTTATTCATTGCTGAACTTATGTTTTCATAAGGCCACATGCATGGGCAAAAATTGCTCCCTTATAAGCAATGATTGATGATTTCGATGATTGAACGTATTAAACAACCTCGATATTGGGCGATATGGAGCAATTCCAAAAAATTACGTATCAGTTACTCCACTCTTCTTGATCTATGTTTGCAGATGACACCAAAATCTATAACTTTGCCTTATCTAACTTCAATACTCTGCAACTTGACATGAATGAACTAAATGTTTGGTGTGGTGAATGGTTACTCCCTTTGAATGTGGAGAAGTGCTTTGTACTTCATATTGGTAAAAACAACCCGAGGAGGGAGTATTTCGTCGGCGGCGATAAACTGAAACAAGTTTCAAGTCACTGTGAACTGGGTGTGACTGTCTCCTAGGATCTTCGCTGGTCAAACCATGTACGCATCATTACTGCCAGAGCCAGACTGTATACTGATGCCATCCAAAAGACTTTCAATGGATGTGATGTTGCTACCTTTAAGCTTCTCTTCACCACCTACGTTAGACCATTGTTGGAATATGCTGGCTCAGTGTGGTGGCTTTACCCACGTGCCGATGAGTATTGTCGACTTTCCAGTCGCGGCGCGACAGAGGTGATCAACTTTTTTCTTTCAGGTCTTTACGTGGCCACTTTGGTAATGATCTCCGTGGCTTATATACTTTAACAACAATAATCTAAGAGGTCAACAGTTCATACGGGGAGAGGTTTTCAACTCCCCAGCGGCATAGTTTTCTTATCAGAATCTTTGATAGGTGGAACCTTTTACCAAGTGCGGTGGTTGGTACTCGAGATGTCAATGGGTTCAAGAATGTCTTCGACCTTTTTTGTGATGGAGCTGTTCAAGTGTGAAACAATTAAGTTTAATTTGTATTGAGTTTATAGAAAATTTCCTCTACTCTAGTTTTTGTTGTGATAATAACAATTTCATACACACCAGTTTTATATATAATCCACACTTCCGACATACCAGCAAATCAAAACACCACCATAGCATACAATATATCCATACTTGCATGACATGACAATTACCGAATCACCTGGATGACCTTGGACAGTGACATCGAAAATGGCAACTCAACATCAATTAGGGTTAGTCAGTTCATGTTACATTAACTACAAGAAGAAGTATATGTCCTCCTGTCAAAATATTCTTGACACCAAAGCTAAATATCTTGGCTTACATTTAGACCAGTGACTCAACTGAAGACAACTCATTAATGCTAAAAGGAATGACATAAATCTGAAATTTCGAAAAATGTATTGGTTTATAGGCAGGAAGTCTGAATTGATCTTTCAAAATAAATTGCTAATTTACAAAGCAATCATCAAACTAATATGGGCGTAAGGCATCGTATTCTGTGGTTTTGCTAATCCATCGAATATCCAAATTATCGATAGAGTACAATCAAAATTACTACGTGCATTGGGTGATGCCCCATGGTATGTCTCCTATCACAACATCCATGAAGATTCAAGAGTCCCATATGTCAGCACAGAAATAGAAGACCACTCCAGAATATACCATCAGAAGCTCCAAGGACATGCCAACCAACTGATCAACCAATTAACAGAGGATCCATTCAACTCACGAAGATTGAAAAGAACCTGGCCAATCTACCAAGCTGACTGATCTTAACTAAGAGTCCATCAATGTGAAATACTTTCTGTCTGTACATACAACACAAATACTGAATATTTTTTGAAAGTAGATTGAATATTTCAATAAACAATATACAAAGACAAATTCGTACATGCAAGATGTCTTATCAACCCAGTGAGTAAATTTGTTCATACGAGAAATCATTCATAAATTATTTCAGATTGCTCCATTCGTTTTGTTGGGCAATTATTGGTCCAAAAATAGCCCATTTGAGTTCACCTTTCTTTGGGTTTCAATTCAGAGAGATAGCTTTCAATTCCGAGTTACATCAGATTCCAGCAGAAATAGATGTTCAATTTATTAACATAGTAAAGTCTCATCTTTTTTCATTTCATGAATAAAATCATTTAAAAGATTTTTAAAGTATTTAAATTCGAAAAACCTACTAAAGTTAACGACATCATCCTGGTTTGGGGCTATGTCTACTGATTTGCAAATGAAAAATCACTTACTGGGCGTTTCTGAATAGTTGCATTGGGATCGTCTATATCGTTGTATTTTACCACTGATATTAGCTCGTTTACTCAGCCAATTATGGATATTATATCACAGTATAGATAACAACCAATAGTCGCACTCCGTGGATTTTCTTACACCAATTCTGACTCGCGCATCTCGCGGGATTCTAACCTCATATTTTGGTCCTTGTTCATTGTTTTCATCAATAATTCTAAGATGTCTGGAATAATGTCATTATTATTTTAGACATCTTAAATAATTCCTTTGTATAATTAATTCGTTTAATATTCAGAAGAATATAATTTTTTTGAGGTCTATTTAAAATTCAAAGAAGAAGTTGAAGAAAAAAATACAACCTAAGCTATAATTCAGTAGAATTTATTTGAGTCAAAATCTACCATGAACCATTTATTTAATCATTTATTTTCATTCCAGTAAGTATTCTGTTTCAATATTGTGTTATTTTCAAATTAATTTCAAAATGATTAACAATTGTAGCGTATACAACTGCAAAAACAATAGTTTCAATAATCCCAAACTTTCTTTTTTCTCAATGCCATTAGACACCGACAGGTGAGTGATACATATAGTATTGTTGAAAATGCTGTTTATTAAAAGTTCCGTTATTTGAGTAGTGCTTCATTCAATTAGTTGAGATTGAGATATCAGGAACCAATGGAATTTCAGGAGGTTTACGCCTACTGTCGTCATTTCTTTACGATTAGTTGAGATATCAGGAACCAATACAATTTCAGGAGGTTTACGCTTGCTGTCGTCAATTGTATACGATTAGTCAAGATATCAGGAACCAATGAAATTTCAGGAGGTTTACGCCTACTGCATACGTATGCAGAAGGGTGAAAATTTTTTAGATAAATATTTGAGTGTGTATCTATGCGATTTTCAATTTTATAAATAGAAATAACGATAATATAAGATATATATATATATATAACAATAATTAATTAATTTTTTCCCTCCATAATGAGGGAACCCTTTCTAGAGAACACTCAGCATATTTAGCGCAGGGGAGTATTTACGGGGGGAGGGGGGTGTACTGGGGGTAATTAATAATTCACGGAGTGCGACTACTGCTTGGTCCTTATACTGTGATTATGTTGTTTTATTGTCTAGTGACCCCGCGATCCAGGAGAGTTATCTGTAGATAGGTGTGTGCCCTCATTCAAACGTCAAATTTACCTATTTCTTTCGCGAAAGTGTAGTTACTGCTGCAGTTTTTTCATTTTCCAGCGTTATTCCTATAAATGACACATCTCGTACAAGAAATGGGATTTAAAACGTTACCAATGTTTAACAAATTGAATTGTAACCAATCAAAATAAAAACTTGTCAAAGGCGATATTTGTTCAACTGAAGATATCACGATTTGTCAGTTGAGTTCCCTTCCAGAAGCTAACAAATTGATGAGAATTGTTAAGTGACAGAGGCAAACCGAAAATCCTCAACCAAACTCACCTATAACTGTCAAGAAAATCCTTTTCACTTTTGGTGGGTGGGTAGCTACCTGACACTCGTATAATCCTTGGTCCCTTCGAGTGACGTAAACAATTTGCAGCCTAAAATTATTGGGGTATCGGAAGCTTAATGTAATCCGCTCATCGTTGCTGTAGGTTGATTTACCAACTGTGAGCAGGTGGAATGATTCCCCTTTATGATGTGACCAGGTGACCTGAAACAATTTTGCAACATTCAGACTGATTTTCTTCTCTCTCTGGTAGAGAATGTTCAATATATCGAATAATTGAATTTACTTTCTGCTCAAAAATTGATAATAATATTTTAACGGCTAACCTAGAATATTATAATTATAATAATATTCATATAATATTATATGATAATTATAATTATTATAATACAAAGAGTGAAACAAAGAGTTCTGCGGATTTTGGAATTCAATTGAACAAAATTAAATTTTCAGGTTAAACCAAGGGTATTTTGGTTTTCACAATCTGCAAAGTCGATAGATAACAGCAATTTCTGAAAAACTGAGAAAATATAAGTCGAAAGCTTAAGAGAATATACAAGGTATATCATGAGTCGTTGTCAACAGCTTGATGGTGAAAGCAGGTCATCCAAAGCTTCCAGATAAGATGTTTGTTCTACATCCTAGGACTATTAGTTCCGTTTTCATGTTTCAAGAAAAATTAGGACAGTTCTTAATAGTTTGAGCAGAGGTCATGGTCGTACCAATAACATACTATTCAGATGGAACTCAGTTCCAATCGCAAGTTGTGATTGTGGGGAAGCAGAAGAAACAATACCTCATCTCATCAATGGTTATCCCATATATAAATTTCAAGATGGTTTTAGGGCTTCCAATTCTTTCTTGGAATGGGTTATAAATTTCAAACGAATATGATACGTATTTTTTAATTCAGTTTTTTTCTGCTTCTGTCTATTTATTTCCTGATTCGATGTGGGCAACTTGAAGAAGTCTCTGTCTCCATAAATAGAAGACCACTCTTGAAGAAAGATGTCCCTCGAATATATTTCAGCTTATTTTTGTACTTTTATAGTGCAACTTTTATAAAATGTTCAATTAAGATCTCATTTCTGATCCTTCTGAAAATCTATCTCAAATTCAGGCCGCAATTGAAAGCCCTAGAGAACAAAATAACAAATTTTTCTGAAAGATCGGAATGACCTGAATTCAACATGTTGCTACGTCTAACGTCTAATGAAACACATCGTATACAGGGTGTCCTGTACCTCAAGGTCACGCGGTCACTGGGCAATATGCTTGGTTATACCAGTTCTAGCAAAAATTAAAAAAAATTTTATGTCACTTGGTTAAGTGGTAATAGGTAAATTTTTGAAAATGTTGAGAGTTGACACCCTACACTACATCCTTAGGTTTTGTAGTCACACATTTTCCAATTTTCAAGTGCTTTCTTTTGAACGTAATCTCTAATAACCATGCTATCAATTACAGTCACGAATCCGTTTGTTGAGTACAATTGTTTTAGTAAAATAATATAAGTTTCGTTGGGACATGGTTAAAAAATATGTTTCGAGCTGACTTTGACAAAACATCTTTGAAAAAAAGTACAGTATTACCCTCGGCAAGTTATTTTATTATTTTAAAAAATGGCCCATTTTATCAAGATTACAAAATGGTATAATATTTGCTACTTATTCTACCATAAGAATAAAATTACTTATTTATTTGCAAAGGACCTAAAAACAAACAAAAGCTTTTATCTGATTAATCTGATTTATCTGAATAATGAAGGTACTATTGCGTGGTCAAAAATCGCCTGTACTTAGGTAAGTAAGATGGCCAGAAGTAATAGAGTGAGATAGAAAGTGACGCTATTCTACGCGAATCAGAGTGAGACAGAGCAACGTTTTATTTTAAGAGAGAGCGAGACAGATAGTGACGCCTTTGCTTGATCTTTAGTTTTTATCATTCAGTGTGCTACGTTCATTTGTTTGCTACGCATCTTTTCGTATCGTTTGACTTTCATACTAACAACTTTAGCTTGAGTTACGCTGAACTTGATATCGCAATTGTGTGTGTTGACATCGGTTTTGTTTCTTTGGACTGCATTATTTTTGTGCAAACTATATTAGAATTTGGCAATACTAAAACCTTTTTGCACAATATGCCGTATGTGGACACAGCGGAAGAATATGCGAATATACATCGTATCTACGGTGAATGCCGTTGTAATGCCTCTGCCGCAGCTAGATTGTATCGTTTGGTGAGAAGATCTTTTCTGAGGCGATGCAGAGCATGTATTAGTGCCGAAGGCAAACAATTCGAGCATTTATTATAATTTTAGAGGAACATAAATGACTACAAAATTCACTCGTGTTTCATTATGATTACATCTTATAACAATACAACCATTATCATTATTATCATATTAATAACATTTTATATCAAAGATAGCTAGCAAGTATACCATTTTGTAATCTTGATCAAATGGGCCATTTTTTGAAGTAACTTGCCGAGGGTAGTACGGTACATTTTTTTTAAAGATTACGTTAGACACTACAAACCTAACGTAACTTTTTTATTGATTTTTCTACATCATTCAACCCCTTGTAATTAAAATATGTTTTTCTGTTACATATATTACCCCAAATTCGTTGAAAAACCTGCCTAAACGATCTTTCAATTCAATGAAAATGACTGTAAATGGTTCTCCTTACAATACCAACAACATCAAAAATGAGAATAGGTGTAAAACTGCAAAATAAATAATTTAATTAATCAGATATTGAACTTGACTTTTTTAAAGGTCCTCCAGTTACTGAAGAAAGAAAGCAGTTGTAAGATACATTATTTAAAAGTGTGCATTAAATTTTTATTATTTCATTTAAATGTTTTGATGTCTCAAATAAATATTCCTATATATTATAAGGGTTCGTCGACTCACAGTTGGAGGATAACTGAATGAATACTATTTATTCTACGCCAAGCTTTCGCAATTTTATTTAATGCATCCTCAGGGCATCTATAAAGGTACAATATTAATAATAAAATAAAAAAATTTTCTTTTTCATTTCATAGCTTACTGAATGAAAGATTTCTCAAATTATAGAAAAAACATTTTTTATAATATGACGAATCTCTTGTTGCTAAATGCCAATCATTTGAAAAATCTAACTTTCATCAAGTTATGAAACAAAACAAAATTTATATTTTGTGTTATTATTATTATACTTTTATAGAAGCCCTGAGGATGAATTGCATAAAAATGCGAAAGCTTGGCGTTACAATAAATAGTATTCATTCATTTATCCCCCAACTGTGAGTGGACAAACCCTTATTTAATTCATACAATTAATATACCTGGGACTTTTAATATACCGCAAATATATATATAGTAGAAGTAAAAGTGCCATATAATGATCATACAAAATTTTTCAGATGCCGTATTTCTTCATTTTTCTAATGAAAATGTTACGGAGGTCACCATAATCAAGACGATCCAAGATTGGCTGAGATTAGCTAACAGAGGTATACATATTTACTCAAAAAATAAAAAATAAAGTTGTGATTTTTATTGTTGAATGTAAAATTCATTTCGATAAATAGAATATGACACTTCTTTTATCTTGTAAATCCTCACCAAATTGATACTACTACTTCATTGATTTTTTTGGAAAGTTGAGATCTAGTTGAAACAAGGATACTGAGAATATAACCTTAATTTGACATCTATAGAACATGTTTGAAATCAATTTGATCATGATATAAATTGAGTTTTAAAGAATTGTATATCATACATACATTATGACAATGAATATATCCACTCGTTTAGATAGATCTATAGAGACAGATTAAAAAACGTTTCTTCATTACATAAACTAGAATGTTTATAAAACGCATTTTCGACATACATTTTTCAAGGAATATTCTCTCTATTAGATATCTATAAAAACTGATGAAAAAACGATTCCCCATTACATAAATAAGAGTATTAAAAACACGTATATCAGACATTCATTATACCAATGATTAAACGTTTATTAAACATAAATATTCGTCATAATTTTCTCTCTATCAAATGACCTCTATCTAGCATCTGTAAAAATTATGAGAAATACATAAATTGGATGGACATTTAGATTTCGTTTTGGTGAAACGAATATTTTGAAATATGACTGTCATTTAATGATCTGTTGAATATCTATTATACATCTCAATTATGTTTGTGTGTTACTTAGAATCATATCATATATTTATTTATCTTCAATTTTACAAGATCTGTCAATAATATTCAAGTTAATGTATAGAATACTGTGTACGAAACATGAATTCACGAACAATAAGCATCTCTGTAATAAGTAATTTTTGTTGATATTCATTCAACCAATCAAGAAGAAAACATTGCAAGGTGTATGGGAAATGAATGATGACAAAAAGGCTGTTATTGAGATGACCCTTCAAACCTTCAAATTGGCTTTCCATCGATAAACTAGTGATTAGCCGAAAACGTCTTCTGTCCCAATTGTCGCTAAGACGCCTTGAAGAAATAAGTGACAAGGTAGGGAATTCCGCCCGACAAAAGTTCGATCGAGCCGAGCTCCAGTTCTAGAAAAGATTGCATCCGAAAGAAACGAAGAAGTTGGAATCCAACTCACGTTCCATCTTCTCCTCTGTCTCTTACTTCGGTGATCAAATATCCCCTAAGTGTACGCCTTTCGATTCGAACAAGTTGTTTTGCATCGCATAAAAATGTTTATGGCTCGATTTAAAATGATTTCACTGGCAGTCCATGCAATGTGGGAAGTATGATGATAAAAAATTCGACGAAATGATCTCCAGGGGTACCTATGTCGCTCATTCCTGTCTGAAAAGTTAATAAAATTATATATGTTTTTTTGATTCATTGTTTACTGTTGTTTCATAATATTTTTAATCCTATACTTTTCCATCAAAGAGTCTTGTACTGCTCATGTTATTCGAATTCGTGTTCTGGTATATTAGACATCTACAAAAGTTATTATGTTCGACTGATTGATATCGTTACATACAGGATATTCTGAATCATTTTAAGCAAAATTGTTGCTTCGTTTCCGAGATACAGGGTGTCAGAGTTGAAAAAATAATTCGCGTTTTCTTTAATATCTTTCTACTGATTGCAAATAATTGCATGAAAGTTGGTACATAGGGATTTTTTGAGGTGATAAATTCAAATTTGTGATAGATTTGGTTGTATATCCTAGAGGGCGCCACTTGTAATCCTTTCATTCAAAGAAGAAAATATCAAATGCAGCATGTTGAGAAGCATTATATTTCCTTAAGATCATTCGAGGTGGTTCACGGTATGATAGAGTTAAGATTTCTTTTTCATCAAAATACTCCTACAGATTTGAGCCAGTGCTTGGAACATGCATATGTTTCTTGAATTTCTGTAGTGACGAAAGCTTTCAGGCTATTTTGTTGCATACATCTTTTGAATGGAGGAGAAACGTACAATAGAAAGAATAAAATCGCGACGAATGCGGTTAAATTCGCCTGAGAATCAGGTCAATTCTCACTGACCTCCAGCGAAAATTTTCGCGTATGCATGGCACCTGGATGGCAAGTATAACTTTTCACCCGCCACTTCCCAAGACCTCTATTTTCCTTTGATGTTTGCTGCCTGAAGTTATAAAGAAGAATATTCCAAAGGAAACATTCCCTTCCACTGGATCGTTTAATTTTTTCTCGTATGACGCTGAAAAATGCATAGCGGCGTATTTGCTGACTTGCAAGTTGTGGTTTATTTTCAATTTTGAGCATGCCTGTCAAGATGGAGAAGATTACATGGATATACGGTGCGCTTGAGCTCACGTTAAATCGGGAGAGTAACTGTTTGAGCTTTATGCAAGTAAATTGTTTTGCTTCAAGGGGTCATTATACCTCAGATTCCTCTTCACAGAGAGAATCAGCCCAGCCCACTTGAGATTCCAGTTGTGATTCAGACTCTGTTTCCGGACAGTGAATATATTAGTTTCGAAGAACACTCGAGCCTAACAATTCTTCTGATATAATTTTACATTCCAGGATTTTATAATCAAACGAATATAAAAATAACATTTTGTCCTACATCTAGTCCGACACACTGCAGTTCCTCGAAACGATTCCTATCATTCCTTAGCATTTTGGGTGTTATCAAACGGCATTCGTTTACTATGCACTGGCGTAATTCATCCAAGTTTGCAGGTTCCGTTGCATAAATTTGACTTTCAAATGTTCCCATAAAAATAATCCAAGGGTGACAGATCAGGGAAACGAGCAGGCCATTCTATGCCACCCCTCCTTCTTATCGAACACTTTGGAAATCTTTCATCTAAATAGTGCCTCACAGGCGCCGCAGAATGGGGAGGCGCTCAATATTGCTGAAGTCTCAATTCGGCTTCTAAATAACGGTGATCATTCTCCGAAATATCTGTCAACATAGGATCGACATTGTAAATTGTAAAGGATCAAAGTAAATATCACCATTGAGATTGCCGTCTATAAAAAAACTATATTGAGTGTTAATCTCTCTAAATAGCCTTGGGTTGGTATCAGACCAATATCGACAATTGTGATGATTTGATTTTCAAACAGGGCATTCATTACTGACAAAGGAAGTCCGGATCATTACATCATATCGCCTATTATTTCTCCAATTTGAAGCAATGTAATCTTCTATCATTTTGAAGCAAGCTCATCTTGTCTGGATGGATAGTGGTACGAGAAATCCCAGATATTTCTTCCATTTTTCTTGTACTTGAAGTAGGGTCATTGACGAAATGTCCTAAAACTCCTGTGTCATCATCATTTCGGACATGATTCAATTTTTTTCTCAAATTAACATCTAAGTCCTTCTCTCTAAACTTTCTGACCAAGTCCAGGCCGTAAGTGTGACTTACATTAGGTATGGTCCTCATTTCTCTTGTTAAACAAAGCAGATGTCTTGGACATTCAGTATTGGCAAAAATCATGAAATTATTTCTATTCGGTGTGTAGTGGTATAACAACCCACTTTGAAAGTCACAAGCTGATATAATTATAGTCTGAAATAACTAAATGAATTCTCATTTTCAAACAGCTTCTCAATATCAACGAAATCTGTTATCGCCGGAATTTTTTGCGATTTCGCGATCACTACGCGTATGCCAAACACAAGTTGAAAATGCTGGAGTCGGGACAATAACGGGTAAATGTGAAATAATAATATTTACAAAGTGAATCGTGCGCTTTCGTTAAATTGAAATAACTGCTGTTAGGGAAGCGGCTAGGGGGTAGTGATATCTTATTCCACTTTTGACCCGTCCGAGAGTGTGAAAGTTATTGATGGAATACTGAGTCACTCTGTATAATAATGAAACAAATGAAAAAAATGCACATGCTGGAAATTGAATAGCCATTCCAACAAGATGCTGCTCGACCCCTTCTTCCTATTGAAAAATGAGAGCTGTTAGGGGTTGCGGAAAGAGGGGCAGTGATATCAATCTCATTTGAACATCCTCATTTGTCCCCCATTCAACAAAATTTCACCGGTCCGATCGTTTTTTCGTTATTCCATCTCAAAGCTCAAAATCCGGGTGGAAAAATTATGAATGGCCCACCCTGTATGGAGTATTATTGAAAGTAAGATCGAAAGAACATCAGAAGCCGTGTCAAGTGTAAACTCCAATAGATCGAAATTGGTCTAATATGCTCTGAATGAGAATCATCAAGTAGATAAAGTAGAGATCCTCCTGATCCTGATATCTCAACTAATCGTAAGTAAATGACGACAGTGGGCGTAAACCTCCTGAAATTCCATTGGTTCATGATATCTCAACTAATCTCAACTAATTGAATGAAGCACTACTCAAATAATGGAGCTTTTATTAAACAACATTTTCTACAATACTATATGTATCACTCACATGTCGGTGTCTAACGGTATTGAGAAAAAAGTTTGGGATTATTGAAACTATTGTTTTTGCAGTTGTATACGCTCCAATTGTTAATCATTTTGGAATTAATTTGAAAATAACACAAAATTGAAACAGAATACTTACTGGAATGAAAATGAATGATTAAATAAATGAGCTTTGCTGGTTCATGGTAGATTTTGACTCAAAGAAATTCCACTGAATTATAGGTTCCGCTGGGGCAAGCAGATTGCCACTGCATGTGCCAAAACTTTAGGAGCACTAAATATCATCAAAGCCTTGGGCAAGACGAAATGGGGCTGCCATCCAGCCGTACTGATCAGAATATTTAAAGTGTTGGCTCTACCGCATTTAGATTATGCGAGCTTTCTTTACGGGAGATGCTCCAAATCCAACTTGGAGCGTCTAGATAGAGCACAATATGCTGTTCTGCGAGCGTCTATGTCCTTGCTGCGTTCTACTCCCACAAATGTCATCCTTTATGAGGCAGCACAGCTTCCTCTCTCATTGAGACGTAGGTGGCTTGCGTTTAAGTATGTGTCGAAGATTCTACAGGTGGAAGACCATCCAGTGTGCAAGATAATTGGAGAGCATGAACAGTTGGACCATCTTTGGGCGCGTACAACCATCCCCCCTCTTAGTCGGTCCTTTTTTGACCTCTCTTCCAGAAAGCGACTTATAAATAGCATGCAGATAATACCTTTCTATGAAATTCCACTTGAGATAAGACTAAGCAAAGTATATGTACACAACTCGGGTCTTCCTAAGTATTCATTGTCGAACCCTCAAGAGTTTGCTGCATTAGTGGCAGAAAAGTTTCCCCAACATCGAGTTTTATTTACAGATGCTTCGCTATCCAGGTCTCCCGACTCTGTAGGCTATGGTGTATACTGCTCGAACCCACTGGTAAGGATGTCTGCTCGCCTACCAGATCACTGGTCCATATTCACCGCAGAAATGTATGCAGTGGGAACTGCTGTTCTGATAATTCTGAAGCATAATATCCCAAGATCTCTAATTGTGTCAGATTCGTTGAGTGTGTTGGAGGCTCTTAAATCTGCAAATTTCAACTTCAATACTGATTGTATCTCGGTTAGAACATTCAAACATTTGTATCAGGCCAGGACAGCTGGATTAGTGATCAGGTGCATTTGGGTTCCCAGTCATTCTTATATACATGGCCATGATATTGCTGATATGCTAGCCAATCAAGGCAGATATCAAGTTGGCCCCCCTTCCATCCCAGGTGGTCCTCGAGAATTGTGGCCGGACTTTCGTAGACTATTCAAGGACACTTGGATTAATCAGTTTTACGAGATATGTACCCTAAAAAGGCGCATTTACGCGCTATACATCACGCGCAGTTCATTCCAGGAGAACCCCTGGTTCTCGAAAATTAATCGACCTCGTAGATTCTTCACGGTTGTCCTACGGTTAAGATCCGGTCATTGCCTTACTCCATCCCACCTTCACAGAATAGGACTCAGAGATACGAATTTATGCGAATGCGGAGAGATAGGAGATATCGTACATCTGTTTTTCGGTTGCGCTAATAACTTGAGCAGAAGCAGTGGGTTATATGCTGCACTTTCCTTGCATGACCAACATTTTCCTATTAACATATACGATAGTATTTTCTCTGACAAACTGGAAGTGCTGGATTTGCTAGTAGAATTTATAACGTGTAGTAGCTTGAGAGTATAGTGTCAAGCTTGATTTGCCTGGGTTTTGGTTCCTATGTACGCATGTGCCTTTGTTGCTTGTTTCCTACCTTTATCCTTTAACCATTCACCTGTAGCTTGCAGAGCATGAAATTCAGTCTTTGACTTTGGATAATGTAAATAATGTCTCTCAGTTTACCTAGCCTGGGATTGGAATTCCAAGACTCCTGATGCCCCAGGACCCAGGAATTAGGAAAAAGAAATATTACAAGAACACAGAGGTTGGGTGCATAGTCTTTCAGGCTGAGCCCATATTCAGATCTCTCCAGTCAAGGGCATCACTGGCTGCCGAGCAGTCTGTTTGAGAATCAAGAAGAAGAAGAAGAAAGAATAATAGGTTAGGTTGTATTTTATTCTTTAACTTCTTCTTTGAATTTTAAATGCCAAAAAAATTATATTCTTCTAAATATTAAACGAATTAATTGTACAAAGGAATTATTTAAGATGTCTAAAATAATAATAATGACATTATTCCAGACATCTTAGAATTATTAATGAAGACAATGAACAAGGACCAAAATATGAGGTTAGAATCCCTGCGAGATGCGCAAGTCTGACTTGGTGTAAGAAAATCCACGGAGTGCGACTACTGGTTGGTATCTATACTGTGTTACATATGGTGTTGAACTTAACTAAAGCTTTGGATGTAGAAGCGTAGGATCGCCATCAAGCTACAATTCAGAATGACTCAATTTATATCGGCGTGAACGAAAGTCTCGAATGTTCCCGTCAAACGCGCCCCGCGAAACTAGACTGTACTGTCTCTCGTTGCTTCTAGACTAGACTGTACTATGTACTGTCTTTTCTATAAACAACACGGCTTTTCTTTGAAAAGTGCCGCGCGTTCTTTTGATAGAGCCACCTTTTGCCGCAAGCAGTGTTATTTTATTACGTAATACATTTTTGTACTTTAGTTACCTACCTCGCTTCTCGAGATTCAAGCACTCGCGATCGACCAGTCGATCGTGATTGACCGTTTGAGCACCCCTGTATTAGAGGAAAAATCAAGGAAGCGGCATTTATGAAGATCATTTCTGATTCAAGCTTGGAGGCCAATTGTTTGAAGTATATAGATAAGTGCAAATTTGATCCGTCTATACTAGTACAAATTTTGTCCCGACATCGTATAGCGCCATAAATGGCCAGATCCCATCGTCTCATTTGAAGTGGTACAATCTACCACTTCAGTACAAATATGAGGCACCTCTTACAAACTAAATTTTAAGACGTGTATTACCCAACACTACTGACCTGTATGTGTGTTTCAACTTTATCTACTTATAATTTTGTGGAAATAGTCTCCAGATGTCTCATTGGAGATCATTCTCAGCACGAATAAGACTTGTTGATTGAGGATATTCGAACACTTCGAAAATAACAATTCGGATCGCCTAGAAGGACTTGTAATTATTTGCCACCCATCACTGGAGTTAGATTAGAATTCTAGTTGTTTCCACGTTCAGTGGGTTGCGCTTTGAATTAATCCTTTGATATATTACCTTAGTGATTAGCAGTGCTTTAATTAACATGGTTTGACATTCACTGGAACTGTCAGCTTCAATGGAAAACCGCCGGACCGTTTTACAGGATACAAGATGGATGATTCGAATTAATGAAGTTCCGTTACCTAATATCATTATCATAAATTTTCGAAATTAACGACTACGTAATGAGGGAATAAATTCCCAATTTTCAATGGGAGCATGATTACGCACAATGTGTACGTTACCAATTTTGTTCGATGCGGTCGTATCAGTTCTACACCATTAAATCATGTTCCCAAGTCTGGCTCTGAAGTAATATGTTGATTCGAAATGTTATCAAAAAGATATGTTGAAGAGCATGATATATACTGCTTTTTAAATTTCAGAAAACACAGTTCCATGATGAATAAAAGAGAGAATACTTTCATTTATCTCAATATATCAAACAATTGAAAATTTATACATGAATTTTCAAGTCTCTTCAGATATTCATATTCAATTAAAGATAATTCAAATAATTCTTGATAGAAAGTGTGATTCATTCAGAGATAGTCTTTTTTAATAAAAAAAACTTAATAAAAACAATTTTATTTTAAAATCTTCATTAACAAATAAAAGAACCATTCTTTACAATTATTTTTTAAAGATAATTTCTATCAAATGCTAACCTCTACAACGGTTAACAAGATCCATTCGATAGTTCCAATTTTCTATGACTCGTGTGGGTATTTCTGGTGATATTTCTCCAATGACTCGAGTAATATTGGCCTCTAATATCTCAATCGTGGCCGGCATGTCCATGTAGACTTTGGACTTCACATAGCCCCAATGAAAAAAATCAAGAAGTGTGATGTCACATGATCTAGCCGGTCAATTCACTGGTCCGAAGTGTGAAATGATCTGCTCGCCGAGATGCCCTCGCAGTAAAGCCATGGTTTCACGTGCTGTATGGCAAGTGGCACCATATTGTTGAACCACATTTCGTCGAGACCACGGGCTTCAATTTCGAGAAACAAATAGTCATGGTGCAATAACGGTCAACATTCACAGTAGCATTCCGTCCACCCTCTGTTTTGAAGAAATATGAACCGAGTATTTCACCATTCACACATCAAACAGTTGTTTTTTCTGGATTTAACGGTAATTCTTAGGACTCTTCGGATTGTTCATCACCCATGATTCGGGCATTTTTTGTCCACGAACCTATTGAGCCAAAAATGAGCCTCATCAGTGAACAAAACTGTTGTCGAAAAGAGTAGATCCTCAACAAGTATGTCAAGAGCCTAACGACTAAAACTTAATCGATTCGGTAGGTCGGTCGGCTTCAGTTCTTGAACTTATCGAATTTGGAAGCTTTCAAAGAAAGATTCCTACGTAAAATCCGCCGAGTCGTTGAATACAAAAAGCCAAGCTGTTGAGATGGCGATGAATCGACACTTCAGGGTCATCACGTACAACCTCCCCCACCGCCGCTATATTCTCTTCACTACGAGCTAGATGTTGTGTATTTGGTCTAGTATTATGCAATAACGAATATTGAGTCTCAAACTAAATGATGATAGAGCGAATTGTGCGTTCGGTAGGCCGATTATGTGGACCGTAAGTTGCTCTAAGTGCTCGATACACATTATTCAGAGATCGCCTAGTTTCGTAATAAAGCTGAACAATTTGTAGACGCTGTGCTGGGCTAAGTCGTTCCATTATGAAATGTCAAACACAACTGAAGAATACCTCTTCAGTTTACACGACACATGCACTATCTGCAACTAAATCCCCACCACAAAGAGTTCCTCTAAATGAATCACCCTTTATATTGATTGATTTCAAATTGGCACATGAAATTTATCCGTAATCATTCGATTGAACAAATTCGAAATATGGAAAGATTTCTATTTTAAGTCGACATCATTTTTATATAATAAACTCAATTCTTTAGAAAATCATATAATGCAATTGTAATTTTCTGTGTCGATTTGGTGGAACGAGATAATACTCTATGCTCATATTTGAGGTTAGTTTTTATATTACAACCGATTTCAAAGTGGCACGTGCAGATGTACCGTTGCGTCATGTCACACCGTACGTTGTAACCAAGAATTGTTTAAATCAATTTTTATGTAATATGAATTCCTGAAGAGACAAGAATGTGAAAGTCGAAACACATGTGTTGTATTCTAATTAATTTTTAATTCGTTTTTTTAATTATTATTATTATTATTAATATTACATCAAGAGTTGGGGCAAATGCCCATAAACTCAATAAAACTAAATTAATAGATTATTATGTGCTCAATAAATCCTAGCAGAAACATAAAACTAAAAGAAAAAAATTGAACATATATAGCACTCCGACACATCAGTCATCACAAAAAAAAAAAACCTCAAACACCATCACTAAACTGATTCTGATTCCCGACTATGCCGATCCAGTCTGTTTTTGAAGGCATTCACGCTAGGAGCGCTCACCACACTCGACGGGAGACTGTTCCATCTATCAAAGACTCTGTTGGGTAGGAAAGACTGGCGCTGCGTGGTTATGAAATTCTCCTTCCCCAACTTGAATTCGTGTCCTCGAAGGTGAGTAGTGCATCTTCTGAATAAACTATCCATATTTATGCCAAAAAACCCCCTCAACGCCCGGTAGGTTACAATGAGATCTCCTCTGTTCCGCCGATCCTCGAACGTCTGCAGATTCATCATCCTTAGACGACTCGAATAATTCGGTCTGTTAGTACCAAATGGAATTCTCGTGTTCCACCGCTGCACTGACTCCAGGAGAAGTTGGTCACCCTTGAGAAATGGACACCATACAGGTCCAGCGTACTCCATTAGAGGACGGACATAGCTACAATAAAGCAGCTTACATGTTTCTAAACTGCATTGTCTGAAGGCACTCTGTATCATATAGGTCAATCTCCTTGCCCTAGCAGAAACACTCGCAACGTGTCGTGTCCAACCCAGATTTTTATCTACAACAACACCCAAATCGTTCATATAGTCAACAGAAACGAGGGGGGTATTATCGATCTTATACAGATATTCTGGATTCTTCCTGCCGAGATGCAGCACACAACACTTGTTGGCGTTTACGGGCAACAGCCACTTCCTACACCAATCACTCACCATACATAGATCTTCGTACAAGTCTCTCGAGTTGGAAGCAGAGTTGTAAATTTTTAAATCATCAGCGTACATGGCACACTGAGATTTCAACAATCTTGGCAGGTCTGACGTATATAGCAGGAAGAGAGCAGGACCCAGCACGGATCCCTGCGGTACACCACTTGACAATAAGCCCTCCAGAGATGAATGAACACTCCCAACTCATTGTTTGATGTTACGATAAGAATGAAAAATTCGCTGGTATACGTCAAAGAATACAGTGTTTTCTTGAATGAATAAAGGTATCATTGATACATTAATCGAATAGTATAATTGACTATAATTGTTATTTTAAAATTATTTCTTAGATTTATTTGTTTTCAACTTTTTTTTTGTATATTAATTAATAAAATTCACCATTCACTTTCAAAACGTATTCAGTAAATGTATTGTATTTACAGACTAATAGAAGGTATTTTAGATTGTTTACCACTTGGTGTCGTAGGAATGATTCGATAGTCAACATAGAAAAAACAGTATGCATTCACTTCAAACTAAAAAATTTCGGTGGAAAACGACCTGCCTTCACTTGTGAAAATTCGTCAATTACTAAAGTGACTCCGCTAGATTTCTTGGAGTACAAATTGACGAATACTTACGATGGAACCAACATATTGATTCGGTTTGTAAAAAACTGAATAACTCATATTTTGCCATAAATAAGATCAAAAATTAGTTTTCCCTGCCATATAATGTTCTTATCTGGGGAGGTTCTACAGAACTGGAAAGGGTGTTGATTTGTCAAAAAAGGATAATCCGAGTAATTTTCAATTTGTCATATTTATCTTCTTGTCGACCATATTTTAAAGCGAATAATATTCTGACTGTGTCATGTATTATTCATGTATTATTCTACAAGAAATAACAGTGTTTTGGATGTGCCAGTTCATGCAACATCTAAATATCCTATATATCAGAGCATACGTCTTTTCAATCATCTTCCAACAAAAATTAAGATGTTGGGTGAACTTCATTTCAAGGAGGCAATAAAGCACCTATTGTGTAGTGGATGTTATTATTCGGTGGCGGAATTCATGAATGATGCCATGTTGGATTTGTGATATGAGGTTATTTTATCTGTATCTCTTGTACCTTTGTTTGCCGACCTGTCCCATACTTTCGTAGTCTTAAGGGATCAATAAAGATTATTATTATTATTATTGATGGACTATCAGTTATGGTCAGTCAGCTATGTCGTTTGGCCAGGTTCTTTTCCGATCTTCGTGAGTTGAATGAATCCTCTGTCAGTTGGTTGACATGCCCTTGCAGCTTCTGATGGTATTTTATCGAGCGGTCTTCTATTTCTGTGTTGACATATAGGACTTTTAAATCTTCATGTATGGTGTGGTTGGAGACATATCAACAGGCGTCAACTAATAACCTTTTAATACTATACGTAGTACAATACAGTTTTAATTGTATTGTTGATATAGCTCGTATTAAAAATTTGGATGCCATCATGACTTCTGTCATATTGACTTTTTATTGATAATAAAAGTTTTTTACTTTTCCTCCTTGATAAAGATAGAAAGCCGAAACGTACATAGCCCAAATAATCATTCAACACAGTTTTCAGAATTTCAGATTTATTTCATTCTCTTTGGGATTAATGTGCTATCTTTAGTTGAGGCGTTGTTTCAAATGTATGTCAAGATACTTAGCCTTTGTGTCGACTGGCACTTTCTTTCCGAATATTTTGACAAGGGGATATATATTTCTTCTAGTAGTTAATGTAACTTGAACTGACTTAGCCTCATTGATGTTGAGTTGCCATTTTTGATGCCACTATCCAATGTCATCCAGGTGATGCGGTAATTGTTTGGAAGCTGTTTCAGAGTTTCCATCAGATGCAAATAAGGCCATATTTCGAGCTGTCGTCTGTTTCTGTGCTGACATATGGGACTCTCGAATCTTCATGGATGGTATAGTTTTTTTTTACTGGGGTTTTTTCCCTAGGAGCTTAATATTCAGAAATGTTGCCAATGAATAAATTGTATAACAACTGTTCCTCGTAACTGATATTCCTCAAATTCGATTTAAATATTTCATGTTTGCAGAATGATCGGTTATACTTTGCAATGCTAAACTTTGGAACAATTAATTGGAACATCCAAATTTATTGCAATCAGTCTTGATACGAACTGTATATTAATCTAAGGTATTTTTTTTTCGTTACTAGGGAAAAACTGGCCTAGTCTTTTAAGTTCCTCTACTCAAGACTCCGTCATCTCATACAACCAACCCAGCCAAAAGTTCACGACATCCCCGTGGGACAGTTGAGGAATATCAAAGAACTCATTATATTGCACGAAGCAAGTGGCTCTTATCTGAAGTGTGTGTATAGAAGTGGATTCCAAACGGTAAAATTCCTTTTTTATTAAGAAGGCCCCCGAAATGAAGGCCACGCGATCAAATAATTTCGGTCTTGTTAGAAAGTAGGTCCTCAAGATCGTAATTCGCTTCACTCTGAGGAAACATTGAGGGAATTCTGGGATGTTACAATTGTCGTAAGATGAAATTGGAACGAGAAAAACTGTTACTCCCCCTGGCAACGTTGAAAAGGAAAGCTCCTGGTCTGCAGCTTCGGAACGTTTTCAGGTTTCGAGAGAATTCATTTGGCAGCATTTGAATGTCTAATCCTGAGTTAAATTTCGATCATCCAAATTCTTGAAAGGGTTCTAAATGAAGTTCTGTTGAGTTTCGGCGAGCAGAACAATTCCTTTTCTCAGATTAAATGTTTGCACCTCCCAATGTTATATCTTTCAATCGGGAGAATTCAAAGTTTCTCCATCAACTGGACATAAGATTCAATTTATTCTGATTCAAATTAGGTCTGGTAATGATAATAATAAAGAGTTATCCAAGAGTCAATTATGAATCTGAATCTTTTTATGTCGTAGAGTCCTAACTTTGCTAAATGATCACATAGAGTTTTGAAATTTCTTATCTGGAGTCCGTCAGACTCCAAGGTCAATTTGCTCGTAAATTCTTCATACAGTAATAAACAACAAAAATTGAAATAAGAGGATTGCCATGAATTGTAATTTGACTATTATAACATTTTTTTGCACGTATAAAGGATATTTTTTTAGTTGAGGCCTCTGTTCATCGACTCTCTGACTGAAAATTTTGAATCGGTATGTAATTTTGTGACGAACCCACTGTTTAACATTAACAGGATGATACTCACGGTTTTATCTTGCAGTAGGCCGATCCTACAGTCCAAAATAATTGTGGATCCCACCCTGGCTGTGAGGTTAAGGGGTTCAGAACCTTCTTCGAAGAAAGGCCCCCATCTAGATTCAGGAAAATGAAAGTGAGTCGGAAATCCACGTCCGATATTTTTGCGTATTAAATTCACTGTTGTTTCTTGTACTAGGTCCATACTGATGGTTGTTGTTATTTCAGCGTTAATTGTTGATTCATTCTGTTTCACATCCTCGGCCAATAGGAGATCATCAGTTGTCTCGTTTCCTGAATGCAAAACAATGAATGTTATTTATAAATATGATTAATTGCTTACACTAGGACTTGTACTTATTGATATTGAATTCTATTCAGTGCTAATGAATATTATAGTTAAATGAGGGGTGTTTCATTCAGAAAACTCCAGAATAATTAATTAAATACAATGCAGGAAATAGAATACGTCCCATGTTTGGACTTTTACATTTTTTAGATTCTATCTGTTCAAGTATTCACATTCAACTGAAAAAATAATTTAAATAGTTCTTGATTGAAGACTTTCTAACGTGATATTTCAAAAAGAATGCTTTAACGAGCCATTTTGATATCAATCAATGTGACTAAACTGAAAAATTAGCATAGAGTAATTCTGACGTTTCACCGAATCGAAAATCAAAAATATAACTGGATGCTATTATTTAATTCTATCGGTGTTCACTTAGTTGAAATTCGGTTTTAAATAAATGATGAATATAAATAATAATTTCTTATAACTGGATGGTATGGTTTTGAGTATATTGAGAAAGATTACAATTGTCTCAAATTGGAAACCTGAAATTTTGATTAATGAAATTGAACAAGTGACCATAATGATCGATACACTTTCAATTGGAATATCTTTTCAAACCTACATTTTTGAGTTCAGAAACACTGTTCCATAATGAACTGAACAGATAATATTTTCATTCTTATCATTATATCGAATAATTAGAAGTGGCTAGTGATAAATATTATTTTCGATATTCGCTAGTAAGTTCTCAATCAAGAATTATTTGATCTATTTTCATTTGAACGTGAATACCTGAAAATATTGAAGCTAAAGAAGGCAGACGTCGAATTGTGTTCGGTTAATTTTATTAGTATTTTTAAGAATTGTTTGATATTATAATGAGAATGAATATATTCTATCTTTCATTCATCATGGAACAGTGTTTTTAGATTGAAAATTATATCAGGTATACCGGTATGAAATGAGCGTTTTTTTGGGAAAATAAAACACTAATTATTAATGGGAAAGTAATAATTTTTTGATTATTATTTTTTATTTACACTTTTCAAGAACGACTTTCACAATTCAATGGAAAGATTTTTTTGGTTGGTATACCTATTAGGGGAAAGAATTGAATGATATCTCTTTTGAAATTTCTTCGAAGAATTCCATTCTATTTTGCTTCATTTTATTCAACTTTTTTTTCTTCTTCAAGAGAAATTGTCAAGCATCTATGGTTTATATATTTTTGAGTGTTTAGATTCTGCTATCAATAATAGGGATATTTTTGAGTTCGATAGAGACAAGAAATAAGGATCTTCTTTTTCCACAACATCGAGTAACCATAACATGATTGGAACCTAATAATATAGATGAGAATTTCAGTAACAATACTCTGTTTTGGTTAATTATATTTTCACGTCATTTCATTTCTCAAGTGTTACAACTCTCTGTAAAATGAAGGAGATTTATTCATTTATTCCATTTTATCATATCCTACGAGTTCTGTAAATCAAATACTGAGACTGGGAACGTTGCGGTTGATCTGGAAATACTGGAAGCGCGGAGCCTAGTGGACCGGTAGAGAAACATGTGATCCACCATCAGTACGAGTATGACCTCGCTCGAATCATTTGGTTGTGTGTATCGATTTTCTTTGTGAAGCAGTTTTTTCTATTGTGGTCTAAAAATGAATGACATCAATTTCGAGCAACGGTGTGCTATCAGTTTTAGCTTCAGATTTGGGCACAGTTCCATTTTCAGAAGGAAGAGAGTCGATTGAAGATGAACCACGAAGCGGATCTTCAAAAACAGATGAAAATGTCGACAGAATCCGGGATCTTGTGCGTTCAGATCGTCGGTTGATAGTCAGAATGATAGGGAAGAGTTAAATTTGACTCACACCATCGTTCATCAAATGTTGACTAATGAATTGGAAATGAGAATCATCTGCGCAGAAATGGTTCCATAAAAACAGTAAAACTGGCCAGTAAAAATATTCTTGAGGCTCCCCAGCCTGTTTATTTACCCCAAAATTGAAAAATTTCCTCAAGGGAAATCATTCTGGGGCAGTCCAAAAACCGACCAGCTGAAGGTTATTTCAGTATCAGAGCACAGTATAGATACCAACCAGTTTCAATAATTCAAAGATGTCTGGAATAATGTCATTATTATTATTCTAGACCGCTTAAATAATTCCTTTGTATAATTAATTCGTTTAATATTTAGAAGAATATAATTTTTTTGAGATCTATTTGAAATTCAAAGAAGTTGAAGAAAAAAATGCAACCTAACCTATAATTCAGTAGAATTTCTTTGAGCCAAAATCTACCATGAACCAGCAGAACTCATTTATGTAATCATTTATTTTCATTCCAGTAAGCATTCTGTGTCAATTTCGTGTTATTTTCAAATTAATTCCAAAATGATTAAGGATTGTAGGTTATACAACTGCAGAAACAATAGTTTCAATAATCCCAAATTTTCTTTTTTCTCAATCCCATTAGACACCGACAGGTGAGTGATACATATAGTATTGTAGAAAATGTTGTTCATTAAAAGCTCCGTTATTTGAGTAGTGCTTTATTCAATTAGTTGAGATTAATCGAGATATCAGGAACCAATGGAATTTCAAGAGGTTTACGCCTACAGTCGTCATTTCTTTACTATTAGTAGAGATATCAGGGACCAATGGAATTTCAAGAGGTTTACGCTTACTGTCGTCATTTCTTCACGATTGGTTGAGATATCAGGAACCAATGGAATTTCAGGAGGTTTACGTCTACTGTCGTCATTTCTTTACGATAAGTTGACATACTACTAGGGGTAATTACAATCACTGAGAAAACTTATTACCAGCTTGAATCAAAATATTTAAGTTTTCAGAGAATGCAAATAACCTTTTCTAATCAGTTTTTAAATTCGCGGTCGATAAGATTAGATGCGCAGGGAGGAATGCGCGAGTTCCCTTTGGTGTAAGCAATTTCAGTTCAAAATCCACGGAGTGCGACTACTGCTTGGTCCCTATACTGTGATCAGAGTTCCAGCACTGCTATAAGCAGTGGAAGAAACGTCTCCAGCGCTGTGTGGCCTAACAAGGAAGTTATTTTGAAGGTGACAATATTGAATTGTATTTATTTTTGTATTAAGAATTCAATTAAAATCAGTTTAATTACTTAGTTTACAGACCTCGTATACTATTTTATTTCATTCTCTTCCTTTCTATTTTGTTATTTCCATTTATTTTCTATTCTATCAAACTTATAGGTTTATCTTTGTGCTCACGATTGTCAAACTGGCTGTGTACGTACGTTTACTAGAGTCTTGAACTATATTATCTATTATAATGGATAATGGAAATAATCTTATGAAACACAATTTCTACAGCCACTCGAAATATCTATTATTCTGGGAACGGTTTCAAGAGTAATACATGCTTTCAGGAAAAGGAAACCAAATGATTAATATGAAATTTTTTAACCCTTCCAGCTACCTCCCTTCGGAGTTTAATCTCGTATATAAAAGCCGAGGGTTATTAGCCCCAGGGTGTTATTATTAAAACCATGGAAGGTTGATATCATTAAAATGTATCTTAATCTCACCTGCTGCCTTTATCCTTGCCAACATTTGGAATAGAAGTAGAAGTCTTTTCGTTCTTTTGAAGTGATGTATCATGTTTAGAGTTCCTTCAGTTGCTTTTCCAACATCATGTTAAAGTGTTCTGGAAAAAAATGTTAGAATGAAACATGAGACTATTAAGCATAGATATTTACTATTCACAATCACATCCACACATCAGATCTGTTTTCAATGATTGAAACAGAATAGAAGTTTCGAAATAGTAATCCGCCCAAACTGTTGCCATTAAACCTCTAGTACCCTGGGGAAACTTATATCTTTCACATCTGGGCAAATGGAAATTACTCTCAGAGCGTTTTGGATAATATAGTTGTATACATGTTTGTACACTGCAATGTTCATTCTCGAATAACAACTTTGGATGTCAAATGAAACTACTCTGATATTCGAATGTTGTTCAAATAGGTCCTTCGTTTGTTCTGATGAAGATAAGATCTTTCTCAAGCGTTGATATTTAATGAGTATAGGGTAGAACTTTGAACATTGATATCTGTTGAAGGAAATGAGATTTTTGAGGAATATGTAAGTGTAGATTTAAGACCTTCGTTGGCAGATATTTCAGTTAGTTGACCGGAAAAAAAGTCAGGTTTTTGAAGCAATGCCACTTCTGAAAACAAGGCCAACTAGTTTCGATTTTAATCTGAATTCATCTTCAGGGCTAGTTTCATAATGGTCTGAGTCATGTAATAAATCAATGAAAACAAATACACCTCAATACACATGGAAAGAATAATTGTTGGAACACTTAAACACTAACAATATCATCGGGTAAACGATTGAATAATTTGGATATTACTTCTTTTGTTTCCTCTCTGAGACATCTCAATCTCCAGTGAACGATGGAAATCTCAAGCCCAACGATTCTCAACTTATATGCTCTCACAATGTTTTCATATCTTCTGGGAAATGAACATGTTGAGGAAAAATAACTTGGTTCTTGCAACTGAGCAGAAATTTTTTGTGGTTTTCACATCTTGCTATTTTCTTTGTTGTTCCTTCCCAGCAATCAATCTTTCCATGTGTATTGAGGTGTATTTGTTGTCATTGATTTATCACATGACTCAGACGATTATAAAACTAGCTCTGAAGATGATTTTAGCTTAAAATCGAAACTAGTCAGCCTTGTTTTAAGAAGTGGTTTTGTTTCAAAAACCTGACCTTTTTTCCTGTCAACTAACTGAAATAATTGAGGAATATACCGGATATCCTCCTGGAAGGTTTTCTCTGTTTTGCCGCCCTTTTGGTGAACATTAGGCTTTACTGTATCTGGCAGTCGTAAAGTTGAGACGTGAAACATTTATTATAGAGAAACATTCGGTAAAGCACCATGTTTAAACGTTAAAACATTTTATCAAATTCCATCATCGGTTACTGTAACGATGAGAAAGATACATTTTGAGAGGAACTGTTTTGACAGCTCCCGACTTTTATGTACAGGGTGGCCATTAGAAAACGAAACAGACGAGATTACAGACGAAAGAAGTTTTTTCGATAAAAATGCTCGGACAGGTCGATTTCTGTTTCGAGGGACAACTTAAGATGTAGGTTACGGTCGCATAGCGCTTGAACCCTTGCTACTACAACCCTCACCCCCAATTCTTGAATAGGGAAAATGGGGTGAGTGATACTTCATTTGAAAGGTACTTTTATACTGATTTCAGCACAGTAATCGTTTTTTCATTTTATGCATTAGTGCTCGAAATATTCATGCGTTAGTTAATTTTATCACTTAAATTAATTTTTTGCGAATAATTGACATTTCAGGTGCTTACTTGTATTTGAAACACCAAAATTTCCGTACTTTTGTATTTGCATATGAATTGGATTAAACATCTACCACTGGGCAAATGAAGTGATACCGTACGTGTCTTCCCCAAGGATCAGTTTTAGATCGTCTTGGGGTGCTGATGCTTCCACTCTTCGCACAGCATCTCTAGCCCTAGTCTTTTCTGCAGCTGAGTATTGTTGCTCTGTTTGGTTTAATAGTGCACATACACAAAAAATTGATGCACAATTGAATACATTCATGAGAATAATTACTGGCACTATAAGATCAACACCGGTTCATTGGTTACCAGTATTGTCTAATATTGTCCCTCCCCATATTCGCAGACAGACTGCAGTTCTGAATTCTTGGAATAAATATCATTCTTTTCCCAATTTATTCCCAAATATTTCATATTTTCCACAAAATAGAATTCCCAGATTGAAGTCACGTAAACCATTATGGCATAATACCTTCTTCAATATGAACATAAGTGATAAAGAATTATGGAAGACTGAGTGGAACTCTTACGAAATGTTCAATAAGTATCTCGTTTCTGATCCTTCTGAAAAAGTTCCTGGTTTTGATCTTCCAAGAAAAATTTGGACAGTTCTTAATCGTTTGAGAATTGGTCATGGTCGTACCAATGGCATGCTATTCAAATGGAACTCAGTTCCTAGCGCAAGTTGTGAATGTGGAGAAGCAGAAGAAACAATACCTCATCTCATCAATAGTTGTCCCATGTATAAATTTCAAGATGGTTTTAGGGCTATTCATGATGTTTCCAACTCTTTCTTGGAATGGGTTATAAATTTCAAACGAATATGATACGTATTTCTGTTATTCAGTTTTTTTTTCTGCTTTTGTCTTTTTATTTCCAGATTCAATGTGAGCACCTTGAAGAAGTCTCTGTCTCCATCAATAGAAGATCACTCTTGAAGAAAGAAGTCCCTGAAATAATTTCAGCTACTAGACGGGGGTCAGGATGTTTTCAGGACTAGCTGTTTTATTCTAACCCCTGAAATCATTTTTGCTAACAACTGTCACAAAAGTTCAAAAGTATCTCAATGATTTGACTAGCTGTTTTATTGATTCTCCAACTAAGTATCACAAATGAAAGACTGATTTCAAACTAAAGTAAATAATTTATCAAAAACTCACATCAATTAATTAAATAATCAAATTGTTCACCATTAGCTACCATACAATGAAATAAGTTTTGTTCGAAACGATGGCACACATTTTGCAGCATTTCTGGAGTGATTTGACGACATTCGTTCACTATACGTCTTCTTAAATCTTCTATAGAATCGGGCTGTGTAGAGTAAATTTTACTCTTCAAGTGGCCCCAAAGAAAGAAATCTAGCGGTGACAGATCTGGCGATCTGGCTGGCCATTCAGTGGGACCCCTTCTTCCAATCCACCGATTTCGAAATCTTTGATCCAGATATTCTCGAACTGGTAAGGCGTAGTGTGAAGGATTTCCATCCTGCTGAAACACAATCTGATCTTCCACATAATTTCCAGCATTGTTTTCAATAATTTCCGTCAAAATTGGATCAATGTGATTTTCCAAAGTCCAAATATATATCTCCAGTAAGATTACCAGGTAAATATATCGAAGATAATTTAGATGGAGTTTCAGCAAGATTGAGCTCCTTCGAAAAATACGCTTTGTTTGTTCGACATCTTGATTAAAGATTTCTATGTCAGTGGATTGGAAGTAGGAAGCCACAGTCATGGTTGTTTTGAAGCTCAAAATGTCGATTTTTAATAAAAAACGCTACAAGTGCCATGAAAACACCACTTCATTTTCAAATACTTAGTTAAGAATATTTCGAGAATTAATGCATAAAATGAAAAAACAATTACTGTGCTGGAATCAGTATAAAATACCTTTCAAATGAAGTATCACTCACTCCATCTTCCCCATTCAAAATTTGGGGGTGAGGGTTGTAGAGCAAGGGTTGAAGAGCTATGCGTCCGTAACCTACATCTTAAGTTGTCCCCCTCGAAACAAAAATCGACCTGTCCGAGCATTTCTATCGAAAAAATATATTTCGTCTGTAATCTCGTCTGTTTCGTTTTCAAATGGCCACCTTGTATGCTTACTTCAAAGCAATCAAAGCGCTTACTTGAATTCAAAATTTCGAATTATTTGACACTCAAAACCTTGTATCTATATGACAGCACTCCACTATTATTTGATATTGAAGAAATTGACAAAAGATTCTAGAAATGAAGAGACAACTAGTAGGAGATTACGGTATTTAATCGAACAAGGCTATTCTTGGAAGTGTAAATAAACCAAAAATATCTGAAATGACAATTATAGTCTTACATTTTGAAAGTATCACTGACACCTATATTGATTCTAGAAAAAAACTGTTTTCTTTGATGAATAAGAGAAAGTTTTTCATTCTTCTCATAACATCAAACAATTCAAAAAACTACAGAGAAATCAATGTAAAATGAAATAGAATAAGACACATGTTTTGTTTTCTAGAATAAATAAACGTATCATTGGTACTTTCAAGAAGTGTAAGACTATGATTTTCATTTCAGATATTTTGGTTTATTTACACTTTCAAGAATAGACTTATTCATGTAAGTAACGTTTTTAGTTGATGTAGACGATTAAGTGACCCATTCTGATATTCTTCAGAACATCCTAGTCCTAAAGTTTCTGGTTCTCTTGTACATTTTTCCGTGAGTTTTCTCCAATTAATTTGCAAGAATATTCACTCTTAAACGAATGAAAATGAAACACTCTGTGTAGGAAGATCTAGAGCAAATTTCGTACTCTCCATCACTAAGTCAGAAATATTGTACGAAAAGCTACCCCTCATACACCCCAATTAATTCAAATGCCTTATTTGTTCGAATTCTCTTTTCGGTGAGCCGAAACTCCATTTAAGATTAGCAGGAAAGAGCATTGCGGTGTAATTTAACTATACTGCCCCTATGAGCCGACCAAAACCTCGCGTTAACTGGGGAAATCGTCCTTCCCAAGTTAACTTGAACTTTCCTGGGCACACACCAATATTTATTCAACGGTTTGGATATGGTTCATGGCTCATCTAATCAGCAGCCATTCTCCAAAACCGACATTGTAAACGCTTGACGCTTTATAACCCGAAGACCACCCCTGTGTTCATCACAATGAACGCCCTCAACTTTGAACTGATTCTACTACGGCATTCCCTTTCATTCGACTATGCGGAAAACTTTCGTGTGTTTCCTTCAATGGAGCTGATGGATGCGTCCACATGTTAATCTTCTTCGTTGTGGATAATGATGGAGCTGCTCGAATACAACGATTTCAAATTGTAACGAATGAAAGACTTAAACTAATTAATTATTGAAAGAAACAAATGTTTTCTCTAATTTTCTTTTTATCGATCTGGATACAGCAAACGTTTCGATTATCGAAAATCGAACACTTGGTTTTTCCAATATTTATGATGGATTTTCACAAAATAAATGAGTCATCAATAAAATCTGCAAAACAAACAATTGAAAAGCACTATTTTGGAATTGTTTGTTTCGAGCTTCTTGAACATCGGTACAATTATGCGGATAATAATTATAACATCCAAAAAAGGCTTTCCTTAGAAATGTGCTGCATAATAAAAAACAATAATTAGTAAAAGATATTTAGGGGCTTAGCAATATTTACAGTTATATTTTGCACTTAGATGTAACAGATACCCCCGAAAAATGTTAAACCTAGCCAACACCTCATAAATATCCAAACTAAGAAAAAGATACCACACAAATCATCTCTCTGTATTCTCCTCCTTCCGTGGTTCTTTCAAATTAGATATTCTCATGACAAATCGTATTTTCAGTTGAATTCTTTTCGTAGATGTCTTAACATAGAACGTTTGATCATGTTTAACGAATTGTGTTGCGATATTCTCGCAACAAAGGACAGTTCTTGGAATTTGGGGTAGCAGCCGTCACTTCCAAGAATGCCTTCTGTCGGACGGAATTTTGGAAATCCCTAAATTTAGCTACCTGAACTTTTGTACACATCCGAACTCTTTCAGTTATTAAAATTCATTCTCTCTACACCTCTCAAGGTGGTAGGTACTCCTACGAGTAAATTCATTCTCTCTGAAGACGCTCTTGTGCACAGTATCTTCAAGTAAGCTCTCTTTTATCAATTTACTTTTCACGAGTCCATAACGGCACTCAGAACCACAAGTTCCTCTTAAAAGCTCTCAAAACAATCTGTTTTCGGGTCAGTTAGCTACCCTAGTTCATGTGTATGTGAATTACTCAGTTGAAATTCTCTACGTAAAAGAAAAAGGTTGATGACGAGATATTGTTGATGATGGAGCTCGTGTTGAATGAATGTTTGGGCTATTACCATCATCTATTGTGGATGTAATGATTTCCGACGTTTCGATAGACATCTCCTATCTTTATCAAGGAGAAAAGTAAGAAATCTTTTGAAAATTATCAATTTTCAAAAAGTCAATTGACAGAAGTCATGAAAGAAAATGAACGATGTTATATACTCATCTGTTATATTCTGATCTTTTTAAGTTTGATCGAACTATCGGCGTCCAAACTTCTGGCAGATCTATAGATGGAGCACTTATGGAATCAGGTGTTATTTTCATGAATGCTGCTTCTTTGATTTTTCTCCTTGCAAGTTTTTCTTCTTTGGATATTATTGATGCTTCATCCCACTTTATACGATGATTCTCATCTACAACATGTTGGACCAACCTGGATTTGTCGCTGTCTAGTACTGGTAGAAGCTTCTGATGTTCTTTTATTCGTACATTCAGAAGGCGTTTAGTTTCTCCGAATATATGAATTACCTTGCGAGTGCGGAAGATCTTACATCGGAGAAACTAAACGCCCTCTGAATGTACGAATAAAAGAACATCAGAAGCTTCTACGAGTACTAGGCAGCGACAAATCCAGGTTGGTCCAACATGCTGTAGATGAGAATCATCGTATTAAATGGGATGAAGCATCAATAATATCCAAAGAAGAAAAACTTGCAAGAAGAAAAATCTAAGAAGCAGCATTCATGAAAATAACACCTGATTCCATAAGTGCTCCATCTATAGATCTGCCAGAAGTTTGGACGCAGATAGTTTGATCCAACTTAAAAAGATCAGCATATCACAGATGAGTATATAACATTTTCTTTCATGACTTCTGTCAATTGACTTTTTGAAAATTGATAATTTTCAAAAGGTTTCTTACTTTTCTCCTTGATAAAGATAGAAGATGTCTATCGAAACGTCGGAAATCATTACATCCACAATAGATGATGGTAATAGCCCAAACAATCATTCAACAAAAAAAGGTTATGAATTGTGAATCTGTGAAGCAATTACATATCGCCAAGGCACAATTCATCAGTGGAAGTTTGAGAAGCTTTATCCAAAGCGCCTGCACCTTATTCTGAGAAATCTACCCTCGACGATTGAAGCAGAGCTGTTGTGAACTCCAAACAACAAATAAGGTCAGATCTCTTTATCATTTTATATTACCAGAAGTGCCCTAGATTGAGCAGAGAACTTCAAATCCTTGGTTATTATAGACACCTAAAAACTCTTTCTGTGAGTGAACTCAAGTGCCGAACATTATGTAACTATTCTTATCTGTGAATACATAATTCTATTTTAACTACAAACTTGTTTTAATTCACCTTGCAAACATCTTTTCTACCAAAGATAATTTTTGGATCTACTGTTTTAGTATAACCAGCGACTCAGGAAGTCCGCTGCCCTTCATTAAGCGGGTGATTATTATTATTTCTAATTTTGTACCCGCATCCACTATTGAATCTGAATTGTTCAAAAACATTATTTTCCCTCTAAGAAATGATTCACTCACTCATGTTTCATCATATTAGGTCCATATTCAGAAGGAAGATACAAAATTCTAATTTTCTGGTAAAAAATAATTCAACACTATAAACATAGATTTTTGTTGTTCTACCATAATTTCTTTCTACTACAAGATTATAAACCATCCCTTTCTAGTGAGAAATTCCAGAAAAACTTCAGAATTATTGGATGTTATCATCATACATTTGTAATTTTCTTCTTAAGATTTCCAAATCGTGAAAACCATCATTTCTATGAAAACTTCCAAAGCATGAGGTTGTCACATTGCTTTTGTTCCACTCAAGGCCAGAAAAAATGATTTTTCAAACACTGATATTTCTGAAGTTCGACAGACTTTCTTGAGTATTGACCAATGAACATGTCCATGAGGTTTCTTGATATCATACTGTTAAAAATATGAAAATCTTTTTCAAAATCTTAAACAAAAATGAATGTTGTCACTACGTATATCATTCATTTAAGAAGATCGCCAGTTTTAGTTGTTCAAGTGTTAGCATAATGAGATGAAATTCGTTTCCACAGATTTTAACAAAACTTGAGGCATTATTCTATTTACAGATATTATAATATGTAATTTCAATTTCATTCGCATAATTTCTATTGCCATCCAACTTCTCTGATTTAACAAAAATTTATTTATATTTTTCCAAACATTCTTCTGATAAACATATCATATTCGGCAAATTTTTATAATCAGAGTATTTGTTTTAATTATGTAAACAAAAATATAGAATAATGGTTATTCATAGATTATGTCAAATTTCAATATCTTACCATAGAATATTTATTTATTACCGAATCCCAAGAAATAAAAAATTAATTGCAAATGTATGACTTCATTTGCCCAGTGGTAGATGTTTAGCAATTTCAAATACAAGTGCGGAAATTTTGGTGTTTCGGAAGCACGAAATGTCAATTATTCGCCAAAAATTTATTCAAGTGATGAAATTAACTAACGCATAAATATTTCGAGAACTAATGCATAAAATGAAAAAACAATTACTGTGCTGAAATCAGTATAAAAATACCTTTAAATTGAGGTATCACTCACCCCATCTTCCCAATTCAAAAATTGGGGGTGGGGGTACAAAGTTATTTCGTCTGTAATCTCGTCTGTTTCGTTTTCAAATGGCCACCCTGTATAAGATATACGAAGCATTCCTTTGTAAAATGTCGATTTGTTTTGGCTCTCTCATTGAAAGTGTTATGTGCGTATTTCCAGTTATATTTCCTACTGAATATGAATTCTGCCAGAACAATTGTGATGAAATCCTTTTTGAACACAAAAGAAATGAAATGTTCTCCGATGTCGGAAAACTGAATTGGTTTTGTTGACGGGATCCCTATTCTTAAGGTAACAATTCATATCCACTCGATCAAATAAACCTGGACTACCTTTGAGACGCATTGATCATAGAAACATCAAAATATAATAGATTGAGTTTGTCAAAAATATCCTCAGTGATTTCAATTCACGTATGTTTGTGATTCCCTTAGGAAATGGCAAATAAGCCATCATGCCATTTTGTCCAAGTGGGTCTGGTGTCTACGTCATGAGGGAGACAAAACCAATATTTATCCTCGATTCCTAGCAGACTTTATATTGCATTATTCATGGAAATCGTGTTGATGGAAATCCCGAAGCAATTCGTGTTATAATGAGGGAGACTGATCGATTCACACTCTAACTTCATTTGTTTTGCAATGTCATATCAACTTCAGACCTTGAAATTTTCGAATTAAATTGTTCAGGGACATATTTTGTCACGTTTATTATTCAGCTGAGAGCGAATTTCACCTCATATCGGGTGTTTGTGTAGGTATACCTACTTGCATAAGCTGATTTCTTGTTAATGAGGTTTTGATGAGTTGAATAATATACAAATTTACCGAACAATATACAAATTTAACGAACAATATACATATTTAGCGAACAACGATGCATGATTATCTTCTATAAATTGATAATCTCAGAGAATCCAATCTTTTGCAGGGTTGAGTATAGGAACAATGTGAATGCTTCTAAATAACTAAAATGCCAACACACTCTCGCTAAGAGTATCTTCCTACTTACTATATTGATTGTTCCAGACACACCGTTCCATGAGGAATAAGGAAAAGATATTTTAATAATTTATCACAACTTTAACAGTAGATGACGAGAAATTTCGATGATGGAACTTCGGAAGAATTATTATTTGGGCTTTATTCACCATCTGTTACAGTTCTCTTTCCTAACAACATTTCAATAGACATCTATCGTTCTCACGGTACATGTGATCTCGAAAAACTCGCAAAGGAGTAGAGAAAATATTAATTTTTAAATCATTCGAAATCAGTAATCAATTTAGTTAATGAAAATCTGAGTGGATCATATAAGCAGCAGAAAACAGGGTACTCAATATTGAAATTCTGAGAGAGCTGAAGAATATATGAGGAAAATCAGACAAAAACAGAAAAAATCCTGTTTCTTATACCGGTTTTTCCAATGGGATCTTGACAACTTTGAATTTAATTTGTGAAAGCACCGTTAGATCAATCATCGCATTGTCAACGTCAATTCATTCAGTTTAACATTTTCCCCGTGGTGAATTACACGAACGAACAACGTTTGCAAGTTATAAATAAAAATTTACTACAGAAATTCGCAACTTTAAGCGCCTTAACTCCAATTTTCGGTCGTAATTCGCGCCCTAGCAGACAGGCGCACAAGTTTAGCGCAGAAATTTTAGTCTACATATTCGCTGTTCGATGTTGTCGTGCCAGTGATAAAAGGACCATTCAGTAACGAAAACATCGCTGCCGTTCGGGCCTCCATAGCCGACGACCCATATCATTCATTTAAGAAGATCGCCAGTTTTAGTTGTTCAAGTGTTAGCATAATGAGATGAAATTCGTTTCCACAGATTTTAACAAAACTTGAGGCATTATTCTATTTACAGATATTATAATATGTAATTTCAATTTCATTCGCATAATTTCTATTGCCATCCAACTTCTCTGATTTAACAAAAATTTATTTATATTTTTCCAAACATTCTTCTGATAAACATATCATATTCGGCAAATTTTTATAATCAGAGTATTTGTTTTAATTATGTAAACAAAAATATAGAATAATGGTTATTCATAGATTATGTCAAATTTCAATATCTTACCATAGAATATTTATTTATTACCGAATCCCAAGAAATAAAAAATTAATTGCAAATGTATGACTTCATTTGCCCAGTGGTAGATGTTTAGCAATTTCAAATACAAGTGCGGAAATTTTGGTGTTTCGGAAGCACGAAATGTCAATTATTCGCCAAAAATTTATTCAAGTGATAAAATTAACTAACGCATAAATATTTCGAGAACTAATGCATAAAATGAAAAAACAATTACTGTGCTGAAATCAGTATAAAAATACCTTTAAATTGAGGTATCACTCACCCCATTTTCCCAATTCAAAAATTGGGGGTCTGTTTCGTTTTCAAATGGCCACCCTGTATAAGATATACGAAGCATTCCTTTGTAAAATGTCGATTTGTTTTGGCTCTCTCATTGAAAGTGTTGTGCGTATTTCCAGTTATATTTCCTACTGAATATGAATTCTGCCAGAACAATTGTGATGAAATCCTTTTTGAACACAAAAGAAATGAAATGTTCTCCGATGTCGGAAAACTGAATTGGTTTTGTTGACGGGATCCCTATTCTTGAGGTAACAATTCATATCCACTCGATCAAATAAACCTGGACTACCTTTGAGACGCATTGATCATAGAAACATCAAAATATAATAGATTGAGTTTGTCAAAAAATATCCTCAGTGATTTCAATTCACGTATGTTTGTGATTCCCTTAGGAAATGGCAAATAAGCCATCATGCCATTTTGTCCAAGTGGGTCTGGTGTCTACGTCATGAGGGAGACAAAACCAATATTTATCCTCGATTCCTAGCAGACTTTATATTGCATTATTCATGGAAATCGTGTTGATGGAAATCCCGAAGCAATTCGTGTTATAATGAGGGAGACTGATCGATTCACACTCTAACTTCATTTGTTTTGCAATGTCATATCAACTTCAGACCTTGAAATTTTCGAATTAAATTGTTCAGGGACATATTTTGTCACGTTTATTATTCAGCTGAGAGCGAATTTCACCTCATATCGGGTGTTTGTGTAGGTATACCTACTTGCATAAGCTGATTTCTTGTTAATGAGGTTTTTGATGAGTTGAATAATATACAAATTTACCGAACAATATACAAATTTAACGAACAATATACATATTTAGCGAACAACGATGCATGATTATCTTCTATAAATTGATAATCTCAGAGAATCCAATCTTTTGCAGGGTTGAGTATAGGAACAATGTGAATGCTTCTAAATAACTAAAATGCCAACACACTCTCGCTAAGAGTATCTTCCTACTTACTATATTGATTGTTCCAGAAACACCGTTCCATGAGGAATAAGGAAAAGATATTTTAATAATTTATCACAACTTTAACAGTAGATGACGAGAAATTTCGATGATGGAACTTCGGAAGAATTATTATTTGGGCTTTATTCACCATCTGTTACAGTTCTCTTTCCTAACAAAATTTCAATAGACATCTTCTATCGTTCTCACGGTACATATGATCTCGAAAAACTCGCAAAGAAGTGGAGAAAATATTAATTTTTAAATCATTCGAAATCAGTAATCAATTTAGTTAATGAAAATCTGAGTGGATCATATAAGCAGCAGAAAACAGGGTACTCAATATTGAAATTCTGAGAGAGCTGAAGAATATATGAGGAAAATCAGACAAAAACAGAAAAAATCCTGTTTCTTATATCGGTTTTTCCAATGGGTTCTTGACAACTTTGAATTTAATTTGAGAAAGCACCGTTAGATCAATCATCGCATTGTCAACGTCAATTCATTCAGTTTAACATTTTCCCCGTGGTGAATTACACGAACGAACAACGTTTGCAAGTTATAAATAAAAATTTACTACAGAAATTCGGAATCGGTGACCGCAACTTTAAGCGCCTTAACTCCAATTTTCGGTCGTAATTCGCGCCCTAGTAGACAGGCGCACAAGTTTAGCGCAAAAATTTAAGTCTACATATTCGCTGTTCGATGTTGTCGTGCCAGTGATAAAAAGGACCATTCAGTAACGAAAACATCGCTGCCGTTCGGGCCTCCATAGCCGACGACCCAAATCAGTCAATTCCACGGCGTTCTCAAGAATTGTGCATTCGTCAGACCACTCTGTGGCGAATTTTGCGTGATGAGATGAGGTATTGTTTCTTCTATATATCCACATTCACAACTTGCGCTTGGAACTGAGTTCCATTTGAATAGCATGCTATTGGTACGACCATGACCTGTTTTCAAACGATTAAGAACTGTGCAAATTTTTCTTGGAAGATCAAAACCAGGAATTTCTTCAGAAGGATCAGAAACGAGATACTTATTGAACATTTCGTAAGAATTCTACTCAGTCTTCCATTGTTCTTTATTGCTTATGAAGAAAGGATAATGTCATAATAGACCTGTTTCAGTTTTATGCGCAGCTGCCAAGCTGTTTGAACAAGTTATCTACGCCAAGTTGTGGAACGGTGTTCAGGACAAAATATGCAATGAACAGCACGGATTCACACCAAAAAATCTACTGCGACAAACTTATTGGAGTTTTGTCATGATGTTTCCAGTATAATGGAAAAGTCCCAAGCCGATATAATCTACACGGACTTGAATTTGGAGCATGTAGTAGTGTCATCAAATTTTTCGCATCCTATCTAAAAGACAGAAAATTCAGGGTGAAATACGGTGGTAACTGTTCAGGAAAGTTCCATGCTAATTCGGGAGTACCTCAGGGCTCAAATTTGGGACCCTTACTGTTTTTGATATTCATTAACGATTTGCCACGTTACCTGAGGTACTGTAAATGCCTACTTTTTGCTGATGACCTAAAGTTTTATCGTAAGATTGAGGATGTACATGATTGTGCCAAGGTCCAAGCTGATATCAATGACATTCATCAGTGGAGTGTAAGGAATGATTTGGCCTTCAATAATGGTAAATGTGTTGTACTATCTTGCTCCAGAAAAGACGCAATACTCAAGTTTGGATATTGTATGGATGCCGGAGAGTTAGTCGGAAGAGGTGAGGGATTTGGGTGTGGAGTACAATTTCAAACTTTCATTCAAAGCACATGTTGAAACCATATCGGCGAAGGCCCTTGGAGAATTGGGATTCGTGTTGAGGTATTGTAAGAACTTCAAAAAGATAGAAACCAGTATATTGTTATTCTATACTTTAGTGAGACCCCAGCTCGAATATTGCTCTGTGGTGTGGCACCCAACGCCCCTCTTGTATAAAAAAACCTTGGAAAAAGTTCAGCACAGGTTTTTAAGATTCCTCTATTTGAAAAAACATAACGTCTATCCGGATTACAATGTTGTTCGATCAACTGACCTCAGAAAGGAGTTCCAAATAACATCTCTTGAGAACAGGAGCCTCAGGGACATCGTCAGAATCTGCTACAAAATTTTTAAGCGGTATTAGGACTCTCCAAGCATAAAAAGTGTTATGAAACTGAGGATTCCTGCGCGAGATACCCGACTTAACCAGTTCTTCGAGATACCTCGTACAACCACCATAGCGCATTGTTCACCTGTAATCACAATGCTGAAAATAACGAATGATTTCTTAGATTTGCGCGGTACCAGCTTTGCTCTCAAACCCAAGCAGTTTTTTAGGTGTATAAATGAACATTATAAATTTGAATGATCCCTTAAAGGAATATGTACTAGCTTGTTATGTTAGTGTTAATGGCATACTATACGGTATGCGAAAAATGTTTGGTTTCACTTTTATTCTCATGTAAGGAGATTTTATTATAATCTGTTTGAGAAATAAATAAATAAAATAAAATAAAATAATGGTTTATGTGACTTACATAAGGGAATTCTATTCTGAGAAATGTATGAAATAATTGGGAATAAGTTGGGAAAGGAATGATATTTGTTCCAACAATTCAGAGCTGCAGTCTGTCTGCGAATATGGGGAGGGACAATGTTAGACAAAACTGGTAATCAATGAACCGGTGTAGGTCTTATGGTGCCAGTAATTATTCTCATGGATGTATTCAATTGTACATCGATTTTTTGTGTATCTACACTATTAAACCAAACAGAGCAGCAACACTCAGCTGCCGAAAAGACTAAGGTTAGAGATGCTGTGCGAAGAGTGCAAGCATCAGCACCCCAAGATGATCCAGCTAATTTCTGAGGAATATTATACCTAGTTTTCAGTTTTAGACTCAGATCATTTAAATGAGCCTTGTAATTGAGAGATGAATCTGATTTAACTCTTAAGTTTTTTGGATAAAAATTATGTTCGATAGAAGAATAATTGAAAGTTACAGCTAATTTCCTATATTTTTCATGGTTATTCAGATGGAAATAAGATACCTCTGTTTCATTGGGATTTGAACGTAATCGCCACTCAATAAAATAATTCTTTAAAATTTCCAAATCAGATGACAGTATGTTTTCCAGAGTATGGAAATCCGAATGTTGGTAAGCAATATCAATGTCGTCGGCATAAACAAATTTCTGAGATGAGTCGTGGGTAAATGATTGAAAAGTAAAGGAGCTAGAACTGATTCTTGAGGAAGACCGTTTTTAATGTTTTGAAATCACTACTCTTATTGTCAATAAAAACAAGAAACCTTCTATGAGATAACATATTTTCCAATAATCGTACCATTTTCCCACACATCAGATGGGTATAGAGTTTGAGAATGAATCCATCTTTCCACACAGTGTCATTTTATGCCAAAGATAAATCAATGAAAGCAGGTCCTGTTTTCAAACTATTATTGAAGCATGATTCTATGAAAGGTATAAGACTGAAAACCTGATCTGAACAATTTCTATTTTTTCTAAAGCCTCCTTGGAAAATTTGTAGAGCATTTTCTATAGAAGATTCAATTCTGAAAAGAATTAACCTTTCTAATATCTTGAAAGGAACACTCAATAAACTGATGATTATATATGATTATAGCAGAACAGAGAGCTATGGAAGATTCCTAAAATACTAGACACAGAAAAATATGAAAAACTGAAAACAGGTCCTATCTCTCCAGTTGAAACGAAAATTTATAAAATCATAACCTGTAACATAAAAGTATCCGGAAATTTTCGATTAAAATACCCGCTTTGAATATCTTTAATGGTGCATATGTTATTGTTATGGGACTAGAAAATCTTGACCTTAGAATATGAGGGTCAAACTCACACATACATCTAGATTATTGCAAGAAAAACAGTACATTTTTTTTTCATTCCAAAAACAAACCATCGTCCTCAGAGAGGTGCATTAAAATAATTGGGTGTTTTGTTTTTCTCATAAATGGGAGTGAAATATTCTGATAAAATTTTCAATAGAATTCTAGGTACCAACTTATTTTAATTAGGAGCACTTGGTCCTTTGATTGTACATAACTGCCTTCTGAGTTATTAATTACTCAATTAAATAGAGTGCAGGTGGAATATCCTTATATCGCTGGAAACCAGATTATGCAAGTGTGGATAGTTTGACAAATGATGATTGAAATACCCCACAGAACTCCAGATGGAAAGGTGACATAAACTAATGACAGCCTCAACTGCAAACTTGCCACCTTCAGGACCCTAGGGTAAATTTCCAACATCCACTTGTCAGAAGCGAAGTTCAAGTTTTCTGAATTATCCACACTGTCTTCGAAACTATCGATTAACGCAATTATACCACAATGAGATTTAGCACATCAGATTCTGAGCAATGAATCACATTCTATCTTTGACAACCCATTTCTTCAACATTCAACAGCTACTCGAATTTTCTCAATTCTAATTTTGAATTATTAACTTTGGGGTCCTTCATTTTCTAGTAATTAGATTATCCATTTGTGGCTACCTCCTCTTGAATTGACAAATGATCGACGTATGAGTAGTATTTCGTTATTGAAAAACTTATACTTGTCAGCAATTCAATGTTCAATAATTGGTATTTATCGAATATCAGATCACACCGCAGCTAAAAATTGATTTAATAGTTTGTTTTCATTCAGGTTAGATATATTATTATAGATTTTTTCCGTTGTTTTTTGTTACTTTTAGATATTTCTCCACGACTGTCCAAAGCAAATATTCTGTTTAGGTTTAAATGAATAAACATAATATTATGTTAAATTTGATGAATGTATTCAGAGCCACTGGGAATCTTTTCATTGCTTAGTTGTAATGTGATTTGATATTCTCTGATTTTCAGGGTGGGTATATTTCGATATTTCAATTATATATTAAATTATATATTTTCAAATAGAGTTTCCTGTAACGAAAAGAGGCCCATTCCGAAATCTTATAATTTCTTTGCTTTCAACTAATTTCTACAAATTTCGAACAAGGGTATATTTCATAATCTTTTATATCTCGAAATGGATTACGAAATAACGTAAAGTTCGACATGATACACATTTCAATCGATATAAATATAATGAGATGGTTGCAGCATATTTCATTGGTCTCTAGGATGAATACTCTATTTCAAATCCCATTCGGAATAACGCTTAGAGATATGATTGAACTCATCAATTTAATAAAAAAAAGGCAATTGTTCATTAGGTGATAGCTTTGGAAAGAACAAATATTAGTGTTATAATGAATTTTTCGAATATAAGTATTAACCCTATATAATTAGTGCATTTGATGTGCAGGGTTTAATTTTATTCACAATGTAATATAATTCGGCATCATAAGCTGTAGGTACAGCATTCTGTTGAATAGAGATCTAATTCTTATAGTACCTTCGAAAATAATTTATTTCTAGTCTTTCTCCAACGTATTTTGTTGGATGTCATTGGGGTTATGATGTCAATTGATTTTAGAGGTGTCACGTCAAATTTGACTTCTCCTTTTGGTCCTTGATGTTCTGTTAATTTGAGATTGAACCAAACATCACCTATATACAGACCCAATATCATATAGGATAGCACTTCACTTTTAATGAAAAACAGCTATCCTCAATCACAAATAGAAATGATAATAAAACAGCGTACACACAATATATAAACCACCGAAAATTCACCAAATAAATCCGATCACATTCATACCGAAACCATACACCCTGTATGATAAAGAGTTGAAAAACATCAATTTGAATACTTTGGACATCAGGCTAAAAAAAAAGTACTCATGTTCATTGAAGAAAAAATCAATCGTCTTCAAGAAAAAAAATTGAGAGAATTATCGAATGTTTCATTTTTCCTAAAAAGAAATTGTTATCAGTATTAAGGAATGCATTGTTTTAAAAACGTTACTATGGTATCTATGAATTTAGTCCGCCCCTGATAAACTCAACAAGCTAATTATGTTGCGAGGGCAGTATTTTGAGAGGTCCTCACTACTGTTTATTGTATTAAATTTTCATTGAATTATATTAAGTAGTTTAAAAGTTATTCAAGAAAAATTGATTACCAGTGGCGTCTTTCTGGAGGCCGTAACTCCGAAGGGAGGGCTGCCAGGGAATAACTTTATGGAAACTTGTTATCTTATTTTTCAAGGTTGCATCTAAATCCCAGAGATCTCCCACATTTTCCCGGACACCCCGTATAAGCCCAATTTTAATAATTGTGAGAGCGTACACATAAGAAAAACGGAGCAAAAATTGAATAACAGATTGAAAGGACACAAGCACCGACGGCATTTTACAAACATAAAACCGAGAATAAACAAACATTTAATTATGACGAGACAGTAGTGTTAGACCAAAAAAAAAAAACCAGAGAATTTCTCACATGAAACAAAACGGGAAGTTCGTTAATTAATGAGCAGATATTAGAAACCTAGACATCTATTCCACTCTTTTAAACAATCTTAAATGAACAGACCAACAAAGACCAAGAAGAAGAAATTTGACGTGACACCTCTAAAATCAATTGACATCACAACACCAATGAAATACAACAAAATAAGTTGGAAAATGACATAAAATAAATCATTTTCGAGAGTAATATAAAATTAGATCTCTATTCAAGAGAATGTTTTAAAGTTTATGATGCTTATAGATTGTTTGTTTTTAAGAGGCTTGAAAAACAGCACTGCCCGAAACGTTGCCGATTTATATTACATTGTAAATAAAATCGAAATTTGCACATCACATGCTGTTATAAAATCATAAATCAATTTTCATACTTCAAGCACAGATCATTTTAATAACTGTTTGTTACCAACTAAGCACCGACCACACTTTCAAACTTGCTTCGATGAGAATATATCTTGAAGGCATGCATCATATCAGAAACCAAAAAAACCGAAAGGAATATTTGGGAGAAATTTATTTTCATTTCCTGTCGAACCGCCAGTGGTGAGGCCTCAAGGATATTTCATATCAGTAGCGAATATCGAACGAAAGCATCATTTCAATTTTCAGAAGCATGTAACAGAATATCGAGGAAATTTTCCTACGGCTTATTATCGTGACTCAAAGCAAAACCTTCTATCAACAGAAATAAGACAGAATCCACCAATATCGTGCAGCCTTGCAACTCGGAATCTAAAACAAAGAGTTTCCGTATATGAATAAAATATATTCGATCTTTACAATCGTAGAAGAGAGGCAGCTCGAAAACGATATACATCTGACAGCTGGTGAAAAAAATGGCAGAGTTGAGTTTAAAATCGATTCGCCAGTTCCGGAGCTAAAGGGGTTCGATCGGAAGCTTAGATAAATCCATATCTTAGGAAACCCTCCCTCCAAATCCGTGTTTTAGCAATGCTTAACAACGCGTGAAAACCCCTGAACCACCGAATTTACAACGCCGTGCCGTCTATAGTTTGAGGTGTATAATGGTCTGCGAAGCCACTAAATGGCATACACAACTTGAAGAATTGAATTCCGGGCCTATACTGAATTTATTCGGCAGGATTTCCTTTCAGAAAGGAAATAGCAGGAAGTTGTGCTACCTTGCCTGGATTATGCTGAAAAATAAGTAGTGCCATGTTGTGACAACTGTATTTTATAACCATGTATTCAGCTTGATACGTTGAGACCGAATTACTTCACGGAGGTATCGACTTTTGGGGGAATTTTAACAGTTTCTGTTACATCGAATGGAAAGATGGAATTTATCATTTTAATTGTGGACTGATATCTTTTCTGAATATGTTCCATTAAATTAGGTTCCATAGTGGTAATAAACTCTTCTGTCTCTCCAAATGACAAGTTTTTGTTTCAGGGTAGTTGTAAGAACGTTAATGAATCATATATATATATTATTAAGAACTTTTGGCTTACAATTCTGTGGTCTTAGCAGGGGTTGGTGACGGAGTGCCTTAATATTCGGTGTAGGAAATGAAAGCCTAGGGAAAAAATCCCAGAAAAAAAACCCCGGGATCCCTCATAAATGTTGTTGTGTGTACAAATATAAGCTAAAATGTATTTCAGGGACTTCTTTCTTCAAGAGTGATCTTCTGTTAATAAACACAGATGCATTCAAAGATGAACACGGAGTATTCCATCGTTTCTAACTAATAAAATATATGCTTGGCTTACTGTTTATATTTACAGTTACATTCATTTCTGATATATGCACACCCAATATCATACTGATAGAACCTTCATTTGCCATCTGATGCTTAATTTTACAGCAAAAAAAATTTTTTCTTTGATAAATAGGACATATCTAACAAAATTTTCAAGCGCCTCGAATATATTCATAAGCAATCATTGAGTTTTAGGAGATGAAGTAAAAAATTAAATTGTAGACATTTTCTTCATTTTTTCCTCTACTGTAATGATATACAGGGTGCTCGGCACATGGACCGTGAAATTTTTTTGGGGCGTTGGTAGGGTCATTTGCTACCTTTTCAGTCTTGGAACCTGGGTCCTTAGTATTACGGTTACGGAGGTATGATTTGTTTATTAGGTTTTTCTAAATTACCCAAAATGTACCCTTCGAAGCCCCATAACTTTTTTTGCGTGTGCTTTCACATGCATTTTTTTATTGTATTAAGTCTACATGAGATTGTGTTTGAAAAAAACGTATTCATTGTTACAGATAACATCACAAAATGAACACGTGGGCCTTTTATTGAAAAAAAAATTATGAAAGTATGAAAACATCTCCACTCCTATTGAAATTTAAAAAAAAGTTACAGCTATTACAAACTTAGTTTTATTTTAAAATGTTCTTTGGTTTATAACGTTGCTAACCATATGCTATTTACGTGAATCAAAAAAAAAATATTACTGCAAATAAGGTTTTAGTCAGAAGAGTGAAGAAAGTCGCACCTAAATAAAAGTACGAATTTCGACACAACACAGCGAGCAAGGAAATTTTACCTGCCCGTTTTAGACGCGTGTGAATTATTATTACTATTTCTGTCCTTAGGTTGGATTGGGTTAGTCGCCGCTGACTTGACCCTACCGTCATTCGAGATTTAACAGTCTCTGCTGTTGGAAGTGTCTGTGCCGCGTTGTTCAGTTTTTTAAATTTGTATTTTTTTGTTTTTGTTACTTTTATCGACTTTTTGCTACTGTTGTTTTAAATTTGGTTGTTGATATGCCTAATTTCACCAACGCTGAGTATGCTGATATGGTGATGGCATATGGCAAGGCCGATGGTGTTGCTCGTGCAGCCCAAAGGATTTATCAAGCCAAATTTCCTGATCGAAGATTACCCCACCACGAAACATTCTCGACGACTTATCGACGATTAAGAGAGATTTTTATTAACTTACGTAAATAGCATATGGTTAGCAACGTTATAAACCAAAGAAAATTTTAAAATAAAACTAAGTTTGTAATAGCTGTAACTTGTTTTTTAATTTCAATATGAGTGGAGATGTTTTCATACTTTCATATTTTTTTTTTAATAAAATGCCCACGTGTTAATTTTGTGATGTTATCTGTAACAATAAATACGTTTTTTTTCAAACACACACTCATGTAGACTTAATACAATTAAAAAAATGCATGTAAAAGCACACGCAAAAAAAGTTATGAGGCTTCGAAGGGTACATTTTGGGTAATTCAGAAAAACCTAATAAAAAAATCATACCTCCTTAACCGTAATACTAAGGACCCAGGTTCCAAGACTGAAAAGGTAGCAAATGACCCTACCAACGCCCCAAAAAAATTTGACGGTCCATGTGACGAACACCCTGTATAGGACATATATAACAAAATTTTCCAGAACCTCGAATTTATTAGCTATTATGGAGTAAGAAGTAAATAATAAAATTGTGTATATTTCTTTCATTTTGGCATATACTGTAATGAAATCTTTCAAAGGATGCAAATTCCTCCTTTATATACAGTCTAAAGTACTAAGTTGAGGCATTATGTGACTGGGAAGAGACTTTTTGTAATACAGTTAAAAATGGCCGCCCTAAACTGGAAGTTTGAACAACACAAAATATGGCATCCATGATATAAAGTACTTTTGACACCAAAAGAGTTCTTGTAAAATATTTTTGCTCTACGAGGGAAGTTGAAAATAGAACAGAACAGAAGAATTTGGAAAAAAATTACGTGTATAACATTGTACAGGGTAGACATCTCCTATAATGAAAGACATGGAAAAAACATGTTATGTTTTTGGTTATTTTGTATACCTATACCTTCTTGAAACGTTCACGTCTCAACTTCTTGATGATTTAAAGCAGTTTCATTGGAGCCACATGGTACAAAAAGATCACTTGAAGTAAATAAATCATTCTGTTCATCTGATTTAACGCTTCCTTTATAGAGACATCTAACGAATTAGTATCAATGATCACTTGCCACCAGTTCTAAACCATTTGCAGAAGGCCAGCTTCAAAACGAAACTTGTTGTTTCAGTGACACACGAGTATCAGAAAAAAATTCGATGGATCGTGTTTCAATCTACGATTCCCTGGCCGAAGGGAACAACATCGATCCATTTCTATAGAGTCTGGTTACTGGTGACTCGAAATAGGTAACATATGACAATGTCAAGCGAAAACGTTCATGGACGAAGGCCGGTGCAGCAGTGTATTTGGTGTGATGGGAAAGTGGTCATCTACTTTGAGCTACTGCCCAATGACCAAACACGTAATTCGGATCTCTAACATCTGTCTGCAAGACCGATTGAAAGCAGAAATTGATCACAAGAGACCAGAATTAGCAAATAGAAAAGAATCTTATTCAATCAAGACGCCAGGCCTCACATGTGTTCGATGACCGCCGAAAGCTTTGGGACCTTGGGTGGGAGGTTCTTATACATCCGCCTTATTGTCTAGAACTGACACCAAACGATTATTGATTATTTTTATCCATGTCTAACGCTCTTGGTGGTTTGAAATTGTGAAAAATGTTTATCTCATTTTTTTGATGATAGGGACAGGCAAGAGAATTATGTTGGCTGTCACAGCCAAGAATTCGTGGTTCCCTTGTATGCGTACTATTATGCAACGATATTATTTTCCTGGCTTTCGCAGCCTAGCTGCCTAGTGCGCTGGAAGCCTGAGTGTATTGTAGAGGCTCACACGAACTCGCAGCATTGCACAGCCTGCTGAGTGGAAGGTATGAGGCTTTCTCCTACCTTTAGGACACCAAAAAAGGGTTTGGTTAGTCTTAATATTTTGCAAATATTATCAAAATTGCACTGCTGGGAGACATATTCAGTTTTTCACTAACACTTTCATAGCGAAGAATAACAAATAATAAAAAAGAAAGAGAAGTCAGTTATCTCCATGAACTTGCACAACCCTGTGGTTATAACGAATGAACCGAAAATTGGACGTGTGTTTAAGTGGCATGTCTTAAACACAGACCGTAAAAGTCAGTCTTTAATTCTGAAAGAGAAGGCATTACCTTACCATTCTGCACACATCAGAGGAAAACCAGTTGATGAGGTGTGAACGAGTTTGTGAAAGGAAAAGCCAGAAGTTCCACGTACGTTACAAGCCAAATGATTTTCAGATGAAGATTACCAAGACGCGGTAGGCGAGAAAATTCCATTAGGCCCATTTTATATGTTGTTATATCATTTTCAGTGATGTGAACGATCACGTTTTTGTTGCTGAAGAGAGAAATAATTCAATGCAGGACGACGTTTTATTCTGTTCTGGTTAGCTTGGCACCAAGTTGGGAAACTTCATAGAAAGCATAGTCGGGAAAATTGGATAAAAGAAATAAGGAATGACTGTTCCAACTCCCTTGATGATGAATGTTTGATGTCCGGAAAAACAGAAGGATATTCTTTCAGCGTGATTGTTGATTTTTCTGGAAAAAATTGAATTCAGACTTCCTAATTGTAGGGGAATTGCAACTCAGAATTTCTGAAGAGCTTGGTTGGCTGTTGAGATATGATCTGAACAGACGATTTTCGTTTATAGAACATAACCTTAAAATATTTGAGCTCCGATAAACGTGTACACAACGAATAGAAGACCTCTTTCAGGATTTTGTTGCTAATATTTTTCATCTGAGAAAATGAATTTGTTCCATGTTCCAACGAGGGTTCTTTCAAGGTGTATAATAGAGATTATGAATTATTTTATGGATTCTCTGATAAATAGTCGACAGATAACTTTCTTGATGAATGCCAGAAGTAAGGATGTTCAAAGAAATTATGAACTCCTTGAAAAAATTGAATTACACAATAAATTTCCTGTAAAGTTTCAGAGAACAGTGTCAAATAAAGAATGCAACCTAACAAAGATATTTTTATTATACAAGGAACGGCTTTTTCCAGTGCGCTTCAAGAAGTCTGTCTCCAAATATCAACAGTATCACATAATCATTATCGTTGTTCCCAAACGTGTAATATTTAAGCTGTCGAAAGTAGAACGTCAATAATGCTTCGACGTTTTATCTTTTATCTTGAAGGATCCCATCTCTGCGGGACAATAACCGGAGGAGCAAATGCTCCATACTACGACATAAAATGGCCGTAAAGTTCATGCAATGCTATTTTCATTCGAATATGAAAATGGCGAATTTCGAGGACACTTTCATCCGAATCCCTACAAAATGTCCTAAATTCTCACGGATTTCGACTATAATCTGTTTGCGAAGCATCCAAATTGCACCATTCGAGGTGCCCCATGGATATTTCCACAAGGAAATTGAACATTTGATTAAGGAAAAAGAACACTTGAGAATTAAAGTGGATACATTCAAATGGATATAACGATAGTTGTTTCAAAAAGGCATTTCTCGCTTTCAGTAATGACCTTGAAGATTGTCTTGTGAGGATTCATAACACAATTCATTTTTTTTCAGTTTTGTTTGATAAATACAGGTTGGTACAATTAGAGAGCTAAACAAATTTTTTTTCTGATTCTTCGAACCTGGTGGTATCCAAAAATCCCCGTTGTCTGTAATGCGATTTTTCTTAGTTGTCGAGTTTTACTTTGTAGCGTTCTACACGCTAATTTATTCGCTGGTTTTTGCGTTTTATTGACGAGACCAGTGAGTGAATAAATAAGCACAAAAAAAGTTATGGGGCTTCGAAGGGTACATTTTGGGTAATTTAGAAAAACCTAATAAAAAAATCATACCTCCGTAACCGTAATACTAAGGACCCAGGTTCCAAGACTGAAAAGGTAGCAAATGACCCTACCAACGCCCCAAAAAAATTTGACAGTCCATGTGCCGAACACCCTGTATACCCAGAAGCTATGATAACTCCTCTCTGTATACTTAAATTAATGTTTGGATAAAACCTACTAAAAACTGAAGTTCCGAATTTCAAGCCATTTTTAGGTAACTTAAGGTAATATCAGGAAGTTCAGTTTATATTTTTTCATTGAAACAACCTTCAAAACAATCATGTATCGGTAGAGGACTGCAAAATATCTGCTTTGAAAAAGGATATGAATTCTTGAAACCTCGCTGATAAAATTCATTAAAAATACCCACAAAAAAACCAAGAAGAATCGCATAACATGCATCGGATATTTTCGGATACCTCACGTTCCAGGAATTTGACAAAAAAATGTTTACGTTATTAATTGGACCACTATGTAAAGGGGTGAATGGTCGTTATAGCCTCAGTTGCCGGTAAACAATTGATGAGAGCAACGAAAAATCAGAACCTGGAAGTGACCTTTATTCGACACCGAATAAAAAGGGCCTTCTGAAGAAGATACATTTCCATTCAGTGGAGGAACCAGTGAAATCGGAAGGACCTGTCGACGCCTAATACATCAAAAACATAATTGACCATGGCCACCTGAAATTTACGTCGAGTATGATTGATACACTGCATTTTTGATGAACAGCTCAATTTCACCCCTTGACATAGGTCCACGTAGGGGTTGCTTGGCCGTGAATGCATGAAAACTCATTAGTTAATATTAAGGTTATCACATCGGCACCGAGAAATCCATTCATCTTCCGTTTCCGACGTGCGAAAAGTTTTTTTCAATTCATTTATTTAATGGTCAGTTTCCGCAGTATTTTATGTGTAATGACCCTAGGATTTTTGATATGTTTTCGGTAGAAAGCTGTTAGGTTCGAATTAATCCAATATGTGAGCTGAAAAGTATTTTCATTCTTCCTCAATCTTTATCAACAAAAAATTATGCTCTGTTCTTTTTATTTTGTCACTCCGTTAGCCTCGACTTAAGTTTTTTGCGTTGGTATCCTTGCGACATTTCCTCGAAATTCTTAAGTTGCCGATTGGCGAGTGTCATTTTGTTATTATGAATGAAAAATAACTCAAGACGACAGGTCGTCTGTCATTTGAAACTTGTTGTGGAATATTTGGAAATATCCTCACTTCCGAATAATTCTTTATTTTAGGATGCCAAAAATAATATCGGAGGTAAGAAACTCAGCATCTTGAAGGGAAATCTGCTCATGAACATATTTCGAAATTTAAAATCAATAAAATTGTGTTGAATTTGTTCAAGATATGTTTGCAGAAATGCATGTTATAGTTTATTTTGATCACACTTTTTGTATAAACTGAATTTTTAGAATTATAGAGTTTTCGATAGGGATAACTGTCAAACCAATTGTCAAAATAAATATCAAGTATGCCGGTATGAAATGAGCTTTGTTTTGTGGAAATAAAATACGAATTATTAATGGGAAAGGAAAAAAACATTTCATTCAAAGTATTGGCGATTGTTTTCTACACATTTTGGCCACCCTTCAGGCAATTTGTGGACAGCACGCCAATAAAATTGTTCGTTTTTTAAAGCAAACCAACCAGACATCCAATTTTCGACCTCCTCGTAGGAATCAAAGTGCTGCTCAGTCAATGCGTGTCCCATCGATAAAAACAAATGGTAGTCGGAAGAAGCCAAGTCTGGAATTTACGGCTGTTGGAGCAGCAGCTCTCAGGAAAGTATTTTGATTATATCCTCATCCGGGTTTGCTTTGTGTGCGGGTGCATTGTCATGGAGCCAAATCACCTTGCCGTGACTTCTGGCCCATTCTGGTCGTTTCTCGATTAATACATGGTTCAAATTGTCATTTGTTGTCGGTAGCGATCAGTATTAACGGTTTTACCAGGTTTTAGGAGCTGTACACCATGCTTTCTGGTCTCACCAAACACACAGCATTGTCGTCTTCTTGCCGAATCGATCTGGTTTTGCAGTCGATGTTGATGGTTTTCCCGGATTAACCCATGATTTTTTCCGTTTAGGATTTTTAAAATAAATCCATCGCCATTAACAATCCGATACAAAACCGATTTTCTTTCATGTCTTTGAAGCAAAATTTCACAAGTGTTTTTTCGGTTGTATATATATATATATATATATATAGGACACTTCATCACAGATGGATAGGAAGAAGGGATACTTATGAATGGCCTGCACGAAGACTCGATCTCAATCCACTGGACTATTTTGTGTGAGGTTATTTAAAGTCTAAGGTATATGTTGATAAACCAAATAATTTGCAAGAATTAGCTGCAGAAATAACTCACGAGATACAGAGAATTGCACCGGAAGTAATAAATAATGCTACTAGAGAACTCACAAACCGACTTGCTCATTGTAAAGAAATAAAGGGTGCTCAGTTTGAACATCTAATACATTAAGTTTAATTTAGTTAAGTTTCGATGTTTTAAAAATCATTCAGTTCCAGTTAACGATTATGATTAGTTATTTCTTCAATGGATATTAGATTTTTATTTTCTTTGGATACTTTTCTGTTAATATCTCGGTATGTATCCATAAAAAAATGTCGAATTCGATATTTTTGTACTCGTAATAAAATGTTTCAGCAGAAACTAAAATAATATACAGAATGTTTCATTGCTCATTTTGAAATTGACATTACTTTCGTTATAACCGGAAGTTTAAAACTGTTGAAAAATATGAAAACAAATAGGGTAACCTACTGCAGTATCCATCTTCCAAATTTCATTTTGATATCTCTAATAATTCCAGAGATAATTAGTTGGTTCCACACATTTTCCCATCACTGTATATGTTGAAAAAGATACTGCATTGAGTGTAATCGGTACGGTATCCACAAATCCCAATATTTTGAGTCCTCAATTAGTTGCTGACGAGAAATTGATGATGATGAAATTCTATACGAATTCCATCATCAACAAATTCTTTTCAGCAAATAGTTGAACTATTCGAATTTGCATTGTTATTGAAGCACCACCGTTTATTTGGAAAGGCTTGAATTATTTTAATGCGAATATGAAAGCAGAGTTCGATATGAAAAATGAATGAGGAAGAAATGTTCAAATGAAACAGTATTTATTGAGCCAATGTGGAATGAAAAACGAACTGTTCGTAACAGAAACTTCCTTGATAATCTCTGGAATTATTATGAGTATATGTATGAAGCTTTGGCGAAATCATTTATTGTTTGTATTGCAAAACGTATTGAAATTCTGAAATGTTAAAAGTTTAGATGAAACTCTCTCCAATCTGGAGTGAAACTATAAGGAAATTACCATAGTATCAAAGCAACACACACACGTCTAAGTCACATAAAATAAACGTCTATTGAGATCTAAAAACATCTCAGTCTAATGAAAAGCATACAGAATATGTCATTTCCTAGACATGATTTAGATTGATATCCATTTTATGTTTTTAAGAGTGTTTTATGGGACGTAAATTGAGAGTTAATATTTTTGTGCCTATTCGACGTTGAAAAGGCAACTTTTTTCAATGTCGAGAAATGATCATGAAATAAACAACTTGCTACAGAATTTTGAATGAGTTCAGAAAAAATTCTAAAATGAACAATGAATTGAAACTAATCATGTTTCCCCGAAGCTCAAGTCGTGATAACATTGGGAATGTCGAACACGAAATTTCAAGGAATTGAATTCAATCCATCCATTCACGATTGTGTTAAGGTGGAGCAATGCATTGGTGGGCATCACACTAACATTTTCATGGAAACGTTCTTTTTAGCAAGATTCATTTTCAATCCCCGGCGAGTCCGCTATGTTTATTTCAGACTTATATTGGCCTAGGGAGTCTATATTCATTCTTGTATCATCGTGTTTTCATGTCTTCAGATCTTCACATGGTTAAGTTTGAAAAAATCCTAATTATGATATCGATCATCTCCTGCGTTGATCGATATTATATGCAGCTGCTGATAGCGCTTGCGCCTTCTGCTTCACTGGAAGCGGGAAAGCGTGAAGTCGTGTCACGTCAGGAAGTCATTTCGTCATTATTCGGCTTTTCATTTCAATCGGCAAAGGGTGAAGACAAAAGATCAAGTGACTATACTTTCGTGATCCGCCATCTTGCTAAAGTTAGATTATATCGATCAAGTGAATTAAGTGAAAGTTCAACCCTATAACAATACGGTAAGTGAAAAATTTTCGTAATATACTGTTTTGACAATTTTAAGTTTCAACAATTTTTTGAAGCTTTTGCCATTATAAAGTGAATGAAATGGTCTAATATTGTCTAAAAGTCTCTTCGATAGACGAGATGTTGAAAATACATTAGAATGCTTCTACACAACAAACAAAAAAGGGGTATTTGGGTAGCAACTTGATAGCTTATAGTTTTCAAGCAATTTACACCTATTTTTTCTTTTCATATTTTCTGGTATTGATTACCTTACTTGACTTTTCCCGTAACGTTAATTTTTACGCCAATTCTAGGATAATTGAAACTTTCATGCTCATAAATGAATATCCTTTTCAACTTAATTTTTCAATGATACATCGCAATATGTAGATACATTAGTCAGTAACAAAAAATAAGAATATGTATTTCAAAGTTAATCGGCAATGTCCATTATTATTTAATTAACTAACTAGATGGATATTTCCGAATCGACATTATTTGTAGTAAAAACCTATAATTCAGAATTTCTTAATCGATACCAATGAATAGATTGGCGACCTCATTTAGAATTCATTTGCATTTGCCAAATCACAAATTTTTTTCATGTTATTCTTCTAAATTTTACGATTCATCTTATTTCTGTTCATAAAAATACATCGGCACCTGTTACTGCAACTCAGTGTTATTGGTTGCATTCATTTATTTTCTATTCCAAAATGCTTGTTCGTTTCGTGCGGCCCACGTATGTTCATTTCTTTCTCTATGGACGTATATTTACGTATGGACATATGTTGGAGCATATGACAGTGCCAGACGAAGGAAGTACGAAGTAGTAGTAATTCGAATACACACGTCGACGCTCGTTCGATACAGTGCAAGACTTTTCTTCGTTTCTTCGCAATTTTTCTCGTTAATTTCTACAATTTAAAACTCTGGTGAAAAAGTGACTGTTCTGGCTTGTGAGTGACACGTTCAGCCGTGCTGTAAAACCAACAGGTAGGCAATCGTCGATACTCCAACATTTCGTATTCGGTCATTTTTCTTACCGGAATTTCATTATTAATTTCTCTTTTGCTTTCATTTAATTTCAAAGGCCGTGTCGTGCCATTTTGGTCCTTCTTGAGCCGCATATTTTCGAACCGCGTTTTCAAAATTATTGCGATCAAGCATTTTGGAATTTTTCATTTCGTTTTTTCATTTGCATTTATTTCATTCGGTCAATGTTCATCTAACCTCAAAAACTTGACAAGATATCGAACACATTCATAAATTCTTTAATTGCTGATATTTCTGCGCATGTTGGAGAATTTGGCTTTCATTTTCGGAACATAGACAACTCTTCGTTTGTTTTTCTCATCTATGCTCATAACCTTGATTCGAAACATAAACAAAGATTGACATTCTTGTTTTTGTTTATTTACATTTCATTATTTTCATTTGTTTATTTTCAACTCGATTTTCAATTTAATAGATTCAATCTTAATTATTTGCTTTATTAATTAATTTAGTTCTTTTCAATCGGTTAGTCTATTTACTCTTTTTCGAAATTACTCAAAACAAAATTCATATTGTTTTCTGCAGTATACCTTGAATAATAATAATGGTGACAAAATTGAAACAACTCAAAGCTCGTCGTCAAATTGTTATTGATGATCTCGAGGAAATTCTCAATTTAGCACAATTCGCTGTCACTGATGAGAGTTTGCACGTAAGATTCAAATTAAGATGTGAAATACTTGACGATATTCTCGTGGACTTTCAAAATTTACATACGTCTATTGTCTCTATGATAGTATCTTCCGAAGAACCCGAATTGAACACTGAGAAGGTTATTCGAACAGCCTTTATGGATAATTATTACACCATCAGAACAACTTATGTTAATTTATTTCCTGTAGTAAACATTCCAGTAAAAACCAAGACAGTTGCTCTATCAGTTCGCCAAATGTTGAACTTCCAAAAATAGTATTGCCCATTTTCAATGGGAATTATAAAGAGTGGCCTACTTTTTCGATATGTTCCAAAGTTTGGTACATGAAAATTCTAACTTGAGTCAAATAGAAAAGTTTCAATACCTCCTTAGTTCACTTTCTTCTCATGCTTTAAATTTAGTTAAAGGATTTCCATTGACTGCTGAAAATTATGAAAGCGCTTTTCAGACATTGGCGGAAAGATATCAAAATAAAAGACTTCTCGCTAATACGTGTTGGAAGGAAATCTGTAATGTTCCAAAGCTACAGGGTGATTCAGCTAAAGACCTTAGGCGAATTCTAGAAGTTTTTGCGGAAAACTTATCGGTATTAAGGAATTTAGGTTTACTCGTTGACCAGTGGGACTTTGTTTTATTTCACATTCTCATTCAGAAATTAGATTCAGCAACGATCAAACGTTTTGAATTACAAGAATGTTCAACAGATATTCCGTCGTTTGTCAATTTGCGAAATTTCCTGACAAATCAGTGTATAGCCTTGGAGGCAGTAGCTCTTTCTCTTCCGTCGAAAACTCATTCAGTTTCGAATTCTCAAGTTTTGAAATCTAGTTCTCTCTCAACGAGTAAACGAAATTCGACTCTTCTCGTTCAAACGGAAACTGAATCATTCAAGAAACGTTTAACCTGTAATTATTGCAAGTTAGCTCATAATATTTACAAATGTCCATCATTTTTGGAACAAACTGTTCAAGATCGGTTCAAGATTGTGAAGAACAAAAATTGGTGTATCAATTGCCTCCATTCTGGACATAAGATTAACAATTGTTCTTCAAGGTCAAATTGTCGTACTTGCCACGCAAAGCATCATACCCTGTTGCACATGCGCAATAATGCGGAGAATGATTCTTCATCAGAGACGTTTCATTTCAATGCTGCAAATTCATCGGATTCAGGCTCAGCTCAGGTTTTAACCAATGTTTCTTCAAATTCTACCGTTCTCTTGGCAACCGCTGAGGTCGAAATTCGTGATGCTTGGGGTAGATATCAGAAGGTCCGAGTTCTGTTAGATGGAGGCTCTCAAATAAATATTATAACTCAATCGTGTGTAAATAGATTAGGCTTGAAAATTTGTGATGCTTCATTTTCGATAAATGGAATTTGTGAAAGCTCATCTTCTGCTAATTGCAGCACTGAATGTACTATTCGTCCATCAGGTCAAATAAATCCATCTTTTACATTCGATGCCGTCGTGATTCCGAAGATTTGTGCGGAAATGCCGAGTTCTTTCGTAAATTATTCGTTTTGGAATTGTGTCCATAACAAGAAGTTAGCAGATCCGAACTTTTCTATTCCGAGATCAATAGACCTTCTCCTCGGAGCGGATATATTCTCTTTAATAATTCGACCGGGTCGTATCGAGGGTAACGGTTTAGAACCAACAGCACTTGAGACAGTGTTTGGTTGGGTTTTCATGGGAAAGATTCAATCACCTAACATATCAGTTAACAATTTTCATTTGTCATTGTCTGAATCAGGTTTAAACTCCTCGTTGAAAAGATTTTGGGAACTTGAAGAAGTTTCAGAGAATGTCATTGTATCACCAGAAGATCAATTTTGTGAGAACTTATACGCTCAGAACTATTCTAGAAATACATCTGGACGGTACACTGTGGCATTACCATTTAAACCTGATCAGTCAACACTTTCTTTCGGTGACAAATATTCTCTCCCACTACGTCGTTTTTTATCCCTTGAACGTAAACTTATTAAAAACCAGAATATATACCGGGAATACTCTACTTTCATGCAGGAATATTTAGAAAAAGATCATATGTCATTAATTTCTACGAGTTCGGATTATGAAAATACTTTTTATATCCCTCACCATTGTATAATCAAACCAAACAGTCCATCCACAAAGTTGAGGGTTGTTTTCGATGCATCAGCTCATGTACCTGGTCATTTATCTTTAAATGATGAGCTATTGATAGGTCCTAAATTACAAAAGGATATTATTGCCATTTTGATGAACTTTAGTGTTCATCGGTTCGTTTTCACAGTTGATATCAAACAACTGTATCGTCAAATATTAGTCAAAATTCTCGGTTTGAAGTGGTTTCCTTCGTCGGACGAATTTTCTTATTTTGCGGAAACTACTGTGCAGGTATGTACCAAACGTACCATACTTTCAGAACTTTCTCGAATTTTCGACCCTTTGGGGTTCCTTTCTCCATTTGCTTTTCTTGCTAAACATTTGATCCAGCATCTTTGGACATTATGTTTGCAGTGGGATGATACACTTCCAGACGATGTCAGCCGTCGCTGGAATCAGTGTAAATCCGAATTAACCGAATTGGGTAAATTAAAGATACCTCGGAAACTTGCATCGAAACCATTTTATCGTTGCGAACTTCATGGTTTCGGAGATAGTAGTGAGCGTGGTTGCGCAGCCGCGGTATATATTTCAGGTTTTTCAATTATGACGGCTCCATTGACACCTCTTTCGTAGGTGGTAAATCAAAGGTCTCCCCATTGAAAAGAATTTCACTTCCACGACTGGAATTGTGTGCTTGTCTCTTATTATCAAAACTCATTAATGTGGTTTCCTGTTTACCAATCAGCCTTTACAATAGATGACATTTTTGCTTGGTCTGATTCAATGGTAGCTCTAACATGGGTTAAGTCTTCTCCTCATCGATGGAAGACATTTGTAAGCAATCGTACTACTCAAATTCAGGACTTAGTTTCAACAGAAAATTGGTATCATGTTCAATCGAAAGACAATCCAGCTGATTGTGCTTCACGCGGCTTAACGCCAACCGAACTGTTGAACTGCTCTTTGTGGTGGACAGGCCCTGACTGGCTTCGTTCCAAACATCTCACCTTCGCAAATGATGAAATAGAGAATTCTCTTCATCTTGTACAAACAGAAGAGCGTCACCTCTCTTTGTCAACTTTCATTTCTCTATCGTTTGTTGATGATTTGCTCTCCAGGTATTCATCTCTGTCCAAGGTTCAAAGGGTGGTAGCTTACATTTTCAGATTCGTTAACTTCATAAAGAACTCTAAAGCTCCTAGGATATATAGATTTTCCGCAGTTCATCTCAAAGATGCACTTTTCTTCATTATAAAACAGGTTCAACGGATTGTGTTCAAGGAACAGATCGATAATCTCATCTCGGGAAATCCCATATCTAAATTACTTCGAAAATTGAATCCATTTATTGGAGAAGATGGTGTTCTCAGGGTGGGCGGTCGTCTGTCTTTTTCTGGTCTAGCTCTTGATCACAAACACCCAGCTTTGCTTCCTCCATCTCATCGTCTTACTGGGCTCCTTATTCAGCATTTCCACAAAATATGTCTGCATCCAGGTGCCCAGACTTTACAGTTCCTTCTGTCTCAACAGGTCATACAGGAGTTTTATACAGTCCACTTAGAGATTGAGTCTGTGCTCAATTCTCGCCCTCTATGTCCGCTTAGTAATGATCCGAATGACATATCTGCACTGACACCAGGACATTTTCTTACTCTGTCTCCATTAACTGCTATTCCTGAACCAGATTTATCTCACCTATCTATCGGTCGATTATCGCGTTGTCAGCTTTTAATTCGTATCCATCAGGATTTTTGGAAAAGATGGAATTTAGAATATCTGAACACACTGCAACAACGAAAAAGGTGGTTCAATAGTGACTCGCCTCCTTATTCAATAGGTGCACTCGTCTTGATAAAAGATGATCAACTCCCTCCATTGCGCTGGCGACTTGGACGCATTGAGAAATTGCATCCTGGCGCTGATAAAATAGCTAGAGTAGCTACTGTTCGGACTACTCAAGGTGTACTGCAGAGATCAGTGGTTAAATTATGTCCATTACCTCTCCAATAGTTATGACATATGTTGATGTATATATGTATATATTTTTTTCGCTTTATGTTCGATATCTTTTCAATTTTATATTTGCTTTGTTTCATAAAATATTCTATTTTAGGTGGGCGGTTATGTTACTGCAACTCAGTGTTATTGGTTGCATTCATTTATTTTCTATTCCAAAATGCTTGTTCGTTTCGTGCGGCCCACGTATGTTCATTTCTTTCTCTATGGACGTATATTTACGTATGGACATATGTTGGAGCATATGACAGTGCCAGACGAAGGAAGTACGAAGTAGTAGTAATTCGAATACACACGTCGACGCTCGTTCGATGCAGTGCAAGACTTTTCTTCGTTTCTTCGCAATTTTTCTCGTTAATTTCTACAAATTAGAACTCTGGTGAAAAGGTGACTGTTCTGGCTCGTGAGTGACACGTTCAGCCGTGCTGTAAACCAGGTAGGCAATCGTCGATACTCCAACATTTCGTATTCAGTCATTTTTTCTCACCGGAATTTCATTATTAATTTCTCTTTTGTTTTCATTTGATTTTAAAGGCCGTGTCGTGCCAGCACCTAACCTTCTTCAATTTTGACATTTTTTCAAAATTTTTTCAATATTCCAATGACGTAACTTTTTTATTGATTTTTCTACATCATTCAACCCCTTGGAATTCAGAAAATATGTTTTTCTGTTACAAATATTACCCCAGTTCACCCCAAATTCGTTGAAAAACCTGAACGATCTCTCAATTCAATGAAAATGACTGTAAATGGTTCTCCTTACAATACCAACAACATCAACAATGAGAATAGGTGTAAAACTGCAAAATGAATCATTCAATTAATAAGATATTGAACTTGACTTTTTAAAAGGTCCTCCAGTTACTGAATAAAGAAAGCAGATGTAAGGTACATTATTAAAAGTGTGCATTAAATTTTTATTATTTCATTTGAATGTTCTGATGTCTGAAATAAATATTCCTATTTATTATAAGCTTTCGCAATTTTATTCAATGCATCCTCTGGGCTTCTATAAAAGTACAATAATAATAATAATGAAAGATTTCTCAAATTATAGAAAATACATATTTTATAATATGACGAATCCCTTGTTGCTAAATGCCAATAATTTGAAGAAATCTAACATTCATTAAGTTATGAAACAAAACAAAAATTTATGTTTTGTGTTATTATTATTGTACTTTTATAGAAGCCCTGAGGATGCATTGAATAAAAATGCGAAAGCTTGGCGTTACAATGAATAGTATTGGTACTCCAGGAAATCTAGAAGCCTATCTATCTTTCAGGACTCCCTCAAATAACTTTGATAAAGCATGCAATATGGAAATTGGCCTATAGTTGTTGCAGGAATTAATGTCATCGGTCTTATGGATAGGCAAAACCTTGGCGACCTTCAGTTCTCGTGGGAACTCATCCTCCTGCAAACACTTATTCAAAATACAACTAGCAACATGATTTATTATTTCCTGGAGTAAAGTGGTACTCATTCCATATATATCCGTGGTTGGTTTGCTTTTTAAGTTTCTAGTAATATTCACTAGTTTCTCTTCTGTGGTGGGATGCAAGAACATAGAAGTCGGTCGAGAGCATGCCGCAATCTTCAATTTCCCTAACATATTCATAGACTGATCCAAAGATGGAGAGCATCGAGTTGTCAGCTCCATACCAATTGAAGAGAAAAAAACATTCAAGTCGTCTGCATCTCTCATAATTACAGCCTGTTTTGATTCTTCCTGATTCAGAGTTAATTATATTCCAAACTGCCTTAGTTTTAATATTAACCGTCATAATTAATTTTTCGTTTCTTTTTCGGGCACTCTCAGTGTAACTCGGTCTGAGGTACTTCTTTAAAATGGAAAGCAGTTCAGCAGACTCTTTGCTTTTCTTTACCCAGTGGATTGTTTGAGCAGCTTATATTGCCTTCTTAAGACCAGTGATATCTGTATTTTCCTAAATTTTTTGGGTTCAACAAGGAAATAATTCGGAAACTTTAGATTCCATGTTGATATGAAGACCCTTTCGTCCTCGACTTTCGTTCAGCCTTATCATCTGAATATCGTGAAGCAAAATGAAGTGGGCAAAACTCACGTCTTCACCCAGAAATTATGAAAACGTATGTCACATTTGTCTGGTGTTAGGTAACAAGGCTAATTCTAGCTGACCGAAGCCATTTGTTACGTACCCTTTGCAGATGGAATAATATTTCAACAATGCAAACCCGTCCACGTTAATTTGAGTAGTAAATTGTATACTAGGCATGATTAATAGAGGCAATTCATGATATCCGTAGGGTTGCGGTAATTATTAATTAATATCATCAAGTACGCCTGATTTCAACCATTTCCGTTGAGTAAAACAATCGACAAGACGTGGCTAGGATGGAGGGGTGCCAGCAACGAAAACAGACGCCATGGAACAAAACATATCTCTGCATGATGGTTTTGTGATGGCTAGTGAAGACTTTAAGTGGACGGTGGAATGGTGAAGCTGTGTAATTTAATCACTCCTAATGCAACACCAATGGAAAGACTTGATCGTGGAGACCACTTGATTGATAACAGCAGACGTTATCCCATTGAACGGGACAAGTATACAAAATGGAGGCAGTTTAATAAACTGACGCATCATCTATTCACGAGGGAATTACACGTTTCGTATCCATCCCATGAGTTAATTATATGAAAAAGGGTCCAGCTGCTAATCCGCATTCACCGAGTTATCTTAACAGAATCAGATGAATCCAGGTTTGAAATAACTGATAATGTTGGAAATTTGAACAGCCATTCGTTTCAACTGCAGAAGCTTAAAGAGGCTACCTACATATTTGTGTTAAGAACTCGCCCGACATATTGGAAAAGGCAACCTTCGAACAGCCCTCCCATAGATCTAAAATATTGCAATTTTTTCATTGATTAAGTCTACCAAATCTCGAAAAGGATATAAAGGAAAAATTACACATATTCAGGAGATCAGCTCCTACTTTAGAACATGTGTCACATCCATTTAATTGAGGGCTGCAATTAAGTTTACGAAATCTCGGAAAGCAGCAGATTTTGACGGAATTTATCCTGAATTCATAAAACATTTAGGAAATAAGACCTTGTCTTGGTCATTGTCTTTCTATAAAAATATTTTGAATTCAAAAAACGAGGATAAAATTCGTTTGATCCTACTAGTTATCGATCAATCAGTTCATTGAGTTTTCCTTTCAAGATATTGAATCTTGTAAGTATCACTGATACCTTTATTTATTCTAGAAAACAGCGTTTTCTTTGACGAATAAGAGATTTTTTCATTCCTATCACAACATCAAAGAATTCAGAAAAACTACAAAAAAATTTATCAAAAAAATGAATGATTGTTTGGGCTATTACCATCATCTATTGTGGATGTAATGTTTTCCGACGTTTCGATAGACATCTTCTATCTTTATCAAGGAGGAAAAGTAAAAATCCTTTCGAAAATTATTAATTTTCAAAAAGTCAATATTGACAGAAGTCATGAAAGAAAATGAACGATGTTACATACTCATCTGTGATATGATGATCTTTTTAAGTTGGATCGAACTATCGGCGTCCAAACTTCTGGCAGATCTATAGATGGAGCACTTATGGAATCAGGTGTTATTTTCATAAATGCTGCTTCTTTGATTTTTCTTCTTGCAAGTTTTTCTTCTTTGGATATTATTGATGCTCCATCCCACTTTATACCATGATTCTCATCTACAGCATGTTGGACCAACCTGGATTTGTCGCTGTCTAGTACCCCCATGGCCATTCCAAATTCTTGTTGATATAAGATGTCTTTAAATTGGAAATATGTTGTTTCAATACAAATAGAAAGCATTTCCATAATTGCATTCACGCTTAGTAAAGTTCTTTCACTAAGGGTTTGATCTTCTTCAAGCTTTTTCCTAACCATGATAAGTGTTTTATCTGTCGGAATATTAGTGAACAAACTGGTGATGTCGAAGCTGACCATAACGTCTTCTTCTATGATTTCTTGATGTCTCATTATTTCTATGAAGTGTTTCGTGGTTCTTATCATCGATGTTGAATTACTTTTTAATGGTGATATAATTTTCAGCAGAAATTTAGCCAATTGGTGGCATGCTGAATTTCTTGAACTCACTATTGGTCTTAGAGGAATATTTGCTTTGTGTATTTTTGGTAGACCATATAAATGTGGTGGTTTACTGAAGTGAGGTTTAAGTCTTGATCTAACGAATTCATCTGGAAATTCATTTCGATATTTATAAAGGATTTTGTAAATCTTGTTTTCAACTGTGGTAGGGTCCTTTTTTAGTCTTTTGTATTTTCCCGCTTCTAATAATTCATTGATTTTTTTATTAGAAGAGCCAACATCTAGAATGACAGTGGCGTTTTCTTTGTCTGCTGGAAGTATTTTATGGAACTATCCGAGTTAAGATCTTTTAATGCCCTCTGTTCAGCTTTATTTATATTGGGTAGAGGTGTTTTGTTATTCCTGTCTAACAAGGTTCTGATTTTCCATCTGTACTCTTCGGCTTTTTCAGGTTCTCGAATTTTCTGTGCAGTTTCTTCTGGCTTATCTGTAGGTGGGGTGCACTTGTTGCTCTTGAGGGTGGCTTGAAGGCTTCTGCGTGTTGACGTCAATTACATATGTGATTTATTTCCAACTATAGATATTGTTGTATGTAAAATTAGTACTGTTAGACTTAAGTTATTAGTATTTAGTATTTGTACCACCTGCCACCAGCTTGGAGGCATTCGAAGGTTTTATTGACGCTGTTGAGGCTTTCATGAGTTCTGTTCTCACAGTATAGTATATTAATGTGCGGAGACTTCAACGTACCAGCCTATGGTTCAGGGGGGTGATGGAAAGTGTGGAGTTTTGGGAAATATGAGTAGTTTATTGGGGATTCAGCAGCGTAATAGTATACCTAATGCGAACAATAGATTTTTGGATTTGATATTCACAAATTTTTCGTGTGATGTTGCTCACGATTCACATCCTCTAGTAAAAGAGGATGATCATCATCCTGCTCTGGTTTGCTCATTCCAGTGGATTGCTGCGAATTCTGGTCCAAATTTCATTTGTGAACATGAGAAAAAACTTATAATTTTAGAAGGGCAAATTTTCCCCTTTTGTATAATTTAATTGATTCTGTTGATTGGTCTGTAATTCACCAAATGGATGATTCTGATTTAGCATGTGAGGTGATGTATGCTAAGCTCGCTAGTATCTTTGATACTTGTGTGCCAGTTTATAAAACTGGGGTCGCTGTTATCCACCATGGTTCACACATGATATCATTTCAATATACGACTGAAGGATCGTTACCGTAGACTATATAGGAGGTATCAATGTGATTCAGATTTTCATCAACTCAAAATATTACGTGGCAGAATCAAAAGAGATATCGCTAGTTCTTATTCGCAATATATTCAGTGCGTTGAGACTAGAGTTCGAGAGGACCCAAATAGCTTTTGGGCTTTTGTGCAGACAAAAAAGTCTAGATCACGTATTCCCGGAGTTATGTCATATCTGGGTGTTGAGCTCAAGGAATCTCAGAAGATTGTTGATGGGTTTTCCACTTTTTTTTCCAGTGTCTTTACTACCTCAGACATTGGTTTCATTCCTGAGCATTGTGATAGACTGTATTCCAATGTTAGCTCAATATCGCTTCCGACTATCACTGAGGATGACATAATTAAGGCTTCGAGGAAGCTTAAAACCAAGTTAACATCTGGTGTCGACAATGTACCTAGTTTTCTCGTTAAGGACTGCATTTGTTCTCTAGCTGAACCTTTATCCGTAATTTTCAATATAATTTTGAGGAGAATGCATATTCCAAAAGTATGGAAGATGACAAAATTTGTCCTGTGTTAAAGTCCGGAGATCCGTCCCTTATAACTAACTATAGACCTATAGCAATCTTATGTAACTTCGCTAAAATCTTCGAGGTAATTTTATATGACTCAATTTATCCCTCAGTTCGTGCACTAATTTCACCACATCAGCATGGTTTTATGAAGGATCGTTCAGCGGTGACCAATTTTGGCAAGCATTACACAGTGTCTGTCAGAGTCACTGGATGATCGTGGTCAGATGGATGTTATATACACAGATATTCAGAAGGCCTTCGACCAGATTGATCACCAGATATTGATCTCAAAGCTTGCATACATTGGGTTCTCATCGGAGTTTTTACTGTTGGTTAGATCTTACTTTTCCGATCGTTATCAATATGTTCAGTATGGAGGTTGTGAATCCTTACCTTATCTCGCCACATCTGGAGTGCCACAAGGCTCCAATTTGGGCCCATTGCTGTTTTTATTATATATTAATGACCTGTCTCTGCTTCTTCAGTGTCTCCATCTCCTCTTTGCTGATGATCTGAAAATATTTGCTGCTATTTCTGCCGCCAACATGATTTCAATTTTTGGTATCGTCTTAGGGGCTATGGAGAACTTGAGACCCTTGTTGAGGAGAGATATCTGATCTTCACTTGAGTTCTTATTAGATGAATTGATCACGGTTTTTGAATGATCTAAGGGTTCATATTATCTGGACTCCTTCATAAGTTTCTCCATTTTCCTTTTTTGGACTTAATATTTTCATAATCTTCAGCATAAGTTTTTGATTGAATGCTACATCTAAGGCTCTCGCATGTTGTAAGTAATTTGGCTTTGTTGAATCGATGTTGATTCAGTCTTTCTCTCATAAGGGCTTGACTTGTCCGTTTTGAAATCCTAGCTGCTCTATAACTTTTGACAGGAAGTTTCACTCTGAGACCTTTAGGAATTAGGTTTCGATCTCTTGCAAGATGGATGAATGTCAGATGGTTGCATTTCTCTGCCAATTTTATGCTGGTTCTTTCATAACTTCTAACTTCTTGAAAGAATTCGGGCCCATACCGAATTTCTAGTTGATGACGAGATATTGTTGATGATGGAGCTCGTGTTGAATGATTGTTTGGGCTATTACCATCATCTATTGTGGATGTAATGTTTTCCGATGTTTCGATAGACATCTTCTATCTTTATCAAGGAGGAAAAGTAAAAAACCTTTTGAAAATTATCAATTTTCAAAAAGTCAATATTGACAGAAGTCATGAAAGGAAATGAACGATGTTATATACTCATTTCCTCCCTGATAAAGATAGAAGATGTCTATCGAAACGTCGGAAAACATTACATCCACAATAGATGATGGTAATAGCCCAAACAATCATTCAACACGAGCTCCATCATCAACAATATCTCGTCATATTCATGATGTTTCCGATTCTTTTTTGATATTGGTTATGAATTTCAAACATATTTTATACGTAGTCTTTGTATTCAGTTATTCATCCTGCTTTTGTCTTTTCATTTACAGATTCGATTAATAGAAGACCACATATGAAGAACGAAGTTGCTATTTTACTGCTGCTTATGTGAGCACATATCAACAATAAAGTTACATTAAGTAATATCAATGAAACAAACCTTACAAGTGGTCGAAAATCTCAAATTTCAAAATGTTTACCAGGTGTTCTATCTCAGACGAGATACTTCTAAATGCTGTTCTCCAGGTTAAAATAATATTTACACAGATCCGTTCTCTATCCCAACCCTCTACACGAAAAAATTGAGTAAACTTTCTCAACTATATCAGGACTATAAATTCACATTATTCTTACCATCAAGACATTGCAAGTTCATCCTCAGCCTCCATGATCCCTCTCATCGATTTCAAAGTTTTACAGCGTGAACTAATAAACCAAAATTCCTATCTACCTTCGTTTATACAACCCTATTCCAGCATCCGCTTTCCAAAGTCAGTAAACGAGTAGGAAAAACGTTGAAACTTTCACGCTTCACGCGTTTTTCCAGAAGGATATACTGCGGTTGTATCAGAAAAAGACTATAAAGTTTTTAGCTCGACATTCCACATACGTTCACCTGACATTTCTAGGCGTTGCACTGCCGATAAGCCGACAGAATGGGATTTGGAAAAAATCCTCAGTTACAGTTAATTTTGGGGTCGGCTGTATTTCTCGAATCTATGCAGATTTGTTCTGTTTACCGCTGAGCGGATTCGACTTTTTCATGAAGATAAGGACGAGTGACAACGTTCTGCATATTCGCAACATCTGATACGATTTTTTCGCATAGTTGGGATGGCAGACGTCAGTCTTGGGTATATCGTAAGTGGTGCATTTTCTTTATCTTCCACTTTGTGGTAAGACTATTGTCTTGGTATTTTCTGATTTTCTATCCTCTTCTGGCGCAGATGTCTAGACTGTAAATATGGAAAATATCACTACTGAAAAAGTCAGTAGCTACGGAATGCCACAAGGAGGTTTAATAATAATAATAATATAATTTATTGATCCTTTCATACATAACATCATATATTGGGATACTACTCTTCTCTATCAATTTAAGTCGGAATTTTCGGCCAGTGAGATAATTTGTCAATGCTTATTGAAGAGAAATCATGGCTTCTATCTTCTGACAAAACACCCAATGCCATGATATTCAAATAACACTTTTGAACAATTCAAATTTCCGACCTTCCAAGAAGGAAGCGCAGCATCTATGCTGTTTAGAACAGGATCCATACCAAGCAGACTTGCTGGATACACATCTGATTACATTAATTAAAACGTTGTTATCAAGTTTATGACTGATATAAAATAACAAGATTCTCCGAAATTAGCAAACCATTAAGGAAATTAATGTTTTTATTGCAAAGTGTTAATGCAACCCTTTCCAAGAAGATAAACATCTGGAATGGGGTGCCGGGTGAAAATATTCAAATCTTGATGAGGAAAACTGAATCAAGTATTCTCTTTTCGATCTTAAATCCAGTTTTTTCAAGGTCTCTTTTTTTGGGTCGGCTCGGTTAAAACATTAAACTCAATTTCAAAGGGAAATTCATTTCAGTTCATTCATTCACCACCAGCAACTCCAATCAGTTAATGGAATGAAGAAAGATCAGTGAACGCGTGACTGGAATTCAGAATTTTTCTTAAAAAAATTTTCTGATGAAACAGATAAGGATACCAAAGGTAGGAATCACTTTCCAATTCATCATCTCTATAAATATTTTTCTTAATTATGCATCATAATCTATTCATTTCCCAACTTCAATAATTGTAGGAGGCACAACTTTCAAGCATTGTGGTTCAATGATGGACATATGCTACCTATTGAACTGGTTAAATATTTCAATATCGGCGGAGAAATGTTGATAGTAACAGGTAATTCAAAAAACGCGCCCATATGTTTCTTTGAAATAAAACACAAACTATTTTTTTCACTGATGTTTGAATTAAAGATTGATTGGCCGATTTTCTTCACCAAAACAATCACGAATTTTGCGATGGGTATTTTTCAAAGAACGCCCAGTTCCATAATAACTTTGAATGATGCAAACGCGTTGTTGCAATATGTACATGGTTAAAATTGTACTATCTTCTAACAAAACAAAATAGCTTATGTCATTTGAAAAGATGTCACGTGTAAAAATCATATAGTGCTGACACTAGACTTCACATTTGGATGACCCTTTACAAAATAAATACACATAAAAGCTTCTTCTCGATGGTTACTACTACTCTGCTCAATAATTCCCTTGCGTAGGAAAGAAAATAACGTTTTTTTCTGGGCCAAATTTCTGTAAACATAAATTTTTATTCCAATAACCGGACAAAACACCCTACAAAACCCAACAAGATTTTTCTTATCTGATAGTTGCATCATAAATTCTTCAAGTTCACTGTTTTCATCTTCGGTGATTCCACCATCGTTCTTGTGTTTCTGATCTTGTCTATACATTCGGTGGTTTTCTTAATCTTTTTTAATGATCTATATAGATGAATCCATCATCTCAATGCTTACATTCCATTACAAAACGTACGTTTTGAGTTCAGAATTGACCTTTTTGTCAGGTTTGTTTAATTCTGTTTTGATATTGTTGAGGAATTTTATTTATTTTCTTTATAAACTCTTTAATATAGTTTTTGTGAGTAATTTGAATTGTTAATTTTCGATTCTTCTTCTCACTGACTGCCATATTTCAATACCGTACACTTGGTTAACACAATGTGCCAATAATTAAATGAGAGTTCTTCGTTGCCTCGGTGATTCCAACATCGTTATTGTATTTCTGATCTTGTCTATACATTCGGTGGTTTTCTTTATTTTTTTTTTATGATCTATATAGATTAACCCATCATCTCAATGCTTACATTCCATTACAAAATGTACGTTTTGAGTTCAGAATTGACCTTTTTGTCAGGTTTGTTTAATTCTGTTTCGATATTGTTGAAGAATTTTATTTATTTTCTTTATAAACTCTTTTATATACTTTTTTATGAGCTTTTGTGAGTAATTTGAATTGTTAATTTTCGATTCTTTTTCTCACTGACTGCCATATTTCAATACAGTACACTTGGTTAACACAGTGTGCCAATAATTAAATGAGAGTTCTTCGTTGCCTCGGTGATTCCACCATCGTTATTGTATTTCTGATCTTGTCTATACATTCGGTGGTTTTCTTTTTTTTAATGATCTATATAGATTAACCCAACATCTCAATGCTTACATTCCATTACAAAATGTACGTTTTGAGTTCAGAATTGACCTTTTCGTCAGGTTGTTTAATTCTGTTTTGATATTGTTGAAGAATTTATTTATTTTCTTTATAAACTGTTTAATATACTTTTTTGTGAGCTTTTGTGAGTAATTTAAATTGTTAATTTTCGATTCTTCTTCTCACTGACTGCCATATTTCAATACAGTACAATTGGTTAACACAGTGTGCCAATAATTAAATGAGAGTTCTTCCTTGCCTTTGTGATTCCACCATCGTTATTGTATTTCTGATCTTGTCTATACATTCGGTGGTTTTCTTTTTTTTTAATGATCTATATAGATTAACCCAACATCTCAATGCTTACATTCCATTACAAAATGTACGTTTTGAGTTCAGAATTGACCTTTTTGTCAGGTTTGTTTAATTCTGTTTTGATATTGTTGAAGAATTTTATTTATTTTCTTTATAAACTCTTTTATATACTTTTTTATGAGCTTTTGTGAGTAATTTGAATTGTTAATTTTCGATTCTTCTTCTCACTGACTGCCATATTTCAATACAGTACAATTGGTTAACACAGTGTGCCAATAATTAAATGAGAGTTCTTCCTTGCCTCGGTGATTCCACCATCGTTATTGTATTTCTGATCTTGTCTATACATTCGGTGGTTTTCTTTTTTTTTTAATGATCTATATAGATTAACCCAACATCTCAATGCTTACATTCCATTACAAAATGTACGTTTTGAGTTCAGAATTGACCTTTTCGTCAGGTTGTTTAATTCTGTTTTGATATTGTTGAAGAATTTATTTATTTTCTTTATAAACTGTTTAATATACTTTTTTGTGAGCTTTTGTGAGTAATTTAAATTGTTAATTTTCGATTCTTCTTCTCACTGACTGCCATATTTCAATACAGTACAATTGGTTAACACAGTGTGCCAATAATTAAATGAGAGTTCTTCCTTGCCTCGGTGATTCCACCATCGTTATTGTATTTCTGATCTTGTCTATACATTCGGTGGTTTTCTTTTTTTAATGATCTATATAGATTAACCCAACATCTCAATGCTTACATTCCATTACAAAATGTACGTTTTGAGTTCAGAATTGACCTTTTTGTCAGGTTTGTTTAATTCTGTTTTGATATTGTTGAAGAATTTTATTTATTTTCTTTATAAACTCTTTTATATACTTTTTTATGAGCTTTTGTGAGTAGATTGAATTGTTAATTTTCGATTCTTCTTCTCACTGACTGCCATATTTCAATACAGTACAATTGGTTAACACAGTGTGCCAATAATTAAATGAGAGTTCTTCCTTGCCTCGGTGATTCCACCATCGTTATTGTATTTCTGATCTTGTCTATACATTCGGTGGTTTTCTTTTTTTTTTAATGATCTATATAGATTAACCCAACATCTCAATGCTTACATTCCATTACAAAATGTACGTTTTGAGTTCAGAATTGACCTTTTTGTCAGGTTTGTTTAATTCTGTTTTGATATTGTTGAAGAATTTTATTTATTTTCTTTATAAACTCTTTTATATACTTTTTTATGAGCTTTTGTGAGTAATTTGAATTGTTAATTTTCGATTCTTCTTCTCACTGACTGCCATATTTCAATACAGTACAATTGGTTAACACAGTGTGCCAATAATTAAATGAGAGTTCTTCCTTGCCTCGGTGATTCCACCATCGTTATTGTATTTCTGATCTTGTCTATACATTCGGTGGTTTTCTTTTTTTTTAATGATCTATATAGATTAACCCAACATCTCAATGCTTACATTCCATTACAAAATGTACGTTTTGAGTTCAGAATTGACCTTTTCGTCAGGTTGTTTAATTCTGTTTTGATATTGTTGAAGAATTTATTTATTTTCTTTATAAACTGTTTAATATACTTTTTTGTGAGCTTTTGTGAGTAATTTAAATTGTTAATTTTCGATTCTTCTTCTCACTGACTGCCATATTTCAATACAGTACAATTGGTTAACACAGTGTGCCAATAATTAAATGAGAGTTCTTCCTTGCCTCGGTGATTCCACCATCGTTATTGTATTTCTGATCTTGTCTATACATTCGGTGGTTTTCTTTTTCTTTTAATGATCTATATAGATTAACCCAACATCTCAATGCTTACATTCCATTACAAAATGTACGTTTTGAGTTCAGAATTGACCTTTTTGTCAGGTTTGTTTAATTCTGTTTTGATATTGTTGAAGAATTTTATTTATTTTCTTTATAAACTCTTTTATATACTTTTTTATGAGCTTTTGTGAGTAATTTGAATTGTTAATTTTCGATTCTTCTTCTCACTTACTGCCATATTTCAATACCGTACACTTGGTTAACACAATGTGCCAATAATTAAATGAGAGTTCTTCGTTGCCTCGGTGATTCCACCATCGTTATTGTATTTCTGATCTTGTCTATACATTCGGTGGTTTTCTTTTTTTTTAATGATCTATATAGATTAACCCAACATCTCAATGCTTACATTCCATTACAAAATGTACGTTTTGAGTTCAGAATTGACCTTTTCGTCAGGTTGTTTAATTCTGTTTTGATATTGTTGAAGAATTTATTTATTTTCTTTATAAACTGTTTAATATACTTTTTTGTGAGCTTTTGTGAGTAATTTAAATTGTTAATTTTCGATTCTTCTTCTCACTGACTGCCATATTTCAATACAGTACAATTGGTTAACACAGTGTGCCAATAATTAAATGAGAGTTCTTCGTTGCCTCGGTGATTCCACCATCGTTATTGTATTTCTGATCTTGTCTATACATTCGGTGGTTTTCTTTTTTTTTTAATGATCTATATAGATTAACCCAACATCTCAATGCTTACATTCCATTACAAAATGTACGTTTTGAGTTCAGAATTGACCTTTTCGTCAGGTTGTTTAATTCTGTTTTGATATTGTTGAAGAATTTATTTATTTTCTTTATAAACTGTTCAATATAGTTTTTTGTGAGTAATTTGAATTGTTAATTTTCGATTCTTCTTCTCACTGACTGCCATATTTCAATACCGTACACTTGGTTAACACAATGTGCCAATAATTAAATGAGAGTTCTTCGTTGCCTCGGTGATTCCACCATCGTTATTGTATTTCTGATCTTGTCTATACATTCGGTGGTTTTCTTTTTTTTTAATGATCTATATAGATTAACCCAACATCTCAATGCTTACATTCCATTACAAAATGTACGTTTTGAGTTCAGAATTGACCTTTTTGTCAGGTTTGTTTAATTCTGTTTTGATATTGTTGAAGAATTTTATTTATTTTCTTTATAAACTCTTTTATATACTTATTTATGAGCTTTTGTGAGTAATTTGAATTGTTAATTTCCGATTCTTCTTCTCACTGACTGCCATATTTCTATACAGTACAATTGGTTAACACAGTGTGCCAATAATTAAATGAGAGTTCTTGGTTGCCTCGGTGATTCCTCCATCGTTATTGTATTTCTGATCTTGTCTATACATTCGGTGGTTTTCTTAATTTTTTTTTAATGATCTATATAGATTAACCCATCATCTCAATGCTTACATTCCATTACAAAATGTACGTTTTGAGTTCAGAATTGACCTTTTCGTCAGGTTGTTTAATTCTGTTTTGATATTGTTGAAGAAATTATTAATTTTCTTTATAAACTCTTTAATATACTTTTTTGTGAGCTTTTGTGAGTAATTTAAATTGTTAATTTTCGATTCTTCCTCTCACTGACTGCCATATTTCAATACGGTACACTTGGTTAACACAATGTGCCTCAAGATCATATGCCTTGCGGTAATATTTTCTTTTCTTTTCGCTTTTTGAGGATTCTTGGAACCTAATGTTTACTCATATAGCCGGCTTTACGAAGCTTTTAATTATGTGTGGGGTTTCATCTAGATGCAAGATCATTCACCGGTAGCTATGAAAGCGTAACGTACCTTTGCAGGAGCCTGTGCATTGAATTGCTGGAGATTTGAAGATTGCTCATTCTCCCATTTCTCCCATAAGTAGATGCAAGATCATTTTCCGGCAGATATGGATGCTTAACGCAACACTGCAGGAGCCTGTGTAATGAATTGGTTGAGATTTGAAGATTTTTTTGCTTTTTGAGGATTCTTGTAACTGAACGCTTACTCATATAGCCGGCTTTACGAAGGTTTTAATTATGTGTGGGGATTCATCCCCAGGCAGGAGCCTGTGCATTAAATTGCTGGAGATTTGAAGATTGCTCATTCTCCTAATTTCAACTAATTTCAATGGAGTAAACTAGGTTGACACCATTCTCTATTCAGTGTGCCAATAATTAAATGAAAATTCTTCGTTGTCTCCAGAGCGTGTGGCTGGCAATAATATTTCTTTTTCTGCTTTTTGTGGATTCTTGGATCTGAACGCTTACTTTAATAGCAGGCTTTACGAAGCCTTTAAATGTGTGTGGAGTTTCATCTGGAACAAGATTCTTTTTCAGCAGCCCTATGCACCATGGAAGGAGCTTGTATAATGAATTGCTCAAGATTTGAAGATTGTTCATTCTCAGGAGATGTTTGTTGGTGTGTTAATTCACCTCCATCCAGCTGTCAGTCTTCCTCAAACCTTCACCTGAATTCATTTTTCCCTGAGGTGATCACATTCCAATGTAGTATATTCGGTTAATATCATTCTCTCTATAGCGTGCCAATAATTGAATTAGAGATCTTCGTTGTCTCAATTTTCATTAATTGAACTGAGCTCTTACTTTTTCAGCAGAGTATACGAAGCTACTCAGATGGTGTGTGGATTTTTATATAAATGCAAAGTCATTTTTTTGATAATATGGAAGCTTAACGCACCATTGTAGGACCTGATATTGAACTGTAAGAGATTTTGAAAGGGTTCATTCTCAGGAGACTGCAGTTTGTTTGTTGGCGTATGCTTTCAATTCCATACGGATGTTAGCCTTCCTCTAACGTCTAACTGAATTAATTTCTTCCCTAAATGAATATATTTCAATAGAGTAAATTCGGTTCACACCATTCTCTCTTCAGTGTGCCAATAATTAAATCAGATTTCTCCGTTGTCTCAAGAGCTTGTGGCTACGGTGATATTTTCTTTTTATATAACTTTTGGTGGATTCTTTGAACTGAACGCTTACTTATACAGCAAGCTGTGCGAAGCCTTTAATTGTATGTGGGGTTTCATCTAGATGCAAGATCATTCTTCAGCAGATATGGAAACGTAACGCACCATTGGAGGAGCCTGTGTAATAAATCGCTTGAGGTTTAAAGATTGTCAATTCTCAGGAGAATAAAGTTTGTTTGTTGGTGTTTTTATTTACTTTTATTCTGCTGTCTGGATTCCTCAAACGTCTAACCGAGTTTATTTCATCCCCAAGTGAACATTTTTCAGTAGAGCAAACTCGGTTGACACCATTCTCTATTCAGTATACCAATAATTAAATGAGAGTTCTTCGTTGTCTCAAGAGCACGTACCATGAGGTCATATTTGCTTTTTCTAATATCTTTTCGTGGATTCTTGGAACTGCACGCTTTCTTAAACAGCAAGCTATAGGAAGCCTTTAGTTGTGTGTGGAGTTTCATCGAGATGAAAGATCATTTTTCAGCAGATATGGAAGCATTATGCTCCATTGCAGGAACCTGTGTAACGAATCGCTTGAGGTATGAAGATTGTCCATTCTAGCTAGAATGAAGTTTGTTTGCTGGTGTGTTAACTTAGTTCTAACTAGCTGTCAACTCTCCTTAAACCTTCACCTGAGTGTATTTCTCCTTCAAGTGAACACATTTCAATGTAGTATATTCGGTTAACACCATTATCTGTTCAGTGTGCCAATAATTGAAAGAGAGATCTTCGTTGTCTCAATTTTCATTTGTCGAATTGAGCATTCACTTATTCAGCAGAGTATACTACGCTCTTCTGATTGTGGATTTTCATATGAACGCAAAGTCATTTTTTGACAATGCGGAAGCTTAACGCGCCATTTAGGGCCCTATTCTTTGAACTGCGTGAGAATTGAGGAGGATTCATTCCTAGGAGATTGATGTTTGTTCGTTTATTTTCATCCAGGTGTCAGACTTCCTTGAACATTCACTTGAGTTCATTTCTTCCTCAAGTGAACACATTCCAATGTAGTATATTCGGATAACACCATTCTCTTTTCAGTGTGCCAATAATTGAAAGAGAGATCTTCGTTGTCTCAATTTTGATTTGTCGAATTGAGCTTTCACTTATTCAGCAGAGTATACTACGCTCTTCTGATTGTGGATTTTCATATGAAGGCAAAGTCATTTTTTGACAATGCGGAAGCTTAACGCGCCATTTAGGGCCCTATTCTTTGAACTGCGTGAGAATTGAGGGGATTCATTCCTAGGAGATTGATGTTTGTTCGTTTATTCTCATCCAGGTGTCAGACTTCCTTGAACATTCACTTGAGTTCATTTCTTCCTCAAGTGAACACATTCCAATGTAGTATATTCGGATAACACCATTCTCTTTTCAGTGTGCCAATAATTGAAAGAGAGATCTTCGTTGTCTCAATTTTCATTTGTCGAATTGAGCTTTCACCTATTCAGCAGAGTATACTACGCTCTTCTGATTGTGGATTTTCATATGAACGCAAAGTCATTTTTTGGCAATGCGGAAGCTTAACGCGCCATTTAGGGCCCTATTCTTTGAACTGCGTGAGAATTGAGGAGGATTCATTCCTAGGAGATTGATGTTTGTTCGTTTATTTTCATCCAGGTGTCAGACTTCCTTAAACATTCACTTGAGTTCATTTCTTCCTCAAGTGAACACATTCCAATGTAGTATATTCGGATAACAGCATTCTCTTTTCAGTGTGCCAATAATTGAAAGAGAGATCTTCGTTGTCTCAATTTTGATTTGTCGAATTGAGCTTTCACTTATTCAGCAGAGTATACTACGCTCTTCTGATTGTGGATTTTCATATGAACGCAAAGTCATTTTTTGGCAATGCGGAAGCTTAACGCGCCATTTAGGGCCCTATTCTTTGAACTGCGTGAGAATTGAGGAGGATTCATTCCTAGGAGATTGATGTTTGTTCGTTTATTTTCATCCAGGTGTCAGACTTCTTTAAACATTCACTTGAGTTCATTTCTTCCTCAAGTGAACACATTCCAATGTAGTATATTCGGATAACACCATTCTCTTTTCAGTGTGCCAATAATTGAAAGACAGATCTTCGTTGTCTCAATTTTGATTTGTCGAATCGAGCTTTCACTTATTCAGCAGAGTATACTACGCTCTTCTGATTGTGGATTTTCATATGAACGCAAAGTCATTTTTTGGCAATGCGGAAGCTTAACGCGCCATTTAGGGCCCTATTCTTTGAACTGCGTGAGAATTGAGGAGGATTCATTCCTAGGAGATTGATGTTTGTTCGTTTATTTTCATCCAGGTGTCAGACTTCCTTAAACATTCACTTGAGTTCATTTCTTCCTCAAGTGAACACATTCCAATGTAGTATATTCGGATAACACCATTCTCTTTTCAGTGTGCCAATAATTGAAAGAGAGATCTTCGTTGTCTCAATTTTGATTTGTCGAATTGAGCTTTCACTTATTCAGTAGAGTATACTACGCTCTTCTGATTGTGGATTTTCATATGAAGGCAAAGTCATTTTTGACAATGCGGAAGCTTAACGCGCCATTTAGGGCCCTATTCTTTGAACTGCGTGAGAATTGAGGGGATTCATTCCTAGGAGATTGATGTTTGTTCGTTTATTCTCATCCAGGTGTCAGACTTCCTTGAACATTCACTTGAGTTCATTTCTTCCTCAAGTGAACACATTCCAATGTAGTATATTCGGATAACACCATTCTCTTTTCAGTGTGCCAATAATTGAAAGAGAGATCTTCGTTGTCTCAATTTTCATTTGTCGAATTGAGCTTTCACCTATTCAGCAGAGTATACTACGCTCTTCTGATTGTGGATTTTCATATGAACGCAAAGTCATTTTTTGGCAATGCGGAAGCTTAACGCGCCATTTAGGGCCCTATACTTTGAACTGCGTGAGAATTGAGGAGGATTCATTCCTAGGGGATTGATGTTTGTTCGTTTATTTTCATCCAGGTGTCAGACTTCCTTAAACATTCACTTGAGTTCATTTCTTCCTCAAGTGAACACATTCCAATGTAGTATATTCGGATAACAGCATTCTCTTCTCAGTGTGCCAATAATTGAAAGAGTGATCTTCAATGTCTAAATTTTCATTCGTTGAAATGAGCTCTCACTTATTCAGCAGAGTGTACGAAGCTCTTCTGATTGTGGATTTTCATATGAACGCAAAGTCATTTTTTGGCAATGCGGAAGCTTAACGCGCCATTTAGGGCCCTATACTTTGAACTGCGTGAGAATTGAGGAGGATTCATTCCTAGGAGATTGATGTTTGTTCGTTTATTTTCATCCAGGTGTCAGACTTCCTTAAACATTCACTTGAGTTCATTTCTTCCTCAAGTGAACACATTCCAATGTAGTATATTCGGATAACACCATTCTCTTTTCAGTGTGCCAATAATTGAAAGACAGATCTTCGTTGTCTCAATTTTGATTTGTCGAATCGAGCTTTCACTTATTCAGCAGAGTATACAAAGCTCTTCTGATTGTGGATTTTCATATAAACGCAAAGTCGTTTTTTGGCAATGCGGAAGCTTAACCCACCATTGTAGGGCCCTGTTCATTGAACTGCGAGAGAATTGAAGAGGATTCATTCCTAGGAGATTGATGTTTGTTTGTTGTTGTGTTCGTTTATTTTCATCCAGGTGTCAGACTTCCTTGAACGTTCACCTGAGTTCATTTCTCTTCCAAGTGAACAAATTTCAGCGGAGTATATTCGGTTAACACCATTCTCCCTTCAGTGTGCCAATAATTAAATGAAAGTTCTTCGTCGTCTTCCCGATGCTCCTCCCGCATACGAAATTTACATGATATCCTACACTTGAAGTGGCTTGCGTGAGCTGGTTCGTAATTGTAGCAAAGTAGTGCCATAAAAATTAGGCAGAACATTAATTCCATAAATATTATCTGCATATCAGCGCGGAGTGTAACACGAAAAAGCATTCTGGTAAGTCTGCGTCAGCTAACTGTTTCCCTGCATTTGCCTACAGGGGCAGGAGACAAGAATAGAACCATTCTCCGGAGAATATGAGGACAGTGAAAGGCAGATGATAAAAGGAATATTAAAGTTGAAAAGATCAAATGGGGCTTGAAGGAATTATTCGTGCACAGACTGTAGTTATAGTGGTTGGGAAAAATTGCTTCTACCTCAGATGCTGAAGGTTTTAGAATCACACAATGATGGAAACTTGCAAGAGTTATATCTGAAATTTCATAATAGCCGCTTTTGACGATGATTCTCCTTTCGTCATCGTCCTATTCAAGATGAGGCTCGATGTTTCCATGCAAAGTCCGTATTCAAAGAGATCCGTAATGTGGAAAAGTATGTTTCTTTAAGATTATTCAGGAATTTTTGCAGATAAAACGAGCGAAAACGGAAATTATGAAAGGGATATTAGAGGTCATTACGCGAAGGAGAATAAGAAAGTTAAAAATATCATTCATTTGGGTGAGAACTCAACGGATTTTAATCTATCGAGATTTATATTTTTTTATATAGTGTTTATCGAAATTTACAATCAACTTTCAAAATGAATTCAGTAAATGTGTTGTATGTACAGGGTGGGCATATTTCAATGTTTTAGAATTGCAACTTTTACACCAGAAGAGGTAGAAAAATTCTGATACCCCATTCTCGTTCTCTTTTTCTGAGAAATTAACAACATTAGTATTCAATTTTGACTACCTTCCTTTGTTTTTGAGTTATAAGCAAAAATTGGAAGAATGGTGATATCGAAAAAGAATTAGTTAAATATAATTATTTACCCTGTACATTTATGTACAGGGTAAATGATTATATTTAACAAATTACGCGAAGATTGAAAGTATGGCAAGATATGAAGGAATAGATGGCGAATTTGGATTCGAATTTGAATCGGAAACCTCTTTATTTCAACTAATCGGCCATCGGTTTTCTCTCCAGTGATAAATAAATAATTCCTTATGAACCATATGCAAAAACTTCATGTTTTACATTCTTTTTTTTAATGATAGATATCATTAATTACATCTGCCAAATTCCTCTTCATTAAGTAGCATTTTGTGTTTACTATTAATTTGGTGATAATTCGTATTAAGTTATAAAATCGATCACTATGCCTAATTTTACTAATGAAGATTATTTAAATCTCATTCTACTTCATGGAGAATGTAATAAAGTTGTAGATAGAACGATTCGACTGTTCATTGAGAGGTTTCCTGACCGACCCAGACCAACGAGAGATACCATTAACAGAACCATGACAAACTTGAGAAATGTCGGATCTTTCGTTAAGAAAACTATACACAAAGAAAAAAGTGTAGTAGAAGATGAGAACAACGAAATTACAGTTCTTGCATATTTTCGTGTGAATCCTCAAAATTCTCTCAAAGATGCAGAGATTGCTCTGGGATTATCGAGTGTGGAGAATATTAAAAAAACATAAAATGCACCCATATAAATTCAATAGGGTACAGCATTTGAAGGAAACTGATTTCGTCAGGAGAACAGAGTTTTGCGAAGCTATGATGATTCGATTTCAAGAGAATGAAAACTTTTTGGACTGTATAATTTGGACAGATGAATCTAAATTCACAAAGAATGGTTCTTTCAATAGGCATAACAGTCATTATTGGAATGAAGAGAACAACCACCACTTCAGACAATGGAACTTTCAAGAGACCTGGAGTTTCAATGTTTTTTGCGCCATCAAAAATAATGCAATTCTCGATGTTCATATTTATGATGGGACTTTAACTGGTAAGATAGTATACTACACATGTTGGCATTATTTAAAGAATGTTCTCCCTTAGGAGATAGATATTCAGACATATTGACTCAAATAATTGAGCTACTAGTACAGAACCATATTGATGAATATGGAAAAACGGTATCGAAAAAAAGTGTTTTTTTTTTATCTATCTCAAGAACCTATAGTTAAAATTAACGCAGTGGTCAAAAACTCACCCTGTATACAAATCAATACACTTTTTCTGAAAGACATGGTTTTTCCATGATATTTTTTCCTATGCCGAATTGTATAGTACTTCGTTTCCTTGACCTCTGCTATAACTTTCCACCAAATAGACTTAATGTATCTTTTGAAAATATAAGCCAGAAGTTTAAAAGAATAAGTATATATCATAGAAAGTCTCATCAATTTCTGAATTTTTTATTTTAATACATTTATAATTCTATATGTTATATCTTCATCAGATTTAGTTTAGTGAGTTTGCTGCAATCAGAAAACTTTTAATGTTTTGAGCTGAATGAATTTTTTACTCTTTTGCTAGTAGGACGAATCTCGAATCATTTCTAATAAATTTTTTTGTACCAGGTTGCTGAATCAGTTATGAGAATTCATACGCCGGTATGAATGATTCGGTGTTGCCATTTTATGTCAAGTTATGACAACCGGCAGTACGATGATCATACGCACTCAATAAAAAGTTAATTATAAAACATCTGGTGTGACAATTCAATGGCAAAGGCAGTGAAGAAAAACTTTGATTTCATTTTCTAAATAAAACAAGACCTCAGATAATAATCCTGATAAAGAAGTGAATAGATATGGTGAACCTATTGGATGAGGTTCATCTTGCTGTGGTAACAAGTAATGCATCAAAGGAATGCAAGAGAATCCCTGGAGGAACCGCCTCTAGAGAGAATACAACTAGAAATTCCAGTATTTTCCATATCAAAAGGGCTTGAAAGATCAGATGGAGAGTCGAGAATATTCAATATTTACGACATTCAATTTAATAACATTCGAAAATTCACAATTATTTTTCAGATGCAGAAGCACATTCTGCCTCAACTTATTTCTCAGCTAAAAATATGCCACTACCCACCATTGAGTATTCTATAAATTCAAGAACCAAAAATTTTCACGTGTTTTCATCATTTGCTGATGGTACAACACGAAAATCGGTAATATTGATTAAATAAAATTAGAGAAACTGTAATTTTTATTTATAATCTGAAATGGATCCTCATCAAAATGCTGAATTTGAAGATATAATGTTCAGACAAAACAAAAATTTAAATAAAAACGTTTTCGGTGGAATGAGATCTTTTGTGCTCGTAAAGCCGTTGGGGGCCTGAGGCATTCTGATTGAAAAACAGCTTGCTCAAAAATGCGAATCATTTCGTCAGGCAGCTTCAATCCGAGAGAATTCTGACTTAAGATCGAAGTTCAAGTTTTATTGACTTCACAACTACATGAGGAGAGTTGAATTGACTGAATAAGATGAGGTTTGCTGTAATTGAGCGCAACTGCTTCGTTTAACTTTTCATTAAATTTTCCCTCATCGTGCTCCTTGTTCACACAGCTACAAGAAGCATCGAATTATTTTATTCTCTGGACCACATTTTCGGAGATTCCATAGCATTACATAAATTTTCGATTTCGAATAACCCCCACATATAATATTCTTAAGCAGTAGAAGCATAGAATCTTGTTGGCTAGTAACAGTTACTTGCCTGGTAATTTTCTTTTCGTCTAAAATATGATGTGCATGTATTTATTATTTGAAAAATGCCAAACTATTGAAATGTGAACGAGTTCTCCTTCAAAAAGAAGATTTTCCGTTAATCAACACAGATGCTTTTTCAAGCCACCTTCATCTAATTTGGTTATAGAAAGACAAGAGCTGAAATAAAACTGAATAGAAAATCAAATTAACTTTGTTTCAAATTTCAACCTATGACATGAAAGAATCGAAATCAGCATGAATAACCCTTAAGTCATCCTTAAATTTTTAAATGGGACAATGACTGATGAGGTGAGATATGGTTTTGTCAGCTTCTCTAGATCCATAACTTGAGGCTGCATCTGAATAGCCTGATATTGGTACAACCATAATATGTTCTCAAATGATCTAGAATGGAATGAATTTTTCTAGCAAGACAAAAACCAGGAGTTTGCTCGAAAGGTTCAGGAATGAGATCCTCATTAAAGACTTCACAAGATCTATTATAATTCTTCATTGCTTACCTTCATACTGAAGGAAGGATTATGCCGAAAATGTTGAAATACAATGGGAATATGATGATATTTGCTTCGCATTCATTTCTGCGAAAATGAGGTAAGATATAGTTGGGCACAACTGGTAACTTATGTACAGGCAATGAGTATAAATCTAGATTTATAATCAATGGTACAGGTGTAGATCTTATAGTGCCAATGAAAATTATCATGAATTTATTAAATTTTGCATCAATTCATTTTGTGTATACTTACAATCAAATGGAACAGAGCAACAGACTCAGCTACGAAAAGATTAAAGCTAAGGATTCTGTGTTCAGCAGAAAAAAATGAGCACCTAGGATTATGCAGCCAATTACTGAATAATATTATTTTTGGATTTCAATTAATGCCTCGATCATCTGTGCTGAATTTTGAAAGTTACAAGCTGATTTAACCAAAGTCTGAAATAACTAAAATTAACTCTCATCTCAATATAAACGAAATCTGTTATCGCCGCCTTTTTTTGCAATTTCTCGATCACTACGCGTATTTCCAAACATATGTTGAAAATGCTGAAACCGAGATAATGACCGCAAACGTGAAAAAACAAAATTTACAAAGTAAAGCGTGAGCTTTCGATTAAATTGAAATAATTTCTGTTAGGGTAGGGGCTAGAGGCGAAATAATATAGAATTCACTTTTGTCTCGTCCGAGAGTTGTTTCCATCCCAAAGATCAAAATTTGGCGTGTGAAAATTATATATAGAATACTGAGTCACTCTGTATAAAAATAAAGCGATAAAAAAATACTCTCATGCAGGAAATCGAATTGCCTTTCCAACAAGGTGCAGATCGATTCCTTTTCCCTATTCAAAAATGAAAGCTGTCAGGGAATGCGGCAAGAAGGGTAGTGATCCAACTCATTTGACACACTTATTAGTCCTCCTTTCAACAAAATTTTATTATTGAAGCTTGATTCTATGAAAGTTCTAAGGCTGAGAACTTGATCTGAACAATTTCTATTTTTGCTAAATCCTCCATGGAAATATTGTAGAGCATTTTCCATAGAAGATTCAATTCCAAAAAGATTTAGCTTTGCAAAGATCTTCAAAGGATCACTTAATAAACTGATTTGTCGATATTTACTAAGATCACAAGGAGTTTTTCTTCGTTTCAAAAAACTTATTACTTTAGCCTCACTAAATTCGGAAGGAAAGTTTCCTGAATTCCCAGTTTAGTTATTGAAAGACAAAAACCAAGACAAGGCCTTTTTTCCTAAATGTTCGATGAATTCAGGATGAGTTCCATCAAAACCTGGTGCTTCCCGAGATTTGGTAGAACTAATTGCAGCCCTCAATTCATCTTTACATGTTCTAAAGTAAGAGCGGATCTTCTGAATATGTGTAATTTATTCTTCATTTTAGATTGGGATATATAAACTGATTCAGATACATCAATTGAGCGGATTGAGATTAATCTTGGATCAATTTTTGATGATGATGAGGCAAGGGGAGTAGCTTCACCTAATTTTTGCAATATATCCCATGAACTGTATGAAATTCATTTTTGATACAACACTAACCCATTTCTCTTTTTGGCATGTATTGAAAGAATTCATAAGTCTTTTACATTCATCAACGGATGAAGATTTTTGATAGTCTCTATACAAATTATCGGTTCCTTTCGACCAACCTGGAATATGATCGTTCCGGAAACCTCTTGTAACGAACTTTTTTGCTGCGACTTTCACAACACCTATGAATCTGTGAAAGCCATCGTGAGTGGGTTTAATTCATCAAATATCACTTTCCACTTTCTTGCCAAATTTAATCCAATTTGCTTTCTTGAAATTCCAACGAGGTCTTTTTAAACATTCAGCATATTGAATTAAACTCATTAAGGCCTATGATGGCTTTGAGGAAAATCTCCTCGAATTTAACGTTTTATAGAAATTGAATTTACAAGAATTGTTTTTGTCTTCCATCTAATCAGTTAAGCCATTCCATTTCTTTGTTATTACTTCAACCCCACATTAGGTATGAGAATTAAAATCACCGCAATCATTTGTGAGATTTGGGTAATTCATATTGGATTTTTTTGGTTAAATAGTATTCAGAGCGTTTTGAATATTATCGGTATAGATATACATATGCTTTTATCTGTATGTGTCTCCTATTAGTTAGAAATTTAATCACCCTTGTCCTCAGGAACACCTGTGACATCCAAATTAAAACACAACATTTTTCACGATTCTGCAAAGAGAACTCTGAGAATCAAGTTCCATATATCAGGTTCATTTAAAGATATTGCAGAAGAAATTTCGATGCACAGTATATGGATATAGTGCATAACCCGATGTGAATAAGGTTCCAAGTCCATTCAAATGATGGATGATATTCCGAATCCATGGATTGGTAGAGGTGCAGAAGCTCTGATTCATTGGCCTCCTCGGTCATGTGATTTTAATCCCTTGGATTACATAGTTTGGTCGTATCTTAAAGAAAAAGTTTATGCTGCAGAGGTAAATTCGCCGCTAGATCTTAAAAATAGAATACGTCACTTCACTGATCTGACAGCTGACTCAAAACCATTTAGAAGATTAATGGATTCTTTAGAAAAAAGGATAGCCTGGTGTATTCGTGAAAACGGAGGACATTTTGAACACCTACTCTAATTGAAATCATATTTATGTTATTAGCCTTTTTTAGAATTTTCTGAATTTTTGTTTGATAAATACAATTTTTATCATTACTTCATACGAACGGTTATCACTTCATAATATGTAAATCAATATACTCCGAAAACGGTACAGAGTATCGAGTTTTACCATGAGTACCTTTTTGTGTGAAATTGAATGATGTTTAAGTACGCTTGAAATTTTGCTGAATAAATCTAATACTAAAAAGGTTATGTTCAATACCACTTGGTACGAACCGTGTAACTAGCGCCCTCTACGAGAGTCAGACATAAAAACGAATTCATTGGATGTATCAGCTTCCAAATCATATACGTATAAAATTTCATTACAATGTTGCCAGTAGTTTCTGCAAAATTTTAAAGATGTGTATATTTTTTTTTCTTCAAGACAGGGCCTTGAAAATCATGAAAACGGATGGCGTTACGAAAATTTTTTACTGAGCAAACCCCAATTATTTTTCAGTTAACTATCTATCCTAGAGAGGGGGTCACCGTTTTTTAAACACCCTGTATAATTGTTACAATCAAAATGGGATAAGAAATATCTACGACGTGGCTCGTTTAGATGGATGATGCTGATAAAAACTGGACAATATCTACTTTTCGATTGTTGTACTAATTAAAATATCTAAAACCTCATTTGTCTTCATTTTGGCCTGCGTATGTCAAATATTCTATTATATTCCATAGATAAGTTTTCTCCGATCATTATAAAGAGATTGGATCATGTTTGTGGAAAGTTCTGGTACGAATTGCTCAGTATTATGCGATGCGGATATTTCCATATGAAAATTGGTTACAAGGCCTCGACATTTCACTGAACAAAGACGTATATTGTTTCCATTATTCACGAATGGAAATCTCTCATGTAGAAACGTACATTATGAGCGAGTCCAATAATGTACAAGAAGCATAGAACTGCGGACGTAAAACTGTTCATTTTTTGGAACAGACAATAACCCATTGGAATCGTATAGATACAGATAATAAATCTTTATGGAAATGTACCCCTGCCTAACATTTCAAATCATCCTACTCACAATTTACCTCACGTTCTCCTCCTTTCTGGATGAGGAATGCAAATCCAGTTTCCTTCAAGACATTTTGGGCTTTCCTCTCTGTGCACATTTCCCCATAGGGCACTAAATGAATGAATTGCGGTCTGCAAGATAAAATATAATTTTCGAGTCTCTGACAATATTACGGTCACTATCAAGACATTCTATGTATTTTCACATGAATTCTGAGACCTATCTTTTGCATATTTCCAGAATAAGGGAAAAACCTTTACTCTCTCGAGTTATTTCTTTTGTGCTTCACCTCTGCAACCATAAATATGATGTATCCAGCTACATAACCGACAACATTTTTTCATGCTGCGACATATCACAACTCTTGCCCATCTATTTAGTATATGGGAATTTGTATCTCACTACGCGAGCTGAAAACTCTCAGGCCTTACACATAGATGACGCTAGTTTTATTGTAGCCACTGTTTTTTGAGTTAATAGTAACCTTCAAAAGACAGCTGTTGAAATTTCATGATATTCTATTCATTAGTTTAAATATATATTTCCTTGGTTTTCTCAGCGGATTTCCGCTGCAAGGAACACAATTCTGTCTGTACGATCTCAGTTCGTCTGTGTGTCGTCTCAGAGGAATGCCTTCCGTACGGGCTTTTTCTGAAATTTCTTTACTGCCAAGGAGGTCAAAGCACTACTATATTTCTGATTCAAAAGTTCAACAAATAGAAGGAAGTACATATATATTCAGTAACACAGTTCTACAAAGAAATTCCTATGTTCCCCCTGGATATCTTTGCGGATTTCCATGGGTTCGCGCGCTTGTTCTAGAAGAACAGCTAGCTATCGTTTTACCCAAATGTCTGTTATTTTCGAATATCGAGACCTTGTTCAAATATTTCGGTCACGTCTGTTACTGCGCCCAAGTTTTCGAATGTTGAATGAATGGAGTTGAAACGAATAGAATATCGCCTTGTCATTACATGAAAATAACGAGTGACATCAAATGAAATATGAACAAACTGGACACAGAGGCCAACAACAAAAAAGAAAGTGGTCAGAAATGGTTTACATATTCAAATATTAATAGTCTATGAATTGCAGAAGGAACTAACGAATTCAGTGATCTGATCTGCTTGAAATAGATAAAACCAATGGGTCACCATTTCAGTCTATCAACACATGGGCTGAAAAGTACCCAGCCTAACAAAGAAAACACATCTTGAGTGGTTGAGGTCTTCACTTGATGTAAATACATTTTCATTTAATTCAAATGTGATTAAATAAAAACTTATTTACTGATATTTCCACATTTGTTGTGTTTCAACAATATCTCATTATTCCTAATGTTACCTTGCCCTGACAAAACGAATTAGAAGAAACACGTATCGGCAAGTACCATCTTCGTTCATTTCCTTCTGCTCCTCGTGGATTCACCCAATTCACCTATCATACATATATTTGATCTCCAAAATGAATATAGTAATTGAAATCGATTCATGTAGTTTTGCCATTGTTTTGATTGACTTGTGACACGGCGCGTTATCTTGACGGTACAATTTTTTTTTATTTGCCATATGCGGTCATTTCTTTCCAATTTCTACCTTCAAACGCTCGAACAACGCTATTTAATATTCACTGCTGGTGGTATTTCCTTTCTCAAGATAGTCGATGGATATTACACCACGCATTTCCCAAAATACCGAGGCCATAACCCGTCCAGACGATTGTTGTGCTTTCCGGCGCTCTGGACAAGGTTCACCAGTTGCTGTCCACTCTGATGACGATCATTTTGATTCCGGATTGGAGTGATGGATCCATGTTTCATCCGTTGTCACATATTGACGTATTTATTTCGGTTTGTTACGTCTAAATACAGCCAAACACTGAGCTTTCTCATAGTTAAATGCTGATGCAATATAAAACCAACACCACAGTATGGTGACGAGATATTGTTGATGATGGAGCTCGTGTTGAATGATTATTTGGGCTATTACCATCATCTATTGTGGATGTAATGTTTTCCGACGTTTCGATAGACATCTTCTATCTTTATCAAGGTGGAAAAGTAAAAAACCTTTTGAAAATGATCAATTTTCAAAAAGTCAATATGACAGAAGTCATGAAAGAAAAATGAACAATGTTATATACTCATCTGTGATATGATGATCTTTTTAAGTTGGATCGAACTATCGGCATCCAAACTTCTGGCAGATCTATAGATGGAGCACTTATGGAATCTGGTGTTATTTCCATAAATGCTGCTTCTTTGATTTTTCTTCTTGCAAGTTTTTCTTCTTTGGATATTATTGATGCTTCATCCCATTTTATACGATGATTCTCATCTACAGCATGTTGGACTAACCTGGATTTGTCGCTGTCTAGTACTCGTAGAAGCTTCTGATGTTCTTTTATTCGTACATTCAGAGGGCGTTTAGTTTCTCCGATGTAAGATCTTCCGCACTCGCAAGGTATATATGAATTACCTTGCGAGTGCGGAATTCAAAGAAGAAGTTGAAGAAAAAAATACAACCTAACCTATAATAATTTCTAATCAAATTCTACCATGAACCAGCAAAGCACATTTATTCAATAATTTATTTTCATTCCAGTAAGTATTGTGTTTCAATTTCATGTTATTCTCAAAGTAATTCCAAAATGATTAACAATTGTAGCGTATACAACTGCAAAAACAATAGTTTCAGTAATCCCAAACTTTCTTTTTTCTCAATACCATTAGACACCGACAGGTGAGTGATACATACAGTATTGTAGAAAATGTTGTTTATTAAGAGCTCCGTTATTTGAGTAGTGCTTCATTCAATTACCTAGTTGAGATTAATTGAGATATCAGGAGCCAATGGAATTTCAGGAGGTTTACGCCTACTGTCGTCATTTCTTTACGATAAGTTGAGATATCAGGAACCAATGGAATTTCAGGAGGTTTACGCCTACTATCGTCATTTCTTCACGATTATAGTCATTTTTAGATTATTTTTTATTATTAATAATCCATCGTGGATCTTTAGAAGTGTTGGTTCAGATCTCATTTCAATTTTTTTCAAACGACTGAATTCAGTCCTATTAATCTCTACAGAGATCTTGAGCATAATTCCCCAACAGATTGTATGTGTTGAGACGTTAAAGTTGACGTCACAATCCTCCCAACTAATGGATATTGAACCAATGAAATTAGATATTCAAGGAAAAAATTATATTCATGTATATTCAGCCGAGCAGATTTCTCTGAATGAATCCATTTCATTTGCGGTTTAGTCCAAGGAAACAACCCCAAACTACATCCCTATTAAACGCAATTACAATTCTCAAGATGTGGAATGCTGTATAAATCATGATAACGATATTCAAATCTGAAATTTCATCAACGGCCAAGAAGCGAATGTATTTGTTGGGTTTATCGATGAAAATCTTCACAACTTTCTCCAAGGGATTTTCCTTATTTCGCCAGTTTACTAGATTATCCCACAGATACAAGTCGGAAAATCGTTCGCTTGGAAAATGTCATTTAGGAGACCGAATCCCATTTACGCAGATGTTTAATTGAATTTCTGGAAACGATTTGGAAAATCTGGATATCTTGATTTGGTTCCGGATAAGTTGGAAATTAAAAATGAGGCTTGTCCGAACATTTTGTGGGTTATTTCATTATCGTTTCTGGATTATTCGCCTCGAGAACATATTTTATATCATTCAATTTTCTTTTCAGGAAGAACTTGATTTATTTTAGCTGAGTTCATAGGAAGCAAAAAGAAAGAATTGTCGATGAAGAAAATATCATAACATGTGGTGTACCCCAAGGAACCGTACTGACCCAATTCTATTTATCATCTATATGTACCATATATCTATGAGATATCAACTCCTGGAAGATCAGTTCCCAGTAAGAACACAAACGTATATTAAACGTTAAACGTTATTACACGTAACGTAAATTAAACCGAACGTTGGCTTTACGTTCAGTAACTGTACACGGTTTCTTTATTCAACCAATATGAAACGTATCCTCATTAGATTTTCTAAACGATGAGTCAACAAGAATAAATAAACATTATATAATCGTTCAGAGTCACTATTAATACACTCCACATTCCAGCAAACTTTATTCAACTTTTAGTACGAAGAAGCTGTTGCTCGACATATATTGTTTTTGCACGCTTTTAGTGGATGCGACACGACATCGTCATTTTTCAATGTCGGCAAAGTTAAATTCTTCAACACTCTCCAGAAGAATCAAGACTTGGGAGCGGCTCTCAGCTTATTTCAAGAGAACAGCGTCAACAAAAAGGTTCTAGAATCAGCCGGCGAAAGTCTTGTAATCGCCTTGTTCGGAGGAGGCCGAGACGTAAAATCGCTCGACACACTACGTTTTAAATGCTTTGCAAAATCGGTCAACAAAAGTAAATTCAATTTAGCTGCTCTTCCACCCACCTCAACAGCGTTGGCACAGCATGTCTATAGGACGTATTTACAAGTGCAAATGTGGCTGCAATACGAAATAGATGCTTCAGAGTGGGGTTGGAAGCAAACTTCTATCGGGTTGGAACCGATAACCACCACTGCAGAACACGCACCAGAATCGTTGCTGAAAACGATTTCTTGCAAATGCAAGACAAATTGCGGTAAAATGTGCGGGTGCCGTAAAGCAGGCCTCAAATGTTCTGTTATTTGCCAAAACTGCAATGGTGAAACATGCGATAATGTTGTCGAGCTTCAGGAGCTACTTGAAGAAAACGAAGATGATCTTCCTATCGAGAACGATGATTTATCGCCAATTGATGACAGCACAATTCAATGGGAGGATAGCTGCGAAGAGCAAGCTGACGATGTCGATGTGGCAGGACCATCATCGAAAAAAAAAAGATTCAAGTAGTTCCGACAACGAAGATGGACAAAAAAAGATCGAGCGAGCCGTCTGCCTTATAAGAGAAAAAAAAAAAAAAAAACATAGCCTGGACCGTTTACGCTTGCAAGAAAAATCGCATGTCCAGCTTAAAATGCTTATAAGGAACAATACGGCACAAATCGCTATGCACTTGCAAGCGGAGAAACGTGGATTAGGCCTACTGGGGATACCACGTAAAAAAAACGCGCCCGGAACTCTACCCTGAGGTGGTGCGGAAACGAGTTCGCGAAATAACATTTTTACGGGTCTCTTTGCCTTTACCGCAAGCGTAGCACCTTAAATATCGATTTTACGGAAAAAGTTGTATGGACCAAATTTCTTGAAATTCAATTCTCTACAACTTTGTTGCAGAACATTTTGTCCAAAAGTTAATATTTAATGAGATAATTCGATGTTAATAGTTTTTCACTATTTTACCGCTTAACTTTAAAAATATCGTTTATACGAAAAAATTTGCCAGAAATAAATTGTAGATAATTAAATTTGCAACAACTTTGCTCTTTAAACTTTTGTCGAAAAGTTGAAAATGGCGAAGTTATTAAGCAAAAACCGTTTTGGCTTAAATTCAAAATGGCGGCTGACGCTCCGTTGGAATTTGGTCGCCATTTTGAATTTAGACTCCCACTGACCCCCCCCAAAGATTCCAACAATAAAAATGCGCCTGGGAATTTTTGCAGGGTTCGGCCCTTTTTTTGTCTAACCCGACTGGGCTATTTGGACAGTTTTGGATATTATCAGTTATAAGTGGAGCACTTAACTTCCTACTCAACTTTCCATCTATCTAAAATAAACAAAATACACGAACTTCTTATGCTCTCATTATTTTGATAATAGAAAGTAAACACATTTACTCGTTATTCATTTTAGCTTTTTCATCCTTTGATCATATTTACCCTCGCTTTGGGGTGTTCCCATAAAAAAATGGATATGGATAAATCTGGGGACCGAAGAGATCAATGAACATTGCCAAACCAGGAAATAAGGCGACCAGAGAAGAGCGGATGAATAACGTCCATTGATACTCTGCAATTCAGGGAAAAAGATGTTGGTGATCATTTTGACGTAGCGCTGTGAGTTCACGACCATTACCGTCTCCGAAGGTGTTGATGCAATTTTGCAATACAGCATACCAATCTATTAATGGCTGTGCAGCTCTCTTCGTGTAACTGTAGCCAATTATTAGCTTAATATCGGCCATTTTACTGATTAACCATGGTGTTTAGGCGAAAGTGGGCTTCGCCACTCATGAACAGAATCACCTGCCCATTTGATCAATCACTGGTTTCCGTTCACGTGCAAAGTTGATTCGATGTGCATAAATTCCGGGCTGTAACTATTGAACAATGGCCAACTTGTAGAGGTAAAATTCATACCCAAAATACGCCTTACTGAATGATCACCGAGATGAAGTGTGGCAGCATGTTTCCTGGCAGATCGAGATGCCAAGAAAGGCTTGTCGAACGCGTTCAACATTTTCAGGAGTTCGAATTGATTCAAGACGAGAACTGGTGAAAAAATGCTAGGAACTCACTAGTCAAACGGCAGTTTTCCAACCTCCCTCTTATATTGTATTTGAAATTCTTCATACAGTTCTTTTGAAATCATTGAATTAACAAGTTGTTCTTACAATTCCAGAATAATGGCGTACAGGTGAAAAATTTTTGGTACACAGAAGATTTCCTGCCGGTTGCTTTCTTTGATATAAAAGGAGTGCAAATGCTGTTCCAATTTGAAAACATTCTGGTTACGTTTTGGATGAAAAAATCATTCATTAGAAACGCCGGTTTCTAATACATATTTTAAAGTTTACATCTGATATTATGTCTTTTCGTTGGAATACCCTATGCACGTATTTTGAGGGCTAGATACGTAAACAAAAATCAGATACTGTTTTTTCCGCACCCACGACGAAAAAAATGCCATTGGAAGCTCGTTATGGTGGTTCATAATCAAACTCCTATTTCTGAAACTTCGGTAGACAAACAGAGCAAGCCAACAATTAGTTTTTAATGCGAAAGTATTACATAGGACAAAAAATTGGTGTTGGGACGAAATTGCGGGTCGTTTGAAAATTGAACGTTCACTCATTAATGTAAAATTGATGATCGTTTTTTCTATCCTTCAATGAATAACGACCGTTAGCTCCAATGGACACCCTATCTAATTTGAGCATTTTGACCCATTTTCCGACATTATTTCTGTTTTAGTGACATGACTCGAATTTCCAAGTTGGGGATTTGCCAAGGCTAGAGCATCGGGGTTCACAATTTATTAGAGTATTGTTACAGCCATTACATATTTTCGGCTTTTCTGAATAATTATATTTTTTCAAGGCAGAGATTCATTTTCGTTCCATGAATTCAAAACAACGTTGAATTTAATGCTATCCCTTAGACCAATCATCGAACTGCCAACGTCAATTTATTCAGTAAAGTGAACATTTTCCTCTTGGTGAAGTACACGAACGAACAACGTTTGGTTATAAAAATTTACTACCGAAATTCGGAATCGGTGACCGCAACTTTCAAGATCCTTAACTCCAATTTTCGGTCGTAATTCGCGTCCAAGTAGACAGGCAATCACAAGTTTTGTGCACAAATTTGAGTCAACATATTCGCTGTTGGATGTTTTCGTGTCAGTGGGACAAAGGACCGGTCGCAGTAACGGAAACATCGCTGTCGTTCGCGTCTCCGTAGCCAACGACCCAAATCAGTCAATTCCACGGTGTTGACAAGAATTGGGTATCCGTTAGACCACTCTATAGCGAATTTTGCATAAGGATTTTGGTTAACACCCGTACAAGATCATGCTGACTCAAGTATTGAAGCCGTTGGACCATTTGAAGCGGTGTACGTTCTCCGATTGGGCTCTGGAAAAGCTGCGCCACGATCATGATATTCATCGAAAAATCATGTTTAGCGATGAAGCTCATGGCTTTGTCAATAAGCAAAATATGCATTATTGGACTGGCAGCAATCTACACGTGATTTGAGAGAGCCAATTGCAACTCCAAAATTCACGGTTTGGTATTCACGCTGGTGATATCATTGGAGCGTAATTTTACCGCAATTGCACGTTACGGTATGGACTACCGCGCCAATGATAACGTGGTTTCAACAGGACAGTTTCATCAGTAGTCGCACAGCTCACAAGTGTAGCATCTGGCTGGGATTCTAACCTCATATTTTGGTCCTTGTTCATTGTTTTCATCAATAATTCTATAAGATGTCTGGAATAATGTCATTATTATTATTTTAGACATCTCAAATAATTCCTTTGTATAATTAATTCGTTTAGTATTTAGAAGAATATAATTTTTTTGAGATCTATTTGAAATTCAAAGAAGAAGTTGTAGAAAAAAATACAACCTAACCTATAATTCAGTGGAATTGCTTTGGGTCAAAATCAACCATGAACCAGCAAAGCTCATTTATTTAATCATTTATTTTCATTCCAGTAAGTATTCTCTTTCAATTATTTGTTATTTTCAAAGTAATTCCAAAATGATTAACAATTGTAGCGTATACAACTGCAAAAAAAAATAGTTTCAATAATCCCAAACTTTCTTTTTTCTCAATATTATTAGACACCGATAGGTGAGTGATTCATACAGTATTGTAGAAAATGTTGTTTATTAAAAGCTCCGTTATTTGAGTAGTGCTTCATTCAATTAGTTGAAATAACTCAATATCTTAAAAAATTTTGTGTTTTATTCAGATTCAAAGTTGTCCAGTCCCTATTGGAAAACCCATTATTATAAACACGTTTTTTGATACAATTACCGATTTCTTTTCTCATATATATACAAGGAGCAAAAGGGAAAAGTTTTCGACCAATGCTTAGTAAACTCTTTGGGGAGCTTTTTCTCAAAAGGCTGAAATATGACCACTAGGTCCACCAGATGGAGTTCTGATGCACCCTCCCAAACATTTCGTTTCCTAATTTTCCTCTTGTCGAGTAAGATATACTGTATTATATATTCGTTTCAAAGTATTTATTGCTAATTTAGATTTAAAATAAAAAATCTTATTGCAAGAAATGAAAGGAATGAAATAAGCGAATGTCCTCTGCGGTCTTCCGAGCTCAATGGTATTATATTCCATTTTTTCTGAAGCTACTCAAATAGAATGAAGCAAGCAGGAACCTGATGCGTTGTTGCAAGATACTTGATTACAACACACATATTATTTGATTAAATCAGAAGCTCCATATTGTTCTTTTGTCTCATAATTTCTTTTTCTTGAAGTTCATAATACCGTCCAACTGAACGGAATAAAATGGAATTTTTCATTTTCCTTTGCTCTTTCCAGCAAATATTCAAACGAAATTACTCTCTGAAGGGAACATTTGGTCTTAACAGCATATTGTTTCAAGTTCCGTGTGCTGACTACGTTTTCTGCATAAAGAATAAACAAAATCTCACTTTTTCTTTTATTTGGCGAGTTGTTTCCATGCAGAAAAGTCTGTTAGAAAAAATGCATTTTTCTATGACAATGACAGATTATATTAATGATAGCAAAATAACATTTAGGTAACGTCGAAATTACAGAATGAACTTCCAAATCTCGAACCGAAACAAGGCAAACAAGAGGTAATGAGCATAACATAATTACACAATTAGTTCATACACCACACTCACATTCAATGTAAAAATACCAAGGGGGCATGGAGAATATGATTTTCTTCCCTGGACTAATCCAGTCCAGTTTTATATAATAGGTAAAAAGAATGAATCATTGAATTTACTATTCCCAATCTACTGTGATATTCCACATTTTCTAATGAATCAGCAACATTTTTCGAGTTTATTTCAAGATGATAATTTAAATAAAATTGAATCTATTCTAGATCTGAGTAAATGTTTTGTGTCTACCAATGAGGTAGGTAAATCGATTCATGGGTTGAAAATTTGTGGTTTCAAATGAATGACTGGCTTACTGGCTGCATAGTTAAAAAAAAACTATTGAGTTGGCCGTGAATTTCATTCGCAGAAACAAATGGAAATTTTGACAGAAATTATGTCAAGACGTGGTTTTAGCAATTTGAAGAATTCAACTTGGTGTCTACCATTACACAACAAAAGTGCATCACATATTTAGCAAGAAAAAAATTTTGTTCAGCAGTATTTTTGACTCATCGCAAGCAATCGACATGGTTTGGCATAACGGACTGTTATACAAACTCAAACATCTCATCCCACTGACATATAACATGATTCTAAAGTCGTATCTCGCTGATTTTTGCTTGCGTGAAGTATGGGGAAGCAATACCCTCTCCTGCCAAAGTAAAATCCGGAGTCCCACAGGGAAGTATTTCGGGACCAATTTTATATTTACTCTACACTTCAGTCATACCAGAAAATGAAAACACCACTATTATATCTTTTGCAGATGATATAACCATACTCTCATCTGATAAAATGGCCGAAACTATCCAAACAATTATAAGAACACCAGGATGACCTTGGACAGTGGCATCGAAAATGACGACTCAATATCAATGAGGCTAAATCACTACAAGTAACATTTACTACAAAAAAAATACATGTCGTCCTGTCAAAATACTCGCATACTTGTCGACACCTAACCTAACCTAACCAATGCCTCAACTGTAGATAACAGATACAGGATAAGAAGAATGGGATTAATCTAATATTCCGAAAAATGTACTGGCTTATAAACAGGAAGTCCAAATTGAACCTTCAAAATAAATTATTGAAGTAAAACTTCTTTAGGCGCGTCTTGGAGGTAACTGGACGACAATCCAACGGATGTCCGTTAAGGCAATACAGCGTCACGTTTCTGTACCATCCGGTTTTCAAATATTTTTCATTTGGTCAATAGATAGTTTATAAACAAATCAATCAGAAATTTTTGAAAAAATAAAATAATTGGTGAAATATATTAAATTGAATAATATTAAAAATTCTTTAGAGGTGAATAGGAGGTAACTGGATAACAATGCAACAGAAGTCCATTACGCCAAGATAAAATTTTCATACCAATTAGCCACTGTGTTCCATATCGAATTTGAGTGGTACCTTGTAGGGTTTCTGTTACAAAGCTAGAAACAGTTCATTTGAAAATCGAAGGAAATAAAAAGGATACAATGGTGATTTCAATCAGAATACAAGATTGACTCACATCAAGAATGAAATATGTTTCCCTTCAAGAACTGTGTCATTCGGCTTTGATCAATAACGTCAATCCATTAGCAAGATCAATAACAAGGGTCATTTCTATCTGAATTTTTACGATCTCCGCAAAAATTGAAGATATATCAAATTAAGTGGGAGTTGCCCCATTAAGTGTCTTCATAAAAACTACCTCTTCTCTCTTAGAGCGGATAAAGCTGATATTCCAACGAAAATTCTGGACTGTTTTCAAGTTTCTTCATGAAAACCCGGAAAATGCGATAGATGAGAATCGAGAAAGCAAGCGGCGAAACCGCAAGAAAATAAATCTACTTTCTCTACGTTGAGCTGAGTTGATCTTACACTTATAGCCTCTTTGAACACAGAATTGAGATGGATATGTTCGATATTGGTGAAATATTTGAGCAAAAGAAATTTCCAAGCTGATATTCATCTCCTACGGTTTATCTGTTGGTGGATTAGATGCGGATTGGACAAGAGAAGGTGGAAAAAGGTATATTTCGTTGAGGTATTAGCGGCTGAAGAGCATTGAACGATTTCAAAGATGTTCAGATGTTCAGGGCCGTATTTTAATCAAACTTGCAGCAGAAAATAAATTTCTGTACATTCTCAATATAAGGGCAATGATAACAGCCTTGTTTCAGTCATATTACAAGGAGCTGGATTATCTTGGGGTGCTGATGCTTCCACTCTTCGCTGATTAAGTACCGGTTAGAATGGTGGTTAGAACATTATAAAAAATTTCCGAAAACACAATATGGATTTAGGAGAGGGGTTTCTACCAGTGATAGTGTGGGAAACCTGGTTCTGGACATAAATGAAGCATTTATGGAGGGAAAAGTCGTAACGGCACTGTTTTTGGATATTGTTGGGGCTTATGATAACGTTTGTTTGGATGTATTGGAGACTGGAATGTTGAATATTGGGCTGCCTGAGAGATTCACTTCATTTATCATAAATTTCTATTCTAACAGGAAAATTTTCATCAGAATAAATGGAGAACTGATGGGACCAAGAACAACCAGTGTAGGATTAACTCAAGGAGGAATATTGTCTCACTTGCTTTACATTATACACAACCACATTGATGATGACGAAGAGAAGAATATGTGTAGGAAAAAGAAATCTCTGTCTCCAACAATTAAAGTTTTAGAATTTTGCAGACGAACATGTAAATTATCTTTTGTATTTATACCATTGATGCGGACGAAGAGAAGAATATGAATAATTTGAAAAAAATCCTACAGCCTGGGCTAAAAAAAATTTCACCAAACATAGTGGTTTTTTGAACTCCATTTCAGGACTCTAACTCGCCTCACCAACAAAGTCTTCTCTTTATTCGTCTGTACATTCACCAAAAATATGACATCCCTGCAAACGCAGAATATGCCCAAATCGACTTCCTGTATACAATATTATTATGAACTTATTATGAAGGGTTCCATCAGATCTTCACTGACGCTTCAAAGTCTCGGGATGGAGTTGGATATGCAGTTCACGATCCATCCATGAACATCAATAGAAAATTTAGGTTGAACAACTATCACTCAATATTCATAGCGGAGCTATTTTCAATATTCAAGAGTCTAGAGTATGTGGAAGATAAGTATCAAGAATTTGATTCTGAAAAAATCCTAATATTATCTGATAGCCGCAGTTGCCTATAGTCCCTCTCAAATCTTAGGCTTGATTATACCTTCACAATCATTCATAAATACATTTTGGAAACTCTAGCCAAATTGAAATCCTGGGGTCTGCAAGTACATTTTCTATGGGTAAAATCACACGTGGGAATAGAAGGAAGCGAGGTAGTGGATGAATTAGCTAAACAGGCTTCGAAGATGGATATAGTGTATGTAAAGTCTAAGATTTACCTAGAGATTTAAAATAGGAAACAACAGGTGAGAATTGGGGACCAAGTTAGTGCGGAAATCTGTGGAGTACCCCAAGGAACAGTGCTAGGACCAATTTTGTTCCAATTTACATTAATGACCTGTTCATACAGGAAACACTTGAAATAATAATATGTTTTGCTGACGACAATGATATATACTATAAGAGTGACTAACACAGCAAAACATTGAGATTGACTTGGAAAAACTCAAAGACTGGTTTGATAGCAGATTGCTTATCGTTCAGTAACCGTTCAACATCCTTGCCGGAGTACTCTCTTAACATTCAGCAAGATAAATAGTAATTAAGTCTCAGAAAAATGTTGAATATCTGGGAATATATGTAGATATTCATCTCAGATTGGACCATCACATAGAGTACTTAACAAAAAAATACGATGTGTTTTGTATCGACTTAAGCGGGTTGAAGAGTTACCGAATTAGAAATACAGAAAAATTTTATACCACAGCTTAGTCGAGTCACACTTGAACTATGGTATTATTGGTTGGGCAACATTGTCAAAAACTGATATGCCCTTGAAGTCTCTCAAAAACGATTTCTTAGAATATTACTCAACAGACCTACCAGATACTCGAGTGATTTACTGTATGCTGTATGTATCCGTATTCTATTCAATTATTCAGCTTTCTTTATCCCAATGAATTATTCACTTTTGTTCTTTACTTGATATTTAGGGATTCATCAATTAAAATCTATACTTCTGATCAAAAGATCATACTTATTTATTCGTCGACAACGTTTCGGGCTGTGCCCTTTATCAAGTTGATTGAAATATAAGACATAAACATTATATGATAATAACACATATCACGATCAAATTCATATTTCATGATACAACATATATTTAAAATGAATTGAACACATGAAAAAATAAAATTCATAATTTGACAACTCGAAACATAAAGAAAAAAGTAATGGATCTCTGTTCAATTTATTTTAAATATATGAATTGAGAAGTGAAGCGTATTCTATTCCATTCATTGGGTTTAATTAACTCTTCTGTAGTTTGTTCAAATGTTCGATATGAATGTAAGAATGAATATTCTGTTTTCTGGAAAGAAAAAATGTAGGAATCAATAGATTCTTCAAAAGGAAGTGTACCGACTATTACAGTCATTCTTAAATTATTAGGTATCTATTCATTTGCACTTTACAGGAATGACTTGTGCAATTTCATTATTTAGGAACTATTGAAAGATTTCAATTTTGTTCAATTTCATTCTTTCATAATGAACGCAATATTGTAGAAAACCATAGAATGCAGCTATATTTTTCAATGTTCGATTTGGAGAAATTACTATGCTGATTTTAGAGGTTAGTCATTTAAATATTGATGGAAACCGAAGTGGCAAGTGGAAATTATTTCTTTCAAACATTTCATGCTGGTAAGTTTTCAACCAAAATATTAAAGAGGCTAATGGCGTATTCCATTTCCTTCATTATACTTTGATCATTTTTCCGTAGTTTTTTGAATTCTTTGATATTATATTGCATAAATTCTGTTCATCTTCCAACAGGATTTTTTTAACGAAAAGACATAGGTATCAAAATATAATCCAATCGAATGTACATCGAATTAGTATTATAGTAATTTCCATATTCTTAACCATCCATTTGCACTTTTCAAGAATCACCATTTCCTTTTAATTATGTCAATAATTGTTGAAGGCACTCAAAGTGTTTCGAGGATACATCAAATCGAATTTCTGTGAATAAAATCACGTGTGCTCTGAACAAACAACTTGAACACTCTGGAACTTTCACTACGGCCAACTCGGTATATGGAAACTCGAAAACATAAGCGTCAAATCCATCTTCAGACAAGGGTCAGTGAGTAGAACTGTTGTTCTATCTGTGAGAGGAAATAACAAAAAGCAGCACAGTTCTCCATTATCTGTGGCCAGATTAGGATATGAAGACTAGCAAAAACTTTTATCAGCGGAGAAATTTTGTGGGTTACGAAGCCAGGGACAATTTAAAATTTGCCGTAAATCATTTCGAAAACAAAACTTTGTATGGTGTTCGTCAGATAAATACGTCACATGGCTTATTGTGGAGGACACGACGCAGAAGTTTGTTAAGAAAAATTAGTTTAATCTAAATTATTTGGGTGAGCCGTGAAGAATACTTGGTCAATCAAGTCTTACATGTTCGACATGATGTAAGTTGATTATCTCAGATTTGTGAAAATTAAAGAAAAATAATGAAAGGTTCTTCATTGGAGACTATTGTGGTCTTCGTCGTTCTAGCTACTTTTCTATTTCAATTTCCACACCTTTTTAATCCTTCTTTCCTCATCATTCGACGTGATTCAGATACCATCTGCCTCTTCCAAATGTTACTTCATCATTATTTAGATGATCTACTCCTTGGTTTGAAAACACACATTTCTCGTTTTCTTCCTTATCTTTCATTATTTCAAAAAGTGATGTGAGTCACAAACGGGTTCAATGGTCTAAAAAAAAGAGGAATATCGATAGACATCATATGAACCAGGCAAAAACAGATCCTTACTCTTTGGAGCAGCACAATTTCACTTCTCTCTCAACGAAATTCTCAAGGATAAATATCCACCGGAGGATTTTAGCTAATGCTCAATTTTCCACGATGAAATCAAATTTTTGCGGGTGTGAAATGGAATGTGGAATTACTGGCCATATTAACCACTAAGAGCTGCCTTATTTAGGTCGACGAAATAATCTAATTACGGATTATTACCTACTCATTCTAACCCCTATATTAAACGACTCTCAGAAGTGTTACCATGGAATATAACATAAGGTAAATGAAGCCCCATTGCCTTCACCTTTGCATCCCCAAAATATTCTGGAATAGAATGGCGCAAAAGGACGGTTATACGCCGAAGAATTCGTGTCAGTAAAGCTGAATTTCAGACCCTAAAAATGAGGGATATTCCAGGCAATGACATCGTCATGTAGGCTCTTTCCATAAGTTTATACGGGATTAATTTTTTTTTTCATGAAATTAAGTAGAACTTTACATGTCAATCGTTGTTACTCACGTCTGATGACTTTTTCGTATATGAAGATTCACTCTTTACTTCAGTGGAAAAAAAATTGATCATAATCGTAGACAATCAATTATAACACACTAAATGGACCAGAAAGAAATGCTATTAAATAGGGAGAGCAGAGGAATTATGGGAAGTGCAAATATACAAGAAGAAAATTGAAGCTCTAGGTTTGTTCGGGTGGCAGTTCCCAGTTGTTCTGGGGTCACAGAGAACCAGGTTCTGTAACTCTTGGAATCGTCGCAAGTTGTTGTATGACACGAACGGGTGAGAATAGGTGGGAACAGATGATTTCAAAACGATTTCGTTAACTGCATAGATAAGTGAAAGTAACATTATGTTGTACATCATGGATCATATCATGGATAGTGTTACAAAGATATTGAATAACTTATTCAATATCTTTGTGTTATTAATACGGTGGAAAAACGTTAGAAATTACAAATATTAAAATTGAACAATTTTTTTTGTCATAAATAAATAAACATAAACATATCCATATAAATAACTGTAAATATAACTTATATGTAATGAAATATTTAAATAAATGATTTAATTTAATTACAATTTGAAATTTCAATATATGTAGTCGTGGTCATCTGTGGAGAAATTATTTTTGTTAGTTCATATCTGGGTAAACTGTGAATTCTTCTGTTATTTTATTGTAATTTTGGTGGAAACTGTGTACAGAAAATTTTATATAATAGAATTAGGTAATTGTATATGGAACTGGTGGCATTTGGGAAATAAATAAAAATATTTTCTAACAATTTTTATAGCTTTGTAATTACTTTTTAGATAAGAATTGTTTTAACAAGTCGTTGTGTTCTTGAAAGAGGTCATTCCTCCGTTTCCTTCCTAAATTTGCAATACATTTTGAGTGATTAAAAAACAAAGATACTACAATCACGAAATAAAAAAAATAAATATATAGAAAATAAATACGAAATATCGTATAAATAAATACTATAAAATAATTATCTTACATACTTTGATCAACAACTATGCAATTATTCTCCTTCCTCTTCTTTGAGATAACAAAAATTTTGAGAAGCTATTATAACGAATTGATTGAAAATTTATACTCACACAACATCAAATATACTCAAAAACAGCTATGCGAATATCCTAGTCACCAAATATATAACTTAATTGCCAATTAGAACTACTGAAAATTTGAATCACCGATGATTTGAATTTACCGCTTCTTCTGTTGTACCTTGTACCATTGTACCATCTCTAGATCAGGAACCGTAAGAACAGTAACGAACAGTTCCGAAATCAAGTGTTCCGACCACACGAACGACAAGGAACTCCTGTTCCGTCCCAGACGAACGGGTGGGAACCACAAATTACCGAAAATTACAGTTCCGAACTGCCACGCGAACAAACCTTCTGAATCATAAAAGAAAAGGAGGAACCACAAATAAGAATAAATGTTGAGCAGGGTCACCATGTCACATGTTGGGAGTTAAAAATCCTCAGCAATGGAAAAAAACAATAATAATTTTATTCATTAGTATTAAGACAATAATATTAGACAAAATACATTTGTATGGAACATGTCGAAAAATCAAAAATCCTACAAAATATATATTATAGAATGACGTAAAAAATGCACTGTACTCAATGATTGCCTGAAAATATTCATTCAATTGTAAAAGCACTTCTCAAATAGTGAGGCTTTGATATCTCTCTGTACTTTCTGTACTTCAAAACCTTTTAACAGATAAATAAGATATAAAAGAATGGACTCGACGAATCGGTTGAACTTGACCATTCAGTTAATAAAAATTGATTCGGAGGAATGGAATAAAACCATTTTGGAATGGCGACTGTGATATAGTCTCTTCCAAACACTACATTAGATGTTTGTTTGAGATTCTTCTAAATATTTTGCACACTTCTATTTTCAAGCTCAAGAAATTGGCCTTTATTTGGGACTCATCTAGTATAGGTAATCTGAAATATTCCAATCTCTAGTGAGAAAAAACTGCTTTCACCTGATGAAATTCAATCAACGGAAAAAACGCGATGAAGAATTGAAAAGGATCATCTGCATCTTCATTAATACATCAAATGTATGTTAGAAAATACTTTTTGTGAGAGTTCATTGACGTTCAGCCATTTTTGATGACATACATTAATTGATTTATTTTCGGCATATGACACTGTGTGGAAAGATGGATTAATTTTCAAACTCTATACCCATCTGAAGTGTGGGAAAAAGATAAGTTTATTAGAAAATATGTTATCTGAAAGAAGGTTTCATGTTTTTGTTGACAATAAGAGTAGCAATTTCAACACATTGAAAAACGGTCTTCTTCAAGGATCAGTTCCAGCTCCTTTACTTTTCAATTTATATCTCTGTGACACGACATCATCTCAGAAATTTGTTTATGCTGGTAACATTACTATTCTTCAAAAACATACTCTGGAAAACAAACTATCTTCTGATTTGCGAATTTTAAAGAATTATTTTATTGAGGGACGATTATGTCCCAATCCCAAGAAAACAGAGGTATCTTGTTTCCATCTGAATAACCATGAAAAATATAGGAAATTAGCTGTAACTTTCAATGATTCTCCTATCGAACATAATTTCTATCCAAAATACTAAGGAGTTAAATTAGATTCATCTCTCAACTACAACGTTCATTTAGATGATCTGAGCCTAAAACTGAAAACTAGGAATAAAATTCTTCAGAAATTAGCTGGATCATCTTGGGGTGCTGATGCTTCCACTCTTCGCACAGCATCTCAGCCTTAGTCTTTTCTGCAGCTGAGTATTGTTGCTTAGTTTGGTTTAATAGTGCACATACACAAAAAATCGATGCTCAATCATATACATCTATGAGAATAATTACTGGCACCATAAGATCTACACCAGTTCATTGGTTACCAGTATTGTCTAACATTGTCCTTCCCCATATTCGCAGATAGACTGCAGCTCTAAATTCTTGGAACGAATATCATTGTTTTCCCATTTTATTTCCACTAATTTTATATACTCCACAAAATATAATTCCCAGATTGAAGTCACGTGAACCATTCTGGAATAATACGTTCTTCAATATGAACATTAGCGATAAAGAATTATGAGATGAGTGGACTCTTATGAAATGTTCAATAAAAATCTCATTTCTGATCCTTCTTAAATAATACTGGGTTTTGATCTTCCAAGAAAAATTTGGACAGTTCTAAATCGTTTGAGAACAACTCATGGTCGTACCAATAGCATGGCTATTCAGATGGAACTCCGTTCCAAGTGCAAGTTGTGAATGTGGATATGCTTCTGCATTTCATTGTTTCATGGTTGCATGGTTTCTTCTGAAACAATACCTCATCTCATCAATAATTGTCCCATATATAAATTTCAACAAGGTTTTGAGGCTATTCACGATGTTTCCGATTCTTTCTTGAAATGGGTTGTAACTTTCAAAATATCTGATACGAATTTTTTGTATTCACTTCTTTTTTCTGTTTTGCTTTTTATTTTCAAATTCGATATGTGGAACTTGAAAAAGCCTTCGTGTTTATCATTAGAAGACCACTCTTGAAGAAAGAAGTCTCTCAAATGCCAGGGTTTTTTACCCTAGGTTTTTATGTTATACGCCAAATTGTATGGCACCACGTCACTTACCCCTACTAACACTACACGCTCTATTGTTTGCCAACCAGAAAATTATAAAGCCAAAAGTTCAAAAGAATATATGTATATATATATTATTTCTTTCAAACTCTGGTACAGCCAATCTGGTCATAGGATTCCTTGAATTTGTTTGATTAAACGAAGGAAGAACTTCTCGATCTTGACAATAAGAAATGAAGTTCAGTCCATAATGAAGTTTTATAGTTATGCCGAAATCAGATTTCGGGAAACGAAAGCACCGAAATGGACCTGACAACCAGATTCATTCGAACTATAACTTGAACTGAATTATCAGCGATTATTCATTTTGGTGAAATAATTAACGTGAGATAAGTCCTGGGAAGATAACGAAATTATGCAAAAGAGACAGTTCGACTAATCCTAACATACCTCATAAATTTTAACGACGTTGCTCTCTAGCGAAACAAAATTCGCAACTTCGGAAACAACAGACTTCCCATACGAAGACACGTATAATGGAGTAATACACAGGGTGTTTTTGAATTCAGCCAGCATAGAGCTGTTACTGGATATTTAAGACAACTTGGATTTTTCTGAGGACTTGGAGAGAATTGTTCAAAATTCGATACCGCACTCAGAGGTACAATTAACCGCCCACCTTGTATTTCTTTCAGGTTTCGGTTATTGTCAAACTTAGACCACATTTGATGGGGGTTATGTTGAAAGCAACTATCAAGGATAAATAAAACCCCAAAAGACTTGTACGCACCTGTTCATTGAAAAAGAAAATGCTTAAAATCGATATTAATGCATCTGCATGAAAATTTTACGAATTAAAAATTGGAAAACAAGCATTTGTGTGTTTTAAATTCGAATTTCAATAGTAGTTGTTACCATCTAGGGCCCTAATGATTTCTTGTATCCAGTTTGGCAATCCATCGATGATTAGTGAATATCCGACTGAGGGATATGGTGCCACTACTTTACTGCAGCCGTCTTGAGCTCTCCTATGGTGTTAGTGGCTGGTACTCTTGATCGGACATGTCATTTCAAGTTGTCTCAAATAAGCTTGATTGGGTAAGCATTGGAACTGCGTGCCGGTCATGTTAAAACTTGAATCCCGACCTCATCGAGGTATCGACCGACGGATCTTGCGGTATGGCATCGAGTACTCGTATTACCGTGCATTAGTCTAAAATTGGTTGCCAATAAACGGTGCGAAAAATAACACGTGGTCTTGTAAGACTTCCTCCACGTATCTTTGAGCGTTCACACTGCCTCTATCAAAGACCACAAGATCGGTACGAGCACAGTATAGGGACCAAGTAGTAGTCGCACTCCGTGGAGTTTGAACTGAAATCGCTTACACCAAAGGGAACTCGCGCTCTCCTCCCTGCGCATCTAATCTTATCGACCGCGAATTCTAAAATTAATTAGAAAAGGTTATTTGCGTTATCTGAAAACTTAAATATTTTGATTTAAGCTGGTTATAAGTTTCACAGGGATATTTAGAGTGTATGGACCATTGTTTAGTCTATATTCATATAAAAATTATGACGCCGCTCATAATGTAACCGTAAATGTAATCATATTTCCTCATTAACAGAACGCATTCAATAAAAGATATATTGTTTTATTGCGGTTTTAATATCACTTTGAAAGAAACAGTAATTAGTGATGAAATTTACTCAGGAACAGCCTCTGAAACTTTTTGAAATGTGTGAAAAATCATAGGTTGGTACCTTAGGTTTGTAAGTGAAATGACTCATTAAAATTTTTCTAAACAAAGATTGAGTTGAAGAGTAGATATTATATGGAAAAATAAGTATGTAGTTGGTGGTTGAAAGCATCGAATGTGTTTAATATAAAATCAATACTTAAATTAGAAACAAAATTTCGAGTCCATGAAGAATAACATATTTTAATCAGTACATCAGACAGAAGTCCATTATGGCGGGAAAAAATAAAAACCTTGAAATTGTTATAATATATTTATTTTATTATCTCTATTTATGAATTGAATATAGATACACACTTTATATTTATTAACTACTCTTCCATAAACATGCAGTAACATAAATCCTGAAATTCCATTGGTTCCTGATATCTCAACATATAAGAAAATGACGAAATACTAATGATCTGCGATTCCATTGGTTCCTGTCAACATATCGTAAAGAAAAGGCGTAAACCTCCTGAAATTCCATTGGTTCCTGATAGCTCAACTAATCGTTGAGAAATGACGACAGTAGGCGTTAACCTCCTGAAATTCCATTGGTTCCTGATACCTCACCTAATCTCAACTACTTGAATGAAGCACTACTCAAATAACGGAGCTTTTAATAAACAACATTTTCTACAATACTATATGTATCACTCACCTGTCGGTGTCTAATAGTATTGAGAAAAAAGAAAGTTTGGGATTATTGAAACTATTGTTTTTACAGTTGTATACGCTACAATTGTTAATTATTTTGGAATTACTTTGGAAATAACACAAAATTGAAACAGAATACTTACTGGATTGAAAATAAATGATTAAATAAATGAGCTTTGCTGGTTCATGGTAGATTTTGACTGAAAGAAATTTCACTGAATTATAGGTTAGGTTGTATTTTTTCTTCAACTTCTTCTTTGAATTTTAAATAGATCTCAAACAAATTATATTCTTCTAAATTTTAAACGGATTAATTATAAAAAGGGATTATTTAAGATGTCCAAAATAATAATAATGACATTATTCCAGACATCTTAAAATTATTTATGAAAACAATGAACAAGGACCAAAATATGAGGTTAGAATCCCTGCGATATGCTCGAGTCAAACTTGGTGTGAGAAAATCCACGGAATGCGACTACTGGTTGGTATCTATACTGTGGTACGAGCTTCATAAGAGATACCTCTCTAAACCATTATCGACCCGCTCTGATAACTATTATTGCTCATGGAGCAAGCTGTCGATTTTGGCACGTATACATACGCTGACGTCAATCTATACCTCTCAAGGCTATTCTGCTCTCATCTCATCAACAGTATGTTTTCCAATCCTCCATAGACCAGTCAGCATATTCTCTAGCAAATGCAAGTTTAGCTCTACGATGCTATGGAAACAGTTGTGGAGCGTGAGCTGGTCGAAAATCCCTCAGATTACTCTCAGTCACTGCTCTTATGTTACGTTCATTCACATCGATATTCTTCACCCCAAAAAGACGTGTTTGCGCTTCAGCAGCGGTGATCAATCGATTTCTCAGGACATTAGTGGCAACACAGCGGTCATCCCGAGCCGGAGTGCACCGATATCGGCCTTAACATGGTCTCCTTTTGTAGAAACCAGTCTGATGCATCGCGTCGCGTAGTTCGAGGTACACCAAGATTATAATCGATGCATTGTTGGCTGTAGTGAGCGTCAGAACCAGATGCATCGAGTGCCATTTTTTCAGTCACAAGTAATACTCCGAACACTAAACAAGCAAATTCTGTACTTGAACACGATGGCAGAAAAAACAAGGAATTTAAACGAGATAACGTAACTACAATAAACAAAACCCTTTGGTTGCACAATTATTAATCGAAATAAGGGTATAAATAAGTGTTTATTGCTGAAGTACTTACTTAACAAAAACAATCAAAAAAGTAGAGAAGCCTTAGTGAACATAAACAAACAGGGCGACCAACAATATAAATGGGTATTTAATTGTGTCTGTGAGTGTAAAAGAGAGTATGTTATAACAGCAAACTTTTTTTTCAATTTAACAAATCAATAGTGACCTAGGATGATTTCTGGAGGATAATAAAGTGTTTATGAAAAAATACCATCCTGCCAATTTGTACTGTACTACACGTTAACTCTTATGTTATAATAGTTTGTTAAATAAACATCTTATTTCAGGTCATTCGAATGGAAATTTTGGTTTCGGTGTTCCTAGAAAAATTTGGTCGATTCTAAGTCGTTTGAAAGCAGCTCATGGTCGTACCGATAGCATGCTATTCAGTTGGAATTAAGTTCATAATCATCATCATTCATTTACCATCAAAATATATTACATGGCAGGTCAAAATACAATAGGTTCAAAAATAGAACAGTATAAAATATAAATATAAAAGACATAAAAGATATAAAAACATCAGAAATACACATACAAAAGGCCCAAACATGTAAATGTAAGAATGTACGCACAGTTATTCTTCGAACTTAATGTTTTTAATTACCGTTTCCTTAATCTTCTTCAGCAACCTATTTCGTGAAAGGATCCGCATTTTTGACGGAAGTCTATTGTAAAATTTAACCCTAAAATGATTAGTGCCAGTCTGTGTTTTTTTGAGGCGATGATACTCAATGCTAAGTTCATTTCTGTTCCGTGTAGCGTAGTGATGATTGTCATCATTTTTCCTGAATTCATCTTTATTATCATGGACATACATTATACAGTTAGTTATATACACAGATGTAACGGTGAGTATGCCCAATAATCGAAACAACTCTCTGCATGAAGTGAATCTTGGGACTCCAAGAATGGCTCTGACAGCTTCCTTTTGTTTCAGAAGTACATCAATCAGTTCTGAACTATGACCCCATAATATTATGCCGTATGTAGCAGTCTGGTGGAAGTTGGCGTAAGAGGTCAACTTGAATATTCCGTACCTGCAACCTCCCTCATCCTTCAAGCACCAGTTATGAATGGAACTGAGAAGTAGAAGGAACAATACCTCAACAATTATTGTTCTCATATATTGCTTATAGATTTGCCAAAATGTCTGTGTTTCTTGAATATTTGGGTGAAATTTGTGTCAATTCATCACAATTTCAAAAGCTCTGGAAAATTACTAGCAGATTAACAGATGTGCCGATGACATCTGACCTCACGTCAGTGCTTTATAAATTCTTATTATCAGATTTTGTGTAGCAACTTCAGGAAGCCTATGTTTTACCAATGGAATATCACTCTTTCAGATTATTTCGAAAATATAACAACACATACGAATCACTACAATTGCAGGGAGACAGTGTTTTTATGCCATTTCCCATAATCTGCAGTATCAAACGTAGAAGTGTATTCTACCGAATACAATGCTATATTTTTTTAATGTTTTAAAGAAAATTGCATCTTGGGCACCTATCGAAGCAGCCTTCTCAATGTTTTAGTATATGAACTAACTCCAAATCAACGTCAAATAATTTGGTATCATCATTTTTTATCTCTCAGAATGTTCGAAACTATAGAGTATCATATTCCGAATAGCATCGTACACTCCTGAAATTGGCAAACTTTTGAAATGCCTCAAACAGGTTCGATGTAACGAAAATTTAACTTCCTGAATCACGATATCTCAGGAGAGGGTTCCAAAAGGGTGCAAATAACTCTATTTCACATTTGAAGTTCTAAATAATTAGACTTCGGGAGCCGGGGTCACGCTCCATAAAATTTATTCCCCTCGTGAAAACGATCGAGAGTGAGTGGAACTTCTAATTGGCAAGTTGGAGTCTCAACGTGCCAGTCAAAAAAAGGAAAAATAAACTGAACCTGCGGGTGCCTTTTTGTATAGAGTCGTTATGTTTTCACATGGCTCTTGCTGCAATGAGGTAGCTGCATTATTCGGCCGAATACGTCAGTCTTTTTGATTCCATCCAATGATTTTTCGATAAGAACAACACTTTTTTCAAATAACTTAATTAAGTAAATTTACTTATTGAAGAATTTGGTTTTGCATACGACTTCGAAGATATTATTAGAGATGTAGGCAATGAGATATGCAATACGGTAGTAATGCCGCGACCGTCGGCTGGCTAACTTCTCGCGACGCAGTTTTTGCGTCATTTTCATCTAATTTTTCGATATGACAAATATAACAGTGAGTCACAAAATAATAAGTTTTTACTTCTGTACTTTCAATATGTATTAGTCGTGTCATTTCAACTTGCAATCCTCCCGAAATTTCATTATTTCAACTTGAAACCTCTTGGCAGGTATGTTTTATTACACTGTAAAAAATAAAATTCTGCGCTCAAACTCCTCAGGAGTTTGAGAATTTTTTTTTCAATCGAACCATTTTAATTTGAATTAATCTAAAATTGATTACGCCAAATGAACTATTTTTCTTGATTAAAACAACCTAGTTGATTATAGAGAACAGCTAAAACATTCGCCTGAAACTTTTTACATTTCAGCGAAATGAAAGAAACAACTGATTCAACATAAACATACAATTACAAGGAATTGTTTATGCACTTGTCTCAATATCCATAATTGATTGATGCAAAGACATTATTCTAAATGGGTTTTAACGAAACCATTCGTTCGTTTCATTTTTATTTGTTCAATAGAACGAAGGTACGGTTGTCGTAAATTCTGTCAGTTGATGCAACGACTACAGTTTCTTGAGACAAGAATCTCGTGAGATTATATTATTCGCCTCATTTACTTGAAGAAAACTATAAATATTTGAATAAAATTGAACATATAATTGTTGCAATATGAAGTGACATTTGTAAAAAAAATATTTCGTAATTGATTTAATAAAACGAATTAATTGTAGCAATTTTTTTATATAGGCTGCAATTAAATCAAAACTCTATCTCTTTTATATTAAATATATCCCATTTAAATGCAATTATTTGTGCATTTTACTCACAATATTGTTGTATCCGGTGATAAAGATGACATGGAATACATGATGCGCAAGCTAATTAAAGAATACGAGAAGTGGGGCTTAAATGTCAACTTAGAAAAAACCCAATATCTTTGTGTTGGTGGAGAACCGGGTGATCTGGTATTGGATGATGACAGAGATGAGATGATAACCCACTGCCTGGACTATAGCTTTTGTAGCGGCACTCTGTCAGCGGCAGGGGAGTGTATAGGGATCTCTTGGCGGCACTCTATATAGCCACGCATAGCTTAGTTCACAGCGCTTCGGTGGCCTAGAGGTTTGCGCTCAAGTTTCACACCGACTAGGTACTAGGTGCCGGGTTCAACTCCCGGCGGCTCCCTCAAAACTTCTAACCCCTGCGTCAATGGCATGGCGCACACAAGCTTTACTGATGAGTCCAAATGTGTGCGCCAGGGACGAAACGCATAAGTAGGGATAAATTCCTTCGATTCTACATTGGTGACCCCGACGTGACGGTTGTCTTTACGACGTGTCTTGGAAAAGCAGACGGTTGACGCTTGAGGTATACTCGCTCCCTCTCTGCAACTACCAACGAAACTCTAGACGCCTTTCCCATTCCGTACAATATTCATGGTCTGCCGCGGTATTGCGGTATTTATTAATATAAAAGAGAAATTATTGTTCTGTGAAGAAAAATAATGATTACATACAAATGTTTTTTTTGTTTTATCAAATTATTCCTTTGCTAGTGTCAAAACCCTTCAATTTAGCTCAAATCAATCAGTTTCTTAACCCAAGAAACTTTCACTTGACATAAGAGATATTATCATTTTTATCGACTGAATTCTCGACCCATTCAACTAAGATCCTTTAAATCAACTACAAATCGAGTTTCTGTGAAATGTAATATTTATTTACATGAAACCAAAATTTTTATTCTACGAAAAGTATCAATAGTTACATACTAATTAATATTACCGTTGGATCAAATTTTTTTACCACCTGAGTCAAAAACTCTGAGCTTGGTTGAAACTAATCAGTTTCTTAACTCAAGAAACTTTTATTTAGGGTAAACGCCATTCTCAACCGTAGAGGGCGGTAGGGTCAAGTACTTTATGCATTTGGCTGTATTCAAACGTACGGAGTACTTGAGACAAATTAATATGGTTTGAGATGAGGAACTATTTTTTACAGTGTATATTATGGTATACATACTGTTCCCTACTGCCCACATTAGCTTGAACAAAACTGTTATGAACGATTTTCATTCGGTGACAAATTCAATCAGGTACCATCTTCTCAAACTTGATGAGCTATGTCAAGAAGATAAAAAGCTTTAGCCAAGAAAGTAACACATGATCCACTTCCTGTATTCAAAAAATTTAGAGGGTGGAGGGGGATGGCACTAGGTGCAACAAAAATTCTTCCAAAATGCCGCCTAAAAATTTGGTTGAAGTGAATCAAAATTCGAACTGCTTCAGGAAATTGTTGCCAAATATTTTTCTTCCTGGAAAATGAATTTGTTCCATAATTTGACGTGTATTGAAGAAGCCTTATTTCTTGACAAAAAATGGTACAATAGTGATATTGAAGAATGTCCCGGATATGTCCTTTCCAAACTATGTGTATCAAACACAAGGAACTCACAAAATATCAAGTATTCAAAAATCAATTTCAGGAATTTTTTCAAAATTTTCTGGCGTGATTATTTCCTCGAAATTTAGCGAACCTATTTGTTTCAACGTAATTTGAAGTTCATCCAAGTGTCAAATTCATTTAGAATGTTATTCTAACGAACTCGACCGAGATATTTGGACAACAAACCTATTCTGAAAATAGAAAACCCTAAGTCATCTATTTCGAATGTTAAAAAATATACGACTGACCGGACGGACATACTCGAGTTTAAGCCCGGATTATTCATCAGGAAGTCAAACCCAATCGATTGACATCATTGTCGGCTCGATATTCGAAGACTACAGACATTTGGGTAAAACGATAGCACACTGTACAAATACGAACAAAAAAATCCTCCTACAGTATGCGAAGAATGTACCTAACTATTAACGTCAACCATCTTCTCTTAGTGTTGGGTACCACTTACAAGAGGCGGCTCATTTGTCCCGTACATGACGAGGAAATGTAACAGCGGCTCATACAATGTACCAACTCACTTCAAATGTCCCACTTCACCTCGATGAGGACCACAAAGCCACGCGAAAAATACGAAGAGGAAGAGGGGATAAATCCTGGTCCTGGTCACCTGTGCAAAAATGACAGAGACAGAGGAAAATGAGGGCTGAGGGGATGTACTGATTCATAGTATACAGTACACAGATGCCGTAAATTATGGAGTTACGGAGGGTTTTATGGCGCGGCGGCGTCTTTGTCACTTTGGCACCTCTTACCAAATATGATGGGATTTTATAGGAGTTTCTCTGAACAGAAAAAACAATTTTATTTTCGATGATTATTTGAAAATATTAATTCTTCAGAGAAGCAATTTCACGATAAGCTTTCGATTACAATCTGCTATTTTTGTACCACTATCTCATCACATTATAGTGTTAATTTTTCCGATTTGAAAATTTTTATAAAGAAAATTTAGAAGACATGAAAAGTCGATTCGCCGAAAAATTGAACGAGTTGTTATTATTATCGAAGGGCGAAATATTCAATTTCTTATTAACCAAATTAACACAAATAATAAACTACAAAGATGAAATTGTCGGGATAAAATTACGAATTGCGATGAGCAATAAATAAGCAACATATCTTTTCGGTATAATAAGGTATCACAAAAAGAATTCAGCCCGAATTTAATAGTAATTGGATACATTTAAAAAAAAAAACAGTTTCTTCCAAAACGAACAGGAAAAATGTGTATGATATGAGAGGAAACTTTAAGTTTTTTAATTACATGAGAATATATAATCACGGTAAGCTTCGATTATTTTAAATAACAAAACCCTCATATTCAGTCAAATCTTCTCGTCACTCGCTCACCGTCCTAAAGTTTCAAAATCCAACAATTAATTTGCATTTTAAATTTTGCCTCTTTTATTACTTCAATTCTGTCGACAGTTGACGTTACCCTCCTTCTGCATCGACATATTTGAAGTGAGATTGACCATCAACGTTCCTAGTTCTTATCTACCTTGCCCTCGCTACGCTACACCATCTCAACAAGTGCGTCATAAACGGCCAGACTCCCTCGCCTCATTTGAAGTGGTACAATGTACCGCTTCAATACAAAAATGAGGCAACTCTTACAACCTCAAGATTAAGACGTGTACTCTATTTGATTCAATCTGAGGTCTCTCTCATTATGCCATTTCATACTTGTGCACATTATAGTATAAATCGTACTGAAGTACTAATAATCTTTATAATCGAAGAAAATTCAATTGAACAAGAATATTAAAGCTACTGCAAAGAGCATAAATGACCACATGCAGCATAGTGCAGTAGTGATTCGTCTTAAAGACCTGACAGGAAGTAGGAAAATTAGTTATAAACATATTAATATTGATTAATTCATGTTTCAGGGCGCTACTATATAGAAAACATCAGTTGAAAATGTCAAGTTCATTGAGGAGACTGAAGGAAATGAAAATTGTCAAGGATTAAAGCTGATTGTAGGCAGTGTTCAGGAATATCTTGATCCTCGTGATGTAAAGGGTATTCTACAATTATTATTGTATTCGACATTGAACCTCTGGGTATTAATATTTTGAATTATAATGAACGAATTATCTCTATATTTATATATGGAGCCACTACTAATGAAAAAATTAACATAGCTTCAAGGGTGTTGCATTAATTAAATTGTATGGAACAAAATCATATGGAGAAGCGATTGATCAGTGTTATGTACAGTATATGCGGAACAGTTGATTGAATATCGCCCTTAGGAATACAAATGTCCCATATACATTCTACACTGACCAGGAAAGAATAACCCAGTGGTTTACGCTCACGATACACTCATCCAACCGTTAATTCTGCCATTCCACAATTTTCAGATCCTGAAACTGGAATGCACAGGCCTGAGGATACAAATTAAATTCCGAAAAAACGCTAACAGGAAACGTGATCAGCCAGTTTGATTACTCCATGGCAATTTCAATTTCAAGAAATTTTTCATCGTTGAACCTTAAAAAACCATAATATGTGGTTTACTTCATAGATACTAGAGGATGTTCGGCGGGTAGCTATACTAAAGGGTCTTTCACGAACTAAAATAATATGGTATGTGATTGTAGGCTTAAATCCTTGCACTAGTTGAATCTTGTAGGGCTTTAAAGCCAAATCCTTATGCAAAATCCGCCATGTGGTGGTTTGCGTTAACCCCAGTTGTTGAAAACGTCTAGAAATTGATAAATTTGGATCTTATTCTACACTGTGGCTCAATTTTTTTGATTTGCTGGATGGATGGAAATTATATAAACACTTTCCACACTTCACTTCTTCCACAACTTTTCAAATAAAATATGAGCACTTAAAATCATTATTGTTCACAATATTACTGGAGCTTGACGTTTCACCGTCATCTTCCATTGCCGCCATATTGATAGACTTAGGTGAAAAATATGTAAAACATCATTTAGTGCCAGGTAGTATACCTTTTCGGTGGGCAGCCGGTATATTTTGTACACTTCCGATTGTTGAACATTCCTCAGGTGTTGAATACAGATTGAAATCTTGAATCGACAGAATATTCAAAATTGAATAAGCAATAAAACATAAGAAACAACAGCTCGCTGTTCTACTCCGATTAAGCGCGCAAAATTCATGAAGTAATGGTAATTATCTCGAAGTAATTCAAACAAACCCTCAGAGAATTCCGCAAATTCTTCTGGTTGTATCCTAGAAATGATTTCGCCATCCTCTTCTTGCGTAGTGCATCCTTTGATGGTAACGGCGATATAGTCGATAAATGTTAATGATGAAATGTAGGGAATTCTTGTCCAGAATATTCAAGAAAATTTTAAGGATTGACTAGAAGTCTGCGAACAAGGGGCTCATACAGACGTGATGGAATTTCCCATGCTTATATATCCAATTTATGTGCAACCTCACGAAGTTTCATCTAAGCGTCCGTTGTATTATCTCGAAGCATAACAGTCTTGTATTCGAGAAAAGGATTTTTAATAGCTTCCAACTCATCCGCTCTGGAATGAGAGATAATATTCGCCGAGATATAGGTCAGAATATGTTCTAGCAGAATGCCTCCCTTACATTACAACTGAAGTTGGTAGTACATATCTCATTTTCTGCAGGACCAAATGACTACATCCATATTCATTATTCATCTCCCTCAGATGATAAAATTCAACTGAAAAAATTCTTGCTAGTCGTTTGTCTCTATAATTGTGCTTTGTGTTTCTCTAACGGAAAAATTAGATTTTCTAGCGCAATTATTTCTCGATACAACTGTCGCTGAATTCATGAGTAACAATACTTTGAAAAACAATAAAATGTAATAATTGAAATTTGAAATCAGTTGATATAAATTCCAATAAAGTGGAGATTTCTAGAGAGACATAAGAAAACGTGAAAAGAAAAATTTCGGACCCATTTCACTGTGTTCTGGAACAATAGTATTTCAGCTCAGTAAAATCATTTGTATCTCCGTCCATACTTAACATTTTTTGGCACATATTTGTGGATACATTTCACGAATGTATCAGGTGTACAAATAAGTTTCCGCGGTTTGTCAAAAGATGGCCCCACCAGAAGGTTATGGAGAAATTGTCAAATGTAAAACGTAATATCCCAAGTTCAGTCATCTGGCAACACCATAACCTTAAAGTACTAGTGATTCCGTATCAGCATCACGTAATTTTTTTCGTGCAAAAATGTCAAGTTTTATTCCGAATAAGCATCATTTGCGGGAACTTTTGATTTACTTCTTTAATGTGAAAAAATCTGCAGCTGAGGCGCATCGATTGCTTCTAGAAGCATATGGTGAAGCTGCTTCAAGTGAGAGAAGTTGTCAGGAATGGTTTCAAAAGTTTAAGAAGGGTGAGTTTGACGTTAAAGACAAAGAACGCAGTGGAAGGCCGAAAGTGTACGAAGACATGGAATTAGAAGCACTATTGGAGGAATATTCGTCCCAAACGCAAAAAGAACTTGCACTTACTCTACAAGTGACTCAACAAGCAATTTCACATCGTTTAAAATCGTTAGGAATGATTCAAAAACAAGGAAATTGGGTTCCATATGAACTAAAGCCGAGAGACGTTGAACGCCGATTATGCATGAGTGAAATGCTGCTTGACAGAAATAAAAAAAAAGAGTTTTTTGCATCGTATAGTCACTGGTGACGAAAAATGGATACGATAATCCAAAGAAGAGAAAGTCATGGGTTAAGCCCGGCGAACCATCAACATCGACAGCTAAGCCGAATATTCATGGAAAAAAACTCATGCTGTGTATTTGGTGGTATCAGCTTGGTGTCGTGTATTATGAATTGCTGAAACCAAGCGAAACCATTACTGGAGCTCTCTACCGAACACAATTGATGAGATTGAGTCGGGCACTTAAGGAATTACTACTCCAGACAAGACAAAATTATTCTTTTATTGCGGCACCGGTAAAAACATACTTGGAAACACTCAACTGGGAAGTTTTACCCCTTCCGCCGTATTCACCAGACTTAGCCCCTTCTGATTATCATCTGTTCCGGTCGATGGCTCATGGTCTGTCTGAGCAGCGCTTCACATCATATGAAGACACCAAAAATTGGGTAGATTTGTGGATAGCGTCAAAAGATGAAGAGTTTTTTCGACGGGGTATCCGAATGTTGCCAGAAAGATGGGGAAAAGTAGTGGCAAATGATAGAAAATACTTTGAATAAAACGTAATGTACTTTTTCTTTACAATAAATTCCTAATTTTTTATAAAACACCGCGGAAACTTATTTGTACACCTAATAATATAATAAAAATATTTAAAATGATAGTTATAGTCTTACATTTCTTGTAAGTTTCACTGATACCTTTATTTATTCTAGAAAACAGCGTTTTCTTCGATAAATAAGAGATTTTTTCATTCCTATCACAACATCAAACAATTCAGAAAAACTACAAAAAAATGAATGATTGTTTGGGCTATTATCATCATCTATTGTGGATGTAATGTTTTCCGACGTTTCGATAGACATCTTCTATCTTTATAAAGGAGGAAAAGTAAGAAACCTTTTGAAAATTATCAATTTTCAAAAAGTCAATTGACGGAAGTCATGAAAGAAAATGAACGATGTTATATACTCATCTGTGATATGATGATCTTTTTAAGTTGGGTCGAACTATCGGCGTCCAAACTTCTGGCAGATCTATAGATGGAGCACTTATGGAATCAGGTGTTATTTTCATAAATGCTGCTTCTTTAATTTTTCTTCTTGCAAGTTTTTCTTCTTTGGATATTATTGATGCTTCATCCCACTTTATACGATGATTCTCATCTACAGCGTGTTGGACCAACCTGGATTTGTCGCTGTCTAGTACTCGTAGAAGCTTCTGATGTTCTTTTATTCGTACATCCAGAGGGCGTTTAGTTTCTCCGATGTAAGATCTTCCGCACTCGCAAGGTAATTCTTATATGTAATAATTTGTGATATGATAGTTTGTTGCTTAGGCAATTTCGTATCGAAGTCACAAACAGTTAGGCAAGTGATTTATGAAAAAATTTTCATTTTCCCATTACAATGGAGAAATGTATCTACAAATCAGTGCAAAAAAGTGAAGATAATCGAATTGGATGTACTTGGGGATCCCCAATCTCTCCAGTTAATTTACTGATAATAAAAAAATACTTATTTCAATACTAGCCACTACGGATAAGTCGATTTCCAAATTCGAGATAGAGTGGCTTCTTCTCGTGAACGTAGAAAAGTTTAGAAGTGTTCACCTTGGGAATCACAATCCGCCTAACCAGTATATGATCGAAGGCAAATGTTTGGTCTCCGCACGTCGATGTCGAGCTGGTGATAACTGAGGATCTGCCTTGGTCAGCCCATGCTAGCAATATAACCGCCAAATGCCGGAAGATTTTGTACTTGATGCGGAAAGTTTTTCCTTGATGCTCGATCGAGACATGCCCGCAGCTTTACATCACCTATGTTCGACCAATTATGGAATTTGCTGGCCCTGCATGGTTCCCTAGCCTGATCGCAGATCAACAACGTTTCGAGGGAATGCAGTGTTCTGCAACGAGGATTCCTTTCGGGGTGGTTCGCCCTTCATATGAGGACAGACTAAAAATGTTTGAGCTGGACTTGTTTAGTGATCGTAGGATGCGTGGCGATCTAATAGTGACGTTTCGTATACTGCGCGGTTTCATTGGTGGCAATCTGGGCAGCATTTTCGAGTTGAATAAAAATCACCAATTCACCAATATAAACTTTACCATGAGGTATTCCGCGCTCCTGCGAGACAGTTTTTCCAGCTGAATCGCGTGTTTGCGAAATGGAACTCTCTTTCTGACAGTGTAGTTTGTGCCGATAGTGTAAACTCTTTCAAAAACAGATTGGAAGCATTAACAATTGTGTGATATTTTTTCCTTGTTGCAATACTCATTTTTTTCTTTGTTATTTCTGATGCGCCACTTAATTTTCAATTTTTTTTTGAGATTTATAGGCAACAGCCTCTTCTATGTATCCTTTTATAATAATAATAATAATAATAATAATGAGAAGACAAATAAACTTCCAAAATGTCTCTCCTTGTTAGTGATAATTTGAATTCTGGGGCTTGAAGTCGTTATTTAATCTACCAGCAACTTGACTACAGCATAATAACAAGGTAGGCCGCCATTATACACGACTCATTCAACTCCAGGAAATATTTTCAAAAGAATGCTTGCATTTCTAAACATTCAAAGGTCTGATATGTTCTCCTCAACGCCCAGGGCCCAGATATGCTCTCGTACAGGGCTTAAATAGTGTTTTTCTCCAGAGCTAATAAATACATGGTGTCCAGAAAGGGTATCCGGTATTTGTTTTCGCGCCATATTCGGAACGGGGCGTCTAAATGGAGCGGATAGAGGTTCGTGGCGTCCACCATTTGTAGAGTTCTAGTCACGACTTAACAGTACTCGGGGACGCATCGCGCATTTTGCCAACGAGCGTATTATCCTAATGGTGATTCAATAGTGACTGCTCAACGTCTCTATCATGCGAAATATCGTACATGCCACGCCCCAAGTGCCGATAGCATTAGGAAATGGATCAGGATGTTCGAGAATACAGGTGTGACAGTTAAGATTCAAAACTTTGGTCGATGAGGCGAAAGCATGAACGACCCCTGCATAGCTCAAAGGTCGTGGTTTGGGCCGTTTTGTCTGCTAAAGGCATAATTGGTCCTTATTTTAATGAAGATCAACGAGGCCGAGCAATTAATGTGAATAGTGGCCGTTATTGCGATAAGTTGAGTGTTTGCAAGTTTCAACTCAAGAACTTGGTTTCACCAAGATGGGGCCACTTGCCATACCTCAAATGATTCAATAAGAATACAGAGGGGGCGGAAAGGATTTATCCACTGGGGTGTGGTATTCTACACCCATTTTCCTGAAAAAATTAGGTTTGCCAAAAATACAAGGGTGGCTCTACGCGATCTGCTTATTGACGGCGCTTTCTATAGCAAATATGAATAGTCACAAAAATTTTTTTAGGGCGTTATACATGTTGCTATATTTCGAACAATATTCCTATTGTGTTATATTGTGTATATGGATTTTTCTGTTGAAGTTTAATATTTTATATTATTGTATTTGTGTATGTCCATATTTTTTTGAATAAATTTATTCTGACTTTTAATTGTCTTCGATTATTGTAAAATGGTTCCTGAAATAAACATCACATCAGTGGAAGTTGTTAACAAATTATTTCCTAACAAAGTAATTTCTCGAAGGGGTAACATCAACTGGCCTCCCAAAAGCCCCGACCTTAGCCCGCTTGACAATTTTGCATTGATACCTGAAAAACATTTGCCACTTTTTTCTTTCGAAAAGAATGACAAATATCATTTTCAAAACTAACTACGGCACTGGAGTCTGAATGACTCCAGATACAAAGAGTTGGCCATTTGATGTGATCGTCTAGCAAGGGTAGGACTCTACGTTATGTTTAAGTAATAATTCAAGTTCGTGATAATTGAGATTAGTGAAAATAATTGGGAAACAAAGATGGTAAATAAAACACAACGGTTAGACCCAGACAATCAGCTATTTATTAAGGGTCTAAAAAAATATAGGGGAAAGCCTCAGGCATAAAACCCCTTTAGGTGGTGTTTGGTCACTTGTTTAAAACTAAATGATGAGATATTAACAGTTAGCAAAGGTGAGTATAACAATCCAGGAAAAGAAACTATAACAATACAGCACAGACGATAATCAGGATAATCAGAGCAACTTCCATAATACAAGAGTATAGTAACATGGTAAATATAGCAGCTTCAATGGTACAGCAAGAATTAATAATCATAGCAAATGTATACTTCAATAATGCAACAGGATAATAATCATGGCAAATAAGTAAATGACTAATTATGACCATCGTCATGGTCACGGCCCCAGGGTATGTGAGCCATAACTATAATATTGTATGAGCTAAGTAATTGGGAACACGGGGAAGGTCATGGAGGTCCAGCGGCGGCTCTGAAAAAATGACAGAAAGTTTCGCGGTTGATATAAAAAAGGTATATTCTCTCATGTCCTTATAGCACATGTCAGTAACGGTCCCTGCCTTAAGGCCTTGGAACCGCCCCTTCAAGGCCTTCGATCCAGGAACCTAAGAAATCTCATACTACAGTATAGGAATGGTCCACAATCTCGAGACCCCTAAATGAAATATCATGTAATACGAGCATATAGATAAATAAATAGCAGTACGAGATCATGGCATAAATAAACAACAAATCTTCATAGAATATCAATCACAAGTAAATAATAAGAACCAGAATGCATTATGGACATAAATAGCAGAGACAGGTATAAGTAAACGATCATAAGCAAAATAAATAATGAAAGCAGAGAATCTACATAATCAACCGAAGGAAATATACATAACGACAACAAGATACATCACGACAGTAAGAAGAATAAGTTACCACAGTACGAAATATACACAACAATAACCATGACTAGTAAGGCAAGTACATTACACAGTAAAATGACCAAGGACAACAGTACAAGTCATACATAATGATAACATGAGATAGAGGTAACTTAACAACGTTAGCCTTCGATATAACACCAGAGTGTTACGTACACTGGTTACATCCATTATTCCATATTGACCATACTAGTACTACCACTAGTGGAGGTCTCCATACGTTCCTGCTTAATCACAGGCTCAGAACTACAGAGAGATTGGCAATTCCTATCGCACCATAAGGTACAGTAAATTAAGGCGATCGGTTACACTCCAGTAACACATTGTAGAAAGCTGTAAAATAAGGCATTCGTTGTTATGGTAGACACCTGAACTGCAAAGGCAATAATATCGAACATGATGGAATCACATGCTATAAGGAGTTACATAAATCAAACAAAGTATTAAGTGCACAAAGGAAATAGAGTTATATGAATCAGACAAAGCATTATGAGAACAAAGGAAATAGAGTTATATGAATCAAACAAAGCATTATGTGAACAAAGGAATTAGTTATATAACGTTAAAGAAAGCATTATGTGAAACAAAGGAAATAGTTATATGAAATCAAACAAAGCATGATGTGAACAAAGGAATTACATTCATAAGACAACAGTATTAATGACAAATGCCCAAACACAACCTAATAATACATCATTAAATTAAACAATAATTAGGGAAATAATCTATATAATGGCATAGATACGAAAGCACTAAATTTCCTGAAACAATGAGAATTCCAATGTTGGTTACAAACAAAGAGGTTAGTAAACTGGATGGATCATTCCTAATAATTAAATTAATCTTAATTCTACCTGTAAAATAGATTCGAGCGGCACTCAATGTAGCAATGGCTTCGGTTTTGCACTCACACACTCTCACTAAAACTTTCGAAAAACAGGACTTAATTCGCTCAGCAGTAAACTGATAATAATCCACACCATCTTTAGATTTTCTTCCTTCGGCCGGTTCCCCTGACACGCAGTCGCGTAACGTGCTAACTTCACGCTTCTAACCATAGGATGTATTTTGACAATCAACTCTCTTTTCTCTTTCGATGTAGGTGAGGCCAGTGGCGTCTCAACATAGGGTGAAATGGGACTACGATTTTTTTGTATGAAAGAAAACCTAGGATGTTACAGAAAGGTTTATCAAAATGATCAGACTAATCCAACCAATTTGAAGCAAAACATCAGGTTAGAAATGGCTGCAATGTCAATAGCTATGTGTCAACGTGTTATCGCCAATATTCGTTGCCCTTTAGAAGAATGCCAGCAACGTAACGGTCATCATTTGGGTAACATCATCTTTTCCAAATAATTCTCCAATTCATATGTTAATTAATAAACAATAAACTTTTTATTGCTCACAAATATTTTTTGTTGTATTGAACTTACAAATACTTGATACCCTTTCTGGACACCTCTCGTTCGTGACTAGAACAAGCTCTCTCTGTGTCTTGAGGCTATATTAAAATAGGTTAGAAACCAAGAACGACGAATATAAAAAATGGAGGGAGAAACCAGATCTCTTACAACACAAGATGCAGCAAGTTATCTCAAAATGACTATATGTATCAAAACAACCACCAAGAAATATGTCACAATCTTGGAATAATGAAGAAAACTGAGAAAATCCCCTACTATGAAAAGAAACCACATGCAGTTGTTCAGGAAGAATATCTGACAATGAACAGTGACCGATAAAATATAGAAAATAAGCCTTGATCATAAACATAACTGTCCCAAACACTCCCAACTCAATGAATAGAAGGAAGTACACTCACCTCCCAGATGAAGAACCTATATGAACCATCAAAAAGTGATTGTAGTCCAAAGATATTTGAAACAACAGTGATCGAGATTGCTTGGTTATCATACTGGAATGAATATAACGAGGCAAAACCTGAGAAGAGCATAGGGATAAAAATAATAATAATAAAGTAAATCACGATGAACACTTCTGCAGGGCTCTCGAGGCCATGGTTCTTTGGTGGACACATCAGCACTTCAACAACACGAATTGAAACTTTCAATGGGACCGCAGTTCCACCTCAAGTTGTGAAAACGACACGAAAATTATGTGAGACCATATTTGGGGCTTCAGTCTTTCTGCAAAATGGCCACTCAACCCAGTAGATAAGAGTGAATTTTGGAGCTCAGGACTTGTGCTGAAAACCACAGAAAATTAGAGTCACTAAAGAATTAACTTGCGCCTGGAATGTATTATTACATTACATTAAAATTACAAGAAGCATCCGGAATATTGAAGCAAAACCAAAGAAACTGCAGGATCTTTCTTGGTTACACTGGAATTAACATTCTGATAAGTAACTGAATTAAATATTCCGGTTTTGTTATTGATTCCATTCAACGTGGACAATGATATTATGGCTACGGTGTTCAATTCATCTACTCCAGCTATTGATCATATCAATCGAAAACGTCTATCGTTATTGCATCGAAAAACCCAACAAATGAATTGGAACAATAGAAAAATTACATGCGGTTATGCAGCTTTCAAATGTGTCAGTTTGAATTTGCGACTAAACATATTTGCAACTGAAGCTATTGATTTATCGCCACGAAATCAATTCAATATATGGAACGTATTACAATAAATCACTTCCCATTGGGGAGCATCGAACATTTAGCACAGTCTCCACCTAGACCAATTCGACGGGATTTCTCTATAGATTTCCATCTTTCGGTGCATCAATTCGCATAAATTACGTCAATCCTAATGAAAATATCCGGCGTGTTCCGTTTAGGATATTCCGACATCATGGACGTTCTGAAATATATTGTATTGTAATCGCCCCAATATTTCCATCTTTAAACGCTCTGGTTCTTTGAACACAGCGTATCTTTCGAATATTCAGGTGATAGTGGAATCAATAGTTTTGTTATGACTCACTGATGCAGAATCCTTAGCCAAAATCGATTCTATCCGTAGGCATGATTTTATTCTAGACCAACTGATACTCCCGGATTTATGATGTTTCGAAATTTGGATAATTAATTCTTATGATATGTATCATCAAGTATCACACTTATTAAATACCAGTAATGTATTGGTTACATGCTTTGGTTTCCGTCCAGAGGTACTCGGTGTAAAACCGGACAGAAATCAATATGATATCTTTTATTATGTAGATGAAACGGAGATGTAGCTGAACAAGAACACGTCAGTGTTCCTAATTTTTTTTTTTCGTTTTCATAACTGGTGTTTTAATGAAAATATTTGAGTCATATCGTGACATATCATATGTCATATCCTTGACAGATCGGGAGATGACAGGTGAAAGCATTACAAAGTAGAACAACTCTTTGAAGTGAATATTAACAATTTGTTAGTTTACATCTCGGAGTTCCATTAATGAATGCTGAAAAGTTTCAGTGAAATTCTATATCCAGAGATTTACCATCCACTCCACTTTCAATGCCTCCTTCGATGTTAATATTTCGTGAGTGGACTCTATATGTGTTTAATTAAACACATCTAACAATGCAATGTGGGAAATCAAATACGAATTGGGTCTACATTATTGTTGAGGTTCAGAACTTCCCTTAGAGGTTGCTGTTAGGTGGATAATTCACTGAATTCAAACACCGTTCCCCATGTCTATAGTTGGATTACATTGTTTGACAAATCTGTTGATTATGTTATAACATAAATACCATTACACAGTCTTAGCAAATTATGACTTGATAATCGAGCATTATGCAAAAATGCATATATTTATCAGACACTACTATTTAATATCTTCAATAAGAGAGTTTCATTTTAGTATACAAGGCATCCGGGGTACAGCACCAGTTATAATCAATCTCATTGTCATTGTCTCAATTTCAAGTGCATATTAAATACGTATCTAGAGAACCGGGCTTTTTGAGAATCTGAAAATTAAATTTTTCATTACTTTCCATGGAGTTGGAATATTATTTACAGTTACGAAAGAATAGATTTCAAATTTCGGAAATTTTCTTGGACTCAGTTCGTTTCTGATATGATAGTACTGTTCTAATGGAAGAAAAGGCTATGCAAGTCTTAGAAAGTCAAATAAATGATACATGCAATGAAAAGGAGAGGAAGACTATGAGAATTATGGAGAAATAAGCATATTTGCTGCAATGCAAAGACTATATGGCAGAGTTCTGTGAAATATCATAGCGAAATTTATAGAAGCACTAGCATTTTACCCGCGGCTTCGCTCGCAGAAGAATGAGTATGAATTAGATATTGTCGTCGCCGTCGGTGAAACAGTGGGAGGGTATTACAGTATTCAGTGTTGAAACTTCATAACTGTAATGCTATATGGCGTTGCAGTAGCTGAATTTGCCGATTTTTTGATGAACAATCTTGTTATCTTTCTTAAAAAAAAATTTTTTTAATAAAAATTATCCTATGTTACTGCTAATACCTTCAAGAGTATATGTACAAAGTTGCATGATGATCGATTAAGTAGTTATTGCGTGAAAACGCAACAAACAAACTCAGATTCTCATTTATATTAGTAGTATGATAATTGGTGAAGAACTACCTGGTTTCATAAAAGACTCTGAGGTCTACTGCCTAGATGCCATTATGGCGTGTGGCAACACGCTACAGTACATCTGCGCAGCATCTCTTATTTATACTATACTGAACTGGTTAATTCTTGCTAATAAAATGTTAATAAATCAGTGTGTCCATTTTTCCACACTCAACGAGATTTGATAGATAATTTAATCCGTGATTTATATGAGGATAGCTATTGAAAACATTATTTGAAGTGAATTCTTGAGAGAAACTATAAATCAAAAATATTTTTCACCTATTGTAATTATACGAAGGCTCATTACTTCTGTTGCGGTTATATTTGTTTTAAATGAGCACCTGGAGTAATTTTTCTCATAAAGTGTGTAATCTAATTATGGAATGAAAGTCTTCATCTCTTCATCATAGAAAATTATGAAAAATAAAAATGCTGAAATACGTCAACTTTCGAATGCAGATGTGCGTTATTTGAACCTAAATTAAAATAAATGTACGGGAATGGGATATTCACATATTTCTGAAAGCCCTTAATAAACTGATTTGAACAAACTGTATGTAAGGGTGTAATTTTGAGATGAATTACTCTGGAAATATTGATAGTTTTTAAAAATTGAAAATTTAGTACTGCATTTCATCACAAAGGCCCAGAACTACCTTAAAACGGCAATATTTGAAAACATCAGTAAATAATGTGGTAAATTTATGTTATCTATTCTGTCAGTTGTTGATGTGTAATTATTATTGCCCCAAAACTCAAACATGGGAATTAGTCGGCTGAAAAATATTTGAAAATGCTTTAAAATGAAAACAAAAGGATGGAGGATATTTTAATTATATATATATGGAAAATAGCAGAATCGAAAATTTCATCCTATATAATTCCTGAAACAGCATTTAATTTAGTTTGTTGAAATCCATTAAAAGGATGTCACAATATAAAAAATAACAGGGTGTCCCATTAGAAAAAAATGAAAATGAGTAAAGCAGACTTGAGCGAATCACCCTGCACATTTGAATTTATCTTTGAAAAACGCACACCTCTATTTAAAAATTGTTGAGTCTCAGCTTTTGTCAATAACGTTCATAAGTAGATATAAGAAATATATATCGTGAGTGGTTTTCTCACTGGAATATGAAATATTCGAATGGGGTTCATATTTCAGCCCTTTTTACCAAATATTTCGTTTATAAATGAAAAACTTGTTCGGTAGATTGGCAGGATCTGCTTGAGATGTAGATCTGTACAGACATTTTTCTGAGATTGGAAATAGAACATTGCAAAAAAGAATTTTTCAATTTGAGCTGCAATTCTTAATCAGTGACTTCAACGCCATTTTCTTAAACCTGTTTGGCTCAAAATTACCATATAACAGACATATATATTGTATATATATAGTGATTTTTTTGGTTTTTACCTAGTATTTGATATGTGGGGTTTCGATAAATTGGGCATCTAGGTTCTTAAAATACTCAAAAAAAAAAATTCTTTCGTATAAATGTTATTATTATTAACAATTACCATTTATTAGTAGAATAAGTGCTATACACCCAAGAAATTTTAAACAAAAAAATTTATATCAAAGCACAAGAAACTAACAAAAAAAAATAATATACTTCCGGGTGAAAATGGAAGACAACAACATCATGAATACTGGCGACAATTACACAACATCTAGAGATATCAAGAAGCTAGGAAAATTGAAAACTAAATTAGCCAAACAGAAGAATCGACGAATCTTTTTATTACAGTGCAAAAACTCAGACCTCATTCCGACTTTTCTTAACCTAGACGTCAAACATATTAAAATAGTCGACCAACAAACTGAACGTAAATTTAACGAAATATTCAAGACATTCCGATTAAAAACAATAAACCTACTGATTGCTGACACTTCCAAAAATATCAGGATATTAAAACAGAACATAATTGATACGACAAGTAAAATTCTAGAAAACAATACCGAGAATTGGATAACTACATCAATAGAGGAACAAGATAGAAGAATTGAAGAAATTTTCAAGAAAATTCGAACTAAACAGAGAAATAAAATCCTAAGGCTAAATAACGCAATTACAATCAAACAAACAGAAAACAACTGGGTTGTGAACATCTCTGACGTAAACGTTCCTGAAGAAGTTGAAGAAATTCTTAATTTGGGATCAAAATACTGCACACCAATAGAAAAACAGAAACTTCCCATACACCATATCATTGCAAATATAGAAACGGTGATCGATAGGTTTGATAAAGATACTCAAGCAGAAATACGAAATAAAGTAGTGAATAATATTACCAATTTCAAAAAAAGGGGTACAAAACTTGATACAAAACAATTACAACTAAATAAGAAAATTAGAAAAACGAACTCATTCCTTAGACAGAACCTTCAAATAACAGTCCTTAAGCCAGATAAATCTAATAAAACGGTAGTGATGAATACAGATGACTATAATAAAAAAATTTATGATCTCCTTAATGATGAAACAACATACAAAAAACTCAAACAAGACCCAACAAACATAATTCAGAATAAAAATAATGATCTAATAAAATCATGAGAAAATCCATAAAGAAATCCACAAATTTCAAAATTTAAACAGGATATACCATTAAGAAAAAATTAGTCCAAATGTTATCAAAGTACATTAAAAAATCCATCATGGAATTTTAAGGATTTTATAGGCGAAATATCTCTAAAAGCAGATGAAAAGCTTTTCTCACTGGATGTCATAGCAAAGGACATCATTATTGAAAAATGGAACGAAATAAAGGAATATACTGACCTACCACGAGATGAATTTCTGAAAGCGGTCGATCTATGTTTTTCTAGTTCATATTTCCAATTCAAAAATGAATTTTATTGTCAAATTAATGGATGTGGTATGGGGTTTCCAATTTCTGCAGTAATAGCTCAACTCGTAATGGAGGATCTAGAAGAAACTGTTATAAAAAAATTAAAGTACAAAACACCATTTTTCAAACGTTTTGTTGATGACTGTCTTACAGCAGCACCTGAAAATGAAATAGAGGATATTATAAATGAATTCAATAACTACCATCCTAATTTGAAGTTCACCTGTGAGTTAGAAAAACAAAATAAAATCAATTTCTTAGATCTGACACTCATACGAACAAACACAGGAGTAAAGACAATTTGGTACACAAAACCAACCTGGAGTGGACGATATTTGAACTTTGAAGCCGCAGTTATAATGGTTCATAAAAAAAGTGTCGTGTCAGGAATTGCTGATAGAGCTCTAAAACTCACTAGTCCAGAGTTTAGACAACAAACAATAAAAAAAGCAAAAGAAATACTAGCAATTAATAACTATCCTCTACAACTAATTGACAAGATCTTCAAAGACAAAATCTTTAGCCTTTATAATACAGAACGAAAAACTAGAAGAACCGAAATCGAAACCCAAAAATATGTATCCTTACCATATATACAAGAATTATCAGAAACACTAAATGCATCAATGAAGCATTATGGAATAAACGTAGCACATAAAAATACAAATAATTTGAAATTTATAAACACAAAATTAAAATCAAAAATCCAAAATAATAAAATCTCGAATTGTGTCTATCGAATAAATTGTATGGATTGCCCAAAAGTATATATAGGACAGACAACACAATATATAAAGGAAAGAATAAATGGGCACAAATTTTGCAAAAATATGACCGCACTAAAAAGCATGAACAAACAGAAAAACATAAAATGGATTTTGAGAACTTTTCTATCCTGGAAAAAGAAAGAAACAACAAAACTAGAAACATACTAGAAATGATCCACATAAAAAAAGAAAAAGAAGCTATGAATGATAAAACGGACATCAAAAACTTGGCCCAAATTTATTTCAATCTGATAACATAAATAAGGAAATACAAATTTTCAATCTTCCACTACCAACTCCATCTAGATTAAAAACAACCAATTCAAACCCAGATTTGGGATTATCACTTGTTAATTCGTACAGGTGTCGCAGCATTAAATTGGAATAAGAAGTTGGAAAAACAAAATCGTGACAGCGCATCATCGTCACATTATTTTACTCATGGCTGACGAAAATATTTAATATTTGAAGATCTTTTAAAGTTTGATTATAGGAGAAAATAATATTTTGACGGACGATTTGAATGAAGTAAAAGCTTTGTGTTGTTTGTTGATATATTTGTGTATTTATTATTATGTAATTTACAGGAAATTGTCGACTGAATTATATTCCTTGAAAAAGGCGTAGACACGCCGAAACATATGTTGGAAAAATAAAATAAATAAAATAATAATTTAACAATTACCATTTATTAGTAGAATAAGTGCTATACACCCAAGAAATTTTAAACAAAAAAAGGTATATATATAGGTATATAGGTGTTGAAATTTCATAAAAAAAAAGCATTTTCACCTGTAGTATTGATCTCTTGTAGAAGTTCATGCATATTTTGGCATCAATAAATTTATTCCATTTCTTGTGGGTTTCTCACTATTACTGTACAGATTGGTTAAATTGCATGAAAAACAAATATCACTTGAACTAAAGGTCCGTATCTTGTAATCAGTATTTTTGCAGATAAAATCGTTCGCCATCTTTTTTCATAAATTGCACAATTTTTGAGATATTTGAAGTTGAAAGAAATCAAATCGATATAATCATCTCATGAAACATGAGTGAGTGAATCATTTCTTAGAGGGGAAATAATGTTTTTAAACAATTCAGATTCAATAGTGGATGCTGTGGAAGATATTTTCATTGAAACTAAACTGCACTACAGTGGGGTATTGCCCAATGTGTAAACTTAAAATGCTTGTAACTTTTTAACGCAGCTGAATATGGAAAACGGTATGCGAAAAAATGTTTCTCTTGATCTCAAGAACCTTTGGTTAAAATTAAAGCTGTGGTCGAAGACTTACCCTGTATATACATACATATATATTCTTTTGAAATTTTGGCTTACCAATTTCTTTGTTAGCAAACAATACAGCGTGTAGTGTTAGCAGGGGTTTGTGACGGGGTGCCATACAATTTGGTGTATGACATGAAAGCCTAGGGAAAAATCCCAAGTAAAAAAAACCCTGGCTCCCCGCATAAATGTTGTTGTGTGTACAAAAATAAGCTCAAATATATTTGTGGGACTTCTTCCTTCGAGAGTGGTCTTCTATCAATCAACACAGAGGCTTCTTCAAGTTGCCCACATCGAATGTGGAGGTAAAAACTCAAAAGCAGAAAGAAGAACTGAATAAAGAAAGTACGTACGTATTATATACGTTTGAAATTTATAATCCATTTCAAGAAGGAATCGGAAACATCATGAATAGCTACAAAACCATCTTGAAAATTATTATGGGACAGTCATTTATGAGATGAGATATTTTTTCTTCTGCATTTGCACATTCACAACTTTCTGTTGGAACTGAGTTCTACTTGATATCATGCCATTTGTACGACCTTGACCTGTCTCAAACGACTGAAAGCTGATGGAATTTTTCATGGAAGATCAAAACCAAGAGTTTGTTCAGAAAGATCAGAAATGAGATTATTATTGATCATCTCACTTAGTGGAAACGAGTGCACAAAAATACATTCATGCCTCGGGAATATTCGCTAACAAAATCTCTTGTTTATTCTTGCTGACCTGAGTATCTGCATCGTCTATATTGACAGAAGTTTTCCTTAAGAGACAATGTATTCATTGATTGTTTGTTCCCAGAATAGGCCAATTCAGCTTTTTCCCACAGCTGTTAACACAGGACTCCCCTCATCACTCCATCTATTCCATTTCAGCAGAAATCGCAAAATGACTTGCTCTCTTCTACGTTCACATAATTCTCCCCCAGCAAATGAAAACCTTTGGAAACATTGATCGGACATAGGATAGAACTGAAGTGAAGCTATAGCTTTTCGGAATTTTCAATTAAAGGCTGAAACTTTCTGAACATTTCCAGTTTATCGAGACTGGAATGGAAGACATTGTTTCTTTTTGTCGTACTTTGTTTCTCGAGGTTTTCATTTCGACATTTCTGGAACTTGAACAGTTAAATTTAATATGTCACATGATTGACTATTGGAAGATGATCTGAATACTTATGTGAAACTCAAATATTCACAACTGTGCTATAAGAGTTGGACATGATACGTCTGTGGTACGAAAAGTTTCTATCTCAACAAACATATCATCCCATAGGAATAATAGTAAGTCATAATACAGCGTTTCTCATGAATAGTGTCCACCATAAATAATTCTGCAACGCATTTGATCATCATATACTGAAAAGAATAATAAATTCATATTGAAAGAAGTAGAAAATGAGTTGGTCAGAATTCTCGCAACGACTTACAATCAGGTTTCCAAATCGTTTTATTGGTAACATAATTCCATAAAATATTTGAACAAATCTATAAGCACTCTCTTAATTACCGCATGAAAAAAACTTCATACAAATTTGAATCCATTTATACGATTCTTCTATAATACTACTCACTTTTGCTGTTCAAATTACTGATGAGGATGAAACCCTATCTAGTTGTTGCTAGTAGAAACCAGCTTTGTATCCTAGATCATGTCCCTTTGTCATCAAAAATCGATCTGTCTGTTTTCACAAATTCTGATTCCTTGTTGAGGTATTGGAGCTGAGCAATTTTGAATGAGACTCCTATATGTTCAAATTTTTATTTCTTGACCTTGAAGCAATATTTATAGAAACTTATCAATAAGTTTTTGCATATATCATAACAATTCATTTATATCGATCCTCTGCCAACCAAATGTGATTTAATTAAAAATATTCCAAACAGGAGAATTGAAGTAACGCTTCTGCTGTCGAGGGTGGTTTATGAAATAACTCAGGTTAATCCGATTCTCTTTTGAGTCAGGATTGGTTATCCTATTTGGGAAGGTATTAATGAAAGAGAAAGGCCGACATTTATAATCCTCACCTAAAACAGAATATTGTCATCTGATAACGAATGGCCTTTTCTGATTACTGAGATTATCATTTCGCACTGTTCTGTATTTTATATTGAAGATTCAAATTCAGGTAATTCGGTCGTGAGGGCAACGACAGCAGGTTAATTTTCGCAATACTGGCGTCTTACTCAATGCAAAGAAAAGTTTAAAAATTTATCTATTTTTGCACCAGAAAAAACATTGGAATTTTATTTTTTATTTGTATACTTCAATTAGCCCTCTCAAATTTGTTACCCATCACTCCTGAATTGTTAGCATACAGAAGCATAGTTCATAGATTGACTCAACTCTCTATGATGAATGAAATTTTGAATTCGAAATTGAACTTAATCAGACAAATAGCACAAAACACGGATATAGTGCAGACTTGATCGAAAAACAGAAAAAAATTGCAATGAGTTAAGTTTTCACAATAGAATTGGACAATAAAGACAAAATATATATCTCCCTCACTTATACAGAAACTCAGATGAGGAAAAATGCAATGCATTAGCCAAACATCTCATATAAGTCTTCACACCAAATGACTAAGGCAATATTGCCTTAGTTACCATGTGTACCATATTTCCCAAGGGAAATATGAAACGTCAAATGATAATATATTTCTTTCAAAACGTCGAATCATATTTTATTTCTTTATGGTTTAGATCATTTCCATTCGAAGATTGAGCGTGAAAAACTCTTTCCTGGGAGTACACTCCCCTGCGCTAAATATGCCGAGTGTTCTCTAGAAAGGGTTCCCTCATTATGGTGGGAATAAAATAAAAAACCTATTGAACTATTGTTATATATATATTACATTATTGTTATTTCTATTTATAAAATTGAAAATATTATAGATACACACTCAAATATTTATCTAAAAAAATTTCACTCTTCTGCATACGCAGGCAGTAAGCGTAAACCTCCTGAAATTCAATTGGTTCCTGATATCACAACTTATCGTAAAGAAATGACGACAGTAGGCGTAAAACTCCTGAAATTTCATTGGTTCCAGATATCTCAACTAATCGTAAAGAAATGACGACAGTAGGCGTAAACCTCCTGAAATTCCATTGGCTCCTGATATCTCAATTAATCTCAACTAATTGAATGAAGCACTACTCAAATAACGGAGCTTTTAATAAACAACATTTTCACTCACCTGTCGGTGTCTAATGGTATTGAGAAAAAAGAAAGTTTGGGATTATTGAAACTATTGTTTTTGCAGTTGTATACCTTACAATTGTTATTCATTTTGGAATTAATTTGAAAATTACACGAAATTGAAACAGAGTACTTACTGGAATGAAAATAAATGATTGAATAAATGAGCTTTGCTGGTTCATGGTAGATTTTGACTCAAAGAAATTCCAGTGAATTATAGGTTAGGTTGTATTTTTTTCTTCAACTTCTTCTTTGAATTTTAAATAGATCTCAAAAAAATTATATTCTTCTAAATATTAAACGTATTAATTATACAAAGGAATTATTTAAGATGTCTAAAATAATAACTGAATGGAAGGAAAGACAATGAAAAATTGTCTTTCCGTAGTGCGAGCTGGTCACGTTTAACGTATGATATCCCAGAGTTTCAAGACCTCAAGTGCCACTGTGGACCTGTTTCGAGATGTTTTGCCTCTCATCAGCACAGTGTAGCACTGAACTGTTGAAAGAGGCTGCCAGTACTTAAAGAATATTGCGGGGCACTCCTAAGTATTCTCTTGAAAGCGCGCCATCTACATCCCAAAGACTGAAACAGTCCCGTTTCCTCTATGTATTCATACGACAGAAATGATGCCCAATTCTTAATTAAAATAATAATAATGTCATTATTCCAGACATCTTAGAATTATTGATGAAAAAAATGAACAAGGACCAAAATATGAGGTTAGAATCCCTGAGAGATGCGCGAGTCAGACTTGGTGTAAGAAAATTCACGGAGTGCGACTACTGGTTGGTATCTATACTGTGGCCAGGGTTGGTCACGGGGTGCTATACAATTCGGTATATGATATGAAAGCCTAGGGAAAAAACGCCAGTAAAAAAACCCTGGCTCCCCGCATAAGTGTTGTTGTGTGTACAAAAAGAAGCTCAAATGTATTTGAGGGACATTTTTTTCTTCAGGACTGGTCTTTTATTAATAAACTCAGAGGCTTCTTCGAGTTGTTAACATCGAACTTGAAAATAAAAAGACAAAAGCAGAAAGAGAACCGAATACAAAATAAAATACAAATCAAATTTGTTTGAAATGTATAATCCATTCCAAGAAAGAATCACGAACATCATGAATAGCCCTAAAAGCATCTTGAAACATATACATATATTAGACAATTATTGATGAGATGAGGTATTGTTACTTTTGCATATCCACATTCACAACTTGCACTTGCACCTGAGTTCCATCTGAATAGAATGCTATTGGTACGACCATGACCTGTGCTCAAACGATTAACAAGTGTCCAAATTTTTCTTGGAAGGTCAAAATCCGGAATTTTTTCAGAAAGATCAGAAATAAGATATTTATAGAACATTTCAGAAGAGTTCCACTCAATCTTCCATAATTCTTTATCGCTAATGTTCATATTAAAGAACGTATTTTACCAGAATGGTTTACGTGACTTCAATCAGGGAATTCGTGGAACGTATGAAATATTTGGAAATAAATTAGGAAAAGAATGATATTTGCTCCAAGAATTCAGAGCTGCAGTCTGTCTGCGAATATAGGGAGGGACAATGTTAGACAGAACTGGTAACCGAAGAACCAGTGTAGATCTTATGGTGCATGTAAGTATTCTCATATATAGGCCTATAAGTCTCATTCCAATCCACCAACTACTACCAGACTACCAACTAGGATTCCGAGAGGAGCGCTCGACAACGCATCAGATCCACCGCATTGTGAGCATTATCTGGACAATCCTCGCAGAAGAAAAATTTTGTTGGACTCTATTTGTGGACTCATCAAAAGCATTTTAGAAGGTTTGGCACATCGGACTGCTTCTTCTTCTTCTTTACGTGCCATCTCCTCTAAGAAGGTTGGAGATTTTTATCTTTGAAGTTGCGGATCTGAACAACTCCACAGAGCTACTGTTGTACCACTGCCTTAGGTTGTTCAACCAGGAGATGCGTCTTCTTCATACACTTCTTTTACCCTGTATTTTTCCTTGCATAATAGTTTGCAACAGTGTATACCTCTCCCTCTCATCACGTGGCCTAGATACTGCAATTTTCTGATTTTGATCGTGTTAATTATTTCTTTCTATCTTCTCATTCTTTTCAATATCTCCACGTTCGTTGTTCTGCTCACCTAGCTTATTTTGAGGATTCTTCTATAATATATGTCCACATCTTGAATGCTTTCAGCCGGCCAGTGTCGCACTTTTTAAGCTTTCATGCTTCCATTCCATATAGTAATACTGGAAATACGTAGCATTTCAGCATTCTGATTTTGAGATGTAAACTGAGATCTGTTCTGGTTAATGCATTCCTCATTTTATTAAACACTGTTTTAGCCATTCCGATTCTTGATCTTATTTCTTGTGAACAATCATTATTGTTGGTCACAATTGTCCCCAACTACTTGTATTTGCAGACTTTTTCCACTGGCTCCCCTATGATCCATAATGTTAGGTATTTGGGGACCACTTTTATATATCATCTACACTTCAGACATTCCAGGAAATAAAATCACCACCATAGCATCTTTTACAGACGATATATCCATACTTGCATCTGATGAAAATTTCAAAACAGCTTACAGACAACTACGAGAACATATAGAACACCTTGGACAGTTTCGACCCAGCATCGATGATGCTAAATCAGCTCAAGTAACATTTACTACAAGAAGAAATACATATCCTCCGGTCGAAATACTCTGAAAGAAAATCCCAGTCGACACCTAAACAAAGTATCTCGGCATAAATTTGGACCAGCGTCTCAACACTTTGATGCTAAAAAAAATTGAAATAATCATAATCGATTCATTGGTTAATGCCCCTAGGTATGTCTCCAACGACATCATCCATGAGGATTTAAGAATCCCATTTGTCGCTACAGAAATAGAAAATCACTTGAAAAAATATCATGAAAAGCCACAAGGACATACCAGCCAACTGATTGAGAAGATCCATTCAACTCACGAAAATGACTTAGCCAAACCACCTTATTGGCTAATAATAACTATGATTCTATCAATGTTCAATACTTCCTCTGAGTCTCTACGTACATAACATTATTTCAATATTTTTGTGAGTTGATTGTAAATCTCAGTAAATTCAATACAGAAAGAACTTATATCGAAAACGTTCCGGTGACAGTGGCCAAATATTGCATGAAAAATTTTATATCGAAAAAATAAATCAGAAGTCTATGAGTTGCTTTGTTTGAATTGCCCTATGCTTTATATTGGTCAAACAGGTACAGGAACATCACTGAAAATACACATTCATCGAATGCCATACTTTTACATGAATTCGGACTCAATTTCAACAATATCTAAATCCTTCTACAGAAAGTGCAACATCCAGGTCAACACATTGAGAAGCCCTATAAGTAAACAGATATAACTGTCAACACATCCATTTGAATGAACAGATGTTGACCGATCCCAGCTGTGCTCGATTCAGGGTGGCATACCGAAAAATATTACATGCATATATACAATGATGGGAATATGTGTGGAAACAAATAAATATCTCTGGAACTATTAGAGATATGAAAATTTTTGTTTATTTTTAAAATGGCTTACCTAGGTATACATATATCAATGAACACCCCTCAGAAGCTAATTCAAGCTGGTGCGAGTTAGGTTGAACAGTGTGTTCTGTGTAGGTTTTGTTACTTTGGGTTCGATATTTCTTATTTCAATTACTACCAAGATATTAACAGAAAAGTATCGAAACAAAGTAAAAATCTAATATCCATTAAAAAAATAACTAATCATAATTTTTAACTGAAACTATGTGGATTTCAAAACATTGAAACTAAACTAAACTCAATATATTTGTGCGGGTACAAAATTAGAAATAATAATAATCACCCGCTTAATGAAGGGCAGCGGACTTCCTGAGTCGCTGGTTATACTAAAACAGTAGATCCAAAAATTATCTTTGGTAGAAAAGATGTTTGCAAGGTGAATAAAAACAAGTTTGTAGTTATAATAGAATTATGTATTCACAGATAAAAATAGTTACACAATGTTCGGCACTTGAGTTCACACTCACAGAAAGAGTTATAAGGTGTCTATAATAATCAAGGATTTGAAGTTCTCTGCTCAATCTAGGGCACTTCTGGTGATATAAAATGATAAAGAGATCTGACCTTATTTGTTGTTTGGAGTTCACCACAGCTCTGCTTCAATCGTCGAGGGTAGATTTTTCAGAATAAGGTGCAGGCGCTTTGGATAAAGCTTCTCAAACTTCCACTGATGAATTGTGCCTTGGCGATATGTAATTGCTTCACAGATTCACAATTCACAACCTTTTTCTTTTACGTAGAGAATTTCAACTGAGTAATTCACATACACATGAACTAGGGTAGCTAACTGACCCGAAAACAGATTGTTTTGAGAGATTTTAAGAGGAACTTGTACTTCTGAATGCCGTTATGGACTCGTGAAAAGTGAATTGATGAAAGAACTTACTTGAAGCACTGTGCACAAGAGCGTCTTGAGAGAGAGTGAATTTACTTGTAGAAGTACTTACCACCTTGAGAGGTGTAGAGAGAATTCACTTGTAGAACTTACTTACCCCATTGAGAGGTGTAGAGAGAATTTACTTGATTAAAAGAGGTCGGACGTGAACAAAGTTCAGGTAGCTAAGTTTAGGGATTTCCAAAATTCCGTCCGACAGAAAGCATTCTTGGAAGTGACGGCTAACCCAAATTCCAAGAACTGTCCTTTGTTGCGAGAATATCGCAACATAACTTCCAAGAACGCCTTCTATCGGAAGGAATTTTGGAAGTGACGGCCGCTACCTCAAATTCCGAGAACTGTCCTTTGTTGCGAGAATATCGCAACAGTATTAGATGCTCAAACTGAGCACCGTTTACTTCTTGACAATAACAAGTCGGTTTGTAAATTCTCTAATAACATTAGCTATTGCGTCTAGTTAAATTCTCTGTATCTCGTGAGTTATACAGCTAACTAACAAATTATTTGGTCTGTCAGCATAGATCTTAGACTTCAAATAACACCACAGAAAATAGTCCAGTTGATTATGGTTGGGACTTTGTGCAGGCCATTCATAAGTACCCTTTCTTCCAATTGATCTGTGATGAAGTATCCTATCTAAATAATCACGAACAATGCGAGCGTTATGAGGTGGTGTCCCATCCTGCTGAAACCAGATATTATTTGTTAATCGTCCATTTACCTCCAATGCCAGAATCACTTGTGTCTCTAACAGCTGTGAATATGTATCTCCGATAAAAGTTTCTTGTAGTAAGAAATGCCCCACGATTCTGTTGTTATAAATGCCGGCCCAAACCTTCAATTTTTGGTGATGTTGTGTATGCCATTTGAACCCAATGGGGATTAGTTTATGACCAATAGCGGCAGTTATGTCGTTTAACTGTAGCGTTTAAACAAAATGTTGTTTCGTCTGGAAACACCACATTTCTTTTAAAATTATTATCACGGTTGCAAATATCCATCATCGTTTCACAAAATTGTAAACGTATGTCGAAATTATCTTTGGACAGTTCTTGAATGAGGCGAATTTTGTAGGGATGATATTTTCTCTGGTATTCTTCCTACTGAACGATGGCTAATTCCGTGCATATTGCCGAGGTCGGTAGTGGATAAGTGAGGATATTCTTCCAAAGATATAGCAACATTTTGACCTACACCGTAATTAGTTGCACTTTTGAACCGTCCAATTCTTGGTATATTGCTGACTGTTCCACTAGTATCGTACCTTATCAATGTTTTCGTCACTACTGAACAGGATATTTCTGCATTCGTATAAACAATATTAAAAGGTCACAACCTTCTTGATGCGTCCTTTTCCTCTTCCCATACCCAATCATCATTAATATTTCTATTCTTTCTCTGTCACTTAATTCGGCCATTTTACGATCAAATTAAAACAATATTATCTTTAACGTTTCGCATTCGTGTTGGAATAGGTGCCTATTCTGCAACTTGTTTTAGAATATACTATTGACAACTACTGTCACTTCTACAATGAATTTCATAGACAACTCGATACAGTTAATTTTTTCTTTTCTATAGTTACTTTCCTGTTGATATCTCGGTAGGTTTGGAAATAAAGAATATCGAACTCCATATTTTTGCACTCACAATGAAATGTTTCATCAGAAACTAAAATAATATACGGGGTATTCCGTTGCAAATTTTGAAAAAGACATTACTTCCTGTGAAATTGGAAGTTGAAAATTGTTAAAAAATATGAAAACAAATAGGCAATCTGCTACACCATCCATCTTTCAAATTTCATTTTGATATCTATTATGATTCCAGCGATATTCACTTGGTTTTACACATTTGCCCATCACTGAATAGAATGCACTTCAGCAAAACTCTTTAAAACGTAACATTCGAAAAAAAGTATGTGGAAATTTCTAGTATATTGTTACGTTTTTCCTCAGCGAATTAGAAAAACACTACAAGTCTTCTTTAAACTTATTTATATTCACACTTAACTAACAATAATCAATAATTTATATACATAATTTATCTACAGAATTTCACTAGGAACACCTGTTTATTCGTCGGCAAGTTCTATTCATGAATGAATCCATGAATCGGCTTCAGTCATTTATATCCGGCGCTGTTTTTCTCTAGAAGTTACCAGGAAGATGCATCATATTTCAGAACAATCATAGCGACCTCTTTATGTGCCATAAATATGCCATCATTAAACGTTTTTATGTGACAGCTTTATGGCGAGCGGTCCCTTTATCGCGATCTTAATCCCTTTGTCGGCGCATGAAGCTGTTGACGTAATAATCATTAGACGGTTCATATTCGGTTTTGTTACATTGCTCCCTCCTTAAAAGAACGTTCGGTCCCCGAACTTTCCTCCATGACTGAATCTGCAAGCGCTCCCATTTCTGCAGAACCCTTGTTGATCGAAATAGCAGGATACCGTTTTCTTTACGGGACCGCCTTTCGGGTTGAAACTACAAACCCGTATTCGGACATTGGTATTCTGGAAAACTACCTCCAGCATGTTACGAACTACTCTCCAGTTCAGACGATCCAGTCCACAACCCAGCTTGGGAATTGCAAGCTTGTTCACACCTACTCTAGCCAGCTCGTCTCTAAGGTTCATCAAGGTGCTCCACATGGCTTGGTAAGTTGGTTTTCCATAAGATTTTTCCTTGGTTACCATGTAGAAGAGGTAACGAGGTCCATCGGTCAACTTCAGGATTCGGTTAAGGGAAGGTTGTTGTCCCATGAGGTCTGTTAGACGACCAAATTTCTTCTTGAAGAGGAGAGCTATTCCTTTGGACATGTTGAGATCTTCAGCTATACAGTGCGCTAATGAGTAGTCTACCGGCACCGTAAACAGATCTTGTTACTCCTCGGTTGTGATCCCGAACCTCGCTTTTCCGGTTGCCATGAACTGATTAAAGCTCAATTCCTCTTGATCTGGGGTCTGAGTTGTAGTCCTTCCCACTCTCGCCTCGTCCTGAGCGTTATGATCGGCCTCATACCTTGCCAGGCGATTCACTTGAACTACACGTTTCTTTCCTCTTGGCAATTTTTGGATGCGGTAGACTACGCCGTTGATCCTCTTCACAACCTTATATGGTCCTTCCCAATCCTTCTGTAACTTTGGGGATAGCCCTCTTCTCCTCTGGGGGCTGAACAACCATACCAAATCTCCTACCTCGTATCCACCTTCTGCTGCCTTGATGTCGTAACGAGTCTTCATGCGATCACTTGCAATTTGCAGGTTTTTCCGGACCCTCTCATGGATGTAGTGCAATCTCCCCTTCAGATTGCTCACGTAATCCTCACCCGCAATATCCGTTCCAGGGGTACACACAAACTCCAGGTCACAAGGAAGTCTGATCTCTCGACCGAACACAATACATGCTGGGGTTTCCCCTGTCGATTCCTGCACGGATGATCTATAGGCCATGGTGAATAGATGCAGGTACCTATCCCAATCTCTCTGGTGGTCGGAGACAACCTTGGCCAAGTATTTTCCCACAGTCCTATTCATTCTCTCGACCTTACCGTCTGACTGTGGGTGGAGAGCAGTTGTTCAGGTCTTCTTGATCCCTAGTAACTCGCATAGGGTCTGGAACAAGCTGGACTCGATGTTTCGTCCCTGATCCGAATGAAGCTCCATAGGCATGCCGAATCTGCAGAACATCTCCTTGACCAATACATCAGCAACTGTTGCGGCTTCTTGATTCGGAATGGCGTAAGCCTCCACCCATTTGGAGAAGTAGTCCATAGCAACAAGGATGTACTTGTTTCCATCGTCAGTTTCTGGAAACGGTCCAGCTATATCTATTGCTACGCGTTCCATTGGGCTACCAACGTTATACTGTTTCATACTTCCTCTTGGGCCATTCACTACGACTTCCATTTTCTGGGCCATTCAATTAACCCAGTAGAAACGCACTAGGGTCTTCTTGATGCCGAAAGTCCGTCCCATTTTCTGCACCAGTCCACACTTTCGGTATGAATCCATCCTTTTATTTTCCATGGAATCCATTTTATTTTCCATTCTATTTTCCATGGTATCCATTTTATTTTCCATTCTATTTGTCGAAGTTCTTCATTCTAAAGCATTTTATTTTTCTATTTTCCATGAAAAAGTCCATACTGACCTGATCCATTCTTTTCTCTTCAAAAGCTTTTGAGATCTCGTCACCTGGCATTCAGGATTTTCCAGACTAATTTCCAGACGGAGTAGTTTCCACTCTTCTTGGTAACCCCTCACCTGACACCAATTGTTACGTTTTTCCTCAGCGAATTAAAAAACACTACAAGTCTTCTTTAAACTAATTTATATTCACACTTAACTAACAATAATCAATAATTTATATACATAATTTATCTACAGAATTTCACTAGGAACACCTGTTTATTCGTCGGCAAGTTCTATTCATGAATGAATCCATGAATCGACTTCAGTCATTTATATCCGGCGCTGTTTTTCTCTAGAAGTTACCAGAAAGATGCATCATATTCCAGAACAATCGTAGCGACCTCTTTATGTCCCATAAATATGCCATCATTAAACGTTTTTATGTGACAGCTTTATGGCGAGCGGTCCCTTTATCGCGATCTTAATCCCTTTGTCGGCGCATGAAGCGGAACTCCTCTGTTGACGTAATAATCATTAGACGGTTCATATTCGGTTTTGTTACAATATTATAAATTCAAAAATTAATTTCCATCAAGTAAGCAATACAATGCCTTTGTTAAATCTATGTATAGGGCAACTGCCATATTATTATTGTCCTATTTGTACATTTTTTTACCGAAAAATTGCCGTTTTATAGATCAGGATAAAACAAATAAAATGCATTATGAGGCGCCGACGATCATTCTTAAAATGTATCTTGTTTTCTTTCTGTCGTTCGACAAGAGAATAACAACGAATACTGATTAATTTTCCAAGGCCGCCTTCGACATGGGGGGACCATCCGAATCTATGAATAATAAATCGAGTTATAACAGGGAAATGACGAAGACATGTGCCACATCTTTAATAAATTGAAAGACGCCACTCTGTACTGTATTAAGTTAGCGGTGACAACACCCTCAACCACTTTGCCTGGCTCACGATTTTGATATCAGAAGCGAGAAATTGTTTCAACAATCATGGCTTCCCTACAACCCTCTTCTCGATTCCATTTGTCTCAGATGTGTTCAGGGGTTTTGGTGTGCCACTTATCGTAGATTTGCGTATTTCGCGTCTCTTGTTCTTACAATCATCGGGATTCCAGCGAAATTGAAGTTGTATCTCGACGTTTTTGTGCACTCGTTTCCTGAGAGAGCACTTTCATTTCGCAATGTTTCTAATTTCAGAACAAGCTGAACTCGCTCATTTACGAGACAAGGTCAAATTCGATTCTGTCCTTATGCTCGAATCCATAATGACTCTTCATTTCTATATGGTGTAAGGGTTGGAATTTAATGCTTTGTTTGACGTCAGCTGCACTATGTAGCGCTGCAGGATACGAACATGTTACCTTCCGAACCAAATCATCAATTTGTCCAGTTGGAGAAGAATCCTAGTTTTTTTGGCGCTATTTTTCACCCGAACAGGGTACTTATAGGTTGTGGATTAGAAATTTTTGATGATGGAACTCGTGTAAAATTTTTATTTGGGCAATAACCACAATTTCTTATTTTTCATGCTACCAACGTTTCCAAGGCAAAAAATTAGTTTCAAAAGAGCTGACAAGATCCGAGAATTTTTTAATTTATACTGTCTATCTGTGCTTTGAAGACTTCTTCATGTTACTTCGAATAATTGTCCTTCAAACCTGGCAACTAAATTGATGGTGCACTTACTTGATTAGAAGCGATTTTCATTAATGCTGCCTCCTTGATTTTTCTCCTTGTGGGTTTCTCTTCTTTGTATTTGATATATATATCGTTCCGTTTGATAAGATGATTCTCATTACCAGCATGTTAGATCAATTTGAATTGTGTCAAACACTGGAGAAAACTTCTGATGTTCTTTTATTCTCACATTAAAGGTCCGTTTTGTTCATAAACAGAATGAAATCCGTAGAACTAGTGTGTAGGAAAAACCAACAAAAACAGAACAGAATCTTCATTCCAATTTCAACCATCAATTAAACACTAAATTGGCAGTAACGAAATGTTTGTATGACAGAGCAACAAATAAGTACTCTACACAACAAGATAAAAATGAGGAAATAAAAAACATCACAAAAGCACACAGGATTAATGGCTATCCCAAAAAGATATTGGAAAGAGCAAAACAAATTACAGAAAATACGCTTGAACCCAATACAGCACAAGAAACCATTAAAAAGGTCATTTCTTATGTGAAAGATTTATCAGAAAAAATGAGAGGAATTGTATATATTAGGTACAACATAAAAACCGCCTTCAAGACACAATATATCACAAGATCAGGTTCAACTGTTGATAGATTAGATTTTAAACGACAGAAGATGTCTGTTGAAACTTTGGGAAGAAGAATACTGGGGAAGAAAATAGTCATGTCAACTATTTTATCTGATTTATATATGGAGAATTTCGAACAAATAGCTCTCGGTCAATATATACTGAAGACCCAAATTGTGGAAGAGATATGTAGATAATACTTTCATCATAAGGCAACACATCCTTCAACATCATGACAATCAGGAAGAATCTATTAAATTCACAATGGAAATCGAGAAAAATATCCAACTTCCATTTTCAGATGTAACAAAATGGAATCCAAAGAACCAGTGTATAAAAAACCAACAAACACAAGTCAATATCAACATTTTAATTCCGACTACCAACTAAATACTGAATTTGTTTATGCTGATGACATTACTATTACTTACCATCATTTGGATTTCCATACTCTTGAAAACATACTATCATCTGATTTGGAGAATTTAAAGAATTATTTTATTGAGTGACGATTAGGTCCCAATCCCAACAAAACAGAGGTATCGTGTTTCCATCTGAATAATCGTGAAAAATATAAGAAAATAGCTGAAATGTTCAATGATCCTCCTATTTGTATACGACTGCCTCGATAAGGGCTCATATGTTGCTGGATTAATTTTTTATCTGTCTAAAGCATTTGATAGTATCTCCTTTCAGTTCATATTAGACAAATGTTACAATCTTGGATTCAGGGAAATATTTCATGACTGGATTCGAAGTTATCTTGAAGGTAGAGTTGCATCTGTTTGAGTTCAGATATTCATCCAGCAAACATAATTTGAATTTGGGTGTACCTCAGGGCTCTGTCTTGGGACCGCTTTCGTTTTTGATATTTATCAACGATCTGCCTAAGAATTTGGTGAAGTTGTTTGTTAATAAGTCTAAAACTCGTCGAGAACTGTGGAAAATACTAAGAGCAATCATGTTTGCTGATGATTTTTCATTAGCCGTTACTGCGGATACTTTGGAGGAACTGCAGGTGTTGTGCGATTTGTTGGTTCATTGCTTCGTTGAATGGTGCCATGTTAATGCTATCATGATAAATGTGAACAAGACCGAATGCATTTACTTCTCCATTGCGAATAATGATAGTACCCTAGTAGTTCGACATTCAGATTCTGTCATTACATCAAAGGACTGCACGAAGTTCCTAGGTATCAATATCGATAAACACTTGAAGTGGGATTCACACGTTGATGAAGTATGTAAAAAGCTTTATAGTTCTTATTATGCTTTAAGTCGAGTGAGGTAACTGCTTTCCTTGTGTTCACTTATAAATGTATACTATAGTTTAGTATTTAGTCACCTATCGTATAATATCATGTTATGGGGTAATTCGACAGATATTGGTAGAGTCTTTATTATTCAAAAGAGAATTTTGCGAGAATGATATTCAACGTGTCTCCACGATCCTCTTGTAGACCAATTTTCCTAGAAAATACGATATTGACACTGCCTTCCATTTCCATATATAGATGTTTGGTTTTTGCCAAGGAAAATGAGCATAGTCTTGTAAAATTGTCAAGCTTTCATTCCCATAACACTAGGAGTAAGAAAATATTGTCAATTCCCAAACATAGATCATCAAAATTTGAAATGTCACCTAAGTATCAGTGCATTAAGATGTTTAACCATCTACCTAGTAGCATTAAGTCGCTCAACTCCATTAAATTTAAAAAAGTTTTCAAGTCTTTACTTCTAAAGAAGTGTTTTTATAGTGTTAATGAGTACTATAATGAGAGTTTTGAAAATGTCCAAATTTTTATTATTTTTGCATTTCTGACTTGTCTTATACATACCTTGTTATGTCTAAAAGGATCAATAAATTATTATTATTATTATTTCTTTATTTTTGTTTTTCTCCATTGTATCGATGGGTTATTATTAGCTAATCTACGGGTCAGTACCAAGTAGATTAGCGTTCTGATTGTGACAAAAATGATCGGGTAATGTAACATGTGTTAAGAATAACTGCTTTCTGCATGAGTGGTAATGTTCGTTCTATGTGTAGAAGGGTCAGATGGTGTTCCAGCTTGTCGTGAACCATGCCTGTGGCCGTGATGACTAGCGGATGGATGATAACTGAGTCATATCTCCACAGTTCTTTCATTTCTTCAGCGAGATCAGAGTATTTGTTAATTTTCTGACCATATGCATTTTGAATATTGTGGTCTTGGGGTATAGTAACATCATCATTATTATTATTATTATTATTATTATTATTATTATTATTATTATCGAACATAATTTCTATCCAAAATACTTAGGAGTTGAATTAGATTCATCTTTCAATTACAAGGCTCATTTAGATGATCTGAGCGTAAAACTGAAAACTAGGTATAATATTGTTCAGAAATTAGCTGGATCATCTTGGGGTGCTGATGCTTCCACTCTTAGCACAGCATCTCAGCCTTAGTCTTTTCTGCAGCTGAGTATTGTTGCTTAGTTTGGTTTAATAGTGCACATACATAAAAACTCGATGCTCAATTGAATACATCCATGATAATAATTACTGGCACCATAAGATCTACACCGGTTCATTGGCTATCATTTTTGTCCACATTGTCCATCCCTAATTCGCAGACAGACGGCAGCTCTGAATTCTTGGAGAATATATAATAATTTTCCTTATTTATTTTCAATTATTTCATACATTCCACAATATAAAATTCCTAAATTGAAGTTACGTAAACCATTCTGGTATAATACGTTCTTCAATATGAACATTTTTTCCCTAGGCTTTCATGTCATGCTCCGAATCGTATAGCACCCCGTCACCAACCTCAGCTAACATCTGTTTTGTAAGCCAAACCTCAAAAGAATATATACAAGGTGCGGCAAAAACCAATTTACCATTTTGCATATATAAAAAAGCAAAAATAATTGCAATAAATTTATTTTCGAGAAAAATATAACATCAATAATTACTTGTGGCCTCACATCTTATGTACCAATTGTTTCCCTCCCTATTTAACACACATGCGGCATTGTTTAGACAGGGTAAAACAAATGTTACGAAAGAATTCGATATTAGAACGAAGTTTCTCACATTCTTTTTCGATTCACACGCGTAAGTGAGGAATATCACCAGGTCTTTCACTGAAAACTTTGTCTTTAAGGTCGCTCTAAAAGGCAAAATCAAGCAGCGTCAAGTCGGGCGAACGTGCTGGTCAATCCACTTTTCCTCGTCTTCCTATCAAATCGCCGAATTGTTCATCGTGTTAACACGCGCAGCCATGGCAACGAACGCACTGTACCATTCATCAAAATTATTCTATAAAATATCTAAACCATTGATAGAATATTCCACGAAGTATGGAGATCCGAATGATCCTAATCAATAGAGATATCATCAGCATGAAGCAATTCCCCAGATTATGTTATCACTAAAATATGAATCGAAGCGTAAAAATGCTAGAACAGATCATTGCGGAAGCACTACACATTCATATAGCACGTCAACATTCAGGCGACACAAAAGCTCCTCTAAACCGGCGCCCTCAATGCAGGGCATACACGATACGGTCGACCGGAGAAGAAAACTGTACGAGTATACCTGCGCAGGTCTGCCTCGTGTGGGACGTTCCGGTTAACAGGACAGGTCGTGTGTTCGTTAGCAGCGACCGTACGGTACCATTAGTCGAATTTGCGTCGGCGACCTGTGCAGGCTTAAAAACAGCGACACACACGCCCCAGTCGATCTGCGCAGGAATACCTGTAGAGATTGTCCTCTCCGGTCGACGGGAATAATAGTCGGATCATATGTATGTGGTCTTTATTTCACCTATGTATAATGAGTGTATGCAGAACGGTAGGAAATTTATATATCAGCACAGCGGAATGGAATCTTTCATCGGAGTGAACTGTTCAAAGCGACAGGGCTGAACTCATTAGATATGGGTGAAACAAAAACGATTGCTTAGAAAACTGATAACTATTAGGACCATATGGGTTTTTTCCTCGTTTTTTTATAGCCTTACGGAATTTGTTAGGGACAGTGTCAGAATTCAGAATGTTGTTACAGATAGACACTGATTAAGATAACGCTCTTTTTCGTTTACTGTTGTTTAAACCCGTAAGTTATATAATTCCCCCTACACACTGAAATCAATGGGGATTACAAGGTACATTATTCGAATATTCAATCAAGCAAAATATTCTTGTGATCCCTTCATTCTCTAGGTCTCTATCCTGTAATTGAACTTCCTTCAGAAGGATCAGAGAAATTTATTCCTTGATTCTTTGTTGGAGTCTCATCAAGAAGACAGGCAATTTCAACCTCCAATTTTCTATTTCGAGTACACTCAGCTGTCGGCTTAGCCACCCTAATAGAAAAACATTCTTTTCACAATGAAGGAAAAGGCTCTATTGATTGATTTATTTCTATTATGCTTTTCAATTCCTTTTCAGCTGTTCAATGCTAAACAAACACATTTCTTTCTGTTTCCTGTTAAAGATTAGGCTGAAAATTTTTTCCCTAGACAAAAATGAATACTTTCTGCACATTTTTTTCTTGTTATTTTCGAATATAGGGCTGAAAATGGTTTTAATAGATTGGGTTCGACTTCCTGAGAAAGAATACAGGTCAAACTTCTGTTTGTCTGTCCTACCTCTTCCCAGAAGAGATGAAGCTGTTTGTTTATATCTCAGAAGTAGATTGACTGTCCAAATAGGATGAAAGCGAAATAGAAGCGCAAGACATGAACCGGTGTGTATTCCTATCTCTCTCACTCTCTCTCTCTCGCTCTGTCTCTCTCGCTCTTAGGCGGGCTAACTGTGCTCGAGTGGAAGGGACGCGTGCCTTTCACTTTTTATGTCTGTCTCTCTCGCTCTTAGGCGGGCTAACCATGCCCGAGTGGAAGGGATGCGTGCCTCTCACTCGCTCTCATTGTGAGCGCATAACGTGAGCGGAGCGTAACGCAGTTTCTTGAAGTGTCACCCGGCAAACCAATTTATAGGACGTTGTCACGTCAACAATTTTCATTCTTGGGGCACGGTAGTGTCCCCTCCAAGTAGAGTGCGAAGCAAACACTGCCGTACAATCCTTTACTGGAACCATTTCACGGCATTTTCAGGCCCCTATATGAGAACCTCTGGATAGTACCAGAACGCAAAAACTTTCATCATCTAGTAAGCTATTATCACATACTCAACATCCAAAATTTCAAGTCTGTAGATTTATAATAAAAACAAAACAAGGAGTGAAATCAATCACCAACATTCTGTAAAAAACTAGCCAAGTCCCGATGAAGCTGCTTGTTCATATCTAAAAGTCTAAGATTCTTTACAGCGATTTCTTTATTATTTTAGTCAATGTTATGAGACTTGGCCTTTGAAGGGTACATAAGGTAGCAAAGACCATTGCACCAATCTGTTGCCAGAACCGCTGTTTATTCAATCAACTTTTCCTAGTCGCATTTTTTCATCTTCAATGGACAGCGGTTCAACGACGAAGTCACACAACATAAACTATAATAATAAAGAAATCGCAGTAACGTACCTTAGAAATGGCACGACTTTGTCTAAACTAAATTAATTTTTAGGGATGAACAAGCGGCTCCATCGAGATTTGGCTAGTTTTTCACAGAATATTTTTGGTTGGATAATAATATACCAAATGAGATAGTTGTCGTATTCAAATAAAATTTTGTGCATGTGTTAAAGTTATGGGTAACTTACACATTCTTGAATTTCATTGTCTCAGCTAATACTGATGGTTGAGGTCTGAAATTAAAACATTATACAGACACTTTTCAAGTAGAATCCAGTGGCATGCTTCTTCTTTAAGCTCCATTTTTTCTGTTTCTTTTTAGTTGGAACACTCTAGTTCTATACCATTTTCTCAAAGCATAATTTTTTCTGATTTCAAAAATGTGCAACATCGTATGGTTTGCATAAACATAAGTGATATAAAATGGTCTAAAACCTATTTTCATCCAAGTCTCAATATTTTCTATGATTTCAATTATCGATAAACACAGAAACATGCAGCATCGAATAATTACCACAGTCTCCTTCTAGTAGTCTTTTCATTTCTATGCTCCTTTTTCAATTTCTCCAAGATCAAAGAATGATGGACTGCTGTCATAGAGATTTGAGTTTTTGACTGACAAAATCATTCGAAAGTTTGAATTGTAGTCAGCGCTGTTATTGTTTCGAATTAAGTACATATTTTTTCATTTTGAAATGAATTATGAAAAGTTACACATGCTTAAATGTTACATCTGCGCAATTATAATAAGGAAGAAGCATCACAAGACTATTCAAATCGTTTTCCAGAAAGAATACAACCTCACAAGTCAATATTTAGACGACTTGAAAATATTTTGATTGAACTCAGAAGTTTCGAAAGGAAATGATCATGATGAAGATGACAACCTGCTCTTCGACCTAGACAACCCGATAGTAGATGGAAGTTTGCCATTGGTATTTGGAAAAGCAATAGACACAATGAATATGTTTGGTCAGACAATAATGCCCATGTTACTGTTAATGTTGCTCATCAGGTTAGAATCAGGTTTAATGTATGGTGTGCTATTAAAAAAAACCATGTAATGACCTATCGTATTTACGATGGAAATTTAAACAGTATTGAAAAATATTTGGATAATTTTTATTATCTATTAATATTCGTTATTGGATAATACTCGACCAACTAGACAACATCCAGCTTGTATACGTGTATACGGGATGACCCTGAAGAGTCGATTTGTTGCCGTTCTCAACAGCTTGGCCTTTCGTATTCATCGACTGGGCGGATTTTATGTAAGGATGTTCAAAAACTGAAGCCGACCGACCTACCGAATCGTTTAAGTTTCAATCGTGGGCTCTTGACAAGCTTGCAGAGGATCCACTTCTTTTCGACAAAAGTTTTGTTTACTGATGAGGCCATTATTGGCTTAATGTGATGAACAACCCTAAGAGTCTCAAGAATTGCCGTTAAATCCAGAAAAAAACAACTTTTTGGTGTGGTTTATGGGCCGGTAGAATAATCCGTCCATATTTCTTCAAAACAGAGGACGGCCGAATAAGTGGTGACCGTTATCGCACCATGAAATACAGACTATTTGTTGTGAAATTGAATGACGAAACGTGGTTCCAACAAGATGGTGCCATACAGCCTGTGAAACCATGGCTTTACTGGGAAGGCATTTCAGCGAGCAGATCATTTCACGCTTCGGACCAGTGCATTGACCGGCTAGATCATGCGACATCATACCTCTTGATTTCCTTTGGGGCTATATGAAGTCCAAAGTCTACATGGATAAGCCGGCTTCTATTGAGGTATGTGAGGCCAATATTACTTGAGTCATTGGTGAAATATCACCCGAAATACTCACATGCGTCATCGAAAATTGGAACCATCGATGGATCCTGTTAAGCGTAGTCGAGGGCAGCATTTGAAAGAAATTATCTTTCAAAAATAATTGTGAAAAATGGTTCTTTTATTTCTTGATAAAGATTATAAAATAAGGTTCTTTTCATACATTTTATTTCATTAAAAAAAGTACCTCTAAATGAAACACCCTCTAGTACGAAGTATAGAGAAAAGCATAGAAATATTGGGATTGACGGAAGAAGACTGCCCATGTTATGGGAAGCTACATTTTTGTGTGCATCAACACTTGAAACCATACATATACTGAGAAACGAGTAAAAAAGGATTTTGAGCATTTTCTATCCCATATATTTATAAAAACCATTGGATGATGCATATTTTTGAAACCAGAGAAAAAAATGAAGCTTTCAGAAAATGGCACACAAATATGTGGTGTTCCTATTCAAATAAAAATAATTTTGTATCATAGCTTCGTAATTAAAAATGGTGCAGAAAGAAAAGAACACCACTGGATTATACGTAAAAGAGTGCCTATATATTGTTTTAAGTTCAGAGCTCTACCATCAGTATTAGCGGACATATAATTTTTCTGTGATATCTCCATTTTTCCAATTTTCGCTTATAACTCGAAAGCAAAATAAGATAGACAAAAATGAATACTATTGATATTTATTTCTCAGAAAAAGAGAATGAGAATGGGGTTTCTCATGTTGTCTATCTCCTCTGGTTTAAAAGTTGTGGGACTGAAACATCGAATATGTACAGCATCGTGACAATACTTCATCAGTTGCATAACAAATATATTAAAAAAAATTTCTTCACTAATGCTTGGAATTTTTTATGAATCCTCAAATTATTTACATACATATTACTTTATTTTATTCAGCAAAAAAAGCCATTGATTTAATTGTCCCAATATATTATGGGCTTATTTTTCGATATACTAAATTGCTCAAAAATATGAAAACCATTATTATGCGTTATTATTAATAACGAAATAAACTCTAAATAAATAAAATAAACTCTGAAAAAAATTAACACTGAATAAAAAAATTAAAAAGGCAGTGTAAAATAGGATTTATTCTGAAAGTTATAAATGAAAATTATTCTAAATTGAGTTCTCAATATTAAACTTTTTTGTAAATCAATGGAATTCTACGATTTTTCTGATCAGCGAAATGATCTATAACCAATATCTATAATCAATAAAAATTTTTTCGTCCTGTGATTTTATGAATTCTTTTTCGATCGAAATTTTAGCCATATTACTCAGCCGCGCCTGTCCAGTTGTATTCCTTATATAATTTTTAATCCTTTTCAACGCAGAGAAACTTCTTTCTGTGAAAGCAGTTGTCAAATTTTCCGAATTTTGAAGATAAAAATTGAAATAGATCATGAGCAGAACGCCCAGAACTAACATCATAAAATCCCATGAAGCGCTCAACAAGTTGGTCATCTATTACATAACGAAAAATGACAGCTTATCAGCTTATGTCAGTTGTTTCATCAACTTGCCAAGAAAAAAACAATGATTGTGAAATTTCGTCCTCGATTTGTTTATTCACAACAAAAGCAACCGAATCAATTAATTCATTTTGAATGGTTTTAGATGTACCAGAAAATACCGATTTACTGTTGGTGTCATTTTCTAAAAAGGTTTTTAAATTCGTGTCAAATTTACTAACAAGAACTACCAATTCTTTGAAATTTCCGCGATTCAAAGACTCATTCGATTCATCGTGCAGAGGTGCATCGTAATATCTATTAAACTTCTTAGAATTCTGTACAGTAGAAACATATGGTGTGAAACGCACCTGTTTTGCCTTGACAAGGAGCATACGTTCCTCATCTGATACACTAATTCAGTCACAGTATAGGGACCAAAAGCAGTGAAGTACAAGGAACACGATCCGTGGATTTCAGAATTAAAATTGCTTACACCAAAGGGTACTCGCTCATTCCTCCCTGCGCATCTAATCTTATCGACCGCGAATTTGAAAATTGATTAGAAAAGGTTATTTGCGTTATCAGAAAACTTAAATATTTTGATTTAAGCTGGTAATAAGTTTTCACAGTGATATTTAGAGTGTATGGACCATTGTTAGTTTATATTCATATAAAAATTATTACTCCGCTCATAATGTAACCGTAAATGTAATCACATTTCCTCATTAACAGAACGCATTCAATAGAAGATATATTGTTTTATTGTGGTTTTAATATCACTTTGAAAGAAACAGTAATTAGTGATGAAATTTAGTCAATAGTTTACTCAGGAACAGCCTCTGAAACTTTTTGAAATGTGTTAAAAATCATAGGTACCTTAGGTTTGTAAGTGGAATGACTCATTCAAATTTTTCTAAACGAAGATTTAGTTGAAGAGTAGGTATTCTATGGAAAAATAAGTAGTTGGTGGTTGAAAGCATCGAATGTGTTTAATATAAAATCCTCAATACTTAAATTTCACTTAACATTAATCTTCGAGTCCATAAAAAATAACTTTCTTTTTATATTGAATTGTTTCAAACAATTTTTTTCAATGAATTCTCTGATGATTTAGTTTGAACTGATACTATTTTTTACTTTATTCAATTTATGAAAAGAGGAATTTGATTATGGAATTCTAGAATTAGTGGCAAATTTTAGCGAAATTGAAAATCATATAGATACACACTCAAATATTTATCTAAAAAAATTTCACTCTTCTGTATACGCATGCAGTAGGCGTAAACCTCCTGAAATTCCATTGGTTCCTTATATCTCAACTAATCGTAAAGAAATGACGAATATACTAAGCCTGCTGTAGGCGTAAATCTGCTAAAATTCCACTGGTTTCTGATATATCAACTAATCGTAAAGAAATGACGACAGTAGGCGTAAACCTCCTGAAATTCCATTGGTTCCTGATATCTCAACTAATTGAATGAAGCACTACTCAAATAACGGAGCTTTCAATAAACAACATTTTCTACAATACTATATGTATCACTCACCTGTCGGTGTCTAATGGTATTGAGATAAAAGAAAGTTTGGGATTATTGAAACTATTGTTTTTGCTGTTGTATAAGCTACAATTGTTAATCATTTTGGAATTAATTTGAAAATAACACAAAATTGAAACAGAATACTTACTGGAATGATTAAATAAATGAGCTTTGCTGGTTCATGTTAGATTTTGACTCAAAGAAATTCCACTGAATTATAGGTTAGGTTGTATTTTTTTCTTCAACTTCTTCTTTGAATTTTAAATAGATCTCAAAAAAATTATATTCTTCTAAATATTAAACGAATCAATATTACAAAGGAATTATTTAAGATGTCTAAAATAATAATAATGACATTATTCCAGACATCTTAGAATTATTGATGAACAAGGACCAAAATATGAGGTTAGAATCCCTGCGAAATGCGCGAGTCAGATTTGGTGTAAGAAAATCCTCGGAGTGCGACTACTGGTTGGTATCTATACTGTGCATCCTGTAGGTTTTACATTTTAGGAGACAACCGGGAGTTAAATAGCGCCAGTTGAACATTTCTGGTTTCAATGTCTAAGTCCCAAATAGATACTTTTGATTGTTTTTAGAAGAACGAAAATCAAGGTTCGAACAAAACTGAGGGAAAACTAAGAGTAGTTAGTTATTTTTAATTTGAGATATAGTTTTGTTGATGTGTATGATGATAACCAAACCAACTCTTTGCGATACAGAGATGACTGTTCGAGTGCATTCCGAACATTGAAGATTCTAACTTTCCCATCCTTATACATTTATGAATGCCTTGTTTACGCATATATTAATAGCAGAAATCTTCCAAAATATGGAGACACACATGATTATCAGACACGGTATAGAAATAATATCAAATCTAAGTATATACGTCTGGGAAAGTCAAAGAATGGTCCAAATTTCATTTCCCATAAGCTTTACGATGTGTTACCTGATGAGATTAAGAAGCTGGATGAAAAACAGTTCAGGAGGAGAATTAATGTTATTTTGGTTACAGGTGCATTTTGGAATGTGCAAGAGTTCCTTTCCAGTAATTTTAAATTTTAATGTTATAGTATATATTTTCATTATACTTTTTTTTTCTTGTTTTTTCTCTGATGCGAAATGATATTTCTTATCATTTAAGATTTTAATATTTCAACATGTTATATCTTTGTAGTTAATTTTAAATACACTTTTATATACTTTTGATTCGAAATGGTATTCATATCATTTTAGATTTTGATATTTTTATATCTTGTATAGTTTTATGGTATTTTTTTTTTCATTATAATTTTATTTTTGCTGAATCGAAATGGTATTTCAATATCATTTAAGATTTTCTTTCTATTACTTGAAATTTTTCATCTGTGGATTTCATGAATATTGGTGTCCTGTGTGATGCGGAATTGTATGGAGCATTAGAATTTAACTTGTGGTATATTTTACTATTGAATTGGTTGAATAGGGATGTCACCCTTAAGACCATTATAAGTTATATTGTACAGTGGATTAAATTTATATTTTCTATCGATATCACTGATTTGTGTAATACAATGTAGTTTGTAAAACAGCATTGAGAACGCAAGATTCCAATTATCAGTTATAGTGATTACTTGATTACCTTTCATTCCAGCTCACTTTTAAGAAGTCGAAATATGAATTAAACAGCTGTCACCAACTGAATAACGATTCTCTATAGAAGTCAATTCTAATTTATTGCATCTTAATGAAATTTTTACTGAATTTTTCAGTGAGAAAGGAGGATTCGAATCATCAGTTATAGTTATTACTAAAACCTTCCATTCCAGCTCACTTTTCAGAAGTCGAAATATGAATTAAACACCTGTCACCAACTGAATAACGATTCTCTATTGAAGCCAATTCTAATTTATTGCACTTTAATGGAGCAAACCGAAATGAAATGTTTACTTCTTAGCTGATACGTTCATATTTCTCCATGAATCTAAACGTCGTGTTTCTTGAAATAATGCGAAGAAAGATAATTATTACTGTCTCTCTCAATTATTCTTTCAGACCATTTCCTCGTGAATTCAAAGAGGAGTAGTCCTAATTATAATTCTTGTCTGGAATACTGCTGGCTGGAAGCATCTTACAAACAATTCATACGGATTTATGATTGAAAAAAAAAAACGAAATCTGGAAAAAGTTGAACCGTTGTAATATCTTATACCTTTAACTTCGACCACTGTGAGTGTAAATCATTGCCACTGTCGCATATATTTCAGATTGGACATGAACATGGAGCCAGCATGTTGCAAAGCTTGCCCGTTTTGGGAGCCACCCAAAATTTGTATTCTAGTGAAATATATCGTCCAAAGTTTTCAGGGCACATATCGCCGAACATGTTTATCTAGTCGTCCGTTTACATCCTACAAGAATGTTTAATTGTTATTTCACTCTCATCCTCATTTTCTCTAATTGATGTCACTTTTTGCACCGACTTGATTTGTGAAAATTTTCGTTTTGGAGCTCTTGTTCCTCCAACAGAGGCCATATGTGCCCAAATGTGTGAATTTCTCCAGTATTTTGGTAAAAGTGATATCAATCGCTCTATTCAAATTCTTTAATCTGTCAATTATCGTATCAGTCACGCCCTTAGACTATATAAGAATAGACCCCTTTATTTCCATTGAAAAGTGAAGCATCTGAAACTTAGAGCTGGTCCATTGTAACGTATTGAGCTGGTCCACTCAGGTCATAAAAAAATTTTCATGTTGCCAAACTGAGCAAATAGTAGATTTCTCTATTCCCCTATAATTGTAAATGAAAACTTTTTCTCCAATTTGTATTCAAAACATTGAATAAAATTTCATATTTTGAATTGAAACTCTCTTATCGGATATATTAGCTAAAAGTAAATGAAAATTTTTAGTTGATTCTGCTATTTTATGTCAGAGACCGCAGATGGAAAGAAATTCAGATGGAAGTGAAGACAACGCTGCCGCATTCTCTGCTTGACTGTTTGAAGGTCACATGATGTTTAGAAGACACACGTTGCCAACTCTGTATCGACAATAAATACGCAAATTGATTAAAATTTGTGAGAGGAAGTATTAGGTTTTTCATATTTTTTATTGTTCATTACTTTTCATCGCACTAAAAATGGTTAGTAAGTGTGAAAGTTGTAGTAAAGACAGGAATTTTAATCCGAATTTATCGTTCCATAGGTAAGTGTATTGTTAGAAGCGAAGTATTCAGTTATTTACATGTTCAGTAGCATAGAAAGTTTTGATAAGGAAGTTTTCAATGAGATTATTATAAGATAAAATGAGGTTTTCTTGAATTAAAATTGACAATGACATAAGAAGAATTTGGGCTTCGCTGTTTGGAAGGTCAAGTATTTGCCCAAAGAAAGCAATTTTCATTTGTTCAGATCATTTTGACCCTGAAGAGATGTGATCCGAGTAAATGGACAAAGATTTTATGCGGAGTTGCCGGGTTTCACAAGAGATTTTCAATGAGGTTAAGACTTTCAATGAGAGAGCCAAAACAAATCGACATTTTACAAAGGAATGCTTTGTCTATCATATATAGTCTAAGGTCACGCTAACTGCGAAAATAAAATACAAAAGGCACTAGGAGGTATAATCTGAATTTTTCATGGAACTCCAATAAATTTTTCACAATTCTTGACTGAAATAGATACAGATAGATGCGAAAGGCAATTCCCACACTCATGCGTATTTTGCATTCGTGTTGGAATAGGTGCCCATTCTGCAACTTGTTTTACAATATACTTTTATGATGCAGTTTATCATACCATTTATATTCGGACGAACTAATAATTCCGGCGATTTGGTCGTTCGAAGTTCGAATACTTATCAGCTAAGTAACCAGCTCGCAAGCCAAACTTGCTGGTTCAAACTTGGGTGGGTCGGAATTCTCAGTTCTGTCATTTCATGGGTGACATTTAGTTTGCAATTCTAAAAGGACATTTAGTAGGTTTGCTTGGAGATTCGAATAAATATACTTCACAAATTTTTATTTGACTTTAAAAATATTTGAACTTGAACTGAACATAAATTTTATTCATAATATACTATATATTCAGAGAAGAAAGATATACCTGGTATACCGGTATGAAGTGAGCGTCAAGATACAAATTTCTCGATAGGAAATAATTGTTTTGAACGAATCTTTATTTTTATTTTTTTTGTTTGCTATGACATCTGTGGAGAATATTTAGTATACATCAAGTCATCGAACATCTTATTATTTCATCGTGTTAAAAATGTCGAATTTTATACCAGAAAGTGATGATTTGCGGAATGTATTAATTTTTTTATTTCATTAGAAGAAAAGTGATGCAGAGTCGCATCGAAAGCTTGTCGAAGCATTCTCGTATGGTGATCATGCTCATCAGAAGCAATATGCAAAAGAAGGTTTCAACGGTTCAAAATTGATTTTGATGTGAGAAAAGAGGAACGTGGGAGACCACAAAAAATTTTGAAGACGCCGAATTGCAAACGATATTGGATGGAGATGACACTTTGAATTAAAAGCAAATGCAGAAATGCTAAATGTTGCACAATAAACAATTTCAGACTGTTTGAAAGCTAGTGAAAATGATCCAGAAGTGTGGAAAATGGGTGCCACATTAATTGAATGAAAGACAGATGGAAAACCGAAAAAACACTGTGAAATTGTGAAATTTTGCTTCAAAGTCACGAAAGAAAATAGGTTTTGCACCGGACTGTTACTGGCAATGAAAAATGGATTTATTTTAAAAATCCTAAACGGAAAAAATCATGGATTAATCCGGGACAAGCATCACTGCAAAACCAGATCGATTCGGCAAGAAGACAATGCTGTGTGCTTGGTGGGACCATAAAGATGTGGTGTACCACGAGCTCCTAAATCCTAGTGAAACCGTTAATACTGATCGCTTCCGGTAACAAATGATCAATTTGAACCATGCATTGATCGAGGAAGGACTAGAATGGGCCAGAGGACACGGCAAGGTAATTTTGCTCCATCACAATGCGCCTGCACACAAAGCAAAACCGGTTCAGGATACAATCAAAACACTTGGCTGGGAGCTGCTACCCCACCCACGGTATTCACCAGACTTGGCTCCATTTGTTTTCATCGATGGGACACGCATTGGCTGAGCAGCACTTTGATTCCTACGAGGAGGTCGAAAATTGGGTATCTGTTTGGATTGCTTTAAAAGACGAACAATTTTATTAGCACGGTATCCAAAGATTCCCTACGTGAGCGTCACCTTGCCGCGGTGTAGGGCTTATGACCTGCTTGCAGGTGTACTAGGAACGGTCTAGAGGTCAGTCTTGATCTTATTGCGGAGCTTGGCTCAGGCTCGAATACCCAAGATTCAAAACTGAGAAGGGAATGCGTTCCCGTAGCATGTCCTAGCCAATGACGCGATGATTGGTACCACGGGGGGGCAGTAGAAGCCCCTAGGTCAGAAGAGCTTTGTCTCTTAGACCGGATACTGCCTCGCTTGAGGAAGGACTCGTGGTGGCAGTGGTTGAAAGCCCGCATGCTGGGCGAGAGGGTGAAACCTCGACGGGTGAGCTGCGTTCTCAGCTCGGGCGCTAGCCTGCAGAGCTAGTAGTGACTTGGATAGTGTGGCGGCTTCACTAGTAGTGGTTAGGCTTGGGTAAACCGATACCGAACTAGAAGTTAAGCCTGAGGCTTAACGTGCTGGCGTGGACATTTCCGGCCCAATGCCCTCATGTGGGGTACGTGTGGCGAAAAGAACGACCATGAGTCAACTTCAGGCCGCACGATAAACTGCATGCTTGGGCAACCAAGTAGGCACCAAAGCTCTGTATCCAAAGATTGTCAAAACAGTGTTTAAAATGTGTAGATAACAATGGCCACTCAATAAAATGTTTTTTACTTTCCCATTAATAATTGGTGTTTCATTTTCACAAAATCGCTCATTTCATACCAGAAAAGGTGTCGCAAAACTGTTTGTAGGTCTATTTAAGATAGACATTTTCATTATACATTATATAGGGTGATTCAAGTTCCAGTGCCGATTCAGGCGGTTATCGAAAACTCGATTTATTTCGAGTATGGAAATTGAGATTATAACAATTTTTGATATACTATAGAGAGCTGAAGTATCGCGAAGCCTGGGCACATCCGGGTGGAACGAATTACGTTTGTCAAAATCAATTTTTCACCACTCGAGTTCACCTGAATAGAGTGCTTTGCCCAAATATTTGTAATCGTTGAATTCTTGAACAAAAAAGGTATCAATCATGTTCGCTTATTGATAGGAGATTTTTGATGATGGAACTCATGTAGAATTATTACATGGGCAATAACAACCATGTTCTTGTTACCAACGTTCCACGGACATCTTCTGTCAAGGCAAAATATTGGCTTTTGGGCTGACAATATTTGAAAATTTTTCGATTTCATTGAGTGTCAAGAATGACACAACTCTGATAACTAGATCAAATTTGTACTTATCTATGGTTAAATGGATTCTTCGAGTCACTTCGAACAGTTGGCCTCCAAACTTTCGGCAATTGTATTAATACTGCACTTATCAGATCAAAGGCAGTTTCCATAAACGCTGCCTCCTTGATTTTTCTTCTTGTAAGTTTGTCTTCTTTGGATATGAAAGATGTATCGCCTCATTTCATCTGATGATTCTCATTCAGAGCATGTTGGAGCAACTTGGCTCTATCGGTATCTAGCACTTGAGAAAGCTTCTAATGTACTTATATCCATTTTTTTCTCCGATGAAAGATCTTTCGCATTGGAATGGTATCTCATATATGCAAATGATCATTCTTTGATTTTCATTATCAGGTTCAACTTTTGTTTCATTAGCTTTGAGGGTATCTTGTGTCGTGGTGGTCTTATGAAGATATAAGAATATATTTATTTTTATTTATAAGGGAGCATAGGAGATAGCCAGGGGTTCAATAGCCATGTAAAATCAGAGAAACATTTCTGTTTTCAGTTCCCAAGTTTTTCCGAAGAGCTTTCCTCAGGCATGGAAGCTTTAGAAAGTGCCAGATCAATGCAAGTTTCCTAATTCAGCCCACTTTCCAGGGTCAACACGAGGAATTTAACTTTATCGAACGCTGGAGTAACTACCGATTCACCATCCCCTAACCATTAACTAAAATAGGGATATAAAAAAATGGAATTTTATCTAAGAAGAATATATTGAAGAAAAAAATGTTAATACCTCATTTTTGTGATCGCAACGAAATCGATTCTTTGAAATGGTCATCCAATCAACTGGAATTCTAAGATGTCACAGGTTATCTCGCATGACATATGATAGATTTATTGAATCGAAGATGACATCTTTCGAACTTCTCAACCAAGAATTTTTCCATTTCGGGGCGGACAGGATGTTTTTCCATTTCTATTCGGGCCATATATCATCGGACGAGAGGCGGGATTCCTTTAACGAATTGATATTCTCCTCACCGCCTGAAACGCAATTCAAATCATAAAAATTATCTACCGTGGAGCTGGAATTTCCCACGAGGTCGGTGGTTTCCAGCAGGTAATCATAAACACCAAACCTGAGGTACTTGTTGACTACGCTTAAAAACGAATATTCAACAGCAGAGGGTGTGATATACAAGGTGTCCAGAAAGGGTATCGAGTATTTGTTTTTGCCCCATATTCGGAACAGGGCGTCTAAAAGGAGCTGGGAGGGGTTTGTGGCGTCCGCAATTCTGTGGAGTTTTAGTCACGATGAAACAGTACTCAGGGACGGATCGCTCATTTTACGTACGAGCGTATTATCGTAATGGTGCTTCATTAGTGACTGATCAACGTCTCTATCGTGCGGAATATCGTACACGCCACACGCCAAATGACGATAGTATTAGGAAATGGGTCAGGATGTTCGAGAATACAGGTGCGACAGTTAAAATTCAAAACTCTGGTCATCCCCGTTCAGTGCGCGATGACTCAACAATTGAAGAAGTTGGGGCGTCGGTTCGTCAAAACCCGTCTTTATCCATCCGAAAGCAAAACCAAGCGTTGAACATCAAAAAATCGTCTTTACATTCGATTTTAAAGAAAGACTCACATCTAAAAAGCCTGTAAAATTCAATTGGTTCCAGAATTGAAAAACGCGGACTATGCTAATCGACTTAATTTTGCGAACGAAATGCTGCAGCGTTTTAACAACTGTAACAACATACTGTTCAGTGATAGAGCAAACTTTCCGCCTGAATGGTCATGTTAATAAGCAGAATTGTCGGTACTGGGCAGTGGAGAATCCCAGGCAAAAGCATGAACGACCCCTGCATAGCCCAAAAGTCGTGGTTTGGGCCGCCATGTCTGCTAAAGGCATAATTGCTCCTAATTTGATGAAAATCAACGAGGCCCAGAAATTAATGTGAATAGTGACCGTTATTGGGATATGTTGAGAAATTTTTTGGTCCCAGAGTTGCAAGAGTTTGCAGCTCAAGAACGTGGTTGCAGCAAGATGGGACAACTTGCCATACCTCAAATGATTCAATAATAATAATAATAATTGGTGGTAGCAGGATCAAAGAAACGGGAAAATGAAAACTATGATAACAAAATATGATATATTGGTTCCACCTCCGTGTGTCGACGTATGTCACAAAGTTACCATTTTGTTTATTTTCATTGCGGTCTGATAATTTCTTCCATGAAAAATACATACCTGAGATTTGTAGATTGTATTATTTATAAAGAGGATAATGGGAGGATACAATTGTTTAGTCTAGCCCTGAAGATGGAAAAATATATTTCCGAAACGTCGGCGAACTGACATAGTTTTCATTTTCCCGTTTCTTTAATCCTGCTACCACCAATTGAGCCTTTGAAAATATAATTTTGGATCACCAATTTGAATTTAAGCATAAATTTACGTGCTATTGAAATTAATTTGTTTTTGAGATCCTGTGAAACCTAAGCTGCAAGCTTGTATGTAGCACAGATCTCTCAGTTATCGAATATTCCGACTGCATGATGAAAAATAAGATTAATAAAGACCAAACCGTCATTTTGAAAAAATGCAATAAATCACAGGATCATCTCATTCATGACAGAACATTCAAGAATCTGCTGATTTTTTTTTTAACATAGTGTTAAATTTTATTGTTATTATCTTTATATTTCGTATTCACATATCTCGATGAATGAGGAAGTATATTGTTGAACTTTGGACCAAGTCATTGATAACTCCGTTGTAAATGACTCCTGAACATTAGTGGTACGCGCAAGTTTTTCTCACATCGATGTCTCGTGGCATAATCATGTACAATGAGACTTTTACCACTATTGATCTGATGAAATAAGCATTCCGAAATATAAAGCTGCCTAACATTCAGTCTGTTGCACTACTCAAATAATTGCTCTGTGCTAAAAGTTTTTCTGATATCTAAGATTATTTTAAAAATGTATTTTTGTATTATTTGCAGACCCCCCAGTGCACTGTCAAATAATCCCCCCACACTGTTATGGCATACCTCAGCAACGACTCAACAAGCGGATTGTAAGCCTTCAGCGTAAAGGGGACAGTTGTTACCTCACTCGATTTGTAGAACTTCACATCTCATGTATTCATCTATATATAAATCTAGATATCTTATGCTAGGCACTCTGCTTGTTTTGGGACACATACAGCCTGTGTCATGGCAGTCGGATTTATGCACTGCAAGTGTAGAAAAAGCAGATAATCCACTCCTCATCAAGGTGAACGTATTCAATGGAAGTTGTTAACGAATAATTCCCTAATAAAGTTATTTTGCGAAGGGGTAACAACAACTGGCCTCTCAGAAGCCCCGACCTTAGCCCGCTTGACTGTTTTGCATTGGGATACCAATGTTTATCAAAACAATCCGACCTATCTAACCCAGTTGAAGCAAAATATCAGGTCAGAATCGGCAGCAATATCAATAGCTATGTGTCAACGTATTATCAGAAATCTTCGTACCAGTTTAGAAGAGTGCCAGCAACGCAATAAACTTTTTTATTGCTCACAAATAATTTTTGTTTTATTGACCTTACAAATACTCGATACCCTTTCTGGACACCCTGTACATCGTGAATCGGGTGGAGTCACATAGAGTCAAACGTGATGCAGCGTTGAGGTGAGTGTACTAAGCTGTCTTGACAGTGTACTGAAGAATAGAGCTATTTTTAGAAATTTATATCGTTAAATATGAAAATAATTGCAAAGATATCCAATATTCAGAAAGGGTTATTGGTTGTACCGCAAAAATGAAAATATATGGAGGATTGATGAAAGGTATTCGCAGACATGTGATTCTACTGATTGAGTTTTTCATGATAGAGTAACTAAGAGACCAGGATAGGAATGAAATTGAATTAATAAGACAACAGGCACGATAAGAGCCAGCATCTAATTCACCGAATGAACACACCCTTTGGTTTTCTCATATAATGGAAAAATAAATATTGATTATTCTATCGGACAAAGAGATTCTATAAAATTCCTTGAGTTATCCGACGGTAGCTTTCTCTACGATGGACCTCCAGCAAAACACATGGCCCCTTGATCTTTTGTGCCTCCAATAGCAAAAAAGACCTCCATATGTATGGTATGTGGTATGTTTTAATTTAGCTCTTATATAATGAATTGTCTCACATTTATTGGTCAAATTCCGTATCTTACGACTCTAGTCTTGTATTTAGTTTATTTAAATAATGTTTGCCATTTTTCTAATGAAAAATTGACGAATGTTTCAAACTCTAGATACTTTCTGCTAATTAATGAACTGTGTTTTCGATAATATTTTAATTTTGACAAATATTATCTAATCATCTTGTTTCTGTTTCGGCGAATTATGGACAAACATCTGAAAGTGTGTTTTAATGGAAGGAATGTTGATGATACTGATGGTCCCATTTGGGTAACTTGAGTGGTTTATAGGTAACAGTATCCCTTGCAGTATGTTCTGTCGGAACTGGAAACATCCCTATTCCACTGATAAATCGGGTTAGATTGGAACACGATCAGGTCGGTCTCATTGTATATTCAGTGTCTACCTTTTACTATCAAGGGGTCTGAACAAAATGGCTACTCTGGGCAACAGCACCATTTATGGCTCGCTGCCACCGGGGACCGATGTGTCGTCATAGTTCAACGATGATTCGATCAAAATTTATATTCGTCGATTAGGTCATCCAATTTGGAAACCCCTCTTCTTGGGCGACAGCGATGCTATCCTGAGATGTACAGCATGGAAATTGGTGATTCGCATGAATATTTTGTGTATCTAGGCCAAACGGGCGGTTCTGTTTTCTACGGTGTGTTTCATTCAAAATGAACATTCTAATTTCATAGGTTGGAAACTCTCTAAAAATGGACCTGTTTCACTCAAAAATTAATTTACATACAAATGTGTGTTGAAAGTTTCAAAATAAAGATTTTTCATTATGCAATATGAAATTAAAATGAATTCATATCACCTGCTCAGTTGAATTAAAACTTGTTAAAATTTTATGTACAAGCTGACAAACAAGTATCCGGAAATTCTCATTCAAATTACCAGCGTTTAGAATTTCTTAAGTATTTGAACATTCTGTATATTGGTAGGACTGCCAGTAATAACTATGCCAAACATGAGGACAGTTTTTCAACTAGTTGGTTGATAAATAATTTTGATCGGAATGAGATTACTTAGATATTACTCGAATGATAAAATGTGATTATGTTATTGTTGGTGTTTATATCGATTGTCCCAAGGAGCTTGGCCTATTGAATTGTTATGGAAATTATTTATACGAAATATTCAAAATTTCGTAGATCAATATAAGGTTATCTAGGGCACATTTCTGAAATACTTTCAAATTTCCAGTGTTATCAGATGTGCGGAAATTTAGCAACAGCTTTCTTATTTCAAATGGGACACTCCGTATCTCTATTTTTTATGAAAAAATTGAATCGATTCATTTACTTTCCTTTATCAATTTTCCTTTGTTTTCTGTTATAAATGTTTTTTTTAAAATTTGAATAAAATTTGAGAGTCCCAAAAATTCCGCTCAATATTGGAGATTTCAATTCCACCTATTACATGATCTCAGATAAAATTTCCATATGCTCTACCGTTTTCAAACTTTATTCATTTGTTCAGTTGAACAGAGAGGTAAAAAAAAATACCATTTGTCTAGTCACAAAATTGTAAAAATTAAATTTTTCAGTTTCAGATGGACAACAAACCACTTCAGAGTTTTTCTATACCTATCTTGTTTAAATTCCAAGTTATATGCGTTTATTGAAACTCAGATTCAATCTGCAAAAACTTCTGGAAAACACTTGGAATGGTGAGTTTTTTCGACCACTCTGTATAACTGACAACTGAGATTCGAAAACTGTAGCTGAAATCAGGCTATTATCTAAGATCATGGCAAATTTCGAACATAAATCTCAAGCATCGAGCGAAATAAAGTCGTTTTCCTAACTCCCAAGTTTGATTTAAAAATTTTAATTCTAATTTATAAGTCAGAAACCGTTTAAGATGGATATAGTGATGTGAAGTCCATTGAGTAGAGAGATACTGAAAAAAATTTAAATACATGGTCTCATCCCATTTGAAATATCAAAGCTGTTGCCAAATTTGCCTACATCTGGCAACACTGGGTGTTTAAAAGTATTTCAGAAATGTACGTTAAATAATCTTATACTGATCTTAAAAGTTTGAAATATTTTGCATGAATAGTTTCCAAAATAATTTTGAGACACCCGCTATATTAGGTGTTTGAATTGCTTGAAATGTATGATTTGCGTGAATAAATAAATAGAAATAAATAAAGAAAATTAGCAAATAGGAAAAATTCAAAGAAAAAAATCGAATAGTTCTCATTATAAAACTGAATTGCCATTATTTTATGCTATCGTGGACAATATATTCTCGTTCAATATTGAAGATTGCTTCCAAAATGAAAAGTAATACGGATTACAATCTATGTGATGCAATTAACGTAGCCTTGCATTAACAAATAGTATACAGAACAGTCGATACACGCTTTCATCCACCAGAGGTAAAATAGAACACATTGAAGAAAGCTCCCAACGTTTTCCCGAAAGAAATGTTCTGTTTTCATTTCCGCACCCTCTTTGCCCTACTTATGGCTGACTGGAAATTCAACAGACGATTTTCTCTCCCAAAACAACCCCCAGAATGTAAGATCTCTAGTTTCCGCCATAGTTAAAAGATGATTTAACGCAGAGAGCTTCACGCAGTGGTGCTGAGTATCCATCTGCTATTAGCGCAAGATTTTTTTAATGTAGCATTTCTCAAGATGAATAAATTTGAAAAAGGTGTGGGTATTACGTAGTCCTAGTATATTGAAATTTATACATGGTCTGTGACCATTGCATTAATTTTAATTAGAGTTGCTTGAAGCTATAAGAAACACTTTTTTCCTCTATCATTTCTTCGATTCTACTCCATTTCGAAGTAATAAGAGATTTAAGGTTTCAAATTGTGCTATCCCACCACTGAAAACCTTTCGAAATTACACAAAAATTTAGCCTTTGCTTTATGATAGACTAATTTTCTATCCAAAGCATTATTTCAGCTAAAATTTTATCTGAAAAAGCAGTTACCTACAACAAAACGATTAACATAAATCTTAACATACCTTGAATAAGTTTTACACTATTCTATAAATGAAATCCAAAATGATAAATACCTTTCTATCACCGCAAAAGCAGATTTCAATATATTGTAAACAAGATGACATCTTTCGATACTGCTTATATGGTCTTCAGATGCTGTTTTTATTTTCGGCATCTCAAAATCCAAAGCTACTCGAATTTTAGTGACGATATTTCCAAATTTTTCAAAAGTATTGAATGACACTTGACCTCTCGATTTATTTTATTTCACAATATCGAAATGACACTTGACAACTGGCAACTTTGTGTTCCAATGTGTCACATAGTAGGGGTATGAAGGAAATTCAAGTCATGGCTACTTGGGTGATTAAATTAAAAATGTACAAAGTGTATACAGGGTGCGTCTTTGACCACTGGATTAATTTTAACCATAGGTTCCTGATATCAAAAGAAACACTTTTTGAGCATAGCGTTTTTCCATATTCAGCTGCGTTAAAAAGTTATAAGCATTTTAAGTTTTCACATTGAGCTAATACCCCTCTGTAGTCCAGTTTAGTTTGAATAAAAATTACTTTCTACAGCATCCACATTGAATCTGAATTGTTTAAAAATATTATTTTTCCTCTAAAAATTCACTCACTCATGTTTCATCAGATGAGGTCCATATTCAGAAGGAAGATACAGAATACTTATATTCTGATAAAAAACATTCAACACTATAAACACAGAGTTCTGTTGTTATACCATAATTTCTTTCTGCTTCAAGATTATAAACCGTCCCTTTCTAGTCAGAAATTTCAAAAAAACTTCAGAATTATTGGATGTTATCATCATACATTTGTAATTTTCTTCTTAAGATTTCCAAATCATGAACACCATCATTTCTATGAAAACTTCCAAGGCATGAGGTTGTCACATTGCTTTTTTTCACTCAAAGCCAGAAAAAATCATCTACGATTTTCCAAAATGATATTTCTGAAGTTTCTTCTCCTTGACAGACTTTCTTGAGTATGTGCAGGTCTATGAGGTTTCTTGATAACATACTGTTAAGAATATGAAAATTTTTTCGAAATCTTCAACAATGAATGATGTCATTACGAATATCTATTTTAAAGTGATGTTAGTTTGCTTGATGATTATTTTCTGTACTGAATCCCATAACGATTTAGTTGGACAGATTACAAGTATTCCCAGATTTAGGTGTGCAATTATACTTGCTTGAAGAAATTGAGTTTGATCACCTAAATTTGCTTCTGAAAAACCAACTAGGTGTTCTTTAATGAAAAAAATTTTGTCAGATCATTAATATGAATCTATTCTATTTAGACTATAAAAAATTACTAAACATGCATAAATTTATGATTTTTATAATCCGAGCATTTGTTTTAATTATGTAAACAAAAACATAAATATTGAATAATGGTTATTCATAGATTATGTCAAATTTTGATACCTTACCTTAGAATATTACTTCATTATCGAACCCCAGGAAAGAAAAAATTAATAATTGCAAAGTTTCTTCCAATGAAAGATAAAATCTGTAACCATTATTGATCTTCAGTTATAATTTTTCTCAGAATAGCTAAAGTGAATAATTATCAGATTATAAAGTTATTGTAACGGCGCTGTGGTGGGTAGTGCCAAATAAAATAGTGTTCTGTGGTTCCTTGTTGTTTTGATTCTGTTTGAAACTTACAACAGTTATTTGTCCTTTCTTCACAAAAAAAATGGAAAATATTGTAAGGATAATTTCGATCATTTGAAATTATTCAATTCATTATGAATTGATTATGGTCAGAAAACGAATTTCAATCTTTCTTGTTTATGAACCTATAGCTGCCAATTTTAATATTGATTGAATTTTAATTATACATGCAACATAACAAATATTCAGAAATATTATAACAAAGTCAAATTCTATTATCTCCTAAGTTCGTGAACCAGATTGAATCAGTATATGAAATGAAGATGTGAAAAAACTTCTATAAACGTACAAAACAAATCTAGGAGGCTGGGTTCGAAGTTTTTAAAACTCATATGAGCTTAATTTGAAGCATTCCTATGTTAGAATAGATATGATTTGATGAACCCTGAAAGTCTGAAGCTTAAAGAACCTGCTCTTCAATTTAACAGGTCCTGACAGAAAATACATTACCTATTTCAACGGTCACCATGATAAGATACCGAAGTACCTATGTGAGTGATGGAAATCTTTTTCTCTATTTATTATGGAATATTACTCTGTATTAAATATTAAACAAGGTGCTAGAGATCATCAATAATGAATATAGCAAATGGTAATTTAGATTTTGTCTTGAATGTAAGACAAAAATTGTTCAGTGGTTAATTTCATCTATAGTTTTTATTGGGGGAACCATAGACTGGAGAGATTTCCCCGACCTTTTGTAGAAATATTTCATAAAGACATAAAATATGGCAACATTGAACAAATCTGATTATTAAATCATTTCAGCACAGAGTTGGATTTGGGAAAATCAGAAAATTAGACAAAATTATATCGATTTAATTCCTTCCAACTCCCAATATCTCAAGAATGGTGCAATTTAGGAAAAAGATGATGAATGATTTTCTCTGCAAAAAAGATACGGACCTTCAGTTCAAGTGATATTTGTTTTTTATGCAATTTAACCGATCTGTACAGTAGTAGTGAGGGACCCACAAGAAATGGAATAAATCTATTGATGCCAAAATAGGGATGACTGTTATCAAAAACCTTCTACAACAGATCATTTCAATTGATATTGTCGTTTGAATATTACAGGTGAAAATGCAATTTTTTCATGAAATTGGAACACCATATCTTTTGAAATTTGGGAAAATGTTATAGGAAAAAAATATTTCTTTTGACGTCAAGAATCTATGGTTACAATTAACGCAGTGGTCAAAGACTCACCCTGTATATCTCGTCGACAACTTTTTTTCTGGATCTATGATGTCTTTAACATATTCTGAATTCTTTCATATTTATTTTGAGAATTTCAGTGAATTTCATCTGTAAATATCAAATACTTCACTTCACAATTCAAGTGATGTTGAAGAGATTGATTCTGTACGTCTCTAGGTAATCGATAGCAAAGCCACATCCTATACAGAAAGGAAAAAATAACACAGCCGTTCTTACCCATAAAAAACTTCTCATTTATGAAAAACCTCGTGCATTCTATTTCGGATTGCTAAGCTATAAAACGCCACTCTGCCGTTTTCCAGTTGAAGCAAAATTTAATATTCATAAATCGAGAAGGTTTCCCGATGTAAATGGTGAAGTTTAGAAAATAAAAATATGGGGAAATATCAATATTTGAATGTTGACTCAACGTAACTGCCATCGAGAAGGAAACATATCCTTGAGGCGGCCATCCAGGAAATTCTGAGCTTAAACTTGGGATAAGTATCATAACAATCATTACTTCATTTGAAAAGAATGAAGAATGTAAACAGATATAAAGGGTGGAAATATTTTCGATAGAGTGGACTATACAGGGTCTTTCACGAGGAACCTCACCCATATTTATACAGGAAACTACTGAACGTATTTTCATGAAATACAGCACTTATAAGTATTTCACGATACTGATGAAATCTAAATTATTTTCAAGGCATGAGCACCTCCGGTTTTTCCGGAAATGACGTCAACTTCCGTTTTTCAAATTACAACACCGTTTTTTTATTGCAGAAACAGATTCCTTAGAAAATTTCAAGTTATTTTGATGTTGTTCCTAAATAGATGGCGAATTTGGATTCGAATTTGTATCGGAAACCTCTTTATTTCAACTAATCGGCCATCGGTTTTATCTCCAGTGATAAATAAATAATTCCTTATGAACCATATGCAAAAACTTACCATGTTTTACATTCTTTTTTTTTTCAATGATAGATATTATTAATTACATCTGCCAAATTCCTTTTTATTCTGTAGCATTTTGTGTTTACTATTAATTTGGTGATAAATCGTATTTAGTTATAGAATCGATCACTATGCCTAATTTTACCAAGGAAGATTATTTAAATCTCATTCTACTTCATGGAGAATGTAATAAAGTTGTAGATAGAACGATTCGACTGTTCATTGAGAGGTTTCCTGACCGACGCAGACCAACGAGAGATACCATTAACAGAACCATGACAAACTTGAGAAATGTCGGATCTTTCGTTAAGAAAACTATACACAGAGAAAAAAGTGTAGTAGAAGATGAGAACAACGAAATTACAGTTCTTGCATATTTTCGTGTGAATCCTCTCAAAGATGCCGAGATTGCTCTGGGATTATCTCAATCGAAAAGATATTAGAAAAAGCTAGACGAACAAGAGAAAGTCAACCTGAACCAACAGATATAAATCAGACCATTAAAACCATAATTCCTTATGTAAAAGGTTTGTCGGAGAAAATGAGAAGAATTGGAAATAGATACAACATAACGACTGCATTCCAAACTCAAGACACTATCAGAGCTAAACCTCCAAAAGTTAAGCCTAATAATGAGACACAGAGGACAAAAAACTGCATATATGAATTACCTTGCGAGTGCGGAAGATCTTACATCGGGGAAACTAAACGGCCTCTGAATGTACGAATAAAAGAACATCAGAAGCTTCTACGAGTACTAGACAGCGACAAATCCAGGTTGATCCAACATGCTGTAGATGAGAATCATCGTATAAAGTGGGATGAAGCATCAATAATATCCAAAGAAGAAAAACTTGCAAGAAGAAAAATCAAAGAAGCAGCATTTATGAAAATAACACCTGATTCCATAAGTGCTCCATCTATAGATCTGCCAGAAGTTTCGACGCCGATAGTTCGATCCAACTTAAAAAGATCATCATATCACATATGAATACATTATTCATTTTCTTTCATGAGTTCTGTCAATATTGACTTTTTTGGAAATTGATAATAAATTTTCCTCCTTGATAAAGATAGAAGATGTATGTCGAAACGTCGTAAAACATTACATCCACAATAGATGATGGTAATAGCCCAAACAATCATTCAACACGAGCTCCATCATCAACAATATCTCGTCATCAAATACAATTATAAGCTGAAAGTTTATGACTAATAGGATGATTTGAAGAATTATCCTTTCAAAGATACAGGATATTGAAATTTCATCGAAACAATTGGTTTTTGCTTCCATCTTCATAATAGATAATTCGAATGAACTCAAATTTTGCAGAAGGTTTTAAACAAATGGTACACTCTATTATTATTGATCACATTTGCTCTATCCGTCAAAGTTTTTAAGTTATTGCATCATCAACTTGTTGAATCTTCAAAAACTGCTTTGAAATAGACAGTCACGAAACTCATCCTAGCAGTTTTTGTATGCTTGAACATTTTAGAAAAATTTATTATTCCAGTTTTATCATCTTGAAATGTATCGTTTCCAAGATATTCAATGTTGAATGATTTGAAATTTGGATAGAAATTTTGAAAATTTTCCTGTATTCGACGCTGACCGGGAAAAATCACTGAGTCGAGTTAAATCCACGTTGCCACAGTGTTTCCTTTTTCGGAATATGCATCACCATTGAGAATTTAGAATTTGAATGACATGAAAACTTTCACCTTTTTATGGATCGATGAAAATAGGGAAGGCATACTGGTAATAATGGTAAAATAAACTTAAAAATTTCTTTCGATAGCATATACACTATGTGTAGTTGAATAATTTTTTATAATCTTTAATTTTTTGAAATTCGAAAGTAGGTTATGATATTCTTCATTAACGTTTCGTAATGAAACAGGTGAACTACTTACTACGATGCGAACTTTGGTGTACAAATGATATTTGTATTAATTGAATTGTTGTGGAAAAAAACAAACTTTTAGCGCCATTCAATATTCAGGATAGAAACATTAAAGAATCAACTACAAAGACCGACCAAGGCGAAGAAAGTTCCACTATTTCTTAGTCGATGATACAAATTTCTCTTTCGAAGCATTAAGTTACAAATTGTGCGTCATTTTCCGTAAAATCGGTGTTAAAACTTGAGCGATAGAGGTGATCATCTGTTATTATGATACGAAACGGTCATACAGATGATGGATGGCTACCGGGTGTAATCTCAATGATAACCGAAGGACTGAAAAGCAAAACTCGATATTCGAGTATTAGTTTACGAGTAGGTATACTGAAGGAGAGAGGTTCGAACTAATAATGAGCTGCTTCAAAGGATTTCCGCATGTTTAGCTTCATGGATACTTTGACGAATAGGAAATTCATTATCTAATTTCCTAAAGCTCTGGAATTCCAAGAGCATTCCTCATATACATTGATCACTATACATTTTCATTTTAAGCGATCTGCCATCTTTGCCTCATTATCATTTACCAATCATCATTTATGAAGATTACCAAACCTACTCTCCCTTTTAAGCTCTTCGTGGAAGTTGATTTATTCATTCGCAAGAACCATCGGATGGATTCTTCCTAACAACGAGCTCGACCGAGATAATCTATCTCAAAAACATGAAATAACTATTATTAAGAATTTCATTGCTTTATTCAGTTTACGGGTTGGTTTTTCGCAGATGGAACATTTTACATTTATTTAGCTACTTGAGCTCAGATGGAAAATCATAACTAAGAGTCCATCAATGTGGAATATTTGTCTGTAAATACAGTACATTTACTGAATACCTTTTTGAAAGTAGATTATAAATTTCAATAAAATATACAGAAAAAAAAATCAAGAAGTGTTGGCCAAATTTATTCAACATAAAATCAAAGACAACTTACTGAATCCTCTTGCTCCTGATAAAAAGGGTGAATTTGCATATGGAGTTCGATTCCAACAGTTCACAAAATGTAAATAAATGAAAGTGATAAGACAAGATTAAGGAAATTGAATATTGAACACTTTCAGTAGCGATTAAAAGGAAATTTGAATTTAAAAATAAATTGATTCAGTTCATGCTATCTGTTTAAACACAGAATTGAATGGCAAGATGATCGCATCCCTTTAATTATAACGAAAAAGTTGGGAACCAGTAAAACACAAAACGGTGCTTTCCTGAATGCAAATTCGAATTAGCGCCTACCCTTTTTATGTTCTTCGCCTTCGGGTGGACCCTCTAAGAGTGATAAATCATTGGTTCATTAGGAATCGCCATCACCTATAGGTTTCTCAGGGTTTCAATTGAAACCTTCTCTCATCTTCGTCCTATTCATTCTTCACCAGCTTTGACCTGCGTAATGATTGCAGGAGAGCTCTCCAATCGACAAAAAAATGAGGAATTTTTCGCTAATTACCCCATCAATTCAGAATGGATTATCAATTTTTCGGATACTTCTTTGGAGAAACCAGTGAAAAGGAATTCCATTTATCTTACTCCTCTGTGTTTTTTGCCAGGAATTGGGAGACAAAGGGTCGTAGATCATCATTGGATCTCCAAATATCGAATTTGTGGACAAACACAACTGATGGCATTTTCGATTAATTGTCCAACGAACAATCGCTACTGACATAATATCAGCGTCAGGTTGCGTTGTTTATAGATGTAGCATCGTTAACTGAGATATTCGTACAACCAACCTATCCTGCGAATAAGGATTTCCTCACTCATTTCCGTTAAATTTTAAGGCATTTTAATTTGTGCAGTTCCACTAGAAACAATATATATCCCAATCCAAAATGAAGAATATGAAGAAAAAATTACACATATTCTGAAGATCAGTTCCTACTTCAGAATATGTGTCACATCCATTCAATTTATTGAGGGTTGCAATTAAGTATACTAAATTTCGGAAAGCAGCAGGTTTTAACGGAATTCGTCCTTAATTAATAATAATAATAATGTTTATTGGCAATATGAGCAGAACAAATCCGATTCATAGAATAAACATCGTAAGAACCACAGAAGCACCAGAAGATGTTTGTATGTGATAAAGATACATTAAAAAAAAAGACAAAAGGCAAAAAATCACAAAATATATCACGTGAAAATTATTCGACTCTGAAATTAAATTATTCATTTAGGAAAAAAGCCCTTGTTTTGGTTATTGTCTTTCTATAACAATATTCTGAATTCAGGAAACTTTCCTTCCAAATTCCGTAAGGCTAAAGTAATAGGTGTTCTGAAATGAGGAAAAATTCTTGTGATCTTAGTAGTTATCGACCAATAAGTTTATTGAGTGTTTCTTTCAAGATATTAGAAAAGTAAATTCTTTTTAGAATTGAATCTTTTATAGAAAATACTCAACAACATTTCCAGGAAGAAAAATAGAAATTATTCAGATCAGGTTCTCAGTCCTACATCTTTCATAGAACCAGGCTTCAGTAATAGGTTGAAAACAGGATTTATCTTCTGCGTATGACACTGTGTGCAGAGATGTATTAATTTTCAAACTCTATATCCAGCTGAAGTGTGGGAAAATGGTAAGATTATTAGAAAATATGTTATCTCATAGAAGGTTTTGTGTTTTTGTTGACAATAAGTGTAGCAATCTCGAAACATAAGAAAACGTTCTTCCACAAGGATTAGTTCTAGCCTTTACCTCTCAATTTATATCTCAGTGATTTAACCACGACATCATCTCAGAAATTAATTTATGCTGATGACATTGCATTCGCTTACCAGCCTTCTGATTTCGATACTCTGAAAAACATACTGATTTGAAAATTTGAAAGAATTATTTTATTGAGAGACGATTATGTCTCAATCTCAACAAAACAAGGGTATCTTGTTTGCATCTGAGTAAATATGAAAAATAAAGGAAATCAGCTGAAACTTTCAATGATTCTTGTTGCGATATTCTCGCAACAAAGGACAGTTCTTGGAATTTGGAGTAACGGCCGTTACTTCCAAGAATGCCTTCTGTCGGACGGAATTTTGGAAATCCCTAAACTTAGCTACCTGTACGACCTCTCTCAATTATTCAAATTCATTCTCTCTCTACACTCTCTCGTGTACAGTACTACAAGTAAGTTCTCCTTTATCAATTTACTTTCACGAGTCTATAACGGCACTCAGAACTACAAGTTCCTCTAAATATCTCTCAAAATAATCTGTTTCCGGGTCAGTTAGCTACCCTAGTTCATGTGTATGTGAATTACTCAGTTGAAATTCTCTACGTAAAAGAAAAAGGAATTGTGAATCTGTGAAGCAATTGCATATCGCCAAGCGCAATTCATCAGTGGAAGTTTGAGAAAATCTCATCCGAAGTGCCTGCACCTTATTCTGAGAAATCTACCCTCGACAATTAAGCAGAGCTGTGGTGAACTCCAAACAATAAATAAGGTCAGATCTCTTTATCATTTAATATTACCAGAAGTGCCCAAGATTGAGCAAAGAGGTTCAAATCCTTGGTTATTATAGACACCTAAAAACTCGAGCGACTCAGGAAGTGCGCTGCCCTTCATTAAGCGGGTGATTATTATTAATTCTAATTTTGTACCCGCACAATTCTCCTATCGAACATAATTTTTATCCTAAATACTTGGGAGTTGAATTTGATTCATCTCTCAATTACAAGGCTTATTTAGATGATCTGAGCCTGAAACTGAAAACTAGGAATAATATTCTTCAGTGATTAGCTGGATCATCTTGGGGTGCTGATGCTATCACTCTTCGCACAGCAACTTTAGCACTAGTTTTTTCTGCCCCTGAATATTGTTGCTCTGTTTGGTTTCATAGTGCACATACACAAAAATCGATGTACAATTGAATAAATCAGTGAGAATAATTACTGGCATAAGATCTACACCGGTTCATTGATTACCAGTTTAGTCTAACATTGTGCCTCCCCATATTCGCAGACTGCAGCTCTGAATTCTTGGAGCAAATATTATTTCTTTTCTTATTTATTTCCAATTATTTAATACATTCCAAAAATAGAATTCCAAGATTGAAGTCACGTAAATCATTCTGGTATACAACGTCCTTCAATATGAACATACGCGATAAAGAATTATGGAATATTGAGTTGAACTCCTATGAAATATTCAATAAAAATCTCATTCCTGATCCTTCTGAAAAAACAGGTCATGGTCGTACCAATAGTATGCTATTCAGATGAAACACATTTTCAAGCGCAAGTTGTGAATGTGGATATGCAGAATAAACAATACCTCATCTCATCAATAATTGTCCTATACAGGGTGGCCGTTTGAAAACGAAACAGACAAGATTACAGACGAAATAAATTTTTTCGATAGAAATGCTCGGACAGGTCGATTTCTGACGCATAGCGCTTCAACCCTTGCTACTACAACCCTTACCCCCAAATTTTGAATAGGAAATATGGGGTGAGTGTTACTTCATTTGAAAGGTATTTTCATACTGATGTTAGCACAGTAATTGGTTTTTCATTTTATGCATTAGTTCTCGAAATATTCTTAACTAAGTATTTGAAAATGAAGTGGAGTTCTCATGGCACTTGTAGTGTTTTTTTGTGAAAAATCGACATTTTGAGCTTCAAAACAACCATGACTATGGCTTCCTTCCTCCAATCCAATGACATAGAAATCTTTAATCAAGATGCCGAACAAACAAAGCGTATTGCGAAGGAGCTCAATCTTGCTGAAACTCAATCTAAATTATCTTCGATATAATTCGCAGTATTTCCAATAACATGCGGTAACAAAGTGGATTGGAAGAAGGAGTCCCACTGAATGGCCAGCCAAATCACCAGATCTGTCACCACTAGATTTCTTTCTTTGGGACCACTTGAATAGTAAAATTTACTCTACACAGTCCGATTCCATAGACGATTTAAGAAAACGTATAGTGAAAGAATGTTGTCAAATCACTCCAGAAATGCTGCAAAAAGTGGACCATCGTTTCGAACAAAACTTATTTCATTGTATGGAAGCTAATGGTGAACAATTTGAATATTTAATCAATTGATGTGAGTTTTTGATAAATTATTTACTTTACTTTGAAAAGTCTTATTTCTTAGATCAATAATTCAAATCGTTCTGATACCGTACAGTTGGAAAATGATTTCAGTGAATAAAACAGCTAGTCGAACATCTGACCCTAGTAGCATTAAAACGTACGGTATGACTTCATTTTCCCAGTGGGAGATGTTTGCAATTTCAAATACAAGTATGGAAATTGTGGTGTTTCGGAAGCACGAAATGTCAATTATTTGCAAAAAAATAATTTTAGTGATAAAATTAACTAACGCATGAATATTTCGAGAACTAATGCATTAAATGGAAAAACAATTACTGTGCTGAAATCTGTATAAAAATACCTTTGAATTGAGGTATCACTCACCCCATCTTCCCTATTCAAAAATTGGGGGTGGGGGTTGTAGCAGCAAGGGTTGAAGCCCTATGTGTCCGTAACCTACATCTTAAGTTGTCCTCCTCGAAACAGAAATCGACCTGTCCGAGCATTTCTATCGAAAAAACTTATTTCGTCTGTAATCTCGTCTGTTTCGTTTTCAAATGGCCACCCTGTATAAATCGTACCGAAGTACTAATAATCTTTTCAATCGAAGAAAATTCAATTGAACAAGAATATGAATTTCAAGATGGTATTAGGGTTATTCATGATGTTTCTGATTCTTCCTTGGAATGAGTTATAAATTTCAAACAAATTTGATACGTATATTTTGTATTCAGTTCTTTTTTCTGCTTTTGTCTGTTTATTCACAGATTTGATATGTGCATATTGAAAAAGCCTCTGTGTTTATTAATAGAAGACCACTCTTGAAGGAAAAAGTCCCTCAATCATATTTTAGGTCATTTGGAACACACAATATTACTTATGCAAGGAGCCAGGGTTTTTTCCCTAGGCTTTCATGTCATTCACCGAATTGTATGGCACCCCGTCACCAACCCCACCTAACATTTGTTTTGTAAGCCAAAAGTTCAAAGGAATATAGATATATAAATATGTATAATTAAACTTTATATATATATATATTATAAATATACTAGAAACAATCACACAAAAAGTATGATGGTAGGACTGAGGAACATGATATGCTCAAAATTCAGAGAGTTCTGCATGTGCGAGGTTTAATCAAAGTTTTTTCGAAGTGCCGTATGTTAATGGATCATATCTAGTCGCATGTGGGGCAGTTTTCGTTCAAGTTGCTCACAATGAGTTTTTCTGTTTCTGGATAAAGTTCCGAACTTCAACTCGGCGGTGTTCTTTTACACATGGGAGTTTTTTCCACCGTTTTCGCGATTAATTTTCAGCAAACGTGCCCCATTTCAGGACGGTCGAATCTGGGGAATTTCATTGCGGTAATTAAGTCTTTCTTCTACGTGACATTTTTCAGATGGGCCTTCATATCGAAGACGTTGATTAAATTTTCGATGATAAGGTGCTTTATCCAAGTAATTGATTGGAAGATTGAATCACTCAACGAAGTGGAATGAGTTTCAGTCTTGTCTGTAAGATCACCTTACAGAATTTCGTTTTCTTTCAGATGAAAATATTTCCTTGATTTTTCGAATAATTCATCTTTCATTTACAAATCTATATTTCTGCATATTTATTATACTTATATTGATACACTACTTTCATGCGACAAGACAAGAAAAACTAGGACATCTGCGTGGTACCAGCTCACGGAATCTCTTTTGAAAAGAGACTATACATTGATCGACTGCAGAATTAGGGAAAATATAAGAGAACCTTGCTTTCGATATAAAGAGAAAAACTGGGACTATAAAAAATCCTCTGTGAAGTGTATGTAATACTACGGCACATATGATTGATTGAAAAGAAGGTTTTTCAAGGAATATGATAGAATGATTTATTCCAAGGTTTAATTTTCAAATCAGCACATCTGGCTGGAGATTGAAAGCCTAAAATGTTACAAACTTTACTAGAAAAAAGAAAATCAAGTTCTGAATCTTTTTCCATCGAACAGGTTCTGAAATTGTTATTGAGATGGAGATAAGCCTGATGGATACAAATGAAATGAAAGCAATAGTCTGTTAAGTGCCCTACAGACAAAGAAAACCGTCAAAACACTCATTATTAACCATTTTATCTTGAAATGTACATAAAATTTTAGTCAATGACTACATAAACGGAAAATAGTTAACAGTGACTATCATATCGATTTTTCGGATAACTTGAAAGTCGAAATTGCACAGAAAATGCCACAACTGAAAAACAAAAAGGTACTGTTCCATCAATACATTGCAAGTTGTCAAATTGTGGTTTAAATGGCTACCACACCCAGATGTGGCTCTCAGCATTTACTCTCTTGACCGAACTCAAAAAGATGCTTTGTGGAAAGAGATTCAGTTCAGATTAGGAAGTGATTGCCAAAGCTGTAGCATATTTTGTCTCGATAAATCGTTTTACAGTGGTGCTATCGAAAACCTAGAGGAACGTAAGAGTATTAGCATCAAACTGAAATGGGTTAGTATTAATGAATAAAAATAAATTGGTAAAAATTTGTTAATTTTTTATTTGAGTCAGGGACCGATGGTGAAACTGTACAGAATACTTACGAAAGTGCTTTAGCCTTTGCTGCATCCTACATTAAGATCACCAATTTTTTTTATCATAAGTTTCATTTTCAATAATACTATAATATATAGAAAGACGAAAGTTATTGAAAAGGAAAATAGTTAATTTATTATTAGTTATTCAGTTCTTAAACTGCTCACAACATTATTCAATAGAATGATGAGTATATCCTATTTCCCTATCATATGGATGTATGCTGAGTTTATTATGATACCCGTACCTGATAAATCAAAACACAATGTGGAATTATACAGGTTGTCCCAAAAATACCACGCAAAAGTGACACTGGAGATAGATTGGCATTAGGTCTATCACCACTTTTGTGCATTTTTTAAAAATCTCCAGTTTTCGGTCTTTTATCGCTTAGCTTTGCTAAAAATTACTTCAAACTCATGCTTTTTTTGCCTAGGCTATCCTGAATAGTTGCTTTGAACAATGAAGTAATAACATCACCGAGAACTAGAACAAAATCCTTAAAAAAATGTCTAACTTGTTGTATTTTATACCGAAGTTAACACGTTAACTTAAGTTTGACTGACTGCTGTGAAAAAATTATATCAGACTGAATTGACAAATAATCTTAAATACTTGTCCATTTCATGCCCTTTTCAAAATAATACAACACTACCAATTTTTTTTAATCAGAATCTTAGGAATTTTAATTTTGTTAAGAGAGATATGTTAAAGTCGAAATATTAAAAGTGAAAGAAATTAATACAATGCGCAAATGGTTTGCTTCGACCAGAATTGCTACTTATTAAAAAAAACCAAAATCCTTATCATTATTTTGTAACATGAAAACCGGTCCGATAGCGTCAGCGCTCGCGTCAATTCTCGATAGGTAAATACACAGTATAGATACCAACCAGTAGTCGCACTCCGTGGATTTTCTTACACCAAGTCTGACTCGTGCATCTCGCAGGGATTCTAACCTCATATTTTGGTCCTTGTTCATTGTTTTCATCAATAATTCTGAGATGTCTGGAATAATGTCATTATTATTATTATTTTAGACATCTTGAATAATTCGTTTGTATATTTAATTCGTTTAATATTTAGAAGAATATACTTTTTTGAGATCTATTTAAAATTCAAAGAAGAAGTTGAAGAAAAAAATACAACCTAACCTATAATTCAGGGGATTCTCTTTATAGTCAAAATCTACCATGAACCAGCAAAGCTCATATATTTAATCATTTATTTTCATTCCGGTAAGTTTCAATTTTGTGTTATTTTCAAATTAATTCCAGAATTATTAACAATTGTAGCGTATACAACTGCAAAAACAATAGTTTCAATAATCCCAAACTTTTTTTTCTCGATACCATTAGACACCGACAGGTGAGTGATACATTTAGTATTGTAGAAAATGTTGTTTATTAAAAGCTCCGTTATTTGAGTAGTGCTTCATTCAATTAGTTGAGATCAGGAACCAATGGAATTTCAGGAGGTTTACGCCTACTGTCGTCATTTCTTCACGATTAGTTGAGATATCAGGAACCAATGAAATTTCAGGAGGATTACGCGTACTGTCGCCATTTCTTTACAATAAGTTAAGATATCTGGAACTAATTGAATTTTAGCAGATTTACGCCCACAGCAGGATTAGCTGTCCTGCTGGAAGATGTACCCATTGATTTAAGGGGAAGAATGTGGTATCACAATGATGAGTGCCCAGCACACTATGCCCGCATAGTGCGAACGCATCTTGACCACGCATATCGTGCAAGGTGGATAGGTCGACTAGGCCCGATTTTGTGGCCACCACGATCACCGGACCTAAACCCATTAGTTTTTTTTTTACTGGGGATTCTTAAAGGATAAAGTTTACGCAAAACCAATTCGGACAGAAGAGGAACTGCGCCAGCACATAAATCAAGCAGCCCGAGAAATATCAGCCACCAGCGTAAGAAGACTGAAAAGACACTTTTTAAAACGATGCAGATTATGCATAAGAGCCGGCGGCAGGCAATTTGAAAATCTATTATAAGACGATATTACTGTTAAATGATATTGAAATAAATAATTAAACTTTTTTGTGTAAATTTTCTTCACTACCTACTTATCTGCAAACAAAAAATGAAAGAGAAAAGAAGAGCAAAAAAAATGGTTGTTTGAAACGGTAGCGAGTGAAGAATATCAAGCAACATGTAATTTGGCAACAGGTGATAATTGTGCATTTTTCCAAATTTTTAATTATTTCGGCTTCAACACATCTCAAATTGGTAGAGTTGTATCATTTTGAAAAAGGTATCAAATGGACCAGTTTTTACAATTATTTGTCAATACATTCTGATATAATTTTTTTCACAGCAGTCAGTCAAACTTAAGTTAACGTTTTAACTCAGGCATAAAATACAACAAGTTAGACATTTTTTGAGAGATTTTGTTCTAGTTCTCGCACTTTTATATATCATTTACATTTCAAACATACCAGAAAATGAAAACACAACCATATAATGTTTTGCAGACGATATAGCTATACTGGTATCTGATGCATACGCTGGAACCGCTTCCAAACATTTACTGGAACACCTGGATGACCTTGGACTGTGGAATCGACATCAATAAGATTAGTCAGTTCAAGTTACATTCACTACAAGAAGAAATATATGTCCCTTGTCAAAATATTCGAAAATGAAATGCTAGTCGACACCAAAGCAGAACATCCATTTAATTCACGAAAACTCTTTAGGACCTTGCCAAACGACCTAACTGACTAATCATAACTAAAAAGTCCATCAATGTGAAATACTCTCAATTATTCTGTACTTACAACACATTTACTAAATACTTTTTCAAAGTAGATTGTAATTTCCATGAGTACTATACAAAAAAAAAACTTCTGAGCGCTTGAGATCTAAAAATTCTGTGAGTGATCTGGATCGAATATAAACAAACATATAAAAATATAGAGTCATAAATTTGTCGAATGCTGTAGTGAAACTCGTTGATTGTTTAATGAGGTATAAGATCTACATCTCAAGAAATCAACATTACACTTCCCAGATAAAACGATGTAATGAAATGAACTAGGTCGTATGCGCCTAACTAAATGAAAAAATTAATAAAAAAAAACTTTTATTCCATCATTGAAGTAATCCCTGTGTGAGCAGGCGTTTTCCAATGAATTGACGACACACTTCAAGAAAAAGGTTTTCTTGTAGTAGCTGGCGCTTAGCCCACCAAATCATATTATGGTGTCGAAGTTCCCATTCATAGACCTATCATTCAAAGTTCAGAACTATATGGCAATTTCTCATATGACGTCCACAAGAGCTTCTCGAATACTTTCATTTCGAAATGGCTAAAAAATGCACTTTCATACGAATGAAAAATTGGATGCTTTATAGGAAGAATCCATTTTTCATTCCTCGACAAAGGGACATATCTTGATAGACCCTCCAAGAACCTTTAGAAGCAGGCATGTTATATTCTGGACACGTAGCACCGTATCATTCAGAGCTGTATGATGAAAATGATGAAAAAGAACTGGTGAATATAGGCAGTCAGTTCAGCCCAACTACGACCATGTCAAGCGATTTGAAAATAAATTATTTTTCAGGGCTGTAATAGATCGAGTTAGTCAGGTGAACAATTGGGACTAGAAAATTGAGATAAGATGGGATTTTTTCTATGGTTGATCAGCACTGATATTGAATTTTTAATAATTATTTTTAATGAAGACAAAAGGTATAAGCGAGCATACCCAAGAATTTTCATATCATATCTCCAGGTATTAGAAAGAAAAAAGCTGAAATATCGAATGCTGAAAGACTTCTGCCTTCAGAAATGATTCTCCAAAAGAGTAAATAAAAACTGAAAGAAAAAATTACTTATCAAATTTGTTCGAAATCCTAAACTATCTCGAATACAGCTTAAACCATCTATTTGTCATTAGTTAATTACCTGATGATTCGTGGGTTTGGCTCCGGTTGTATTTTCTTAAAATTTCTTGCTTCTTTAGTAATAAAATTTCGAATGCTCTCCTACTACCTGGCGGATACAACAGCGTGATGTTGGTAACACATTAAGACAGTATGCATTCCCACGAAAAAAAACAATCAATTGAGTTATTGAAATATTTCCCACGAGGGCAATGCAACTCAAAAAGCTTTGTTACTGAAATGGTCGGAAGGAAAACCATAGAATAGAATTTCCCGGATACTGTCGGATTCACACATTTTGGGTCATAGAAGCGAAAGAAGGTTCGCCTTGGAAATGATCCTCTTGTATTTCATTCCATTACTTTTTCCTTGTTCCCATCCTATACAATTTAGGGAGTCCCGTCCCATTCCTGATGTGTGTAAAACTGAAAATGGAAAACTAAGTAAAGACTTGCCGTTGAAAAATAGCCCGAGTGGCCGTAAATTCAATTTTTAAACCTAGTACGGCGTCGCTTGAACGTGCTGAAACATACGCCGAGGTAGTTTGGCGCTCTGCTTGCTCACATTATTTCTGAATTCTTCCGAAGGAACTGCTTGATTGCAAGATAAGATGAGTGATTTCATGCCGCAGTATGGTGCTGATGTATGGGCTTTTACTGAGACCCTCATGCATTACTGCTTGGGCGAGAAAATGGGGTAATTAACACTTGAATTTTTCATGCTTTGGACTCTTCACCGACTTTTCCTAATTAGATCGTAGAGATAACAAGGCGGAGAGATTGAATAGAAGGCATCTACAGGGTTATCTGAATGAATTGTAGCGATCACTTCCTGTCTGATTCCCTGCATACCCTTACATCATTTAAATCCCTTATGTTTTCGTTCTCTATTCTGAAATAATCGATTATTGTGCTTCGATGAATGTTGAAAAAATTCAAAGCAAAGGAAAGAAGGTATTTCATTAAAATCTAGCTCTCTGCACTGAGCAAAAAAAAATTTTGAAATAAGTGTCTTAATAATTACATTTTTCAATGTAGAATTGAAGGCTAAAATATAATTCATTCTTTTCCTAATTCATTTCCAATCATTTCATATATGAAAAATAAAAAATCTCATTTCTGATCTTACTGAAAAAACTCCTGGATTTGATCTTTCATGAAAAATTTGGACAGTTCTTAATCGTCTGAAAACAGGTCATGGTAGTACCAATAGCATGCTATTCAGATGGAACTTAGTTCCAAGCGCAAGCTATGAATTCAGAATATGCAGAAGAAACAATATCCCTTCTCATCAATAATTGTCCCTTATATAAATTTCAAAATGGTTTTAGGGCTACTCATGATTTCTCCGATCGTTTATTGGAATAAGTTACAACTTTCAAACAGATCTGATACTTGGTTTTTGTATTCAGTTCTTTTTTCTGCTTTCGTCATTTCATTTTAAGATTCGATGTGGGCAACTTAAACAAGCCTCAGTGTTTATCAATAGAAGACAACTCTTGAAGAAAGAAGTCCCTCAAATATATTTCAGCTTATTTTTGTAGACAAAACAAGACATACGGGGAGCCAGGGTTTTTTTACTGAGGTTTCTTCCCTAGGGTTTTATGTCTGATATTGCAAGATCGCCATGTGACCTATCGTGAGATCCAGACAACATTTGACCGTCAAAAATATTTGTTCGCGTTGGATCACACACAATTTGTCAATAGCTTGAATAAAAAGGCTCGTGTCAATTGGTCAACAGAAATGCTCCAAATATACTACTGCGGTGCTTCAAAGCACGTCTATGACATAGTGACAGGTGATGATTCGTGGATTTACGCGTATGCGGCCGAAAGTAAACAGCAGTCAAATGTATGGGAATTTTAAGATGAGCCAAATTCAACAAACGTTGCTCGCCCACGAAGCACTTCCAAGCAAATGGTTGCCTGTTTTTTAGTCACCTTTCACCAAGACAATGCGTGTTCTCACACATCAAACAACAGCATTTTCGAGCACTCAAAACAGCGATTTTACATCTTTAGAAGCGGTTGGTGCGTTTAGAATTCATGTTTTGGAGATACCGCAATGTGGCAAATGTGCTTCAACAATTGGTTCAAATGCATACAAAAGTGTATAGATCTTAATGGGGAATATTTTGAAAAACAATAAAGCAATTTTCTATAATTAATATTTGCTTTTGTTATCTAATCCCGAAATATATAAGGTAACCTTCGTATTATCCTCAATAATTTGGACTGCCATCTTTGTAACAGAGAAATATTGGAGTTGCTTCCTCAACCACAGATTTCTATACCATTCTATACCTGATTGTTATTTGATGAAGGTTGTTTTTCATAGATATTTTTAACTTTCTACCTATCAGCCATTCGCTGCCTCTTTTAATATATGTGCTTTCCAGGTTAGCAAGGAATCCAAGTGAAATTCAAGGTATTTTGAGCTTGTGGTATTGTTAAGTCGAATTTGTGGACATCGTTCTTTCCTTAGTGTGAAGTCAACTTTCTTGGATTCGATCTCATTTAACTTGATCTTCCATTTATTCATCCAGAGTTGTAATTTGTAATTTGTATAATTGGCGGAAGGCATTAATTGTTTTTTCCATTTGAAGAAAAGTGCTGCAGAGTCGCATCGAATGCTTGTCGAGGCATATGGTGATAATGCTCTATCAGAAGCAACATGCAAAAGATGGTTCAGAAATAATGATTTTGATGTGAGAATTGAAGAACGTACAAGACCACCAAAAAAGTTTGAAGAGGCCGAATCGCAAACGATATTGGATGGAGATGATATTTCGAATCAAAAACAAATGACAGAAATGTTAAATGTTGCACAAAAAACATTTTCTGACTGTTTAAAAGCTATGGAAGAGATGCAAAAGCGTGGAAAATGGGTGCCATATGAATTGAAGACAGATAGAAAACCGAAAAAAAACTTGTGAAATTTTGCTTCAAAGACACGAAAGAAAATCGGTTTTGCATCGGATTGTTAGTGGCGATGAAAAATGGATATATTTTAAGCATTCTAAACGAAAAGAATTATGGGTTTATTCGGGACAATCATCAACATTGACTGCGAAACCAGATCGATTCGGCAAGAAGACAATTCTGTGTGTTTGGTGGGACCAGGAAGGTGTAGTGTACCACAAGCTCCTAAAACCTGGTGAAACCGTTAATACCGATCGCTATCGACAACAAATGATCAATTTGAACCATGCATTGATCAAGAAACGACCAGAATGGGCCAGAAATACGGCAAGGTAATTTTGCTCCATGAAAATGTACCTACACATAAAGCAAAATCTGCTCAGGATACAATCAAAACACTTGGCTGGGAGCTGCTACCCCACCTGCCCTATTCACCCAACTTGGCTCCATCCGACTACCATTTGTTTCATCGAGGGGACACGCATTGGCTGAGCAGAACAACTTTATTGAAAAGCTATCCACAGATTGCCAGAAACGTGGTCAAGATGTGTAGTAAACAATGACCAATACTTTGAATGAAATGGTTTACCTGAAAAGTTTGCTTCTGGCGTATTCAGAATTGGGTTATATTGAGTTTATTATTGATGAGACTTGATCTTTAGGTTTACTCTTGGATTTTATAGGTCTCCATATAGAATTATCAGATCTCTTCAAACGAGTTATGTATTGTTCAAATAGTTCGTATTTCAGTTCTCTAAGTCTATTCTAGAGCCTATTGTTAAGGTAGTTCAGGTTAGTTTTATCAGAAGGTGCATGTGTGAATTGCCATGTGGATATAGCTTTACGTTTTGCGCCTATCAACTCTTTGATCTCTATGATCTAGATTTTTCTTTCTTTTTCCTAATCGATGGGGCAATAAATATAAATAAAAACATCGTCGACGGTCAGTTCATTTTAGTATCAGATTCATGTACTTCAGGAAAGTTTTTTTGAGGGCAAAATGACTCATGTGAAATATGCATATGATGGTTCAAATGTTCCGCATCATGAATTAGGAAGAATATCGAGTTTTCGTTTTTTTCTTTTATATATAATGGTTCTTTCTACTTTCTTTAGGGTATCAACAAAAATATTTATGATTGTTTCACTAATTGAACATGAAAATTTATCCCTGTAAAATATTTGGTGGAAATACATTCGCGACTTAGCGGATATAGTTTCCAAAGCACAATGGGAATGCATAAATATTTGAGTCATCAATTAATTAATTTTAATATAGGATCTGGAAAAAATGAGGTTGTAATTCATTTCTATGCTTCAAGCACAGCTCATTTCAGTAAGTGATGGTAACCAGAAATAAAGCAGAAATGCTCTGATGACAATATATATTGAACGAACAATACATCAAGCTCGGGGCTGAAACTAAAGAAAAAGTCATTCCGTTTAGAGTCAGGAAGCTGAAATATTTTGCTAATTGAATATAAATGTTTCCGTACATCTTGATGTCATCCTGGATAAAGCTAAAGAAGTTGCATTGGCATTATTTCTTGCACTGAAGCGTGAGGAAAAGCTGAACAAATCCGAAAAAATTCGAACAGATTCCAGTTTCGTTACACGTAAGACGTCAAGCAGATTGAATGGCATGAAACAAAAACTGTTTGAAGTGCCAACAAAAGCTTATAATTCTTCATGCGGTGAAGATCATTTTCAATATCGATTTCCTGTAATTTGATGGCTTTCTTTCAGGGTAGCGGAAACCAGGTTTTCATGCTCGAGTGCAATTGTCTCTCTTAAAATAAATAACGAAAGGAACGCTCTATACTGACATGTTTGAAATCGCCCGAGCGAAACGTGAACGTTCAAAATAAAATGTCAACTTTACTTTGCTGTTCCCAACATTTTTTGTGAATTTTTCATCGTCTCATATTGGTAATGTGGAGAAAGAAATTGAACATTTTATCTAGATGAGGTAAATTCGCGCCGTTCTTTCTTGGTCATGTTGAAAGATTAACAGTGTTATGATATGCGACAGTAGTCAAATAATTTAGGATTTTATTTTATAGTAATCGCGACGAACTTCAACAATCCGCCACCATATATTCTTTTTGATTGTTTTCAATTTGAAATGGTTATAGGGACCTCATTTGTTATTCATTAGAGATATTTGGAGTCAGTCCTGTTCCGAGGCTCATTTGTATAACTGTTAGCTACTATAGTTATTTCAATAAGTAGGGGGCTAATCTGACTTATAAACCTTTCGCATTCTGGACTTGGGACCAGAAAATGGCGTATTTCAAGAATCTATATGGGGGAGTACAACAAACAACTGATAACGGAAAGTGAAGACGACGATAACATAGAACTAACGAAAGAGGTGATCGAAGACACTCTGAAATCTCTCAAAAATCGAATGAGCCCAGGCTCGAATGAAATTTCCAACGAAATTCTCAAATACGGCGGAGAAGCTCTGCATAAAGAGATCTTAACTTTGTTTAAGAACATTTTATTAAACAGAGAATGACAACAGAAAGGAAAACCACTATAACGATCCCCATATATAATAAAGGCAAAAAAACAATCCCAGAGAACATTACTAGACAGTACTTGAAAAGCATTCGCATAGACGGTATTACAAGAGATAAGTAAAACTATAAAAATTAGAGAAGAACACGAAGGATTCCGGAAAAATAGATTGACCACTGACGCAATATTCATTATCAGACAAATCGCCGAAACATCCCTTGAATTCAATAAGCCGGCGTACATGTGATTCGTAGACATGACAAAAGCTTTCGACCGTGTGCCCCTATCCGACATATTGCAAATCCTGGAAGCAGAAGGACTAAACAAGAGGCTGATAAATTTAATACACGACATCAATACCATCTTCCCAACATCAATCAAAGTACAACATCTTACAACGAGCGAAATACAAATCCAAACGGGAATAAGACAAGGTGACTCGCTCAGCCCATTCATATTCAACCTAATTTTGGACAAAATAATAAGAAATATTCAAAAAAGAGCTGGATACAAAATGGGAAATACCTTCTTTGGCGTTGTTTGCTACGCTGACGATGCGGTGCTCGTTGCCGATTCAGAGGACAACCTCCAGAGGCTACTACACGATGGAAGCTGTAGAAACGAAGGTACTGAGAAGCAAACATGGAAAAACACAATACAGTAGAGTAAGAAATGAAGATCTTAGAAAGTGCAGTGGAATTCAAGACATAGGAAAGTGGGTAAGACAGAGAAGAAGATGTTTGAACAAACGGTTGGAAGAATGACTCGTAAAAAGGGCACAACAGAACAACCTAGTTGAGAAAAGAACACAAAGAAGACTACCAAAAAGATGGAGAGAATGCTGGACCTTGTCTTCCGGGGAAGATTTGTTAGGATTGAACAGGCAATAGCCTACCAATGTGCTTATCCATTTCAGAAAGAAAGCAGAAGAAGATATTTGGAAAACATGCATTTTGGGAAACAACGTTTGAAAAAACTGAGAAAAATACATTTAGAAAACCTCGGTGCCAATTTCAATAATAAGTGGCAAACTCTTCACAAAACCATGGATCACCGAAGAAGTGAAAGCAATGGCAGAGCCACAAAGAACTTTCTTGAAATCCGAAAAGAAAGCAAAACTACGTCACAGTAAGAACCAGGGTTTACAGCAGAATTCGCAAAACTAAAATTGAATATTGTGGGAAGTTTTGCATAGACATGAATATATTGACCCACAGGATGTCCAAGAGCTCAACGTCAAGTCAAAACAGGGTGACAAGATTAATTATAACCATCAGAAAAAAATATCCCATGCCGTTTTAAAACAATGGTCATTTGAGAAAAACCTACGAATAGGGTCAAACTGAAACCATTTTTCGGTTATTATGGTAAATTTCAATTCTTTTGTTCATTTGAACTCAGAAACCGGAACCCCAAATAACGTGTTTAGAATCATAGTCAAATATAATGACACAATTGCCACAAGTTTCCTAGATTTAGGACTATTGAGCTGGTTGACTTTGAAAGGCCCACCTTTAGAAAAATGTAATGGGTGATTCATTCAGAGGTACTCTTTGTAGTGGGGATTTAGTTGCAGATCGCGCATGCGTCGTGTAAACAAGTGGTATTCTTCTTCAGTAGTGTCTGACATTTCATAAATGAACGACTTAGCCTGGCACAGCGTCTACAAATTGTTCAGCTTTATTATGAGAATGGTCGTTCTCCGATTAATGTGTATCGTGCACTAAGAGCGACTTACGGACCATATAATCGGCATACCGAACGCACAGCTCGTTATTGGATAATACTCGACCAAATAACAACATCCTTCACGTAGTGAAGAGAATATAGCGGCGGTGGAGAGTGTACGTGATGACCCTGAAGTGTCGATTCGTCGCCGTCAACAGCTTGGCCTTTCGTATTCAATGACTTGGCTGATTTAACGTAAGAATCTTTCTTTGAAAGCTTACAAAATTCAATTAGCTCAAGAACGGAAACCGACCGACCTGCCGGATCGTTTGAATTTCAGTCGTTGGGCTCTTGACAAGATTGCAGAGGATCCATTCTTTTCGAAAAAAGTTTGATCACTGATGAGGCCCATTTTTGGCTTAATGGGTTCATGAACAAACAAAATGCCCGAATCTGGGGTGATGAACAACTCTAAGAGTCTCAAGAATTGCCGTTAAATCTAGAAAAAAACAACTTTTTGGTGTGGTTTATGGGTCGGTGGAATAATCCGTCCATATTTCTTCAAAACAGAGGACGGCCGAATGTTATCGCACCATGATAACAGACTATTTGTTGGCCGTGGTCTCGACAAAATATAGTTCCAACAAGATGGTGCCACTTGCCATACAGCCCGTGAAACCATGGCTTTACTGAGAGAGCATTTCAGCAAGCAGATCATTTCCCGCTTCGGACCAGTGAATTGGCCGCCGAGATCATGTGGCTATGTGACGCTGTGGCGCTATGTGAAGTCCAAAGTCTACATGGACAAGCCGGCTACAATTGAGGCTAATATTACTCGAGTCAATGGAGAAATATCACACGAAATACTCACACGCGCCATCGAAAATCGGAATTATCGAATGGATCTTGTGAACCTTAGTCGAGGTCAGCAAGAAATAATCTTTAAAAAGTAATTGTGAAGAATGATTCTTTTATTTGTTCAAAATGATTATATAATAAAATTTTTTTATTAATTTTTTTATTTAAAAAAATTCCTCTGAACGAATCACTCTTTATGAGAGGGCCATTTGAAGTTTGCGCATTTAATCAGGGTAGTGAAATTATTCAATATAGTTTCACAAAAGAAGAAGAATGAACTGTTTTCATTCAGAAGTGGCATTTACCTGTTTCAGACGAGTCTATCTTGTAATTAGCTATAAACAAAGCAATTATGAAATACAATTATTCTGAAACACATTCAACGAAGAAACAAACAAGAATCTCATATATTTTCTGTCAGTTCTGAAACATTCTGAGCTGACCCAAGAAATAATGCATCCTCAAAGAAGTGAACAATCAAGGCATTCATCGAATGAGCAAGAAATCTTATATAATCTGGCAAGTCATCAGGAAAGATATTGAAGTGTAGAGGACCAAGCACGGATCCCTGAGGTACATCCCTATCGACTAGATATCTTCTCGAGTCCTGGTGGTTCAGTCGAACGAATAATGAAGGAACCTCTAGTCCTGAACCCACTACAGGGGAACAACTCGGAAGGCCATGTTATACAGCTTACTCAGAATGAAACTGAAGTCGAGGTAGTCGAAAGTCCTGGACTCATGAAGAAGCCTCAGCTACCGGAATTTCCCCATCCAAACAAAATAGTTAGTGGCGCCATCTGGTAGTTAGGCACGGGACTTATTGACCGATTCAGTATCTAACGATGCCGAATTATACTGGGTTACCCATTTGAAATAAGAATGTCTTAGACAGCTACAGTTATGACCGAAAGTTGTGAAGGTCTGAAAATATTTTCGACACAAAATTCTGAGCAGCTCTCCGTAATCGTTAAAAGACCATCACCGTGAATCAGCCTGTATCAAATTACTCAAAAAATAAGAGATAAAACAAATTTTCAAGAGTAAAGATAGAATGTTATCATCGAAATTCTGTCATTTGGAACGGTGGTATAGTTTAGTATTTGGGACTTTCAGTTCCATGAAATTTCCATCCAAAGCTACGATGAGGAGGACAATGTAACACCAGTGTACATCGGCTGCATTTCATGCTAATACCTCATCAATATTTATAGTGGCCATAAGTTATTTTTGTAATACGTTGGGTCCGAACAGCAGTGACATTTTTTAATTGAATGACCCAGATACATACATGTTCGTATGTGGCTCCAAACACGGTAAGTTACCACCAATTAGTTTTTTTTTTTCAGAAAGACTCTCATGATCGACCACATATTGGGAACGAATAGCCATTCGCAACAACTGTTGGAATGAAATTCAAGTTTTGAGAAAGTTTGGAAAGATATCGAGTTTGATATTCGGGAATGACAGACATTTGGCCTAAACAATATTTAAATATTCATCCAGCTCTGTTGCAAGTAATTGATAATGTAGAAGACCATTGAACGATTATTTTTTCAACAAGATGGCTCACCACCTCATTGCGATTAATTGGTGCGTCAATCCTTGGAAGGAAATTTTACTGATACGAGGATTAGAAGGAGATCTATTGAGTGGCCACCCAGGTATCTGATCTGGCTCCACTGGATTTTTATCTATGTAATCCAGGATTTACGCTACCCAGCAGATTGTTTGTGAAGTCGGATCATAAATAAATACTCGTCAAATTACACCAAGAATTTTGAGATTCGTGAACATTTCCAGTGAAACTAACATTACTGTAATATTGGAAATGGTGACCGTTCTCAACATTTAATAAACTCATCATAAAAGTAAAAGTCATTTCTCATTTCGTAATCGATGAAAAATTCTACGCGAAATGTAACACTCCTCATAAGGAGTTGATGCTTTTGAAATGCAAAAAGCTGAATAGTTATTCCCCCTCGGATTAGAAATTGGAATTGATTCCAGTTTTTGTTCGATGATCCTCTACCTATGTAGAACGTAATTAATGATTCACCCTGTAAACTTCCTCTGAATTTTATTAGTTATTATCACTATTCCTTTGATAGAATTCTATGGTGCATTCGCGGTTAAGACAGCCGCTTTTCCGCGATTCGGAACACGGCAATTGGGAATGCTCGTGTTTCCGCAGGCGCAGTTTGACATAGCTTAGGCACTCAGCGCCGATTACGTCAGAGCTGTTAACTTCAAATTTTTAATTAGATTCACCCTATTGTTCTTGAAATATATGTAGTTATAAATTTAGTTTCAAGAATTATTTTCAATTCAAGTTTTCCCCAAGTTCAATTAAATTCACCTAGAAGAAATACTCGAGCTCTAATCTGTTACCACAAGATTTCCCTACTTGGGTTGTATTATTATTCACAAGGTCACCGTGACAATTCGTTTTCCGATACTGCATTTCGCTGAGGAAAGGGATGAGAAATGTGTTGTTATGTATTGTGAGTTTTGGATTAATGAGCACTGAGCACTATTTGTTCTTCGAAAAACAACGTTGAAGTGAACAGGTGAGAGCTTTTACCAATTAAAAATTCAACTTACATACCGTAGACGATTTTTTTTTATTCTTATATCCCAAAGAAATTTTGAGTCATTCCAATGATTTTGAATGATTGATCGCTGGGCTCTATTCGATTTCGAACAATTAAGACTTATTATGATGTTTTTATTATTTATTGAAATATTGAATATAGATAAGACTGTTATTATTTAAAGAGTATTCCTATTCTAGGAATCAGAATCATGGGAAAAAGTAAGACTATGACCTAATCATAGAATGTTAGGTACCTAACTTTATATGTGTGAGTTGCATAGGATTTGTCGAAAAACAACGTTGAAGTGATCAGGTGAGTGCTATTATGAATTAAAAATTCATCTTTGATATCTGATAAAAATATTTTTCTTGTTCCAAGTACTCCAATAGTTATTCGGTACATTTCAATGATTTTGAATGATTCATCGCTGGGCTCTATTGGATTATGAACGATAATGAAATTTTATAAAATTTTCAAACTTGTTGAAACACAGAAATAGGTGCAAGATTCTGTCATTATCCATAGAGTATTGCAATTCTACAAATCAGAATGATAAAATAATCTGTGACTATGATAAAATCACAGAATGTCACAAATGGCCTTTTTCATAGAATTATTTTGTCTCATTGGAATGAACAATTTTCATAGAAATCCTCAAGCTTCGATGAAAATTAGTGATTATGATCACTTAGCGCGGATCTATGATTAGGATTCGGTTTGCATAGTTTTTTTATGTTCTGTGCTAGTAGTCTTCCATCAAACGAGAGATTTTTAAGTCTAGATGAAAATTTGTGGTACATCAAAAAGTCTACTTTTTCGATATTGTGATAATTGTGAGTAAACTTCTTTCTTTATCATCAGTGCTAGTTTTTTAATTAGATATCTCCTAAGAAAAAAAAGTCATTGGGTCACGATATGGCGATCTGTGAGCTCAAATGATCTTATGATATGTGGGAATAATATAAAAAATTATACTGAGATATTGTGTGACTACCCTTTTTTGTGCTTAGGAGAGCAACTGAGTAGAATACCAATGGCGTTCCCGAGGAGGGGTGAAGGGGTTTTATACCCACCTAGATCACTCAGCCATTTTGAATTATTTGGTCCATTCACGGGATTAAAATCAAAAACAAATTTCAATAGTCAAATTTAAAAGGCACTATCGTGAGATCAATAAAATTCGTTCACACCGTCCATGTGTGAAAATAAATGTAAATGTTTATTACGAAGCCGCTGTACAAAATATTCTCAAAAACACAATTTGATTGGCAAAGTAATCGACAGTTGCATGGGTAGGTGATTTAAAATGTAGAGGCATAACAGAATCATATGTTGTTGAAAAACTCATTCCTTATCTTGTTCGTAGAATGAATATTTACTGCCAGCAGTCTGAAACTTGTTAGGGTGCTGATTCTGCTTAGTTTCCACTTCACGTAGCGATAAATATTTCAAGGAATTCCTGTTTTATACGAAACCCTTTGCCCAAATTAAATGATCGCCGAGAGTGCTGAACTTAAGACAAATTGATTCGAAGGTCCAAAGTTCCTGAAAATAGTCATTCCACCTCAGTGGATCCCTGAAAGCATTTCAAGTCTGAAGTGGAGCAGGGATGGTCACACCAAGGGTGTTTCGTGAGGGCTGCAGAAGATCATTCTTTACTTTCGTTCATTTCAATAACATTCTAGTTCTGTAGACTTCATTTGTGTTGAAGAAGTTCTTATACTGGTCTAGTGCCTTCCAATTCGAAATTGAATTCTGTATTCGTTTAATTTATTGTTTGATGACTGTTATCTAGTACGTACTCTGTTTCGGTGGTTTAATTATTGTCATCAATATAGTTGATCACGTGAAGTTGCAATTGAAAATTGATTCAGTTAAATTTAAAACTTCCATTTTTTTAAATTGAATAATATGATAAGATTATACCTGGTGTCTCAGGGTGGGTGGCTTTTGAAGGAACTATTCATGACGAATATTTCAAATTTTTGAGATCAATATAAGTTTATTTGAGGTACTCTTTTGTAAAACTTTCAAATTTTCAGCAAATTTGGCAACAGTTTTGTTATTTCAAATATTTATGTATCTTATGTATCTATTTTTTTCATAATTCTCCCTAAAAAGCTTTGATTAATTTACTCTGCTTCTCCATATCTATCTTCAACGGTTTTTGAGTTATAAATTATTTTTCAAAACTTCAAATCAACTTTGAGTCACGAAAATAACACAAAAATGCTGACGAGAAAAGTTGATGAAGGAACTTATATAGAATTTTAATTTGGGCAATAACTATCATCTGTTTTTGTTTTGTAACCAACATTTCAACAGACATAATCTGTCGTTTTTAAAGTAAAATTAGATTTTACGAGAGAAAATTTTTCAACTTCCATAAATGTCAAATAGATAATACGAAAACTAGATAAGAAAACTTCTTCAGGTAACATCGAACAATTGGCCTCCAAACTTCCGGTAACTGAATTGATGGTGCACTTATGGGATTGAGAGCGATGTGCATGAATGCTGCCTCTTTGATTTTTTCTTGTAGGTTTCTCCTCTTTAGAAATTATATATGATCCGTTCCATTTTATCAGGTGACTTTCATCCACAGCATGTTGGAACAAGTTGGATCTATCGGTGTCTAACACTTGAGGAAGTTTCTGACCATCCTTTATTCTCACCTTCAAGGGGCGCTTTGTTTTTCTGATACAGATCTGCCGCATGTATCTTATACAGGGTGTAACTAAATAAGTGTAAAATACTTATGGATGGATGATTCCTCATTGAAAAAAAAATAGGATCTTTCATATAAAGAAACTTCTTTGGAGCATCCCTTGTTAAGATACAGCCCCTCAATGGGAGTACATAAAATTTGTTTAACAATTTTTTTCACAAGCACCAAAAAAGTTACAATTTTGAAATTAACCTAACGTTTCCTACTAGCAAAAAGACGAACGAAAAAACGAACCTGAAAATTGATTGGTCGACTTTTCACTGACAATCGACTGAAAATACAAATCAGTGAACCTCTTCATTCTTCGAAGTTTGAATATCCTGTTTAGGCTTCTAACGAAATACAATGTTTCGGAATTCCTACTCGTAGAGAGAGAGAGAGAAGTTGGCATTCCAATAGAAGCGAATAAAGTTGCAACATTGTCGAAGGATATAAATTCACATTATATTTTCCAATTTTCAGTATATGTCACGTGCAACTTTTAATGGCCTCCCGAAAACATTTATTTTCCAGTTGCGTTACTGAATTTCGTGAACGTATTTGAGGAAAGTTTTATTGCTGAATGGATACAGGTGAGTCCTTTACAGCCAATGGAGTCCTCGAGATTGAATCATTCCATGAACTCGAATCTATTCTATCTTCCCATCAGTTCGACATAGGTTTGCTGTTTATTTCCCTACGAGGGAATTCTCTCGAGACACACTCCTATGAGTCGAATCCGAGCTACGAATTGGAAGCTGACGATTGTATTAGAAGTAAAAGTCGGTTGCTATAAAAACGAACTTGACTAGATAGATTGATGTATCGATTGAATTCACCTAATCAATCTTCCACTAGGAAATGTATACATGTATACATTTAGATAGATAAGTTTTTTTTTGTTGAAGGCTATTCCATCGAATAAAAATGTTTTCTAGTTATCTCTGTTGATTGGTAGAGCGGACATTATTATACTGCAGCCAAAACTAAACGATTATCAACATATATTTTTAATGAAACAATGGAATTATTCCTTATCGCTGTCAGATTTTGAAAGTTCATTTCAATTGCAGGTAGGGAGACAGACTCGAAGGTAAAGAGCAAGTTCACAGGCAATAGAATATGCAAGCACCCAGATATATAAACAGGCAATCACACGAGGAAAACACTGGCATGAACACAGCAAAACACACCGGCAAGCGCCCAGGTATACAGACAACCACACAGAGGAACATACCAGCAAACACAAAGCAAACGGACAAGGAAGCAGACCGGCAATCACAGAGGCGAACAGATTGGCAAGCAGACAGACATACAAAGGGGCAAGCATGCAGGGAAACACACCGGCAAGCACACAGGCGAGCAGACCGGCAGGGATTGATCGAAGGGTCTTGGAGCATAGTCATGACCTTCGGGTAGGCTACCAAGGGATCTCCCTGACATCTTTCCCAAGTTCTGCGATTTGGGGTACCTAGTTCAGGATATAATTTGGTAGACTGGTATCATCTATCCTCTGTAAGGACCCATACCAAGTAAGTTGTTTCTGTTCGATGTCTGTCATGAGAGATCCTTATAGTCTTATTATTGATTTAACATCTTCATTCTGTATTGATATCTTCTAGACCTTCTGAGCTCATTGAATTCGGTAACTTCCAGTTTTACCTCATTGTTTTCTGTAATTCTCCACGTTTCTGCCACGTTTGTCAGTTTTGTCGTTAGCAATTATCACTTGACCATCCGCAAACTGTAATGTGAACAGGCAGACGTTTTCTAAGTCTATTCCAATTCCTCCACTTTTTTTATCCAAAGAGTCAACGTGTTAGCAACATAAATTCTAAAAAGCTTGGAAGAGAGATTTTTGATGGTGGAACTCGTGTAAAATTATTATTAGGGTAATAACACTCATCTGTTATTGTTCTTCTTCCCAACGTTTCAACAGACATCGTCTGTTGTTTTCAATTTTTAAGGTTCTTTCAGAGAACCTTATAAGTATAGAAAAATTTGATAATTTGACAGAAATAAGAAAATTAAATAAAATTGTTGCTTATTTGTGATTTGAAGACTTCTTCAAGTTACTTCGAACAATTTGGCTCCAAACTTCCTGCAACTCAATTGATGGTGCACTTATGTGATTGAAAGCGATATACATTAATGCTACCTTTTTGATTATCCTTCTCACAGGTTTCTCTTCTTTGGATTTGATAGATGTTTCGTTTTATCAAGTGATTTTCATCCACAGCATGTTATACCAACTTGAATCTATCGGTGTATAACACTTGAAGTTGCTTCTGATGTTCTTTTACTCTCACTTTCAAGGGTTGTTCTGTTTCTCATATATAGGGTATTTTTCGTTCTTTGATTCTCGTTATCAGAATCACTTTTTGATAGATTAGATTGAAAACGAGAGATGTCTAGTAAAACGTTGGGAGGAAGAACAATGATAGATGAAAATGGCTATGGGTTCACCACTGTCTCCAATTTCATCTGATCTATGAAGGGCGATTCATTTGGAGGAACTCTTAGTGGTGGGAATTTACTTGCAGATCGCACATGCGTCGTGTGAACTGAAGTGGTATTGTTCAGTAGTGTTTGACATTTCATAATGGAACCAGCAAAGCGGCACAGCGTCTACAAATTGTTCAGCTTTATTCCGAATATGAACGTTCTCCGAATCATGTGTATCGGGCACTTATGGTCCATACAATTCGCTCTACCATCACTAAGTTCGAGACTCAATATTCGTTATTGGATAATACTCGACCAAAAAGACAGCATCCAGCTCGTAGAGAAGAGAATATAGCGAAGGTGGGGGAGAGTGTACGTAATGACCCTGAAGTGTAGATTCGTCACCGTTCTCAACAGCTTGGCCTCTCGTATTCAACTACTTGGCGGATTTTACGTAAGGATCTTCCTTTGAAAGCTTACAAAATTGAATTAGTTCAAGAACTGAAGCCAACAGATCTAACGAATCGTTTAAGTTTTAGTCGTTGGGCTCCTGACAAGCTTGAAAAGGATCCAGTCTTTTCGATAAAAGTTTCGTTCACTGATGAGGCCCATTTTTGCCCTAATGGGTTCGTGAACAAACAAAATGCTCGAACAGGCCGAAGGGTCTCTTGAATTGCCGTTAAATCCTGAAAAACAAATGTTTTGTGTGGTTTATGGACCGGTTGAATAATCGGTCCATATTTCTTCAAAACAGAGAACGGCCGGAATGCTACTGTGAATGGTGACCGTTATCGCATTCGACGAAATCTGGTTCCAACAAAATGGTGCCACTTGCTTAACTGCGAGAGCGGCGAGCGGGTCATTTCACGTTTCGGACCAGTGAATTGGCCGGCTAGACAATGTGACATCACTCCTCTTGATTTTTTCCTTTGAGCCTATGTGAAGTCCAAAGTCTACATGGACAAGCCGTCTACGATTGAGGTATTGGAGGCCAATATTACTCCAAGCATTGAAGAAATATCACCTGAAATACTCACACGCGTCATTGAAACTTGGAACTATCGAATGGATCTTGTGGTCAGTATTTGAGAGAATTTATCTTCAAAACATAATTGTAGAAAATGCTTCTTTTATTTGTTAATAAAAATTATAAAATAAAATGGTTTTGACTGATTTCTTTTCATTAAAAAAAAAAAGAGCGTCGAATTAAATTACTCTTTATATGAAGAATTTCGAACGAAAAGCAATCGACCAATATTTGATAAAACCCAAATGATGAAGGAGATATGTAGATAATACTTTCATCATTCGCAACAAGGAATGAATGAACACTATATATATATATTACTTCAACATCTTTACAATCAAGAAGAATCTATTAAATTCATAATGGGAATCGGGAAAGATAAACAACTTCCATTTTAAGATATACTTGTTCATGACCAAAATGGAATCCCAAGAACCAGTGTGTATAAAGAAGCAACAACCACAGGTCAATATCTACATTTCAATTCCAAACATCAACTAAATTGGGAGTGGCAAAATGTTCATATGATAGAGCAACATATATATGCTCTACCCAACAAGATATATATATATATACAGGGTGATTCCGGAGGAGACCGTCAGATTTAAGGTGAAGTATACAGTAGTCAATATAGTTTGGGAACAATGTTGGGTTTATGGTTCGGGGCCTTCATTGAGAGTCTACAGGGTGATTTGTCCGATTTTTCTTTTATTCATAACTTTGGTATGGCTTGATCAATCTTGATGAAATTTTCAGTGTAGAATACTATAATATGATTATCTTCTTTCAATCATTTCTCAAAATACAGAATGGGAATTATGATAAGTTCTGATTAAGTATGCAGGTTGAAAAAACACCCTGTTTTCAGAAATTTTCTACTTGCTTCAGATTCTACCATAAGTTTACATTACTAGAGCGTTTTTATTTTTTTTGGCACACGTCCATTTTTCTTAGGAAAATTTTTCAATGATGAATTCATTTTTGATCGCTCATATTCAGAAGTATAAAATCATTTAATTCAAAAAATTTCTTTATACGTTATACGTTTATACGTACGTGAACCAAAAAAATCTACATACTACTACTACAAATACAAAATAAACTTTCGAAACATATGAAAGGCAAAATTATGGATTAACATAAAATTGAGTCATTATTACGGCACGGATTACGGATTTTCGGCACACTTCCGGTTTTCTATGAAGCGAATATTCCTAAACCATAGTAGTTTCGTTCAAAAATGTACTCACTTATGGCCTTATGGTATGTGAAATATTGAATCACGAATGTATGATAAATAGTTTTAATGAAATTAAAAATTCTCCATGAAAATCAAATTTCTATTTATATCAAGTTCTTCAAGATCCATGGTTACCATCACAGTGAACCACAGAATGAGAATATTTAATAAATAATCTGTCACAAGAAGTGTATTTCAACATCAACATCAACAAATATGATTTTTGTTTATGGTTTTTGTAACGGAAATGGAAATGAAGCCAAAATGGAATACCATAGACGATTTCCCAACCGACGTCAACCAAATAAATGTACTTTCGGACATTATTCTAAAGAACATGGGCAATATCCTAGTAAGGCAGAGAACATTGATAGGCCTTCTCAAAATGAAATTTCTATTCAAATTGTTGATCGGGTGGAGGAGGAACCGTCAAATTAGTACCGAATTAGGAATTTTGCAGAGCAAAGTGAGCAAGACTTTGAAGAAAGAACAATTCCACCCATACCACTACCAAAAGGTGCAAGAACTGTTGCCACAAGATCTGCCCCAACGATTACAATTTTGTCGCTGGGTTATTAGTCACCAACAAACTATTTTTCCTATTCTATTCAGCGACGAGGCTATGTTCACCAAGAATGGAATTTTTAATATCCACAATTCCCACCAATGGGCAAGAGACAACCCGCATTTGAAGAAGAGTCATAATACACAACACAGATTTTCTGCCAATATTTGGCTTGGAAGAATACACGGAAATTTAGTTGACCCTCACATTTTTGCAGAAAGATTAAATGGTGAAATTTACCTAGATTTTTTGGAAAATATTTTACCAAATCTATTGGAAAATGTACATATCCGGTCTATGTACTTTCAGCATGACGGAGCACCACCTCATTTTGCATTGAATGTGAGAAATCACCTGGATGTAAATTATCCGAACAGATGGATTGGTCGTGGAGGCCCTATTGCTTGGCCACAAAGATCGCTTGATTTGAACCCTCAAGACTATTTTATGTGGGGATATCTGAAAACAAGTGTTTATAAGGTTGAAATTAGAAGTAGAGAACACCTAGTTGAAAGGATTTTCGAGGAATGTAATATCTTGAAGCAAAATCAATCCCTCATTAGAAGGTCAATTGGAAATTTAATAAAAAGGTCTCGAATATGTATTCAAAAAAAGGGAAATCATTTCGAACATCCTATGGAAATTTTGTGTTAATCCTTAGTTTTGCCGTTCACGATATGTTTTGAATGTTTATTCTGTGTAAGTTGTAGATTTTTTGGTTTGACTAGGTAGGTAAAAGATATTTTCTGGATTAAATGATTTTATACATCAGAATATGAGTGATTAAATATGAATTTCGAATTTGGAGGAACTACTTTAGGATTCAGGAAGAGCTTTGTATTATTGAACGACACCGGTTTACATTCAAATTCAGAATATCCTCACTGCCTTGGAGCGAAATAACGATATTGTTCATCCTTGAAAAACTTTTCTAGGAAAACTGGATGTGTGCCAAAAGAAATAAAAACGCTCCAGTAATGTAAACTTATGATAGAATCTGAAGCATGTAGAAAATTTTTGAAAACGGAATGTACAGGGTGTTTTTTCAACCTGCAAACTTAATCTGAACTTATCAGCCTGTATTTTCGATAAAGATTGATCAAGCCATACCAAAGTTATGAATAAAAGAAAAATCGGTCGAATCGGACAAATCACCATATAGACTCTCATTAAAGGCCCCCAACCATAAACCAAACATTGTTTCGAAACTGCCTTGACTAGTGTATACTTCACCTAAAATCTGACGGTCTCTTCCGTCTTTTGAACTTTTGGCTTAAAATTCTGGTTAGCAAACAATGGAGCATGTAGTGTTAGCAGGGGTTGGGGACGGCTTGCCATACAATTCAGTGTGACATGAAAGCCTAGGGAAATAACCCAAGTAAAAAAAAAACTTAGGTTTCCCCCATAAGTGTAGCTGTGTATATAAAAATGAGCTGAAATATATTTGAGGTACTTGAGGCTTCTCCAAGTTGTCCATATAGAATCTGAAAAAAAAACAGAAGCAGAAAAAAGAACTCAATACAGAAAATACGTATTAAATTTGTTTGAAATTAACCCATTCCAAGAAAACATTTTAAACATCATGAATAGCCCTAAAACCCAATGAGATAAAAATGAGGAAGTAAATTAAATCACTAAAACACTCAGAAGTAATTGCATTCCTAAAATGATATTTGAATGAGCGAAATAAATAACAGAATATCAGCTTTCACCCAGTACAATGCAAGAAGATATATATGCTACAATTCATGATGAGCGTCAAATCTTATGTGTAGGTTTATCAGAAAAAATGAGTAAAATTGAAAATTGGTACGACATAACGTCCGCCTTCAAGACTCAAGATACCATCAGGGCTAATCTAACAAAAATTGAACAACACGTCTCTTGCGAGTGAGAAAAAAACATCAGAAGCTCTCTGAAGTGTTAGACACCGGTAGATCCAAGGTGTTCCAACATGCTCTGGATGAAAATACAGCATTCATGAATATCGCTCTCATTCCCACTGTTGCCGGAAGTTAGAAGGGGAATTGTTTGAAGTAACCTTGAAGAACAGATAAGTACAATTCGATCTAGTCACAAAGTTCTGTCAATCTTGTTACTGAAAAAGAAATGGAAAAATTCTCAAGTATTTTCAGCTTTTTTGATAGATAATTTTTTGCCTTGAAAACAAAAGAAGTTGTCTATCGAAACGTTTATAGCAAGAACACTTAGAGATAGAGGTTGCCCAAATTATAATTCTACACGAATTCCATCATCAAACATTTCTAGCCATCTCTGATAAAACCATCCTGAATTCCTACCTCTTTCATTTTCAAAAATTCACCTTATTCCAACTCAGTTTACATATTATCATATCATCAGAAAGAATATTCAATCTTTCGAGTGTTAACTCGTCACATTTAAAGTGTGACAGAGGGAATGCTATACATTACATTTTCGAAACATTTCCCACCGAATAATTCATGAAGATGCCAAAGGAGGAACGGATATAAGTTATTTAGGAATTCAGCATGAAAAATGAATCGGAAAAAAGCAGCTCTGTATATTTCATCGATTCTTCGAGTAACGTACACATAAAGGCACGTTCTTTGAAATTTACTGGCAGAAAACTGAAATTCGGACTCTTCTCATTTGATGCTATATTTTATGGGATCAGATATGAATTGATATGTCATTTTTCCACTGCGATCGAAGTCTCTCTAGAACCGTTGAAATATTGAGTGAAGGGGCAAAAGATGATGAAGATCGAAGTAAGGCAATAAGTTATATGATCCTTCCCATATATTGATAATGTTTCACATCCAATCATGAATGACATTACAGAACTAAATAATCATTTAGGTCCAATATTTTGTGCGAGAAAATGTTATGGTTCATCTATATATAGCAGTCACCGTACAAAGAAGCCATCACCTAATTTGATGGGATAATTAATGTTATCCTTAGTATCTCCAACACACTACTTACATGACAATAATTTCAACAATGCTACACAGATCAAACAAATGGCGTCTACGAGATTCACTCATTTATTCATTTATTTGATCATACGGAGAATCTAATTTACATTCTAATTAACACAATCATAAAAATAATGTTAAAAATAAACACGAACTTCTTGAAACATCGATTCAGTGAATAAATTGTTCCAGAAAAGAGATCCAAAACACAAGCATTTGCTGAAAGAAGTGCCATATAGGCGGTTTGCATATTTCTGAAATCAGACATCTGGTGGTGACTGGCATAACTGCTTGGATAACATTGTAAATAGGTTAGTTTTGGAATTGAATTTCTTAGAGTTTTCTAGGATTTTTGGGAGCTTTTGGGGATTTGGTCAAAAGAAAGATGATTGTCGGAACATCTTTCGGCTTTCTGAAAATCATGTTCAATCATTTTTCTAAGAAATTGAAGAAGAATGACGAACTGGGAAGAAATCTGATCTTGTATTCAATACAGTGTGAAGGAGCTAGTCAGTCTAGTCCTAGCAATTGAGCACGTCATATATTTATCTATATTGATCAGGCCTTCTGAATATATGAGTATAAAAGAGCTTCTCCTACATACCACACATGAAGTCAAAAATGTATTTCGTATTTGTTCGCGCTCAGGAAGGAAAAATTAATTGAAATTTTTTTCTGCAACTCTACCAACACATTGTAAAGTTCATTTCATTAATTTTCGATATGTAACCCCGGACCCCGGACGGTAGTTTCTTGGTGCAAGGAAATTAAAAAGTTCAAATAAACCCGAGCGAGAATCAAGAGTTTGATCCTGATAATTATCATAGTTGAGAACTTTCTTGCAATTGGGAGAACTCCTGGAAATTCCCCCGAAAGAATTTAATGCAGTAAGGACCTTGGCCGTAACAATTCTGTCGAATTCACGTCTTTGACACAATTCTACCCTTTCTAGAAGGAGTTAAATGGAAACTATTCATTAAACGAGAGAACTGTTGTTTGTTTTTTGTCAGCTTCGAGAGAGAGAAAAATTGTCAATTATAATTTAGGACATTTTTCAGCATTATGTCCGATATCCGAACATGTAGAGATATTCCAATTTTTTATTTATTCTGATTTATCAATTATTTGAATACTTACACACCAAACCAACGTCACTAGAAATGTAGGTTAGCTGTAAGCCACCACAAAGGGATTATAACCGATTTCTGTAGCGGAGTTATCATCCATACAGAAACCGAACGAAAGAAGATAAAACAAAGAGATCAATGAATTGTAACAAAAGTTGCTAACATATCCAAAAATAGAACTAGAACTAATCTATTAGACGGGTTTTCTCTAGAAATTTTGACACCTTCGTAATGTGGGTAAACTGTAAACCTCCACTAGGGAACATTACTAAATTTTATAAAGGAGTTATCATCCATTACCGTTTCTTGAACAAATAACGACAAAACATACATAGCGATAAATTGAAAAAATTTAATCCGGTCGAGAAAATACGATCCAAACACAAGTCATAAACATATGTAGAACGAGAACAAAATTTGAACTAGAAGATGAGCTTTCTACAGAAGTTTTGGAAGTTTCTGAGTGTAAATGGGCTGTAAGCCACCACAAGGGATTATAATTAAACCTTGTAGTGGAGTTACAATCCATAACCGTACCCAGAATGAAACACATTATCACAAAAGGAATATATCAATGAATTGAAAAACTTCTTATCTCCTTGGAGACATACAATTGAAATACAAGTCTTGAACATATCTAGAAAGAACCAGAACTCAACTAGAAGAAAAAGCTTTCTTTATAAGATTTGAAACGGCATGTGAGTAGGTTGTAAGCCACCACAAGGACCTATTACCAAATTTTGTAGCGGAGTTATCTATCATCCATAGCTGTCACTTGAACAAAACAAATAACGAAAAAAGCAAATACACTGATCAACAATTGCTAGGGATCACTTATGTACTTCTCTTCATTTTGTTTTTTTTCAAATTTTCATCCAAAATGACTCAGTAGCTTATGTTCATGGGGGAGGTCGGCAGCGCAGTACAACAGCTGCCAAAGGTCGTCTTTTGATCCTCAATGCTAAGAGAAATCCCACTCAGCCGGCGTCGCGGCTCAATGGATCACTGAGAGTTGCAACAGGAGTTCTAATTTTGAACCTGACTGTAAGACGACGACTACATGTTCGTGGTTTGAGAGCACGTAGGAGGGTACAACATCCCCGTTTGAATAGGGAACACCGGGTTCATCGACGGCAATGGGCTGATAAGCACCGCAATTGGACAGTTGAAGATTGGAGCCGATGTATATTTACGGATGAGTCTAGATTTTGTTTGGTCAACTCCGATGGACGTATTCTTGCTTGGAGGGAAAGAGGTCGAAGGTATGCAGAACAGTTTATGGTACCCACAACAGCTTTTGGCGGAGGTCCTATATGTGTATGGAGGCATTTGTTTGAACCAACGCACGGAGTTGGTTGTTCTGCAGAACACCACAATGACCAGCCAGAGATATCCCGATATGATTATTGAACCCATAATTGTTCCGTTGGCGGCTGCCTTGGGTGAGAATTTCATTTTAATTGACAATAATACCCGTCCACACCGTAGTCGTCTGGTTAATGAAGCGCTAGAAACTGATGCTATTGATAGGATGGACTGGCCAGCTCGCTCTCCGAACATGTCTGGTTTGAGATGTCTAGACAATTGAAAACCTTAGAACAACTGATCAATAACCTGGAGGACCTTTCTAACGCTTTACGGGATATTTGGACGAATTTGCCCCAAAATTTTATAAATCGTTTGTTTGAAAGTATGCCTCGTAGGGTAGAATGCTTGAGACGAGCTCGTGGGGGACCAACTAGGTACTAGCTTAACCGAAACTTCAGCCTCCTTGTGGTTTCATCATAAAATTTTTATGTTATTCAAACACAGAATTTTGAGTGTTCCTAATAAAGTCTTTTTTTCTCTCCAACTTTCCATTTTTTCATTCTTTTCTCAAGTGAACCATATTATCAACTGAAAATACTCTGAAATCTGACTAAATTTATAATCTTGGAGCGAATATTTCAGAAATAAATTTAGAAAAAGTAAGTGATCCCTATCAATTGTTGAGCAGTGTAGATCAATGAATCGGAATAAAGTAAATGTCTTTGAAGAAAAACAATGGCAAAACAAGTCAAACAAAGAGAACCAGAAATCAACTAGAATATGGGCTTTCTCTAGAAGTTACAGAGCACTCGGAATAAAAGTGAACTGTAAGACATTACCAAATTTTGTAGCGGATTTATCATCCCTGACGGTTACTTGAACCAAATGACTATGAAAAATAGATCAATGAAAGATCAATGAATCGAAAAACCTTTCGTCTCGTCAGAGAAATATAATTGAAATACAAGTCGTAACCATACTAAAAAGAGAACTAGCATTCAACTAGAAGTAGAACTTTCTCCAGATGTTTTGAAACTTTCGGAATGTCAGTAAGCTGTAAGCCTTTACAGGCCATCACAACCAAACTTTGTAGCTTCCTGAGAAAGCGCCAGGGATTACAAACTAATGTTAGAAGATTAATCGTTCCAGCAAGCTCTCTGTAAGCCACCACTAGTAGTCTGAACTACACATGTTCAAAGAGAAGTTATGGGACAAGTATTGAAAGTAAAAGAAAGCGGAGCGAGTCTTCCACGTAACAGCCGCTCTTGCTCGTATAAACAAAAATATGATTTTTGAGTGAGCTTATACTTTAGGCACTATCGAAGAACTTTATTGAATTGAAGCATATAACAGGTGATGAACATTTCTTGGATTTCAAACACTATATTCATCGTGGAGATCAAATATATGTAAGAAAGGTATCCGATGAATCCACAAGTATCCTAGTGATGAAGACATAAATTGGTCGCTCGCCCCTGTTTGTGTACTCCTATTATCTACTCTGTCTTCTAACCATCTCCATATTCCTAAGGTTACCTTGCCTAACCAAGCCAATCAGCAGAAACAAGTGTCGGCAAGTACCATCTTCGTTAACTTCCTTCTGCTACTTGTGGATTCACCTGATATACCTTCCCTACATTTCTTGGATTTATTCAACCTTAACTTCAAGATGTTAAATGTTTTTCAGTGCAAACCCTTTTCAAATATTAATGAGCTGTAAAACACCAGAAGGGATTTTTTTTCGGTCATATCCAATAAGCTCAAGGACTCCACAAAAGGACTGGGACGGTAATATTACTAGGGAAGTTTTGGGAAAAAAATTGTATTCTTTTGAACCCCTACTAGCAAGCAGTTTTCATAATATCTTAAATCTTCTGAGTTCATTTCATTCTTTCTAAATAAGTATCTACCCTGACGGTTTTTGCTGGTTCAAAGAAATAAGGAACTCCAAATAAAGCGGAGCGGGAATAAAGGGTTTGATCCTGATAATAATCATAGTTGAGAAATTTCTTGTAATCAGGAGCACGTCTGGAAATTCTCTCGAAAGAATTTAATGCAGTAAGGGCCTTGGCCGTAACAACTTTGTCGAATTCACGTCTGTAACATAATGCTCCCAATTCTTGATGGAGTAAAAATAGAAACCATTCGTTAAACGCACGAATTGTTTGCGTTTTCCTGACAGCAACAAGGGAAAGGGAGCAGAAAAACGTCAATTATAATCTGAGAAAATTTTCAGTGAGATACGATCCAATTCGATCAGAATTCATTCATCGGGCTTGTCAAATCTCCGAATCGGTGTTGCTGTCCCCATTTTTTTAATCCCTCGGATTTATCCATGATTCGAAACAGCGTACCAAACCGCTATCGCTAGAACGTTTCCTTCCTGATTCGGTGATTTATGAATGGATTTTTCATTGTCTCTCGCCCATATATACCGGCAGAGCGTCAGAGGCATATTACCAAATATGGCCAATTCATCGCCTCTGTTTCCAGGTTGAACATCTGTGTGAGGTAGGAAGTCTCAAGACTCATCATTCAGATATTCATTTATTTGATCCATTTATAACGAATCACAATACTTCCATTCCTTTTCCTACCTTTCTAGGAGAAATTTGTATTGAAGTCATAATCGAATAATTGATTTAAATATTAGTCGAAAGAAATTGTAAGAAACTGAAGACAGATCTTACCTCTGCGGTCCAAACGAAGAATAATAAAGGTATCTTCAAATTGTCGGCAAATTGGAGAAACAGACATTGAAGAACCAAATTCAAGTCATTGATGTACAACAAGAACAATATTGAGCCCAAATTTTGGTTGTTATTGACATCATCTCTAATATGGGTTTTATGGAGGATATTGGGCACCGCTATGGAGTGGAGACCTTGAGGAACTTGAAGCAGTGGGCTAAAGAAGTAAAGAGGCTAGCAAGTTTAGAAAATCATAGAAAATTCCTTTTACACTGCCGAAAACAAAAAATAATGCCATCTCATATTTTACGTTACATCAACTGTATTTCAAACTTGGCATTATCTAATAGTCCCAATGCTTTTCTGCATTCAGGTTAGAATTTTGAATATTGAGAAAAGCTATTACTACTGGAAGTTGAGACAACTTAAGCTTAGTATAAAATTATTTAAGTCAAAAGTAAGAAGTGAAATTGCAGAAGACTTATTTTTCTCTTTTTCCACAAGACAAAAAAGATTTTATAACTTTAAGTATCATCAGATTAGAAGCAGACAAGTCAACAAGTTTAATATGTTAGTCAGTACACAAAATAGTCAGCAGACCACACCTGACAAGTGGATTATAAATCTCACAGATGTACCCATACCAAGTAATATACAAAGCTTTTTGAGTTTAGGTCATCAGTTTAACCTCCCATATACAAACTCATTTCCTATAATGGATATTATTGTTGACTGTGAGAGAGTAGTTACTAGGCACAATGTTGAGGATCGAGATATAGTCAGAGCGAGGGTTGTTAACACTATCACCAACTTTCTGAATTCTAATAAATATTCCACATGTTTTAGCTCTTTTTTGTATCGAGATATGAGGGACACTCAATCATTTCTTAAGAACAATAAATATCGTATAGTTAGTTATCTTGAAGGCGGATAAGGGAAACACCACCGTAATTATGAACCGAGTGGAATATTTCGAAAAATGTGCGACACTACTTAATGACACGGGTACTTATGAAAGATTGGATTCTGACCCAACACTTCGTATCCAGAACAAAAATAACCGGTTTACCAAAATCTTACTCGAAAAGAGTATAATCACCAAAACGATGGCTAAAAAAATTACCAGCAATAAGGGCATTTTTCCCAAAATGTATTTTCTTCCAAAGATACATAAAGCTGGGACTCCCCTTAGACCCATATTGAGCTTTGTGGGTTCCCCAGTGTATGAGTTGTCAAGGTTTGTTGCTGAATTCTTGAGACCGATTTTCATTAAGGATGAACATTACGTCCGAAACTCTTTCGAATTTTTCGATTCCATTAATAGAATTACGATACCACCAGACCACAGATTGGTATCACTGGATGTCGTTTCGCTCCAATACACCAACAGATTTGACTTTACAGATTATAAAAGAGAATTGGAATTCAATTCCTGAGCCTTCTCTGGACTTTGAAACATTTAGATCAATATATAACTTTCTGACGACAAGCAGTTATTTCTGTTTCAATGATCAATTTTATCGGCAGATCTTTGGTTTTGGTATGGGAAGCTGTCTTTCACCCCTTTGCTGTGACATCGTTATGAAGAAGCTTCAGGATGTTTGCCTCTCTTGTCTTCCTTTCAAGGTAGTGATTTTTAAACGTTATGTGGATGACATTTTTATTATAATACCGGATGGCACTGAACATCTTGTGCTTGACAATTTTAATTCATATCATCCAAAATCAATGAAAAATCCCTTTAATTGAAAAGAGATTGTACAACTCAAAACTTTATTTACACTATGTACACCTCGGATGCCTGGATGGCACATATAACCTCCTCTTACGACCACAATGAGTCAACACACTCACTAGAAATGTTGTAAATATAAAACAAAACCTTGAAATATATACAAGTTCCCCCTCTTCAAAAGGAGGCTTAAAAACGGTTTGACCAAATAAATGGAAAGTGCAAAACGTACAATTCTGGCCTTTCCCGAAAATACCCAGGCGGAATTCCAGCATTCGACAAAGGTTCAAATATAAAGATCTATTTTTTGGTCATCCGGTCATAAACTCATACCGAAAGTACCTCAGGTCATCCGGTCATAAACTCATACCGAAAGTACCTCTGGTCATCCGGTCATAAACTCATACAGAAAGTACCTCGTTGTAAATTCTATCACTTTCGAAACTAATTGGGGTACTTCGGATATTGCAGTTCCATGCCCGTTACAAATCTTAACAATAGAGTTGGAGTCGAAGAGAGCACTCAGTTTTCTAGACATGAAGATTGAACGTGGGAGTGATGATATTTTGTATGTGGATTGGTATCAGAAACCTACTTTTTCTGGACGATATATGAGCTTTTTTTCCCATCATGCCATGATTCACAAAATTAATATAATAAAAAATTTGAAGCTCAGAGCTTTGAAACTGTCTGACATCATATATCATGAAAAAAACTTTAAATATATCAAATCGGTTTTAGTGAGCAACAATTACCCAACTCATTTGATTGACAGAATGTTGGGAGAACCAGTCAAGCCTCCTCAACCTCACATCCCTTTGTCTGGAGGGTCCACGCACAAAATTGTAAAATATGACACCCTCTTGTATGTCAGAGGACTTTCAGAGAAACTATCCAAAATCATTGAGAAAGAAAAGTGTCATTTAGGAGCTCCAATACAATTGGAAAACAATTTTTCAGTGCCATCAAGAATCCAATACCCATTACTATGCTTTCTTATATAGTGTACAGGATAGGATGTTCAGATTGTTCTAGTGTCTATGTAGGACAAAATGGGCGATATTTGAAATCGAGAGCTCAGGAACACATGAGATCTGTCCGCTTGCCCATCTCCAACCCAAAAACAGCCTTAGCTGAACATTGCGTTACCACGGGACATAGTTTCGACTTTGAAAACGTAAAAATTCTAAATAGGGAACCATACTTAGGGAATCGACTAATGTATGAGATGTTACAGATAGCAGTTAATAACTCAGTTAATTCAAGATCGGATATCCAACATCTAAGCCGAATATATTTTCCCTTATTGAGAATGAATAAACACCCTGTAAAGTTTTCATCGCCTCCCGTTAACATATGAACGCGTGTTGGGGTATTTCCATCTGAAAAATCGAGAGCTCTCATATTGGTTCCACCTCCGTGTGTCGACGTATGTCTCAAACTTACTATTTTGTTTATTTCTCACTGCGGTCTGATAAATTCTTCCATGAAAAATACATACCTGAGATTTGTAAACTATTATTCATATAGAGGATAATGGAAGGATGCAATTGTTTAGTCTGTAAGTATATCTTAATTTTTTTTTTCACGAAAACCTTCAACATTATTGCTGATTGTTGTATCTATGTTTGATTGTTAGATGATACACATTTTAGACTGTAATTATGAGGTGTTGTCTTGGTTTGTCATTCCTGCTGTTTTATATATTTACATGTTTGTTTTTTGGAATTTTTCATTATATGCTCCATATTCTTTTGTAGAGCCCTGAAGATGGAAAAATATATTTCCGAAACGCGCCGAACTGACATAGTATTAATTTCCCGTTTCTTTGATCCTGGTAACACCATTTAAGCCTTTAAAAATACAATTTTGGATCACTAATTTGAATTTAAGCCCAAATTGAAGCCTTGTGGTGCTCCAGATGAAGCAAGATAGAGTAAAGAATAACATCCTCTACGTTGAACATATAGATAGCGATCAGAAAAATAAGATTGCATCAACAATAAAAACTGAGGCGAGAATATGATGTGTGTTCATGTTTAGAAATCAATATCTGATGATTAATATAGTCGAAGGTCTTCTGAATATCCGTGTATATGATATTCACTCGACCATGGCCATTCGATGATTCAACCGACCCTGAGTAAAAGATGCTAAATTTGTGATAATTAAGCGATTTTTTACAAAACCATGCTGATCTTGTCTAGTATGAAGTGGGACTAAAAGAACATCAGAAGGCTAGTTCAGTGAGACACTGATTGATTAAAGTTAGTCCAACATGCTATCAATGAGAATCATCAGATAAAATAAGGTGATGCGTCTTCAATATCCAAAGAAAAATACATACAAGAAGAAGAAAATCGCTTTTGATCCCATAAGTGTACGATCCATTGAGTTTGAAGGCCGATTGTTTGAAGTAACTTGAAGAAGTCTTCAAACCACGGATAAGTACAAACTTGGTTCAGTTTCAGAGTTCTGTCAATCTTGTCAATCAATGAAAATTGAAATTTTATATTTTGCTGTTTCAAATTGATATTAATTTGCCTTGAGAACTATAGGAGATATCTTTTTTTGAGGTTACAGGCATCATTCAGTCTTAAGAAAAATTGAAATGTCTTCGTGTAACTGAAAATAGAACGACAACTTGGACTTCTCTTTTGAGACCTTCTCAGAGGTAAATATTTCCTCAATGAACTACATATTTATCCTCAGCTAACATTGCGGCCCTCATTCCAAGAGAATATCCAATAAAGAATCGATCAAAAATTCAGGCTTTGAGGAGACAATAGAATAAGTGAAAAGCTGCTTTCTCATATATTTTCCGATATAAAACATCTAGCAATCGTGAATTTTTAAGTGGGTTCCCTCTAGCTGGTGGGTAACAAACAGGCTGTTCGAAACTTCGCTCGAAAATTCGAACTTGTATACGCTTGAAGCAGTGATGGAAAAGTGTACAAAAGTTGAAGGGGAGATAAGCAATATTACCCAAGTTCCTGTGGAGGGAACTCCGATCCTGATTTGAGGAAGTTGGAATCGACCAGAAACCACCATATACCATACACACTGAATTCAAGTAGTTATAAATGAGTATATGAAAATATTAGCATATCACACGACCGCCTTCAACAAATTAAAACTCCATGTTACTTCAATTCTCACATTATTCGAGATACTTGGACAAGGGATAAACCAGCTTATTATTGGCATGACTCTCTCATTACTTATAAGAGATGAACAAGTGGCTCCATCGAGTCTAGGCTAGTTTTTTACAGAATATATTTGATTGGATTTCACTTTTTTTGTACAACCTTGGGCATATTGATTTATATTATTATTCTTTGATTTTTTATTTTACACTTTTTTTTGAAGAAGTTTGGTAATTATTGTAATTATTACAAATTCCCCTTTACTTTCCCGTTCTGATTTTGTTTAGTAGCTATTGTTTTCCAAATTGTCCAGTCGAGTTCATTATTTATTCATTTAGGTGGTTTAAGTACATAATCTCTTATGGCTTGGGTGGGCTCTTTTGGTTTCTAACCAGGGTCATCAGGTACTCCAGATCTTCAATTATCCTAGGTTTTATAGTTTTCCCCTTTATGTGGCCATCAAACTCTAACTCTGTACCAAATTTCAGCTTTCTGAAATTATGGGAAGTACCAGTTCTATTTTATGATCATGAATGATTAATGGCCGGTTTCTGAACTCAAAATAAACTCAGTTTATCTATTCGATAAATTTAAACGAGAGATAACTGTCGAATTGGGTTTCTGACTACCGCGCCGACAGATAAACTACACATAAACTCCATTTATCTTAACTCGTCCCGATGACGGGTTATCTCGACGTTAACTATTCAATGTTTACATGACAATTCCAAGATAACCTCAAAATTATATCCCCGAAAATTCAAAATTTAAGTTCATATACAACTCAAACATGGAATTGACAAAAGAAATATTTTCAAGTTCCTCATCAGATGAAGAAATTCTAGAATTCATCAATAATATAGCAATACCTCGACAGATAAGGATTCGTAGATCTCCGATGGAAATCATTCAGATGAAGAGTTTAGGTAAGTAGTAGTAGTAACTGTCTTTTATTGCAAGCAATTGGCCATCGACCTGAGGTCTTTCAGCCTATTAAAAATACACAGTAATATAGTTTTACAAAAATCTAACATTAAACATTACTTATTTGTTTATGAAAGTGTATCTTGGATGTTTTCTATTAGAAATATTCTCGTAATATGATATTGATTCTTCAAATTTTTTCAGGCAAAGATACCGACTGAACAAAAGCACAGTGGGATATTTATGTGATGAACTGAACCCAGTTTTATCCCCGACATCTCAGAGAAAAGTGGCAATATCTGTTTTAGAACAAGTGTGCATTACTCTACGATACTATGCCACAGGCACTTTTCAAATTGTAATAGGTGATGATATCAATGTTCACAAATCAACGGTATCTAGAGTTATTTTCAATGTGAGCAAGGAAATAGCCATACTATCTGAAAGATTTATATGTATGCCAAAAAATGAAACCGAAATTCTAGAAACTGAGACGGGTTTCTATAACATAATAGGCTTTCCAAATGTACTTGGTTGCCTTGATTGAGTCAATACATGCTACTGTCGAAGGAAATGCATTCAGAAGATTAATAGCAGTTCAATATTTTAGGTGAGTGGCAGGGTATAAAAACAGGTATTCTTGTCGAATTTCTTAATTTTGTTCGTATTTAGGCTTCTCATTTTGTGAAGTCATCTGAGACACAAATAGCAAATATTCAAATTGGTACAATGGTATGAAATTATTACCTTTATTAATGAGGAGAAATGCCATAATTAGTAGGAAAAAATATATGCATATTTTATAGCAAAAAGTGTGTGATAGCCGAGGGAATTCTTAAATGAAAGCTTGTTTTTGCAACTCAAATAACGTCACTTTGTGTGAGAGAGACGTCAGAACTTTCTATCTCTCTGCAATATGTAAAAGCATACCTGTGTTTTTAATCAAGGGGTAAATGAAAGAACTTTTAATTTAAGTTATTTATTTTTCCTATAACTTTTTTTTCATCACTTCTAAACGCAATTTCGCCTCTTCTATTTCTATAAACTTCAACGTAAGTTCTGCCTCCACCAACTGTTCCCTCTTTGTCAAATAGAATTCCTCTTTCTTGGCCTTCAGATTTTCGAAATCAATCTGTTTTTGTATTAACACAATTTTTTTTTCTGTTAATAAGTCCTCATTGGCCTGCTTTGCATTTTATTTTCATAATTGTGTTTGTGGTTGTAATGAGGCCTTTTTTTGTTGCAGTTACCCCTAATCGACTAGATGCTGGTCTTTTTTCACCTGGTCGCCTTCTAGGAGTTTCAGGAGTCACCAGAGGACTATTATGTGAAGATTGTTCTTCCTGTGAGAGAATTACCTCCTCAGGAAAATTCAGTTCCATATCTGCAATGTATTTTAGTTGAATAAATATCTTTTGTGTTATGGTTACCTGTTTGATTGAAATATTGGAGTTTTGTATCTTTTACTCTGCAAATCGACAGAAATTATGAAAACAATAAAATCCTCTTGCTTGTGTTTACCTATGTATTTGAAATTTGATTTTACCTACTTTGTCGTCGGCAAAATTTCTTTTTGCTTTGCTTTTGTCATATAAAGCACGCAGCTGTTTTTCGCTCCGCGGACCAGTCTCTCCAGCGGCGTTAAATTTTGCGGCTATCTTCTGCCAGGCCTAGTTTTTCTGATTCACATTACTGGCTTCTGTTTTTTGTTATCGATTGTACTTATAAATTCTCTCACAATGTCCAGCAATAAAAGTTTTTCACGCTCAGTGAAATTTCTAGCCCTTTGTCGACTCTTTTTGTTGCGTAATTGTTTTTTTCGTTTGTTTTTGAATTTGAATTCACAATCTTCGACGCCAAAACAACGTCCATCTCTTGATTTTGTGTTCTGTTTTCGATACGATTTGTAAATACGAATTTTTTCCATATAGGATTATAAGAGAATGATTATTATATAGTATTGAATTAGTCTCACTTTGAAATCATATTGAATGTTTAAAAATATGTCAGGTTTGATTACAGTGACATCTATTATCGCTTTCAGCAACTAACTATACTGTCGATACCGTGGGTTATCCATTCGATAGCTAACCGAAGCATAAATTTGACATCAGAGACCCGTGCGGCGTTTATCGAGCCGATAAATATTAACCACAGTTAACGGCTGGATAACTATCTGACGTTTATCTATCGAGTTCAGAAACCGGCCATAAGTGTCATAAATGCGAAACTTTGCTTTTGCATAATTTTGAAACCATATGACCTACAGACTTGAAATCTTGACTTCTGAGTATGTGGCAGTAGCTTACTGAATGATAGAAATTTCTGCGTTCTGGTCTAATCCAGAGGTTCTCAAATGGCTGAAAGCTGTACACGAACAAAACTGTAATGGTCTACTTCCATTCAGTGACAAATTTCATCATGTACCATCGTCTCAAAGTGAATAAGCCATGACAAAGGGCTCATGCTGAAAACCTCTTTGAACTAACTGATTTTTCAAAAAAACAATTTTTTCTTGAGAATTTCTGCACGCTTGTAAAGATACAATACCTTGCCAAAAAATTACCACATGACCAACTTTCCCTATTCGAAAAAATTAAAGGGTTGATAGGGAGGGCACAGGGTGTAACAAAAATCCTTTAAAAATGCATGATAATTTTTTGTTGCCAGATATTTTTTTTTTCGAAAATTCACTGATGCTGATAGAATTTTCAATTTATATAATGTTGATAATGACAACTGAGTTGGAAGTAACCCCTAGAACGTTTGAATTTCAGTTAAATTTTCCAGAAATTTTCATTATTATTAATATATGCAGGGTGTTGAATCATTATTTGGGCTATTACCATCATCTATTGTGGATGTAATGTTTTCCGACGTTTCGATAGACATCTTCTATCTTTATCAAGGAGGAAAAGTAAAAAACCTTTTGAAAAATTATCAATTTTCAAAAAGTCAATATGACAGAAGTCATGAAAGAAAAATGAACAATGTTATATACTCATCTGTGATATGATGATCTTTTTAAGTTGGATCGAACTATCGGCGTCCAAACTTCTGGCAGATCTATAGATGGAGCACTTATGGAATCAGGTGTTATTTTCATAAATGCTGCTTCTTTGATTTTTCTTCTTGCAAGTTTTTCTTCTTTGGATATTATTGATGCTTCATCCCATTTTATACGATGATTCTCATCTACAGCATGTTGAACTAACCTGGATTTGTCGCTGTCTAGTACTCGTAGAAGCTTCTGATGTTCTTTTATTCGTACATTCAGAGGGCGTTTAGTTTCTCCGATGTAAGATCTTCCGCACTCGCAAGGTAATTCATATATGCAGTTCTTTGTCCTTTGTGTCTCATTATTAGGCTTAACTTTTGTAAGTTTAGCTCTGATAGTGTCTTGAGTTTTGAATGCAGTCGTTATGTTGTATCTATTTCCAATTCTTTTCATTTTCTCCGACAAACCTTTTACATAAGGAATTACGGTTTTAACGGTCTGGTTTATATCTGTTGGTTCAGGTTGACTTTCTCTTGTTCGTTTAGCTTTTTCTAATATCTTTTTGGGGTAGCCATTGCTTCTAAGAGTTTTCGAGATGTTATTTATTTCTTCATTTTGGTCTTCTTCAGTGCAACAAATATTTATTGCTCTATCAAATAAACATTTTGCTACTCCCAATTTAGTGTTTAGTTGGTGGTTTGACTCAAAATGTAGATATTGTCCTGTGTTCGTTGGCTTTTTATACACAGTGGTTCTTGGGATTCCATTTTGTTTATGTACGAGTACATCTAAGAATGGAAGTTGTCTGTCCTTCTCGATTTCAATTGTGAATTTAATTGATTCACACCAGATTCCATAAGTGCTCCATCTATAGATCTGCCAGAAGTTTGGACGCCGATAGTTCGATCCAACTTAAAAAGATCATCATATCACAGATGAGTATATAACATTGTTCATTTTTCTTTCATGACTTCTGTCATATTGACTTTTTGAAAATTGATAATTTTCAAAAGGTTTTTTACTTTTCCTCCTTGATAAAGATAGAAGATGTCTATCGAAACGTCGGAAAACATTACATCCACAATAGATGATGGTAATAGCCCAAATAATCATTCAACACGAGCTCCATCATCAACAATATCTCGTCATCAAATATGCAGGGTGGTCCACAAGTCTGGAAACGGTGAATTTATTTCACGCACGGGTGAGATATCGGAATTCCGATACTGGGGTCTGCAGTAATTTCACCCGAGGAATCGAGTGGGCCCTTCTGATTTTGGGCCCGATGGGGCCTCATACGAGACATGAGGCCCAACAGTGAAATTTCAAATGCAAACCCTTCTTTATTGATGCAGATTCAGCGAAAAATTGCACATCCGAATTAGTCAACAAAAATTGTTTCGTCCATTTTTGTGCCCAATGCAGCGTTTTTTGTTCGAAAATCCGGGAGCGCCTGAATTATTCAGACCAATGGGAACAAATCAATATTCTGGTACTGGGGATTGTCTCTATTACAGGGCTCAATAGAAGTGTGATGAGATATGTTTCATTCTGACCTTAAGTAAACCATTTGAATCTCATAGACCCATGAATCAAGTGAAGGGATCAGTCCTGGGAATTCATGTAACAATCTACATTTTATTGCGGATTTTACTTTATTTATAACTTGCCACCGTATTGGATATGATTATTTTATAAGTTGTTCGAATTGATGTCCATCCACTGCAGTGCGCGAGTCGTTAGTAATTTTCCTCATTCACTCGTGCCAACATCTTAGGGGTGGTTGACACCTCCACTATCCCTCTCTGGAGTTCTTCGATATTCGCAGGTTTCGTAGACTCTACTTTTCAAATAGCCCCAATAAAAAGAAATCTAAAAGCGTGAGGTTTGGAGATCTTGGTGGCTACTCTATGGCGCCTCTTCTGCCTATCCAGCGCCCAGGAAATACAACATTGAGAAACTTACTAACGCGTAATGCAAAACGCATGATTCGGCCGAATTATTTGGTTATTCAAGTACCAGCCCAAACATTGAATTTATCCTGCCATTGCGTGTGTGTATCTCGCTTCCAATGAGGATTTTCATCGGCTTGATATCTCATATTGTGCCGATTAATATCCCTTTTCAAACTAAATCCCGCCTCATCCGACAAAAACGTCCAAAAAAGGGGAAATTGTCAGCAAGATATCTCTCATTACATCGCAATATTCTGACGACGATCAAAGTCTTCTGGGGTCAGTTCCTGCCCCAAAAGTCTGGGACAACCTTCTTTGGCTCACATGAGAATACTCGATGACACTGAGGAGAACCTCCAAGGCTTTCTCCTCATTGGTTGCATTTTTACCCCAGCCCGTTACATAACCGGTCGCCGCAAACCGGTTGACCGATTTTTCACCGTTGATTTTGAAATCGGTGGCACTTCAGGATGGGTGTCGTCAATAGTATATTCTTAAACAAGTTGCATTTATAATCATTTTATTATTATTATTTGTAATTTTTATTTTTTATTGTAATAATAAAGGTTTGCTGGTTTTGCCTGCGCAAGAGAATGTAACAAATAAGGTAGAGAAGAAACAATGAATCATTTCAGTGCAATGTGGTGGGCTTTGCACAAGGAGAAGTTTTATTAATGTTGTAATTGCAATTCAATTCGGCGATATCGAATTTTCCCAAAAATTCCTTTATTGTAATGAAGTTGAATGAAAATTTCTTGTTCTAAATATTTTGAAATTTCTTTCCGCGGCACTAAACTGAAGAAATTGAAGATGTTGTCCTCATTCGATGAGTTCACAGTTCGAGAAACACCCTGAATCGATTGATTCAATAAAAAGTGGTTCTTTACTTTCACATTTCGGTGTCTTGAGGGTCTCGATATTTATTTGCTTTAACCCTGTGTGCCCAAAACATAGAAAGGAGAATCAAAACCACTACAGTCCGGAATTGAAAATGATGGTCGTTCCCATATAATCCACCTGGAGATTCCGATTTGGTCGAGATAGGGCTTGAAATATCTGTTCCAAGGTCCATCAGGTTTCCACAGTACATTTCTTTTTATTAAAGCGACAAAAGGCAAACGGAAGGGCAACGTTCTCACATAAATTTGAACACATGATATTCCATGCATTCTATATGAGATGATTTTTTATAACTTTCTGCAATTTGGGAATTCAAATAAGAATTTTAAGAGGATGAAGGAATATACGTGTGATGAGATTTTAATCTAATATCCATGGAACATATACACAAGAAATAATTTCCAGTGCTTCTATGACAACATTCGGATTAGTAAACTAATAGATAGATAGATAGATAGATAAATTTATTCGCCATCAACATTACATGACAGGTCAATACTAATACATAGCATTATATAAAACAAAGTTATACTAAAAATAACATCACTAACATGAGAATTTTCAAAAACCGACGAAAAAACATATATTACTGAGTCTATACAGTTCAATATTTCACTACGGTTGCCGCAGTATTTTCACGCATTTTTGAAATTTATTCTATAGAAATCAACATATTCTTTCACGCTATAGAAAGCTTCATTTGTCAAAATTGATTTGATTTTCTTTTTAAATTGTGTGTGATTCAACAGCGTGATCTCATTCGGCAGTGAATTGTACAAAACAGAACCAGCATGGTACGGAGATCTTTCATGAAACTTATGGTAGTGCTTCGGAAGATGAATTCCATGTCTTGCCCTTATTTCGTATTTATGGAATTCTTGACGACAAACCAATTCTGATCTCTTCGAGTGTATTAAATTCAGCAATGTATACAAGTATATACATGGTAGAGTGAAAAGAGAATAGGTCCTGAAAATTATCCTACATGACGTCTTAGGTTCTAATCCAAAAAGGAGTCGTATTATTCTTTTCTGCAAGACAAACGGCCTGTGAGCATCAGTTGAGCTCCCCATACCAAGATACTGTATCTCAAGATAGAACACACATTTGAATGATAATATGTAAGTGCGCCTTCCATGCCTATAAATCTCTTTATGTGGACCAGTATATAAAAGCAGGTATTCACTCTCCTGCACAATACATAAATCTCCTGGACCATCCTAGATGGTGATCCAGAGTGGTGCCAAGAAGTCTGACTTCATCAGACAACAGCAAGACCACATCATTGAGCACAAGGTGAGGCTCCGCCGGTAGTTTAAGTGCATTGTGAAATTCAATTGCGGTAGTCTTCTCAAAATTTATCATCAGTCTATTTTTATCGCACCAGTTTTTAAATTCACGAAGTACAGTTTCAGCTTTTTTTGCTAATCCTTCTCTCGATCTATCAGAAATGATAATAGATGCATCGTCGGCGTATAAAAATACTATTCCATTTGTTATATACTCAGGTAAGTCATTTACAAAAAGTAAGAAAATCAATGGTCCCAAGACACTTCCTTGCGGGATACCCAAACCCGTGTCAAACAATTCAGAGGAGCCACCCTCTATCTTAATGCAGATTTTCCTATTCTTTAGAAAAGATGTTAAGCACTGGTTCATGAAACCACGTATTCCCATTCGCTCCAATTTTTCCGAAACAAATTCAGCTTCAAGACAGTCAAATGCCCTCTGCAGGTCGAAACACAACATCAGAACGTACTCACCATTGTCCATCTTTGTGGAAACTAATTGGACTATTTCCACGATTGCAGTTCCCGTCGATCTGTCTGATCTAAATCCGTGTTGTGCTTCGGTGAATAGTTTATTCTTCTCCAGAAATTGCGCCAGTCTATGGGCTAATACTTTCTCGAACAGCTTCGAGAAAACACTAACAATCGTTATGGGCCTATAATTTTCTTATTTCGGTCGCCCTTCTTGAACAAAGGTATCGTTTTTCCCGTTTTTAGGATACTGGGAAAAATCCCTTGCATAATACAATTATTGATGACTTTAGTGAGATGGCTGCATACTACGAGGGCCGTTCAGAAACTAACCTCCGGTTAATTGAAAAAATACGCCAAGTTAAGTAAAAATATTTTAATATATACATCTTACAACTACATCTGTGCACTATTTTTCGACATAGTCTCCATTACGATTGAGCCACTTATCGTATCTCTTCACAAGCTTTGAAATTCCTTCTGCATAAAAATAACCCGCTTGTGCCTTGAGCCAGCCTGTGATCGCATCTTTGAGCTCTTCGTAGACAACTCCGCCATTGTGAAACGTCGATTTTCACGAACTTTTGCATCAACTGTCTGAACGAGTTCGTCAGTCACCAATGATGGTCTACCACTCCTCTCTTCATCATGAACGATTTCTCGTCCACTTTTAAATAAACGTACCCATTCACGGACAACTCCTTCATTCATAAATTTTGGTCCGTACACGCTCAAAGCTCACGATGAATAGCTGCTGCAGAGTATCCTTTGGCTGTAAAAAACCTTATAACAGCACGCACCTCACATTTGGCGGGATTTTCTATTGCAGCACACATTTCAAACTGCCACAAAAACTAAACTAGCGCAGGTACGATGTTCACTCGACTACGGCTTGATGCCGACTGACCTGCTGAGCGCGTGAATGCACAGATGGCGCGCTACTCCCCCACTACCCGCACTGTGACCAATCGGAGGTTAGTTTCTGAATGGCCCTCGTATATCCACAGAATGCTTCAGCAAAATGATTGGAACGTCATCTACTCCTGTTGATTTCTTGTTGGGACAGGAGTCAATTAACTCTACAATCTCCTCCTCCGTGACTGGGAAAAAATACATTGATTTAGTGTTTTCTACTTTCATTGTGGTGTACCGTGTTTTGTCGGTTGAAAAAATACGAGTTCAAAGACTCTGTCACCACCGACGTGAAAAATACACCGAAATTTCGACATAATTCAGTCCTATCCGATAATATCATATTATCAACTTCAATTTGCAACCTAGGCCGAGCGATATGCTTATTCTGAATTGAATTTATTATTTGCCATATTGTCTTGGTTTTGTTAGAACTCCTATTGATTTCATCAGCAAAAAATAACCGTTTTTGGTAATTGATTAAATTATTAACTAGTATTTACTAGGTTAGAATCTGTCCCGTCTCCACAATCGATGAACTTATTATTTTCTTCCGGAATATTTGCTTCGATATGAGATCTCAACTCCTGAGACACTTGTAAACTATTTGGAACTCTTTTCATAATTATAATCGATATCAGAATATCTTTTTCAACTTATTTAACTCCGTAACAATATCGTTCACTACTTCTGCATTCGGTGCCATGTTGCCCTTATATTTATAAGGGAGAAATAGGAACGATAATCCCGAAGAACTTTCGTTCCAATCGTGCGAACTGGCCACGATTGACGTAGGATGTCCCAGAGAATCAAGACTTCAAGTGCAACTGTGGACCGGTTTCGAGGGGTTGCCTCTCATCAAGGGACATCCTATTCAATCGTGGCTAGTTCGCACCATTGGAACGATAGTTCTTCGGAATTATCGTTCTTTTTTATATACACATTCGTCGATATTCTCGTAAACATTTTCTTTAAGATAATCAGAAAATCTTATTGACCAAACGGAGAGTTTTCTTTTAATTTTGGTTCAAAAATAAGAAACCAGTTCTTATACTTTTGAGACTTCAAGGAGAACGGTGAACGCGTGAAAAATAACGGGGTCATGAAACTCCCTTTCATCCTGATATTCAACAATCAAACACCTGTGAATGTTGAATGAATTGTACTCTGAAAATTTCCGCTGAAACCTTTTTTTTAACGAGTAGGAACATGTTGAGACTATAACGGAGGGTCGTTATTCAGTAGTTATTCATACCCCTACGCACAATAAATATAATATGTAGCTGAAGTTTAACAATTAATTATATGGCTGTTCTCCTTCAGCTGGCAACGAAATGAATTTTAAATGTTTCGAACACTTATTCTTTCACTGTCAGATAAGATTTCATTTCACATGAGGTCCCTCCGGCTGAAAATTTTCCAACCGAGATGTATATTTAATTATGTGCAGATAGCGGAGTCTGACAGTTAAAGTATCCCTGGGAAAACAATGAACAATTACCCCCCAGAAGTTGGGAAGTGACAAAAATTTTCATCTGCCCTTTCCCAGTACGAAATAATATTAAAGCGTTATGAGAAATTCGAACAAGAGATTATTGTATACCGCTGAGAGTTGGGAAAATTCATTTATTCGAGCAGTTTACGAGCTCCCCTCAAGTTGAATATTTTTCAAATCCTGGTTAAATTGAATATAAAAAAAGTGGTGAACATTCGGAAAGATACATTTCTATTTGATGCACATACCTGTGTTTATTTCATTCACAATTCAGGTATTTAATTTTTTTATCCGCTAGTTGATGATTCATTAATCCTATAAAATGAAGATCAGGTAGAGAATTTTTGTCGATAATTTCAGGGCACTGAGAAATTTTGACGCTTAATTTAATAATGAAATTGAAAAAGTAATTAACAAATTAATGATAATCTGAAAAAATGACTGCAATAGTCAATACACTTCCAATTAAAGTATTTACGATACCACGTTTTTATTCCGGAATTACTTCCATGAGATAATATTTTCATTCTTACCATAATTTCAAGCAATAAAAAAAAACACAGAATAACTACTGAAACACAATAAAGGAAATGGAATACGACACGTGTTTCGGCCTTTGTATTTTTTACTTTAGCCTCGTGTCAGGCATTCATATTTACTATGATATGATTAAAATAATCCTTGGTTGAATGTGGAATCGTAGATATTTTGATTGGAAGTGTATTGATTATTGCAGTCATTTTTTCAGGTTATTATTAATTTGTATACACTTTTTTGAATGACCTTTTCAGTTTCATCATTCAGTAATTTCAATATAGAGTCAATTTAATTCTTTCCTGATTTGTTCAATTCTGTAACAGGCAAGAGAATGCAGTTATAATTTTTAGTAGTTGAATTGGTGAAGCGTTAGAACTACTTTTTGCTCATCTTGAGGTTAGCTAGTTGATTTCAACGTAACTTGAGAGCGTTATTCATCTTCGACATTTCACGATTGCTGCTAGTTAAACCAAGACTTATTTTAATCATTTTATAGTGAATATGAAGGCCTAACGAGGCCAAAGTAAAATACAAGGGTCGAAACACGTTTCGTATTCTATTTCCTTCATTATGTTCGAGTAGTTATTCTGTGTTTTTTTTATTGTTTAAAGTTATGGTTAGAATAAAAATATTCTCTCATTTGTTTCTAATGGAAGTGATTCCGGAACAAAAACGTGGCGTCGTAGATACTGTAATCAGAAGTGTATTTAAAAAAAAAAAAAAAAAAAAAAATTGGCTTCAATTTTAATGTATAATTCAACATGTCGCTCTTGCGTGGACTGGCTTGCTTTCAGTGTTCTTCCAAAATAAGTCGATATGATGATTCTATTAAATGCTATAAGTGCGAAAATAATTTCCACATAAAATGTCGTGATATATCAATCGAGAGTTTCAATGAAATGCGTGAAAATGAACTTATTACAAAGTGGGCTTGTGGCAATTGTGATGGTCCCAATTCTACTTTTGGAGCAACTATACCTCAGTGCACTCAAACAGTGGGTGAGGATTTACTTTTCACTACACTCCACAAAATTGTGAATGAATTAATTACACCATTGCATTCTCAAATTTTTGAATTGAAAAATATTATTTCAATTCAAAACAAACAAATGTCTTCGCTTATCGAAGAAATTCAGATGTTGAGACATGACAAAAACAGTGACACGCTTATCTTATCAACTCAGCGGGATTCCCAGATGATGGTGGTCAAAGACCGGGCGAACCTTTAATATGCTCACCTCAGGATGTTTCGATTCCGACAGGTGAAGTATCTACAGCTGTCCCGGATAAGTGTGAACTACTTTCGCATACGAATATTGTCGCAGGAAATGCATCCTTTACAACTGTGGATCGAACTGATGAGTGGAAGATTGTGAAAAATAAAAGAAAATTAAGATCTAAGGACACATCTAAGAATGGAAATACTGAACCAGCCAATGCAAAACCTCAGCGCAAACCAATTTTTGGTTCATCGAATTCGACAGCTCTGTCAGTTGTGCCTAAAAAAGATTGTCTCATGTTCACGTATCGAGGCTTAGTCCTACCTCGACTGTAGGTGATCTTAAAAGTTTTATTGGCGATAGTATTTCTGATTTGCTGATTGAGAAGTTGAATTCTAAGAAACCGGATATATATTCCTCGTTCCGGCTATCTTTTCCAAGTGAGTATGAGTCCCTTGTCATGGAGCCGTCCTTTTGGCCAGAAGGAATTATGGTAAATAAGTTTTTCTGCGATCCCGAGATTGGGGCACCAAAAACCATGGAAAGTGATAACAGGACCATGGTGAATTCTGTCGCTTCCGAAGCCAAGTTGAGAATTTTGCAGCTAAATGTCCAAAGTTTAATAAACAAAATAAATCGAATTGATGTCTTCCTCACGCTGGCTGGCCCTGATTTCATCAGCGTTGCTGAGCACTGGTGCAGTCCGGATAGGATACCATTTATGAGACTGGCTGGTTATCGATTGGCTGCTCAGTATTGCCGCTTGGAACGGGAATGTGGAGGATGTGCTTTATATGCTCGATCTGGGTATGTAACTCATTCTTTGAACATTGATAAGTTCTCGGTGGAAATGCACTGTGAATTGTGTGGACTGAAAGTGAAGATTGGTGATATAATCTGTTGCATAATTAGTGTTTATCGACGTCCATCTGGTGACTTGATGATTTTTATACGTACTCTTGAATATGTATTGCACTACTGTGCTAAAATTTCGAATATATTATTTTTATGTGGTGATCTAAACGTCAACCTTCTCTCTAATGATAATCAGAAAAAATTATTAGAAGAATTGTTACTAAGTTTTAATCTAAATCTTGGCTCATGTCAACCTACTAGAACGTTCACTAACAAGCGTGGAATCACTTCAAATAGTAAGGTGGACTATATTGCCACCAATTTAACCTCTGACAGATTTCTAGTTTCTGTTGAGGAACCGTTCATCAGTGACCACAAGGCGGTCATCCTTGATTGTTCTCTAAGTACTTCGTTCCTAGAGTGCTCGTCCGGGATTCAGTTGTCTCGATCGGTTTCTCCGGGCAACTTAGACTATCTTTTTTCCCTCGTCCGAGAGGTTGACTTTGAGAGTGCCTGCTATGGCCTGTCGGTTGAGGATGGGTTTCGTTGTTTTGTGGATATTCTTAGGTCGTCTGTTGAAACTGCCTGTCCCATTAGGATCTACAAAAGTTCTCATGGGCAACATCCAAGATGGATAAATTCGCATATTATAAGATCTAGGGAAGTATTACGTAATCTGCATTGGCTTGTGCGCAACTGTAACACAGTAACGACCAATGAGAAATACAAAAGGGCGAAATATCAATATAATCTGCAGCTGAAATTTGCAAAACTTGAATATCACCGAAATCTCTTTGCCAAATCTGCGAATGTAAATAAAACCGTGTGGAAATGTGTGAATGACGAATTAAACCGCAAGTCTGTGAAAAATGAGATCACATCCCTTCAGGTCGATGGTAAAGTATTGTCCTGCCCTGAGAGGATCTGTGAAATTTTTGGCGAGTATTTTTCGAAGATCAGTGAGCGATCTCTACGTGAGTTCTACGGGTCTGCCCTATCGGTCAATTGTACGAGACATAAACTGATGAATAATAATTTCACAGTAGAGGTTTTGTCTGTAATTAAAAACTTAAAAAATGGAAATAGTTCAGGTCACGACGGCATTTCGACAAAAATATTGAAATCATTGGCTCCGCTAATCGCCAAGCATTTAACTTTCCTGTTTAACCTCTCAATTGAATCTGGGCGTTTTCCATCTGTTTTCAAACTTGCCAAAGTTATTCCAGTACATAAAAAAGGGCGTGAGGACGATATAGTCAACTACCGGCCGATTTCAATTTTGAGCTCCCTATCCAAAATATTTGAGAAAATAGTTTATCAGAGGATGTATGAGTATCTGAAGAAGTTTTCCGTTTTGTCAAGCCAACAACATGGATTCAGGGAGGGTAGATCTACCCAGACTGCCTGCTCTGATTTCGTGAATTTTATACATATGTGCCTAGATGATGGGGATCATGTTATGGGGGTTTTCTTCGATCTGTCGCGCGCCTTTGATTGTTTACGACATGAATTCATACTTGATAAGCTCTACCAAATCGGATTTAGGGGAATCTTTCTCGACTGGATTCGAAGTTATCTTTCTGATCGCACTATGTTCGTGAGCTGTAATGGTTGTTTATCCGAGGGGTATCGGAATGACTTAGGGGTTCCTCAGGGCTCAGTCCTGGGGCCTCTGTTATTTCTGCTATTCATAAATGATCTGCCAGAACACCTTTCCGCAAGTATATTGATCCTATTTGCAGACGATACGTCCATAGCTGTCCGAGCGAAAAGTATTGACCAACTGGTATGTCTCTGTGAAGAGTTTATTCAGAGGTTCAAATCGTGGTGTCGCCAGAACTCACTCATCATGAACCCCGATAAGATCCAGATCATCAGATTTCAAAATTGTGAGATAGGTCAGTCCCCACCACTGGTGTTGAATGTCGCCGGTAGTGTCATCAAGACAGTGAACTGCGTGAAGTTTCTTGGACTCTACTGTGATAGATTTTTGAGATGGAGCTCTCACATCGACTGTCTATGTAAAACTCTCAACAGGGGGTACTATGCCTTACACCGGTTGAAGCAGTCTCTTCCAACTGAGACACTCCTAAATGTCTATTACTCCCTCATTCACATCCATCTAAACTTCAACATACTACTGTGGGGGCGGCATCGGAGAGTAAAGAGTTTTCATAACGCAGAAAAAATAATTCGCCTTATGTTCGGTTTGAAACCTACTGATTCATGTAGGGACGTTTTTAGGAGTTCCGGTATCCTAACGTTATCCAGTATGTACATCTTGAGTTGTCTTCTTTACGTTCGATCTAACCTGCCAAATTTGTCCAAATGTTCAGACCTTCATAGTTATGGAACTAGGCATCATAATACATTATGTATACCGAAGCACTCAACGACTAAGTACAAGTCCTCACCTAGGTTTGCCGGAATTTCCCTCTACAATCACTTACCTGACAGATATAAAACAGGTACCGATAGGCAATTCAAAAAGGAAATTAAGTCACTTTTGCGTTCTAAGGGTTACTATGAGCCAAGAGAGTTCCTCTCTGATAAACTGATCTAAAATTTTTTGAATTCCTTTTCTCATTATGACTTGTCCTATATATCTATGTGATATCTGTAAGGATCAATAAACATTATTATTATTATTACTATTGCATTCATTTCTTCAGCTTTATTTAAGTCGTATTTCCTAAAATAATATGTTTCACAAGTTGAACTCGTACCGTGATTAGCTAAATAAGGCGGACTTTAATGCAGTTCAAGCATAAGTAGCTATGCAAGGCGGATTTAGGTCCTACGGTAATTAGGTATAAGATATGGATCCTCGTACAATCGTAAGCAATTGAACAAAGCTGTTTCTGAATCAGAACAAATCATTCACATTTTAGAAGAGTAGACTATTGAAGTAAGAAAGTGTAATCATCTATTTATGCGTTGGGCAGTCTAATATCATTGGAATCGGTGTGTTCACTTGACTTACGCAAATGCTTATCACATCTGTATATAGTTTATTCAAGATTTGCTGCATAGCTGGTTCCGAAAAAAATAACACTAGTGTGGATTGCAAATCAATAGTCATATCGTAAGAAATCTGTTGGAGGTATCTGTGCCACGTTGTTCAGTTTTTCAAATTTGTATTTTTTTGTTTTTGTTACTTTTATCGACTTTTTGCTACTGTTGTTTTAATTTTGGTTGTTGATATGCCTAATTTCACCAACGCTGAGTATGCTGATATGGTGATGGCATATGGCAAGGCCGATGGTGTTGCTCGTGCAGCTCAAAGGATTTATCAAGCCAAATTTCCTGATCGAATATTACCCCACCACGAAACATTCTCGAAGACTTATCGACGATTAAGAGAGACTGGAAACTTAAATTTTCAAGAGCCTCGGGTCAATGTGAGGCAACACCATGTAGCAGTTGACGATCAAATACTTCAAGCCTTTGAAGAAGATCCAACTACAAGCATTCGTGTCGTTGCTTTTTGAGTTTCCAGTCTCTCTTAATCGTCGATAAGTCGTCGAGAATGTTTCGTGGTGGGGTAATCTTCGATCAGAAAATTTGGCTTGATAAATCCTTCGAGCTGCACGAGCAACACCATCGGTCTTGCCATATGCCATCACCATATCAGCATACTCAGCCTTGGTGGAATTAGGCATATCAACAACCAAAATTAAAACAACAGTAGCAAAAAGTCGATAAAAGTAACAAAAACAAAAAAATACAAATTTAAAAAACTGAACAACGCGGCACAGACACTTCCAACAGCAGAGACAGTTAAATCTCGAATAACGGTAGGGTCAAGTCAGCGGCGACTAACCCAATCCAACCTAAGGACAGAAATAGTAATAATAATTTACACGCGTCTAAAACGGGCAGGTAAAATTTCCTTGCTCGCTGTGTTGTGTCGAAATCCGTACTTTTATTTAGGTGCGACTTTCTTCACTCTTCTGACTAAAACCTTATTTGCAGTATTATTTTTTTTATTGACTTACGTAAATAGCATATAGTTAGCAACGCTATAAACCAAAGAACATTTCAAAATAAAACTAAGTTTGTAATAGCTGTAACTTTTTTTTTAATTTCAATAGGAGTGGAGATGTTTTCATACTTTCATAATTTTTTTTTTAATAAAAGCCCACGTGTTAATTTTGTGGTGTTATCTGTAACAATAAATACTTTTTTTTAAACACACACTCATGTAGACTTAATACAATAAAAAAAATGCATGTAAAAGCACACGCAAAAAAAGTTATGGGGCTTCGAAGGGTACATTTTGGGTAATTTAGAAAAACCTAATAAAAAAATCATACCTCCGTAACCGTAATACTGAGGACCCAGGTTCCAAGACTGAAAAGGTAGCAAATGACCCTACCAACGCCCCAAAAAAAAAATTTGACGGTCCATGTGCCGAACACCCTGTATAAGGCGTATTTGAAATCAGTCCGGCGCATCCACTTTTCTGCAAAGTAGACGGTTTTCTGTGTAACATGTATGGATACGTATGGAAACAGTCATATAGTGAAATTATTCGAGTTATGATGATTAGCTGTCTTACGTGAATGTTTCATATTTTCAGTTTTACAAAATTTGATTCGTTCATAACGGCGACATATGTATGCTTCTCCTCGCAATGTTTGAAGTACATATTTAAATTTGGGTGATCACTTTTGAAATTTTCTATAATGAGGAAATGTACATCATAAAAACAAAAAAAATATCTAGTGGATCCACACGTAACAGAATATAAAGTATTGAAGATGATATTTACCGACACGTGTTTCTGCTAATTGGCTTCGTGAAGACAAAAACAACTCCGTTTCTTTGCTTCCTTCTACTTGCGGATCGACAATAATTCATTGTTCAATTTAAACTTAATTCCATTGACTAAAGAACATTAATTCAGTTTTGACTGAGAGGAAAATCGGCGGCAATTAACTGAGACTAAAGGAACTCCTTGAAAAAGGATTTATTTAGATATCTGGCTGTGTAAGAGAAGTCTTATTCGATATTTTCAAGGTGAGACTACTTCTTCAATTATTAATCACTGGTATTGGTAGGCTCAGAGCAGCTTTGTTTGAATTCGGTTCACCCTAGTTATCTTTCTGCAAGTTTCTGCAATAATCCTTATGCCCCATGCGCTCTTAAATACACCTCTGAAGTTTGTATAAAGTTTATATTTGCTTCAAGTTAATATTTAATAAACATCCATTCATTTCAGCTGGGTGCTTCGCTCAACAATTCTATCTTTAGATCTCAACGCTACTCCAAAACTCCCCAATTCCACTGAGATGTCCCTCGCCTTATTCCAGTTACTCGTGAAATAATAATTGCTCGTCAGTAATTATCAGTATTAACGTCCCCAAAGACCTGAGCTCCATCCTAATGACAACGGAATTAATTTTCGTGAGCGGTTTGGAAAAAAATTATGCAGGAATAACACGTTAACACCACGCATCCTTGTATTGTCTCTTTGTGGTCGTTCTGGTTATTAATTGGATATATTATCGAATTGAAAAGCATCGCATGGCTCGATTTAATTTCGCTGATACACACCCCGATCGTTTCAGTGTTTGTGTTTCGTTTCAGAACTGGAACATCTATAAATTGTTCAGTCATATATGAATTTTTGCATGGGTGAATAATGTCGATCCTTAGGATATTTTTGGCAGGCCTGTTTCGGCCGGTTTCAAACAAACATTTCGCCGTTTATATTCTCCCTGCATATCCCATACGACCTGGTTTAATGAAATGTTGAAATGGTAAATTACGTTTGTTTTGACCTTCGCTATTAACAGCTTTTTAACAAGGTAATCAAATTGTCGACTTTTCTGAGAAATCAAGTTTTTTTGCGATAAGTGTCTATTACCAAATGAAATATCCAGTTGAATTACCTTGAAAAGGTTAATGTCTGGTTGTTGAAATATTGGGCAATTACTTAATAGAGGGCTGGTACCAAATGATTGAACTGAAGACGGTTGAATACAACGTTAATTGCTCACTGTTCACATTCACATAATAAATAGTACTGAGGTACTTGCATGAATTTAAAATATTCACAAGATGAACTATACTCGTATCTAAACAGAATAGACCTATTTACAATTATTGAGAAGATATTTGGCGAAATTCAAGTGTCATATTTCACAAAATCTTTATGCAATTTCAACTCATACCGATTGGGAATCTCAGGACTTAAAGGTCATGTTGATTTAACCTACCAGGGCTGTTCTGAATGTGTATTCAAAACTTCACAATATGATTTACTGCTCTGATAAACTCTGTTGAATCTAATAGAATGAATTGATGACTCATTTATTTTGTGAATAATTAAAGAAATTGTTCGAAAAAGCACCGAAGAAAATCTTACATTCACAAAAGCAGATAAAGGAAACAGCATTGTGTGTCTCCACAAAGAAGACTACCACAACAAAATGAAGAGGACTATAAGTACATTAGATTTAACTCAAATTCCAAAGGATCCTACCAAAAAATATTCAAAACAAATAAAAGAAGCTCTAGAAGATTGCAATCTACTTTTTTCTACACCATGGGAAATAAGGAAGCATCTTCCAATGAATCCACGACCTCCAGAGATGTATGGTTTAATAAAACTCCACAAAAAAGGCAATCCCGTTAGACCAGTAGTTTCCTATATTAATACACCTACAGGTAAACTATCAAAATTTTTATCTAATAAATTCAAAAATCTATCGAAATTTTCACCAGAATATAGTTTAAAAAGTTCCAAAGATTTAATTGACAAATTATCTAAAATAAACAGCACAGAAAATATGAAATTAATATCTTTTGATGTAGAAAATATGTACCCTAGCATTCCAGCAAAAGAATGTTTACCCCTAGTCGGCGTGTCACTTCGTAAAAATAAAGTTAACCCCCTCTTAATTTCAGAAATTCAGGAGTTATTTTCAATTTGCCTATCCCAAAATTACTTTAAATTCGAATCCAAATTATATTTTCAAAATTCAGGTTTACCGATGGGATCACCTTTGAGCCCATTATTGTCAGATCTATTCATGAATCACCTTGAAAATGAATTCATAAAAACAAATGACCTATCAAAAACACTTCATTTTCTGGTTCCGGTATGTTGATGATATTAAAGTAGGATTCAACGGAACAAATAGACAAATAAAAATGTTTCTTGCTTTCCTCAATTCAATTCACCCCAAAATAAAATTTACATTGAAATTGAATGCAACAAAGCGATTAACTTTCTGGATTTGACCATAAGTAGAGATAGAAACACATTCGACTTTAACATCTACCGAAAATACACAAACTCAGAAGCCATAATACCATATGATTCCTTCAGTCTTGATAATCATAAACTAGCAGCTCTGAAATCTATGATCAACAGAGCATTCAACATACCTTCATCGAACGCTAACTTACAATCTGAAATTGATAAAATCAAAGAAATTGCAACTAATAATAATTTTCCGAGAATCCTAGTAAACAAACTAATTGAAAACAAAAGAAAGCTGAAAACCATTAATATGCTTTACACTACCACAGAAAAACCTACTAATAAATTCATACATATCACTTATTTCGTAGAATTATCAATCCAAATCCAAAATTATTTTTCTAAACTTGATTTCAAAACAACATTTTCAGGACGTCCAAACCTAGGTAAAATATTATATAATTTAAAATCCAAACTTAAACCCAAGAAAACTTCAGGTGTTTATAAAATCTATTGTAAAAATTGCAACGCTGCATATGTAGGTCAAACCGGTAGAAATTTTGAGACCAGATTAAAAGAACATCTGAAATCAGGTAAACAGTCCGCAGTTTATGATCATATCGAGACTGAAGAACATCATATGGATATCGTGAATTTTAAAATCCTTCACAAATGCGAGAAAGGCCTGAAATTAAATTTGCTGGAAGCGATGGAAATAACAAATCTGTTCAATATTCCCAATGTGTCCCCACTTAACACCCAAATAGAAATAAACCATTCACCACTTTTGAATATCCCATAGATTTGAACCCACGAAATATTTTAGTCTGTACCTAACACCAGAAGATGGTTTAACAACCGAAACCGGTCGTGTAATAATATTAATAAAGTGAAAATAAGACAAAAATAATTGTTTTCTTTCAATATTCTGTTGAATCTATCACTTGATTATTTCAGACTTATAACACCTCGAATAAGTATAAATTATAATAATTCTTCTTTAATTTCTCTTGAAGCATATATTGCGTGATCTCATGATCTTCATCAATTACTAGTGCTATATCATCTCAACTCAACAAGAGCGTTGTTGATTCAATTTTCTCTATATTTTACATCTGCTATGAAAATAACTTACCTTTATAATGATTTGAAAATTTTAAAGAATTATTTCATTGAGTGGCGATTATGTTCCAATCCCAACAAAACGGAGGTATCTTATTTCCATCTGAATAATCATGAAAAATATAAGAAATTAGCTGTAACTTTCAATGATTCTCCTATCGAACATAATTTCTGTCCAAAATACTAAGGAGTTAAATCAGATTCATCTCTCAATTACAAGGCTTATCTAGATGATCTGAGCCCAAAACTAAAAACTAGGAATAATATTGTTCAGAAATTAGCTGGATCATCTTGGGGTGCTGATGCTTCCACTCTTCGCACAGCATCTCAAGCCTTAGTGTATTCTGCAGCTGTTGCTCTGTTTGGTTTGATAGTGCACATACACAAAAATCGATGCAAAATTAAATACATTAATGAGAATAATTACCGACACCATAAGATCTACAGTGGTTCATTGGTTACCAGTTTTGTCTAACATTGTTCATGCCCATATTCGCAGACTGCAGCTCTGAATTCTTGGAGCAAAAATTATTGTTTTCCAATTATTTCATACATTCCACAAAATGAAATTCCAAGATTAAAGTCACGTAAACCATTCTGGTATAATACATTATTCAATATCAACATGAGCGATAAAGAATTATGGAAGATTGAGTGGAATTCTTATGGAATGTTCTATAAAAATCTTTTTTCTGATCCTTCTGAAGACAATCCTGGTTTTGATCTTCCAAGAAAAATTTGGAAAATTCTTAATCGTTTTAGAACAGGTCAGCGCAAGTTGGGAATATGGATATGCAGAAGTAACAATACCTCATCTCATCAAAAATGTCCCATATATAAATTTCAAGATGGTTTTAGGGCTATTCACGATATTTCAGATTCTTTCTTGAAATGTGTTATAAATTTCAAACAAATTCAGTATATATATTCTGTATTCAGTTGTGTTCTCTGTTTTAGTCTTATTGTTTTCAGATTCGATATGTGCAACTTGCAGAAACCTCTGTGATTATTATTTGAAGATCCTCAAATATATTTAAGCTTATTTCTGTACACACAACATTACTTATTCGGGGAGGCAGGGTTTTTTTTTACTGGGGTTTTTTTCCTAGGCTTTTATGTCATACACGAATTGTATGGCACCCCGTCACCAACCCCAGCTAACATTTGTTTGTAAGCCAATAGTTCAAAAGAATATACCTTAATAGTTGCTGCATCATCGAAAGCCTTCTGCTTTTCTAATAGTCTCTCATGAGACTAGAAAACTGATTCACCGTAAGATATTTCATAGAAAATGGAAAATTCATAAAAACTTTTCGGATCACCTCGAATCATTACGCGCCAGATGTAAACAATATGTTCGTCGGGACTTTGTGAATTACAAGAAGTCGGTAGAAACTGAGATATTGGAAAATCCGAGTAGGTTTTTTCAATTTGTATCAGCTAAACGTAAATACCAAGGATGTCCTAACGAGATGTCATTTGATGGCATAACAACTAAGGGAAGGAAGCATAAAGTGATCCATTCGCGGATGTTTTTGAAAAGGTTTATGTATGTTATTTGTGGAGTTGAAACGAAGAATAAAATAATCCCTTCAATTTAAGTAGTATTCGACTTGAAAATGATGAAGTTGAACTTGCTCCCTATGGGTTGGATCATAGGAAGGGTTTCGGCCCTGATTCAATTTCTAACTGTTTTCTTTTTCAATCATGCAGGGCCCCACTTTCGGCTCCCTTGTCGATTGTTTTCGATAAGTCATTGAAAAGTGGACTATTTCCGGTTCCAGTGGCGGCTCGTGACAATATAGTATGGTAGTAATGGTAATAATGTAATATATATATATATATATATATAGCGATATTTTGTTTTTGCTTTCTCATAACGGTAAGCTTGCAATTAGATGAAATATGCTGAGCACTTTTCGACCAAACTCTGTCGAAATTTCCATTAGTTGCTGAGAATAAAATGCACGGCCAACAAAATATTTTTTTCAAAGTAATACTTCCAGTAAGACAGTCGTACTTGTCATACCACGTATTTTGGACTCCCCGATTTGATTTACCGACCCCACCACTAGACACTAGAGATTTCCTCAAATCTGGAACAGGTCGCTTAACTTTCTTAATTAAATATAATTTATCATCATACGAATGAGTCGAAAAATGTTGCTTATTTATTAAAAAATTAACAATATCACAAGTACACTGAACATGTTCCTTAGGAATTTCAAAAGATTTACTATTACTAGGTAACGCTGAATCCATTTCGCGATCTGGTAGTCACTTTCGATAAAAAAAATTCACCTAAAAATGATTATAATCATACGCGATACACAGCAAACGCGATACCTCTAAATAACGACAAAGTGAACTAACCCTATTTCTCTATTTCCCGATTAACTCGAATATAAACCTGAGGCCAGCCTCTAATTCCTCGAGAAGCCGCCTTCAAAGCCGTAGATATGTTCTCACCGCTTCGACGCAAATAACCCGCTGGACATCGCAGAAACGAAAACGATCTCAGATCGGCTAAGATCGCGCAGAGGCCAGCCTCGGATTAATCCTAGAACGGCTTTCCATTACGTTCTCGTAGGTCATCGAGGTATGACACGCTAATTCAGTCAAAGAAGCCTGCGTTAGGCATGCCTCCAACCGTTTATTCAAAGAGGATTTGATTTGTTATGAATATAAAAGGAACGTGAGATTGGGAAAAATATTGAGGAAAAAAGTGATGATGAAAGGGAATGAAGAAATATACGGTTCAGAATTTTTTTGATGAGGCACTGCCTCACCTGCCTCATAGGACACTGTCCGGTTCGCTAGAAAGAATCCTCTTCATAAATCGGTAAGCTAAAATAAAATTGAAAACTATAGACCCAGTGAGCTCTGTCTTTTTGAGAAAGTTGTCTCCAGTAAATATATCGTTGAGACTTTTCTATTGTGAAATATGAGTCTCGAATTTCTCTAGATAACTTTTCAGGAGTTGTGAATATTTCAACTCTGGCTTGTACTTATTTATTCATTGAATATGAATAATTTTCAACAAGCCATGAACACCCAATTACAGGAAATTAAAAAACAAAGAGATTACAATAAAATGAGTATCATGAAAACCACCCTGCAATGCAATGCAGGCAAAAACGCGCTGATGAAACTGACAGAAAATTGAGGCAGCTACATAAAACATAAAGAAACAGACCAATATACCATACATTATTCATTCATAATCAAAATAATATCATACATTTTTAAGTGAATACAAATTACAAATATAACTCAGAGAATGAAAATGCAGATCACATCTGCCTGATATACTATTAACAACGGTGCAAGCGTATCTCATTGGTGACTGTAGAAGCAAATTAGTCCTAGGTGTACTTATATAAAAAAGACGCTTTGTTCTATGTTATGTAATTGCCATAAATCTCAGGTTTTCGAATATTTGGTCCTTCGAGCTGGATGAGGTTAATTTATAATTAGGCGCGTTCTAGGTTGCGTCGCAGGATTGATCACTTTGGTTATAATTGAATCTTCAATTGATGTCAGCATTTGCATACGCTTTTGTAACTTTGAAATAATCAGCTTAACTCTTTTCAGTTTCATGAGTAAGTAAAATTCAGTTGATTGAAACCAAAACTCACAATAGACATGTTGCACTCAGTATGAACGAGTAAACAAAAAGAACTAAAAATGTTCTTATAGAAAAACACCAATAATGGTCAAATCCTCCTTGAAATGCTGAACAGGATTTTTTGCTGTGTATCCTTAGTCAGTTAATAGGGTCCAATCAAATAACGTCGAAAATTGGCTTGAAACATCTTCGATTATGAAATACCATGCTGATAGTCTATTATCCTGATCTGTATGGTAATAAGTTTTATGCAAATTAGGTTTTCATGTACAACGTATGATTTATACGGTATTCTAATGGATATGGCATGTAATTCAGCCGCTCTGCGGTTAAAATATCGCTCTTGAAAAAAGTCCGAAACAGCTTCACATCTTCGACTCCTCTGCTGCAGTTTGAAACCTGAAAATTTCAACTACTTCCGCCTACACATATACAGGGTCATCTTTATCTTTGCTAAGGAGAAATTATACATTGACTCACTCAAGTTATGTATTAAAATGATGTAAGCAGCTTCACTAGTTAATATGTATTGTAGCTATAGGTACTCTGTTCAGTATATTCATTCTCTCGGGGCGTCATGAAAATTTGACTTATTTAATTTTTTATATAAAAAAGTTTGGTTAAATTTCTTAATTTCCTGTCAGATTTATACGCCTTGTTGTCTTCATCCCGAAAAGTTCTGGAAATTGATTTTTCAGAATGTGAATTTACTTCTCAGCATTGAAAGATTCTGAGATATTTGGACAATTAACCAATTCTGAAAATATGAAAACTCTAGCTCATCTATTTTGGATGTTAGAGAGGATACGGCCGGACAGACTCAACTTTCGCCACGGATTATCCATCAGGGAATCGAACCCAATCTATTGAGACCATATTCCAAAATTACAGAGATTTGGGCAAAATGATAGGCACTCTGTTCGGGTGAACAAGAGCGCCAATAAAAATGAGGAATATTATTTTGGCAAACTCTAGAGATGAAAATATTGTTATAAGATTACATATGGACACTAGAGCTGTCGAAAAGTTTGAAGACGATTTTTCGAACAGAATAGATGAATTCAACATTAAAAACAGGGACGGCTGTAATGATAACTTATGATAAACCTAGATATGAAATATATTAAATTGTAACACGAAATATATTATTTCAATTTTCAGACAAAATAAGTTTTGGTTCTCATCAATTACTGTAGCAAATTTCTCCAAGATCAAATAATAATGGACATGTTAAAGATAAACTTTATAGAAATTATTATACAAACATAAACGAACTCAGAGAAAATTTTCTAAGCTGTTTGAACACAGTTTCAAATATTCAACGATTGAATACAGTAAGAAATATAGAGGTAAGGTCGGCTCTGCATTGCAGCGGATGGTCACCGATTTGTGCATCTTCTTTTTAATTTGATTCTTATTCTGAGTTATTACCTAATGACTAATTTCCGCTGCTTCCATCTCGTTATAACTATATGAATTAAAGGGTGTGGATCTTTTCGTTATTTCGTGATCTATTGGATTCTACGTAAAAAAGTGCCTGTATAACGTTTTACTTTCAGAGCTCTACCATCAGTATTAACGGAGATATAAATTTTTTTCGATATCGCCATTTTTCCAATTTTAGCTTAGAACTCTAAAACAAAATAAGGTAGCCAAAACTGAATACTACTCTTCTTAGTTTCCCCAAAAACCGAACGAGAATTGGGCACCAGATTTTTTCTATCTCATCTGATTTAAAAGTTGTACTCAAAAATCAAAATATACCCACCCTGTATATTTTCCTTCAAGCTATTCAACTCATAATGTGTTGATCTTAATCTCAAAATATCCACTATTTTTGTTTTGATGAAACTATAAACAATTAACTGTAAACAATTGAAATATCATCAATATCTGATCTGGTGCAAGATTGATGACGAGATATTGTTGATGATGGAGCTCGTGTTGAATGATTGTTTGGGCTATTACCATCATCTATTGTGGATGTAATGTTTTCCGACGTTTCGATAGACATCTTCTATCTTTATCAATGAGGAAAAGTAAAAAACCTTTTGAAAATTCTCAATTTTCAAAAAGTCAATATTGACAGAAGTCATGAAAGAAAATGAACGATGTTATATACTCATCTGTGATATGATGATCTTTTTGAGTTGGATCGAACTATCGGCGTCCAAACTTCTGGCAGATCTATAGATGGAGCACTTATGGAATCAGGTGTTATTTTCATAAATGCTGCTTCTTTGATTTTTCTTCTTTGGATATTATTGATGCTTCATCCCACTTCATACGATGATTTTCATCTACAGCATGTTGGACCAACCTGGATTTGTCGCTGTCTGGTACTCGTAGAAGCTTCTGATGTTCTTTTATTCGTACATTCAGAGGGCGTTTAGTTTCTCCGATGTAAGATCTTTCGCACTCGCAAGATAATTCATATATGCAGTTCTTTGTTCTTTGTGTCTCATTATCAGGCTTAACTTTTGTAAGTTTAGCTCTGATAGTGCCTTGAGTTTTGAATGCAGTCGTTATGTTGTATCTATTTCCAATTCTTCTCATTTTCTCCGACAAACCTTTTACATAAGGAATTACGGTTTTAATGGTCTGATTTATATCTGTTGGTTCAGGTTGACTTTCTCTTGTTCGTCTAGCTTTTTCTAATATCTTTTTGGGGTAGCCATTGCTTCTAAGAGTTTTCGAGATGTTATTTATTTCTTCATTTTGGTCTTCTTCAGTGCAACAAATATTTATTGTTCTATCAAATAAACATTCTGCTACTCCCAATTTAGTGTTTAGTTGGTGGTTTGAGTCAAAATGTAGATATTGTCCTGTGTTTCGTTGGCTTTTTATACACAGTGCTTCTTGGAAAAAAAAGCCAACGAACACAGGACAATATCTACATTTTGACTGACTCGTGGGTAAATCACTGAGATATAAATTGAAAAGTAAAGGAGCTAGAACTTATCCTTGTGGGAGACTATCTTTTCTGATAGCTTTCTGCGGGGAAATTCAACAAGATTATCTAGAAACTTAAGAACTGTTGATTGTATTCGATAGTTTTCGAGAATCAATTAGGTGAACAAAAAATCAATCAATGAATTATTATTTTTAATCACGTCTCCACATAATTAAATTTCCATGAAGTGTCTCTGAGAACAAATTCGCTTCGAAATTTGCCGAGAAAGTTCTAATCGTAGAAGTGATAACAACCGATATATATTTCTCCCCAACATAATCAAGAATTCCTCTTGCAACCCGTTCACTCGATTGCTCATAAGACTTAACAACTCCCTCTGAAACTTTTTCGAGGAAAAGTATCGAGTGACTCTTGTAGTTGCAATCAATTTCCGGCTTTCTGGAAATGGCATATTAATTGACAGCAGAATCATCCCCCATATTTCCGTTATTGCCTCTAGACTTTCGAAGTTTCCAGTTATGTCAAGGCAACATTCGTCAACTTCCTGCTTTCCTGAAATAACTATGATACAATCACCTCGGAGCCCTTTTGTAATCGGAACAAGAGATTGCACCGAGATGTAGATTTCAGCTGGTATTTCTTCAACGAAACATCTTTAACATAACTGATGTTAGTCGTTGCGTTGATTCAGACAACCCTCGTTAATTATTCAGTCAACTATACTGGAATAATATGTTCAATAGAAACAGCAACCAGTGTTCCAATTGATGTATATGTGTGATTATAATATAGAATTTAAATTCAGAAGATGATCACCTCAAAGTGTAAATAAAAATAGAGAAGGGGAAAGCTATCAGAAGAACCCCAGAAATGATGAAAATATAAGTGGCGTGCAAAGCGTTGCAACATCACGCAGTAAGTTTTGAATCAAAAATTATTTTGATTATTTCAATCGGATATGAATACCTGAACTGAATAAAGCTAAAGAAGTTGAAGGTCGAATCATGTGTCGTATTCTATTTCATTGTACAATTGATTTTTCGCTAGTTTTTTTTTTAATTGCTCGATATTTTGATAAAAAAGGAAATAATCTATTTCCTCTTTTATTCTTCATAAAACTATGTTTTCTGAAATAAAAATTTAGGTATCAAAGATACTTTAATCGATATTGTACGATTATTTGTCGTACACTTAGTCATTTCTAGATTCTTTCTATTCACACTTTCTAAGAAACAGTCTCGGTTATTTCGAATGGCCGTTCAGTGATATACCAAAGAAATTTCTCAGAATTTCGATATAATCTTCATCAAGTTACAGTTAAAGACTAATTTTGATTAAATTAACTAGTGAATCGAATATCGATTCAGGTTACGCCCTAACTTGTCTCGGTCAATGTAGTGAAGATATGAATTATCTCGCTATAAATAAAATCCAGCTATATATACGGTAGGTGTTGCAAATTAATTAGCGAGGCAAGATGCGGTATAGGCTGGATGCAGGTATGTTGTGTGAATGCCATAGGCAAGATTTCTGTGGTTTCGGGAACCATGCGAGGAATAGAAAGAGGTAGAACACCGAGAGAGGAAACAAGCATTCCACTAGGAAAGCTTAATGATATTAATGACAATTACGGCTCCCCCACTTTAAATTTCCACGCCTGCAATTTCCTCAACCCTTCCTCTTGTTATTTCACATCATTTTCAATGATTTATTATCGGTAGAAATGGGCCATATATGGGAAGTTTGCCCGTTGTCCTTTTGTTCGAATCCGTACCAACATTTGGATTGAATGAGTTCCAACTACCAGGTTGTTTTTCAATCTGGATGGCTTGCGGAACGTCAGCTTGTTTATTTATGCCTTTTCGTGAAAGAAAGAAAAATGCATAGGAGTTTGGTGTAAGTTCAATTTGATCGTCATTCAGAGAAAAATTTACTGCTGCTGTGTTGTGTATACAACGAGATTACATACAAAGGGACCCAATTTCACATGTATATCATACAAGTCATCTGCTTTAGAGAATCTTTCTTTCATAATAAAGGGTCTTTCAACAAGAACTTTGTTTTTTCGAACAGAACACAACAAAAAACAAATTTTTATTGTATTACAAAAGGAAAGTTCTGCAATTATGAATAAAAAATGATATCTGGCCTTTGCCAGACCACAGTGAGAGAAGTAGTCTTTCATCGAAATTTTTAATCACTTTTCGGCAAAATATAGGATCTATTTCGGTTACATCACAGATTTTTAGTTTTAAGGCTGCAATCGATTAGATTGGCTCCGTATAAACTTATGTCCTCAAGATAGCCCCACAAAAAATAATCCAGTGGTGTCATATCACTCAATCAGGCTGGCCATTTAACAGCAGAATTTCGTGAACTTATGCTATCAGCAAATTTGGTTTGCAATAAATTGATCGTCTCATTGGCTGTGTGACAAGTGTCACCGTCTTGTTGAAGCCACATGTCAGTGATATCCATCTCATCAATGATTTCCACATTTCCACAATTCCAGCCTCATCTTCTAGAAAAAAACGGCCCAATCTCGCCTCCAGACCACATAGTGCACCATACAGTAACACATTGAGCTTGCAAAGGCTTCTCAATTATCGCTCTAGGATTTTTAGAAGTCCAAATGCGGCAATTTGCTTTTTGACGTACTCTGACAAGTGAAAATGGACTTCGTCTGAAAAAATGACTTTTGAATGGTCAGTCGGCTTTAATTCCTGCACTAGTTGAATCTTGTATTCGCCATGTGGTGTTTTGGGATAACCCCAGTTGTTGATAACGTCGAGTAACTGACAAATTTGTATCGGTCTCAGGAGGTTGATTATGTTGTTTAATTTTGACAGAACCGTCATTTTTATACTGTGATTATTAACTAATTATTTTTATGCGATTTTCGAGCGAAATTGAATTTATTGTGACAAATGCCAAAGCATCTACTACGAATATGTCAAAACACAAACTGTCAATGCTGTCATATTGTAGGTGTGGTCACAATTAAAAAACAGTTCTTGTTGAAAGGCCCTTTGCGGAATGATTGACATTCTTCATTCAGTTTAACATGTTGTTACGAAATACTGCATTTTTGGCGCTCTTGTTCACCCGAACAGAGTGCCTATCATTTTGCCCGAATGTCTGTAATTTTGGAATATCGAGCCGAAAATGGTCTCAATCGATTGGGTTCGAATTCGTGGCGAAAGTTGAGTCTGTCCGGCCGGCCGGCCGGCCGTATCCTCTCTAGCATCCAAAATGAATCAGCTAGAGTTTTTATATTTTCAGAATAGGTTAATTGTCCAAATATCTCGGTCAAGTTCGTTACTGGACCAAATCCGTCGGATGGTTCAGTAGTTATGAGCATCTGAAATGTTGTATCCTCAATAACTACTAGAATATCCATCCGATCAAATTGATACTTGAAATATTGTTGAGGGAGGCTGCAACAAAACAGCTCGTAAAATTTCGCAGAAATTTTTAAAAAATTCACAAAAAAAAATTGTTTCATCCTCACTATAAGATATTTTTCGGATTTCAATAAAAATTCGTAAATATATATTGAGGTGATCGATATGTTACTTATCCTCAAATTTCATTGTCATAGCTCTTTTCCATCTAAAGATATGATCATTTTTTTAATTTACTCAAGAGAAAAGACATACGTCCCGATGATTTTCTTTAAACGATGGCCATCACAGATCGATATTCGATTGACAAATGCCGGGTCCATAATCAGTGTCAGTTGGCGTAATATTAATCAAAATTTTACATAACGGGAAATCATAGAGATAGAATTCAATCTCGGTGGCTGAAATAATATACGTTGTCAAAATTCAGAAAAGCACTGACATAAGTTTTTTTTGTTATGGTTTGAATATTTACTCGCAAGTAGCTCAACAAGAGAGCCAAAGCAATCTGACCTCACGTCAGTGCTTTCTAATTTTTTTATTTAATCGGTCAGACTCTCTGACACAAATGTATCCGTAAATTTGAAATAAAACGCTAATAAATATTGAACTTCTCCAATATTCATTGAATATACTTCTACATTCTCTATTTGGAGCGATACACATTCGCCATCGTTTTTCCCATCATGCAAACATTTTTTATTGGCTCATTTTGTTCCGCCCATTACGATGATTGTTGGCTCGTTTGTGTGCTGTATTCACAGACCCATGTCTCGTCACCAGCTATGAACCGTTTCATGATCATGGTATCAGAATTCTCACGATCCAGCATGTCGCAGCTATGTTCGGGTAAACACTATCTTTTGATAACTTCAGAGTGTCAGCTATCTCTTCGGACTCCAATTCGCGATTGCCCATTATTGATGTAAAACTATGATATTTGATTATAAACTATGTTCCATTAACCTAATGACAAATACTGTCTTTAGTCACTTTTCTGATTTCTGTCAATTAAATTTAGTCAATAAATGTTGTGGTGATACGTTGTCTAATTAAAGCATATTATTGAGTACAAACTATAATATGGTAGCAGAGCGTGGTTCGGTTTGATTGGACCAACGTTTTCAACGAAGATTGAATTGAATCAAAAAGGAACAAATAGTGTTTTTCCGAAAAGTTTTCGTCTCGTAACCTGAAGGTGATAGTTGCTGGAATTTTGGTGACTGACAATCATGGAATTGCATGGTATTGAGAAGTTGAAGGGTTCGGAGAACTGGAATATTTGGAAATTTATGGTACGCAATTTATTGCGGGCAACTGACCAAGCGTATGAAGTGAGTGTCGGCGAGTTAGTAAACCGGAACTGGTGGCCAATGCTACGGCGGCTCAAATTGCGGCTCACGAGGCGTCGATGAAAATTTGGGACAAGGCAGATCGCGCAGCTTGTCAAATTATCATCAAGACAATTGATTCAAGTGTCATGACCCTGATCGTCGCCTGCGAAACTGCTCATCAGATGTGGACAAAACTGCACGGTATTTATGAACAGCAAACAAGGCAGGCTGTGCATTCAGTGCAGACTGAGTTTTTCAGTTTTGACATGAATTTAGCAGACGATATGGTAAGCCATATAGCTAAATTTGAAGGTTTGATTCTTCGCATGCAGCAGTTGAAAGTTAAGCCCGACGAGTCAGCTTTGATGGTCAGGTTGCTGGAAACTTTGCCTGATAGTTTTGAAAGTTTCAGACAAGCCTGGTGGGCCAGGGCGGATGACCAACAGACCCTGAATAATCTTATCAACGTTTTGACATCTGATGAGCACAGGCGGAAACTTCGGCAAGAGAAGGAGAACAATTTGACAGCATTGATGGCAACTAAGTTGAAGATTCAGCCCAAGGGTGCAAGTGGAAGTCAACAGGGTGCAGGAGTCAAACCGGTCAAAGACGATGTCAAGTCCAACCAGAAAGGGAAGAAGGCCTACAAGTGCTACGGTTGTCAAAGAACTGGTCATTTCCGAAGAGACTGTCCAACAGAGAGGAAGAAGAAGAAGAAATCTGAGTCAAAGAGCGATGTGATGTCTGAAAACAAACAAGCTTTTGTTAGCGAAGTGTTCAGTGCGGAAACCAAGAATGATGTTTGGATTATCGATTCTGGTGCAACAGATCATATGACCTTCAAGAAAGAATGGTATTCGGTCTTTGAAGCTTTCTCGATTCCAGCAGAAATTCGTATCGGAAACAACTCAGTGATGAGTGCTTTGGGAAGAGGAACCATCAACTTCGAGGCGTTTGTGAATGGGCGCTTTATTCCTTGTATTATGGAGAACGTGCTGTATGTTCCTGATGCTCGAAGAAATCTATTCTCGGTTACACGTGCGCTGGATAGAGGTATGACTTTCAGCTCTTCCAAGGATAGATGTGAATTCTTGCTGGATGGTGCTGTCAAGGCTCAAGGTGTACGAACTGGTCAGCTGTTCAAGATGATGCTTAAAGTAAATGTACCGGACGGATGCTGTGTGAGTGAAGCTAACCTGGCGTCCAAGGACTCTCTGCAAGTTTGGCATGAACGTTTAGGCCATCAGAACAAACGTCATGTCGTGCATGTACTCAAGAAACACGGAATCGATATGAAACCTGATGATGAGTTCTGTGGATCGTGTGTAGAAGGCAAGCAGCATCGGGAACCATTCAAGTCTCGTCAACAGCGTTCTACAGAGCCAGGAGAAGTTATTCATGCTGATGTTTGTGGTCCCATGGAACAGGAGTCTATTGGTGGATCTAGTTACTTTGTCTGCTTCACGTGTGACTACTCCAGATTTCGCTTCGTCTACTTCTTGAAGGCGAAATCTGAGGTGGTTGACAAAATAAAAGAAATGATGCAGCTGGTGAAGAATCAACGCGGTCAGTCTGTCAAGTTGTTCCAGTGTGACGGAGGAAAAGAATTCGATAATGAGGCGGTGAAGAATCTTATGAAGTCTGAAGGAACGAAGATGGTGGTCACTAATCCTTACACGCCTCAACAAAATGGTTGTGCTGAACGATCGAACAGAACGATTGTTGAGCTAGCACGAACCATGCTTGTTAGCAAGGATCTTCCAAAGTTTCTCTGGGCGGAAGCTGTCAACGCTGCGGTGTATATTCTCAATCGAACTAGTCCAAGCTCTGTAGAAGGCAAGTCTCCGTGTGAGCTGTTTGTTGAGAAGAGTGTGCATCTGAACAGGTTCCATATTTTTGGAACCACTTGCTACCTGATGGTGCCCAAAGAACGTCGTAAGAAGTGGGATGCTAAAGGTGTCGAAGCAGTCTTTGTCGGATATTCGGACGATATCGATGGTTTTCGTGTGTGGATCAAGGGAACAAAGGAAGTTAAACGAAGTCGAGAAGTAGTGTTTGGTCCAGAGCATTCCTCTAAAGTTTTAGCATTGTTTCCTGAACAAGCCCCAGAAAGAGATCTTGTCGAAGGTGTCCATCCCGTTGCTGTCCGTCCTGTTGCTGTTGAAGAAATCGATGACTATGTTGAACCTCTGGATTCTCCTAGAGATCTGAACTCACCGGTAGCTCCGAACGTGCCTGAGGTCCCGAATCCTGTGCTGCCAATGAATCGTCGAGTTGTTGCTGCTGAACCGCGAATCGAAGAGTTTGAAGAAACCCCTAAGGTTGTGAAAGAGATCCCTCAACTACGTCTTCGAGATAGAAGTACTCTTCAGAAACCTAAAAGATTAAGTGAGATGTTTCTTGCTGAGTTGGACGAACCTCGAGACTACAAAGAAGCCATGAAATCTGCTGATCACGTGCACTGGATGGCTGCGATGAAAGAAGAGATGTCTTCGCTGGTGGAAAATTCTACTTGGGTTTTATCAGAGTTGCCAGCAGGGAGGAAGACAGTCGCTAATCGCTGGGTCTATCGTATCAAACGAGATGCAGATGGAAAGATTGGTCGTTACAAAGCTCGTCTTGTTGCTAAGGGTTATAGTCAACTCTAGACAGTCGCTAATCGCTGGGTCTATCGTATCAAACGAGATGCAGATGGAAAGATTGGTCGTTACAAAGCTCGTCTTGTTGCTAAGGGTTATAGTCAACGACAAGGTATTGATTATAACGAAACTTTCAGTCCTGTAGCTCGTTTTGATACAATCAGAGCAATTCTGAGTGTTGCTGCCAAGGAACGTCTGAAGTTGGCCCAGTTTGATGTCAAGACAGCATTTCTGAATGGTGTTCTGACCGAAGAAATCTATATGGATCAACCTGAGGGTTTTGAAGACGGTTCTGGTCGTGTGTGCAAACTGGTTAGGAGTCTCTATGGATTGAAGCAATCACCAAGGTGCTGGAACAATCGATTCAAGGAGATCCTGATGAAGTTTGGCCTTGTCGAGAGCGAAGCTGATCCGTGTCTGTTCTTTTGTATATCTGGTGAAGATAAACTGATCGTTGTTTTGTACGTGGACGATGGCTTGGTTGCTGCAACAAGAGAGAGTATGATTCAAGAGTTCCTGAGGAAGCTGGAGATGGAGTTCAAGATTACCCATGAACCACTTGGCTGTTTTTTGAATATGCTCATCGAACAAGAGGAAGATGGTTCAATTCGATTGAGTCAGAAGGTGTATGCGGAAAGTCTTCTTCAGAAGTTCAACATGGCAGAAGCCAATGCTGTCTCGACGCCCATCGACAAGTACGTGCAGCTGGAAGAGAAAACTGGTTTGAGAACATCGGCACCTTACCGTGAAGTTGTAGGATGTTTGATGTACTTAGCTGTAGCTACTCGTCCTGACATCTCGTTTGCTATTAGCTATGCGTCGCAGTTCTTGGAAAATCCGGAAGAAGTTCACTGGTTGATGGTCAAGAGAATCCTAAGGTACATTAGAGGGTCTAGTTCTGTAGGTATCAAGTACGAGGCTGGTTCTGGAGGAAGTGTCTTGAAGGCGTACAGCGATGCAGATTATGCTGGTCAATCTGATACACGTCGGTCGGTCAGTGGAATTGTTTTCATGCACAGTGGAGGGCCGATATCTTGGGCTAGTAGACGTCAAGAGTGTGTGTCTTTATCTACTACTGAAGCTGAGTATGTTGCTGCCAGTGAAGCTGCCAGGGAATCGGTTTGGTTGTCTCGACTGTTTGCAGAAGTTTCTCCCTAGATGACATTCCTATTCTCTATGTGGACAACCAAAGTGCAATCAAGTTGTCGAAAAACCATGAGTTCCACAAGAGGACTAAACACATCGAAGTGAGGTATCATTTCATTCGGAAGGAATTGCAAGATGGAAGGTTGAACATCCAACATGTTTCCGGTGATCAACAACTTGCTGATATCCTGACGAAGCCGCTGCCTCGGCTGAGATTTGCTGAATTACGTTCTTCTATCGGAATGATCTAAATTGTTTTTGAATCTACGTAAACGTCATTTATAAAAAAAAAAAAAAAAAAAAATTATTAATAATCAAAATATCTAATGTTTTAGAGGAAGTATTGATGTAAAACTATGATATTTGATTATAAACTATGTTCCATTAACCTAATGACAAATACTGTCTTTAGTCACTTTTCTGATTTCTGTCAATTAAATTTAGTCAATAAATGTTGTGGTGATACGTTGTCTAATTAAAGCATATTATTGAGTACAAACTATAATACCCATAAGTTCAATTTTTTTCCCGGTGTTTTCCGGAATAACTGTCTTGGGACTTATTGACCGATTTAGTATATGCAGAAGAAATTGGGGCTGGTACGAGAACTTTTATTGTGGTAGTGTAAAAAAATCAACCAGACATTGCGGTCGACAATTGACAGTTACTAAAATATATAGCCTGTTCAAAGCAGCCAAAGTAAACATACTATGAGCAAAACATCAATTTCCTAGAATAATTACATTGCAGGTGATACTTTATCGAATATTAAATCGTACCGCTTATATCTATTTATCGATATGACTCAATAGATAAAAGGACCACATAATAAATATGCGCAACAACTTCGAATAGTTAGTATTACCAGCTGTAAACAGATCATTTTCCGAATAAATAGACATCGTTTAATCGCCATTTCATGGTCTTTATTGCTTCGAGTTCTTGTTCCATTCCCGGGAATATACACTATTCTAGTTGCCCAATCAAGGATAAGTCCTATCGATTCAATCCATTGGCGTCGAACGATTAATTTCTCCAGGGGAGTATGATTAGTCAATTTTGCGCTAATTGCTTGTAATGGTTTAATCCCCAGAGGGTATTTTCGTGCAAAACTCATCGATAGATGCTAAGGTGCAAGAACTGCCACAGACCATACTAAATAGTCTCCCGAATGCAATTCCGTTGAAATAAATAAGGTGGAAACCAAATTGCCGGTAGGAAACGACGGAAACACTTTAGAAAGACGGAAGTCTTAATGAGGCTGCCCCAATTTTTGCTCAAGTGATGGATGAGGAATAGAAAACGATCCACAAAATTGGAAAATCTGAACGTCACTCCAGCGAAATTTATTACTGAATCCCTGTCTCCTCGACTTTTGAATTGAGCTGGAAAACTATAGAAATGTTCCATTGACGTATTACGACCATCGACAATGTAGAGGGTGAAGAAGGTCTTGCGAAAATTCAAATTGTTGTTTCCGTTCCACTCCGTAGATTAATCTTCATCTCCATCCTTGAAAGGAACAAGGCTGTAATTACACGGAATATCATCAGGTTTACTATCAATTAAGGGGAGCAATCCTTCATCTAATGGAATTGTTGGAGTTCGTCAAGTTTTCACTACGATATTATTTTGGTAAAACAATGTTTTACGTAAAGAACAAGAAAACTCTTATCACATATCAAAACGACGTTTCGGCAATAGATAGAAACTATTTTCTGTTTAATGAACCCAAAAATGAATTATTCCCCCAGCATTCTATTATGCAGGCCATACACCGGTCGACCGTAGAGGAGAACTGTACAGCTATACCTACGCAGGTCGACCGGAGCGTGTGGGTCGCAGTTTTTCAAGCCTACACGCAAATTCGCCAGAGCAAATTCGAAATTCTAGTGGCAAAGTACGGTCGCCGGACGACCTGCGCAGACCTTTACAGTTTTTGCTCTCCGGTCGACCGGAGCGTGTATGACCTGCATTACATATGAAAACGAAGATTGAACCTTAGCCATTTTAAGGACATTGATGGAATATTTAGCAGAATTGATTCTCTTCTTCAGAGATTTCCCAAGGAATTTGGAGGAGTCACTCACTGCAACACATACACCATCCAGCATTATTTCACATGGTTTTTCATGGTTAGCTAGATCAGTATGAGATAACAGATACTTTTTTTCGCATTCAAACACGAATCATTTCATTCCATCAAATATGTCATTCAGTTCAATTGTCACACTATTCAAATCCTTTGAAATTTCAATTGGGTACATTAGTATCATCAATAAAAATAATAAAACTCAGTGATTGATGATCAATAGAACATTGAAACTCATTAATATCGATCAAAAATAATAGATGGCCCAACACAGTGCCCTGTGGTACTCCAACTGATTATAACTCCCTGTTCGGAAAGAAATGTTTCAGAATAACAATTAGGACCTGCTGTTTTTTATTCTTCAAAAAAATTTCAATATGTTCAAGATGAGTATATCTTATTCCGCCATTTTCCAGAATTCTAGAAAGACGTTACTTTGGAACTTAAACGGATACACAGTTTCGTCATTTCCATTTTTATTCAGGACTATATACTGCTAATTGTAAATAAACTGTATATGTTAATTCGACATATATGTACGATGGTTGCTTTTCATATTTCGCGATCAAAGAACAAAAACATATATTAACACAAATAACGTTCTGACTAGGTGTAACCTCAAAAATGTTAGGCTTTACCTTAGAACATAGAACCACAGGAAGGAGCACAAGGTTCATTTGCTACGAATAGTGCGACGGAAACGGCCATATTACTAATCCAATTGTGACTCATCACGTTGGAATTTCGTGTAAACAAGTTTGGTATTTTGACTTCAAAATGGTTAGTTGTGCATCTTGTGGCCGATCTGTGTGTAAAAAGACACAGGATAATACTTTTAGTTTTCATAGGTAAGTGTTTCGAAAGATTAATTCAGTTATACAAAGAATTCAAAAGTCTGTAGAAATTTTGAGGTTAACCATTGGTGTAACATGGAGAAATACAGTAGGTTTAGTTCATATTATTATCATATTTTTTTTTGTTATGCTGTGATATCTCCTCCTACATTAAATATACCATGAATTACATATTATCATAGTGTATAAAATTTTACCTACATAAAAATCAATATTTTTAAAGACGAATCAAAGAATCTCTGCAATAATTGATTAATTCTTGTATGTTCATAGCACATTTATGATATATATGTTTTTAACATTATTTTAGATTTCCTAAAGAAGAAAAGAGGAGAGCACCTTGGATTCAATTTGTGAAGAAAACAAATTTTATTCCAAAAAGTTCGAGTGTGCTATGTTCTCATCATTTTAATGAAAACTGCTTTGATCGGACATCCAAAGCTATGGTTAGGCTATTGCCAAATGCTGTTCCATCAATTGTAAATAAAATCATTATTTGATATTTCTGATTATGTTTTGGTAATTTTTTTTTTAATTCAAACTTTGTGCTTGAAGACTACACTTTTTCTATCAATTTTTTATAACTTTTTAAATATTAATTATCCTTGTAAAGAATTAATTAATTGATAATACCATATCATTTCTTTTAAGAAGAATAGTATATTATATACCGCGGGACTGAAGTAGTACATTTAATCCTGAAGGTAAAGTTTATATAATTTACCTGAAGGATTAAATGTACTTCAGTCGCAAGGTATATACGATACTTTCCGTACTTCCGGTATGATTTTATTAATTATTTCAATAATTTCAATCAGTTTTTTCTCTCTTCAACTCATTTAATAAACTGTCTTTAAAATAAGTTACCATAGTAACATTGCGTTGTGACAATTATAATTTAGAAACATTGGCATTACTAGTGTCATTGTAAAGAAACATTGTTATTGATAATTATTGGTATCATGAGTGAAGAAGGTGTATCTGATATTGATCAGCCGAAGTAGGTGAAGACTTGTTGCCACCGAAATCTAGAAAACTATATGAGCAGCAGTACGATGCTTTTAAAAAGTGGTGCCGCTTAAAAAATGTGAGACAACCTACTGAAAATGCGCTGTTAGTCTACTTCAATGATAAATCAAAAGCGGTTTGTGCCTCAACTCTCTGGGCACATTACTCAATGCTGAAATCGGTTATTATCATTAGAGAAGATATTGATATAAGTAAATTTCCAAAATTATTAGCTTTTTTGAAGAGAAGAAATGAGGGATTTAAGCCAAAGAAGTCAAGAATTCTCACGTCTGAGCAGGTAGATCAGTTCTTACGGGAGGCTCCGGATGATAAATATTTAATGCTTAAGGTAAATTTGGCAATGTGTTTATATTCAGAAATTTTAAGAAATCAATTTTTTTGTAAGGTGCACTTATTTTGGGCGTTGCGGGAGCTTGTCGTGGAAAAAAGTTGGTTGATTTTGAAATCGACGAGGTGAGAGATTTGGGCGATTCCTTCCTAATTGCGATTAGAAACACCAAAAATAAAATTGACCGAAATTTTGTGATCAAAAATTCAGAAAACAGTGCCATCAGTTTTGTGGCGATATTTCGAAAATATGTGGCATTGCGAAAGACAGGGACACCTCATTCAAAATTTCAGATAAAATATTTGGTCAAGTCGCCGATTCGTCCACTATAGTTATGCCACAGTCCTCATTCTCGCTTCCTGTTTCCGCAGGATCTTCGAAACAAACACCAGTTCAATATGATAAGGACCTATCTGTTACTCGTCAGTTACCTGCTGCATTAACCCAGGAAAGACTGGTCAATATGACGAACTGTCACAATATTAATTTGAATATTAACGTTAATTACCATTCTAATTAATTGTATTTTTCAATAAAATATCCCTTAAATTCGTTAGTTTGTGATTTAATCGTTTCGGGAGTTTCGTCAATATTTAATCCCGGAGGGATTAAATGTGACACTTTAGTACCTGTCACAAGGGAGTGAAGTTGTCACTTTAGGCCCGGAAGTACGAAAATAATTTTTTGTATACATCATTGTGCAAAATTCCCATATCCGATTACTCCTTAATACCAAATTTATAATATTTGGCAATCAATATGTCTTCAAAATTGTTGATAAAATTTTGGTGTACTATTTGTTTATTCTAATCTATTATTATAATTATCTGAAGTTTATTTGTTTTATTGTTTTCCGAAATAAAGATTAAATATCTACTACTTTTGAATATGCTCTTCACAAATAAACCTTCCACTAAAGTTACTGCCGGGTAAAAGACTTAAGAACAACTCCGCAATAGCTCCTGACTTTACGTCAGTGCTTTTCTACATTTTTTAACGAAGAAGGTACATTTTCAATATTAAGCACCGTTAAATTTTACGAATAATATTCCAAAGGAATTAAATTTCTCTTAATTCGGTAATAGATTAACTTCTCATCTAAAATGATAAACCCAACAAAAGGTTGAAACCGGTTTTAATTAACTTTTTTGCCCTATTCAAATATTGAATTATTTCACTGCCTATGATTTGAGATATGCCCTTATTCTTTTTACACTACGCCACTGATTCCGGAAACCTTTGTCTGCCATATTGGTAATCCCATTTGACGCACATTTTCGAAACGTATGCTCCTTCCTGAGGTTCTTTATTCAAAGGGCTTTACGATAGAGCTGTCAGATGGCTGATTGCAACACTAGGATTGTCCAATCGCGAAATATAAATGGCAACCCTCGTAGCACAATGAGAAAGTTTGAAAGTCAACTACAGGAAATTAGGAAGAAATTTCTAAAAAGGATAAACATAAAAACTATAATTTACCCTGTAGGAAACGAAGTACAAAAACATCTGAAGGTTAATCCTCAGGAATCATGTAGCGGATAGACAGGTGACGGGGCACTTGTAATTTAGGACTACCTTATTACGAGGGCCATTCAGAAACTAACCTCCGATTGGTCACAGTGCGGGTAGTGGGGGAGTAGCGCGCCATCTGTGCATTCACGCGCTCAGCAGGTCAGTCGGCATCAAGCCGTAGTCGAGTGAACATCGTACCTGTGCTAGTTTAGTATTTGTGGCAGTTTGAAATGTGTGCTGCAATAGAAAATCCCGCCAAATGTGAGGTGCGTGCTGTTATAAGGATTTTTACAGCCAAAGGATACTCTGCAGGAGCTATTCATCGTGAGCTTTGTGCCGTGTACGGACCAAAATTTATGAGTGAAGGAGTTGTCCGTGAATGGGTACGTTTATTTAAAAGTGGACGAGAAAACGTTCATGATGAAGAGAGGAGTGGTAGACCATCATTGGTGACTGACGAACTCGTTCAGACAGTTGATGCAAAAGTTCGTGAAAATCGAAGAAATGGCTCGGGTCCCAGCGGTTTGATGACGACGAAGAGCTCAAAGATGCGGTCACAGGCTGGCTCAAGGCACAAGCGGGTGATTTTTATGCAGAAGGAATTTCAAAGCTTGTGAAGAGATACGATAAGTGCCTCAATCGTAATGGAGACTATGTCGAAAAATAGTGCAAAGATGTAGTTGTAAGATGTATATATTAAAATATTTTTACTTAACTTGGTGTATTTTTTCAATTAACCGGAGGTTAGTGTCTGAACGGCCCTCGTAGATTGGAATAATAGAGTACGGAAAAGAATGTTCAGATGAAAAACGTGAGCAAAGTGTAAGCATAATCGAATCATAGAACAAAGCGAATAAAATCATTAAATCAGAGATTCCAACTATTTTTTCGATGAAGTATATTTTTGTTCAATAATCTAAAGACCGAAAAGTATAATTGATATTTAAAATATATCAATGATGTTCTATAATCTATGTCTTCTGACATTTGTAAGTTTATTTTCTTAGAAACCGACAGAAAAGAACTGATAAACAAAATAGAGTGAACTCGTTAAATAAAATAATGAGATCTTCCGCTCTTCTCTGTTGAATTGACAATAGAAATTCAATTGGTGTTTTTGAGGCTCTTCTTCAATTTCACCCTTATTGAAAAATTTCTTGAAGATAATATGCTCCTGTTACCTACTTAGAAAATTTAAACACCATAAATCTGTTCGTAATATTTTCCACCTATTTTACCAACAGAACATATCCGCATGATTTATCTGCTTTGTTTCCAATAAAATGGGGGTAGTTTTCCTAGTAGGACGTTCAGACGGCAGGATAAATCAACATGGAGGACAATAAAAAATTTTATTATTTTAGGGGGCCGTTTTCATCGAAAACAGGCAGCCAAGTTCGGGGCGTTGAGTTAGGTTTGATTTTCTCCTCATCGAATAGTGAGGGGGAAAAGATATCCCATCACAACACAGAATGTTCACCGACAATTGGTTTATCCAAAGTTATTCATGAAATGAATTCTACTGACTTTTCGTCTTCTTTGAACTCCAAGCATGATTTAGCTCGTATTCCCGGTGTAATGCATGACGACAGCTGAGAATTTTCATCGCCTCAGTCTATAGTTGATGTCTTTGCAAATCAATTTCAAAGTGTTTATTATGATTTAGAATGTAACACCGAATCATGTGATTGTATGGATGATTCATTCAATCTTACTGATTATTTTCAAATCAACAGCATTTCAGAAGATCAAATTCTAAAGGGAGCAAGAAACTTAAAAGAAAAACGAGCTCTGACTAGGATGGGACATCACCATCGATGTTTTTCAAACATCGATGTTTGAGTATCGATGTCGATGTTTTTACCATCGATGTTAACTGATTTTCAACATCGATGCTGACATCGATGTTGCGGATAGAATATTAAACATCGGTTTCTCGATGTTTTATATATATTTATGGAAATTCAGCTATTGAATCATTTTTCAGTCAACTAGGTTTGTTTTTATACGGTTGATTTATATATTATTCAAAATCATGGATATGACTTGTCAAAAATTGTAGAAGAAAACAGCGTCATACTCAGAATGAAGTGTACAATGAAAGTATGAGAAAATATACCGATTTTGCCATCAAATATTCAAAAAATATTCCATTTTCTGTCTAACTGGAAATATTTGTGACCCTTCTTTGGTACAACCAAAAATATTCCACACTGCAAAAAATTGAATTTCATATCCTCATTGATATACAAACATGAGCATGATTCCATATTTTGTTGTCACCCTGTATAGACAGATGGGTGAAATTAGTCGTCACAGTTCTGGTTGACGTCAGGAGAAAGTTATATTCGGGTTTTACCCCAATTTTGTGTTATGATAATTTTGGAATCGGTCGTTTACTATACAGGGTGTCAATTAATTACTTGTGCAAACTTTAAGGGGTTAAACTTTGCGTAATTTTAAAATAAAAAAGTTCATATGAACGACTTGATTTCTGAGATAGAGGGCGTCCAAAAATTAATTTTACTTGATTTTGTGCTTTCCAGTTTACACTAATTTGGTGATAGGGATATGTAATAATTCAACATGGACATGACACAAAAAATATATTTTTTTTTCGTTTATTTTTGAAAAACTCGGAAATGGTCCAACTTGAAAAAATAGTTTCATCCAAAACGGCTGCTTCAAGCGGCAAATACTGGGAGCACCTTTGTATGTAAAATTCAATGCCTATTGTGCGATTTGTTTTAAAATATACTATTTCATTTAGCAGCCACCATTATTTAGAATCATCTTAAACTCATGATTCCTGAAACCATTATTTTCGGCAGAAAGGTTGGACACTTCCTAATCTGTACATGACATCAATTCGAATATAACGGCCATCCGGAAATAGGAAATTCCAAAATATTCGATGTTTTCTTATAACTCAAAATTGGGGTAAAACTCTCTCTATATATATATATATATATATATGACTTTCAGTTTCATCTGAGCGTTTATTTTCTAAAGCTGGACAGACGCTCTCCCAACAGAGAAACAGACTGAAAGGAAAGCGACTTTCACAAATTTTGTTTCTCCAGTCAATAGATAGGAGTATTTGGGACCTTTAATTTATTTCAGTGTCCAGAGTTCTATCCATTTATTGAATCGATTTTTATTTTATGCTTTTCCAAATTTATGTTATAGTTATGTATCTTTTTTCTAATATAAGAATTCTCAGTAGACATTGAAATTTTTTTATATTAAAAATTTATTATATTTTGAATTTATCGTTATATCATTATGAATGATTGATATACCTAAGTATAATTGAAGTGTAAAAACACGTCGATGTTCACAAACATCGATGTTCAATTAGCGTACTCAAACATTCAATTTCTCACAAAAAAGGTACCCTTGATAAAACTCTATACTGTGTACAGTTTTCGGAGTATTTTAATTTGAAAATTATGAAGTAATAACCGATGAATTTTACACGGCAATAGCATTTTCTCTGAAATTTCAGTTGCCATGAAAAACTGTCTTTCATTTTATAGTCAACAATAATTACATTTCTATTTGTTAAATTAGATGTTGATAGCCAAAATGTACTCAAATTTTGAATACATTACATTTCTATTTGTTAAATTAGATGTTGATAGCCAAAATGTACTAAAAGAAATATGATTTTAAAAATTCCACATCCACATGTTGGATGATAAAGGATATCCTTACATTGACAACACTCATTTAAAGTTAATGTTTGGCAGCAACTTTAGGCAACAAATTAATAGAATATCACATTCTACCTGGAACTTTAAATGGTGATATGTACCAGGACTTTTTAAGTAATCACTTGTTCAAGATATTAAAAAATTTAACGGTAAACGAGCGAAGATATCTATTTTTTATGCACGATGGAGCTCCACCGCACTTTGATAGAAGGTATCTTAATTGGTTGAATAACCACTTTCCGAATCGATGGATTGGTAGAGGTGCAGAAGCTCCGATTCATTGGCCTCCTCGGTCATGTGATTTTAATCCCTTTGATTACACAGTTTGGTCGTATCTTAAAGAAAAAAATTATGCTGCAGAGGTAAATTCACCACAAGATTTGAAAGATAGAATACAACGTCACTTTAATAATCTCACAGCTGACTCCCAACCATTTAGATTCTTTAGAAAAAAGGATAGCCTTGTGTAATCATGAAAACGGAGGACAATTTGAACACCTACTCTAATTGAAATCATATTTATGTTATTAGCCTTTTTCTGAATTATCTGATCTTTTGTTTGATAAATAGAATTTTTATCATTACTTCATACGAACATCGGTTATCACTTCATAATTTTTAAATCAAAATACTCCGAAAACGGTACAAAGTATCGAGTTTTACCAAGAGTGGTTGCCAGTAGTTTCTGCAGAATTTAAAAAAATGTGTATAATTTATTTTTCTTCAAGGCCCTGTATTTTGAATACGGATGGCGTTACGAAAAAAACAACCTAACCTATAATTCAGTGGAATTTCTTTGAGTCAAAATCTACCATGAACCAGCAAAGCTCATTTATTTAATCATTTATTTTCATTCCAGTAAGTATTCTGTTTCAATTTTGTGTTTTTTTCAAATTAATTCCAAAATGATTAACAATTGTAGCTTATACAACTGCAAAAACAATAGTTTCAATAATCCCAAACTTTCTTTTTTCTCAATACCATCAGATACCGACAGGTGAGTGATAAATATAGTATTGTAGAAAATGTTGTTTATTAAAAGCTCCGTTATTTGAGTAGTGCTTCATTCAATAAGTTGAGATATCAGGAACAAATAGAAGTAGGTTTACGCCTACTGTCGTCATTTCTTTACGATTAGTTGAAATATCAGGAACCAATGAAATTTCAGGGGATTTACGCCTTCTGTCGTCATTTCTTTACGATTAATTGAGATATCAGGAACCAATGGAATTTCAGGAGGTTTACGCCTACTGTCGTCATTTCTTTACGATTAGTTAGATATCAGGAACCAATGGAATTTCGGGAGGTTTACGCTTACTGTCGTCATTTCTTTACGATTAGTTAGATATCAGGAACCAATGGAATTTCAGGAGATTTACGCCTACTGCATGCGTATGCAGAAGAGTGAATTTTTTTTAGATAAATATTTGAGTGTGTATCTATATGATTTTCAATTTTATAAATAGAAATAACAATAATATAATATATATATAACAATAATTCAATTGGTTTTTAATTTTATTCCCACCATAATGAGGGAACCCTTTCTAGAAAACACTCGGCATATTTAGCGCAGGGGAGTATTTACGAGGGGGGTGTACTGGGGGTAATTAAGCTCCCCCCCAGGAAAGAATTTTTCACGCTAAATCTTCGAATGGAAACGATCTAAACCTCACCCCCCCTTTCCTCGCTTTTCACTAAAGTTCAGTTCAGGTCCCTCGCTAAAACTTGCCACTAATTCTAGAATTCCATAATCAAATTACTCATTTCATAAATTGAATATAGTAAAAAATAGTAGCAGTTTAAACTAAATCATCAGAGAATTCATTGAAAAAAATATTTCGAAGCAATTCAATATAAAAAAAAAGTTATTTTCCATGGACTCGAAGATTAGTGTTTCAGTGAAATTTAAGTATTGAGGATTTTATATTAAACACATTCGATGCTTTCAACCACCAACTACTTATTTTTCCATATAATACCTACTCTTCAACTCAATCTTCGTTTAGAAAAATTTTAATGAGTCATTTCACTTACAAATCCAAGGTACCTTTAATTTTTAACACATTTCAAAAAGTTTCAGAGGCTGTTCCTGAGTAAACTATTGAGTAAATTTCATCATTAATTACTTTTTCTTTCAAAGTGATATTAAAACCACAATAAAACAATATATCTTTTATTGAATACGTTCTGTTAATGAGGAAATGTGATTACATTTACGGTTACTTTATGAGCGGAGTCATAATTTTTATATGAATATAGACTAAACAATGGTCAATACACTCTAAATATCACTGTGAAAACTTATTACCAGCTTAAATCAAAATATTTAAGTTTTAAGATAACGCAAATAACCTTTTCTAATCAATTTTTAAATTCGCGGTCGATAAGATTAGATGCGCAGGGAGGAATGCGCGAGTTCCCTTTGGTGTAGGCGATTTCAGTTCAAAGTCCACGGAGTGTGACTACTGCTTGGTCCCTATACTGTGGTATCACATAGGTTGCTGTTGAAGAAGTCAGGTGCTTTTGGTATTTTCATATTGTAATGTTATTGGAATCATTTCTCAATAATAGACAATTATATGAAGAATTGAAAGGCGTTAAATCACATAATTTTATTGTGCCCTCAGGGGTACCTCAGGGTTCTAATTTGGGGCCTCCCTTATTCATAATATTAATTGGTGATATATGCAAGTTAATAAGCTCGAACAAACTTTTGTTTGCGGATGATTTCAAAGTTTTCAGAGAAATTCGCGGGATAAATGATTTTTATAGGCTGCAGGAAGATATTGAACGCTTATATGAATGGTGAACTGTGAATGAACTTCAATAAATATCAGTAAATGCAAAGTGTTGACAACAACAACTTGTTGAAGAAGGTAAACGAATGTAACGATTCAGTTGTTTTGTTCGATAGCAAGCTTTCATTCGACCTACACATCAATAGAATTTTATGTGAAGCCAATAGAACCCTAGGTTTCGTTTTGCCTAATTGTAAAGTATTTTCTAATATACTAGCTATTCAGTCTGTATATTTCGGTTTAGTATATACCAAACTTGAATACTGTGCTTTAGTATAGGATCGTTTTCACGAAAAATACAATATTGCGTTAGAATATATCAATATATATTTTTGAAATTTTTGTACTACAAAAAACATAAAATTTACCCTGTTCGCCACTATAACTATAACTCACTACTGATCGAATACAACTTCGTAAGTTTGAGGAAGGAAAGAAATATTTCAGGTGCGATCTTTGCGTTCAAGCTAGTCAATGGCGTGGTCGTTTCAATACAACCCGCATTATATCTAAAAAAAATTAACTTCTAGAATTAATGTCACCAAACATCATTGCCATAGTCCTGTGGCTTCCATATGCAGAAGTTTGAGTGGTTTACCCTCAGTTGATATGTTTTTTCTAAATATTATTCAATTCAAAATGCAATTGTATTTATTGATAAAAAACTAATTTTCATTTTATTTAAACTCGGCTGACGACTGCTAGGGGCAAAATATATCTATGTAGGTATTTACTAATTGTTTACTCCTGTAATTGGGCAGGTGCTTATTGGATGTAAAATATATAAATAAATTAATAAGAAAGGACAAAATTACTGTTTAATATGTAATTTTTTCAAATGAATAGTCGATTGCATGCATACCTACTTAAGATTATAACTGAAGCGCAGTGTTTCACATTATCTAATTTTTCACGTGAGAGGGTTACAAGGGGTTGAAAGTTGTGCATGAACATAACTGTAATGGTCACCTTCCACTCCAACTACCGAAAAGTAACCAACTTTAATAGAACCATTGAAAGATCAAACTACTAAGGAAGGTCAAGGAGCAGCTTACAAATGTAGAATAACCGCTGAACCTGTCCCTACTAACAAATGGCAGAAGGGCGATAAGATAATCAAACCGTCCAAATACTTACAAATGGTGCAGCAAGGATATTTTATATATACTATTAAAAATAAGTGACGCTTTTCCTGAGGACGAGGGTCTCTATAAATGTGTAGCCTTATAACCCAGCTACCGTTACCACACAAGCAATCCTCAAAGTGGTACCTCCAGAAACACAAGAAGTCTCACCATATTTGACACCAGTGAGAGATGTTGTCGTTTCGGAAGGAAGTCCTACGCAGTTTAAAACGAAGGTGTCTGGGAAACCAAAACAGATAATTCAGTGGCTATGAGATGGTTTCCTTGTACCCGGATCACCAAGCTTCCAGGTTTGTATCAATTATTCCAAAAACGATATAGACTATTAACGAAATCAATACCTGACCCGTTATAATAATACTAGTAATCCAATGAATGCGATATCCTGATGAAGAATCCGTGGTCAAAATTTAGTATTTTCCATCTGCCATTCACGTGGAAAACAAATTTCATCAGGTATCATCGACTCAAAGTAATTTAACTATGACAAAAGTGTTAATAATGAAAACATAAATAGATACTAAAAAAAAATTTTTTTCTCGAAAATCTTTATCGTAAGACAGAGTTCTCCAAGTTGAAACAATCAATTTTCAACTTCTTTAATCACAAATTTCAAGATTGCTCTTTATCCCATATTATTAAAAATGGTGATAATATTTCTACAAACCATGCTTGTTTGAATCAAGAGAGTTTCACTCTTCACGGAGTCAATTTGAAAGGACCTGAAATAAATAATTCAAGTTGATCCAACCCTGTAATATCATTTCTTTTTCCCGATGGATGAGTTTTAATTGGCATCAAATATAGCCATCAAATTTCCAGAAGTTATTCTTGTCTCTCAAATCACATCACTCCGGACATTTATTTCAGCAGCAGTTCCAACGAAGATTGACAACAATTAAGTTTCCTGTAGAACAGGGCCATCCCGAAATGACTAATCCATTTGAATACCCATTTAACTTGATAATTCATGACTCATTATTATTCAAGTTCAGGGCGAGGTGAGATATTTCCAAGTCGAGGAAAAAAAAAGGGTGCTTGCTCCATTTCACCCATTAATTCCTTCAACCTGATGCAGTTATTTTTTTGAATCATCCAGCAAAATTGGCGAGGCGCCAAGTTGATTATCCGGAAGTTTTCATCCCTTAGAATCGATAGGCAGGGTCCCTTTTAATTATCGCTAATTACTAGGGATGAAAAGGGTTCCTTCTATGTATTAGGCCATTCGTGACTAGTGAAGCATGGCTAAGCAATTTTTGAGTGAAATATCAAATTACAACAATCAACAGAGTTCCATATTAGAACTATATTAATGAATAATATATATTGCATAGCTCTGCCCATATTTATTTAGTAACTCGGCCATGACTTCAGATCTTTGTGTTGGTCATTCCTTTGGATCAGCACGTTGCTTATTGTCATGTGTCACCTAATTTTTGTTTTGAATTATACTGAAATATTTTCACTAGAAAGCGAACTGTCTGTTGGTTTCAAAATGCCAAAAATGATATTTGTCACATGGAGATCAACTTGAAAACTATAATTTAATTCAAGCATGGTCTCAGAAAGAATTTTTCAACGGGAATTTGAGCTATCTGCCCAATTGTCATTTTGAGAAATTCATCTTTCACAGACCTTCATCCGTCTTTTCACTAAATACGGTGAAGTCTTTCAAACTTCCATGCCACCTCACGTGACTAAAAAGTTTAGCACAGTATATATTTTTCATTAAAGTTCAAGGATATATGAGTTGTTACAAAAATCTCTCACTCAAATTAATACTATCGATTCATGAGAGATTGATGACGTGAATATTAAAAAAATTGGAAAAACAAATTATGTCGGTGTAATGATACATATTCTAATATTTTACATTAACCTCCGTTTGCGTATGTAGAATATTATTCCATTTTTGGTCTGTCCTTTCCTCAATTCAGTAGTGTCCAATTCAGGTTCAGTGCCTCAATTAAGGTGATTCATCATATATTGTGTCACAATTTGAATACGATCAATTAAATTATTTATTCAACGGAATTAATTATTCATCACTTTTCCTCACAGAGACAAAATTCAGTTGGAAAGCTTGAGAATAATAATAATAATAAGGCTTTATTTCCAACAGGCTAGATTGCCCAGTTACAGGAAAAATACATAATTGAATAGAACAGTAATTGAAATATTCAAACACATCGATATTACTACAAACACATGAGTGCAAGTTGATTCAACATAAGGATATCAACACAAGAACCAATATATGGTGAATAACAGTGGTATATAAAGAAAAAAAATATATATACATATTCAGCCGGTAACAAAAATTCACCAAGAGAAAAAAAAAAGTTAACAATGAAAATTGCAAATAATCACCATTATTACATAGCATCAATGACTTGCATAAAAAAACAAATTGAATTCTACTTCATCAACGTCCATTCAACCTCAAAACCCTACTTATCTCTGAGAACGAATCATGGTTAATATCGCAATTCTCAGATATAATATATAGATATATTCTCAGAATAACAGGCGTCAGTCCGTCGTAATTGGTGATTGTTGTTCCTCTTACAAGAATCTTACTTCTGGAGTACCACAAGGGTCCCATTTGGGACCTTTGCTTTTCGATATTTATGTCAACAACATTGTGCGGTGCTTCAGATATGCTAGATTTCTAATGTATGCTGACGATCTAAAGATTTTTTGCACCATATCTAATTTGTTGGATGCAACTAGGCTCCAGGAAGATTTGAATAGACTCTACAAATATTGCCAAGAAAACTTTCTATTTCTCAACTTCAGTAAGTGTCATTTCATAACATTTTCACGCAGTAGAAACATTATCAGTGCCCAATACGCAATAGATAACAATATATTGAACAGAGTCTTCGTGATTAAAGATTTAGGCATTTTGTATGACTCTAAACTTATTTTTGATCATCACATTAATTATATTTCCAAGAAGGCTCATAAGATGCTTGGCTTCATAATAAGAGTTTGTAAAGATTTCCGTGATACTCAGTCTATCCGAGTTCTGTATTTAGCATACGTGCAAAGTGTTCTTACATTTGGATCAGTAATTTGGAACCCGTGCTATAATGTTTATATCACTCGGTTAGAAAATGTTCAGAATAAGTTCTTAAGATATGTTAATAGGAAATTTAATCAAAATAGTGCTAATTACAGAGAACATATTATGAAAAATTTAAAATTGTTAAGTCTTACGGATCAGCGAATGATGAGAGATGTGAAGTTCGTATATAAGATTATTAATATCTCTGACTCTAGCGAACTTGTTGAAATGCTCACCTTCAATGTCCCATCATATAACACACGAAATAAATTTTTATTTCATATAAGTCAAAGTTCCACCAATTATCACCTAAATTCGCCTTTGACTAGATGCCTCAGGTCATTCAATTCGGTATCCAATCTAGTGAATATTGATCTTTTTTCACAATCATTTGGGAGTTTTTCTGTTGCTTTGAGGAGATTCTTTTTGAGCAGATTTCATCATACGAATTAATATTGTTTTTTCTTTTTTTATGTTTCGATATATATGTATGTGTATATATAGCTGTATATTCTAATATTTAAGCACCACTGTAACTATTAGTGAGTATATACTTTTGGGTTTGTCCTGTCATGTACTCCACTTAAATAAATAAATAAAAATAAATAAATAAATAAATATCATTAAATATGGAACACATGTATCTCACAGGGGACTGAATAAGTGAGTTCGTCCTAGGCGTATCCATGGCGAAGCACTGCTGAAATCTAGAGGACATCCGGGGGACACGGAACCCAACAGAGGAGAGAAGTGCTGGGCAATCAACAAGACCGTGCAAAATGTTGTACAAAAACTTTAGGGATAACATTCTTGCACCCATTTCAAGAGACCGAGCTCCGAACCTTTCGAGTAACTCATCTTGATCAAATCCTCTAGCTGGATAGACGCCGTCTTCTCTCCAAACCAAATACTTCAGAAACCTTCGCAAAATTGACTCTAAATACTTCTTATGTACCCTATAAATAGGATGCCAAATCATGAAACCAAATGTCAATCTACTCCTTATCAAGGAATCAAACAAACGAATGAGGGTTTCTATGCTGCTGAAATGACGGGCATTTCTAACAATAAATCCGTAGGTCCTAGATGCAGTCACCATAATATTACTCATGTGCGGGACGAAGCTCAAACGCTGATCAAATATAATACCAAGATCCCTGGTCTCAGTCACTCTTGTGAGAACCGAGCTACCAACCGCGTAGTCAAAGTGCACAATACTTCGCATTTCAGAACATTCAAGCACAGCCGGTTGGCAGTACACCACTCAACTAAAGCGTTCAGTGCATTCTGCAGGACAACACAATCCGAGCAATCAATAATCCTTTTAAACAATTTGAGATCATCGGCATACATTAATTTGTCAACCGCCAAGTAGTCCAATAAATCGTTAACAAAAAGCAGAAACAAAAGAGGTCCCAGGTTAGACCCCTGTGGTATGCCGGATGTAGCAACATAGTCACCAGAACGATGACACTCGAACTGAACAAATTGACGTCTTCTGTGAAGATATGATCTCATCAAAGACACCAAGCTGTCAGAGAAGCCCACTCTAGCTCCGAGTTTCCGCAACAAAAGATCATGATCCACTCGATCAAATGCCTTCGCGAAATCGGTATACACCACATCGACCTGTGTACCATCATCAAGGCTCTCGAATGCAAACTGCGCGAAAGTTACCAAATTCGATATGCAAGATCTACTCGTCATAAATCCGTGCTGTTCCATGTGCAGTTGCTCCTTAACCATTGAATATATATTATTGTATAAGATGATCTCGAACAATTTCGCAAAGTTTGACAATATACATATCGGCCTATAGCTGCTCACAAGCGATGGATCACCTTTCTTCAAGATAGGTACAATTTTACCAACCTTCCAAACTTTAGGGAACACACATGTCTTCAGGATAAGGTTGAAAATATGACGTAAAGGTACGCAAAGTACACCGATACAATCCTTAACTAAGAAAGCCGGCACCCTGTCCGATCCGGCCGTTTGATTTGCTTTCATTTTCCTAGCGGCAAACAAAATATCCTCTTCCACGATCCTATCGAAATTAACAACATTATGAGAAGAGAAAGTGGTACTCTTCTTTGAATGCTGCTTTCACAATAATCACGAAACTTCACATAATACAAAAACCTGAATTTTATATGCAGATCTAATGATGTAATACATCGTTTTGGTGCAAAATTAAAAAAAATCAGCAATAAATTCACGAGACGGTCGTTTCCCCGTTGGACCCTGTTTCAAAATGACGCAAATGACAATTTTATGCAAATAAGAATTTTCGAAACTCCAGTGGATCAGCCGAGGTTCGAAATGATCCTTTGATGGAGTTCGAAGTTAAGAAGTGGTATTAGACCTCACCAACTTCCAAAAGTTATATCCGTTACTCCGTTATTACATCTTAATTTCAAAATTAGATAATAGAAATCTCCACAATGGCAATCAGGGGTAACTTTCTTGAATTAAATCGAGTAAACCGCATCCCCTTCAAATATCCAAGTAGTTCGACTCAATTCATTATCTTTTCATGGAAACGAACTCATGAGGTCCCCTCAAATCTTATTTGTACAGCAGGGCAAGTAGCCGGTTTAACCACTTGAACTTACACGCTCAACTTACTCAATTGTGAGGAAGCCACAGAGCTATTTGAGAAATTAGGGTATCTAGCAGAAGTTAAAGGAGTATTCGAATATGTTCATCCAATATTGATTACGGTAATTGGATTAACGCAATATTTAGGGGCGAGAAATCGTCGGAAAATACGAAACTTTATCGAAATCGCTAATTAAATGATTGTGCGAACAACTTATCAACAAGCTGTGTACAGGATGTCTGTGGAGCATGTCGATAAACAGGAACGACTTGTTAACACAAACAAAAATGAAAACACTAACTTAAGTCTCGAGGGAGTAAACACAGTCTGGAAATCTCTTGAAAAAAGTTTAGCAAAGACCAGTACTATCAGGATGGTGAGTTATTTTTACTATTTAAACAACATCAAGACAATCATGTGACAAAAAAAAACTGCAGAATACTTACGAAAGAATTTCCGAAACGTAGATATCATTAAAAATACACCCAAAAAATTATAAATCGAAAAGTGAGAAAAATCGCATAATATACATCGAGTATTTTTGGATACCCCAGGTTGTGAGGAATCTAGAAAAGATTATTGATGTCACTTATTGGACCATCCTGTATAAAGACTAAAATAAGCCAAAATGGTTTTCCCCTTCTTGAATTTTTGCGAGATCAATTCATTTTTATATACCATAAAAAGATATGAAATTGGCAGAAATCATTGAAACTAGAGCGAATTCATTAGATAGAACATAGAAAAAAAAAATGATGAGCTGTGATATCAGTCTGTTGGATACAATTGCACATTCAAGGATTCGCGTAGATATCAGACGAAACTGATGCGCTTCGTTAAATAAGGTCTTCGATAAAAAAAAACCGAAACTGTTTCTTGAAGAAATAACGATGTCTCCAGTCTTCCGGACTCGAGAAATAGCCTAGAGAACATTTTTATCAGTTCACCAAATAACTGAAGTCCCAGCAAACGATATAGTGCGAGCAATAAACCAAATCGTCTTTTCCGTTTCGCTATAATATACACTTCCATAAAGATGAAACCAGGCGTTTCTGAGAAAAAAAAAGTTCCACAAATGACAAGGTACCTAGCCTCAGATTTATGCAATAAAAAAGCCTTCGAATACGATCGAAGATTAAACCGATCGCCAGGACGGCATGAAATCGTATTGTGTTTTTTTTTTCGTATAATAAATCCTATTTCGTAGAATGGACCGAATAGTGGAGCTCGGCCATGAATCACCAACATCGGCAGAGAAGAAAAGGACTGGCGTTATGTTTCCCTTTCAAACTGGGTTTAGCTGGCTCCTAAATCAGACGTTCGATTTTTTGGCGTTCGAGCGAAGATTTCTTAATCTCTCAATGCTCGGTCACGAATAAACTTGGCCTGTTCGTCCTGAAAAACGAGAAAATTGTCCCAAAGCGAATTTCTTCGCGTTATGACACAGGCGAGAAATCAATGATGAGAAAGGTCCCCTCAGGATTATTGAAATGATAGGAACGCTAGAAAGAAATCATTCTACCAGGTGCCCTCAACTTCGGCCGCCATTTTTTGAGTTTGCAAGAAATGGAATGTTGGCGGGAATTTCAAATCTTCCATAACCATAAACTCGGCAATTATTGAAGCACCTTCAATTCAATATACCTAGTTTTTGCGGAGCTGCATGCAGGAACTTTCTTGATTTTATTCAAATATCCGCATTAAAAAACTTCTATGATCAATTACATCGCCAAAAAAAGTTATATGATGAAGAAGTCATAAGTTGAAGAATCTTCGTATTTCTTTTTTGTCACCAAAGAATCTGTTCATTAATTGGATTTATCCGTCTGGAAACAACGCGAAATGTCTATTCAAACTTGAAATTTTGGCAGATTCAACTGAAACATCTTCAGAAACAGAAACCTCCAAAAACCACTCGCGACCTGCAAATAGTTTTGTACAGCTTCTGGAGAGTTGGAGAACCGAAAAACTGTGAAACGCATAACTGCTGTCGCCTCTCGGAGAGTTTGAAACGTTCGGGGACCACGATAAAAACAAGTTACTACGAATGGCTCGATATAATAGAGAAGTCCCAGTCAGAACTACCAATTCTGGATCGACGCTGGGTCAGGTAATCGATAATTTCTTAACGAAAGACTCACAGGCTCCAGAAACTGAGTTATCTCCGGTTCATCTTCGAACAAGTTTAGTTCTGATCAAATTCAACAGTTTTCACTGATTGAATACCTTTTGAACTGGGAATTCTGCTCGAAAATTTCATGAAGATACGCTCGTATCAATTGCACGATAGAAACATAGTAGGGCAAATTAAGAAGGAAAATGACGTTTGCTCAAGTATGTCAGATTGATACATCGGGAAGCATCTCAGCAGTTGTACCTCGAGCACATTAAGATTAACTTTAGAGGGTGAATTTTCTAGACCTACCAGAATAGTAAAAAACGATAATTGTAAATACTCCACCATGTCAGATTGAGATATTTGTGGTTATTCACATGTGAGACGTTAACTTTTCTTTATATTTTTGGAGTGAAAACAATATGTGGACGAGTAACAAATTGGGAAAAAAATTCAGGAGAGCATTTATAAACTCAAGAACTATCAACTAACGATATCTTTTATTAACAATGGCCAGACTTACTGTTTCTTTCCGTTTCATTTCAAACACAATCCGTTTCCATTATATCATTATATGTCTAATTTGGTACTCTTCCCTAGTAATGTAGATATCGTATAATGAATAAAATTATTCACGTTCCTTGCTCCACTAAAATATATTCCATCTATGCGGCCAGATGGTCGAAAAAATATAAGAGCATAAGAAAAATTTAGTAAGCTCAAGTGACATGGTTAAAATGAAAACAAATATGTCGAAAAAAACTGTACAACTAGAAAATCTGCCTACCAGTTGCACTATCCAGTTAATAAACCAATATTCATCTTAGGCTTGCACATAATTGCAATTTCGGAACCCGCTGTGAACGTTTTACAACGTGAAAGAATGGATTTGATTAGAGTGAAGAATCCTATTGATGATATTATAGATTTTATGCAAGAAGATCGATAAGATGATGAAAATGTTTCTTATGATTTTTTTAAAAGATTACCCGATATCGCAAAGAGAGAAGTTGAGTGGTAACGAGTCACTCGAAAGTAAGTACTCAGAAGTAATTCACCATCTGAATCTACAGTTGAATACTGGAATCTCTAATCTTGATTATTATGCTTGGTTGATTCGTAGATTCTTTAACGAAAACACTCTTGCTTTAGTTTTAACTTACCTTAATTCTTCAGAGTGGCTTCAAAAGAATTGAAAAATAATGCAGAATCTTTCGAGGAATTTAATAAATTGGTTGATGCTTTTGTGTAATAAGAATACGATATGTGAAAAAAAAATTTGTATTGAGTACCGAATAAATATTCGAACATTCAAAAGATCTTATCCCCGGAAGTATTGGTTCGTCAAAAACAAAATTATCCGTATGATGGAACCGCATCATGAAAATAAATATATATATTTGCTAGGTGAAATTCGAAAAAAAAAATTACCGAAGAAATAAACATTCATCCATCTCGTATCAGTTGTCACCTCAAAAATGGAGGAAATCGTCCTCACAGCATTTACTATTGGAAACATCAAATATTTAATCTCCACTGTGAAACGTGATCATATCCAATTCAGCCCATGAAACAGAGCGAGTTTAATCCAAAGGATCAATCTTTGGAGATTCAGCAATGTAAACTCAGCACGTACATTTGATCTCTTCGCGCGAAAAAAAAAAGATTCAACATCCATGTTTTAGATTGGACCGTTTTCGATATCTAAAACCAATACAATTGTCAGAGATGATGGCCATTAAACACAAATCATGTATGTGATAATTGTCATAAATCTTCTATTTTCCATCCGTGTTCAATGCTTTCGAATGATTAAATTTATCGGATTGCGTTCTGCTGGGAATCTACGAATAACGGAATTTTCGAAGTTCGAGTTCGGTTTTGAATAATGGAAATTCGTATATACGGACGCATGCCTCTTTGAATTCCCTGACGACAATTTATCATATTTCTTTTGGTGAAATAATCACCCTTCCAAAAGAAGGCAATTTCACACATTTATATATTTCTTTTCTTCCACCTTCCTCATTCGACATGGATTTGTGTGGATTGGACTTGTTGATTGAATACCTGCAACTTTGGCTTCTCCCTTTTGGAATTGAACTTTCGTGTTGGCATTCTTGTTATCTACCAAGCTTGTTCGCTACACTCTACAAGAATATGCGAACATTTACCTCATTAATGGGGAATACAGATGCCACGCAAGTGCCACCGTAAGACTTTATCGTGAAAGACATCCAAATTCAGAGCACAATCCGGATCACCGCGTGTTCATTAATGTCCACCGTTTACTCACGGAGGGTGTCCGTTACCCGAATCAAATACGGGCTGGAAGTAGACCTCGCTTTCCTTCCGATGAAGAAGTGTTGGAAGAGTTCGCAGACGACCCTATTATTTTCATTCGTGAAATTGAAGAAAGAACGGGAATACCCAACAACACTGCCTATCGTATTTCACAAATAGTCGAAATGCATCGGTTTCACGTACGTCCTCCTGCGAGATAATCTTGAAGGGATTCAATTTTGTAAATCAATACTACATGCTGAAAATCACCGAATTCATCCGAAAAATTATCTGGCCAGTTGAATAAAACCTTCAATCGATTTTACTCTATGAGCTGAAATCAATTCACTATTAAATTACATTCCAACTTTGTTGAGTCGAAGAGTACTAAAGGACATTATTCAATGAGATAAATGGTGATTTTTTGTTTATGCTTTTATTTTTTGTTTTTTTACTCTCATTTCCCATTATTTTACCATACTTCGTTTGCTGTTATTGATTAAAAACTGAGAGACAACTTAAGTAAAGAATTCAACCCGTCTTGACTTGACTCCAATAGTCTTTCTCGATTTCAATTGTGAATTTAATTGATTCCTCTTGATTGTTTAGATATTGAAGGAATCCATCTATAGTGTCTCTTCCATGTTGCCAAATAATGAAAGTATCATCTACATATCTTTTCCACAGTTTGGGTTTAAGTATAATATATGGAAATTTTCGAACAGAAGGCATTAGAAAATTATGCACTTAAACCCAAACTGTGGAAAAGATATGTAGATGATACTTTCATTATTTGGCAACATGGAAGAGACACTATAGATGAATTCCTTCAATATCTAAACAATCAAGAGGAATCAATTAAATTCACAATTGAAATCGAGAAAGACAGACAACTTCCATTCTTAGATGTACTCGTACATAAACAAAATGAAATCCCAAGAACCACTGTGTATAAAAAGCCAACGAACACAGGACAATATCTACATTTTGATTCAAACCACCAACTAAACACTAAATTGGGAGTAGCAAAATGTTCATTTGATAGAGCAATAAATATTTGTTGCACTGAAGAAGACCAAAATGAAGAAATAAATAACATCTCGAAAACTCTTAAAAGCAATGGCTACCCCAAAAAGATATTAGAAAAAGCTAGACGAACAAGAGAAAGTCAACCTGAACCAACAGATATAAATCAGACCATTAAAACCGTAATTCCTTATGTAAAAGGTTTGTCGGAGAAAATGAGAAGAATTGGAAATAGATACAACATAACGACTGCATTCAAAACTCAAGACACTATCAGAGCTAAACTTACAAAAGTTAAGCCTAATAATGAGACACAAAGAACTGCATATATGAATTACCTTTTGAGTGCGGAAGATCTTACATCGGAGAAACTAAACGCTCTCTGAATGTACGAATAAAAGAACATAAGAAGCTTCTACGAGTACTAGACAGCGACAAATCCAGGTTGGTCCAACATGCTGTAGATGAGAATCATCGTATAAACAAGGATGAAGCATCAATAATATCCAAAGAAGAAAAACTTGCAAGAAGAAAAATCAAAGAAGCAGCATTTATGAAAATAACACCTGATTCCATAAGTGCTCCATCTATAGATCTGCCAGAAGTTTGGACGCCGATAGTTCGATCCAACTTAAAAAGATCATCATATCACAGATGAGTATATAACATCGTTCATTTTCTTTCATGACTTCTGTCAATTGACTTTTTGAAAATTGATATTTTTCAAAAGGTTTCTTACTTTTCTCCTTGATAAAGATAGAAGATGTCTACCGAAACGTCGGAAATCATTACATCTACAATAGATGATGGTAATAGCCCAAACAATCATTCAACACGAGCTCCATCATCAACAATATCTCGTCATCAAGTGAATTCCTATTTTTTTTTATATGAGCAATCTGTCCTGAAAATATATTTCGTAATAAACGAATCGCCCTGCATACAATACGAATATTCTTCACCCGCACGAGTCGGACTGCCTTTCCACTGTTCATTTGAACTATCATATGAAAAAATGATGAAAATAGGGGAAATCAAGTGGGTAATGAGCTTTAACGGTTGATAGATTCGCATTGGAATTATACCCAAAACCCAGTTCCCGCAATTACACCTCAATGAGCTCCCCATCAATTTCAGAGTTGATTAGATGAATTTACTGGCCAATTGTTGTTCCCAACGACACAAAATTTACTCGTTCTAACGTGACAGAACGAATTTATGCAACGGCGAAGACATTGATCTTCAAGGGGGTCACGTTCATCCTATTCAATCTAGCAATTAGATGAGATTGAGGTTATTTTATTGCCATGGACCCTTGCAAATGAGGGGGGCGATTTCTGGAATCAGAATGCATCCTGTCCTCTCCGTTTCCGACATGGCAGATGATTATCTTGGGGACTCCATTACTCCAAACCAAAACAACTCCCCTATATCCAGGAAGAATTAACCAAATTAAAAAAATCAAAAAACACTGAAATAGTTTCAGAGGTTTTTGCTTACTTGTATGTAATATCCAAAGGAAACCTGACTACCACCTGTACCTAATGCCCAAAAGAGACTTCAATACCACCTGTACCTAATATCTAAAATACTCTTGCTTATTTGTACCTAACACCTAAAAGAGACGTGGCTACCACCTGTTCCTAATATCCTCACGAGCCCTACTGTACCTATTTCCCTGAAGGTAGGTACCAAGTACCCCAAATAATGCCTTGGTATGTTAAAATACGTTCGTGTTGGCCTGTACCTAGAACCTACGGTGAATTGTGAGGGGAAAAAGTCAGAAGTCCCTAGCAGGAGTAGCACGTGGAAATAACACTTTAGTTGCTCCCGACGGAATGTTTGTTAACGAAAAGAAAGAGTTCGAAGGGTTACTTGGGCACATTTCAATGGCGGATATATGTAATCCTAGAATTTGGATATCGGTACACAGGTTTTATTAGAAATCACTAGGAAAGTATCTGATTTTGAAAATAATTTGCTGCAATACTATTTATTGGTAAAGGTTTTGACAAGGTAAAATGCACCCATTTTTATTTATTGAAAAACGGGGATGACGATGTTGATTTCTTGCTGAAAAAAGCGGTAGAATCTCTTGATGGGTTCTTAATTTCACAGCGAAATGGTGAGAGAGATGGATATTGGACATGTTCACGATGAATGATCATAGTTTGGGTTTATTGGAATGAAAGTCAGATGGGGAAATAACGTTTGATAATATTTTTTTATTGGCACAAGCATTTCGTAACTTCTTAAGTTAAGTCCGAATGAAAAAGATACAGACGCCACACCGAGCAAATAGCAACGCTACTACTTTGACACCAATACGTTTCGCTCATTCGTCAACTAAGTATCTGTTGGTATTCTTTAGTGTTGTTTCAGTTATCACATTTTTGGACTTGGATTTGTGTGAATTGGACTTGTTGATTAAATAACAGTAACTTTGGCTTGTCTTATTTAGAATTGAACTATTGTGTTGGCATTCTTGTTATCTACCATATCTGTGCGCTACACTTCGCAAGATTATGCCGACATTTACAACACAAGTGCCGCCGCTAGACTTTACCCTGAAGGAATTTCAAACTTAGAGCGCCATCCGGATCACCGCGTATTCATTAATGTGTACCGTGCTTTCATGGAGGATGGCCATTTCCCGAATCGAATATGGGCTGGATGTAGATCTCGCTTTCCTTACGAAGTGTTGGAAGAGGTCGCAGTTGACCCAAGTATATTCGTTCGAGGAATTTAAGAAAGAACTGGAATACCTAAAAGCACAGCATATCGTATTTCACAAAGAGTCGAAATGCATCCGTTCCACGTACGAGTTCAAAGTCTTCTCCCGCGAGATTATCCTGAGAGGATTTCATTCTCTGGAACAATACTACAGAGGCATGATGACTCTCCAATTCATCTGAAAAATTCTGTTATCAGATGAATCTACATTTAATAAAGGTGGTTGCATAAACTATTCCGAGAAGGCAGATCCCAGTATCGTTTTGAAGTTAACCAGTTGACCGAAATTCTCTACGGCAGAATATTTGGGCCTCTTGAAATGCTTGAGAACTTGAAAGGCACAAATTATCAACGTTTTTTTTTTACGAGAAAATTTACCAACTTTGTAAGATGACGTACTACTAACAGAGCGTCGTGGTGATTTGGATAATCAGGCACTAGTTCGTGAACAGCCCATTCTCCAGATTTGAATCCCCTGGTTTTTTTATTGGAGCGTTCTCAAAGAAAACGTTCATTCAAACTAAATTGAAAACGTAGTTAACTGCGTGATCGAAATTCTGACGTTGCTCAGGACATCAACTCTCGAGGATATTCCCGGCTATTTAACTACTTTTATGGACTTTGCTGAGAGTAGCATCAGTATCCCTCTATTTAATGTATGGTGAACATGTCCACTATCCATCTCTTCCACCATTTTGCCATTAAATTAAGAACCTACCCAGAGATTGTTCAAATAAAAAAAGTGCGTACAACGCTCAGAACTTCTTGGGCATTGTACGAGATGGCAAATGAGTTGAAAATCAATAATTTAATTACCTTCAAATATGATATGATCTATATTTTTCTTGAATTCCCATCATTTTCAAACTGCATGGCATAGTTTATTTTTTATTTTTTCCATCAAACATCAAAAAATGATAACGATCCAAATATAAAACATACTATTGTTAAACCCTCTAGCTTCCGTAAGATCGGACGTAATAATTACTGAAACAAACAAAGTAAAAACGTTACCAGCATAGACTATATATATTATATTCCTCGTGTAGTAATAAACATTGAAATGACCGTTATTTCTGATAAAAACATTCTTTACGAGGGATGTGGAAGACGTTTCTATAGAGCTTTTCGTGTCTTATTGTGCTTTGTTTGCCAGAACTTTAACTGACGCCGACTTGAAAAGCAAAAATTACGGGAATTGTCTGACAGTATCTTATCACAGGGAGCCAAGAAAAAATTTCGACATTTCATTGTATTCAATATTAAACGTTTTACAAATGGTATTTTGCTGAAGTTGGTTATTGGATATGTTGTCTGACAAGATATTTTTAAATCCTCTTTATCATTTCAACCAAACTTTCGGGTTCTCTCGAACCCGTCTTCAGAGAAGATCAATTCCGCTTTCATAAAATGAGGAAATAATTATCGAAAAAATTTAACATTCTGCTTCTAATTTCGTTCAATGTAATATCACTACCATTGAGAATTTGTTAGGATTTGATATGATTTTGCTTAATTTCGAATCGTAAAAATTAGATCAATGAAAAATTTAATGATGAGAAGATATTTCTGATAAATTTCAATGAAAATTTACATATACCCTGGTAGACTTGAAAAATCAGAAATCTGATAGCTGAACTTCTGAAATGAACGTTAGATAGAGCATGTGAAGACCATTTGATATCTCAATTTTCATTATTCGAATTATTTTCTTCTCTATTCTCTATTATCTTAAATTTTTAATAAGACGTATTGAAGTGCAGTAGATTGTTCTGACAGAAATGGTATCATTGAATAAATTTAAACTGTGGTCAGTCTTTTGTATTTCCATGTTATTCAAGGGAGCGTCTTTTCCTAGTGCTGTTTTGATTCCTATTCAACGTTGCTGAATCATGTTATTCTATTTTCTTTATTATTTTCAATTAACTTCTCTGTAGTTTTATGAATTGTTTTTTACTATAAAAAAAGTATTTTCTCTTTTATTGATCTTGGAACAGTGTTTCTGCAATAAAAAATGTATTTATCAAAAGATACTTAAATCTAAAGTGTATTGAAGTCATTTTTAGATTATTTTAATTTATTTGCACTTTTCAAGAACCACTCGTTGAATTTTAAGATTTAAAGATATCAAAAAAGATGAAATAGCCACATGATGGCAGACTGTAGTTCGAGCATTCAGCGAGATCGTCATATATGTATATAAATATGCCCGAAAGTGGAAATAAAGGAATATTTTGAGTTTTTTTTGTATGAAACTGTTGAATCAATTACAAGGGGTTCGAAGTTATTGTCTTATTTAACGTCAGTGTTCACATAAAGTGAAATTATTGGCAACTTTTTTGTCTAAACGAGGATTACCTTATTTATTTCGGGATTAAAGAAAAAAAAAACAAATTTTAATCATCGAAAATCGCTTTATTATTTTTCGAAATATTCCCCATTGAGATCCATACACTTTTGCATGCGTTTGAACCAATTGCCGAAGCATTTTTGCCACTTGAGGTATCTCCAAAACATGCATTCTGAACGCCCTCAACTGCTTCTTTAGGTGTCGAAAAACGCTGACCTCTCATTTCATTTTTTACGTGCGAGAATAAAAAGAAGTCATTCGGTGCCAAGTCAGGACTATACGGCGAATGGCTAATCAAATCGATGTTTTGAGTGCTCAATAATGCAGTTGTTTGAGCCGATGTGTTAGAGCTCGCATTGTCGTGGTAATCCGTCTTCGGCGGTTGGTTTTCCTGATTTCTTGGAAGACAACTGCCAAACAAATGATTGTGTACCACTCAGAATTGACTGTTTTGCGTTGTTCTAATGGTACGATTGCGACATGTCGAGTTTTACTGAAAGAATAAGCGACTAATTGTGAGAAAGTGCTTCGTGCGCGAGTAACCCTTAGTTGCATTGGGCTCATCTTGAAACACCCATACAGTCGACTGCTGTTTACTATCGGGCTCATACGCGTGAATCCACGATTCGTCACCTGTCACGATGTCATGGACGTGCTCCAAAGCACCGCGATCGTATTTTCAAGCATTTTTTTGGGCCAATCGACACAAGCCTTTATTTGAGCGATATACAAACGCAAACAAATTTTTTTTTGATGGTCAAATGTTCATGCAATATTGAATGTATGTTGGTTCCACTAATGCCTTTGGTTGTCTCAATCTCACGATAGGTCACATGACGATCTTGCCATATTAGTTGGCGTACAGCATCAATGGTTCATCGATGCACTGTTGTTGAGTTAATTCACTACGAAAGTTCTGAAAAATAATCGAATGAAAGTGAAAATAACGTTTTAATTTCATGTTTTGAGTCAGATGAATCTATTAAGTTAGTATAAACAACACAACTAGCTTACGTATGTTGAATGATTATTTGGGCTATTACCATCATCTATTGTGGATGTAATGTTGTCCAATCCCGAAATATAAAGGACAACCCTCGTATTGAATATCTTGAAAATGAGTACTGACAGAAAGAATTATTTTTGGTAATGTACCTAAGATTGAGAGTCAGTGAAGCTGAGGCATCAGTATATGTGTTAGGCTGTGTAATCTATCAGATTCCTAAGGACAAAAAATTGATATGTGATCAATTCTGCATTCTGGCGTTTCCTGAAGTTATCTTTCAGCTTCATAAAGGAAAACATTACATCCACAATAGATGATGGTAATAGCCCAAATAATCATTCAACACGAGCTCCTTCATCAACAATATCTCGTCATCAACTAGCTTACGTATGTCCAAATATTCTGACTACATATAACCTCACAAATGACAAGCTTTACGATTGAGCCGTCACTTTGCAGATTGCTACACTAGGATTGTCCAATCCCGAAATATAAAGGACAACCCTCGTATTGAATATCTTGAAAATGACGCACTTATTTTTTGGTAATGTACCTAAGATTGACAGTCAGTGAAGCTGAGACATCAGTATATGTGTTAGGCTGTGTAATCTATCGGATTCCTAAGGACAAAAAATGGATATGTGATCAATTCTGCATTCTGGCGTTTCCTGAAGTTATCTTTCAGCTTCATAAACTCCTTCGAAACAACCACTTTGCTAATTTAATTTTCGCATCATCTGTTTCACTTTCATTCGACAAGACTTTCGAAAACGAAGTTGGCGATGAAAGGAATTCTAAGGCGCACACATACACAGACGTAGATAGCATTGTTTGCTCCAAACAAAGACTGAATCTCAAGAATAGTTATCTCTTATTTCTTTTTTCATAGCACAAAGATATTGTGGGGTGCGGTTATCACATCTAATTGCCCATATAGGGTAGATATTATTCCGATAGAATCTTTCAAGCTAAAAGTTGTCTGAGTAATAACAATAACTATTCTTTTTTGTGTCCGCTTGGGAAGATAACCGAGATTTTAATTACCGAATACAATGCTGTTAACCTCGGTTTCTCTCCAAATTTCTTGTTGTGATGGCTGCTCCTACTCTTTTGATGTCAACCAGATTATGGAGATACTTAACAGATAATTTTTAATGTCGAAATTCTAAACACCCATCTGTTAGTAACAAATAATTTCATTTATTAAGAGAATTGAAGAGAAAATATCAAAAACCACAATTCATATACAGGATTGGGATAAAGTTCTATTATTATTATTATTATTATTACAAAGGGATTAGAGTTGAGGCAAGGCCTATAAACTCACAAAAAAAATACAAAATCCAAGAAAAAAGTTGCACAGGACTGCTTGAGGAGCGAAACAATTTGATAAAACAAATCCATCTTGTGCTATCCTTCCTATGGATGGAGTAGCCAGGCAATGTCACCAAGCCATCCGGGGTTCCATTGGTGAAGCTAGGAGCTAGGATTATGAGAATGAAAGTCGGATGGTAAGATACAACATAGGCTGTTAGTTCAAGGTACTTGGACTGCAAAGACTGTGCGTTCGTGAAGACGATAGACCATTCACAGGGCTTATTTACTTTTTTGATTGTCTAATATGTGTTTTCTTAGTGATAATAGGTGTTCCAGAATGATATTTGATGTCGATATCAGATTCTCCCGCGTTTATCCTTCGTTTAAGCTCCTCATGCAAAGTGTTCCTTGATTTGCATAGGTGTCTTATCGTCCGAGATGCTGAAATGTCGCCAGTCCGATTTATTCTTGATCATTGTTTTATTCTTCAGAATCTTAGTAACTATCATCAAATTAGAAAATGAAACTTTTAAAATTCTAGGACGATCGGTAGAAGGTGCGCCAATTCTTGCAACTGAGATTCGGTGCGAGTTCGCATCTGGAGTCACACAGTCAAGAACCCTCGAAACCAAAGATAAATCTTCATTGGAATCCATTTCGGCTATTCCACGGATCAAAACATTGTGAGATCTTCGAAGGCTATCAGGTAGTTCTGATGGTTGAAGGTGTGAACTAGGACATGCCCCAGAGGAGCTCTCAGACTTTTCAAATTTTGTTAGCCTCTGATCAGTAGAGTCTACGGCTTCTTGTAGGGACCTTTAGGGACAAAGGTAAGGAAAACAGAGTCTGGAGGAGGAAATCAGCAATACGTAAAATCGCGTAACAACGCGGCTAGGATCCTGCAATCGAGCGCAACGTACCCTCCCTCACCGTTAAGCAAGGTACTGACAGAAGAGAGGCAATAGAACTACAAGTTAAATATAATATCTCTGAAACGAAACGGGCGATATTTTTGAAATTTGGCAGCTGAGTGTAATGGACCACAATGCATCTGATGAGCATATTTTCATTAATGAGATACTTCCGGTTTAACCGGAAAGGACAGAAAAAAATTTATTTAAATGGGACATCCTGTATATTTCTGCAGATTCTGAAAGAGCACCTTGTTTCGGATCTGTCCATATCGGGTTCCATGTAAAAATTCTCTGTAAAAAGAAGAAATTCAGTATTTTTCTACATTTGAGGAAAAATCCATTCAAATAAATAAGTCGTTGTTATTTGTATCAATAGTGAGGAATAAAACGAAATACTTTTTAGAAGATAACTCTTTCTCCTTTTCATGACGTATTTTTTATGAAAATCTATAAAAAGAAAAGATACGGGGCTTTTATTTTTAAAATTAATTTTTCAAAAAATCATTTTAAATGTTCGCTTGCCGTTCATCTCCTGACAATACCCAAGTAACATTTTTGGTAACCTGAAGATTTATAAATTTGAAATTGGTGTTATTAGTGATTCATAATAGGGGTGCTAAGTACCTGAGGTGATTAAGTTCATATAGGAGTTGCAAAAATTATTGATTCCCGAAAGTTTCTATAAACTATGGATTCATAAAACTACAGGTTATAGTACCAAAAGGTTCATAATATGGGTTTATAAAGGTGACAGGAACCCGCCTATGAAACGTCAGAAGCAAGGTGATACAACAGTTATTATAGGGCGTTCTATAGAAGTGTTTGCAACTTCGTAATGTAACCGATAGTGTTCAGTGTTTTCAAGTTATCATCAAGTCTTTTATATACATAAAAATCATGTATGTCCAATAACTGAGTACCCTTATAAATCAAGATGAGAATAAGTAATAAAAAGGTGTTTTCAAATACAATTTCATAACTACTGAAAGTGTTTATGACATCATGTTTGCAGAATAACCTATAAGAATTATTAAATTTACACCCAACAATCGGGAAAGAAATTTCTTTAGGTGCTTATTGATATTATTCATTTATATTATATCTATTATCCAATTTTTCTGCAAGGTGATTTAAATTCTCTCCACTTAACCTTTTTTTTCCGGGAAAATTCGTTGAATGATCTATATCACTGTCCATATATTGCAGCATTGCAGATATTTCTTCTTCTGCAGCCTTGTATAACAAAAATTTGTCTCTCTTTTCTTAATACAAGGATATGGTTTCCAGTCTTTGAAAACGGATTTCGTACTGTACTCGCTGCATTCCTTGATTTGGGCGAATAAAGGATGCCGTTTTGTTCCCAAGCTTCAGGAACAATTGTAAGAGAAGGAATATCTCTTCCTGTTTCTTCAGTTTGAACTATTTTGAAAGACATTTCCACACCTAAACACAATTGTTGAAAATAGTACACAATATCTTGAGTGAAAACTTGCGTTAAGAATATTAGGTTATGTTTTCATTCAGAGAGCGACACCTTCAAATGACCAGTAGTTCTTACGCATCCAGATTAATTCGCATGCGTGAGAACTACTGGTCATTTCAAGGTGTTTTGAGTTACCATCAGTCATAATACAGGGATGGTGGTGGTGTAAACCACTTTAAGTTTATAAAGCTCCTACTTTTTTTCATTCAGTAATTTTTATCACTTAAATTGGTGATTATGACTATTTCAAAAATTATTATAGAACAAAGAGGCAGTGTATTTACATTAGGGATGTGAAATAATTTATATGAGTCCAAGTGTTGAGCATGACTAAATATCCGACACAGCCATATTGTTATTGGAAATGTCGTGTTTTTTCAGCTTTGTGAAAAATTTAGAACAAAGAAAAAAAGTTGAATTTAGATCGAAAATAAATTTTTTGTTAATTTCAAGATACTATTATTCAAAACTTAGTGTTTGTATTGAAAAATTGTTACATTTAGAAAAAAATAATTGAAATTGATTTGTTTATTATTCAATAAAAAATTCAAAACTTTCGTATATCGAGGGCGCACGTGTTATTCGGAGGTAAAATTCGATTTCATACAGTGTAGGAAAAATTGCAAGTTGCTCAATTACCTTCAATTTTCTTCACGCTTATAAGAAATGTAACTTGTAAGCGTTCAATAAAACCAACTACGTATCTTCAACTTCATATTTAATGTTATTGGGTTGTTTCTGAATTCAACTAACCAATAAACCAACAGATAAATAAAGATGAATAATACTTGACGTTGAATTAGAGTGAAACAATACGACAAAGTTGCGCATGGGCGTTTTCATCCAGAAAGGTAACGGAAACAGTATCGTCTCCATATGGGAGTTTTATAACAGTCGTATAGATAGGATTATAAAAGTGTTCAAATGGTTATCGAAAAAACCATATGTCTTTGTCGACACTTGTAGGGAAGTTATAAATTATATCATTTAAGGCAAATAAAGAATATATAGGCATAACTTTGAATTTTATAAGGCAGTGTCGAAGAGGTATGCCAGTCTATTAACAAATTCTTGAGTAACTTTTCTCAGAACTTCCCCATGTATTAATGCACATTCATCAAGAATCCGTTGTCTCAATTCCTGCAAGCATGCTGGTCGATTAACATAAACACGTGATTTTAGATAACCCCAAAGAAAAAAGTCTAATGGGTTGAGATCTAGCGAAAGAGCAGGTCACTCTATGCGTCCTCTACGTCCAATCCACCGATTTGGAAAAGTGGCATCTAGAAAATTCCGACCCCGTCTATCATAGTGAGGAGGTGCTCTTGTTGGAACCAAACGTTCGGTGGTGACTGCCCATTCCTTGAGGTGCAGGAATAATTTAGTAAATCTGGATATTTCTTTCTAGTTAAGTTTCCGTTTATGAAAAATGGGCCTATTAGCCTACTTTGTACAATTCCCATCCAAACATTCAACTTTTCTGGTCGCTGGGTTTATGCTTCATCAATCCAATGAGGATTCTCAGTTAACCAATATCTTGAGTTATGGCGGTAAAACGTTCCATTCGAACAAAAAATTGCCTCATCAGAAAACACTACATTGAAAGGAAAACGTTCGTCGTCATTACAGATGTTCATTAGCATTTCATCAGAAAACTCGCAAATTCGAGCCGTCGATCAAAATCATCCTCCGACAATTCTTGGACTAATCGTACCTTATACGGAAAAAAATTTGCCGTTTTTAATATTTTTACTACGGAACGTCGACTTATGCCGTAGTTCCGCGCCAGCACTGTGGTAGAAGTTTGAGGTGATTCCTCTAAATCAATGGCAATATTTGCCTCATCGCTCCGTTCGTTACGTCCCTTCCTGATATTGGCAAAAATTTGACCATTCCAGATGCATTTAAGGTTTTTAAAGTTCTATTGATCGTGGTATTGGATTTTTTCAGGATACAAATCATTAAAAATATGACACACTTCTTCATGAGTTCTAACACGAGCACCATAATCGATCATCATTAATATTTCAATAGGATCTTTTTCACTCAAATTGACCATTTTCAAACGTATTCACGATTCATTTTCACAAACTGAACTTCAATGAACGTGGAGACAGTTATTTACTACAAAATATTTCGTTTTATCTATTACTATGGATACGAACAATATCAATTTATTTATCTGAACGACCTTTTCCTCAATTGGACAAAAAAACTGTATTTCTTTTTTACAGATAATTTTTACATGGAACCTGGTATGGACAGATCCGAAATAAAGTGCACTTTCAGAATCTGCAGAAATATCCAGGGTATTCCATTTAAATAAAAAAAAATGGTCATTTCCGGTTAAACCGGAAGTATCTCATTAGTGAAAATAAGCTCATCAAATGCATTGTGGTCCATTACATTCAGCTGCCAAATTTCAAAATTATCGTCCGTTCCGTTTTAAATATATTAACTTGGTGCCAAACTTTAGCCCAACCCTGTATATCGTACAGAGAAAATGTTATACACCAGGCTGGATTTTGTGTTGATTGGACTTCCTGGATACTATAGATCTAGAGTACATTGTCCTTTAATAGGAATCTCCCTGATTCATCGAGCTCTCTAAGGCGTTGGAATCTGAACATTCACTTGCTATTTATTCTATTCACTCGGTATTGATTCAATTAAAATGATATTCTCATTAGGACTAACGCCATTGTTATGAAACTAATGTGGAAAGCTCCCCACAATCCTCTATCTTGTTAGAAGCACTTCACGTCAGCAATTAGGAACGAACAGGCTCAGATCACCAGAGACTCTGCCTTCCTTCATTCCTTCTATTAAATCTCCTCTCCGTTTCTCTTTCTATCGTCGAATTTGGTTAATCAATTCTCTTTCTGCAAGCCGAATCATTTCCTGTTGATCTACTGCAAAAAACATCCGCAATGATACGGATTCAAAGGGCCGTCCGAAATTCTAGTAGGATGGTAGACGACCTTGTTTACCGATAGATAAATTTTCCTGGTTATGTTATCATATGCATTCGAGTGGTTATATTTTGAAAGTAGGACAGTTTTAAGTGAAACAGAATTGTGGCTGAAGTGAAACTGAAGGAAACCTGTTCTATTGGTTATTTTTAATTCAAGATATTTTTAATTGTGAATTAAATATGTAAGATTCCAGCTTTCCTTAACGAAACTACGATTGCATCTGTAAATGATGATTTATTTAAAATACATAAACAATATCAATTGAACTATAACACATGAAACACATTAGTTAAATTATAATGTAATCATTCCAGAAGGCAACATGAGGCTATCTAAGTGCGATCATAGAGTTTCAGTGCAGTCAGTCACTGAGTAGAGTAAGAACTGATGTTCTTACGCTTCTGTAGGTACTACAGTGTGGCACTTTACAAATATATGAGGTCATTCATAGGACAAGAGCTTATTGAAAGTAAGATATTTCCAATGGTTTTCGATGTGTCTACTCTTAATTGGTTTCTAGGAGAAGGTAATTCGAGCTTCGTAAAAAACTTAAGGAAAACTGTGACTAGTTGTTGTCAAGTTTCAGATTAATTTTGTTGATTCATCAAGGCGGTTGTATCAGTATAACCTATTATTGAAAATTAAAAATTTTCGAATATGGCCAGCTTGGAAGACAGAAGATGTCTGTCGAATCATTGGTAACAGGAACACCAAGAGAGGGTTGTTATTGTCCAAGTAATAATAATATCACATTGTTACACATCTTGACTGTTAACAAGTGCGAATTTGCTGCTTCTTTATTTGTGATATACTTTGGATGCTCGGAGATTTCGGTGGTTTCATCGTGGGTAATTATTCATACCTTTATTATACGAGTCATTGAATTAGCGATTTTGAATTTTGAATGCATTTTCTTTCCATTATTATAATAATATTTACCAACTTATTTCACTTTCGCGAGTTTTCATAATCACATATGTTGTCCCGTTCGGTGATAACAGACAGAATTTCTTTTTGTTGAACGTCGCCTCGTCTGGGTACATATGCATACGCATGTGTCTGGCTGATACCAGTGGCGGCGCGATTTATTGGAACTGAGTGCTATTTTTAATTATTATATATTTCCTTTTCTGAGTCATTCCCGTCCTTTTTTGTTGCTGTTTTCGTGGCCCTCCTATTCTGTTAGAGTCTTCCTTACGGGTCCAAGGAAGTGAAGAGTGTTTTAGCCTAAACCTAATCCTTTCAATATGCCAGGGTACTCATGCACTATTTGTTTCAAAAAAGTTGTAGCTGACGACTTGTCAGTTTCTTGTTCTAAATGCAGCAAATTCTTTCATGCTACATGTGCTAATCTTGCTAAAGAAGAGATTGAGTTCTTTAAAGCGGGCAACGACGTCTGGAATTGTACATATTGTGTCTCAACGGCCCGCAGTCTCCGTAGCAATTCTTCGGGAGCAAAACCACTTCCTTCTACTAAGTCGGGCACAATGTCCCAGGAGGGGTCATGTCAGGGCAACCAGATTACGTTGAGGCATTTCGAGATCCTCATGGAACATATTCGTGGGATAACAGCTACCATGGAACGGATTGAGAGAAGACAGGATGACCTTATTTCCCAGGTGGCGTGTTGTTCTGCCAAGATAAAAGAACACTCAGAAATTCTGACCGAGCATGAGTTGGGTATTGCTACGTGTAAGAGTAATATTTCGGCTCTTGAGCGTGACTGGTCATCGATGTCTGAGGAGATAGCGTCCGTGGCTGGAAGGGTAGCCGATCTAGAAGGTGTCAAAGTTTCTGAGCATGGTGTTGATATGTCTGAGGTTCTAGACAGAGTGGAGAAATCGCATAATATTATTTTGACCAATGTCACCGAGAGTACTGACCTATGTTCAGACTCTAGTTTGGTAAAGGCCGTTGTTGATCATGTCCGCCCATCATCCAGCAATTTCATAACTGGTATTACTCGCTTACCGGGTAAGGATAATATCCGTCCACGGTGGGTTAAGGTTTCTTTTTCCAGCTCTGTTGTCACCAAGTCTCTGCTCAGGAACAAATCTCTTCTTCTTGGTCATCGGGAATATCGAAGTATAAGAATTTTTGATGATAAAACGAGGAAGCAGGCGGATGAGTTGAAGATGGCGCGGGGGGAGCTCGCCAGAAGACAGGCATCGGGCGAAACAGATTTGACTATCAAGTATGTCAGCGGACGTCCAAAAGTAGTGAATACCGTACCCGCTAAGAATGTCTCAAAAAACATCAAACCCTAAATATATGGCCTTTAATGTATACGAACGTGATGTCCCTTGGATCTAAATTTTTAGAACTTGTTTCCTTTGTTGAGGCACACAAGCCATACCTAATTTTAATAACTGAAAGCTGGCTACATCCCTCTGTACCAGACTCCGCTTATTCTATATCGAACTACTCATTGTTCCGTCATGATAGTCGAGCTGCACTGGGTTATCGTGGTGTGTGTGTGTTTGTGCATAACAGTCTGTTTCACGAGTTCAAGATTGACGTATCTCACCAGGATTGGCCCAATATCGATAACATTTTCATAAAAATATCTAATACCCTCTTTTCGATGGTGGTTGGCTGCATTTATAGACCTCGATCTTGCGCTGATGATGTCGGTGTGGTTCGGTATCTCAAGGATTTATCTGAATCATCTTCTGACGTCTTCATTGCCGGAGACTTCAACTGTCCAGACTTGGATTGGCCGCTTGTAAGCCTTCCGTCAATAAGATCCCCTTCTTATCCCTACGCTGAACTTGTAACATCGACGAGTCTCCAGCAGGTGGTGAATGAGCCAACTAGACATAGGCATGGCCAGACTTCTTCATTACTTGATCTGTTTTTTGTGTCGGACAGAAACTTGTTATCTGATGTTGAACATTTTCCACCTTTCGGTAGGTCGGATCACGACGTTTTACTAACGGAACTCCAGATACAGCTACCTACCTCATTACAGTCTCCGCGGGAGCAGGTCAGGAAGATTATCGACTACGGACATATATCGAAAACTCTCTCATCAGTTGATTGGAGTTCTCTTTTATTACCTGATCTAACGATTGATGAGATGTGGAGGTTGTTCGAGACTGAGTTGAACAAAGCCATATCTGCTGGTGCCAGGGAGGTCAAATCCACTTTCATTCCGACAAGGCCATGGATAAACGATAAAATTATGAAACTTTTGAGACGCAAAAGGTCCCTTTGGCAGAGATATTTACGCAGTCGAAAAGATGCTGACTACAGGATCCACAGAGATTTCTCAAATTTTCTCTCTTCCACTATTCATTCGGCCAAAACTAATTTTGAAAAAAGTTAGTGAGTAAGTCCAACAGAAAGCGATTTTTTAAGTACTTGAGAACCACGATGAACTCCAAAGTCAGTTTTCCGGTTGTGAGGAAGCCGTCTGGTGACGTCTGCGACAATCCGCGTGAAACAGCTGATGTTCTGGCCGGTACATTTGCTGAGGTGTTCACCCCAGAGCCTCCGGGGATTTTACCTAATATTACGTCTGCTCGAGCGAGTAATTATTTGGATGCTGTCTGTCTGTCCGAGCGCTTGGTGCTGGAATATCTTTCTGGGGTGAAGGTGGACAGTTCCCCTGGCCGAGACGGTTTTTCGCCGCGTTTGTTGAGGAATTGTTCTGAAGTTATGGCGTTTCCGATTTTTCTTATATTCAGAAAATCTCTCTCCAGCTGCACTCTACCCTCCGATTGGTTATCCGCCTCAGTAACTCCCATTTATAAGAAGGGTGATAAGCTGTCTCCACTGAATTATAGACCTATAAGTCTGCTGTCAGTCTTGTCTAGGGTCTTGGAGAGAATAGTTTGTGACCAGGTGCTTGATTTTTGCTTAGCTCAGAAGATTTTTCCCGACCAACAGCACGGGTTTCTACCGCACCGTTCAGCCCTCACTAACCTAATCTGTTGTCTCAACGATTGGACTAAGGCATGGGATAGTAACATTCCAGTTGATGTGATCTATCTAGATTTTTCTAGAGCATTTGACCGTGTCCCACATAGGCGTCTGCTTCATAAACTGGACCATCTTGGGTTGAGAGGGGGTCTTCTCCAGTGGATTCGTGCATTTCTGACCAACAGAACTTTTCGAGTGAGGGTTGGTGATGTTTACTCATCTTCCGAGTGTCATGTTCGAAGTGGTGCCCCTCAGGGATCAGTTCTCGGTCTCATTATGTTTCTTTTATATACCTCTGATCTCCCTGGTTGTTTTTTATCGACATGTTCTATGTATGCAGACGATACCAAGATTTATAATTTCCCTCTTCTCAACTCCACCACTCTACAGCGGGATCTTGATAAGCTGTCCGCTTGGTGTCGGGAATGGTTGCTTCCATTAAACCTCGACAAATGTCATGTGCTACACATAGGCCGAAATAATCCGCGACTGTCTTATGTCATTGACGATCATTGTCTCTCTCCTGTCACCAGTCAATGTGACTTGGGCTTGACAATAACAAGCAGTCTGACCTGGTCCACCCATGTTGCTTCAATTACGGCTAAGGCCCGTCAACTTACCTACCTGGTTCAGAGATCTTTCCGAGGCTCTGACAGATCAGTATGTAAACTGATATATGAGTCTTTCATACGCCCCATCATGGAATACGCTGGTCCGGTATGGTGGACGGCGCTTGTTGGTGACATGAATGCTCTGGAGTCTGTCCAGAAATGGAACACAAGAATCCCATATGGAATCGTCCGACCTGACTATGAAACCCGCCTTCGTCTGAATAACATGACAACATTTGCGGATAGACGTACTAGAGGTGACCTGATATTCACATACAAGTGTATGCATGGAATTTTTGGATCTCAGGTGGAGACCATGTTCTGCAAAAATATGAATAATCTTCGAGGTCACGATTTTAAGTTGAGGAAGGAGAATTTCCGGACCATTCCAAGGCAGATGTTTTTACCCAACAGAGTGTTTTCATCCTGGAATAGACTTCCCAGTTCCGTGGTCGGTAGCACTAGCACCAATAGCTTTAAAAACGGATTAGACAGACTGAGACAACTTTGATGATGTAGAAATGCTCGCTGTGTTGGTGCTGAGTTTTTGTGTCCGGTGTGTGTTCTTACATTCGAGATAGTTCGATATATATGTATATTTTTCATTTAATATTAATTCATTATTTTATCTTTATTTCGGGGATGTGTACATTGAATAGTTTTTTTTTTTTGTATATGGGCTTATTTGAGTTTATAGGTATATACCTCAACTCTAATTGTATTGTTAATAATAATAATAATAATAATAATAATAATAATAATACATATATTCAGCATTGATTGGCTTATATTAAATGATGAACAATTCCTTTCAATGATTCGAAGTGTTTGAATGGTATCTAAAACCCAAGATGGATCTGTTGTCCATGACATGGTTCCCTGAGAGTGAACTTTATTATATTCGACGATATTTTCAAATATCCGGACGACCATCACCCACACATTCATTTTTGTTTAATGTTGACAAGATGGAATAGGCACACGTTCCACACATGCGTTTGCTTTTATGTGGTTCATTATGAAAAATGAAATGAAAATGTTAACCCCTAAAGTCCACCTCATTTATGTCGGTTCCGCCCTCATGAGTTCTGTTTATGGTTGAGGGCTTCTTTAGTTAGGACGAGATTGTTTGCAATTTAGAATTTGTTTCCCGCTAATGCATAGTGTGATTAAACTGGGCTTTAGGATAATATGTAACATTCCGAATCTCTGGGAAAATTTGTTTATAGGAGTTTTCGTTGATTTCACCATTACATTGGCGATAGAACAGAGTCTCCCAATTGTTGCGATATTCTCGAAACAAAGGACAGTTCTTTGAATTTAGGGCAGCGGCCGTTACTTCCAAGAATGCTTTCTATGGGACGGAATTTTGGGAATCCCTATGGCTGAACAGGTACTTTCCATAGTTTAGCTACCTGTACTTTCGATACGTCCGACCTCTCTCAATTATTCAAGAACCTTCTCTCAGTACAGTTCTCGTTTAACCACCAAGGTTTTACCAGTAAGTTTATTTTTCACTTGTAATACATCATTCTAACCCCTAAAAGTTCCTCGTCGATTAACATAATCTCTCTCACATACATTTTCTCCAGTTGGGTCAGTTAGTTACCCTACTTTATTGTGAATCTGAGTTATTCAGCTGCAATTCTCCCAAGTGAAACAACAAAGTTGTGATTTGTGAATCTGTGAAGGAATTGCATATCGCCAGACTACAATTCGTTAGTGAAAATCTCATCCGAAGTACCTTATTTTGAGAAATCTACCCTGGACGATTGAAGCAGAGCTGTGGTGAACTTCAAATTAGAAAAATATGGTCAGATCTCTTTATTGTGTAGTATTACCAGAAGTGCAGAAGATTGGACAAAGAAGTTCAAATACTTGCAAACATCTTTTCTACCAAAGATAGTTTTTGGATCTACTGTTAGAGTATAACCAGCGATTCAGCGCTCTTCTCATTAAGCGGTTGATCATTATTACTCCTAATTTTATACCCGGACACCCAATGAATATTTGAACCAGCTACAGAGCATAGAAGGAAAGAACGAAGTTTCATCATGAACAACTTCTATAAATGGCAGAAGTATTTTAGGGTGTAAGTTAGTTTGAAAGTCCTTCAATAAGTTAACTGAAAAAAGTTAGCTGGAAGGGGAACTATTCCAGGTAGCGACTTGTTAATGGTATTGTTGGGTTAGTATATGTCCTGGCTACATATAGGTACTGTTGTCTTGTCAAAATGTCTCTTTGCGCGTATAGGTTCTTGAAGACAATAAAGACGTCAAGAAACAAGTGCTTTGGTGGTTCCGACAGCATCCCAGACTTCTTTGGCTAAGTAATACAGAACACAAATTCGCGCAGTGTAACTGCGAAGTGACTGTAATTTGATCGTAATATACGGATTTTCAAGATTCAAATGGCAGTTTTTCCGGTAACCTTGAAATTTCAAAGGTCTGTGTATTATTCATGTAATAATGTTGTTAATCTTTTGTATATACGATTTATTTTTATCAAAACTGTCAACAATTGAAAGAAAAAGTATCAATTTGTATATATATCAAATACTTTAACAACAATTGCAGAAAGTATCACAAGCAAAAGGTAAAACAAATTTGTTTCTCATTTAAAATTAATTTCTCGAGAACAAATGAAATACTTCTACTTAACCCAGTTGAAATTTTCGAAGTCTGTGTAGTATGCACGAAATTATGTTGTTAATCTTTTGTATATACGATTTATTTTTATCAAAACTCTCTATTATTCATAAGTTAAGAAACGAAAATTCACTTATATTAAAAATTTTACATTTGTCAGACAAGCAGAATGAACCTGATAATTTTGTGGGACACTTGAGTGTTCCGATTCATATTTCTTTTTTTTTAAATGACGCTTTTGTCCGACAGCTGATTTTCACCAAAGATGGTGACGTAAATTCGGCATCCACCTCTTCGTAGGAAGAGTACTGTGAACAACGATTCACCCCCTTTTCTCTAGGGGATATCGAAACCATTTTTCTCTCTGCAATTCAAATCTGCACAACTCTAAATTCATAAAAAATCCGTATTTCAATGGGAGAATGCCTAGGAGTGCCGTATTGAATGGATCTCACTGAAAAATAAATTAGTCGAGCCGAGTCAAGATGCCTTCAGGGGCCAGTTTTATATAACACTTTGAAGAAAAACTTCGCGCTCTTAGATCCTGGGTGGGGTTTCATTTGTTTTGATTCAAGGGTAGCAACAAAAAATGTTTGCCTCCTTTCTGATCACGAAACAGAAGTGAGAAAATTATCTGAAGAGGATGAATTTTTCGTTAAGTATTGAATATTAATAAACTTATAGAATATTATAGAATATCCTTCGAAGCATTGAATATAGGAACAGTTGACAGTCTTGGCAAGACTTCGATATTTTTGACATCATATATTTCAACCCTGCAGGTGAGAATTTTCAATTCGTGAATCCAAACTATGACAATTTTCAATATTCAGAAAAAGAGAAGAACTTATATTATTATATTAATTGATGAGAACTTAAGATCATGTGGCTTTCCTTTCATCAAAGTTTCAAGGAATATTCAACAGAATGAAGTATATTCGCTCAGCATATTGAATCTATAGATGGATAGAATAGATTAATTCATTAATCTCCTAAGACATAACACAATATGTGTGAGACAAGTCAAAAATATATTAATAATAATCTGAAAATGACTCTTATAGTCGTGCACATTCAATTGAGGTACAAGGTGTCCAGAAAGGGTATCGGGTATTTGTCCAATAAAACAAAGAATATTTGTGAGCTATACAAATATTTATTGTTTATTATCAACGTATGAATTGGAGAATTATTTAGAAAAGATGATGTTTTCCACATGATGACCGTTGCATGGCTGGCACTCTTCTAAACGGGAACGAAGATAACACGTTGACACATAGCTATTGATATTGCTGCCATTTCTTACCTGATGTTTGGCTTCAACTGGGTTAGATTTGTCGGATTATTTTGATAAACCTTACTTTTTAGGTATCCCAATGCAAAATAGTCAAGCGGGCTAAGGTCGGGGCTTCTGGGAGACCAGTTGATGTTACCCTTCACGAAATGACTTTATTAGGCAATAATTCGTTAACAACTTCCATTAAATCATTTGAGGTATGACAAGTGGCCTCATCTTGCTGAAAGCACGTTCTTGAGTTGACATCTGCAAACTCCTGCAACTGCAACCAAAAAATTTCGCAACATATCGCAGTAACGGTCACTATTCACATTAATTGCTCGGCCTCGTTGATTATTATGAAAATAAGGACCAATTATGCCTTCAGCAGACATAGCGGCCCAAACCACGACCTTTGGGCTGGTTCATGCTTTCGTCTCGGATTCTCCTCTGCCCAGTACCGACAAATCTGTTTATTAGAGATGAAAATTTGCTTCGTCACTAAACAGTATGCTGTTAAAATAGTTAAATCGCTGCAGCATTCCGTTCGCAAAATTCAGGCGATTAGCATAGTCCGCATCCTTCAATTCTTGAACCAATTGTATTTATAATAGTCTTTTAGATGTAAGTCTTTCTTTAAAATCGAATGTAAAGACGATTTTTTGAAGTTCAACGATCAGCTTCGCTTTCGGATGGATAAAGACGGATTTTGACGAACCGACGTCTCAACTTCTTCAATTATTTCTTCATCGCGAACTGAACGGGGACGACCAGAGTTTTGAATTTCAACTGTCGCATCTGTATTCCCGAACATCCTGATCCATTTCCTAATGCTATCGTCACTTGGCGCGTGGCGTGTACGATATTCCGGGTGATAGAGACGTTGAGCAGTCACTATTGAATCACCATTACGATAATACGCTGGTACGCAAAATGCGCGATGCGTCCCCGAGTACTGTTCCATCGTAACTTGAACTGCATGAAATGGCACCTCCCCGCTTTTTCACACCCCGTGTTCCGAATATGGCGCGAAAACAAATACCCGATACTTTTTCTGGACAGCTTATATCTTCAATAAAAATATTTTTATTTTAAGGAACTCCTCCAGAATGGCTTCAATTTGATTATTTGAAATTATTGGAAGAATACATTTCAAGGCAATTTCATTCTTTCATAATGAACCCAATTCTAGAGAAAATTATATGATGCAGTTATATTCTTCAGTGTTCTATTCGGAGTAACGAAGGTCAAAAAATTTATTCGGTTTTGATTGCACACTTTCAGAATAAGGAGATGAATATTCATCTATTATTCGATATTTCACACGGGAATTATTCTTGACTTTAATTTCCATATTGAGAAAACTCTCAGACTACTATCAAGAATAGATCGTCGTTGGCTATGGTTTTCCTGATAAAGTATTCCCCACTAAAACTTTTACGAAGTTTTGCCATTGGCGACCTAGTTTTCTTCCGTTTCCCTGATATTATAAACTTATTATGGGAACGAGAGTTGAAACAGAAGTAAGCTCCAACCAGGGATGACAAGTTCCTTCCATTTTGCATCATGTGATACTGCTGGAACCAGGATTTTCAGTTATCAAAACATTTCGAGGTCATTTCCAGAAAATGAATGAGCTCCAGTTATGGATTTAATTTTGGAGATAGCGAATTATATTACTATTATCAGAATCGGGATTATTCCACGTTTTTTCGAGACAAATTGGAATAATGAAAGAGAATCAAGATTTGGAGAAATCATCCGTTTCAATCCAATCATTATTGATCGAGTGAGAAGTCACGTTTCAAGTATATTTTTCTAATTTCATCTTGGTATTTTTTCATTGAATTGGTTCTCTGAGAAAATTAAGCATTCATCCCGCTCGGTGTCCCATAGGGTATTCAGAAATATTGTGGAAGAAATCAGCAACCAATTAAATTCTCAGGCCAGTGTTAAATACATATTCTTTTGAACTTTTGTCATACAATACAATATTTAGTTAGAACTGAAACAATGATACGTATCATATAGATCAGGGGTTAGTGAAAGGAGTGTCATACAATTGCCTAAAACCATCTTGAAAAAAAAAAAGAACTGAATAACAAATATACGTATCATATTCGTTTTTGAAATTTATAACCCTTTCCAAGAATAAATCGGAAACATCATGAACAGAAGTCATGAAAGAAAAAAACCATCTTGAAATGATCATTTCGTATGGGCAACTATTGGCGACCAGATCTTTTATTCGTACATTCAGAGGGCGTTTAGTTTCTCCGATGTAAGATCTTCCGCACTCGCAAGGTAATTCATATATGCAGTTCTTTGTCCTTTGTGTCTCATTACTAGGCTTAACTTTTGTAAGTTTAGCTCTGATAGTGTCTTGAGTTTTGAATGTAGTCGTTATGTTGTATCTATTTCCAATTCTTCTCATTTTCTCCGACAAACCTTTTACATAAGGAATTACAGTTTTAATGGTCTGATTTATATCTGTTGGTTCAGGTTGACTTTCTCTTGTTCGTTTAGCTTTTTCTAATATCTTTTTGGGGTAGCCATTGCTTCTAAGAGTTTTCTAGATGTTATTTATTTCTTCATTTTGGTCTTCTTCAGTGCAACAAATATTTATTGCTCTATCAAATAAACATTTTGCTACTCCCAATTTAGGGTTTAGCTGGTGGTTTGAATCAAAATGTAGATATTGTCCTGTGTTCGTTGGCTTTTTATACACAGTGGTTCTAGGGATTCCATAAGTGCTCCATCTATAGATCTGCCAGAAGTTTGGACGCCGATAGTTTATTTCTTCTGTATTAACATCGTTCATTTTCTTTCACTTTTCAATAACTTTTTGAAAATTGATAAGTTTCAAAGGTTTCTTACTTTTCTCCTTGATAAAGATAGAAGATGACTATCGAAACTTGCATTACTTGGACTGGGTTCCATCTGAATAGCATGTTATTGGTACGACCATGACCTGTTCTCAAACGATATGGAACTGTCCAAATTTTTCTTGGAAGATCAAAACCAGGAATTTTTTCAGAAGGATCAGAAACGAGATACTTAATGAACATTTCGTAAGAGTTCCACTCAGTCTTCCATAATTCTTTATCGCTTATGTTCATACTGAAGAACGTATTATGCCATAATGGTCGGGGACACTTCAATCTGGGAATGCTTTTTTGGGGAATATATAAAATAATTGGGAATAAATTGGGAAAAGAATGATATTTGTTCCAAGAATTCAGAGCTGCAGTCTGTCTGCGAATATGGGGAGGGACAATGTTAGACAAAACTGGTAACCAATGAACCGGTGTAGATCTTATGGTGCCAATAATCATTCTCATGGATGTATTCAATTGTGCAACGATTTTTTGTGTATGTGCACTATTAAACCAAACAGAGCAACAATACTCAGCTGCAGAAAAGACTAGGGCTAGAGATTTTGTGCGAAGAGTGAAAGCATCAGCACCCCAAGATTATCCAGCTAATTTTTGAAGAATACTATTCCTAGTTTTCAGTTTTAGGCTCATAATTTGTCGATTGCTTAGTTTGGTTGTGTTGTAAATTCAGAACCATCTGAATATGTAGAGGGAACTGCAGCTCAAAATTTTTGGTGAACTGGGTTGGCCTGTATTTCTATATCTAGGATATTCAAATATGATCTGAACCGATTATTCTGAATACAGAAAATACTTGATGGATCGAACTTTCCCTTTCCTATATCAACGGTAGTTGAAAGCGGTCGTGTGTTTCGGAACAGTACTGTTGGACTATAATATTGCTTCAGGAATATGTTTGTGGTGATTTCTGACTTCCACCCAATAAGCGGTCAGGATTCCTGTGTAAGTATTACACAAAAATAGTTACTGTTTTCTTGGATGTTTCTGAAATATGTGGAAGACATTACCAACGAATTAATGGAATGATGTAAATCTCTCAAATATCCAGGTTCACAAATTGCTGTTATTTCGGATGGTTTCTTCGCTCTTCCAAACGAGGCTCGAAACAAAAGACATCCCTTGTAACCTGAACACGACATCTAGGATTGATGCCGTCAAAACGCTCCCAGTACACTTGTCCGTCAGTGACCTCCATCAGATTCGCTCGGTTTATTCGTGTATGGGTGAAAAATAAAACATAGCATATCTCCCACATCGGTTCTTTGTTCTCTTGGATGCTTTCCGAAACTCCAATTTATCAGCGAATGATGAGAGCTTCGATCGCAGATATTTACTTCCATATTCATGGATTCTCCTTACGGTTGTACACAGAGTCGTCTCTAAGGGGTAGATAGAGGCGATTTTATAGATTCGGCCACTGCATTTTGAGCTGGAGGATGATGAAATCATATCATTGAAAATTCCATAAACTTCTAAGAAGATATGGATTTCGGATAGGAGCATGCCTCTTCTGTAAAGATCCAAAATATTTCATTTCATAGGCAGGGAAGATACTATCGATTCCAAATGACTATAATGGATCCAGTAAACTTGTTTTCAACCCCCTATGCAAAATCCTATCATTATTCCACCATTTTGCAACAGACTCAATCGAACACTGTGAACTTCAAGTCTGGAATGCCAAACATAATGAAATTATACAAATGTGATGTCATCGCTCCAAATACATACAAGGGATTATATAAAAGTGCAGTATATAGTGTTTAATGTTCATGCAAGTATTAATGGTCAAGAAAAACAATGTAATTGGGGAAAACTAAATCTGAATCACTTAATGTCCATTGCTCTTACTAATAACCACTTCCTTCATTAAAATTTTAAGACTTACACATACTTTTTTGCTTTAGAAAAGAAATCATCAATTATGCTAAGAATACAACGCAACTATCAATTTCAATAATCTTGTCTTGGTCTACCCGAGATACTAATCTCAACGTGAACCAACTGAAATGTTCACGAATCCTAGGACCAAAAATCGATTAACTTATTGCAATGATTGAATTTCTACAAGCTACGAACCTGATTGATTGAATTCTTCTTTTCATTATGACATAACATACTTTTGCAAATAATATTCAACCGTTCCATAGTTCTTATGATCTTTGTGATCGAAGGACAATAAAGTCCGAAATAAAAATTATTTTAATACAATAATTACAATAAAGATACATAAAATCAAAAATCCTATTTAATATGATTGACTATATTTCATCTTGAAATGTAAGGAGGAGGTTTGTTGTAATTGATTGTGTCATTATTAAACTAGTGTTGTACTCATGTACTTCTACAACCAACTGTCGGCTCGGCAGGTAGTAATATGTGCACCATTTCTAATATCTAGCATACATATTTTGTTTCTAGCGAAAATATTCAACTACCAATAACAGAAAATCGAATAAAGTGTTTTGTTTCAAAATTTCGAAATTTAACTTGACTTGGCATCCGCATCTTTAAAATCCAAACATCTCTTGAGAATCACTGGTAACAATCCAGGAAACTGATGGCTTTCTGAGTGACAAAAAATTAATATAGTATAGTTTATACATTCTGAACAAAAAATTTCTTATGGCAGAAATCTGCAACATATTTTATGGCGGCAGTGCAACTTACGACGGACCTGATCGTACAGGAAGGAATGGATTCATTGAACACAAACGCCGAGGCAGTTTTTGGTTTCACCCTTATCGGCAGAACAGCAATCCGTCACTGATATACGAGTATGAACTATGAACGAGTTTATATCCGGAGATCCAGCAATCGTATGGAATGCTTGTTGTAAATCAACAAGCCTGTCCGGAACCACAATGGGGTTTGAGTTATGGGACCGCCATTTCGAAGATAGTTTAGCTCTAATTGATGCTTCAATCAACTGACGTTCGGAGGCGAGGAGCTGCCCTGAAACCCAATGAAATTGTTGTTTATTTTATAACGTCAAGCGTTTGAACCTGTAACTTCTAAATTGGACCAACGCACCTGACATCAATCGACCATGAATTATATCACCACATAATTCTTCGCCAGGAGTTCTGCCTAAGGATAGATTCTGTCAATTTGCATTGCTGGAATATCTCTTTGGTCCCAGTTTTTATAGTTTTACATAGTTGAGTTGGTGGTTTAATTGCACAGTAACTTCAAGGTTCATTGTGTCCCAATGAAAAAATTATGCAAGAAAACTCCTGTAACGAAGTTGCTTGTCTAGAGGCCTTAGGGTGATTCTGTTTAACAAAACTGTGTGAGTTTGGTGGAGCTTTGTTCTTCGAGAGGTTTGGTTTTATGCCTTCAACTGATTATCGATTTGTGAAGCTTTGTGGAAGTGCTTTGTTTATTCGTTCCGTTCCCTAGAAACTGAACAGATTCTCTTCAGAGATGCATTGCAAAACATACATAATCAACACGTGAGCTGCTTCATTTCTGTTAGACCATGTTCTAAACATCTGCACTCCTGTCTCTGGTATATTTATATTTCGTGGCGATTTGAATGTCAATGTCTTATTTATGATATCAGAAAGAATCTCTTGGGAGATTTATTCTTGAGCTTCAATTCAATGATGAAACCTTTGACTCACACTCATCTCATTCTAAATACCGTTGATCTAATATTATGCTCAAATTGGCTGCATTTGGGGTGTTTCATTTTCTCATCAAAAAGAAAGGTTCCGATAGAACGAAATTAATAATTGAAGAAACAATGGGTCTAATGTACATTGAGACCAATACAAAATCTCATTCTTAGTCCACAGTGAAGAAATCAAGATCTTTTCCTCCATCTAATCCAATCTGAAAGATGCTTTGGGTATTGCTGAATGCTGAATAAAGGACCTCATCCTTATTCCAAGTGAGAAATCGTAATAGTAACAATTCGAACCCTTCCAATAGAATTAGTGAAGGAAATTTCGATTAGATGAGGGTGTTTGGTATTGTTTCAGTGATTCGAATCATTAGTCATAATTGAAAGATCATAAGTAATTATTTCTGAAAGCAGAACATGCAATTTGTTAATCTCAACCTAGATAATTATTCAAGTTGACGAGAATAAACAGATGCTAAATGATCTAGGGTCGAATGATGAATTAGTTCAGAGTTAGCAAATTATTTCCAAACTTTATTTCGCAGTGATTTGGGGCGTTCCTTTGTATCCACATCTTTCAAAGACAAGAATTCAAATGGTTGAACTAATGGTGAATTCATTTTGATAGATGTTTTCATCGTCCATTATTGATTTTCGCAAAACGAGCGTTTCTTCAGACATCTCAATATCTGAATCTTCAAGGTACTGTCGGACTACTCTTGCTACTAGTGACAGGCATTGTAATCATCAGATGAGTACCTTGTGAATGGAGGATCATAGAACCAATCCTTAATATTCCCAGACTTTGTCTTCTAGGAGCTGCCAGTAATGAAAACGTTGTGGCAGTTGAATGGTATCTCAAATGCTGTTCATATTATCTCCTGTGTACAGTATCAGTAGAAATTCGTACTTCACGGGCATCTGTAAATCCTCTAAATGTGGCTGTTGCTATCAGATTCCTATCTCTAGGAATTTGCCGAATAAAATGATCTTTCATGGCATATATGGTCTTTGATCTGCCTTGCCTGTCCCCAAGTCATCAAATGGCGTGTTCAAATTATATATTGTGTTTGACATGAAATAACGTGGGCCTGTCAGTGACGCAATTTCAGATTTTAAAACTTGCTGAGCAATTGACCTACTTACGTCTTGTTTAACTTTCTGTCATGTGTATGGACTTCTGATGTCAAATTATGACATAATGGCCTCGTCGATTTGGAGATTCGATAAAATAGTTTTAAGTTATCAAAATTCATTAGTGGGATTCACATTCGAAAATAGTTGAGTTCGTGTCGCAGTATTTCAGTGTGGTAGTTTTATGTTAATTGATGCCATTCCCGAAGAAGAAACAACTGAAAATATCCTGTTGGAATTGCACTTGTGGAAGTCAGGAATTATTGTCAAGTCAGATATGTTTCGCCAAATTCATCCTAAATTATTGCCCTACTAACAGCTTCCACGGTGGAATTTATCATCGGAGTCGAATAGTTTTTTAATGATCTATTTTTGTGGTGTATTCAATATTATTATCTCTGGAAACGAAGGATTATTGAATGTATTTCGTTCTGATGACATTGAGATCTGCAAGATTTTCGTGGAACAACTGCTGCTGCGCGTACCGAAATGTCACTTGCTGCGAAAAATCTTCAGAAGAACTGGGTGCGAATCAACACTAACCCTTAGTGATAATATGTTGTAGAGCCATTTATTCCTCGTGAGAAATTAAGTGCATTGGGGTTCACGATTCGACTATTCTAGAACCATCAGGATTGTACGCAGATAGGAAATGCGCATATGCGCATAATAAATACGCGAACTCCTGATAGTTCTGGAACACAAGGAACGTGAAGCACGGAGAAACCCATTGAAGTCTTATTATGCTCACTTGCTTTCGTTGTGGGACCTCTGAACGTTCCTAGTTTAGTTCCAATCCTTGGAGCCTTTATCAGTCCTTCTGCCACTCACAATAGGTCGATGGCATTGGTTGTAGAGAACTTATTCATATCATTATGATTCTAGGACACAAGAATGTTAGGACTACGCAAGTGTATTTAATGAAATTTTATAAATTGTATGCTATTTTATTAATGATTCTTAAATATGTGTATATTTTTGAATAGTTCATTATGTATCCAACGTTTACCGTGGGTATTTAAAAACAGAAATATCGTGATGCGCCTTTGCTCAAGCTACGCATTTGCGGTAAATTTATAGATCTATTTTAGTTTGACTAATTGTAATTTTTTTTGCTAATCTAGGGTTCAATCGCTACTTCATTCGAATAATGTGTTGCTCCACCTAGTGTGTTTATTTGACGATTTCTCAATAAAACCAATATTTTACGACTTGAATTTCAGAATTATCACTCTTGGATATTTATAGTTTTCGTGGGGTCACATCAAAGCAAAAAAATCCGCAATACAATGTAGTAACACCTTCTAATAATACTCATAAACTGTCACTAAAGTTGGTTATCAATTTCCTTGATTCATCGAAATATAGCAGGACTCTCGCATATATCCCCATTAGCCACAGTACACGATAAGCGATGGAGTCGATTTTATAAGTCTATCAGACTTCCTGACAGTTCCAACACGACAGCGGTCGACGTCGTGGCAGTTCACGAGATATTTGCATCCTCCAGTTCTGTAGGCTATCAACAGCAGAAGCCGTCGCATAAAAGGCGCCAGAATTTCTGGTTGTATTCTAACTTTATCTGTTCATCAACTTCCCCATATCTCCTACATGAGTTCATGCATGTCAAATAATGATACAATTGATTCTGAGGGATCTTGCGTTCGGTTCAGATAATAGGTGAACAAACGAGAACGATAATCTGGAGTTCGTAACTAAGAAGCAGGGAGGACAAGCTCTTCCAGTCCTTAAAATCACGATTAGATCCCGCATTAACGCTCCTACCGGAAAAAGACTCGACTTTCGTAGCATGTTTTCGAGACAAAATTCGAAGACAAGCTACATGGAGTATCTGCAGTCACATTATATGATTCAATATTTCATAGTATTTCCACAAAATGCATAAAAACATTATTCATAACTTTAAGATCTTCTACATTGACTGTAGCATTCCTTTTCTTTATTTAATTTTCACACCAATCAATCTTGAGGACAACAGAAGATATCTGCCCAAAAGTTAGTATTGACAACAGCACTATTCTATATGGAATAACCCAGATAATCATTTCATACGTTGTTATATTTCTTATTCGATTCCTCTTCTTTCAGTCAACATTCATATCTTCCAAGCAATGCAAACCGTAAAATAATCGCAACTCTAAAACTTTTACACATAAAGCGCAATCTGATAAAGCATGAGGATAAAAACATCGTCCTTTTTATCTCTGGATATATTTTCCATGTCTTAATTTCGTGTCCCCGAAAACTATGAGCGTCCCAGAGAATACATAGAGTGCATAAATTACAGAAGTGACCGAGAAGAATGTAGATAGTGGAAAGGAAATTTCTGAATGGATAAGTGGTTTGAAAAATGAATACAACTTCATGTTATACGTGATTTGAAAAAGGAAAAAGGCCTGTGTATCCTGCTTGAGATAAATGGACCCTTTCAGTCGTTTTCCGCTATAACACTTAAAAGAAAAGAAAGCAGAATGGAAGGGAAAGAAAATAGTGTTCCTAAGCTAATAGAAGGAAATTCTCTTCTAGTTCGAAAACGTGTTTGATCGAACGTTTTTCAACCTCCCAACTGATGAAACTTACGATTAAATAGGAAACTTTGAAGATTTTGCAGAGCATAATTGACGTTGAAGCTGGATTTCCTGCGATAATAGTTATCTAAAAGTTTCATAATCGTAATCGGAGGGAAAAAGTGATGAGTAAAGCACGAAAAATCATCCTATTTACTTTTAGAATGCTAAAGTTGAAACTGAAGGCCAACAAAAAATTATGGGGAGATAATTAATTCTTCCTGCTGCTGAGTTATGTAGATTAAACGTTCAATTACTTATGTATAGTGCTTTAGTCATCCATTCATTCTCCAACGCCACGTATATCATCATCATAATGATTTTAAGAAATAATAAGTAGTATAGTAAGACAAATTCTGGTCCATCCGGCGCATCCACTTTTTCGTCGAAGTGCATTCTCCAAACATTTCTAGTTGGAGTTCAGAACAGAACCACCTAATATCAAAGGGCATACCCAACAGGAATGAATGCGTTTCCAATTTCCAAACAATATACGAATGTTTTCACATCATTAGTTTCGTATTTGATTTCTGTAAGTCACTTTACGACCCCCTCGTTCTAATAGATTTCTCGAGTAATACTCGAATGCCAGTTGCAGGTTCCAGAACCGTTTCGAATGAAGGAAATAATAACTAATCGTATACGAAACCTTGTTCTGTTATAAGTCGTGGAAATATATCGAACTTGTTGATATTTTTGGCGATACGAATTATTCAGTTATATATTTAGGTACTAATCGAAGTGTAGGTTTTCAAATCACAAATGAACTTATCGATCATATTTCATCAAGGGTTGGTGTTATTTATGAATTATCTCCTTTGTTATCGAAAGCAAATGAGAAAAGTCTTAATCCCATATCCTCGTTGAAAATTCGAGAACCGTCGTTAAAGAAAATATATAATCAATTCTTCGTGATTGAAAGAAAACTTATTTCAACTATGATAACAATATAATCACTAAACTGACAAGTATACGATGCCTATATCATACACGACCAATATAAAGGGGACAGGATGTGCATACATGAATTTGCTTTGTTACGTGGGTTGCCTTTTGAATTTCGGGATCAGGGAACAAAAACAAATATTAATCGAAAATCGCTTCATTGTTTTTTAAAATATTCCCCATGAAGATCTATACACTTTTGCATGTGCTTGAACCAATTGTCCAAGCACTTTTGCTACTGTGATTGAGTTATCCCAAAACATGCATTTTGAACGCATCAATCGCTTCTTCAGATGTCGAAAAACGTAGACCTCTCATTTCATTTTTTATGTCGGGAATAAAATAAAGTTATTCGGTGCCAAGTCAGGACTGTACAGCTATGTTTAAATCGATGTTTTGAGTGGTAAAAAATGTATTGCTTGAGTCAAAATGTGAGAGCTGGCAATGTCGTGGGAAGGGGCGATCCATCTTTGGCGGCTGGTTTTCCTGATTTCTTGGCAAACAAATGGTTATGTACCACTCAGAATTGACTATTCTGAGTTGTTCTAGAAGAATAATAATAAATAATAACCAGTGAACAGGTATTTTCTGTACTGAATCCCAATAACAATTTACCTGGATAGATTACAAGTATTTCCAGATTTAGGTGTGCAATTATACTTTCTTGAAGAAATACCTAAATTTGATTTTGAAAAATCAACTAGGTGTTCTTTGATAAAAATTTTTTGTTAAATCATTAATATGAATCTATTCTGTTTAGACTATAATTACTGATTTTTATAATCAGAGTAAATAACGTAAACAAGAACATAAATATTGAATAATGGTTATTCATAGATTATGTCAAATTTTAATACCTTACCATAGAATATTAATTTATCACCGAACCCCAGGAGAGAAAAAATTAATATTTGCAATGTTTTTTTAAATGAAAGATAATATCTGTAACTATTATTGATCTTTAGTTATAATTTTCCTCAGAATAATTAGAGTAAATAATTATCACATTAAAATATTATAACGTCTCTGTGGTGGGTAGTTCCAAATAAAAAAGTATTCTGTGGTTCCTTGTTGTTTTGATTCTGTTTGAAACTGTCAAAAGTTATTTGTATCTTCAAAAAAAAAGTGGAAAGATTTTGAGGGATAATATCGATAGTTTTAAATTATTCAATTCAGTATGAAATGATTATGGTCAGAAATTGCATTCTATTCTAATCTTTCTTGTTTATGAGCTTATATCTTCCAGTTTCAATATTGATTGAATTTTAATTAACCATGCATCATAACGAACATTCAGAAATATTAAAACTAAGTCAAATTCTATTATCTCTTAAGTTTGTGAACAAGGTTGAATCGGTGTATGAAATAAAGATAATAAAGGTATAAAACAAATCTAGGAGACTGGGTTCGAAGTTTTTTAAAACTCATATGAGCTCAATTTGCAGCATTCCTATGTTAGAATAGATATAATTTGATGAACCCTGAAAGCCTGAAGCTATAAAAACCAGCTCTTCATAAAGACAAGTCTTCAATTTAACAGGTCCTGACAGAAAATACTTCACCTATTTCAAAGGTCAAAATATACCGAAGAGCGATGGAAAACTTTTTCTTTATTTATTATGGAATATTATTCTGGATTAAATATTAAACAAGGTGCTAGACATCATTAATAATGAATACAGCAAATGGCAATTTAGATTTTGTGGTGAATGTAAGACAAAAATTGTCAGTGGTTAATTTCATCTATTAGTTTTTAGTGGTGGAACCATAGAGGGAAGAGATTTCCCCATCCTTTTGAAGAAATATTTAATATAGACATAAAATATGGCAACATTGAACAAATCTTGTTATTGAATAATTTCAGCACAGAGTTGGATTTGGGAAAATCATAAAATTTGGACAAAATTATATCGATTTAATTCCTTTCAACTTCAAATATCTCAAGAATGGTGCAATTTAGGAGGAAAGATGAAGAATGATTTTATATGCAAAAAAGACTAATGATTCCAGGAAGTACAAGATACGGACCTTTAGTTCAAGCGATATTTGTTTTTCATGCAATTTAACCAATCTGTAGAGTAGTAGTAAGAAACCCACAAGAAATGGAATAAATCTATTGATGCCAAAATATGCATGACTGCTATCAAAAACCTTCTACAAGAGATCATTTCAATTGATATTGTCGTTTGAATATTACAGGTGAAAATGCAATTTTTTATGAAATTTCAACACCCTATATCTTTTGAACGGGGCCAAATTTGGAAAAATGTTATAGGAAGAAAATGTTTCTTTTGACGTCAAGAATCTATGGTTAAAATTAACGCAGTGGTCAAAGACTCACCCTGTATACTCAAAAATAAACTTTACAATAGAGAAGGTAGTTGGCAGATAGCAACACTAAGGTCATCCAGTCCCGAAATATAAAAGGCAACCCTCGTACCAGTACATTATATTATAGTGATTATATTTCTAAATTAGCAAAGGACTATGGTGCTGAGATTATTCTTCTTCAAGAGACACATGCGGATACTGAAAAAAATCTTCGTCAAAGAGGAACCATAAAAGGTTATGTATTCATTGATCATCTCCTTAGTAAACTTTACGGTTTAGCTTGTTATGTTAAAAAATCATTGATTCCCATAATCGAGTTAATCCAAAGAGGCGAATTTGAGGGTGTTTTCTTGATCTCTTTCAAATTTTGTAATATTTCTATCGTTAATACTTATAAACCTCCAAATACTATATGGCCAAGAAATTTGGAAATGAATCTTCCTCATCCTTCAATTTATTGCGGTGATTTTAATTCTCACCACGTAATGTGGGGTTATAATAATAATGATAGAAGTGGAATAGCTTCAGCTGACTGGATGGAAGATAATAATTTCTATTTAATTTTTGATGGAAAAGATGTACCTTCTTTTCATTCGTCTCGATGGAATAGAGGCTACAATCCTGATCTCTGCCTAGTGTCTTGTGACAATACTTGCAAACCGCTTTCTGTAAATCGTCAAATTTTAGGAGTTTTTCCTCATAGCCAACATAGGCCTATACTGTTGACTTCAAGAAGTTTAATTCAATATTCAGAATGTCTAAAAAGACCTCGTTGGAATTTCAAGAAAGCGAATTGGATTGAATTTGCTAAGAAGGTAGACAGTGATATTAGCTGCATTAAACCCACTCATGATAACTATCACAGATTCTTAGGTGTTGTGAAAGCCGCAGCAAAAAAGTTCGTTCCAAGAAGTTTCCGGAAAGATTATATTCCAGGTTGGTCGAAAGAAACCGATAATCTGTACAAGGACTATCAAAAATCACCATCCTTTGATAAATGTGAAAGGATTATGAATTCTATCAATACAAGCCGAAAAGAGAAATGGGATAGTGATGTATCAAAAATGAATTTTACACATTCGAGTAGGAGTTCATGGGATATATTATTGAGAAAATTAGGTGAAGCTACTCCTCTTACCTCCTCATCATCAAAAATTGATCCAAATTTAATCGCACGCCGCCTAATTAATGTCTCTGAATCAGTCAATTTATCCCAATCTAAAATGAGGAATATGAAGAAAAAATTACAGATATTCAGGAGATCAGCTCCTACTTTAGAACATGTGTCACATCTATTCAATATAGATGAATTGAGGGCTACAATCAAATCTACCAAATATCGAAAGGCAGCAGGTTTTGACGGAATTTATCCAGAATTCATCAACATTTAGGAAATAAGGCCTTGTCTTGGTTATTGTCTTTCTATAACAATATTCTGAATTCGGGAAACTTTCCTTCCGAATTTCTTAAGGCTAAAGTAATAGGGATTTTGAAACGAGGAAAAAATCCTTGTGATCCTAGTAGTTATCGATCCATCAGTTTATTGAGTGATCCTTTCTAGATATTAGAAAGGCTAATCCATTTTAGAATTGAATCTTCTATAGAAAATGCTCTACAAAATTTCCAGGGAGGCTTTAGGAAAAACAGAAATTGTTCGGATCAGGTTCTCAGCCTTACAACTTTCATAGAATCAGGCTTCAATGATAGGTTGAAAACAGGAGCTGCTTTCATCGATTTATCTTCGGCATATGACACTGTGTGGAAAGATGGATCAGTTTTAGCCCCTTTACTTTTCAATTTATATCTAAGTGATTTGCCGACTACATCATCTCAAAAATTTGTTTATGCTGGCGACATTGCTATTGCTTACCAACATTCGGATTTCCATACTCTGGAAAACATACTGTCATCTGATTTGGAAATTTTAAAGAATTATTTTATCGAGTGGCGAATATGTCCAAATCCCAACAAAACAGAGGTATCTTGTTTCCATCTGAATAATTATGAAAAATATAGAAAATTAGCTGTAACTTTCAATGATTCCCCTATCGAACATAATTTCTATCCAAAACACTTAGGAGTTAAATTAGATTCATCTCTCAATTACAAGGCTCATTTGAATGATCTGAGCCTAAAACTGAAAACTAGGAATAATATTGTTCAGAAATTAGCTGGATCGTCTTGGGTTGCTGATGCTTCCACTCTTCGCACAGCATCTCTAGCCCTAGTCTTTTCTGCAGCTGAGTATTGTTGCTCTGTTTGGTTTAATAGTGCACATACACAAAAAATTGATGCACAATTGAATACATCCATGAGAATAATTACTGGCACCATAAGATCAACACCGGTTCATTGGTTACCAGTATTGTCTAATATTGTCCCTCCCCATATTCGCAGACAAACTGCAGCTTTGAATTCTTGGAATAAATATCATTCTTTCCCCAATTTAATCCCAATTATTTCATATTTTCCACAAAATAGAATTCCCAGATTGAAGTCACGTAAACCATTATGGCATAATACGTTCTTCAATATGAACATAAGTGATGAAGAATTATGGAAGACTGAGTCTAACTCTTACGAAATGTTCAATAAGTATCTCGTTTCTAATCCTTCTGAAAAAGTTCCTGGTTTTGATCTTCCAAGAAAAATTTGGACTGTTCTTAATCGTTTGAAAACAGGTAATGGTCGTACCACTGGCATGCTATTTAAATGGAACTCAGTTCCTAGCGCAAGTTGTGAATGTAGAGAAGCAGAAGAAACAATACCTCATCTCATCAATAGTTGTCCCATATATAAATTTCAAGATGGTTTTAGGGCTATTCATGATGTTTCCAACTCTTTCTTGGAATGGGCTATAAATTTCAAACGAATATGATACGTATTTTCGTTATTCAGTTCTTTTTTCTGCTTTTGTCTTTTTATTTCCAGATTCAATGTGAGCACCTTGAAGAAGTCTGTCTCCATCAATAGAAGATCACTCTTGAAGAAAGAAGTCCCTGAAATATATTTCAGCTTATTTTTCTATTTTCACACTTAGACGGGGAGCCAGGGTTTTTTTTACTGAGGTTTTTTTCCCTAGGCTTTTATGTCATACTCCGAATTGTATGACACCCCGTCACTAACCCCTGATCTATATGCTTTATTGTTTGCTAACTAAATATTGTCAGCCAAAAGTTCAAAAGAATATATATATATATATGAGGTCTCTTCGAAATGTAGCACGAATTCTGTAGTTTTGAAGAAGCATTTACTTCATTAATATCAGTTTTGCCTCCTTTGATGTAAAATCCCTCGGAAATAATACACTTGTGCCAACATTTTTTCGTTTCCTCGAAGCATAAAAAAGAGTAGTTTTTTATGATCCCTGGGCTAAGATTATCGAGCTAAAAAGAAACTGTTGATAAACATCTATCAAAAATTCCAATAAACTGCCTTTTTCTCCAAACACAGGTTCTTACTAATCCATCCCCACCCTTGTGTGTACTGGATAAATACTCTCATGATCAAAAGAAACAACTTGCCACAATGAAAATATAAATTCCTTGAGATTGCGAATCAGAAACTCGTGAAACGAAATTCTACACTCAGGATTTCCCATTTTCTCATTTAAATTGTCATCAACGTGTGCAACCGTGTGCAAATTGGATCAGGAAGATATGCGCATTCGAGAAAACATAGATTTACATGCATCAGATAACCGTCTGCTGAAATATCTGACATGTTTGAGATATTCCCAGATTCAGGCAGGAAGATATAATCCATCAGGCTATGGAACACATACATTATCGGTGTCACTCTTCAATCTGATAATAATTCTGCAGCGGGTTTGAAGACGGATTCAATTTATTAGAATCTTCCTTCCACTTCCCTTGAAGGTTGCCTGAAACGGAGTTGCTGATGTCTGGGCAAACGATGCTCCCTAATCTTGAAAGTTATCAGAATATGTCAGGCGGACGTGAAAAATTATTTTGTACTCAGTTCGAATGAGGAAAGCAACAGAATCGGATTTAAATAACTAGTCAAAAAATCCTTGGATATAGGCTCTTACACACACAGAAATGAAATCTACATATGAAATCACAATTCAATCTTTGGCGAGCTGCGTTTGATGGTATTATCGAGATTTTTCTTTTCCAAAAGAACATAGATTTCAATTGATACCCCACAGTATCAATTTATGTGAGCCAAATGTCGAATTAGGCTATACATGAAAATCACAAATAAATGTAGAGGTCCGATCATCATCATTCCTATCAACTGGTTCTGAATAGTTTGTATTCATGATTGAATGTCTTTTTTTTTATTTTCAATTTCTTCTGAGTGGATTTCGTTGCGATAATAAGTGAAATATTCTCCTTGTATTCATTTTTGTATAATTTCAATATCGTTTATTTTTCTAGTCTTCGTCTGATGTTTTTTCTTCATCTTATTATTCATTATGTTCATGTCATTCAATCACTTCGCTTTCATCGCTTATCTGGAATCAATTAATTTTATACTATGCTCTGCATATTATATTCATTCATTCATTCATTCATTTAGTGAATTTGGGATACAAACAGATTCAATATCCAGAAAAATATTACTGAAGATCTACCAGATCGAACAATGAAATGACGAAAATTTCAAAGCTTTCTTCTCAATCATTAAGCATATGCCTGAATTTCTTGGGAACGGCACAATTCAGTGCATATTTACCATGCATGCTTGAGAAAATTGAAGATTACCGCTGCTATGACAATTCAAATTTCCCGCCAGTTCGTTCCTGTACTACCAAACATGGCGGCCGATTTCTGTTACCAAAAACTAGTTAGGAGTTTTCATTTCTTGTATATTAGTTCTGTGGGATGCAAGAGCTCCGATAATATAACGAAAACCTGACGCGGTTTGCTCAAATAGGGGTCGATGTGAAGTCTTCGGATTACGCCATAATAAACATGCATTTGACAGCTCGTTCAGTCGAAATGGCGCCCACTTTAGTTGACATGTAATTCACGAAGAATCGAATCAGAGATGCAATAAATGTCGGGACAGCATGACACGAAGATTAAATTAATATATGATGCCATCGTCCAGTACACAAACCGTCATATATGGTGGATGGATCGATTACTGATCATATTTGAACAGTAAATAAATGTCTCAATATTCTCTGACAGATGAGCTGGTTTTCAGAAGAATTTAGTTCTTCAGAATTGTATCACTCAAATTCAAGAATAGCAATTATACTTTTCTTTATTTCAAATCATATTCTAGAGCAGGTATAATAAAGAGTTATAGGTGTATGAAATGAAACTGTGTCCAAGAAAAGAAAGGAAGTTTCATCCATCGAATATTTATTATCATTGTGGATATTTTGAGATATTCCTGTATGTTATTTTCTTAATTCTTTGGGTGAGGTCATGCATCTGTGCTCAAGCTGCTATTGCATTGAGGGTAAATGTAGTTCTGATTTCTTGCATCATATGAATGACAACTTGCACATATATGGCCAAATCTGTTGATATGACTTCTCCTCTGAAAAAAACCAGCAGGTCTGTCCATATTTCAATTCTTAGTCTTGAGTGAATCACAATAAATGCTATGATATTATGTGTATTGAAAAATTCCTTATCGACCATTCATATCGCCTTTCTTGGTTTATGCACCAACCAAACTCTCATTAGGTTAGGTTACACAATGGGTGTTCCGAAGAATTTAATTTATTAATTGTAATATTTTACACAATTTACTATTAACAAAAATACTATCTAATGAAGAGATTACTTCAATATGATTGTTTAAGAAATAATACATAACTGAAAAATTATAGGATCAAAACAAAATTTCTTATTTTTGGGCAATTTCAAACAGGCCTTAACTTAGAGAGAAATGATCGTACAGAAATGAAAAAGGAAATTGTAGCTCTAATCTAGTTTTTGGATTGAATATTTTTTATCTCCAGTAATCTTAGAAATACTAGCGATAAAATTTTTTTTTACTAGGTCTGCTAGTATCGAATTTTTTTGCCCAACTACTGTATGGGATACCTTGTTTATTCAGATTTAATTGCTTTCTTTATGAACCTTGATATGTCTATTTATATTTATTATTGGTTATCAAATGGAGGAAGACCTTTTTGTCTTTGATTCTCAATATCTCCGCAACCAATAATTTCCCAGCATATTAATACATGGAGCAATTTTCTTGTCTCAGTAAATCGAAGTTTTGAAATAAATAAAGGATCATATTTTTTGCCCTGAAAAGATCATATCGAAATGAGAGAATGAAAATTTTGAGCCTTCCCCACATTGTTACTGAAGACAGTGTTTTTTAAAAAAGAAGAAATTTGTTCATAGAAAAAAATTTAAACAAGTTTTTTAGTGCAAACGGATTAATTTTGAAATAAACTGTTTAATGAAGCTATTTTGAAAGGTTTTACGAAGAATATGAAAAAATGATCTCTGCGAAGCAATGGAAAAAAGTCGAAATTCATAATATTGACTTTCTTTAAATTAGTTAAAATTAGAATTGAACTTTTGGCTTACAATTTTTCGGTCAGCAAACAATAGAGCATGTAGTGTTAGTAGGGGTCAGTGACGGGGTGCCATAAAATTCGGCGTATGACATGAATCTCAAGGAAAAAACTCTAGTAAAAACTCCAGGCTCCCCGCATGTGTATTGTTATGTGTACAAAAATAATCTTAAATATATTTGAGGGACTTTTTTCTTCAAGAGTGGTCTTCTATTAATAAGCACAGAGGCTTCTTTAAGTTGTCCATATCGAATCTGAAAATAAAAAGACCAAAGCAGAAAAAAGAAGTGAATAAAAAATTTCGTATAAAATTTGTTATACGTATACGTTATACAACCCATTCCAAGAAAGAATCGGAAACATCTTGAAATTTATATATGGGATTTGAGGAGATGTGGTATTGTTTCTTCTGCATATGCACATTCACAACTTCCGCTTGGAACTGAGTTCTATCTGAATAGCATGCTATTGATGCTATCAAACGATTAAGAACTGTCCAAATTTTTCTTGGAAGATCAAAACTCGGAATTTTTTCTGAAGGATCAGAAATGAGATTTTTTTGAACTTATATTGAATATTGAAAGAAAACAATTATTTTTGTCTAATTTTCACTTTATTAAAAAATTGTTTTCTTTCAATATTCAAGATGGATTATCACAAAATAAATGAGTCATCAATTCATTCAACTTTTATTGAGTTCCACTAAATCTTCCATATTTTTTTATCGCTTATATTAATCTTGAAGAACGTATTATACCAGAATGGTTTACGTGACTTTCTTGTGGAATGTATGAAATATTTGGAAATAAATTAGGAGAAGAATGATATGTGCTCCAAGAATTCAGAGCTACAGTCTGTCTGCGATTATGGGGATAGACAATGTTAGACAAAACTGATAACCAATGAACCGGTGTAGATCTTATGGTGCCAGTAATCATTCTCATCGATGTATTCAATTGTGCATGGATTTTTTGTATATGTGCACTATTAAACCAAACAGAGCAACAATACTCAGCTGCAGAAAAGACCAAGGCTCCTAAGTACTTAGGATTAAAATTATATTCGATATGAGAATCATTGAAAGTTACAGCTAATTACCTATATTTTTCATGGTTATTCAGATGGAAACAAGATACCTCTGTTTCTTTAAAATTTCAAAATCAGGTCATAGTATGTATTCCAGAGTATGGAAATCCGAATAGTGGTAAGCAATAGAAATGTCATCTGCATAGACAAATTTCTCAGATGATGTCATGGGTAAATCATATATATATTAGAATTAGTAGAATGATGTGATGTAGTTGTTCTAAAAAATATTTTCAACAAACATGGATCTACAAGTTCCTTCTTTCTATTTTTGCACGACTATTTGTCTCGATTTTATAGCCGGTTGAAAATCGTCCAAAAATTAGGATTTTTTTTTTTACTTATGATTTTTTCCAGTAGTGTATATCTTGAAATCAGGTAATGTGATCTCTTTCAGAGAGCCATTGCCTACAGTAAAATGTGTACAGTTTACATGATTCATCCAGTATATATTATCCGATATTCATGATTCGTGTCGACGGCGTACACGACAAAAAGCTCCAGCTTCTATTTCCTCAAACAGAACGGGCAATAAGAAGTTTTTTCCTCAAATAAAGTTTCAATAAAGTGAACCACAGATTTTGGAGTTGACAGTCCTAAGGGAGTGCAATAATTGGGAACCTCTCCTCGGACTATTTCTTCGAAGAATCATAACTCCTTAAGAGGATTCCTCAGGACATAAAAAGAAGCTGAAGTTACTTGATACGCGTAAATCACTTCATGATGCTTTTTATCGACGTTAGGAGTATTTCGAAATATTCGCATCCGTACGGCCATACAGTATTTGGATGACTTAGAAAGAAGAGTTGAGTAAGCATAAATATGAGAAATATTCAACCGTATAGTTGAATGATAATAAAATTTCTTATGGAGATAAGGGAAAAATAGAGATCAACCTTGCATAATCCATATTTTTCATGCAGTGTATTTACTCACTCATCTCGTAAAATTTATCAATTATCTCGTATTAAAATGTTGTTCTCTAGAATATCACTTTATTTCCAAATTCATTGGTTAAAAGCGACGATAGGGCTCATGAAGCAATTCATGACTTGGACGAAAGTTTGATGATGAATTCAAAATAAAGAGAATGGAAGCCTGAGTTTATCCGTAGTAAATTCTTCCAGAACTTCGCTTATTTATGGTGGAAATGAACTGCGGAACTTTTTATTGCAATTTTTGCGGAACTATCAGTTGAAAAGGTGAAATTTATACGAAGTTCGAAAGAAAATATCCCACAATAACAGAACGTACGATAGGAGTTTAGCGCTAAAATAAACAGTTAACTCTGGCTATTTTGTGGATTATCCAAGAGCTGCTATATTGCGACATAAATTAAAGCCAGAAGTTTTGTACTCCCCGAGTGAAATCATTTATGAATGAGCCTTGTTGTAGCAACGAATTTTTGATAAGTTACAGACTGCTTTGTAGGTAAATGTTTTTTTCTTCCGTTTGTGAATTGATTCTAGCGTCCATTCTGAAGGTATTTCTAATCTCCTCCAAAAAGATGGCGAATTAAATAAGATCATCTCGGGATAACAAAAGAAACCAGAAGGAAGATGCAATTTCTTCAAGAACGAGTGAATAATATTCTGAAATCTTATTTTCTACATTGATTTCAGTCACATTTACATTTCGTTATCAGCTTCAGCACACATTCGAAACTATCAAATATCAATACACGTCAATTGTCGATAAAATAACGTACGGGTCAGATTTCTTTTCGTACTCTATCAATGTTGTAACAACTGCCACGTACTATGAAAATATCTCTACGATGGTCTAGTTAATGAGTTTGAAATGACGTCAATTATAGATATATACAGGGTGAGGCTTTGACCACTGCGTTAATTTTAACCATAGGTTCTTCAGATCAAAAGAAACACTTTTTTCCCATACGGTTTTTCCATATTCAGCTGCGTTAAAAAGCTATAAGCATCTTAAGTTTTCACATTTGGCAAATAACCCTATGTAGTCCAGTTTAGTTTGAATGAAATTTACCTTCCACAGCATCCACTATTGAATCTGACTTATTTAAAAACATTATTTTCCCTCTAAGAAATTATTCACTCACTCATGTTTCATCAGTTGATTGTATTGATTTAATATCCTTTTAACTTCAAATATTTGAAAAATGGTGCAATTTAGGAAAAAAGATGATGTATGATTTTGTCTATAAAAAAGACTAATGATTCTAGGAAGTACAAGATACCTTCAGTTCAAGTGATATTTGATTTTCATGCAATTTAACCAATCTGTACAGTAGTAATGAGGATCCCACAAGAAATGGAATAAATCTATTGATGCCAAAATATGCATGACTGTTATCAAAAAACTTCTACAAGAGATCATTTCAATTGATATTGTCGTTTGAATATTACGGGTGAAAATGAAATTTTTTTATGAAATTTCAACACCCTTTATCTATTGAACGGGGTCAAATTTGGAAAAATGTTATGGGAAGAAAATGTTATTTTGACGCAAAGACGCAGTGGTCTCACCCTGTATACTATGAGGAGTGTCCGCAAAATAAGTTTCACGAGTTTTTTCCACATTCTAAAACTGGTTTAATTGCAATGAAAAGTACATTTTTGGAAACTTCAGTATTTCTTTTATCTTTCCACATAATCCCTGTTGCGTTCTACGCACTTCTGCATTCAGGCATCCACTTCTTTGAACCAGAGTCGTAAAACTCTGCCGCCTGTCCGCGTACTCATCTTGCGCAGACCTTTGAATAGCTTAAATGTTAAGTCAAAATCTTTTAAATTGTGGTTTTGATGACCTCCGGAATCTTTTCGCACACTTGTAATCCGTTGATCGGCAATTTTTTCGTCGGAAATTGATGGCCGAACTGACCCAACTGCGCACGATCCCGGAGCTCATACACTCTTCTCCACACACTTGATAAAGTTTTTCGTGAATTTCCTTCTTCGATTTCTTCTTGCCGGCCAGGAATCGAATAACAGACAGCAACTCGCAGCTGGCGAGAGACGCCATCGCTGACGTCTGCTGAGCCAAGACTAAACGTCGCAGCGACAATGGCTTGTGAGGAATTGTAGTGGGAGAATCAAACAACCTGCTTCTTTAGCCTGGCCGGGCATAGAAACGATCCTTGCGCCAGCAACAGCCGGTGGAACTTATTTTACGGACACGCCTATTATTTCTGTAATTATGAGCTAATTCGATTTGAAATTATGTCTAGATCATTTCATTAGTAAATTGAATATTTCAAAAGTTATAAGCAATTGAATGTGATAAAAATGTGGGGTTTACTTTTCTACTTATAATTTCGTAAATTATAATTTTTTGGATTTTGAAAAAATGATACTGAAAGAGGAGAAAATCCACTACGAATAGCTCATATTCACAAAACCGTACCTCCATTATTAACAATTTTAATTTATCGTTGAAATTTGCAGTCAGTGCGTCGTATTGAGGTTGAAGTTATGACGTTGTAAGTTAATAAGTTGAAATAATGAAATTTTAAAGGTTATGTCTTGTAGATGTATGAACTCTCCAGCAATATCCCCAGCTTGGGCACAATTATCCCATACTAGGACTCTATATCTAAGATGCGTCTCTACCAAGGTAAAATACGCTGTCGTCATCTCTCTCACGGATGGATAACTGGAAGGGAACCTCTGGGCAAATACATATATTGCAGCTCAGTCTAGAAGCTAAATGGTTCAACCTGACTAGGCTACTCATATCTCTCAGGCCGAAAATAATTTCCTGCCTTTTTCCTTCATTCACGGAAAAGCCTTTTGATGTAAACCATTCCGATGCTCCAAACTGAGCTAACCTAAACAAATCCTCCATGGAGTCCGAAGATTCAGTAGCAAAGATAACCGATTGCGCATCAGTCACGAAATCTGAAAAGTCGTTTACATCGACGATAAAGAAAATAGGTCCTTGGGTTGAACCCTAGAAGAACTCTATTCTGATTGGCACCAGATACTCAATTGCAACAACCTGAGATAGCTTACTATGGAATGACCGAATATGGTGCCAAAGAATATTCCATTATCAATAATATCACGCTCCCAAATAGTACCTATACTATGGAAGATACGAGTGCTATTCAATATATTTAAGGATTTACTTATGACAAACGAAGGAGTTACTAGATAATTGACACTTAGGACGATAACAGATTCTTGTAACTTCTCTCCAGTGAGTCAGCTCTACTAATAATATTCTACTTTCAAACTACCGAAAAAAAAAATCTTCCACGAGTCCTATTAAAGGTGTAAGCCAGATCAGTTCTCAACTTCGGCGAATGAATCCGAACTAAATTTCCCCACGTTGCTAAAAACCTAAGTGCGCCCAAGGACTATAGGAGGGCCATGTGAATATTCTCTCTCCTATAATGGACTTTCCGGAAGTTAGAAAAGCACTTTCCGAATGAAAATCGTGAAAACAAAGTTTTCCTTCCCTGAAAGTAATACGTAGCAATGAAGAAAAATTAATTCCGATCAGATCCACTCCTCTTTTTTGCGGATATGGAGAAAAATATTGACTCTTGTTTCCAACTGAGATTAACAGCTCTCTTTCGACAACTGTCGCTTCGTATTCAAATGAGGGTAGGTTCCATCTTCCTCCTCACATTCTCGAATAATTTTCAATACAGGGTGACGCGTTCGAAATTGGCTAAAGTTGATTATATCAGTCAGAATAAGGGCCTCGTCTATTCCAGACTTTTTATCGGTCGATATTCGATCGGCTTCTAAATCAATATCTAGAGGGATCACGCGCACAGTAACACCATGAAATATTTACCGATACAAAAGTTTGTTGGGCTTTCCTACTACATATATGTCGATTATTCAATCCGACAATTGTTCATCTTGAACTGTACTCTACCGTACGAATTATTTTACGGATGGTCGGCCGATTAGTCGATAGTTTTCGCACCAAGCAAACTATTTTATTGGCTTGGCTTCAACAGTCGGCCGATAAGAAAACTGTTGTGTGCAGCAGCATTAATTGGTTCCGAAAAATATACGATATCTGCTTTCGAAAACAGTTTCATTTCAAAAACCTCCACGACTGAAAGAATTTCTTAAATTTATAATTATAACCTCTCCACTCACCGTTTCTTACTTTGCTCGATGTCGTGCAAAAAGTCTGAGAAGACTTTTCATATGCCAAATATTAGGTGAGTATACAAAGGCGACTAAACCGTGGCGAGTATACAAAGGCGACTGGAAAGTATCTAATTCATCATTATATAAGCTCAAATGCGTATTAACGAATAGCCCATAGTAAGAATTCAGCCGATACAAGGTCTGAATCAAAAATACCATGTTTTTCCTTGAATCAACATAGTATTTTATCGGCAAAATGAATATGTCGATATTCAAACTAATCGAATTTTCGGAGGTTTCTGAATTAGTTAATGGTGACAGGACATGGGAAGTAGATCTTATGCTGCCGAATATTCCGGATGAAGACGTCTAAAAGAATCGACATTTCGGAAGGTTTTCAACAAATTTGTAGATACAAAAGACGTCAATAACAAAAAAGGGAGTAAAATCGGTCACTTTCTATAACAAGGTACTTGATGCATGGGCGTAGCCAGGATCTACAGCCGATGGAGGCTAACCGTGTTCATAATCCGTTGTTCAAAATGTGAAATTTCAAGATGAAAAAAAAACAAAGCTTTGAAATTTAAATTAACAGGTATACCGGTATGAAATGAGTGATTTTTTTGTGAAATTATCTATATTAATAAGTAATTGCCTTGGGCGCCTTCGAACCACGCGACGGCCCTGAATCAAAGTACTGCTCAGCCAATGCATGTCCCATGCATCCATGAAAATAAATGGTAGTCGGAATGGTGAATGCGGCGGGTGGGGTAGGAGCTGGTCTCACCAAACACACAGCATTGTCTTCTTGCCGAATCGATCTGGTTTTGCAGTCTATGTTGTCCCGGATTAACCCATGATATTTTCCGTTTAGGATTCTTAAAATAATTTAAGTGTTTTTTCATTCAATTCATGTGGCACCCATTTTCCACACTTTTAGATATTTCCCATAGCCTTTAAACGGTCCGAAGTTATTTGTTGTGCGACATTCAACATTTCTGCCATTTGCTCTTGATTCAAAGTGTCATCTCCATGCTATATCGTTTGCAATTCGGCGTCTTCAAACTTTTTTGGTGGTCTTCCACGTTCTTCAATTCTCACGTCAAAATCATTATTTCTGAACCGTTGAAACCATCTTTTTCTTGTTGCTTCTAATAGAGCATGATCATCATATGCCTCGACAAGCATTCGATGCGACTCTCCAGCACTTTTCTTCAAATGAAAACAAAAACTTAATGCTTGCCGCAAATAATCACTTTCTGGTACAAAATTCGACATTTTCATTACGATGTAAAATATGATGTTGTCTGTTCAATGACTTGATGTATACTAAATATGTTTCATACATGTCATAACAAACAAAAAAAATAATGAAGACACGTTCACAAAAATGTTTTTTATCGAGACATTTATATCTTGACGCTCACTTTATAGCGGTATACCTGGTATACTTGAATTAATTTTTTTTGTGTTTAAACTAGAGTTATCCAAAGAATTCTTCACAATGCTGTCCTGATTTTTCTTCAACAAGTTGCCATGCACACTCATCAAACTCAACCCAGTGACAACATCTATTTTACTCCTGAGACTTGTTTTCACCTTCTGTAAGCTACTGAACCAACCTTTCACGGTAGCAGTAGTGGATGGAAGGGCACTTCATAGTAGCAATGCGTGTCCCGTGTTCGTTAAAAATCATTTGCTTCCTCCAAACGTATTACCAAGTACTTGGTTAGAGAATCTAGCATTCAAAGACGAAGTTGAAGAAACCAAATTCCAGTATTGGTGTTCTTGCTTTTGGGTGACTCGTGATAGGGACAACTCTGGTGTTTCTTCACCATAACCAAATCCATATTTTCCCCTACAAAGGGTTCCAAAGTTGCAGAGTATCTTCCAATTATGTGTGAACCTAAGATGCATATCTATTTAGTGGGATAATTATGGGTGAGATGCCGCACTAGTGGTATTTCTGTTCGTTGAATAAACAAAATCACCGAACGTCGCTTGTTCGATCCCCCTGCTACTAACGACCGAGACGCCCTAGCTCGCCCGGCTCCTGCCAGCGTTGGACCTGTGTCGCATGGTTAAGTGAATATCAAAAGTTAAAAACGTTCGAAACTTTTGACGTACCTACTTGCGTATAAAATGGCTATTGATTAGCGTAATAATCAAGGTGGGAAAATTAATTTCACAAAAAACAGAATTTACAGAATGCCAAAAATGATTACGTGTCATGTACGCTTTATAAAATATGCGTAACGCATGTGGCCGTGCAAAAGTTAGAAAAATTAATACACAAAGGTAAATAATCACCAGAGGCATCTCTCCCACAGAGAGTAGGTTAGGCGCCGCTATTTCAGCTCTTAAATTTTTATTTCTTGTTCAATTTTTAAAATTGGAATATTCTTTCAATTCGTATCGGTAAAAAATTATTTTTTTTTATTGAAAGTATATATCATTCATTATTCCCATATACTTTATTATTCCCATATACTTTTTTTATAATAGTCTTTATCGAAAATGTGAGGTATCTCATCCAGAAATACCCCATCTGCTCAGTGCAACTGATATAAATTAATTAAAAAATAGAAACTGAACGACCACAACATCAAGTAAGATATATAAAACAGCTAATAAAAAATATATATTTTTTAGACTCAATTGTTAGTTTATTGTTATTTGGAATAATTGTTTTTCAAGAGGAGGGGGTAATTGCTGCTCCCTGCTTCTCGCTGGCTACGCCCATAACGCCTATAATAATAATTTTTAACCCTAGATTACGGGACTATGTTTGCCGATCGTAAACACGGGACTATCGTAAATTTTACTACTCAATGAAAAACTGTGTGTAATAATTAGTAAATTTTATTTAAAAAAACTACAAAAATTTAGACAACTGTCTTAACATTAACACAAAGGATTAACATTATAAAACAAATAATTTCTATTATTTTTCGGAACATATTGTACAAATATCTCCCCGATGTTCTCCACAGATTGGCTGTTTGCACTCCTTACAATAATTGGTTGTCATGCGCCTTTTCTTGCTTGGACAATAGAAACAAGTTTTCCTTTTTTTCTCGTGTGGTACATTTTCAGCAGCTCCAGTCGGAATATCTAGAATTTCAGCTATATTTTGTTGAATATTCCGGCGTAAAGTTTTGGTGTTATATCTGTGCAGCATCCACGGTTTGGCAAGGCTTTGGCTCAAATCTAGCATATATTGATATCGAGAAAGAGGTTTATTACTTGTTTTCAATGTATTGAACGTATAAATCACATAAGAATTTATGCACGCTATGTTGATCATGCCATAGAAAACACATAATGGCCATCTTCGCGTTTTTCTACTGGAATTCATATTCGAGCACATTTGGTCGAACGTGTCCACACCTCCTTTTGTCTCATTGTAATTATGAATTATTGCTGGCTTACCGGTTTGTTCTATTATTTCTGCACCCTCATGCATTGTTGAAAGCAGTACAACTACTTTGTTTTTCTTTGGCGCATAAGATACCAGTGTTTTCTTCTGATCATGGCAAAACATTGACGTACGTGGCTTTCGACCTTTCACATCCAAGAATTCTTTGGGAATTTCTTTTTATTCTTGCGAATAGTTCCTATCATTGTTAGTTTGTAAGGATTTGTCAGCAGCTGATCAACAAGGGAAACTGATGTGAACCAATTGTCCATGGTAATGTTGCGATTTGTACCATGAACTGATTTGGTTAACTCTTTTACGTAGAATTCCGCAAGAGGTAAACCGTTGGTATCTGTTTTTTCCCCAAGTAAGGACTCGCATCCAACATATACTTGGTTGAGGAATCACATACCATAACAATTTTTATCCCGTACTTCGCTGGCTTGTTCGGAATGTACATTCTGAAAGGACAGCGTCCTCGGAATGCCAGAAGCTGCTCGTCAATTGTGAGGTACGAGGATGGCGTGAATGATGTTCTACAAGTTTCTATTAATTTTTCCCAAATTTCCCGAATGTGGGTGAAAGGATCATTTAACTTTCTTTCTGCCCTTGTTTCTCTTGTATCGAATCTGAGACAGTTGAGAAGGAATGAAAAACGATCATAGCTCATGCATGACCTATAAAAGGTGCCAGAAATGGTACTATCGAACATATGCCTTACTGCCAAATGATTATCCTTCTTCGCGGCAGAACGAATAAGAATTGCAAACACAGCTTTTAGTTCGTCTTTTGTCACTTTGGACACATTCTGATTCCCGCTGTGTTTTTGAGCCTGTCTTTGGATTTCGTCATTTGTATGTTGAAGTATGATATCCAACATATTGTCCGAAAAAAAATGCAGAAAATACTCCTCTACAAGAGAACAGTCTTGTGATGCCTCCTTAGGACCCGATATGAAATGTATAATATTTCTGGCAGCTGTTCTTTTCGATTTCTGGGAAATCTGTGTCGACCACTTGTGCCCATTTTTGCCTTTTAGGCTTTTTGTTTTGAATGTTATAACGTGTTTTGACCGTATTTCTGATGAAGGAATGTTATTCTCACCTGAACTATCATCCACTACTGGTTGATCTTGCAATGGTTGGTTTTCCTCATCACCTGAACTATTATCTATTACTTCTTGAACCTGTAATGGATTTTCGTTATATTCTTGTTGGATGGGATAAATATTGTCATCTTCACTAAAGTCGGAATTTTCAGAGCTACTAGATACGACTTCCAAATTGTCCTCTTCCCAGTCACTACCGCTGTCTTCAAAGGGTTCTGGATCAGTGTCTTCTCCATTCATAATACGTGCCGCTTCCTCCTCTAGTTGCTTTTGAGATAAAAATTGCCGCTGTGCCATCTTGCTAAAATTTTCCAACCGATTAACAATTTATATGAAAGAAATTAAAATAGTGAAATATCTTACCTAAGAGTTCTTCCTCTAACAGTCTTAAAACCAATAAAAACAAGTAATACGTCAATTTGCCAAAATAACGTTTATACGGGACTATCGTAAAAATTACGTAAAGTTGGCCGAAAAATCGCTTTAGAAGCAGAATTCAGGACGACCGCATGGAACACTGTATAGCTTAATACTAAATTTGAAGGTACTCAACGGGACGCTTCACTGCCGTTACTGAAAGTAGGCGAAAAATCGCGAAGTCGAACGAGCGTCGTAAAATTACGAATGACCCGTATTCTAGGGTTAAGCAAGTATCTGCACGATCATGTCAAAGAAAATTTTATCTAACCGGTAATATAAGTAAGCTTTCAGTTAGGGATTTTCAGAACCGTCTGAATTAATGTAACTGGGCAAGTTCTCAAATTTTTTTTATTCATTTCAATCGGCGATTCAACGCCTTTCCAAAATGTTGAACCCGTTAACATGCAGAATTTCCATTATTACTATTCTTAAAATCCATGAATGAGAAGAGAAAGCTCTAATATTTCGAAAAAAATCTAGATGGTGCTGTATACATTGATTATATTCAGAACATTCTTCTTCCGATTACTTTTGCAAAAATGTAGGTTTTAAATCTCCCTTCGTTAACGTGAGAAATAAAACAGTATGCATCATTTGAAGAAATGACGATTCGAAGGTCTTTATATTTTTATCACCCTGTATGTGTATGTGTATGTATGATCGGTTGATCAGAAAGGAACGATGACTACAAATCCTACAGTTAAAAAAAAGTTTGATCAGTTGTTCAAGCGGAACGCATTATTGCAGATATTTGACTCATAAGGCTTTCAATTTTATCACCTAAAGGTGAGGCAACAAAAGAAACGTCAACATGATTCTTATATGAAATTAAATATGATGCCGTAATTCTGGCCGCATCCCTAATGTCTTCCCTATTTAAATTCCGAAGCTGGAACATGAATGTTTGTCTGTTTATTCACTTATATTTCCGCTGAAATGTGCTCAAAGCGGTGCAACCCTTCTAATCCCAAGTTATTCCAAACGTTAGTTCACAAATTCAACACATGAAAACAGGCATTATCACCAAGGGAATCAACTCACCTATTACACCAGTTGATGACACAACTATGGTTGGCTTGAGCTTGAAGGAAAAAAATTATGTTAATTTCTTCGATACAGTGCTTAAAATATCCTAAATCAGTTATTTTGTCAAAAGGTGTTACTTACTCCTAGCAGAATATGAAATTTGGTTCGAAGTTTCACAACTGATATTATATTATGGAATTTTCAAATCATCGATGATAATTGCTATTGGAGATGCACTAAGATAGAAGTCTAGGTGGCTGTCAACTCTGTTAGCTTAGCACTCGGAGGTGGCTGCCAAAATTCAGCAATTCTCGCATCGAAATTGATCGCTAAAGAGATTTCACTATGACACTGTTCGATAGTATATCAGTCGAAAACACGTACCCGCTATTGTAAGTATTGAAAATCCGCAATAATTTTCATATATTGCTCGGAGTACGTAACTCTTTTTGATAATATATAATGTCCTGGTACATTTCTATGGTTTACAGGTATTCATATTATTTATAATCAGTGTGAAAATCACCATTGGAATAAGGATTTACATTCTTCGATGGCTAATGCAACTAAGAAAATGTTAATTGGTACAATCAGCAGAAAAAATGTTTAAATTCTTTTATTTATTACTGTAGCTCTTGAGATTTATTTATTTCTTCGTCAGGAGTCTACAAGGTGTGAATGATGAGACTGCATATTGCAGAGATAGGACATATGTATATATATATAATAACCATTTTTTTAAGAGCCAAAATAAATATATTTAATGAATTGTAGGGGTCTTCAGGCTCAGATTTGTGAGTAAATGATTTGACTACTCTTTATTCTATGCCAAGCTTTCGCATTAATTTAATGCTTCTTCAGGGCTTTGAATGTGAGGTTTTACATGGACAACATCTGCCACAAACGTTATAATTAATAATAACAATGTTATTTTTCAAAAAAAAATAAAATGACATTATTGTGTTACCTTGGATGAGGGTTACTTGGTTGTGAATTTAAAAATAAGAGCATCAACCAAAAGAATTTTTCGAATTTTAAAATAGATTTAGATGACGTGTTTTGTGAAGAATTCCTATGGAATCAAAAATTAACCTTTCATTGTTTTTATTAATTATAACGTTTGTGGCAGATGTTGTCCATGTAAAACCTCACATTCAAAGCCCTGAAGAAGCATTAAATTAATGTAAAAGCTTGGCATAGAATAAAGAGTAGTCAAATCATTTACTCCCAAATCCGAGCCTAAAGACCCTTACAATTCATTCAATATATGCTATTGAACTTTTGGCTTACAATATTTAGTTAGCAAACAATGAAGCATATACTCGTAGATCAGGGATTAGTGACGGGGTGTCATACAATTCCATAAGCATATTTCATATTTCATTCCTAGGCATGAAAGCCTAGGGAAAAAACCCCAATAAAAAAACCCTGGCTTCCCGCCTAAGTATAAAAGTACAAAAATAAACTGAAATATATTTTAGGGACTTCTTTCTTCAAGAGTGGTCTTCTATTGATTGAGACAGAGACTTCTTCAAGTTGCCCACATCGAATCTGGGAATAAAAAGACAAAAGCAGAAAGAAGAACTGAAAAAAAAAAATACGCATCATATTCGTTTGAAATTTATATCCCAAAAAAGAATCAGAAACATCATGAATAGCCCTAAAACCATCTTGAAATTTATATATTGATGAGATGAGGTATTGTTTCTTCTGCTTCTCCACATTCACAACTTGCACTTGGAACTGAGTTCCATCTGAAAAGCATGCTCTTGGTACGACCGTGAGCAGTTCTCAAACGATTAAGAACTGACCAAATTTTTCTTGGAAGATCAAAACCAGGAATTTTTTCAGAAGGATCAGAAACGAGATACTAATTGAACATTTCGTAAGCGTTCCACTCTGTCTTCCTTAATTCTTTAGCGCTTATGTTCATGTTGAAGAACGTATTATGCCATAATGGTTTACGTGACTTCAATCTGGGAATCCTTTTTTGTGGAATATATGAAATAATCGGGAATAAATTGGGAAACGAATGATTACAAAACTGGTAACCAATGAACCGGTATAGATCTTATGGTGCCAGTAATTTTTCTAATGGATGTATTCAATTGTACATCAATTTTTTTTATAAGATAAAAAGAACTTCAATAAGATTCAATAATAGTTCTTAACATATTTGTCAACACGAAAGACGACTATTCAGGTATTACTTTTAGTCTGTAACTTATGTAATATTCTGTGCCTAAAAAGTGAAATTAAAGAATGGAAACATTTAACTTGGAGGTGGTTCTATCTGTAATTCTTGATCTTTTATTTTTCTCTATGTCCAACACATTTGAATAAATGATGCTGAGGTTTCTTGAGTCCATGATGTTTCCTGTTAGGATGATTTCTATAAATTGTCTCTTGGATAGTGTTGATGTCGAATCTAATAATCTCTCTTGATTAAAGATTTGGGAGTGTGAATAGATAAAACAGATGATTCTTCATCTAGTGTAATGTTGCTTTCATGGGAAAAATTTTTTTTATGTAACTGTTTTCTATGTTTCGCCTATACAGGGTGGCCATTTGAAAACGAAACAGACGAGATTACAGACGAAATAAATTTTTTCGATAGAAATGCTAGGACAGGTCGATTTCTGTTTCGAGGGGGACAACTTAAGATGTAGGTTACGGACGCATAGCGCTTCAACCCTTGCTGCTACAACCTCCACCCCCAATTCTTGAATAAGGAAGATGGGGTGAGTGATACCTCAATTCAAAGATATTTTTATACTGATTTCAACACAGTAATTGTTTTTTCATTTTATGCATTAGTTCTCGAAATATTCATGCGTTAGTTAATTTTATCACTTAAATTAATTTTTTGCGAATAATTGACATTTCGTGCTTCCGAAACACCAAAATTTCCGTACTACTATTTGAAATTGCAAAACATCTACCACTGGGCAAATGAAGTCATACCGTACGTGTTAATACTACTTGGGTCAGATGTTCAACTAGCTGTTTTATTCACTGAAATCATTCTCCAACTGTACGGTATCAGAACGATTCGAAGTATTGATCTAAGAAATAAGACTTTTCAGAGTATAGTAAATAATTTATCAAAATCTCACATCAATTAATTAAATATTCAAATTGTTCACCATTAGCTTCCATACAATGAAATAAGTTTTGTTCAAAACGATGGCGCACATTTTGCAATACGCTTTGTTTGTTCGACATCTTGATTAAAGATTTCTATGTCATTGGATTGGAGGAAGGAAAGCCACAGTCATGGTAGTTTTAAAGCTCAAAATGTCGATTTTTCACAAAAAAACACTACAAGTGCCATGAAAACACTAATGCATAAAATGAAAAAACAATTACTGTGCTGAAATCAGTATAGAAATACCTTTCAATTGAGTATCACTCAGCCCATCTTCCCTATTCAAAAATTGGGGGTGAGGGTTGTAGTAGCAAGGGTTGAAGCGCTATGCGTGCATAACCTATCCCCCTCGAAACAGAAATCGACCTGTCCGAGCATTTCTATCGAAAAAGTTTATTTCGTCTGTAATCTCGTTTATTTCGTTTGCAAATGGCCACCCTGTATTAACCTGGTTACTACCCCCACAAAAAATTTCATAAACTACATTGGACATCATGTTTCCTGGTATTTCAACTTTCAATTTCGGACGGAACTTCTTTGTGTTATTTTTATATTTGAAAGTTATTGTATTGTCGATTCATTTCAGATAAACCTTTTGGTAGTTTTTACATAGGATGTAGGAACTCATCAGCAATCGAAACTTACAGTCAAACGTATTTCTGAAAAATTCAAAATATTTAATAAAACATGGTACGTCCATGAATTTTATCACAAATCATCATCAAAATAGAAATGTTTATGTTATCTATTTGCTGGTTGTTGATGTTTCGACATTGTTCAATGAAGAGTAAATTTTTTCTCTAAATAATACAAAATATCTCACATAAAATTTTAAACAGTGTTAAGGAGGAACTATAGAATATATTGAGCTTTTTCCAACAACAAAGCTCACAACATTTGAGCAATTATTTTAAAATATTTCTTATGTTCGATTATTGGTTAACGGCAAATAAAAATTTCACCCTCTATAATTCAAAATAGTTTCGATATAATTTGTTGAAATAACCATATCAAGGGGATTCAAAAATATACCAATATATAAGATGTCCCTTGGAAAAAAATATGGCAGACTTAAACGAATCTCCATGTATATTTAAATAATGCAGACTTGACTTGAAAAGTTGACGTGTCTCGGCATTATTAATGATTTTTTAAAGTAATGATACAATGCATTCCATTTCATGAGAGGTTTCCACATTGCATGTTTCAATAATTCAGCAAAGAAAAAACTCGCTCATTAATGAGATAACCTTCTTTGATCCCGCAGACTCCAAGAAATCAAAATCAAATTCTGTATCTCAAAATCCTTTGTAGCTTCTTATTCCTATACAGAATCAAACAAAATTTTAACTAACCTATAAACTGTTGTATTTAAGATGGTTTAGGGCAGAAATAGCAACAACTGGAATTGTGTCGACCAGTTATTCGTTCAAGATATTCTATAGACATCTTCCTCCCGACAAAGACTTATCGAAACGTATTCAATTTTAAAACATTTCTCGATACAATTTGAATTTTTTCTACTCTTAAGTCGCATAATATAAGTTTTTCTGATATTAATGTTTATGTGGAAGAATATGAATCAATATAGCTACAACTTATGTTCTATCTATAACTGAATTGGTGAGAAAAAATTATTTCTACTAATGCCTTTGAGCCGGCACGTCAAAGCAATATAATAAAAAGGTACGACAATTATCAAGAACCATCACCCCAGTGGTGCGAGTTAGTCACGATTGACGCATGATGATCTCAGAGAATCAAGACCTCAAGTGCAACTGTAGACCGCTTTCGAGGTGGCTGCCTCTCATCAGCACAGTGTGGCACTGACGGTCTTCAAGGAGGCTGTCTAAACAAAGAATGTGATGAACCCCCCTAGACATGCCCAGAAAGAGCGCTAAGTCAGTCTGGTTCCAGTCTTCAATATGAAGATGGTGTTCTTTCTGGACGTGTCTGGGGGGTTCATAACATTCTTTGTTTAGACTGGCAGCCTCCTTGAAGACCGACAATGCCACACTGTGCTGATGAGAGGCAGCCACCTCGAAACCGTTCCACTGTTGGACTTGAGGTCTTGATACTCTGGGATTATCATGCGTCCTTAATGACTAGCTCGCATCACCGGAGCGATGATTCTTCGTAATAGTCGTTCCATTTTAATATATAAATGAATTATTTTATTTATCTGATCATTTTCAAGCAGATGAGATACATGAAAATATTTTCAAATTAATTAGGTTCGCCTAAAGCTGTCAGTTTACCTGACATAAGCAATATAAAAGAAGTTCAATTTCAATAATGAAACTGAACAAACTTTCTGATTACTTCTTTGTAGAAAGGTCAATTTCCTTTCCTGAAACATTTCACTTTCAACTTTCAGATACTTTCCAGTATCATGCGTTTAGGGCTCCGAAAATTGAATATCAATTCTCCGCAACTTTTTCAGCTCGAGAAAACAAGGAATATGAAGAATGAATAAGCAAATGATGGAGGGCGAGTTTTTTTATCGAATATTTTATGCAGAAATTGGTTTGAAATCTCTGAGGCCACATTATAATTGGATTCGAATGGATAAAAACTCCCAACGAATCAGTTTGGAAAAGAAGAAGGGCATACTACATGGAAAACTATTTCCAAAATATTTAATGTGATTCAACAGTTTACTGAAATTGATACCTGATTCCTTGCCTAACCAACAATTTTTGTTTTATTGAAGTTGTTATAGAACAATTATAAAGTATAACTTTATAAAACATCTGAAGGCTGACAGACAAGTATGATGCTAAGACAACCGCTAAGATTAATGAACAAACCTATATCTCAAATTAAAAATTGTTATTTATTATATTATTCGATGGTAATTGACAGACGACTTGACTTTGTGGATGACTTTATTGACTCTCGTTATTGACTGACTCGTACAACAAGATCATAGACTAGAGCACATTACAAGCTGTGACGTCATATGCGCAGTTACATACATTAGGTATTCATTAGATATTGCATATCGTAACAAAAATAACAACTCACAGTTTGCCTTCAGTTTTGTGCGAAGCTAAAATTCCCTTCTCCTATACACCAATTAAAATAAGGCATATCAATTCCATAGAAAACCATTTAGAACAGCTTTCTTCCACTAATAAGAGGAATGAATAGAAAGAAAAAACTTAAAAGAAGGAATCATTGTTCGGTGTCACTGATGCCAAGAATATGGCCATGTATAAAAATATTTCATCGTAAAATATCGGTAGTCAAAGTGTAGCTAGTGCTCCCCAACAAACTTCTTATTTGCGATCTCGAGTTCCGATTAATTGACATTTTCACAAACGGCCCATACATTTTTGTATTTTTACCATGAAAAGTCTTGAAATACTATATAATAATGCATAATATAATAGGTCTGTCATTTGAAATGAGAAAGGAGTGAATTGGAAGATGAAAAAGTCTGAAAATATTTTGAGGGAAAAGATAATTGTCTCAAAGCCCAACATGCAAATTGTGACCTCGAAATTGTGATCATAAACGTCGAATAGACCATCTTCGTGAATTGACATGTATATTTCAGCAATCTCCATGAAGAATTTATGTTACATGAAGGTTATTGAATTGAACAAGTATATTCTTGAATAATGTGAATAAAAGGAAAATGACCAAAAAGTGACCATTATAGTCCCACACTTTCGATTGAATCAATGATATTGTTTTTATTCTAGAAAACACTGTTTTTCTTGATGAATAAATAATAATTTTTCTTTCTTATCATATTAAAATACAAAAAAATTTTTTTATTTGTAATTTTGTGAAAAATGCTCTTTTATTCATGCAACAATTCGAAAAAACGACAATTATTTTTTTATTGTTTGATATTATGGTGAGAATGAAAAGTTATTTTTTATTCATCTAGAAAAACAGTATTTTCTAGAATGGAAAAGTGTCATTGATACTTCAATCGAAAGTGTAAAGCTATAATTGTCACTTTTAGATTATTTTTTATATGGAGTAATAAAAATAAAAAAAATCTTGTTCACAATGCTGATTATTGATCTTCGTCGATTAGGTCTTTTGTAAATGGAAACAGAGTAAATTGACGGGTGGGCAGAACAAGGGACCTTAGTTAATTGCAAATAGAACGTATGGACCAACGATGTTCCTCAGTAAAAGTTCCATCCACAAACAAAGTCGTGTTCACCCCTTTCCAGGGATTAAACAACCCCATGTTGTGTTACGGGTAATATTAAATTTTTCGGATTATAAAACAACTTGCTTCATCATCATCAACCCTTGTTACATTAGAGAGAAGGAGGCTATGTTTAATGTTCCCTGAGTTAATCAAATTAATATCATAAACTTTATTCTGGTACAACACGATCCAGATGTTTTCTAGTCATAAACAAACAAATGAATGCAAAAGGAATATCATTCGTTGAATACGAATAATAATAAATTTATGATGAATATACGAATAGTCTAAGTGAACAAATACTTGATTTCACAGAAGCATGAGCTTCAAGAAGCTATCACTTGTATGCGAAGTATACTAATACTGTTGAGCTTTGAGCTTTGAAATAAAACAGTATAAAGGCACTTTTTCACGTAGAATCCAGTGGCGGTCTTCTCCTTTTTGCAACATTTCTTATTAGGAAGCTATGACCGAAAGATATATTTTTTAAATAGGAACACTATATTTCTATACCATTTTCTTGAAGCTTAATTTTTTCTGATTTCAAAATGTGCAACATCATATAGTTTGCATAAACATAAGTGATAGAAAATAGTGAAAAACCTATTTTCATCTGAATCTCAATATTTCCTATGGCTTCAATTGTCGATAAGCACAAAAAAATTCAGCATCGTATAATTACCACGTAGTCTGTTCATTTCTATGCTCTTTTTTCAATTTCTCCAAGATCAAAGGATAATGGACGGATCTCATAGAGATTCAAGATACTGACGCTATTATTGTTTCGAAATACGTGTATATTTTTTTATTTCAAAATAAATGAAAATGATGAAAAGTTCAACATGGTTGAATATTACATCAGGTGCAATTACAATGGAAAAAAAATTGTAGAAATTAATTGAAAGCATAGAAATACTGAGACTGACTGAAGGAGACTGCTGTTGTTATAGGGAGATATATTTTTCTGTGCTCATCAACAGTTGAAATCATAGATATACTGAGACACAAGTAAAAAGAGGTTTTTGTCCATTTCCTATCGCTTATATTCATAAAAATCTTATGATGTTGCACATTATTTAAATAAGAAAAGACTAAGCTTTTAGAAAATGACATGGAAATATAGTGTTCCTATATAATGAAAAACATAACTTTGGGTCATAGCTTCGTAATAAAAATAGTGCAAAGAGTAGAAGCACGCCACTTGATTCTTAGTTGAGAAGTGCTCGTATAATGTTTTAGTTTGAGAACTCTACCATCAGTATTCACGGATATACAGGGTGAATATTTGACCACTGCGTTAATTTTAACCATCAATTCTTGGCGTCAAAAGAAACATTTTCTTCCTATAACATTTTTCCAAATTTGGCCAGGTTCAAAAGATGTTGAAATTTCATAAAAAAAATTGCATTTTCGCCTGTAATATTCGAACGACAATATCAATTGAAATGATCTCTTCTAGAAGGTTTTTGATAACACTCGTGCATATTTTGGCATCAATAGATTTATTCCACTTCTTGTGGGTTTCTCACTACTACTCTACAGATTGGTTAAATTGCATGAAAACAAATATCGCTTGAACTAAAGGTCCGTATCTCGTACTTCCTGGAATCATTAGTCTTTTTTGCATATAAAATCATTCATCATCTTTTCTCCTAAATTGCACCATTCTTGAGATATTTGAAGTTGAAAGGAATTGAATAGATATAATTTTGTCCAAATTTTCTGATTTTCCTAAATCCAACTCTGTGCTGAAATGATTCAATAATCAGATTTGTTCCATGTTGCCATATTTTATGTCTTTATTAAATATTTCTACAAAAGGTTGGGGAAATCTCTCCAGTCTATGGTTCCACCACTAAACACTATAGATGAAATTAACCACTGAACATTTTTTGTCTTACATTCACCACAAAATCTAAATTGCCATTTGCTGTATTCATTGTTAATGATTTCTAGTACCTTTTTCAATATTTAATCCAGAATAATATTCCATAATAAATAGAGAAAAAGTTTTCCATCACTCTTCGGTATATTTTGACCATTGAAATAGGTAAAGTATTTTCTGTCAGGACCTGTTAAATTGAAGACTTGTCTTTATGAAGAGCTGGTTTTTTATAGCTTCAGACTTTCAGGGTTCATCAAATGATATCTATTCTAACATAGGAATGGTGGAAATTGAGCTCATATGAGTTTTAAAAACTTTTGAACCCAGTCTCTTAGATTTGTTTTATACCTTTATTATCTTTATTTCATACACCGATTCAACCTTGTTGACAAACTTAGGAGATAATAGAATTTGACTTAGTTTTAATATTTCTGAATGTTCGTTATGATGCATGGTTAATTTAAATTCAATCAATATTGAAACTGGAAACTATAAGCTCATAAACAAGAAAGATTAGAATAGAATGCAATTTTCTGACCATAATCATTTCATACTGAATTGAATAATTTAAAACTATCGATATTATCCTTCCAATATTTTCCACATTTTTTTGAAAGAAAGCTACAAATAACTGTTGACAGTTTCAAACAGAATCAAAACAACAAGGAACCACAGAACACTTTTTTATTGGGAACTACCCACCACAGAGACTTTATAATATTCTAATGTGATAATAATTCACTCTAATTATTCTGAGAAAAATTATAACTAAAGATCAATAATAGTTACAGATATTATCTTTCATTTAAAAAAACATTGCAATTAATATTTTCTCTCCTGGGGTTCGGCAATAAGTTAATATTCTATTATTCAATATTTATGTTCTTGTTTACGTAATCAAAACAGATACTCTGATTATAAAAATCAGTAATCAGTAATTATAGTCTTAACAGAATAGATTCATATTAATGATTTAACAAAAAATTTTTTATTAAAGAACACCTAGTTGATTTTTCAAAATCAAATTCAGGTATTTCTTCAAGAAAGTATAATTGCACACCTAAATCTGGAAATACTTGTAATCTATCCAGGTAAATTGTTATTGGGATTCAGTACAGAAAATAATCATCAAGCAAAGTAACATCACTTTAAAAAGATCATTCGTAGTGACATCATTCATTGTTGTTGAAGATTTCGAAAAAGATTTTCATATTTTTAACAGTATGATATCAAGAGACCTCATAGACCTGTTCACTGGTCTCTGTCAAGGAGAAGAAACTTCAGAAATATTAGTGTTTGGAAAATCATAGATGATTTTTTCTGGCTTTGAGTGAAAAAAAAGCACAGTGACAACCTCTTGCCTTGGAAGTTTTCATAGAAATGATGGTTTTCATGATTTGGAAATTTTAAGAAGAAAATTACAAATGTATGATGATAACCCCCAATAATTCTGAGGTTTTTTTGGAATTTCTCACTAGAAAGGCATGGTTTATAATCTTTAAGTAGAAAGAAAATATAGTAGAACAACAAAAATCTATGTTTATGTTGTTGAATTTTTTTTACCAGAAAATTAGTATTTTGTATCTTTCTTCTGGATATGGACCTCATCGGATGACCATGAGTGAGTGAATAATTTCTTAGAGGGAAAATAATGTTTTTAAACAATTCAGATTCAATAGTGGATGCTGTGGAAGGTATTTTTCATTCAAACTAAACTGGACTACAGAGGGGTATTTGCCCAATGTGAAAACTTAAAATGCTTATAACTTTTCAATGCAGCTGAATACAGAAAAACCGTAATGGAAAAAGTGTTTCTTTTGATCTCAAGAACCTATGGTTAAAATTAACGCAGTGGTCAAAGACTCACCCTGTATAATTTTTTTTCGATATCGCCATTTTTCCAAATTTCACTTATAACTCGAAAACAAATAAAAAAGCTTAAATTCAATACTGCTCTTTGTAATTTCTCAGAAGGAGAGGACGGGAATGGCTTATCAGATTTTGTTTATCTCCTATGGTTTAAAAGTTGTACTACTAAAACATCGAAATACACCCTGAAAAATAGCAAGAAATAGAAAAGTAACCACATTTTTCTCTCAACCATCGATACACACCCAAATTTCAAATATACACCATAATATGAAACAAAATTAATTAATGAAAATTATTGTAAAGAACCCCATGTTGTGTTAAATGAGTTTTTCAGATTATAAAACAACTTGCTTCATCACCATCAACCCTAGTAACATAAGAGATAAGGATGCTGTATTTAATGTTCCCTGAATTGATCAAATTAATTTCATAAACGGTATTCATGGTCCAGATGTTTTCTAGATCTTAGATAACAAATTAATTCAAAGCGCCTTCATTATGTACAATTTTAATAATAATAAATTATATTGAACATTCGAAAAGTCTTAGTGAACAAATACACGATTTTATGGAAGTTCTCTATGAGGGGTGATGTTTTCATGATGAGTGCATAAACTGACAATGAACAATCTAGATGAGGAGAACGAAATCAGCTTTCGGTGTCACAGATGCCAAGAATACGGACATGTACACTGGAACTACACCAAATAATATCGGTGCCTTAAGTGTAACGTCAACCACTTAATTCACTTTTGCGCATAAGAGATAACGACATCGACAAAATGTGCACACTCTTTTTTTGTCTTTGAATAGACTGAACGGATGACAAATATAGGTTTTTATTCGATCTCAGAATTCTGATGAATCTGATTGGGTATTTCTATAAAAATCCTATACCGTAAACAATGTCTAAATGATCTTCAACGACTTAGATCAATGATTTGAATTACAGTACTCAATGATGTATTCTGTACGGAGGAAATCATTTTTTCAAAAAAAAACTTATGCACTAGTTAATAAAATATTCTGAAATATAATAAAAAAAGAGTAATCCATTAATTTGCCATAAGAAATTTCACCAGTGGAGAGGAAAATCAGATAAAATTCAACTACAAAAATATAGGAAAGCATGAAAAAGAACATTAATATAATATTATATTAAATAAAAAATGAAATCTTCCTCTAGGCCGTAAAGTCATTTTTCTAGTAGGATAATTAGAAATAATTTTCTAAGGTATGAATTTATGTGAAATTTAATCGTTTATCAATATTACATTGATGTTGATAATGATTCTTATTTTTTCTTCATAGAATACCTTCAGTAACAAAATTCAAGCATGAAATCTATTGAGAGAACTCTCACCTTTTTCAGCTGTCGGAAGTCGAAGCTTTGTCAGTGAAAAAAGTACCCAAGAAAACATAAAACTACAGTCAACATCTAGAGTTCCATCGCCCTTCGAACACTTCTAGAATTCCACCGTATAAAATCCGCACTCCATCCTTATTGTCCGATGATAATCCGCTAGACTATACTCGGAATTGCGAGAAACAGGAAACGTGAAAGACCGCGTCTGCAGCACTGCGCCCGTGGATATGCGAAATATCACTGAACATCTCTGCCGATTTTCATTCGTGAAAATGGTCCAGGAGATTGAACGCGCATGCTTTTTCGGCGCACAAATTAAATTTTTTTTTTTCGAAAATTCGAATTTCACTTGATTCGGTTCATCGTCGACAAACCTAAAATTTCCATCTGAAGCGGTTTCGAGGGGTAGTTTTTTCAAGCGTACGGACGAAAAAGTTCAGTGTTTGGGGTTGAAAGGAATTGAATGATGAGTAATTGTGTTTGATGAATGCTAACGTGGCGGAAAATTCGATACCTCGTAGTGGTTTCTTTTTGGGAATCTTTTCCTATTTAAGTTTTTCTGCTTTATCTCTGTTGTTTGAACTTTGTCGAATTACCTGCCACATTATAGAATTATTATTAGGGCAAGAGCTTTCATTTTTTCCCAACGTTTCAATAGACATTTTCTGTCGGTTTCAAGGTAAAGATAAACTATTACAAAAGCTGACAATCGGAAAATTTCTGAACTTTCATAAATATAATTTGGTTATTATTTATTATGACATAAGTCATAATAAATGTCAGTCGATAATTTTTCCTCTGCTATTTTTTCAATGAAATAAGTGTTATATCACAACCTTCCCCAACTATGGATGATGATTTTCCTTTGAATGGGTTCCATAGCAGACTTCAATCAGAAGATCTGAAAAATCATCACTTGGACCACAAGACCTGATTCGAAAAATCCTCCTTGCAGATTGGCGACAAATTTTGTGTATTAGATTTGAATATAGAGGGTATTTCTAAGGACAAGAGTGATTATATTTCTAAACTAGCAAAGGACTATGGTGCTGAGATTATTTTCCTTCAAGAGACACATACGGATACTAAAGAAAAATCTTTTTGAAAGAGGAACCATAAAAGGTTATGTATTCATTGATTATCTCTTTGGTAAAATTTACGGTTTAGCTTGTTATGTTGAAAAATTCTTGATTCACAATATCGAGTTAATCCAAAAAGGCTAATTTGAGGGTGTTTTCTTTATCTCTTTCAAATTTTGTATTTTTGTTATTCAGTTATTTTTTCTGCTTTTGTCTATTTATTTCCAGATTCAATGTGGGCAACTTGAAAAAGTCTCTGTCTCCATCAATAGAAGATCACTTTTGAAGAAAGAAGTCCCTAAAATATATTTCAGCTTATTTTTGTACTTTCACACTTAGGCGGGGAGCCAGGGTTTTTTTACTGGGGTTTTTTCCCCATGTGATACGCCGAATTGTATGACAACCCGTCACTAACCCCTGATCTATATGCTTTATTGTTTGCTATCTAAATATTGTAAGCCAAAAGTTCAAAAGAATATATATATATATATAATTTGGTTTTTAATACACATGGGTTCTGAGAATTCCATTCAGTTTATGAAGAAATAAGTGCATCCAAAAATGGATGTTGTTTATCTTTGTCGATTTCAATTAGGAATTCAAGCGATTTCTGTTGTTAGTTTAGTTGTTGAAGAAATCCATCAATAACATCTTCTACGTTGCCAAATGATGAATGAACCATCTACATATCTCTTTCATAATTTAGGTTTTACTACATATTGGTCGAGAGCTTTCCATTCAAAATTAGAATAATAATGAATTTATAATGAACATACGAAGGTTTTAGTGAACAAATACATGATTTCATTGAAGCTTTAGGTTCAAGAAGATATCGCTTCTATGAGAAGTTATTTTTTCGTTATTAATGCACAATATATAACACCATTAAATAAAAAATAACACCATTTGGCTCTCAATCATCGACACAAACCTAACTTAATCAATACCATAATGTAAAATAAAGTCGATTAATGAAAGCGGCAAGATGAGAGGATATACGTGGAAACAAAAGGCTTGATGAAAGGATTCGGTTTTCGGTGTCACAGATGCCAGAATACGGACATGTACACTGGAACTACACCGCACAATATCGGAGCCTTAAGTGACAAGGATGCCTTTTATATTTCAGGATTGGACAACCCTAGTGTAGCGATCTACCGACTGACAGATCTATCGTAAAGCTCTATTTGTGTTGTTCTTATATTAGATTGTATATTTTTGTAATAATTAAATTTTTAACGTTGCTATTGATATAATGCACGAGGGTCATGTTATATTATACTTCCAATCATATGAGGTGAAGTAATCGCCTGGTTTTGTGTATAAGACAATCCCAAATCCACAAAACCCAATTTTGATCAATAGAGTCGTTTCACTTTCCATCTCACAGTTCTGTGTACAAGAGTTCGGATAGGTTATCCTTCCATGTTACGATATGATCTAAACAATAAGAACAGGCTTCCATTTCAGGGTTCGCTCAACTGCTTCGGAAGTATGAAACAAACAAATACTATCCGGCTGAATGTTAATAATAAATCCCATTCGGGAGCGCACAATCATCTGTCAACTCAGATTCGGATTAATGGTCCCATAAAGACAGAATATGATATTTTTTATCTTGGAGTGCATACAAATATTCCATAAAATGGGAGAAAGATCAATTCTCTTGTTATAGTCGTATTCCATGCTCAATACACCGAGCCCAAGAATTTTATGAATGCTAGCAAAACTTTCTGACAACTGAATCGCATAAAATAATCATTTCTCATCTCGTAGCAAGAAGTTATTGGGGATTCCAACATCCGTAAACTCTGTCGATGGATCTTGACGATTTTTCAACTTGATCGCGTCTTCCGAGAATTGGAAAAATGAGGCCGAGCTACATATACTGAAGTTAGGTAGATCGTATAGGATTCATTGATCATCAAGGTTTCTTGATGCCGAAAAATATTCCGCAATTTCGACAAACTTAACATATCGGCCAATACTCATGAGTCCAGGGCCTAGGTAGGAAAACAACATTTTTTGCCGAAGCTTATTTTTATTCGTCAATACAATCTACTGTCAGTTGATGCAACGACTACAGTTTCTTGAGACAAGAATCTCGTGAGATTATATTATTCGCCTCATTTACTTGAAGAAAACTATAAATATTTGAATAAAATTGAAAATATAATTGTTGCAATATGAAGTGACATTTGTAAAAAAAAATATTGCGTAATTGATTTAATAAAACGAATTAATTGTAGCAATTTTTTTATAGTGGCTGCAATTAAATCAAAACTCTATCTCTTTTATATTAAATATATCCCATTTAAATGCAATTATTTGTGCATTTTACTCACAATATTGTTGTATCCGGTGATAAAGATGACATGGAATACATGATGCGCAAGCTAATTGAAGATTACGAGAAGTGGGGCTTAAATGTCAACTTAGAGCAAACCAAATATCTTTGTGTTGGTGGAGAACCGGGTTATCTGGTATTGGATGATGACAGGGATGAGATGATAACCCACTGCCTGGACTATAGCTATTGTAGCGGCAGGGGAGTGTATAGGGATCTCTTGGCGGCACTCTATATAGCCACGCATCGCTTAGTTCACAGCGCTTCGGTGGCCTAGAGGTTTGCGCTCAAGTTTCTCACCGACTAGGTACTAGGTGCCGGGTTCAACTCCCGGCGGCTCCCTCATAACTTCTAACCCCTGCGTCTATGGCATGGCGCACACAAGCCATACTGATGAGTCCAAATGTGTGCGCCAGGGACGAAACGCATAAGTAGGGATAAATTCCTTCGATTCTACATTGGTGACCCCGACGTGATGGGAACGGTTGTCTTTACGACGTGTCTTGGAAAAGCAGACGGTTGACGCTTGAGGTATACTCGCTCCCTCTCTGCAACTTCCAACGAAACTCTAGACGCCTTTCCCATTCCGTACAATATTCATGGTCTGCCGCGGTATTGCGGTATTTATTAATATAAAAGAGAAATAATTGTTCTGTGAAGAAAAATAATGATTACATACAAATGTTTTTTTTTTGTTTTATCAAATTATTCCTTTGCTAGTGTCAAAAACCCTTCAATTTAGCTCAAATCAATCAGTTTCTTAACCCAAGAAACTTTCACTCGACATAAGAGATATTATCATTTTTATCGACTGAATTCTCGACCCATTCAACTAAGATCCTTTAAATCAACTACAAATCGAGTTTCAGTGAAATGTAATATTTATTTACATGAAACCAACATTTTTATTCTACGAAAAGTATCAATAGTTACATACTAATTAATATTACCGTTGGATCAAATTTTTTTACCACCTGAGTCAAAAACTCTGAGCTTGGTTGAAACTAATCAGTTTCTTAACTCAAGAAACTTTTATTTAGGGTAAACGCCATTCTCAACCGTAGAGGGCGGTAGGGTCAAGTACTTTATGCATTTGGCTGTATTCAAACGTACGGAGTACTTGAGACAATTTAATATGGTTTGAGATGAGGAACTATTTTTTACAGTGTAATTTTTCAAAGTTTGAATAATCTGATCTGATCTTGAAGCCATCTTACCTCACGTCCGTGCTTTCTGATTTTTTGATCCAAACTCTTTCGTTAAGCCCAAATTAAATGTGTCTTATGATTTCAACACTTCATTGAAAAATCAATGATTTTGAACTTATATACAGAAGTACAAATTTTTCATTCCATAACCAAAAGTGATATATTAGAGATGAATTCGAAGTTTTTGTTTATTTGCTTCATGGAAGTGTTGTACTTTTTAATCTAATAATAATTTGAGAGGGACAAAGAAGCAATAATACACTTCCTTAGTATCGAGGATAAGAAACCGAAAGGAGGAGGTTGGGCGATAAATCGATGGCATAGTCATAACCGTCATTTTTTCTAGAGTTCTCAGGAAAACAACTCAAATCCCTTAATTGTCTCCACATATGACACTGGGGAGGTACTTGTAATGGTTTTCGCCAGATAATAAGCACAAATTATCCCAAAAGTAAATTTTGATAGTGCTATTATTTTTTACGATCTGCCTCAGGAGAATATCCCAATACCATACCCACAATATATTTTTATTGAACTCTTCCACGACTAAGAGCAATTAAAGAGTTCGTTACTTCGAAGCCTTTATCGAGAGCAGTTCCCATGTAACTGGAAATTAAATGATTTACAAATTAAGGGCCACTCGCCCACTGTCAATGATGAATTGTTACAACGTTCAACTTCCCTTTGTTTTACACTTTGATCCTTTTGGGTATTCAATAGGTTGATTGATTATTCCAGGAGATAATCTCTGTAGTTTAACGAACATTTACACGTTTGACGTAGGAACAAATCGGGTTTATCGAAAATTTTTCAAAAATTTTATAAGATATTATTTTTTTGTACTGAGATAATATGGCTGATAAAACAAGAACTGTTTCTCTGTGTGTGTGTGTTTGATGTATTTATACAGGAAATCTCTCAACCATGATGAGATCACAGAATCTGAAACTGAAGTTGACTACTAACGTAACGTAAATTCCTCTGATTATCGCGATGTGAAGTTTCCTTCTAATTTCCGCTGTCTTGTTAGCATTTAGGATTGTGTACTTAATTTTTTTTTAGTTCACTACTTCATTAATTAGAATGACAAGTTATTTTTAATTTGGGATGAAGATTTGTTCATTCATCGTGGCGGTTTTATTAGTATCACATTTTTCCAGAGGCTCTAGAAGAAACGCGCAGAATTCCCGATCTAACCTTAGTGCTTTTCAATTTTTTTTCTCAATAGATCGTAAAGTGGCTGATGTATGATCTCAATAACTTCACGAGTACTTGAATCGAACCTGGGTTGACTCCAAAGTTCTCTGTTCAGTGGCTGTGAAGAGAAAATATTCACGTGAATAATCGTGAGTTATAAAGAAAAATAATTGTGTGTATGAGAAAATATCCTCTGGGTAAAATGTGGGTTTGAACGTATTCCAAAAGGCATTCAGCTTGTGAATTTATTCCACTTTTCAAAATTATTGTTGGCCGATAGTCAATAATACTTCTTATCGAAAACTTTCATTCCGTTGCTATTTGTTTGATACTCGAATATTCCAATTTTATACCCCCTTTAGGCCTTACAGATGGAGAAATAACATCCTGCTATTTCTTGTAGCTTATCCACGTATGCCAAATCCACGTTTTACGACACGAATGCTGTATGAGCCATAAAACTGATTTCACTGTACGTGAGGATTTATCGAAGTAAATAAAGTATTCGCCTACTTTGTTAGGACAGGTATTTTTCGTGGTAACTTCAACTACTCTCCGACAAAAAAGTATTAGGCAATTTGAAATAAAACTCAAAAATTTGAATTCTTCAATATTTATTGAATCTCCGTAAAATATGCTACATTCAAAGCTCCACGCATGTGCTAATGTTTTTTACAATCTTGGACCCTTTTTTGATATGCGCTATGAATTTTCCTTCATGGCGTCTTTGGAGTCAAATCTATTTCCATGGAGCAGTAACTTCGAACGCCTTTTCGAGGTTTTTTCGATGTCGGCTCAATTTTTTTCTCCAAGTCCGATGATTGTTGGATCGTTTGTGTGTCGTCCCAAGAACACGGGATCAGAATTCGCACGATCAAGCCTGTCTGCAGCTGCCTGCATCCTGTACTGTTTTTGAAAAAATTCCAGCTCTGACGGATCGAGTCGAGCGGCGACACGCTGCATGCCCAATTGGTTGAGCGAACTGTTTCATGTAGTATGATTAGATCGCGAGCTATATCTTTATCAATGGCATGACGGGTTTTGAGCACTATTTCTTTGATTTTTTGACGTCTCCATAAAAGTCTTTCAGCATTCGCAACCAGTCAGTACACGTAATTTCGTTTAAATCACCAATTTTCAGACAATTCTCGTATTCCATATTTTTTTTCCATTATAACATTCGAGACTGAGATGGACTGGTTTAAATAGCTGTCGTTAACAAACCAGTTGACAGACCGCTCATGTTTAGGTAGTAATTACGAGCAGTCCTATCGACATTCAGAAATTTGAAATGCTTGAAAATACTCAACGAGGGCAATTCGAATGAGAAATTACAAATTCTTTTTTGTCAGAGTGTATTCCCTTTCAGAAGGCTTTTCAGCGCGTTATTTTCATCCTCAGTATTCAGGATACGTGTACAAGCAAGTTCATGGACACGCATATTCAGCGCTCATGTTACATACCTGCTAGGGACCGCGGCTTATGTGTGGACAAGACATTAGCTGGAGCAGGCAACAATCAAGGGAGAAATATACATTCACGGAGGAAACATAAAGAATACAGGAGACACAGCTTGATGTAGTTAGCCCGAATTGTTTTTATGTGAAGCAACACAAACACTGAAATATATTTGTTTCGGGAAGATTTGGCATATTTTCCTGGAATCTCTTTGAATTCCCGGCGATATATACATACACCTGAGCCGAAAACGAAAATCGAGTTCAATGGGGTTTAATATATCATCAATAAGAGTACCCGACACATACAGACTGAGATCGGCTTGAAGTTCAAAAGATTGAGCAAACACCCACCATGTGAATTCGCCTAAGAATCCGTTCTCGCTTGTACGAACGAGCTGTGGCTGGATTCATAACTTTTGTTATCAAAGCAGTCGGAGCGAATCCAAGCGAGTCGAAGTAGAATCGGTATTCTATAACCGGCTTTAGCGTCATCTTTACGCTCTCGATTACGTTTTCGAAGTGTACCTAGGACATACGAAGAAAAAATGGCAACGTTGATTGAGACATCTGAATTTATATGGGGTTTCTGATGTTTATGCATGAAAATCTGACAATGCTGAACATAGATAACTTCTGACATTATAATATTAACATATGTATATATATTTTTTTCCTTTTTTTTTCTTTCTTTTTCATAACCACCGACATGCGGGTATATTCTTAGGCATCTGTCGGACGAGGATACATCAAGACACGACGATGCAGCCTATGGGGCTTCCAGAAATTTGCGAACAACCAGTACTGTTTCCAGTAACATCGCGTCTCAGGCCCAATCTCTCAGTGTTTTCCGGTAGGTGCTTCTCAACCAGACCATTGACGGAGATTATCAGACTTATTTGTTTCAAGTCATACATTTCACGGAGCTGAATTGCCAGGTCTCCATACTTCGTGACTTTCTCAGTAGAAGTCCTCGTGAAGTTTCTTCGACTGGTATGGCGAAGTCCAAAAGAAGACATGTTTTGTCTTTAGATTCGAACAATACAACGTCAGGTCGATGATGAGGCACTCCTCTATCTGTAACCATCCCAATACATTCGGTAGCGATCGTTCTGAAGCAACGACTTGGGTTGGTAGTGGTATTGGGGGATTTCGTCCTTAAGCAATCCAAGTTTGAGGGCCAGCTGTTGGTGGTATACTCTTCCCATGGAGTTTCAAAGTAGTCTCTTGTGGCCATTATTGGGTATGCTGAAGTCATGTGTTGGATAGACTCGGAAGCCTGGGAGCATTTCTTGCAATGTATAAACGATGATCGATCCTGATTCCTGTTTGTTTGTTGAGCAGGTATCTATAATTGGTGTTATTGAGGAGTTTACTTAGTGGATTCAAGGCCAAGCAGAACCTAATGCAGTTCATAATATCGCCTTGAAAAATTACGCGATTAATATTTATGTACTCTGACTCTACGATCCCTTTCACAATTTTCAGTCGAAGAGTGGTCCTACACGAGCTCGTAAGGTGTTGAGGGGCAATACCATGCATTTCGAGGGCCCTAAAGGGCCAGGTATAAGGGACAGAATCAAAGGCCTTTTTGTAGTCGATTCATGCTACAGATATATTCCTCAATTTCTTTTTTGCTTGTTTTGCTATTATATGATCGACTACAGGTAGCTCCTTATATCCTTTGTTGTTCCCGCGGTATCCGTTCTGTTCCTCAGCCAGCAGATTGTTTTCTTTTAGGTGTCTAGAGACATATCTGTTTACCATTCCAGTCAAGATCTTATAGACGGAAAGGAGGCATGTAATTGGGCGGTCGTTTTTAGGGTCATTGAGATTTCCTGTTTTAAGGAGCAGATACGTGACACCCATGGTGAAGAACGCAGGAATTCTTGAGGGATCAGAAATTGCTGACTGAAGTAGTTTTGCGAGTTTTTTGTGGATACTTGTGAAGTTTTTCCACCAATAGTTCTGCAAACCATCTACTCCTGGTGAAGCCTAGTTAGTAGATCGTTTCAAAGTAGTTGCCACATCTGATTCCATTATAGTCACATCCTCCATCTGAACACTCTGAATCTGTGATCGTGCCACTTCCATGCCCGAAGCATCTCCGTCATGTGCGACCCTTTGAGACTATACTTCGCTACAAAAATTATGAGCCTCGTTCAAATTCAGATTATGACTGTCGCCCACAATATTGCACTCAATACTTCGGATAAACTGCTTCTAGTTGTAGTAGAATAACCTGTTATTGTTATATCTCTTAGTTCTCTGATAGTACCTTTCATCATATTGGTTACTTTTGAATCGAATTTTCCAGGGGGGAGCCAAGCGCGGATGATTTTCACGATTCTCATGGTTTTCTCCAAGAATTTCACAGACAGTTGCTGCTCCCACATAAACCATGTCGACCATTTGCTCTAGACTATTGATGTTTTCCATTATTTCTGCTAATACGATGTTCATAGCCTTCACAGTGTCGGAGACATTTTGAAGTATTTTATTCTAGCCATTCTAGTTCTGTTTTCTGCCGGGATGTTTGAATAACTAAGATTGGTGAGAAAGAGCTCTTCAATTTAGTCGGTTTCAACAGTTGTTGGTGTCAACCCATTTCTACGTATTTGCACGCAGGATCTTCTAGAAGTTTTTTCTCCGAGCGCTTCGTCTTGTTCCGATGTGAATAGTGGAAAACAAGTTATTTTAATGTTTGCCAACTCAACGCGTAACAGCTTTTGACCATCCAGTATCCTCCTCACACAGTAAGAGAGTAATTAGGCATATGTCTGTCGGGGTACAAATTAAAGTTACAAAGCAATATAATGCGCACGCATCACTACGCAGTTATCTTCTCTAAACCAGCGTGTGCGCCTGTCCCGTCATGATGTCCTTGTAGCGGGGTGAGTCCATTGTTGCCTACTCAAGCTTTTTCGGATTACTCTCTGAGGAGTGACTGAATTTGGTGCGGTGCCATCTCGGGAGGGTGCGCCGCCCGCTCCACACCTTACAAATCCGAATGCAGGTAAACAATAGCAATGTCAATGTAAATCACTGAGATACTAATTGAAAAGTGAAGGGGCTACAACTGATCCTTGTGGAAGACCGTTTTTCAATGTTTTGAAATTGCCACTCTTATTGTCAACAAAAGCACGAAACCTCCTATCAGATTCCTATTTTCTAATAATCTTACCATTTTCCCACACTTCAGATGAGTATTTCTGTTTTTCTATTTAAATTTTAAAATATTTCGAGCATAATAAAAGTTTAATTGATAATTTCTCTTCTAAGGAGTCATGTTTTTCTTTACTCAAATGAAAACTATCCGTACTTTCAACCCTTTTTTATTCATTTAATGAACAAGGAATACAAACAGGTTTACCCATAAACAGTATTCACAGTTTACATCAATTAGCGAAATATCCAGTGAAAAAATATAAATTAAACTAGTTCACATTCAGATCTGATCAACAACAAAACCCAAAGCTCGAAATATACAAAAAAAAAACACCCAGCCAATAAAAGCAAGTTTTCAGTTTCGTCCTAATTAAAACAGAAACGATAGCGAAAATGTATCAATTCAAGAGAATCATCCTGTTATTAGTGTATCGTACTTAAAGTTTGGAATAATTTAGTTCAATATTTGACATTTGAGTTGATCACGTGGTAAACCATTAAGAATCTTCCCCAGACTTTTCGACTCGTTTATACAATCCACCTCTTCTCTTTTATTTGGGACTATCGATTTCCCCAATTACTGCTGAAAGTTATTTATACCCCTAAAATTTCTACAGCTGAATAAAAATCACACAAAAAATACAATTTCGATCGAAATGGAATAACATGAATTGGGGAATCGACGAAAGTTCACAAAGCTTTTAATGAACATTTCCCGATTGGTAAATCAGCCATGCAGTTCATTAACATCTGTAATCGTTTTCGTCAATTGTTGAAGTCCTGTTGATTCAAATTGCTTTTGTGATTTAATATCACGTGAGACCAAACCAGATATTTATTAATCATTAAATCAGTGTACACGTCATCCAATGTGCTCGTCAAAGTTTCAGTGTTAATGAAACAACTAATGGCGTGAAACAACTGGGGAAATGATCATTGATTGAAGTCGCCTCTTCCTGTATTCGAACATTAATGAATCTTGATAGCTTTTAATGGATATATCATTTAGATTGATGAAATCATTCAGGACAAACACTTCATGCACCACCACACATAGAAAGTTGATCATGTCGATTTTTTTAAAAGGTTGTCATTTGCTAGGTCTTTAGTTCCAAGCAGTGATTCTCTAGTTTGATTTAGATACCATGTTTTCCAAATTACTATGAACAACCTGTCTGAAGGTGTTTAAGCATGGGTGAATAACATTCTGACAAAAAAGTATGTGTGAAATTCTCATTTAATTTGTCCGCGTTGGGTGTTTTTTTGTATTTCAAGTCTTTCTATTTTAGTAGGACCGACCGTAATTATTTTGCTAAACAAGAACGAATACATTAAGGAACAGTGACGAAAACTGTTGAGGAATGCTAATAGTATCATGAGTACTTCTGCTGTTTTCAGTGATTTGGGCCAGTGCCCCGAGTCTCAATATAGCATTAAAGATGTAAGGTTACCCGTGACAATCCCTTTTCTGGGCAGTTCTTTGATCATCTTTGCAGTTATTCCATCCAATACTGGTGCCTTTTTCTGGTTCAGAGCTGAGTGATTTCTTTGTATATTTCTTTAGGTGTTAAGAACTTTATATTTTGAGGTTTCTGTAGGGATGTTAGAAATATTTTCCTCAACAATTTTCATCAATGACCTGGTCATTTGGTTTGAATACCTATGTGTGGGTGATGTGCAAACAATTTCGCCTTTTCTTTTTCGGGCTTCTAGCCCATCTAGCATTGGTTGCAGTTGAGTTTTTCACTGGGACATTTTGTTCTGTTGGCTTTACCTTGGATTTTATAGGTCTCCCATATTGAGTTGTCGCATCAGTTTAATCCGGTGATATATATATTGGATGATTCTTCCCTCAATTCTCTTAACCTATTTTTAAAGTTTATTGTCAGTTATACTATTAGATGCTGTTTTGTGCTTAGTGTTTATTGTTTGTTGGCTTATATTGATTGTGTTGCGTGCTGGGAGCATGTGTGTTTGCCATCTAGATCTTATTTTGCGTTTTTCAGCAATGAGCTTTTAATTTCTAATGGTATTGGTTCTGGTTTGTTTTCATTGTAACTTCTTGGAGTACTTTGGATGGCTGCATACTTAAGTATAGTTGTAAATGTATCGAAAGTGCTTCTTCGATTTCTTTTTTTTTCCTTTAGCCTCAAGGATAGAGAGACCCGCTCATGAATTCAATTTGCGGTATTCATCTCAGTTGATTTTTCGATTATGTAGTTTTGGGTGGAGACTTTCTATTGATTATCAAGGTTGCTCAGTGACGCTATTGCTGGGTATGATCAGATGATAGGTCATAGCAGACAGAACATACATCCATATATGATGGAGCTATTCCATTTGTTATAGAAAAATCTAGTAGATCAGGTGTTTTATTCGGATCACTGGGCCAGTATGTAGGACTTCCAGTAGACAAGAAGGAGATAGTTTTTTTCTGCAACAATTTAGCCAGCTCTCGTCCCTTGGTAGTGGTTAATCGTGAGCCCCAGAAGTATTCTTACTGTTAAAATCTCTGACAAAGAATTTTGAGCCTAATGTGGTAAAGAAATCTGTATAAAGGTTAATTTTCAGATTGTGTTTAGGGGTAGACAATAAACAGCCGATATTGTCAATTCATAGGAGAATCTTCTTACTTTGACCAAAAGTAGCGAAAGGTGATCAACTTTGTATTCTGGCATGACATAGTGGCTTATTGTGTTCTTAATTAGAAGTGCTGTTCCGCCGTGTTGCAGTGTTGTCTGGGTAGTTGGTAGAGTGGGTGATGTAATTTGGGTATGTTGAAGTATGACCTATCAGTGAAATGTGATTCACTTATGAGGAGGATGTCCAATAAAATTGTGTTTTAAAAAGTTTCCACTTCATTCTTGTGTTTCAAGAGTCCGTTGGCATTCCACATTGTGCTATTCTAATTAGGTTTAATGTAATTTTGTTGATCAGCGTTGAGAGGCATGCGCCAAGATCATGCTATTTTGTTGCATTAATTGCTGAAACATGCCTTTAAATTCTGTTAAAAAGGTACTTAGTGTTATTGGACTGTTTTCTTCATTTTGTGTTGTAGTTTTGTTATTTTTGCGTAGAGCTTCATGCGTAATTCATTTTCTGTGGCTGTTGTGTTGGTAATTGATTATCTATATGTTTGTTGTTGAATGATGCTTTTGTATGTTCAACCTATTATCGTTGTCAGGTTTCTTGACTAGGTCATGATAAAAATTGACACCCTCTATAGTTTGCTGGATGCGGACCATTACATAGGGAATACACATTTAGCTGGGGGTATTGTTCCTTTTTGTCAATGTGCCATATTATTGCTTCCCACCACATCACACATGCATATGGCCTATCACTTAATAGGTCTTAGTATGTCCATATTGTTGACATCTCATGCACTGAATTAGTCCTCTCACCTTTTTTTGGTGGTTCAGATTGTCACTAACCTGTTCTGTATGCCATGTATCTTGTGGATTTCTTTGTTGTTCAGAGCTGGTTCAGAGATCACAAAAAAATAAATTCAGAGTGTTCTTTGTTATCCCTACTTTTCAATTGTGAATATTTCTTACTGTGTGTCCTTCTTTTGGAGAGTTCCAGCTTGATATCCTCTCACTCTTGTTGTGTGATGGACATTTTTATAACAACTCTGAATGCTCTTTCCTGCTTTGGTTGATACGTGTGGTGTATTATATTATTATTCCTCATGTGGTGAATAAGTTTTCTATAACAGTTTAGCTATTCACTTTCACAGTATTGTCAGCTAAGGCTTCTTTGTGGTGAATTGATCCATTTGAAGGATTTCATTCATGTTGGAGATCATCTCATTGTAATTGTGCTCCGTAAACAAAAATGGGCGGAGGGCGAGGAACCTTGGTGATTGGTTTATCTGGTTTATTACTCTCTTCTTTATCTTCATTCAGACTGCTGAATCTATTATGTGCTAGGATTTCACCAATTTTTTGAATTATTAATTTTCCTTTTCTTCGTTGTACGTCCTATACTTTGCCATCTTTGTTGATTTTTGTTTGCTTGATTTATTTCACTAGCGGTGAATCCAGCGAATTCTTCCTCACTTGTTGAGGACATCCTGTAATAGCTAGATGAATGTGTACCATCCTGTTTATCCATATTTGTTTCAGTTGACGGAGAATTTACGGCATCTGGTGTCAAATTCATATTTTTATTTTATCTCACGCTATCTGTGTTTATCAGTTCCATCCACGGCATCTGGACTGATAAGGGATCATCACTTTATTATCGATTTCAATTGAATTCTGATCAACAAATTAGGAAATATTTGGAATTGTCAGTATAATTATATTTTCTTTTCTGGGGCGATTTTCGAATTTTGCTTTTGGTAATAGCTCGATCAATCCGGGTTTTTATGCCCGAAGTCGGTGGATTACTAATATCCTCTTTTACGTAGGTATGGGATTTTATCAGCGGCTGTTGTCTACGCGACGTGATCTCATCGATGACTAAATTTTAAAATATACTAAATTTATTCATGCGCATGCGTGACTTCAAGAGAGAGGCAAGTTGCAAGTAATACCAGATATGCCGCTATAATCAGGAAAATAGCAATAAATTAATTGAATGATTTTGCAGTGCCTCTTAACTTTTGTTTTTACATATGAGAAATGTTTTTTTCATTTAATTTTTTTTTCGTAGCTTTTGCAATTTATTATGCTACTCAAATCTCATAATAAAACAAAATATTTCTACAGAGGTATAGTTCAACTTTGAATGTGAATTTTTGATTCACTCGAGGAATTTCAAATTTTCAATATTAGAATTGAAATGAAAAATGGTTACGTCACTTCTGTTTACTTGTGAATTTTTTCATTTGATTTGCTTATTTGTATTGACAATTTTCGATACCTATTCTGCCTTAGATATAAATCCTTGTTTTACACGAGCATAATAAAAGTTTAATTGATAATTTCTCTTCTAAGGAGTCATTTTTTTCTTTACTCAAAGCAGAACTATCCGTACTTTCAACCCTTTTTTATTCATTTAATGAACAAGGAATACAAACAGGTTTACCCATAAACAGTATTCACAGTTTACATCAATTAGCGAAATATCGAGTGAAAAAATATAAATTAAACTAGTTGACATTCAGATCAACAACAAAACCCAAAGCTCGAAATATACAAAAAAAAACACCCAGTCAATAAAAGCAAGTTCTCAGTTTCTTTCTAATTAAAACAGAAACGATAGCGAAAATGTATCAATTCAAGAGAATCATCCTGTTATTAGTGTATCGTACTTAAAGTTTGGAATAATTCAGTTCAATATTTGACATTTGAGTTGATCACATGGTAAACCATTAAGAATCTTTCCCAGACTTTTCGACTCACGTTTTATACAATCACCTCTTCTCTTTTATTTAGGACTATCGATTTCCCCAATTACTGCTGAAAGTTATTTATACCCTAAAATTTCTACAGCTGAATAAAAATCACACAAAAATTCCATTTCGATCGAAATGGAATAACATAATTGGGGAATCGATGAAAGTTCAGGAGAGCTTTTTAATGAACATTTCCCGATTGGTAAATCAGCCATGCAGTTCATTAACATCTGTAATCGTTTTCGTCAATTGTTGAAGTCCTGTTGATTCAAATTGCTTTTGTGATTTAATATCGTGAGACCAAACCAGATATTTATTAATCATTAAATCAGTGTACACGTCATCCAATGTGCTCGTCAAAGTTTCAGTGTTAATGAAACAACTAATGGCGTGAAACAACTGGGGAAATGATCATTGATTGAAGTCGCCTCTTCCTGTATTCGAACATTAATGAATCTTGATAGCTTTTAATGGATATATCATTTAGATTGATGAAATCATTCAGGACAAACACTTCATGCACCACCACACATAGAAAGTTGATCATGTCGATTTTTTTAAAAGGTTGTCATTTGCTAGGTCTTTAGTTCCAAGCAGTGATTCTCTAGTTTGATTTAGATACCATGTTTTCCAAATTAATATGAACAACTCGTCTGAAGGTGTCAAGCATGGGTGAAATAACATTCTGACAAAAAAGTATGTGGAAATTCTCATTTAATTTGTCCGCGTTGGGTGTTTTTTTGTATTTCAAGTCTCTCTATTTTAGTAGGACCGACCGTAATTATTATTTTAAGCAAGAGCGCGGTCTCCCAACTGGTTTGTCCACGACTTCTCTTGAAACTAGTCGACCTCTTTGGTAGTCTGTGAATGCTTACTATTGAACCAAAATATTGAACAAAGGGTTTACCTCAAATTTTGTGATTGTTTTAATCAACCCTACTGTGCCAATGATGCGGAACCATTAAGAAACGGTCAGGGAGATCGTTGAAGATTTTGCCCGTTCAGGACGAAAATCGTCGTGCTAAGTATTAAAAATATGGCTCCTGAGTCTCAGCATCTCATTCGTGGAAACCGCTCGTTTTGATTTCGGTGAAGCAATTGAGCTATCTGGGGCCTTCGCTTGCTCGGCTCGTTCCCAGAGAACTTTGGTGTCTTCATAAACGAGTACCGGATGCGGGTTGCTGCAGACATGTGCTGGATCATGCGAATTCTGTTTCCCACTTTCGTGGACAGATCGCGACTAGTCAGAAGACATGGGTCTATGAATACTTCACTCAAACGATCCAACAATTATCGGACTGGATCGGGGAAAAATGAGCCGGAACTGAAAAAACCTCATAAAACCGACATCTATCTTGCTTGAGTGAGCGATGCATCCCTTGTGCAGCTGCTATACATTTATACATCCCACAGAGTTTTCGTCATGTATGAAGTGCGGTGAAAAGTGAATGTGGTGTCAGTGTATATAGCAACGATAATTGCGGCCCAGAAGATGATTTCGATATTAACTATTCATATGTCAGTAAACCGATTTTATCGAAACAACCTATTTTATAAAAAATTCACTCAATGCACGATGTACAATTTAGTTTCTTTGATTTCAAAATTCAAATCTTATTACAATGACTTGCACACAAATAATGAAATAATATTTTCTTTATGATGATATGAAAAATGCCATGTCAATATGGCGTAAACATTTTCAGCTCACACTCTTGAACTTCTCAGCCTTTGTATATCCTGAGATATTGAATCAATATTTGGAATGTTATCACTTCAAGATTTAGGATAAAATGGATCCGGATACAAAATACATAGAGATCGACGATCTTCCAAGAATAAGCTGCTCCAAATTATGTTTGCATATTTGATCATACTTTTCGCGGATGATTCATCATTTCTGGTAACTGCGGGGAGCTTTGGGGAGCTTGAGGACCTGATGGCCCTACTATTTCAAACGTTTACCACTTGGTGTCGTAGCAATAACTTGATAGTCAACATAGAAAAAACAGTATGCATTTATTTCAAACTAAAAAATTTCGGTGGAAAACGACCTGTCTTCACTTGTGAAAACTCGTCAATAACTACAAGTGGCTCTGCTAGATTTCTTGGAGTACAAATTGACAAATACTTACGATGGAACCAACATATTGAATCGGTTTGTAAAAAACTGAATAACTCATATTTTGCCATAAATAAGATCAAGAACCTGTTTTCCCTGCACTCACTCTTGGATGTGTATTATTGTACAGCTTATCCACACATGGCATATAATGTTCTTATTTGGGGAGGTTCTACCGAACTGGAAAGGGTGTTGATTTTTCAAAAGAGGATAATCCGATTAATTTTCAATTTGTCACATTTATCTTCTTGTCGACCATATTTTATATCGAATAATATTCTGACAGTGTCATGTATTTATATATATAAGTGTCTCCTTTATGTTAAGAATAATGAAAGTATTGTGCACAAATTGTCGAGTCATCATCATTTTTCTACAAGAAATAACAGTGTTTTGGAAGTGCCAGTTCATGCAACATCTAAATATGAGCGCTCTCCTTTATATCAGAGCATACGTCTTTTCAATCATCTTCCAACAAAAATTAAGATGTTGGGTGAACTTCATTTCAAGAAGGCAATAAAGCACCTATTGTGTAGTGGATGTTATTATTCGGTGGCGAAATTCATGAATGATGTCATGTTGGATTTGTGATATGAGGTATTTTTATCTGTATCTCTTGTACCTTTGTTTGCCGACCTGTCCCATACTTTCGTAGTCTTAAGGGATCAATAAAGATTATTATTATTATTAAAAGCGCGGTCGATCAACTAGTTTGTCCACGACATCTCTTGAAACTAATCGACTTCTGTGGTAGTCTGTGAATGCTAGTATTGAAAGAAATATTGAACAAAGGGTTTATATCAAATTTTGTGACTGTTTTATTCAACCCTACTGTGCGAATGATGCGGAACCATTGAAAACGGTCGGGAGATCGTTGAAGATTTGCCCCGTTCAGGACGAAAATCGTCGTGCTAGTGTTAAAAATATAGCTCCTGATCTCAACATCTCTCGTGAAACCGCTCGTTTGATATCGGTGAAGCAATTGTGCATGCAGGGCGTCGATGCTCGGCTCGTTCCGAGAGAACCGAATTGTCTTCATAAACAGTACCGGATGCAGGTTGCTGCAGACATGCTGGATCATGCGAATTCTGTTCCCACTTTCATTGGACAGGTCATAACTAGTCAGAAGACATGGGTCTATGAATACTTCACTCAAACGATCCAACAATTGTCGGACTGGATCGGGAAAAATGAACCGGAACTGAAAAAACCTCGCAAAACCGACATCTATCCTACTTGAGTGAGCGATGCATCCACTTGTACAGCTGCTATACATTTATACATTCACAAGTTTTCGTCATGTATGAAGTGCAGTGAAAAGTGAATGTGATGTCAATTGTATATAGCAATGATAATTGAGACAAGACAGATGATTTCGATATTAACTAATATGTCAGTAAACCGATTTTATCGACAACCTATTTTATAAAAAATTTACTCAATGCACGATGTACAATTTAGTTTCTTTGTTCAAAATTCACGTCTTATTACAATGCCTTGCACACAAATAATGAAATAATATTTTCTTTGTGATGATATGAAAAATGCCATGTCAATATGGCGTAAACATTTCAACTCACACTCTTGAACTTCTCAACCTTTGTATATCCTGAGATATTGAATCAATATTTGGAGATGTTATCACTTCAAGATTTAGGATAAAATGGATCCAGATACAAAATACATAGAATCGACGATCTTCAGAATAAGCTGCTCCAAATTATGTTTGCATCGAGAATTACTTAGCACCTTCCGAATATCGAACTCCATTCAAAAGGCAGATATCCATCGTGCTTCGTCAAAGCATTCAATCCGGTATTCCTTTGTGTGTAGTTCCACGATGTATATTCTGTCTAGATTCTCCTGTACAATCACTATATATACTATGTGTAATTAACATGAGAATTCGACGGAAAACGACATCGACCTGATACCATCGAATTTTCAATTTGTTCTTGCACTGCGGTTTGCTGAGAACGTGATATATTGGAAAGCTGAATGCCCACGCAATTAGTTGATACGTCCTGGAGACTGACTTATTTGGATTGTCTTCCGATAAAATATTACCTACACAATTCCGTACTTTTTACGTCCATTTTCTGAATAATGAAATCGTTATTAATGTCACCAATGTTTTCAACCACAACGCTGATTGATATAGAATCGGAAGCAAAAAATGTTGTGAATTCACCGAGGCTAGTTTTAGACGCTTTTGTTCACCTTTACACAAAATGCTTATAAATTTTGCCAAATGTCAGGATATATTGCCATCAAAGTCAATATCGAATGTGTAGGTGGTGCTTTATTTCTGGCTACAAAAAGTTACTGAAACGTTCTATGCTTGAACCATAGAAATGAATAATTGCCTGTCTTATAAATAATTTGCTATGATCATTTCCGTCGCATCGTCAATCAGAGACAACCGAGACGGTCAACTCCATGCCAATTTTTGACCGATGTTAAGGATTATGTTGTGTCACTGTCTCTTCCATCTCAACTACCATAAGTCTATCTTGGTCCCGCTTTTGGAACCTATTTTCAGATGTCGCTGTATACATTGACTGGATGATTGAAAATATTTATGCGCAATATGATAACAAAGAAGAAAATTTTCGCATAGACCTAACCTACAAATATTTAAACTTGTATTGAAAACATTTGGCATGGTTCTTTTAATTTCAACCTCCAACGTCTATAGTTGTAATTTGAGAAAAAGTGAGTTAATATTTACTCAAAAAGATGGGTGATAATCATTGTATTATATGCGGTGATTTAGAGGACGAAGTCAATAATTTATTTTGTTTTCCTTCCAATCCTGAGCGGTAAGAATAAAAGTTATATTTATTTCATCTGATTCTTGCTTTGGATGGAAAGTATATTAAGTTAAAAATTTATTTTGTAGGATGAATTTGTGGAAGAATGCTCTTGATCTTCGTTCTAGTGCTGTGATAAGTAAACGTCAGAGAATTTGTGATGGACATTTCAGTGAAAATTCTTTTACAAATTCAAATCGCAACAAGTTAAACAGACATGTTATTCCTATGGCTTGGGTCAACCCTTCATCAGGCATTGAAGTAATTGAAGTAATGGAGGAATCACATGCAATAATTGAGGAATCACATGAAATAATGGAGGAATCTCATGCAGTAATTGAGGAATCACATGAAGTAATGGAGAAATCACGGGCTGTAGGATCTATTGAATCATTCAGGTATTGTGAATTAATTGTTTGTTTCTTCAATATAATTATTTTATTGTGTCTCATCTTTTCACTTGCGTAATATTTCATTTTTGCATGTGAAAACATTTGAATTCAATAAGTAACATGATTCCTTAAATGTTCAAACCTTGATCATTGTTTTAGGTAACATATCAGGCAGTGAGAGGTCCCAAATAGCTGAGGAACAACAAAGTGCAAGTACTATAACAACTACAGGTATTACATTCTTTCAATCAAAGAAGGTTTGTTGGCGTCAGTTTCGAACTGCAAGATGAACAAACCTATTATTTCTAATGCATTATCCTATTACAGTATTGTTGATTAACTGAAGCTTTTGATTTATGAAATGATATTTCATTATTATTTTGATTACTGGCAGCTGATGGTGAAGTACATAATATATTGCAGGAGTCGCAATGCTAGTGGATCCATTGGAAGTTTAAAAACTCAACTCCTTAATGGTTAATCCTTCCAGGGCAGAATTGTGAGAATGATGAAAGTTCTCTTTTGTGTAATTTGAAATCATTCCTCAATTTCTCCCCTGAAGGTCAGGAGAGTGGGGTTCCTGATCAACATTGATGTCACAATCGAAAAAAATGCACCATGAGTAATTTTTGATTTATTTTTTGATATTTCAGCAGTCTGTTCTGTTAATTCAACCTTTGTTAAGTTCCATGTAAAGTCCACTTTTTATTGAAAGTTGATCATTGATAATTACTCCAGGCATATCTCATTGTATTGCTAGTTTTTCCCCAACGTCCTCATTCTTAATTATATCTTATCTCAAGCACCCTTGTTATTTTTTGCATCATTTTATGTTTATTTTCTGTACAATATTGCTATCAATTTGATAGCATAGAATAAGTGATAAAATGTTCATATTGTTCAATAAAAAGAGATGTAATCAATAGTGTGTTATAAATATTTTTAATTTTCAAGATGAAAATATATATATGTAATTTTAAAAATGTATTTTGTGAACATAATGAAAAAATTTTCATCTTTGATATTGCAAATGTTTGCCTAAATCATACATTGCATATCGAGGATCAAGGTTTTTTCATTATTTTCGCAAAATTCATTTTTAAAATTCAGTGATCCTCTGCTATCGATTCAAATTTTCCGCCATTCTTTCATCGGCACTGATGTCAGCGCCATCTGACAACAGCCCCATTTTTCGGAGAGAAATAGAAAATTAAATCGGACACGAATTTAGTTCAGAGTTGATCGTCTCGGTTGTCTCTGTCGTCAATGACCAGGCGACATTCACCTCCTGGGAAAGGTACTGAAAGCCAGCAACCGTCGGTAGTGCAACTTGTCGATACCCCACTCTTGTTCACGCATGACGGTGACTGGAGATGAGAGACAAGACATTGCTATAAAATACTACTTTCTGCAGTACGCAGACGACCACTTCGAGACTGGATGTACCTGTCTTCGATTTCAAGTCCTAAGTGGGCTATAGTAGCGGATTTATTTATGAATTATTTAAAAACTCAAATACATTGGAATCATCTAATGAAAAATTTTTTTGTTGGTACAGATATGTAGATGATATCATTTGTTTTTTCAGAGGCACTTATCCACAGCTAGCTACTATTCATAAACTTCATTCAACTTTATTCATGAAATCCATCCAAACATTAAATTCACAGTTGAAGAAGAAAGCACAGAATTATCAATTACCTTGACCTCACGATCAATAGAAGTGAGAACTCTCACGAGTTTAGTATTTTTCACAAACTGCCCCATTCATATAGTCTATGAATAACACTATTATATATACAGGGTGTCATTTGAAAACAAAACAGAGAGTATAGACGAAATAAGTTTCGTCGATAGAAATGCTCGGACAGGTCGATTTCTGTTTCGAGGGGGTCAACTTAAAATGTAGGTTACGGACGCATAGCGCTTCAACCCTTGCTGCTACAACCTCCACCCCCAATTTTTGAATAGGGAAGATGAGGTGAGTGATACCTCAATTTTAAGGTATTTTTATACTGATTTCAGCACAGTAATTGTTTTTTCATTTTATGCATTAGTTCTCGAAATATTCATGCGTTAGTTAATTTTATCACTTGAATTTATTTTTTACGAATAATTGACATTTTGTGCTTCCGAAACACCAAAATTTCCGTAATTGTATTTGAAATTGCAAAACATCTACCACTGGGCAAATGAAGTCATACCGTACGGATTAATGCTACTAGGGTCAGATGTTCGCAGATGTTCGACTAACTGTTTTATTACTGAAATCTTTCTCCAACTGTACGCTATCAGAACGATTTGAAGTATTGATCTAAGAAATAAGACTTTTCAAAGTAAAGTAAATAATTTATCAAAAACTTACATCAATTAATCAAATATTCAAATTGTTCACCATTAGCTTCCATACAATGAAATAAGCTTTGTTGGAAACGATGGCGCACATTTTGCATCATTTCTGGAGTGATTTGACGACATTCGTTCACTATACGTCTTCTTAAATCTTTTATGGAATCGGGCTGTGTAGAGTAAATTTTACTCTTCAAGTGGCCCCAAAGAAATAAATCCAGTAGTGACACATCTGGCGATCTGGCTGGCCAGTCAGTGGGCCCCTTCTTCCAATCCACCGATTTGGAAATCTTTGATCCAGATATTCTCGAACTAGTAAGGCGTAGTGTGGAGGAGCTCCACATTCTTAGTTAAGAATATTTCGAGAACTAATGCATAAAATGAAAAAACAATTGCTGTGCTGAAATTGGTATAAAAATACCTTTCAAATGAGGTATCACTCACTCCATCTTCCCTATTCGAAATTTGGGGGTGAGGGTTGTAGTAGCAAGGGTTGAAGCGCTATGCGTCCGTAACCTACATCTTAAGTTGTCCCCCTCGAAACAGAAATCGACTTGTCCGAGCATTTCTATCGAAAAAATTTATTTCGTCTGTAATCTCGTCTGTTTCGTTTTCAAATGGCCACCCTGTATATTCTTTTGAACTTTTGGCTTACCAAACAAATGTTAGCAGGGGTTGGTTACGGATTCATAGACTATTAAAAGTATCGATACGTCCAGAAAAATTCATTATTGAATTAAATTCAACTGAACAAATTGCAATAAACAACGGTTTTGATCCCTCGATGATTGAAAACAAACATCAAACAAAATAAAGTGGTATTGAATCTTGTTTATCCAATTTGAAAAGAGGTATCGAAATGAGATTATATGTGAAAGTATTATGTTAACGGATTTTCAGAAAATATTGCTGAATATTTGAGAAATGAATTCAATCAAATAAAATAATTTAGAGGGTTGAATAAACTGAGTACTTTGATCCAAAATAAATATGAATGAAACGGAAAGAGACAATAAATATGATGTCTGTAAACTATCTTGTATAAATTGCCCTGGAGTTCATATAGGTATATTAATTTATTAATAAATTTATTTATTTAAATATACAATGTTCTACAGGTTAAACCCAACTACAGAACAAGGTAAACAGGAACAAAAACTAATTCTGAATTTACAAAATAAGACATCTAATACAAAGTCAGCCAAAAAAGTATGACTCGATATCTGACATGCTACAATAAAAAATATCCAAGTTAGGATAAACAGAGTTAGAAGCTTGACATAAATTATAAAGAGGAGAATATTTCAATGTGTTAGTTTTCGGTGTTGGCATGTAAAATATGTTCTCCACTCTGGAAGCCTGTCTTGGAACTAGAAAATTGAAATTATTGAGTATACAGAAATCTTTAACCATCCCATTGATCAACTTGTGCATAAACACAACGCACTGGCAGTCCCGCCGAGATTTCAGACTCATCATGCCGTGTCTTGTCAAAAGTAAATCCTGAGGGAAACCAGTGGGTTATTATCCTCTCTATAAGATAACAGATTAAGGAATCGCCGTTGCACCGACTCAATCCCAACAATATGGTTTTGGTGGTAAGGGGACCATACTAAAGCTGCATATTCCAGCGTGGACCTGACATATGCGTAAAAAAGGATCTTCAATGTGGCTATATCCGAAAAGTCGCGAGAAATGCGTGCAATAAATCCATACATCCCACTTGTAGCAGACAGAGTGGCATCAATATGTGGTGCAAACGAAAGTTTTAGGTCCAAAATCACTACCAAATCTGTCAACAACGCCGGACGCTGAAGCGAGTTACCATCCACAGTATAGTCGAAAGGAATTACATTTTTGTTATGTATAAAAGACATGACATTACACTTCTTGGTATTCAAATTCAATCGGTTTTTTTCGCTCCACTCAACAACTCGCAGCAAATTGATGGAAAGCCGCTAACAATCGAAGGCATCCCTCACCTCAAGGTACATCTTGAAATCATCGGCAAATAGCAGACAGTTAGCATCCACCACATCAGCCAAATCGTTGTTGAAAATTATGAAAAGCAGTGGTCCAAGGTAACTGCGCTGCGGCACTCCCGAAGTACTCGAGAATACTACAGACCGCACACCCTTGAACTCAACTAATTGCCGCCGGTCAGACGAGTAGGGCTCAAAAAGATTTATGAGATTGGAGCAAAAGCTAAATTGGGATAACTTCGTCAACAAAACTCCATGGTCCATTGAATCGAACGCTCATCAGTATACAGGACATCGGCCTGGGATCTTCTCTCAATTACCTCAGAAACAAGCTGTGTTATGTTAAGGAGGTTGGTAACCGTAGAACGGCCTTTGACAAAACCATGCTGAAAATATGTTATTTCATTACAGACTAGAGGATATAACCGAGTGTAAAGGAGGATTTCAAATATTTTGCTGGGATTACAGATTATTGATATCTTCCGGAAATTAGAAATATCAAGTTCGTTGCCCTTTTTGTGAACCGGACGCACCTTAGAAAGTTTCCAAGCATCGGGAACCATGCAACGTCTCAAACAGATATTGAACAAGATTGTGAGCGGATACGCCAAGACATCCGCACAATCCTTGAAAATCGATGAGGGAATGCCATCCGGACCCATAGTCATAGTTGGTTTCATCTTCTTCAAAACCGTAAGAACCTCACGTTCCTCAAACAATGTGTCACCAAACCCACTCGGCTCCAGAGAGTGCACAAAGTACCTCCTCGGCTAGCTCTAGAGCTGAGACTACTTATAAAGGGGCGCCACTCTCTTTTATGATAATACAAAAAAAAAGAGGAAAGTACACTAAAGATCTCAGGGTAGCAAAAGAGAGAAAATAACGAACGCACTCTCAGGATGCCAAACGAGCCCGATCACACAAGCGGGAGGTAGTGGCTGGTAGAAAGAATATAGAGCAATTATTCAATAATATAATGAGCCCAAATGAAATACACAAGGTCCCTCAAACGAGGATATATCTTACAGAAGGTAGATCACTAACTAGTTCTTACTTCACAACCCGAATATTCGATATAATGCTTTATCTCTTACTGAACAAACAGTAATATCACCCCAAGGTATATACTTAGAGCCTCGATGGTAATCGTTACAAATAGCTCTTTACTTATATCTAAGCGACCTTCTCGATAGGTCGGGTTTTATGTACTAAACAGTATTCACTGAATTGGGCCTCTTTGATACTAATCAATCTTAACTAAATTCTACAGACTAACCTTCTATAACAGTCTAGGTCGTGGCTTGACTGAAGTACAAAAGGATATAGTTTCTTAACCCATAATTATTCTCACAGTCTCGTAGATGGAAACTGGGCTCAAATATATTCCTGGGCCAACGTAGTACAATTTCTCACAGTAATGCGCCCTGGGTAGACGACAGGTGTGGTATCTTAGATGGCGAAATCTGGTGGAGGTCCCCAAAGACAGCTCCCACGGCAGTTCGACGGTATTTCAAGACAGCCTAGACAAACAGCTCGAAGACTTCAAAGACAGTTCAGAATCTGCGGTACCTCGCACGGTAAAATAATAATTCCCAATTCGAAGCAGAATGATGCTAAAAATACGAACAAAAATCTAAAATACCTCGTGACAAACATAGGTTAACACACCAATCCCACGTCGTTTTTCCAAACAAATACGCCACTCCGCTAAAGCGCAAAAATCTCACCAACGAACAAACCAAACCAACATGATAAGATTTCTCTCAGGGCTTCAGTTAAAATCCTGTTCAGATCCGCAAAATTGCGATTAATTACTCCAGGACATTTCAACCAAATATATGCCGGAAGAACGACGTAATTGACAACCTACGTCACATGCACAGAACAGGACCACCGACAACCGTCCATTGAAACGTACGAGATAAGCTGGCAAACTACTGCGACCAACGTCACCAGCTCGGTTGGCAGGCACTAACTGGAGCGGGAACCTTGAAACCGTGACAAATGCAACATTAATGTTAGTTATGTAAGGATCCTCAATCTCTTCAAAACCCGCAGTACTAGCAGTAAATGACTTTGCGAAAAAATCAGCAAATATAGCATAGGTATTCAAGAAAAATATCTTAGAACTCCAAAAGAGTTATACTTCAGACTGCTCTTAGTCCACATATGAGAATCATTTCATGATACTTGAGTATAATTTCAATAATAACTATCAAATAATACATATGTGTACCAACTCTCTTAGAAGTGTTTGAAATCAACAACCATAAACAAACATATGGGGATTCCTTACCTTTATTGAAGATCCTCCGAAAACAGTACATAGGTAGTTTAGCTGTAAATTAATTTTGAAAGACTGATTCAGTCACTTTTTTGTATTTATAAACATGTTTGTTCAGAAAAGAGTCAGTTAAAACGTAACAAATTGAAGATGCCATATTATGGCGAGAGAGCTGTCGTTGAAAAACTAAACATTGAAAGTGTCTTCTTTTAATCGTTTAAAATGAATTTCCAACAAGTAAAGACCAATTTCATTTCAATTTCAAAAATCATCTTCATTTTATTCTATTCCAAAGTTCTTTACCGCTTAAACATGACCATGACTAATGTCAAAGGCACAGATTGTTACGTTGTTTATTCAGGTTTAGTGTTACATGCATTCAGAAGGGTCAAAGTGAGGAAATTCTTCAGTCTAACGAAGAAACAATGAATGTTTTCAATTCCGGGTATTTCATTGTTTTTCGTATTTGTTATCTGCATATGAAAAAACATTATTGAGGCTCAATATGACTCGAAACATGCGTTATCTCGTTAGGTTTGCCCTGCTCAAATACTCGATGGCAAATAACGTTTCACTAAATCCTACGTGGAGGCTGATATCGCAGTGTTAATAGCTTTTTCCGACCCTCTCATATATACCTTAATTGATTCAAAAACTTGCCACAAATTGAATCATAAAACACTCGACTTAATTGGGTTCAGTGGGAAATGATAATAATCAGAGGATTCCAACCTAAAATCCCCTGACGATCATCGCAGAAGGCGTTGAAGAAGGGATGGATCAGTACCATTTGTTCGTTTGATAATTTCAGAATAGCCACTGTCACGTTATCCCCGTTCTGAGGACTGGAGATCTCACCCCAAGCATCTGCGACAAATGATAGCTATAAAACAATTTATTAATCCTTCGGGTTGTATAAGGGAATAAATAACTCAATGTGTGAAATTCGGACTGACCTATTTATCGATAGATGGGTTGGGAAGGGAGATGTATTCTCCATTGGTAATAAAATACGAAATTTTATTTCCCTATTGAAGATGTCGTGAAATTATGATGGAATGGGCAATTCTTCTGGGGGATTGAAGCTCCCCCTCTTAGGGGCTTTCTCGTCCAAGTCCCGAATACATGTCAAAATATGTCCCCCAAACAAAATCATTTTGACAACTTCGGAAAATTTTTAAAATCGCTATGGGATGAATAATATACACAGTGGGTTAATTTCCACCATAAATTCTTGAGGTCTAAAGAAACTTTTTGTCCGTACCATTTTTTCCAATTCAGCTAATTTTCCAAATGAGCTAATACCTCTCTGTGTCATTATTCAATACGTATCGAAATATTCTTAAATTGCAATCAAATCAATTGTCTAATGAAAAAACGCACTCGTTTTATATCATTTGGTCCTGAAGTGCTATAATGAAGCAGAATTATTCAGACTTTTTTTTTCTGCTGTACTATAATGAATAGCATTTCTACTGAAAATTTATAAAAATTCCAGAATTCGCTAATGTTTTGAATGAATATATTGATATGTTTTCCAGAAGATTTTAAAATCATCGACACCGATAATTTTCTATAATATCATAAAAAACATAATGTTGAGGATGTTGTCAAATGGATTTTTTTAATCCTATATTTGAAGAGTTTTTTCATATTTATTCATGTAAACGTTAGGCGTATTAACAATTTTTTTTTTTCCAACTACGTTGATGTTCCTGTTTACTTTTAACAATGATGGAATAGTTTCTATTTTCAAAAAATGAATTTACAAAATACTTGAATAAAATTTATTGCTTTAATTTCTACTCGCCTGTTGAAATTTAATTTTTGATTTTATTGTTTTATAGAAATAAATTTTATATTGACATTATTTGTTTCAGCAAGTAAACTTAATAAAAGTTGTTTTTAAATTAGTAACCTTATTATTTCTGCAAATTTAATTGTAATTTTTTGTAAAAAGTTGAGATGAAATTATTGTTTATGAATCTTGAATTTGGAAAAATCATTAAAATGTTTGTAACTGTAGCTTTTAAAAGGCCAGCCTCAACGTGATTGTTATAGGAGAAAATAGGTCCCTTTGACGGCTGGCTGGCCCAACTTGTCATTTCAAACACGTTGTTATGATATGTGGAAGATTAAATCATAGCTACGCTCGATAATTGATTTCGATCGAATATTGAAGTAATTGGTTTTTTACTCATCGTGAAATAGTTCTGTTGACTTATTGTTATAGTTTTGTCATTTATAGTATAACCTAAAATCGATGCACTAGGGGACTGTTGCTATTCATTTCAATTATGAAAGCACGGATATTCGACAATTTATCCCTGAACTCATATTTAATATCGAAAGAATCACTACTTTTATCATAGCAATTATCGTTGCTATAAACAATTGGCACCATTGGTATTGGCATTCTTTTTTGACTGCACTTCATTCTTGACGGAAACTTATAAATGTATTAATGTATAGCAGCTGTCGACGAGCACCTTAAACTATATAAGATAGATAAAACATTCCTTTGTAAAATATCGATTCGTTTTTGCTCTCTCATTGAAAGTCTCTTGTGAAACCTCACGCGGCAACACCGCTTAAAATCTGTTTCCATTTACTCGGATCACATTATCTTCAGATTGAAAATTGATTTCTTCTTTTTTCATCGTCCTCTGGGAACCTTAATTCAAGAAAACCTTATTTCATCTTATAATAATCTCATTGAAAACTTGCCTATCAAAACTTTCTACGCTACTGAACATGTAAATAACTAAATACTTCGTTTCTAACAAGACACTCACCTATGGAACGATAAATTCGGATTAAAATTCCTGTCTTCACTACAACTTCCACACTTACAAACCATTTGTAGTGCGATGAAAAATAATAAACAATAAAAAATATGGAAAACCTAACACTGACCCACAAATTTTCTTCAATTCGCGTATTTATTTTCGATACAGAGGTGGCAACGTGTGTCTTCTAAACATCATATGATTTTCAAACTGTCAAGCAGAGAATACCATTCTTGACTTTCATTTGAATTAAACCTACTATTTGCTCAGTTTGGTGACATGAAAATTTTTTTGATGACCTGAGTGGACCAGCTCAATACGTTACAATCGACCAGCTAAGTTTCAGATGCGACACTTTTCAATGTAAATAAAGGGGTCTATTCTTATATAGTCCAAGACGAGAACATATCGCTCACTTAAGAAGAGTGAGACAGATGTCGAACGCTACCGAATTCGGAGGCCGATTGTGCCTCTTTGTCGATCGTTCCGCTTTCGCTTCCACTTCAAGCCTTAAATGGAACGGCTCAGAGCGTGGTAACGCCGCATGAGTCATGTGTTTTCGTGCGTGCAGCCGGATCCATCGAATTATATGACGTCATATCAAAAAATCTGCGAAGTACACTCAATAATTGCAATTTTGAATTTCCATATGTCGCGGTCAATATGGATTATAAGTTAATTAATCATCCCGTCGGAAAATACTTTTCCATTAATTCAGTAGAAGGATGGATAATTCGCATACTTCAATCTAGCGTGTCAAACTTTCCAGACACAATCTCGCATTGGTTCTTGTCAAAAGGGCTCAATGCATTATTTTGAACCGTGTTTCTCCCATAATTCATAGGCAGTAATAGAAGTATTAAGAATTAAGCTGCGCGCTAGGCAATGGATTCAAGCTTCGAGATAACTCCATTTTACTGCAATAGCTTTCGAGTTGGATGCGTGTCGAGATCTCTCTAGAAGCCTTGCCGTCCAAAATCCTTGGATAAGTCCTATCCGTACAATAAAGGATTATTATATCCGATACTAGTGTTCGGCAAACCAAACGCAGTTTCCCTTTGATGGATATAAGTGGACCACAGATTCACGAAAATTCAACGAAGTGTTGCGAACGGTCGACATCAATTTCGAAATCAATACAAAAAAATATTTACGCCAGCATATTGTAGCATTATCTTTCTTCCACATTAGGTTATCATCTCTGAAACGAGCCCGATCATTTTTTTTCTTATGGTTGGGGCTTTTTCTTAATTTTCAGCCAGTTTATGATTGTATTTTCTGATCCTAATCACGAGCAGTTTTCTTAATCTGAGAGTTTGAAGTTGATAAAATGAATTTTTCAAAAATATTTCCAACCGTTTTCGTATTCATCATTAAAGCTGCAGGTTATAAAACTTTCTACAAACCTTCTCGGTCCAGAGGCTGATGAGAGATTGGAACTTGGGTATCTTTGAAAGAAATGGTCTAGAGTTATCATATTTTCAGAATAGCTCGAGCAAGGAAATAGAAATCCAATTATTTTCATATAATTTTGAGGCTTTATTTAACATAGTTTCAATCATTCGTTAATGCTCAAATATGGACCCATTTTTTCTGTTACTTGTTGCCATTTAAAATGTAATTTCAGTATGCCTCGTTCCCAAAACGTCTTGTCCCTATTGTCATAAAAAAATGAGATTTCACAATTTAACACCACCAAGAGCGTTAGACATGAACAAAAATAAATGATAATCTCTTGGTGTCAGATCTGGACTATAAAGCGAATGCATAAGAACCTGCCAACCAAGGTCCCCAAGCTGTTGGCGGGTAATCAAAACGTGTGAGGCCTAGCATTGTCCTGGGGGAATACGCCACCTCTTCTACTAGCTAATTCTGGTATCTTACGATCAATTGCTGCTTTCAATCGGTCTAATTGCTGGCAGAGGAGATACGAATTAAGCGTCTGGCCATTAGACAGTAGCTCAAAGTAGATGACCCCTTTCCAATCCCACCAAATACACAGCAAAACTTTCCGGCCTTCGGCCATGGACGTTTTTGCTTTACATTGTCGTATTTTGCCCATTTCTCGTCACTAGTAGCCAGCCTTTTGAGAAATAGATGGATTTCGTTACGTTTGGCCAAGGAATCGCAGATGGAAACAAGGTCCATCAATTTTTTTTTCCGATAACTCGTTTGATACCCAAACATCAAGCTTCTTTTTGAACTAGGCTTTATGCATATGGTTTAGGATTGTTTAATGATTCATCTTTAGCTTCTGAGCGATGCTGCGGCAGCTCTCAAGCCAGTCTACTTCGATCATTTCAATATGTTGTCTGCATTCTTGATGCAGGGCTTCCAGTGCGTGGTGTATTTTTCACATCAAATTTACCGGAACGGAATCGGTCAAACCAAAACTGCGCGTAATTGGCTGTTACATTGGAGCCATAAACATTATTTACATTTGCAGCCACCTGACTTGCATGCTGTCCTTTATCAAAGCAAAATTGTTAAATGTACCAAGGGTTTTCTTTGTTCACCTTCATCTTTGATGCTTTAACACAACTAAATCATTCAGGCACAACAATGACAAAATATGTTTTGCTAGAATAAATAATTTTTCTTTTCAAGGAAAAAAGGTTTGTCCAGATGCGACAAATACATATAGAGATATAGGTCAGTAGAGCCATGTGTCGGCAAAATGATGGATTCTTTTTCCCCAGCAGAATATTTTGGAATACTACAGTTTCAAGAGGGACAGCATTGTGGCTGAAATGAAACTGAAGAAAAACTGTTAGTAGGGTTTTATTTGTAATTTGCTTCTCTAAATTTTATTGCAGAGGTACTATACTGGATGGAAGGTACCTCATTATATTATGTTGAACTGATTTTCTCGTGTGAATTTCAACTTTTCCTCGTAGTTTTTCAGCTAATATTCATTTGAACTCTTCTTCAAATTATGTTCAATAATGGATTTATGATGAAATAGGAGGAGGCGGAAACCGCGTCATCAGCAAAAAAACAGAATACATCCCTTCAAAAAGCACTCTCAATAAATCTTTTGAATCATTATTATAAATTGAAGGCTACCACAGTTTTTTCACCGGTTAATTAAGTCCCTAAAGTGAATATAAAGCAGTCGTATATTCCCGAGAATCCTTATAAAGTGTCAATGGTTCACATTCACCAGCTTTATGAGTCACGATCTTCTTTATGTAACTGATGGCATTGATGTCAAAAAATGCCTCCTGAAAAAAATTATTCAGCGGGAAGATCTCATCAGCAACCATCACAAAATTCACTCCCGCGCCTAATGAAATAACGTAATTGAAGGCGAATTGAAATTCAGTCCTTTCAAGGTGAGCTCATACGTTGCTTGAATATAGATACAGGTTGACACAGGGGTGCGTATAAGTTGCGTAGCTCTACTTCTATGGATTCGTTTCAATCTTTGAACAATTTTACTAGAATTGTTGCATAAAATTGACTTTGCTCTCTATATTATGGTATAAATTATTTTTCTGTGAAACTGTTATATCGAAAAATTATAATTTGTGATAAAATATTGTATTAATTTATTTCTTGAAAATGCTTCATGAATATTGAAAGAAACATGTTTTTTGTCTAATTTTAACTTTATTGGTCTTACGACACAATCGGTTATATCTTCTGGTGCTGGATACAGACTGAAATATTTTTCTATCCTTAAACCTATGGGATGTTCAATCGTGATGAATTAGTTGTGAAAGATTTGGGTTCTTGTACAGATTCGTTACTTCCATCGAGTCCAGCAAATTTAGTTTAGGGTCTTTCTCGAATCTGTGGACTATTTTAAAATTGATGGTATCTATATGATGCATTTCAGTATTGATATGATTATAAACTGGAGACTGTTTATCTGATTTCAGGTGTTCTTTCAATCTAGCCTCAATGTTTCTGCCAGCTTTGCAATCTTTACAACTGATTCTACAATGTGTCCGGGATAATGTGGGAGATCTCTCAGATTCAGAAAGAACATTAAATATATTAAATAAGATGACCAGTTCCATAAATTTTTTTCTAGCGGCCCTTCCTAAGGAGATACGGCATCCTAAAGGTTGCCACTGTTAATCAATTGTTCTTGAATTACTTTTAAACTACTTAATAATAGGTTGTCAGATATCTCCCTTCCTTCATAATACCTCCCTCGTAGAAGCCCCCCTCCTTATTTGCAAAGAACTCGGACAGCCACTTTTCACAAGCCTCTTTTGAGTTCAACTTTACACCACCAAGGGCATTCGCCATGGACAGGAATAGATGGTAATCACTTGGCGCTATATCCGGGCTATATGGTGGATGCGATGAAATCTCCCACCTGAGCTCCCGTAGCTTCTGACGAGTCATCAACGAAGTGTGTGGTCTGGCGTTGTTCTGGTGGAACACTACACCCTTCCTGTTGGCCAAATCTGGATGCTTCTGGTCGATCGCCTGCTTCAAGCGGTCCAGTTGTTCGCAGTAGATGGTAGAATTAAGCGTCTGGTTAATTACCCCCAGTACTTCGACACCACCAACCCCTGCCTAGTAAATATTACTGGAATCAATCGAAATAACCGTAACAAGTGGACTTATGTAGATTTAGTTTCTGCAAGACTAACTCAGAAGAAGTGCGAATCCCAACTTTTCAGCAGCTACCAGAACTCTGTGAGGACACATGACTCTCTGATCAGAATTTTGACACTACTGAAGGTGACAGTGATTTTGAAACGATGTCATCAATTCCCCACTGTTTCAACCAAAATGAGTTAAATGACCTCACTAGAGATCTCAACCTGTCGAAAAAAGCTTCTGAATTACTAGCTTCCAGGTTGGAGGAAAAAAATTTACTTGAACCGGGAACGAAAATTACATTTTTCGTACTTCCGGGCCTAAAGTGACAACTTCACTCCTTTGTGACAGGTACTAAAGTGTCACATTTAATCCCTCCGGGATTAAATATTGACGAAACTACCGGAACGATTAAATCACAAAAAAAACGAATTTAAGGGATATTTTATTGAAAAATACAATTAATTAGAATGGTAGTTAACGTTAATATTCAAATTAATATTGTGACAGTTCGTCATATTGACCAGTCCTTCCTGGGTTAATGCAGCAGGTAACTGACAAGTAACAGATAGGTCCTTATCATATTGAACTGGTGTTTGTTTCGAAGATCCTGCGGAAACAGGAAGCGAGAATGAGGACTGTGGCATATCTATAGTGGACGAATCCGCGACTTGACCAAATATTTTATCTGAAATTTTTTGTTAATTTTTAATAGACGATTCAATATATCCCTCGGCCACGTTGAAGGATTTCCATACTCCATGTCTCTTCAGCACGTCTATTGTTGCTCCCGAATCAGCTAACAAAGACGCAGATGTGCGTCTAAAACAATGTCCCGTATAAGACGTCGCATTTTCTAATTTCAAGAAAGCTGCTATTTGCCGTGGAAATGTACCAAACATGTTTTTTCCTAATACCTGGGTAGTACATTCTTTGTTGATGTATTGAACAAAAAATTTTGAATGAGGTGTCCCTGTCTTTCGCATTGCCACATATTTTCGAAATATCGCCACAAAACTGATGGCACTGTTTTCTGAATTTTTGATCACAAAATTTCGGTCAATTTTATTTTTGGTGTTTCTAATCTCAATTAGGAAGGAATCGCCCAAATCTCTCACATCGTCGATTTCTAAATCAACCAACTCTTTTCCACGACAAGCTCCCGCAACGCCCAAAATAAGTGCAACCTACAAAAAAATTGATTTCTTAAAATTTCTGAATATAAACACATTTCCAAATTTATCATCCGGAGCCTCCCGTAAGAACTGATCTACCTGCTCAGACGTGAGAATTCTTGACTTCTTTGGCATAAATCCCTCATTTCTTCTCTTCAAAAAAGCTAATAATTTTGGAAATTTACTTATATCAATATCTTCTCTAATGTTAATAACCGATTTCAGCATTGAGTAATGTGCTCAGAGAGTTGAGGCACAAACCGCTTTTGATTTATCATTGAAGTAGACTAACAGCGCATTTTCAGTAGGTTGTCTCACATTTTTTAAGCGGCACCACTTTTTAAAAGCATCGTACTGCTGCTCGTATAGTTTTCTAGATTTCGGTGATAACAATTCTTCACCTACTTCGGCTGCTCTTTTATCAATATCAGATACACCTTCTTCACTCATGATACCAATAATTATCAATAACAATGTTTCTTTACAATGACACTAGTAATGACAATGTTTCTAAATTATAATTGTCACAACGCAATGGTACTATGGTAACTTATTTTAAAGACAGTTTATTAAATGAGTTGAAGAGAGAAAAAACTGATTGAAATTATTGAAATAATTAATAAAATCATACCGGAAGTACGAAAATTATCGTATATACCTTGCGACTGAAGTACATTTAATCCTTCAGGTAAATTATGGCCCTCCCTGCGGTCGGGCCATAAACTTTACCTTCAGGATTGAATGTACTACTTCAGTCCCGCGGTATATAATATACTATTATCGCAAGGCAGAAAGATCTTCTACCTTTTTTCTCTGAAGAATAAAATCTTGTATTTTGCCATGCTATTAGAGAACTCCTGGTAAAAATGGGTCTTCCCTATTTATTGACAGCTGAAAACGAAGTTTGAAATGTGTTCTTCTACATAATGAGAACAAATATGGCTCAAAACCAACGAAAATCAACGAAAATGAAAAAGCAATATGACAACATAGCTTTGGTTTTGGAAAAAATGAAGTATCATGAACACCAATGGGTGATTTGTGTAGACTTAAAAATGTTTAGTGAGTAATTGGTTTGAATGATGACTTTTTCTGTTTGTCTATAGTATATAATGAATAATATCTGTAATATCTGTGTAATATAATAAAACTTCCTTTATTAATTTGTTTCTTTAAACCATGGTATTTCTTTTAGAATATGTATGTATGTGAATGTATAATTCACAAAAATGTTGATATCTTAAAAATTCGAGCTGACAGGCAAAAACTAATAGCATATTTGAATTCAGGGTATCAAATTCATATGAAATCCCCTCCAAAATCTTCGGCACCAAAACTACTGTTGACCTGTGTAATAGATGATGGTTATTGCCCAAATAATAATTCTCAACAATCGCTTCTATACAATCATGGAAAAACCTCAAGATAAATGCATTCTCATCATTTACTTCCGAGATTTATCAACACTAATCCAAAATTATTGTTCTAAATTGGTGTTCATAGAACAATAATGCCTAAATTAAAGGGATTTACCCTCTCTGGTATGTCTGAATTTCTTATGTCCATAATATTTTCAATAAAAAAACACACATCTCCAATTTTTATATTTCCTTTCATAAATAGTATCATAATCAGAATCTGTTGGTGCCATGGTAGATGATGAAGGAATCGTTTCATCAGGTCTCAGAGAAACTATTCCTTGAGTTCCCAGAGCCATGCAATCAAAATGGAGGATCAAAATTTCTGTTTGAGAAAATCTAGCCTCAAAGTCGAAGCACATGTGTATGTTTTGGTCTTGAGTGTATATATCGTAGACCTTGGCACAAAAATCTATCGGTAAAGATATAGGAACTCCTGGAATCATTAAGGGGATGCAGAAGGGTGGAGGGTTCTTAGCTGAAAATTAAAAAAAGCAACGTCAAATGATAGAATTTTAAATTACACAGTGGGTCAATAATAATCTAAGAATGATTTTAATAGTCTTATAATTGAAATATCTTCGATTCGTACATCGTTTAGTAGACCAGAAAGAATAGTTCCATGAAGAAAAAAAAAAGAATATTTTCATTCTTATCATAAGATCAAACGGTTCAAAAACTACAGAAAAATTAATCAAACAATGAAATACAATACGGCATGTGTTTCAACTTTTGCTTTTTTTAGCTTTAGTCTGATCAGGTTTTCATATTCAATTAAAATAATTCAAATGATTCCTGCTACAATCGAAAGTGTATGACTGTTATAGTCATTTTTAGAATATTATCAATTCATTTGCATCAATTTAATTCAAATTAGAAACCTTTTCTTCTATGCTTGCGTAGACAGAACTCTAAGATGTTCTTCCTCCTGAACTTAGTAATTTCTAAGATATTCAAAATTTTCTGACCTGTTCTCAAATGATTAAGAACTGTCCAAATATATCTTGGAAGATTAAAACCTGGAATTTCATCATAAGGATCAGAAATAAGATCTTTATTGAACATTTCATAAGAGTTCTACTCAATCTTCCATAATTTTAAGACCAATTTAACATCTGGTGTCGACAATGTACCTAGTTTTCTCGTTAAGGAGTGCATTTTTTCTCTAGCTGAACCTTTATCCGTAATTTTCAATATAATTTTGAGGAGAATGCATATTCCAAAAGTACGGAAGATGACAAAAATTTGTCCTGTGTTAAAGTCCGGAGATCCGTCCCTTATAACTAACTATAGGCCTATAGCAATCTTAAGTGACTTCACTAAAATCTTCGAGGTAATTTTATATGACTCAATTTATCCCTCAGTTCGTGCACTGATTTCACCACATCAGCATGGTTTTATGAAGAATCGTTCAGCGGTAGCAGGCATTACTCAGTGTCTGTCAGAGTCACTGGATAATCGTGGTCAGGTGGATGTTATATACACAGATATTCAGAAGGCCTTCGACCAGATTGATCACCAGATATTGATCTCAAAGCTTGCATACATTGGATTCTCATCAGAGTTTTTACTGTTGATTAGATCTTACTTTTCCGATCGTTATCAATATGTTCAGTATGGGGGTCTAATTTAGGCCCATTGCTGTTTTTATTATATATTAATGACCTGTCTCTGCTTCTTTAGTGTCTCCATCTCCTCTTTGCTGATGATCTGAAAATATTTGCTGCTATTGGGGATCTTGATGACTGCGTGAGGTTGCAGGCTGCTTTGGATATGATCGGTCTTTGGTGTTTCAGGAACGGTTTGAGCCTGAATATCAATAAGTGTCGAGTTGTATCATTCACTCGTAAATTAACCCCAGTTCACTATGACTATGCTGTGGGTGATCAGATTCTGGAGAGATGTGATGAGTATAGGGATTTGGGTGTTGTTTTTTATGGTAAATTGTCCTTTTCAGGGCACATAAGTCAGATAACCTCTTCTGCCTCTAAGACTCTTGGTTATTTTATTAGAAATTGGAACAATTTTGTAGACCCCTATACTATGAAGATACTGTACTATTCTTTCATTCGTAGTATATTAGAATATGCCTCTATAGTCTGGTGTCCATTATATAATAATGTGTCGTCATCCTGGAGGCCGTCCAGAGAAGGTGTTTGAAATATATTTATTTTAAATGTTTCGTACAGTACCCTTCGAGAGGATTTGATCACTCGGTCCTCACCGCGAGCCTTGGAGTTGAGGTATTGAAGTTAAGACGTGAGCGTAGCGCATTGAAGTTCCTCTACGGGATTCTGCGTGGTGAGATTGATTGTCCATTTCTCTTGAGTAAGGTTAATATTCATCTACCTAGACCTGGTCTGAGGCAATATAACACCTTCTATGTTGATTTTGGTAGGACAAATGTCATGGTCTCCTATCAACTTCATGTGTAACTTAAATGACAGTTGTTGTGGCCGATGTGATATCTACTACGATAAACTACCTACCAGTGATTTTGATGTGTCATTTGGAGAATTGGAACATTTTTTTTTCATAAAATTTCACGTAGTAATTTTAAGGTACTATTGGATATATTTTTATATGCTATTATAAGGATCTCATATGTAGTCTGGTTTAAGTTTTTCAATCGCATTTGTTTGTTTGATCATTTTTCTCTGTTATTGGGTGTAACCTGTTGAGAATAAATGTATTATTATTATTATTAAAAAAAATTCTTTATTGTTTATGATCAAATTGAAGAACGTAATATTCCAGAATGGACTTTATTCGGGGAATTTTGTATTGTAGATTGTATGAAATTGTTAGAAATAAATTAGGAAAAGAAAGATATTTGCTCCAAAAATTCGGAGCTTCAATATGTCTGCGAATATGTGGAGGAACAATGTTAGACAAAATTGATAATAATAATAGTAATAATACTTAATTGGTCCTGTCAGACATTAAACAATGTGTAGGACAAGTCACAAAAAAAAGAAGTAAATGATGATTAATGACCAACTAACCGCTGTAGATCTTCTGGTGCCAGTAATTATTCTTAGCAATGTATTCAATTGTGCATCGATTTTTTGTGTATGTGCACTTAAAACCAAACAGAGCAACAACACTCAGCTTCAGAAAAAACTAAGGCTACTAATGCTGTGCGTAGAGTATAGGCATCATCGCCCCGAGATCCATCATTCTTGAAGAATATTATTCCTATTACTTCAGGCTCTGATATCTCAATAAAAAATTATGTTCGATGGGAGAATCATTTTAAGTTACTGCAAATTTCCTGTATTTCTCATGATTATTTAGATGGAAGCAAGATACCTCTGTTTTGTTGGGCTTGAGACATAATTGCCACTCAGAAAAATAATTTTTCAAAAACTCCAAATCAGATGATATTTTATTCTCCAGAGTATGGAAATCCGAATGGGGCAAGCAATGGCATTATCATCAGCATTAACAAATTTCTGAGAAACTTCCAAGAATATCATCTCCAGTCGAAGAAATGAGCATCGAGACCAATTCCACAGCGTACATAAACAGGTAGGTCTCCATAGAGAGCTGGGATAATATGGTGGCCATTCGTATGAATTTTAATATCTCCTTTTCCACTATATGCGATACAGCAAATAGCCTTCCGTCCTGGAGTTCCTCCTTTGTAATGTCCCCTCAATTTGAATTCAAACCGTGTATAGTAGAATTGAAAACAGGTACCACATGTATAGCATGAATAATATTTGTTGGAGCTATGGAGTCACTAGGAACATTATACAGGAGCATCCTGGATTGATTCCTGCACATCTCCATGCGGCGCGTTTTCCCGTGTTTTCCCTCCACTCTCGATTAAATTATTGATGATTTAACAGGGAGTCTGCAGCAAATTAAGTTATTCATATGTAGAGAGCAAATTCCAACCGAATAATCTTAATTGATATCGTTTAAGATGGTGAAAGTCTGGAATTTAGTCGATGCAGTCACGAGTAATGCTAATTAGGGTCTTTTTGTAGGATCATTATTTGGGCTATATCTACCATTTCACATTATTCTTCTACCTAGCAACGTTGCGATCGATATCTCCTACCATTCTCAATGCAAATCAACATCTAACTGCAGAAAATTTTTCAGTTTTCATCAATTGTCAAGACTGACAGATCTAAGAGATTAGATGGATTTTTATTTATCTGTATTTTGCAGACATCTTCAATTTCGATCAAGAAATCGACCTCTATCAGCAACTCTATTGATGAGGCACTGATAAAGCGTCTGTTATCGTATTCTTACTTTCAAGTTAAGCTTTGTTACTCCGATGTAATATCTTCGATCTTTGATTCCCGTTGTCGAGTTTAACTATTGTTAGATAACACCTGATGGTATCTTGTGTCTTGAATGCAGTTGTTATGTCGTTTTTATTTCCAATTTTTCTCACTTTTTCTGATAACCTTTTCACATAAGGAAGGACGCTTTTGATGGTTTGTCCCATATCCGTGTGTGTTCTGTCATTATAGGATTCAAGTTGTATTGCTCTTCCAATATCTCCTGACTTTTGATAGTTTTCATGTTGTTATTTATTTCCAAATTTTTCCGTATTGAGTAGAGCATATATTTGTTTTTCTATCATACAATCATTTCATACTTTAGTGTTTAGTTGATGGTTCGAATGAAAAAGTAGTTGTTGTGTCCGCAACGTTGTGTGTAGATTCTGCATTGTGAGTTGCTGACATATAAAATTGTCTAATTTCCTTCGTTTTAATAATTTACGCGCGCCCATATGTTGAATATATGATTTGCATATTTTGAAGAACAATCAAGATGAGATTTGGATTTTGGTTGTGAAACACACGTTTTTCCGCATTTCCTTGATTTATTTCGCCCTTGTGAAATACGCATACTTTTGGACATATTCGCATATTTGTTAATACCCGCATTTTTGTTTTTGGTTTGATAGTGCACGAAACAGTGACACTCACAGAATTCTTAGTTTATTTCGCTTGTATAGTGTTTTCTCTCATCAATCGACACAGACATCAAATTGTGTTAAAACAGACAAATATAGTGACTTCACTTGAAGTGACAAGAACTGCCATCGGCGTATGGAAGCAGTGGTATCTGCATTCGAGGGATCCCTCAAGAAGCCTGCCAGGATAAGGAAGCCCCATTCTTTTCGGCAACCGGTAAGACTTTTATATTCAGTTTCTTACTGTTGTGGAATCTGTAGTTGTGATCTGCGTACGCAACATCCAATAAATAAAATATACAGTCCTAACTAGCTCTACGAAATTAAACATAGCATAAAGCCCCTACATATTTTTTGGTTCTTCGGGCCTTAGCATATTGTCTTTGATCGATAAGTTGATTTATGATTGCAGATTTCATTTTTATATTCTAATTTTCGTTTTGTTGCCAATTTGTTGGCTTTCCTTTTTGGCGGCCGGAGGGTTATTGGTTGATTTTTGCTGTCGATTATTCTCTAACTTTGAGAGATCCATTTATCGTTCCTCAGATATCGCCATTTTGAAAATTATTACTAATTAATTTATTGACGAGTTTCACTCCGCGCACTTGTGACTCGCGCAGTTTTGTACGCGATCTCCGTACCGGTTTCCGATCGGGCTCGATACCGGCCGATGTTTTAGTTTAATTCAGCCGTTGTCAGACAAACGTAAACAAACAGATTGTTTATTTCTGAAATTTAAATACATATCGTATTTGTTTATCGAATTCGTTTCTTTATTTTGTTGGAAAATAGATACAATATTTCCATTTCGCTTCAGTTGAATTGCTTATATATTGGTTGAAATTTCTTTCGCACTTGTTAGATTCTCTGCTAAAGTTTTCTTAGACAATAATTACGCACTTTTCCAATTTATTTTCCTATAATTTGATAGTTCCCTCATTGGAATACGCATTACATCGCTTATATTGATAATCAATTAGTTGGAATTGTCAGTTCCGCTGAAATTTGAGAGCTCGATTTTTTAGATTTGAAATTTGATTCTTTTTTTTGTTTTTGTTAATTTTGTTGGGTATATTTATTCTGATATGACTTCTGAACTGCGTTTGAAAAAGGCCAAGCTGGCCAGAGCTGCAGTTATTTCGGATATGGAAACATTGAAGGCTTTGGCCATCGAGGCCAAATTAGATAAAAGTAAACACACTCTTTTTAAAGTTCGTTTTGGGGAAATCGATGATCTCAGGGAGGATTTTAATAAACAGCATAGTCATATTGTTACCGTGTTATTATCGGACGATAGTTCGGATATGTCTACTGAGGAAATGATACGATCTCAGTTTCATGATGATTTCTTTCTTGTGCGAACTATTTTTTCAGAGCTCTTTGATGCGAATGAAATGGGGTTGAACACTAGTGGCATTAAGCCGAGTCTGCTTTCTCGATCACACTCGCCCAATATTAGGTTACCAGAGATAAAAATAGGAAAGTTTAATGGTGATTTCACCAGATTTCCAACATTTCTAGATTTATTCGACGCTCTTGTCCACAATAATCAAAGCTTATCAGAAATTGAGAAATTTAATTATTTAATTGCATCTCTCGAAGGTCAACCTCTGTCTTTAGTTCGTACACTGCCCATGGTGCGAGATAACTACATGATAGCTTATAGTTCGCTGGTGCAACGTTATTCTAATAAACGCTTGAGGGCTCAAGCTCATTGGGAAGCTTTAGAAGCTTTAGCAAAGGTTAATGCTAATAATTCAAGCATGCTGCGTCGTTTTCTCGATACCTTTACGGAACATTTGGCAGCGTTAAAGCACATGTGTTTTCCGGTGAATGAATGGGACTTCATTTTGGTTCAGATGCTCTTCAAGCGGATGGACAATTCGTTAATAACTAGGTTCGAGCTTGAGCATGGTTCTTCTGAAATTCCTGAATTTTCTACCGTGATGGAATTCTTGAATAAATATTGTTGCGCCATAGAGTCGTTGAAACCTACTATTGCTTCGGATGTAAGTAAGGGATCCACTTCTCAGAGGGCTGTCCAACTGAATAAAAAATTGAATTCTCACTTCTCAAACGTGAAGAATGAAACGGTAGTCACTTGTGTGCTCTGTAAAGGGTTGCATCGACTTTTCGCATGCCCCAATTTTTTGAAAAAATCTCCGAAGGAGCGTCACACCTTTTGCAAGGAAAGTCGACTCTGCTTTAACTGTTTGAGCTCCGTTCATAACGTGCGCAATTGTAAATCTCGTAATGTTTGCCGAGATTGCAAGATGAGGCATCATACGCTTCTACACCTTGGGACGAACGATGCTTTGGGTAATGCTGGGTCGAACGATGTTGCTGGTGCTATGGGTTCGGAGCCATCTACGAGTTCTGATAATATTGCGCTGAATACGGTAATTTCTGCTGCTGGTGTTGTTGGGAAAACTACCACTGTCTTGCTAGCAACCGCTTTGGTTGAGGTTCGTGACATTCGGGGAAGTTTTCATGTCATGCGTGCGCTCATAGATGGTGGATCCATGATATCGTTTATATCTAAGAGGGCCTCAAATATACTGGGTCTCCCAAGACAACGCGTGGAAGTAAAAATACAGAGTTTGAATTCTTTGGAAACCAGTTCAAACCATGGTTTCGTTGCTCCTTCTATACGACCTATAGGTGATTGTGAGCCTCTTCTGGTGACGGATGCTGTTGTTTTGGATAAAATAAGCGATAAGTTACCTCGGACAAGAGTTTGTCCTGAGGCCTTTTCACATTTGCTCCACTTGAAGTTGGCTGATTCGCATTTTCATGAGCCGGGACATATTGATTTGTTGCTGGGTGCTGATCTTTTTTCCAAGATTTTGCTTGGAGAGGTGATTCATGGAAAAAATGACCAACTGGACGCAATAAATACCAAGTTTGGATATATTGTAATGGGAAAAGTCACTCCTCAAACCAACACACCATTTTTCTCATTTTTTGTGTCTAGTCCTGACCAGATAAATCAGGATCTTCAAAAACTTTGGGAATTGGAAGGGTTACCCTTGGCCTCTGAGAGCTCTTGTCGCGAGGATGAATTGTGCGAGAATATCTACAGGGCGACCCAAAAACGCGACGAAGTTGGACGGTACATGGTGTCATTGCCATTTCGTGATGTTCTACCGACATTTCCAGGCAGTCGAGATCTTGCTATTTCTCGGTTCTTAAATCTTGAGAGAAGGTTGTTGAGGCAACCTCAACTATACACCCTCTACCGAGATTTTATGGAAGAATATTTGCAGACGGGTCATATGGAACTAATCGAGAGCGATAGAATCCCTTCGCATTCTTACTACCTTCCGCACCATGGCGTCGTGAAGGACGAGGGAATGTCAAAGACGATACGTGTTGTTTTCAATGCTTCTAGCAACTGCCCATCGCAGTTATCGTTGAATGACCATTTGTTGACTGGACCAAAACTTCAAAAGGATATTTTGTCAATTCTTTTGCGCTTCAGAGTGCACAAATACGTTCTATGTGCAGACATCAAGCAAATGTATAGGATGATCTTGGTAATTCCTGAACACCGGGATTATCAGCGCGTCATCTGGAGACCCTCTGCTGACGAAGAATTAAAAGATTTTAGACTTAGAACCGTTACATATGGTCTATCCAGTGCGCCTTTTTTAGCTCTTCGTACCGTGAAACAACTTGTGATAGATGAGGGAGAGAAGTTTCCTCTTGCGTCTCATGCTCTTGATCAAGATACTTATATTGATGACATTGTGAGTGGCTGTGATTCCATTGAAGAGGTACGAGACCTGAAATCACAATTGATAAATTTGTTGTTGTTGGGTGGATTCGAGTTGAGAAAGTTTTCGTCGAACAATCTTTCTATATTAGATGGTCTCCCAGCGTCGCATCTTTCTTTAAATGAGAAATTCTTTGAATCAGCTGAAGAAGACGTTTCCTTACGAATTTTGGGAATGCAGTGGCGTCCTTCTACAGACTCCTTTCACTTCTCCGTCCGTATTATTGATCGACGATGTACCAAACGTCATTTGTTGTCTGAATTGGCTAGAATTTATGATCCCATCGGTTTTCTGGGACCTGTTACATTTTTCCTGAAGATGTTGATTCAACGCCTTTGGGCTGCTGGAATTGGCTGGGACGCTGAGCCCCAGTTGAAATATTCCGTTTGTGGGATAGATATAGGTCAGAAGTTGCTCAATTATCTAATCTTCGAATTTTACGAGGTATCTTTGAAGAAGCACTTTGTGCTAGGTGTGAGTTGCACGGATTTTGCGACGCCTCGAAAAGGGCTATTGTGCAGTGGCATACATTCGCGTTCTGTATAATGGCAGAATACATTATAAATTTTTGTGCTCTAAAACAAAGGTCGCCCCATTGAGGAAAGTAACTATACCTCGCCTAGAATTGTGTGCTGCGTTACTTCTTGCGAATCTTTTATCTTATGTTCAGGATGCATTACAGAGTAAGATTCCGTTCATCAGCTTGGTTGCATGGTCAGATTCCCAAATAGTTTTGAGTTGGATACAGGGTGGACCACACAAATGGCCGATTTTTGTATCTAACCGCGTTTCTTCCATAACCTCAAAGATCCCCCACGCAAAATGGTGTTATATATCCACAAAAGACAATCCTGCCGATGCAGGATCTAGAGGGCAGTTACCATCGGAGTTTGTACGCAATGGGTTATGGTTCGAAGGACCTTCAAATGTGCCGGAAGAGTTGACATTGTCTAGCTTTATTGAGAATAACGGAGGGAGGTGTCAATTGAGCCTCTGTCTTTGTTCGTTTCTCAACCGCATAGAGACGAATTTTATGATCTCACCGAGAAATACTCGTCGTTTTTCAGACTTTTGCGCATTGTGGGGTTTGTTTTGCGCTTTAAGCACAACTTGAGCCATCCCAAGCCAGAACGAAGATTTGGTTGGTTGTCTTCATCAGAATTGAATGAAGCCTTGTTGACTTTAGTGAGGAGCACGCAAGGTGTCGAATTTTATAAAGAATTACGCTCAAAGACCTTTTCGAAACCTCTGCGACGTCTTAATGTTTTTGTGGACGATTTCGGAAATTTAAGAGTTGGAGGAAGATTGAGAAACTCCTCGCTAACATATGAAGCTAAACATCCATTACTATTACCTTGTAAAAGCCCCCTCACTACTTTAATTGTTCGATATTATCATGAGAAGTATCTTCACGCTGGTCGGAGAACTTTATGTATCCTATTGGCGCAGCGATTTTGGATTATGTCTGCAAAGAGAGCAATTTTCTCTTGCATCTCAAAGTGTATGCGTTGTTTTCGATCAAATCCCCGCACATTTCAGCCGCCTATGGCAGATCTTCCGCAATTTAGAGTATCATCTTTGAAAGCTTTCTCGCACACAGGCGTTGACTACGCCGGACCTTACTTGATTTCCATGAGTCGACATCGCGGAGTAAAAACTACGAAAGCATACATTTGTTTTTGTTTGTGTGTTGTAGCACTAAAGCTGTGCATTTGGAACTCGCATCGGATTTGTCCTCCGATATATTTTTGTCGGCATTACAGCGTTTTATTTCGAGACGTGGACGTTGTAGTCATCTCTATAGCGATCGTGGTACGAATTTTGTAGGTGCTCACCGTGACATCGATAAATTCATGCGTGATGCTGCCTCAAACGAACAAATCCAGTGGCATTTCAATCCTCCCTCAGCACCCCATATGGGTGGATTGTGGGAAGCAGGTGTGAAGTCCGTTAAGACACATTTAAAACGTGTAGTAGGAGAACAAATTCTCTCTTATGAGGAATTTTATACACTCTTATGTCTGATAGAGTCGATTTTGAATAGTCGCCCTCTGAGTCCATTATCGTCTGATCCAGAGGATGTGAGCGTTTTAACTCCGGGACATTTCCTAACGTTGGAACCTCTATCGTGTTTGCCTACGCCTGATTTGGCTGATTTGTCGGTGAACCGTTTGAGTCGTTGGCAGTTGCTTCAAAGATTGCATCAAAGTTTTTGGACGCGTTGGTCTCGGGAATATCTTCACAACTTACAGCAACGATCCAAGTGGTTGAGCAATACTGAGCCTCCTGAAGTGGGAACACTTGTATTGATTAGGGATGACAATAACCCTCCTAACCGTTGGTCTATGGGGCGAATTGCCTCTCTCTACCCTGGTACTGATGGGGTATCTCGAGTGCCTCTGTTAAGACTATTCGAGGTTTATACGATAGACCAGTAGTGAAGTTGTGCCCTTTACCATATAGATGATATATTCGAGTTTTTTATATCGGTTTTGAGGTCTGCAATTGTTAATCAATGAATATATATTTAAAAAATAAAATAAAATGAAAAAAAATTTTAAAGGGTTAAATTATTATAAAAAAATATATATTTTTTTTTCTTCTCTTTTTTTTCGTTTATAGTTTTTTGTCTTCTTTAGAATAACATACGTCATTTGTCGCGCCCGGAGGATGTTGTGTCCGCAACGTTGTGTGTAGATTCTGCATTGTGAGTTGCTGACATATAAAATTGTCTAATTTCCTTCGTTTTAATAATTTACGCGCGCCCATATGTTGAATATATGATTTGCATATTTTGAAGAACAATCAAGATGAGATTTGGAGTTTGGTTGTGAAACACACGTTTTTCCGCATTTCCTTGATTTATTTCGCCCTTGTGAAATACGCATACTTTTGGACATATTCGCATATTTGTTAATACCCGCATTTTTGTTTTTTGGTTTGATAGTGCACGAAACAGTGACACTCACAGAATTCTTAGTTTATTTCGCTTGTATAGTGTTTTCTCTCATCAATCGACACAGACATCAAATTGTGTTAAAACAGACAAATATAGTGACTTCACTTGAAGTGACAAGAACTGCCATCGGCGTATGGAAGCAGTGGTATCTGCATTCGAGGGATCCCTCAAGAAGCCTGCCAGGATAAGGAAGCCCCATTCTTTTCGGCAACCGGTAAGACTTTTTATATTCAGTATCTTACTGTTGTGGAATCTGTAGTTGTGATCTGCGTACGCAACATCCAATAAATAAAATATACAGTCCTAACTAGCTCTACGAAATTAAACATAGCATAAAGCCCCTACAGTAGTGCTTAGATTTTATTTCTTCCTCAATCAGGTCCTTCATAAAGGGTGATTCATTTAGAGGTAGGTACTGTTTTTTTGAATAAAAAAAATTTTATTTTATAATATTTATTAACAAATAAAAGAATCATTCTTTACAACTATTTTTTAAAGATAATTTCTTTTGATTGCTGACCTCGACTAGGGTTAACAAGATCCATTCGATAGTGTGAGTATTTCGGGTGATATTTCTCCAATGACTTGAGTAATATTGGGCTCCAATACCTCAATCGTAGCCGGTTTGTCAATGCAGACTTTGGACTTCACATAGCCCCAAAGGAAAAAAATTAAGCGGTGTGATGTCACATGATCTAGTCGAGATCACCGGCTTCATTTTCGGGCAACAAATAGTCTGTTATCATGGTGCGATAACGGTCACCATCCACAGTAGCATTCAGCGGCCGTCCTCTATTTTGAAGAAATATGGACAAATTATTCTATCGGCCCATAAACCACACCAAACAGTTATTTTTTCTGGATAACGGTAATTCTTGAGACTCTTCGGGTCGTTTATCACCCCAGATTCGGGCATTTTGTTTATTCACGAATCCATTGAGCCAAAAATGGGCCTCATCAGTGAACAAAACTTTTGTCGAAAAGAGTGAATCCTCTGCAAGCTTGTCAAGAGCCCAACGACTAAAACTTAAACGATTCGGTAGGTCGGTCGGCTTCAGTTCTTGAAGAAGTCGAATTTTGTAAGTTTTCAAAGAAAGATCCTTACTCAAAATCCGCCAAGTCGTTGAATACGAAAGGCAAAGCTGTTGAGAACGGTGCCGAATCGACACTTCAGGGTCATCACGTACACTCTTCCTCTCCGCCGCTATATTAACTTCACTACGAGCTGGATGTTGTCTATTTGGTCATGTATTATCCAATATCGAATATTGAGTCTCAAACTTAGTGATGTAGAGCGAATTGTGCGTTCGGTAAGCCAATTATATGGACCGTAAGTCGGAAAATGCCCATTTTCGTAATAAAGCTGAACAATTTGTGGGCGCTGTGCCGGGATAAGTCGTTCCATTATGAAATGTCGGACACTACTGAACAAGAGTAACACTTCAGTTTACATGACGAATGTGCGATCTGCAACTAAATCCCCACCACCAAGAGTACCTCTAAATAAATCACCCTTTACTTTGTAGTATATTTTTCTAATGGTTGGGATCACTCTTTCCCTGTACTTGTTGGTATCCGATTTTGCTCCTTTTGTTTGAATTGGAGAAATGTTGGTTGTTCGCCACTCTTCTGGGATTTCTTTGTCATTCAGACAATGTCCGAATAGTCTCCTGAGCATTTCAATCAATTTATCAGAACCATACTTAACCAATTCTGAATTTATTTTTCCTGGGCCCAGCGATTCTTTAAGATTCGCGTCTCTAGTATGTTACTTAAATTTATCGGAATCCTATTTGTTTTTATTGTTTTGTTGTCCTCCAAACCTCTGAGCTCTCAGTACTCCCTAGTTGGCTACCAATATATTGGCATTTTTTCTCCAATACATTATCATTTTTGGCGCTCTTGTTCACCCGAACAGAGTGCCTATCAGTTTGCCCGAATGTCTGTAATTTTGGAATATCGAGCCGAAAATAGCCTCAATTGATTGGGTTCGACTCCCTGATGAAGAATTCGTGGCGAAAGTTGAGTCTGTCCGGCCGACCGGCCGGCCGTATCCTCTCTAGCATCCAAAAGGAATCAGCTAGAGTTTTCATATTTTCAGATTAGGTTAATTGTCCAAATATCTCGGTCAAGTTCATTATTGGGCCAAATCCGTCTGATGGTTCCGTAGTTATGAGCATTTCAAATTTTGTTTCCTCAATAACTACTAGAATATCCATCCGATCAAGTTGATACTTGGAATGTTATTGAGGGAGGCTGAAACGAAACGGCTTGCAAAATTTCGCAGAAATCGTCACGCTAGAAAATTTTTAAAAAATTCCATAAAAAAAATTTTTTAATCCTCACTTTCTCAAGATATTTTTCGGATTTCAATAAAATTTCGTGAATATATTGAGGTGATCGATATCTTACTCATCCTCAAATATCATTGTCGTAGCTCTTTTCCATCTAAAGATATGATCATTTTTTCAATTTACTCAAGAGAAAAGAGAAATGACATACATCTGGATGATTTTCTTGGAACGATGGTCATAACAGATCGATATTCGATTGACAAATGCCGGGCTCATTAATCAGTGTCAGTTGGCTTAATATTAATTAAAATTTTTCATAACGGGAAATCATAGAGATAGAATTCAATCTCGGTGGCTGAAATAAAATACGTTGTCAAAATTCAGAAAAGCACTGACATAAGTTTTTAGGAAAAGGGGAATTATAGCTTGTGTATGAGTAGTTATTTTCAATTTGAGATATAGGTTTGTTCATTCATTAGGCGTTCATATTTGCATCACATTGTCCCATAGTACGGGAAAAGACTATTCTTCACGTGATCAGAGTGCTTATAGATTTGTTATGGTTTGAATATTTACTAGCAAGTAGCTCAACAAGAGAGCCAAAGCAATCTGACCTCACGTCAGTGCTTTCTAAATTTATTTTTATAACTTGTTGTTTAGTTTCCCTCTTCGTGTATTTGTATTCTGCTCGAATCTTCATTTCTTAATTGTATCAAAATAATTGAAATATGTGATGAAGTTTATTCCAGTTTATAATTAAGAAGGTGAAGTGATTAGAACATTGTTTATTGATAAGAATTTTTGGTTTCATTTTTGCTTAGGTGATCTCCGTTACTTTCATTTCTACATGTTTTTAATTTCAATCGGAAAATTGAAAAGTAATATTTCAACCTACCTGATATTGAATTTTGATAAACTGACTCATTGTTCATGATCATATTCATATGAATAGCAAATTCTTCTGGTACGTAGCTGAAGTTCATGCAACCTGAAAAAAAAATTAGATTTAATTCGAACGAAGATATTGAGAGCTTCTCAATAACAAGAAAATAACAGTATCGATATTGACCGAATATGGTCCAAATAATTCTAATTTTCTGCTCAGTGGTTTTCGAAGGACGGACAAATTATACCTTTTTCAAACAAAGAATGATCATTCTGGTAATAAGGTGAGATTCAGTAAAGATTTAGTCACTGTTCTGTGAATGACGGATGGAGAAAGATACGGAATGGATAAAGTGAACAATTCTCTGATGGAGGATCGATTAATTGAAGAGATCAATCTAAAAGACAGGCGAAACCTCGAACAAACAGGCAACGAAACCTCCATCAGAGAACATGAAGCATCAATATACAGAATGCGCAATTCAAAATGAAACCGTATTTCTGTATATCTGCACATCCTGACACTTCACTAGGAAATTCAACCAATTTCATAGAAATTTTTCATTGCCTTCAGCTTTTTTTTATAATATGGAATCCAATCCCTTCACGATTTTCAAATGCTGACACTTCAGATATAAAGGACAATTAATCGAAATGAAATTTTGGGAGTTTTCGAATAAAAGATGAATTATCAAGATGGTGCCCGCAATCTCTTCGAGTAACCCATATCATAAATATTGAAGTAGTTCCAAGACTACATTCGGTAGGTACCAGAGATACCAATTGGAATGAATGAATTCCAACTCCCCTGTTGAACTCTTTATCGATGTTTCCAGCGCCCTCTTCCTTTGTGCACTTCAGAAATGGGTACTATTCCTAAAAGTTCGTGGATGTATGCTATTCGAGTCCTTCTATAGGCGGTTTGCATATTTGTAGTGGCGACCTCCTTGGGAAATTTAAAAAAATCGCTGTTTTTTGTGGCGGTACAGAGTTATTTTGAGTTGATTCTATCTTCAATAGCTACTCTATAATATTGTGAATAAATTTTGAGGATCCAAGCGTATCATCAACTAGGAAATCAATCTTTGAGTATTGTGTAGTTGATTGCCACAATGCATAAATATGATATAGATATTTCGATTGAATCTTCTTTCCAAAAAAGTGGCCCTAGGGGGAAAATAGGTAGATATGGATGAGAAGAGTTTGATAGGAATATTGGTTTTTGATTGAAAGGTGTTTTCCTAATGTTATTCTCCCAAAACTGTTAGTGGATATGATAATTTTCAATAATAGCAACCAAAAGATTTAGATCAAATATGCAGTAAACATTTCATAAGAAACGAGAAGAGAACTGAACTTGATAATCATTCATTTAATACACCGATTTTTCCAAAGGTGAGTGCAAACTCAGTTATTTATGTCGAATATCATTTTACTTATTTCAGAAATATAAAAAATTCCACTATAGAAATTGTGAAATATAAATCAAAGATATACTGATCGAGTAGAAAGCATATGTCCAAAGAGAAAAGGCACAGGTATGTTTTGGTTTTACATGTCTCGAGAATACCCTGCAAAATCCCATGACGTATGTTTTCGACTACTAAAAATGTATTACAAGCACAGACTATATAAGACAGACAAAGCATTGCTTTGTAAAATGTAGATTTGTTTTGACTCCGTTATTGAAAGTCTTAACCTCATTGAAAGTCTCTTGTGAAACCTCACCCGACAACACCGCATAAAATCTTTTTCCATTTACTCGGGTCACAATATCTTCAGGGTCAATATGATCCGAATTCTTCTCTTTTCATCGTCATCTGGGAACCTTAATTCAAGAAAACCTCATTTTATCTTAAAATAATCTCATTGAAAACTTCCCTATTAAAACTTTCTACGCTACTGAACATGTAAATAACTAAATACTTCGGTTCTAACAATACACTCATCTATGGAACGATAAATTCGGATTAAAATTTCTGTCTTTACTAGCACTTTCACACTTACGAACCATTTTTAATAGATGAAACGTATAAACAATAAAAAATATGAAAAACCTAATACTGACTCTCTCAAATTTCCTTCAATTCGCGTATTTATTTTCGATACAGAGGTGGCAACGTGTGTCTTCTAAACCTCATGTGGCCTTCAAACTGTCAAACAGAGAATGCGGCAGCGTTGTCTTGACTTTCATCTGAATTTCTTTCCATCTGCAGAATCAACTAAAGTTTTTCTTTTACTTCTTGCTAATATATTTGATAAGACAGTTTCAATTCAAAATATAAAATTTTATACAATAATTTGAATGCAAATCGGAGAAAAAGGTTTTATTCACAATTATAGAGGAATAGAGGAAATTGCTCAGTTTGGCAACATGAAAATTTTATGACCTGTGTAGACCAGCTCAATACGTTACATTCGACCAGCTCTAAGTTTCAAATGCGACACTTTTCAATGTGAATAAAGGGGTCTATTCTTATATAGTCTAAGATTACATGACACTATAAATATTTAGCCAATTTTTGAAATTGATTGAAACTTAAATTAAGACATTTCAAGTGTTATTATTATCAAATTTCGAAGTTGGAGTTATTTTTTATTAAAGTTACATATATATATTATTGGGTCAAATATATCTTTCATGGAAAAACAGTATTAGAGCGCATTGTTGCTGTTATTATTTAGTGAAAACTCAAATCTTGCTGTTTCAGATTTTGCAATTCTGAATTCAAAATTATATTTCTAGTCTTATCTCGTGCAATTTTTTTGTTACTTGTTTCGACATGAATAATATTAGTTAAATATCCTTCACCCTCTCAGCAAGAAAAGTGAATGACATCAAATATATATAGTAGTTAAAAACTTTTATTTTTCCAAATGGTATAAAGATATTCAATGTGAAATTACTTTAATCACAAGCATAACTCAAATACACTTTTTCATCAAAAAAACAATGACTCCATACTGAATTTGGCATATTTCCTTGCCAAAGGTTTGGATTTATAATGTCTGATTGAGTAATTAAAGATTCAACTTTCGGTTGAACTGTTGAACAGTACTCACGAGGCTTACTTCAAAAGCCTGATCAATATAGGACATGTTAAATAGCTGATCTCGACCGACTAGCTCGTTCGTAATGTATTGACACAACCTTGAAGAAATCATTATATTCAAAAAAGGTGCCTCATACTAGAAGCTGGGAATATAATCAGAAATACAAACAAGGATGAAAAGTAGGGTCAACTTGAAAATATACATTATAATCTTCAATCAACTTTTGTCCTTATAGATCTTACTACTTTGATTTTTTTGCCATATGCTGCTTCCCACAAGGGCACAGATCACTTTCACTTGTTTTAGAGGGTGATTCTTCTTCATAATCGAATACGTATGGATGTAATGTCTAGATATACCAGAAGAAGTTTCACATCTCGTGTATTTTGGTGACAAGCTGAAAAATCAATTGAATATAAAATTGAAATTACTGACTGTCTTATAGATATTAACTAGGATTTCAACAGCATAAGAAATCTAATTGATGGAAATTCTCTCATTAATTAAGAAGTAATCAATAGTAAATACATGATCAGCTTTCTTCTGACCAAATTCACAAAAATATCCAAAAAAAACCCTGAAAATTTCTAGGATATCAAATTTCAAAACTAACCTATTTACAATGTTACCCCAGCAATTATGCCGAAATTTGCAATCAGATGTCTCTTTTCAGAAATATGCAAACCGCCCATAAAACTTTCGTTCGATTTGAAATGCAGTGAGGCTGTAGACTTTGCATGTGCTATCAAGTAATCTTAATGATGTCCAGGTAAATATTTGAAGCTGCGCAATCGCAGAAATGGCTTCTACCGGAATCCTCGAATGCAAGGGCATGCTTTATTCGCGAACTAATCGTAGAATCCAGGAATTCTTTCGAAGTTCAACCGGATTAATCTAGGAGTTTCGAAAACAACTAAAATCAAGTCATTCAGAAAACTATATTCGGTTGCTATCTGATCAAAACGATTCCTATTAATATAACAGGAACTTTTCTTACGGCCTTCCACACATTCTATAAAAGTAAATGGACCGTACGTAAAACCCTACATATCGACCAGCCGTAAGAATAAGAATCCCTTCCCGATGTACCCATGGAATGCGGATTTTTGAGTCAAAATTACCTTCCCTATTGAAATTGAATTGGTCCATGTTAATCCCTAGGCAGCAGCCACATGTCAGATCTTGGCATCCACAACCGTTTGCCCTGTATCCAATTCTTCGAAGAAGTTGCCCGGATTTAGTGTGTGATTGGTCACTCGATTCCGGAGGATTTATCAGGCTGTTCTCGATCGAAGTTAAACGGAAGGGTGAGTGGGTCCCAGGCTCGTAGAATATGTTCATTTCATACAGCTCCCCCATCTCTGGTGTCCTCCATACTGATTGATTCTTGGCCTTTCCAGGAGTCCGGCTGGTATCAAACTTGGGAAATCCTGAAATGCAATCATTGTGAATCCGGTTATATTTTAATCATTCAGAAACTTGATTCAGTTTAGGGAGAATGAATTAATCCCAGATTTCGGAAATGCCGAATTATTCATGTTCAGAATTATGGACGTGAACGATTCTCAGGAAAAATCAAAAGGAAAATCAGGAATTCAATGATAAAAAGAAGTTATCCATATTAAATTACTATACGAGATATACTTCTTTACCAAATATCTTTTTTCTTGAAAACGATATCGGAGCGTTTAAAGAAAAATATGAAAAACAGATGGAGGAAATAGCTCTTATGATCATTTTACATGTTTCTATTGGGTCTTATAATCAGAATCTGGAAGCACTAAAATCAATGATATACTGAGTTCTAACAATTCCTTAGACGAATTATAATTTTTCGATTGACCTATTGAAAAGAATAGAATATGAATTTATTCCATCAAAATATACAACAACTGAGCTCTGTGGTACTGTAGAGGTTATTCTATAAACATTAACTGTGCAAAATACTGAACATAACATATTTGTAATAACAAATTCGATTCGCCACAAACTAACTATTTTTCTAAATACACTCGATATTTGGGAGAGCACTGACATGAGGTCAGAACCTCTTGCTCGCTTCCTTTCGAGTCTTTTTCCGTTCTCTGTATGATACTAATACCACAGTATAGGGACCAAGCAGTAGTCGCACTCCGTGGATTTTGAACTGAAATCGCTTACACCAAAGGGAACTCGCGCATTCCTCCCTGCGCATCTAATCTTATCGACCGCGAATTTAAAAATTGATGAGAAAAGGTAATTTGCGTTATCTGAAAACTCAAATATTTTGATTTAAGCTGGTAATTAGTTTTCACAGTGATATTTAGAGTGTATGGACCATTGTTTAGTCTATATTCATATAAAAATTATAACACCGCTCATAACGTAACCGTAAATGTAATTACAGTTCCTCATTAACAGAACGCATTCAATAAAAGATATAAACAGTAATTAGTGATTAAATTTACTCAATAGTGTTCTCAGAAACAGCAGAACCGGTGCCTCTGAAACTTTTTGAAATGTGTTAAAAATCATTGTTACCTTAGGATTGTAAATGAAATTACTCATTAAAATTTGTCTAAACGAGGATTGAGTAAAAAAGTAGGTATTATATGGAAAAATAAGTAGTTGGTGGTTGAAAGCATCGAATATGTTTAATATCAAATCCTCATTACTTATAATTTCACTGAAACATTTATCTTCGAGTCCATGAAAAATAACTTTATTTTTATATTGAATTGTTTCGAACAAATTTTTTCTATGAATTCTCTGATGATTTGATTTGAACTGATACTATTTTTTACTATATACAATTTATGAAAAGAGGAATTTGATTATGGAATTCTTAAATATCGTCAAACCCCCTCAACACGAAATGTTGTAAAAAACATTGATTTCTGTAATAGGCCCCATATAAATGTTCTTGCTTCAAATTTCTTTCGAACTTAAGAATCCTGTTTAATGCGATTAGTTAAATGTAGTAAATTTTCCAGATTAAATCAACATCAGAGCATATAATTTGTTACTTGTTAGTGGATTTCTCCCAGTTTGTTTATATTTTTTGCCTTAATAAATTTTTCTCAAGATTCGTTCAGTCTAGTCTAAACTTGTAGTACAGTTATCGGGTAATATTGAATTATCTTCTCATAAATACAATAAAAAAAACTGGTTTTCTGATATAAAATTATATTTTTCATATTTCTATAATGAATATAATATAGTAATATACAACGAAATAAAATACTACACAGTATCATAAAAAAATAGTTCAATTCTGCATGCATTTCAGTCAACAATTATGTATACATCAATACATTCAAAATAACAAGTATACAAGGACTTTGTAAGTGATATGATATAGAATGAATGTTTACGCTATGTGGTAAATTTGCATTAAGATCAATTCCATCAGAAAATTTGTACCTAATCTATAAATAAAACGAATACTGACAAACTGAAAATACATTAAAACTAATGCACAATTAGCAGGTTCGAAAGATCCGTTACCATTGCATTGGTGAAATCCAATTATTTGGTCAAGAGATATATCATAAAAAATATATCATAAAAAAAAATTTGATAGACATCTCATCAACACATAATATGCAATCCTTTGCTCTTTCTGTCATAGTTTTTACTTTCACCGAAATTGCTCGAAATACATATCCATTCAAACCAACGGAAAAGTTCGATTTGGTAGTTATTCTGCATACAGTAGTCTTGTGAGGTAAGGAAAAAGTTTTTCTTAAACTTTAGGTCCCAAAAAATAGATAGTAAGTGCAAATTGTTTATAAGCGATGGAGTACCTGTAGCCATGAGGATTTGTTCATTTGAGTTGCAATTGAGCTATCATGAAATCAGCCATGTTCGAGCTGAAATTATTCCTGCAGAATCGAATGAAACTTTCATCCTCAATTTCTACAGTTTCTTTCTCCTTCATTGAAATCTTTCTCCCCTTCAAATTCTTCACCATATTCTGCAATCTTTTTTTTCTTGGAGTGTAGGCAGACAAACTTGGTGATGTTTGAGTCACACAGTTTTTCTCACTATGAGTAAAGATAATCTTTCATTAGACTCAGAGTTCAACAAATAAATAAAAGATAATGTTCACTTCTTACCAGGTATAGTACAGATACTTGAATCCATAAAAGTTTCAGTATTTTCAACCTCAGCATCCACATTCTGATCAGAATGTGTTACACGTTACATTTATTCAATAAATACCCTTTTCACCTGTTCCTTCTTGGAATATATCTGGAAATGCATCCTTTTTCAATTTTCCACGCTACAATTGTTAACCATTTTGGAATTTATTTGAAAATAACACATAATTGAAACAGAATACTTACTTGAATGAAAATAAATTATTGAAGAAATGAGCTTTGCTGGTTTATGGTAGATTTTGACTCAAAGAAATTCCACTGAATTTATAAGTTAGCTTGCATCTTTTTCTTCAACTTCTTCTTTGAATTTTAAATAGATCTTAGAAAAATTATTCCAGACATCTAAGAATTATTGATGAAAACAATGAAAATTTTTACATTCGCGGTCGATTATAGGTTATGCGCAGGGAGGAATGCGCTAGTCAGACTTGGTGTAAGAAAATCCACGGAGTGCGACTACTGCTTGGTCCCTATACTGTGCTTCAGATGCTAAGAGCTCCTAAATCATGGGACACATATGGCTCAATAACGAACTATACGGAGATATTTGGACAGTCAACCTATTTTGAAAATATGAAAACTCTAACTTATCTCCTTTGGTTGATCGAGAGTACACGACGGGACGGACATACTTAAGTTTGACCCTGTACTCTTCATCAGGGAATCAAAACTGCATCGTGTGTGTTATTCAAGTTTTTTGCTACTGTTGATATGCATTGAGCCTTGCTTGAATTTTCTCGTGATGTCACTTTCAATAATTCACTTGATCAAGCACAAACCATCCATAAGACTTTGATCTATCGATTGCTCTACTAATTCACAATAACAATTGGCGACGAGTACCTGTATTCTAATAGTCAAGACTGTGATCGATGTGCCTGTGGAAGGAATTGATTTTATTAGCCTTGTGAGGTTAGGTTTGGTCCAATTCGATATCATAATACTATCTCGTGCATTATCATGTTGTGAAATCGAAAAATGTTGTCTCCACAAATATGATGTTCATTTCATAGAGTTGTTCGGTCTCTAGCATCATTCCCAGTGATTGATGTTTAGCTATGCCTGGTTTCCGGCAACCGGCAAACTTTAGAAATTCTGAAAAGCAATCATACCGAATCCGGTTATATTGTAATCATTCAGAAACTTGATTCAGTTCACGCAACCTGAATTATTCCCGGCTTCCAGAAGTGGGAAATGAGCAGTAATCATTCATAAATTCCTCGGATTCGTGGGGGGGTGGGGACCGAACAAGAAAATAACTTCCGCTTGCTTTCGTCAATAAAAGCAGTTTAAATTTTCTGACGATAGTATTTCTGTTGAAATTGCATAGAAATTGAATTAAATAGAAGGGTATAATTGAGAATATTCATTCTTATGCTATCTGTAGGTCATGGCATTCCAGCTTAATTTATACATTTCTGTGTTCTGGAAGAGCTGATGTATGTCTACAGGTATACATGGTAGAACATCCAAATTCATTTCGATAATTAATAAATAATAGCGAGTAAGGAAAAACGCTTGGACATGAGAAATGGTATTTTTGAATGCACTTTCCTTCACAGTGAAGAAATTCGAAGGATATACAAGGTAGGAAATAGTTAATACACTGTATTGATGACTCGCTTATTTTGAGTAAATCTTCAATATTAAAAGAAACAAGTATTTATCTTATTTTCACTTTATTGATGTTACTACATGACCGGTTTCGAGTATCAAACCATCATCGATAGTTGAAAGAAGCACGTGAACTGTCGAAAAGTCATTGTTGAGGAAGGTAGCAAGAGATTTGGTTTGGCATGCTCAGTCTTGCCAAGGCCAGATACGTGGGGACGTTTTGAGTTCGTGGGATGGAGAAATAAAATTAAAAAATTATTTTTCCTCTTCAATATATTCCGCTGCAGCCCTCACACATTATTCATATCTTTCAATAAACATATTTATCCCTTCATAAAAATGTTTGATTTTTGTCTGAAAAATTGCATGTTTCACATCTACATTACTTGAAAATTTTTTTTTTCAAGTGTGGTAGTAGATAACAATCGCTGGGAGTCAGGTCAGAACTGTGAGTTGGCTGAACCATAATTTCGAAGCCCACTTCCACAGTGCAGCCATCGCAACGAGTCTCTTATGTAGAGGCGCGTTGTCGTGTAGAAAGAGGACACCTCTGGTCAATTTTTCTCTCGTTTTTTCTTTGATGCCTTCTTTGAACCACACTAGAATTGAAGCGTAGTATTCTCCGGTTTGTCTTTGTAATCGATCAACAGAATCCTCCCTTCTGAGCCCCAAAAGACTGTTTCCATGATTTTTTCCTCATGTGTTATACACAAATATCGAAACACATGTGTCGAATTCTATTTTATTATTTTATTCGTTTTTTTGTAGTTTTTTTTCAATTGTTTTTGTTATGATAACAATGAAAAACTCTCTCTTATTAATCAAAGAAAACAGTGTTTTCTAGAATAAAATATCATTGATACGAAAAGTGTCATTTTTAGATTATTTTTAATTCATTTACGTTTTCAAGAAAAGACTCGTTCAATTCAATGATGCGAAATATGGGAAGAATTCCATTTTAAGTCAATGTCAGTCTTTCATAATAACTCAATTCTTCAAAATATCATAGAATACAGTTGTAATTTTCTGTGTCGAGATGGTGGAACGAGATAATACTCTATGCTCATATTTGAAGTTAGTTTTTGGAATATCAACCGATTTCAGAGTGGCACGTAGAAGTTGTTCCGTTACAGCATGTCACACCGTAGGTTGTAACCAAAAATTGTTTAAATTATTGTTAGTCGAATATGAATGCCTGATGAGACAAGAATGTTGATCACAAATGTCGAAACACATGTGTCGTATTCTATTTAATTTTTTATTCGTTTTTTTTATTGTTTGATGTTATTATGAGAATGAAAAATTCTCTCCTAGTCGTCAAAGAAAACAGTGTTATCATTGATACTTCAATCGAAAGGTGTATGATTATAATAGTCATATTTAGATTATTTTAAATTTATTTACACTTTCAAGAATAGACTTGTTCAATTCAATAAAATAAAAGCCATTACCGATTTCCTCAGCACGCCTTCCAAAAGATTTACACTAACCATCGAATTCCGACAAAAATTTATATGAATTCCTTCACTCATAGAATTCAGAGGAAATGAGGAATCCTTCACGGGTTTTTCATCTGTGAGTCCCAACAAAAAGATTGATGTCACTGATAACAACAGGAACAATGCTTTTACAATCGACCAGATGAGAAAACGGTTCAGAATTGGTGTTGTCTCTTGCGATTTTATACTGTTCTATTTCTACATTGTTACCGTTTCATTTATTCATTGCATAAATAAAAAATTAGACAGACTGCAGCGAGAGAAAATAAAAACAATGTTTCGGTTATTTATGACGCTTCATAATCATACTACGGCCATTCTGGTATGCCGAGACAGGGCATTTTTTGGAGCCATTTCACGACTAATAAACTTCTAGCTGCGTATAATTTCCCAAAGAGATTTGAGAATTTTACAGAATAAATTATGACGCCATTCCTATATTTTTCCTATGATAATAAATTGTTTGAAATCTCCACTATTCGTTCCATTTTCTTCAAGTTATCTAACATAGGTTTGTTATTAGACGAACCATGAATTGCCATACTGGCTACTGCCGAAGTCAGTTGAAAAAATTCGTTCTCGTATAAAATGTAAGAAATCTTCCTGCTTCGTCTGGGGGATGATTCACCTTCCCCAGGGTCCCATATCGAATTTAAAAAGAACCATCACTTGGATGCTGCAACTGACATGAAAATTCCCTCCCAGCAATGCAGAGCTTCTACAACAGGAAGTCGTCAAAAATACGTAATAATTATATTTTACCAAGCAGCTGCTTTGTTAAATTCAAGGGCAATCAATCACAGAAGTTGAAGTCAATGTTAGTAAATTACGTTGACATTTAGGTTCTGTATCCACTCTTGGGTCATTGAAACTTTGGGCGGCCGTCTAAAACGAAACTACAGGAAATTTCTCATCTCCTGGCACGCACCATTCCTTCAAACTTATAGGAAAGCCTCAAATTATTCGTCTGACAATACAAACTTTTCATGAAATTGGATAAAAGTAATGTCAAAAAGTCCATCAGAAATTTCAATGGTAGATACTTTCACAGACACGAATTCGGTTGACATCGATCGGTCTCAATAATTCATTTCAGCTGGTTGACAGGAGAAATTATCAGGTTTATAAAACAGAGCCACTTCTTAAAACAAGGCCGACTAGTTTCGATTTTAATTTAAAATCACCTTCAGGGCTCTACAATGAAAAAACAAAAACTAACACAATATAGTACATACAACAGGTAACAGAAAAAGGAGAATGGTGGTGGAAAATAAAAATTTCAAGAAACAGACATGCCATCCTGATCCAGTGAGAGAAAACAATGGAATCGGCAATAAATACAAACTATTTTTTATTTTTTTTTGTCTTATTACAATGAAATACCTTCAAAAAATTACAAAATAGGGCTTTTTTATAATAGTCTGAATCATCTAATGAATAAATGAAAACAAATACACCTCGATTCACATGGAGAGAATATTTGCTGGAAAGGAACTGACAGATTAATTAAATCCCATAAATGCTAATATGTTAAAAATGCGCATGTGAAAATAAATTTCCCACATTTATTCTCATGCGCATTCTTAACGTATTAGCACTTACAATATTGAATCAATCTGTCAGTTCCTTTACAGTAATTGTTCTCTCCATGTCTATTGAGGTTTATTTGTTTTCATTTATTCATTATATGACTCTGACGATTATAAAACTGTAAGTGAATTCCAGATTTTTTTTTCATTGCCCTATTTTTTATATTTTTGAAAGTTTTTTAACAATTTAACAAGAAAATAAAATATAAATGGAAAATATTAAAAATATATATATATTTGTATACAGGGTGAGTCTTTGACCACTGCATTAATTTCAACCATAGGTCCTTGAGATCAAAGGAAACACTTTTTTCCATACCGTTTTCACATTTGGCAAATACCCCTCTGTAGTCCAGTTTAGTTTGAATGAAAAAAAATATAACCAACGCTCAAAAACTCCAACCCTTTTGTCAGTGCATTTGTACTTTTAAATTGATCACTTGAGTTTCTTTAAATGTTCTAGAGAAACATTTGAAGAAAATGTCTATAGAAATTCCATATGAAGAAAATGTCGAATTCCACATTAACATATCAGTAAACTATAGGGAGGAAAAGGGTATTTTACTAAGGGTTTTTCCTTAGTAGTTGTATCAGATGCTGAGTTGTATGATACCCCATTACATGAAACGTATGTTCTACAAATCAAATGAGTAAGCTCAAGATCAAAAACATATATAAATTTGGACCAACCAATGTTCCAGAAATCAAACAGAATTATAATTATTGCCAATATCCAAATTTTTGAGAATTCATCAGAACAATATTCCTCAAAACATAAGATAGACTCATATACAACTTAAATGTAAAGAAATTTAGCCCGATATGTAAATAACAAAATCTCTTTTATTAATTTTTATATTATATATGGTATTTTATTCAAGAATTTCTTATAACATTTTTCATCGGAGCCCATATCGCTGTAATCCAATCTTTCCTTAAATTCATTTCAATCAAAGAGTTTGTGAATTGATTTTAGTTGGCTCTTCCATAATTCAATAAATTTGGCCAAAATAAATCTACGGAATCGTAAATCAATCTTGAGTTGTAGAATATTTTCGGATGATTTTTCTCTCTCCGCCACTGGCATTGCTGTAACCTGACCAATACATCAACTTGATCGAAAGGAACGTGGCTTTCAATAAAATGAACAAAATGCTCATTAAAGGAGTACTTTTTGCGGCCAGCTCGCTTGTTGTTCGAGACACCTTAAAGAAGTTCCATTAGTTCGTCTTCCATTTGATAGATCTATCCTGAGAGGGGGTGAGTGTTTCAGCGGAAAACACTCCAAGAATCCCCCCATTGCGAAAGCCCTCCAGTCACCTGTGATGACCTGGCTGAAGGAAAACGAATAACTGAATTAACTCGTATGAAACCCTCTCTTTCTGATGATAATCCCAACCAATATCGACCTTCGCCGAGCGGATTACAGAATAAAAAAATATATAATTTGAATTAAATATGTGATGAGGAGTTTCTCAGGCTTATTCTGTGGAGAGGTATGGTCCTCACAAAAATTTCTGAGACCATTGCAGACGTTATATTGAAAAAAGTAAATGATACTGATACAATAACCACCAAATGAACATTAAATAAGGAGAAATCCAATTATACAGTGATGGGCAAATGTGTGGAATCAAATGCATATCTCTGGATTTATTATAGATATCAAAATGAAATTTCGAAGATGGATACTGCAGTAGATTGCCCATTTGATGTCATAATTTTTTAACAATTTTGAACCAGTAGTGGCAATATCAAAATTTGCAATGGAACATCCTGTATATTATTTTTGTATCTATTAAAACATTTTATTATGAGTGAAGAAAATAGTGGGTTCGATATTTTATATTTCAATACATACTGAGATATTAACCGAAAAGTATCTGACGAAAGTAAAAATCTAATATCCATTAAAGAATAATTTTCAATACATACTGAGATATTAACCGAAAAGTATCTGACGAAAGTAAAAATCTAATATCCATTAAAGAATAATCATATATATACAGGGTAAATCTTTGACTACTGCGTTAACTTTAACCATAGGTTCTTGAGGTCAAAAGAAACGCTTTTTTTCTATACCGTTTTTCCTTATTCAGCTGCGTTAAAAAGTTACAAGCATTTTAAGTTTTCACATTGGGCAATACCCCGCTGTAGTCCAATTTAGTTTCAATGAAAATACCTTCCACAGCATCCACTAATCAATCTGAATTGTTTAAAAACATTATTTTCCCTCTAAGAAATGATTCACTCACTCATGTTTCATCAGATGATTATATCGATTTAATTCCTTTCAACTTCATATATCTCAAAAATGGTGCAATTTAGGAAAAAAGAAGAGGAATGATTTTATCTGCAAATAGACTAATGATTCTAGGAAGTACTAGATACCTTAAGTTCAAGTTATATTTGTTTTTCATGCAATTTAACCAATCTATACAGTAGTAGTGAGAAACCCATAAGACATGGAATAAATCTATTGATGCCAAAATATGCATGCAAGACTGTTATCAAAAACCTTCTACAAGAGATCATTTCAATTGATATTATCGTTTGAGTATCACAGGTGAAAATGCAATTTTTTCTATGAAATGTCAACACCCTATATCTTTTGAACGGGGCCAAATTTGGAAAAATGTTATTGGAAGAAAATGTTTCTTTTGACGTCAAAAATCTATGGTTAAAATTAACGCAGTGGTGAAAGACTCAACCTGTATATAGTAATTATTAACTAAAACTGAGTGACTTTCAAATCATTTAAACTCAACTAAACTAAACTTAATGTATTAGATGTTTAACTGAGCACCGTTTACTTCTTGACAATCAGCAAGTGGGGTTGTAAACGCTCCAGTCACATTAGCTATTACTTCTGGTGGAATTCTCTGTATATCGTGAGTTATTCCTGCAGCTAATTCTTGCAAATTATTTGGTTTATAAACATAAACCTCAGAGTTTAAATATCCCCACAGAAAATAGTCCGGTAGATTAAGGTCAGGACTTCGTGCAGGCCATTCATAAGTACCCCTTCATCCTATACATTTGTGATTAAATGTCCTTTCTTAATAATCTCGAACAATGCGAGCGTAATGGAGTAGTGCTCCTTCCTGCTGAAATCAGATATTATTCGGTAATTGTCCATTTACCTCCAATGTTGGAATCACTTGTGTCTCAGCTATAAAACCTATCTCCGTTTAAAATTTCTAGTAGGAAGAAGAGGCACACGATTCTGTTGTTATTAATGCCGGCCCAATCGTTCAATATTTGGTGATGTTGTGAATGAGCCTTAGGAACCCAATGAGGATTAGTTTGTGACCAGTAGCAGCAGTTATGTCGGTTAACTGTACCATTTAAACAAAATGTAGCTTCGTCTGGAAACACCGCATTTCTTATAAAATTATTATCACGGTTACAAATATCCATCATCGTTTCACAAAATTCTAAACATCTGTCGAAATCATCTTCGGACAGTTTTTCAACTAGGCGAATTTTGAGTGGATTATATTCTTCTCGCCTCAATATTCTTCCTACTGAACGACGGCTAATTCCATGCATATTGGGGAGGTCGTTAGTGGATAAGTGAGGATTTTCTTCTTAAGATATAGTAACATTTTGAGCTATACTTTCAATAGTTGCACTTTTCAACCGTCCACTTTTTGGTACATTGCTAACTGTTCCACTTGGATCGTACCTTCGCAAAGTTTTCGTCATTACTGAGCGGGCTATTCGTGCATTAGAATGAACAATGTTGAAAAGGTCTCAAACTTCTTGATGCGTCCTTTTCCATATTCCTTTTCCGCCCATACCCAATCATCATTAATATTTCTATTCTTTCTCTGTCACTTAATTCGACTATTTTACTATCAAATTAAAACAATATGATCTTTTACGTTCAACTTCAAACACTAATAACTAATTTTGACAACTACTGTCACTTCTGCAATGAATTTCATGGACTGAATTGAATTTTTCCTTTCTTCAGTTCCTTTTTTTTAATATCTCGATTGGTATTGAAATAAAAAATATCGAACCCCATATTTTTGTTCTCGCAATAAAATTTTCATCAGAAACTAAAATAATATACAGGGTATTTCATTGCAAATTTTAAAATTGACGTTACTTCCGGTTAAACCGGAAATTCAAAATTGTTGAGGCAATCTACTGCAGTATCCATCTTCCAAATTTCATTTTGATATCTCAATAATTCCAGAGATATTTACTTGATTCAACACATTTGCTCATCACTGTATATATTTCAAAATGATTTTAGAGCTATTCATGATGTTTTCGATTCTTCCTTGAAATGGGTTATAAATTTCGAACAAACATGATACTTATTTTTTGTAATAATAAACAAATCACAGTAAGCAACTTAGACGTTGCATGACTTTGTCTAAATTTCATTACTTTCAAGAGATGAACAAGCGGCCCCATCGAGACGTGGCAAGTTTTTTACAGAATATTTTTGGTCAGATATGATCTATCAGTTTGAATCATATCTTCTTATTTCAGTGTGCTATGTCAGCAATATCACTGCCTAAAACGTTAAAACAGAACATTTATTCTGTTAGTCATATTGTTATATTTTATAATTAAACAATATTGTATTGATTTAGCAATATTATCACAAGATGCGATCAAAATTGACCTGATTGTTGACTTATTGATGGGGATGATGAGACTTTCTGTGTACGAGGCAAAAAAAACATTATATATGTTGAAGGTTCTTCCAATAGAAAATGCGAAGAATTGTGGATAAATGCAATACAACAACAACATTCAAAATACAAGGTTCTATACAGCAATAACATATGATTAAATTGGCCCCAACATTGATTTTACCCTAGTTTTATAATTGAGAATATTTCGTTGTCAATACTCCATTATTGACATGTTTCCTAATTTAATAAATTTATTATAGAGTACATTTCATTGTTTTATCAGATCAGTGAAGGTCGATTTAGATTCGGATCTTCATCTATGAGCTCCTCTGGATATGCGATAAGGCATCTGAATGCAGAGGAGAAAAGTTCACCCCCCAATATATTCTCTTAATGAGTCCATTTGAACTTTTCCAATCTTTGTGAAGAGATTCTGAATAGATGCATGCTTTTCGAACTAACATAATTCAGGAGAAAACTTTCCATTTTCACCTTGTAGTCGTATGAAGAGGCGTTGTACACGTAGAAGGACCATCTGAGGAATTTTCTTGTTAAAATCATGGTGAAACAGGCTTGTGTATCAGGTCTGAGCTTTGAATGAGAAAAAGTTTTATGTTTGCACTTAGGGAAAGTTCTCAATGTTGATTTTCTCTCGACACTCCTTCGACATTTCGGTTTGGGAACTGTTTATTCAGGAATTAAAGTCCGAATTCTTCAAATGCAAAGGGTTCAAGTGGAAATAATTAACAATTAAAACTCTTCCAACCAATTTTGTGGGAATAAGAACTGAAATAAACAGTGCAAACTTTTTTCCGCCTTAATTGTGTTCAATAATTACTTTCACGCTTTTTCACCTGGTTGAAGCATTAAAAATTTTTTTATTTCTTCTTTTGTCTACAATTACAGATATTTTAATGACGGTACAAGTCCCTAGAGATGCAACTTAAATTCTTTTCTAAACTAATTCAGTTTAATAGAAAATCCCTTTCTCAGTGGGGTATCCCAGGGAAGTATACTTGGTTCTTTATAATTCCTATTACAAGAATTTTTCCAATAGGGACTTGAGAAGTTTGAATTCAATTTGTTACTGCACGCTTTCACTGATAATCGAACTGTCAATGTCTATTTATTCTAAACAAGACTTTCCATTCAATGTTTTATTGAATCTCAACATAATTTGTTATCAATTAATTTCATTACATATTTCTAAAGGTTGTAATTTTGGAACTTGAAGAAATATAGCATTGTTCATTTCTTTCATGTTGGTGTGTTATTCTTTGGAAATATTGATGTTCTTTGTTACATTTTCAACTGACGAGAATGAATCTTTCAGACTGGAATCATCTACAGGCGGCGGCAAAAGTCAGTTTACCATTTTGCATACGAGTGAAAATAAAGCAAAAATAATTGCAAATAAATTTATTTTCGAGAATAATAAAACATCAATAATTACTTGTAGCCTCACATTTTATGTTCGAATTGTTTCCCCCTTTTCAACACACATGCAGCATCGTTTAGTCACGGTAAAACAAAAAATGATCTGAACGTGGCTCGTCGACTACGGTACCAGTACTTACGAATTTACAATGCAGTTTATGCACCATTTGTCTGGTGGGGACTTGCCTATTTGCAAAACGCTGGCGAAAATTTCCGAAAGCATAATCTCCGTCAAGTTTTAATTAAGAAGTGAGCAAACAAACGAAAGCAATGTAAACGTACACAACAACACTACTACACGCGGACAACTCAACTCGCTACGTTTCAGGTGCCTCCTTCCACCCTAGGTACGATACTGGCCGAGAATACGGGCATGTGTGAATATCAGACTTTTGCCGCACTTTGTATTTCTTAAAATAAAAATTAAGTAGTTGCTTTCTATTTTTACAAACGTTTTCCTGTTTTTCCTATGAGATATTTTGCAGCCTGCTCAAGGTCCTGTGTTGTTTGACAAAATCCGATTCCAGGATGTATTGCTTGAATAGTTAGACCAGGTCTGCGAGGTCTTCACGGCATACAGAACTCCTTGAAAAAAATTTTGTAAATGGTATGTAGGTATAAATTAAATTTTTCATTTCCTTCATCCGCTTTTTGATAATTATTTATATTAATTCTTTTAACATTTCACCTTTTCAACTCTTAAGTTTTATATAAATCTAATCCCTTTTTGCTCGCTATCGTTTTGCCCAAATGTCTGTTATTTTCGAATATCGAGCCGAAAATGGTCTTAATCGATTGAGTTTGACAATACTGATAGACAACACAGTGTCAAACTTGACTATGTCCGTCCGCTCGGTTGTATACTCTCTATCTTCCGCAGGAGATGACCTAGATTCTCCATATTTTCAGAATAGGTTACCTGTCAATCATGTTCGTTGTTGGGCCAAATACGTCGAACAATTACGGGGTTATGAATATCCTGAAATTCGGTTTCCTGTATCACTTCCAGAATATCGATCGGATTGAGTTGTTACTTGAAAGATATCTGAATTAGGTTATTGATATCCTACATATTCTAAAGTTTTATTGTCTTAGCCTTCTTTCACCAGAAGATACGATACGATCGTATAATGATTTTTTCAATTACTCGAAGACAAGTTAATGTTAATTAATTACGTTGACATTATCGTTGCGTGTCTATGCAAGGCTCATTAAAGCATTGGGGCATTAGTACAGCATTATCCGGGAACGCCTCATTCTCCTCAAACTTATAAAAAAAGCCCCGAATCATTCGTCTGAAAATAGCAATATTTCGTAAAAACGGAAAAAACTAATGTCAAAACATCCCTCAGAAATTTCAATGCTCGATGCTGTCAGGTATACGTATTCGATTGACATGGTCGGACTTTTTCAGTTTCCATTTTCAGTTGAAGTAAAATCAATGGAATTGCTTCATTAACAGTAAAATAAGTTATGTTGCCAAAATTGACAAGCCGTATTCGTGTTCTAGAAATTTTAATGAATTGATGTTTAAGTTATTTAGAGGTTTCATATGATTTGATTCAGAAGAATCATCGCTGTTAGGTAGTTTTGAATTGAATATATATGGTATTTCAAATTCTGGTATTGTGATGAAAGATGAGCTAATTCAAGTGATTATATTTTGAAATAATACTGTTCAAAGTGCAAAAGGATTGTATCTAACATGAAAGTGAACAAAACTGTATTTTTAATTTGAAATATTTGGATTTAGATATACAGGGTGTCTATAAAAGAACTCCGAGAGACAAAATATTTTAATAAAGTAAAAAACGTACATATATGTTTTATACATGATTAGAAAGCTTACATTTTCAAGATTTTTTAACAACTTAGTAAAGTTCAATGTGAGCTCCGTGAGTGGCATTGCACACGTCGAAACTGAATTCTACCTCTTCCCATGTCCTGGCGAGCATGTCTGGGGGAACGGACGCCACGCAATTCACTATTCGTTCCCTGAGATGGCGAACATTTCGAATTTTCTCCGCATACAGAAGATTCTTGATATGCTCCCAGAAGAAAAAGTCCAACGGAGTCATATCAGGGCTCCTTGGTGGCCATGGAATAGGTCCTTCCCTTCCAATACATCTGTTGACGAAACGAGCATCCAGTGACTCACGCTCACGCAAACTGAAGTTTGGTGGCGCCCCATCTTGTTGGAAGTAAACTAAACCTTTCTCCGCCTCAATGTCATCTAACTGAGGATAAACATACTTCTCTAACATGTCACAATAGACATCACTATTGATATTCCTTTCGGCAAAAATGAAGGGACCTATTAATCTGTCATGCATAAGAGCACACCAAACATTCACTTTGGGTGTGTCACGTTCGTACTCAATAAACTCATGGGGCGGCTCTGAACCCCAAACTCTGCAATTATGCCTGTTTACAGTTCCGTTCACATGAAAATTAAATTCATCACTAAAAACCACACTTCTTGAAAAATCATTATCTTCATCAAATCTCTTAACCTTGTCTGCCGGTTTGATATAGTATAAAAGTTGAATCTTGTAGGCAGTCAAACGAAGTCTTTTACAAATTACCTTATGGACTGCTGATCTTGGTAACTCCAACTCCAGACTGCGTCTTGTTAACGATTTCTTAGGGCTTCGACTGCATGAAGCTCGGTTTCTGTCCACGTTCTCCTGCGACTTTTGCTTCAAAACACTTCCTGTTCCCTTGAACGCACGCAACCACTGACGAATTGTTTTGTCTATAGGCAGGTCAACACCATAGCTACGTCGAAAGTTTCTTTGTACAGTAACAACAGAATTAGTTTCTTTGAGCCAGATAACACATTGAGCCTTTTGTTGAGGCGTCGCCATAGCGCGGCAGTCCAGACCACACTGACTGCCAGCCGCAGCCGCTACGTCATTTCAAAGTCAACGCTCCGCAGCGCTACCAACTGTTGAGAGAAACATTTCCAATTGGTATGAGTAAAACTCTTTAAGCTGCTTGTTTCAAAGGAATTGATCAAATTTTGCTATGTTTTATAGTTTGAAAAATATTAATTTTTTAAACCCTGGAGTTCTTTTATAGACACCATGTATAATAGGCACAAGCTTAGTGAAAAAAAGATATTCCAAATGGTTTTCAATGGAGTTGATATTCCTAATTTTGATTGGTTTTAGGACATGTCAGTGTGTATTGTACATCAGTCGGAAAATGCACTGTAAAAAATAAAATTCTGCGCTCAAACTCCTCAGGAGTTTGAGAATTTTTTTCAATCAAACCATTTTAATTTGAATTAATCTAAAATTGATTACGCCAAATGAACTATTTTTCTTGATTAAAACAACCTAGTTGATTATAGAGAACAGCTAAAACATTCGCCTGAAACTTTTTACATTTCAGCGAAATGAAAGAAACAACTGATTCAACATAAACATACAATTACAAGAAATTGTTTATGCACTTGTCTCAATATCCATAATTGATTGATACAAATACATTATTCTAAATAGGTTTTAACGAAACCATTCGTTCGTTTCATTTTTATTTGTTCAATAGAACGAAGGTACGGTTGTCGTAAATTCTGTCAGTTGATGCAACGACTACAGTTTCTTGAGACAAGAATCTCCTGAGATTATATTATTCGCCTCATTTATTTGAAGAAAACTATAAATATTTGAATAAAATTGAACATATAATTGTTGCAATATGAAGTGACATTTGTAAAAAAAATATTGCGTAATTGATTTAATAAAACGAATTAATTGTAGCAATTTTTTTATATTGGCTGCAATATAATCTAAACTCTATCTCTTTTATATTAAATATATCCCATTTAAATGCAATTATTTGTGCATTTTACTCACAATATTGTTGTATCCGGTGATAAAGATGACATGGAATACATGATGCGCAAGCTAATTAAAGAATACGAGAAGTGGGGCTTAAATGTCAACTTAGAGAAAACCAGATATCTTTGTGTTGGTCGAGAACCGGGTGATCTGGTATTGGATGATGACAGGGATGAGGTGATAACCCACTGCCTGGACTATAAGCTTTGTAGCGGCACTCTGTCAGCGGCAGGGGAGTGTATAGGGATCTCTTGGCGGCACTCTATATAGCCACGCATAGCTTAGTTCACAGCGCTTCGGTGGCCTAGAGGTTTGCGCTCATTTTTCACACCGACTAGGTACTAGGTGCCAGGTCTGCGTCTATGGCATGGCGCACACAAGCCATACTGATGAGTCCAAATGTGTGCACCAGGGACGAAACGCATAAGTAGGGATAAATTCCTTCGATTCTACATTGGTGACCCCGACGTGATAGGAACTGTTGTCTTTACGACGTGTCTTGGAAAAGCAGACGGTTGACGCTTGAGGTATACTCGCTCCCTCTCTGCAACTTCCAACGAAAATCTAGACGCCTTTCCCATTCCGTACAATATTCATGGTCTGCCGCGGTATTGCGGTATTTATTAATATAAAGGAGAAATTATTGTTCTGTGAAGAAAAATAATGATTACATACAAATGTTTTTTTTTTGTTTTATCAAATTATTCCTTTGCTAGTGTCAAAAACCCTTCAATTTAGCTCAAATCAATCAGTTTCTTAACCCAAGAAACTTTCACTTGACATAAAGAGATATTATCATTTTTATCGACTGAATTCTCGACCCATTCAACTAAGATCCTTTAAATCAACTACAAATCGAGTTTCAGTGAAATGTAATATTTATTTACATGAAACCAAAATTTGTATTCTACGAAAAGTATCAATAGTTACATACTAATTAATATTACCGTTGGATCAAATTTTTTACCACCTGAGTCAAAAACTCTGAGCTTGGTTGAAACTAATCAGTTTCTTAACTCAAGAAACTTTTATTTAGGGTAAACGCCATTCTCAACCGTAGAGGGCGGTAGGGTCAAGTACTTTATGCATTTGGCTGTATTCAAACGTACGGAGTACTTGAGACAAAATAATATGGTTTGAGATGAGGAACTATTTTTTACAGTGTGAGTTTCAAACAAAAAGATGCAATTGATTTTTACATTAAACTTGGTGAAACTTTTACTGAAAAAGTTCATATGTTGATGACTGTCTATCCCGTACGCAAGTTTACGAGTGGTTCGAGTGATTCAAATCGGGTAGAGAGACACTGAATGATGGTGAAAGATCAGGCCGTCCCAGAACTAAATTATCGCAAGAATACATCGAAAAAGTGCCTGAATTCATAAAAGAAAAATAAGAAATCGTCGGTGAAAGTTATTGAAATGGAATTTGGCTTTCCTCAAACAACCGCATACCGCATTTTGACCGAAGTTTTGGGCCTTAAGAAAGTTAATTCGCGGTTTGTACCACATAAACTCACCGAAGAACAAAAAGTTGAGCGAATTGAGAATTGAGACATCGTTAAAAGTGCTCGGAAAGATCAAAACTTCTTTAAATCGATTGTAACTGATTGAATTGAATAAGAGCCCGAAACAAAGTGGCAAAGTGCTGAATGGAGAACGCCGGACGAAGGAATAATCAAAAAAAGTTCCTTGGTGAAGTCAAAAGTTAAGAATATGGGATTTGTTTTTGCGATTCGAAGGAATTATCCACAAAGAATTTTTTCCACCCGTCCAGATAGTCACTGGAGAGTTTCACTTGGGTGTCATGAAGCATTTGCTGGCAAAAATTCGTCGTATTAGGCCAGAATATCGAGGACTCTATTGTACTATAATATACCATCATATCGTTCACTACTTCTAACTGAGTTATTCCTTTGCATCATTCGCCCAATTCACCACTCCGTGCGATTTCTGTCTGTTCCCTTAACTGCATTTGGCAATGAAAGGAAAGTGGCACGCATCGATTGAAACGGACATCCTAAAGACCATTCCAATAAAGGACATGGAGAAGTCGTTTGACAACTTTTTGGAGCGTGCAAATTTGTTAATCAATGCAGAAGAGGAATACATTGATTAATCAAAATGATTTGTTCCAAAATGATTGTGCTAAATTAGGTTACAACATCAATAATAGTTTGAGTTACTTCATGACATTTTCTTGATACAATATTCTTATTTTCTAGCCCTCATATGAAATGTATTAAATTAGATTAGTGTAAACTAATATTTATTTTTGATCTCGATGAATACAGTTCTTCAATATTTCCGCAAAATATGTTCAGATTGAGAGGTATTTAATTTTACATTTCATATTCCACAACAAACCTACTCTTACTCTGTGGCTTTCGTATATCTCAAAGTTCTCCTCAGCAATGAAGCCTGGAGTTAACCTGTATATCACGCTGATATTACGATTCTAAAAACTAATGATCTCATTCTGACATCTTTCTGAAAAATCATTAAAAATAAGCAAATCCAAAAGGCTCAGCGTTTACGAATGCCCCTGAATTCGGCGAATGTTATTTATCATGGTCTACAACTTACCCTCCGTAGAGTTAACTGAGAACAGCCAGAATAGAAACACGACGAAGGAGCCTTTCATTTCGGAAATTACACTAATTAAGAACTCACTCAATTAGTTCAGAACGTTAAAACTTGGACGCATCGCCAAACGTACACCCGTCGTCAAACTAAACATTTCGAATTGAATATATACAAAAATTCAGGGTATAGCGCAAATATAATTAACACTGTACGTGTAGAAAGTTCACGTGACTTTCATAATTAAGTGCCGGGTTATATCTACGAAAGGAGTCGGAAGCAAGTAGATCTCCGTTTTCGACTACCCACCCATTTCATCTTAAACGGCCAGTTTTAATGCCAAATGCCGTTATGTGGATGCCGGCAGGTCATGAATTATATAGGAATGAGAGGTTGGAATGCAGTCAAAGCTAAGGAAGATTTGGCACTATCGATTACTAAGGAGGCGAACCCCTTATTTTCGTTTCTTTATGAACTACGGAAAGCTGTATGATTTTTAATTAGCATTACAGAAATTTCTTCAAAATGATTTTTTTTCTACATCCGTGCATTTTTACCCACTTTCCCCCCATTCATTTTAGATCAGAAATTGCCATTCACAAAACACTAATATACAAGAAATGAAAGCGCCAAACTGATTTTTGGTAACACAAGTCGGCCGCCATATTTGGTAGTACAGAAACAAAGCAGCGGGAATTTTGAATTTTCTCAACCATGCCTGGTATATACGAGGGTTGCCTTTTATATTTCGGGATTAGAGAACAAAAACGAATATTAATCATCGAAAATCGCTTTATTGTTTTTCAAAATATTCCTCATTAACATCTATACACTTTTTGCGTTTGAACCAATTGTCGAAGCACTTTAGCCACTCTGATTGGGATATCTCCAAAACTTGCATTCTGAACACATCAAGCATCTTCAGAGGGCAAAAAACGTTGACATCTCATTTTATTTTTTACGTAAGGAAATAAAAAGAAGTCATCGTTGCCAAGTCAGGACTATACGGAGGATGACTCATCAAATCGATGTTTTGATTGCTCAAAAATGCAGTTGTTTTAGAGTTCGCATTGTCGTGGTAAAGGGGGGTTCCGTCTACGACGGTTGGTTTTCCTTTTTTTTTTGCCTAGAGGTTTGGGGAAAGCATTATGACCATCTCCGTTAGCGGGCTCGCGGTGTTAACGGATTTATGTGGGACTCTCACACCACTAAAACCCCTCCTCTTCCTGACCGACACAGTGAGTCCCAAGGACACCGACTCCTCTGTGAGGCCTTGGATTAAGACACCGGACTTTCCTTTAGAAGGAATCTCTAACGTGACGGATTTCACTTGAGTACTTCACCCACTTGGAAATTTGGGATGTGGGTCAAGCCTTGATTGTCCGATTTTTAGAAAGCATGGACCGCAGATCTGCCCTTATTTGAACATTTCCGCCACCATCAACTTTCCCTGCTCAGTATTCACCTGCAATCTGGTTACTCGATCTCTAGCAGGTATAGATCCTCTGGAGGCTCTTGAGCCATCCCAACCGGGAGACATAAGAACACCGCAGCTGGGACTTTTTTAGTGGCCCCGAATGCACGAATGACCTTAGGGAAAGCGGAGTCTGTCAGAAAGTTCTGAAGGGGGACCGAAGCTGCGTTTCTTGGATTTATGCCAAGCCCTGAGGCTCTGAGAAGGGGATAGAAACCATAGGTATTCAATCCCTTCCCGCCTTTCCTCAGGATTAAACTAACAGCCTCAGTTGGGGTCAGGGAATCGATGAGGTGAAACTCCCTATACTTTCTTGGGACTACCCTAAACTTTGGGTTCAGGGCGCCAAGGAGTATAGTGAGAGATTCGACATGTGGATGTAAATACTATCTGGGTCAGCCAGCGGAGGGTCAATGCCTGGGGCCAGATAGTCCTAGGGATCCACTCGCTAAGCCCTAAGTCATTCGAGATTCTTTGTTTGATGGCTTAGTCCGAAGGGAATCAACTGGAAAATTCCATTCTGAAAGGGAGCAGCCGAACTACCTACTTGATCCCATCTGACCAGAGCCCTTGGAATAAGGAAGAGAGTGGGTAATATTGTTAGGGACTACTCCACAAAGAGAGCTAACGTTACTCCTCGGGTCTACCCAGTGTCCGCGACCACTTTCGGGGGCCGATAGGGTCATAGTTCACTCTTTATAGGAGGGAAGCAATTTAGAGAATAGATAGCCAGAAGGTTGGCAAAAATTTTTAAGGCTTCCTTGAGAGGGACTTGCCCTGTTTCTCAGTGGGGGAGATAAAACGCTGTTTGGATTGACTGATTTGATAAGAAGAATGAAGTTGTTCTTATTAGGAATATCTTTTTGATAAGTGAATTATTGTTTGCCAAATATTTCAGGGCTAGATAGTTGTAGCCAGAAATGTGGATTGGATTGGCATAGTTATTGAGAAAGTTTTTGAGTGTAGAGTGGAGGGTCTGTGCCAGAAGAGTTGGCATAGTTACGGTTGGTTTTCCTGATTTCATGGAAGACAACTGGCGAACAAATGGTTGTGTACTACTGAGAATTAACTGTTCTGCGTTGTTCTAGTGGTACCATTGCGACATGTCTAGTTTTCCGAAAAAACAGGCAACAATTTTCTTGAAAGTGCTTCGTGCGCCAGCAACTTTTGTTGATTTTGGCTCATGTTGAAACACCCAAACAGGCCACTGCTGTTTACTTTCCGGCTCATGCGCGTAAATCCACGATGCATCATCATGCATTACCTCTCACGATGTCGTAGACGTGCTTCGAAGCACCGCGATCGTATTTTTGGAGCATTTCTTTCGACCAATCGACAGGAGCATTTTTTTGAACGATTGACAAATCATGTGGGATCTAAAGCTAACAAATTTTTTCGATGGTCAAATGTTCATTCAATATTGAATGTATACTGGTCCCACTTATGCCTTAGGTTGTCTCAATCTCACGATAGATCAGATGACGATCTTGCAATATCAGTTGGTGCACAGCATCAATGCTTTTCGAAACAAAAACTGATTTTGGACGACCTTCACGAAGTTCGTCTTGGAGTGAACTATGACCTCGGTTGAATTCACCATACCATCGATAAACCATGGTCCTTGATGGAGCTTCATCGCCAAAAATGGAATTAAGTTCATCGATGCACTATTGTTGAGTTAAGCCACGTCGAAAGTTGTAAAAAATAATTGCATAAAAATGTTCACGATTTAAATCCATTTTTGGGCGAGATTAATCTTTTAAGTTACTGTAAACAACACAAATAGCGCCCGTATATTGAAACGTTCTGACTTAAGCTTTACGATAGGGCGGTCAGTTGGCAGATTTCAACACTAGGGTTGTCCAATACCGACACAAAAACGGGTTTGTATCATCCAGGTTTCCTAGAAAAAGTAAACCTGTATCGAAACGTTGCTCTCAGAAAAAAATTTCCTCATCTTATGATGCCTCTAATCAAATATTTATTCTGCCGATTTTTTTTAATATATGTTTTTAATAACATGATGGGTGTTACAGAATCTCTAATTACTATTTCAACGAATTTATCTTTAAACTTGTTTCAATAATGATAATCTCTCTTAATTTAAAATATTGATAGATGTTGAATAATTCATTCTAATTTTTTCATCATGCTCTTTAAAACACATAAATGCTCTTCTGGTAATTTACCTTCAAATGTGTACAATACACAGCAATACACCGATTAACATTTTTTTCAATATGTAACTTGCTACATAGCCAAGTAGGCATCCTCGGGTGATTTTAATCAGATGTAGAACAGTGATTAATACGATCAATCCATACTCGATGGCCTAGGACTTATTGAACAATACGAAATAGAGTGACTTGTTTTTGATGGAGTGGAAGCACCTCTGACTTTATCTACACACATAACCATAAAATGTTCAAATTTGCGACTTCAAAGATAGGTGTACAAATATCTTCTTCATTTTAACTAAAACTGCCGAAAGCAAATTTTTTGGAGCCGATTGATGCTGGAAGTTTAAAATTCTCAGTTAACGCACCAGGCAGAGGAAATCTAACCTAATGCACAATCAGAAAAGCTCCGTGATAAATGTAATAAATTTCCCATCGATTAAGCGGAAAACTCTACATCCTAATAGATCCCCAAGCTTCCATTCTTGGAGTAAAAATATGAAAATAATAAATCAATTACGTTCCTGCACAAAATATATGGATATATTTCACACTTCCCCTCTAGACAAATTCCGATCCCCACAAAATATGGCAATTTGTTTCGACCTTGGAGTTCCTCCAGGAATTTTTCAAGTTTTCCCATAAATCTGTTATGGTTAATTCTCTACCCCATATTTACGCTGGAGTTAAAAGGCAGGGGGCTTCTGTGTTAGCGCAGGAGAAGCTCTGAGATGCATTATGCGGACCGAAGGAAATTCACACCCAGACCTCTCACCCTTTTGATTTGTTCCATGGATCATCAATCCATACCAAGATGTTACGAGGTTGGATTGATAAGTTTGGCAACAGAGGGGACTGTAAGTAAAAAATCTATATACCATCCTTCAAACGACGTCTTCCTAAATTTCGCAACTATTCATCCAGTAGTGCCGACATTTCATAGTAAACAACTTCGCGTTAATTTGAAGAATCGGTTGGTAGCTGTTTACGAGCACCGCGTACCTTCAATGACGGGCATCAGATATTTGTTCAATGAATCCAAATAGGGCCGAACATCAGTGTTCGGCGAGGATCGCCGAGGACATTCGAGTAAGGTGACAACGGATGACATGGAAAATTAGAGAGATGTTGAGTTGCTTAACATTTCATATGTACGCGTGCGCAATATTTGACGAAACCGAAATTCACCACTATATACCAGAAACCAAGGAAAAGTCGAAGCAGTGGACTTCTCCACGCGAACGTGCTCGATAGATGCCAATGGTTCAAACTAACATGAAGAGGCCTTTGTACAACAGATGATAACATATTTCATTTAATTTTGAGAGTTATATCAATCTCGACTATTAAAACTGAAATTTTCTCAAATACAAGCTGTCCAGGAAGGGTATCGGGTATTTGTAAGTTCAATAAACAAAAAATATTCATGAGCAATAAAAAAGTTTATTGTTTATTACTAATACATGCATTGGAGAATTATTTGGAAAAGATGTTATCCAAATGATGACCGTTCCGTTGCTGGCCCTCTTCTAAACGGGAGCAAAGATTGGCGATAACATGTTGACACATAGCTATTGATATTGCTGCCATTTCTGACCGGATATTTTGCTTCAATTGTTTCTTCATCGCGAACTGAACGAGGACGACCAGAGTTTTACATTTCAACTGTCGCACCTGTATTCTCGAACATCCTGATCCATTTCCTATTGCTATCGTCACTTGGCACGTGGCCTGTACGATATTCCGACGATAGAGACGTTGAGCAGTCACTATTGAATCACCATTATGATAATACGCTCGTACGCAAAATGCGCGATGCGTCCCCGAGTGCTGTTCCATCGTGACTAAAACTCCACAAAATGGCGGACGCCACGAATCCCTCCCATTGCCGGTAGACGCCCCGTTCCGAATATGGCGCGAAAACAAATACCCGATACCCTTTCTGGGGTATTTTCCGGTTTTTTCTTTCAGAGCGAACTCACCTTAAAAACAATGAAATATGTCTTTCAATACGTTGGTAGAAAGAATATAATTAAGAGATGCCTGAAATAGTGCAAACTCCATTAAGACAAAGCCTGAAGCTCCTTTTTTTCACATAGAAAAATAATTTTTGTTTCATACCTAAGTCATACCGTACTTCTTTAATACACCTGAATATTACGTTGCTTCATCCAAAAGACTCAACAGCAGATCACATTTCATAGCAGGGATCCACGATTTATTACAGTTATGGTCTCATTTCAACAAGATGTATATCTTCGAATTTCAGCATTCTTTATACCGCCTCTTACCTCGAGATGTACATAAACAAATAGCATACTCTTGGGTTACCCCGGTGGAACAAAGAAGAATATTCATTTATTCCACTTCTTCAAACCAGTGGCTTGAACCCAATTAAACTGAAGAGCTCAGTGTTCCCATAAAGCGTCATTTTTATTCCAAGGGTAATCGACTCCTCCACTTTCCAAAGTCATCCTTCTCTTTCATGAGAAATATGAAGGAATATTCTGGGGAATTCGATATTCTGCAGTGGAAAACGAGTAAAAACATGTTTATAACTGACCTACATAAGCCTGTTTTCTCATTACCTCGACAAAATATAGCTTATTCGCATATCTACAAGGTGTGTAATTTGAAAGTGTCCACCTTCAATAACTCAACAACGAATCAGAATCTATGACAACACACACATGTCGATTTTTGAGTACAGGGGGACATGATCTGGGATACGAAACTTGTTTCTACTGGCAATTACCTGGAGAGGGTTGCAACACTATCAGGAATTTGAATAGGAAAAGTGGGTAGTTTTGTAGCAAAAATGTAAACACGCAGTCAACATTGTATGAACCTGCAGTTGTTCAGAAATTGAATATTCCCAAAGTTACAGGGTGTTTTTTGTGTAATCATGGTAGCAATAACACTAAATGAAACAGAGATGTCCTAATTGATCGTACGATAAAACCGTGATTTTCTTCTGTTTGAAGACGGATCAAAAACAAACAATAAGGTGATCCCCAAATCCCCGCGCATATGGAAATCGGCACTGCCAGGCTATACGCAAAGATATTAGGGAAGACTAGGGATCGAAAGTTAGTACCAACCGGGTCAACAAAACAGAAACACAAGTACAAAAAAAATCAGTCCGTCAACTCTAGCGAAATAGTGATTGTATTGCAGTTAAGTGAATTTGCAAATTATGTTAGTGAAGTTTCATGCTTTCCGCAACTAGGATAAAAAGGGAATGAAGATCAGATATAAGTTTTATTCAAGTCAGAAGTCCATGGTTCGAAACCTCCAATAAATTCTGTCTGAATTTGTTTTGATTCTTTTATGTGTACGAAAAATTGTTATTTTGTTTATCTCAGTGCTTCGAAGGAGTTAGTTTTATTTATTCAGGAATTTTATTGAGTTCCCAAATCTTACAGAACCTACTTACTTACTTAGCCGGCACGGCTAAGCAATATAATAAAAAAGAACGACAATTACGAAGAACCATCACTCCAGTGGTGCGAGTTAGTCACGATTGACGCATGATGATCCCAGAGAATCAAAACCTCAAGTTTTTCCGTGCCGGCTCATAGGCATTTGTAGAAATCATTTTTCTCATTACTATTCAAGATTAGCAGCCTCCTTCAAGACCGTCAGTGCCACACTGTGCTGATAAGAGGCAATCACCTCGTAACCGATCCACACTTGCACTTGAGGTCTTAATTCTCTGGGATCATCATGCGTCAATCGTAACGAACTCGCACCTTGGAGCCATGGTTTTATTTTATTTTATTTATTAAACAGGAACCTCAACAGAAATCTATTAACAGAGGTTCGCTTTGATTACAATTAGATAATATTACAAATCACGAGATAATCAAAAATAAACATAACTATACAAAAAAAAATACATTAAAATACATTACGTACAGACAAAACAAAAAAATATATACTCTGACCAATAACAAAGTAATAGAATACATGCACTATCATGTCATGAAATCTGCAAACAAATAGGCCGACAGTTGTTTCTTGAAGCTTCTCAAATTAAGATTGAACAGATCCAGGTCACCAATATTCCAGTTATAAAAACGCATTATTCTAGGAAATATTGAATTATGGTATATAATAGGTTCGTCCTAGATTTGGGGATTCAAAACAATCTGTGAGCACGACTGCGATATTGTGGGACATTTATTGTAAGAAAACTCACCAACGGATAATCGAAGTAATTGTTCGAAATCTTATACAAGTAAAGCCCTCCTCCCCTCCAAACTGAAAAATTTGTGATCAATCAAGAAGGTTTTGGCATCCTTAAATGGATTCGCGGGATCAAATCTATAATTAAGGTTTTTGAAAAATTTTTTTAAACTCGTTCAATTATGTCTACGTACTTCCTATAGTGAGGATTCCAGATCTGAGTGGCATATTCTAAGTTACTTCTAACTAGAGAGATATACAAGGTTTTCAATGAAAGCGGATCTTTGCAGTTATTTGTTATTCTTAAAATATAGCTGAGCATTTGAAAACTTTTTTTTACTTCCACATCAACATGAAATTCAAAAGATAGTTTTGTATCAAGTATTATTCCAAGATCTTTTATTATATCTACTTTCTTCAATTCCTGACCGTCAAGGAAGAACACTGAACCCACGGTAGTGATATTTCTCGTGAATGCTGACATTTCTGAACATTCAGCTTGAAATATATCTCTTTACAAAAAACGAACAGGTGATTAAAGTCCTGCTGTAAGGCAATTATATCATCTACATTTGCTATTATCTTATACAATTTCAAGTCAGACCCGGATCTAGGGGGGCAAGCGCCCCGGGCGCCAGCTTAAGGGGGCTCCAAAATCAACCAAAGGATATATTTTTTTTTATTATCTCGGAAAAAATGCTATAATCGAAACTGTAAAATGGAAACATGATAAACCATCACTATGCCAAAAATCTTTAAAATAAATGAGGACTCAATCGATCAATTATTAACTGCATATCATTCAGTCATCTACGAATTACGTAAAACAGGTAAGGTAGAATAGGAAGATAACATATTAAATATTAAAGTATTTACTTTAACAAGCAGTATTAGAGTGATCAATACGATCAATCCATACTCGATGGCCTAGGACTTATTGAACAATACGAAATAGAGTGACTTGTTTTTGATGGAGTGGAAGCACCTCTGACTTTATCTACACACATAACCATAAAATGTTCAAATTTGCGACTTCAAATAGGGTGTACAAATATCTTCTTCATTTTAACTAAAACTGGAAAGCAAATTTTTTGGAGCCGATTGATGCTGGAAGTTTAAAATTCTCAGTTAACGCACCAGGCAGAGGAAATCTAACCTAATGCACAATCAGAAAAGCTCCGTGATAAATGTAATAAATTTCCCATCGATTAAGCGGAAAACTCTACATCCTAATAGATCCCCAAGCTTCCATTCTTGGAGTAAAAATATGAAAATAATAAATCAATTACGTTCCTGCACAAAATATATGGATATATTTCACACTTCCCCTCTAGACAAATTCCGATCCCCACAAAATATGGCAATTTGTTTCGACCTTGGAGTTCCTCCAGGAATTTTTCAAGTTTTCCCATAAATCTGTTATGGTTAATTCTCTACCCCATATTTACGCTGGAGTTAAAAGGCAGGGGGCTTCTGTGTTAGCGCAGGAGAAGCTCTGAGACGCATTATGCGGACCGAAGGAAATTCACACCCAGACCTCTCACCCTTTTGATTTGTTCCATGGATCATCAATCCATACCAAGATGTTACGAGGTTGGATTGATAAGTTTGGCAACAGAGGGGACTGTAAGTAAAAAATCTATATACCATCCTTCAAACGACGTCTTCCTAAATTTCGCAACTTTTAATCCAGTAGTGCCGACATTTCATAGTAAACAACTTCGCGTTAATTTAATTTTGAGAGTTATATCAATCTCGACTATTAAAACTGAAATTTTCTCAAATACAAGCTGTCCAGGAAGGGTATCGGGTATTTGTAAGTTCAATAAACAAAAAATATTCATGAGCATTAAAAAAGTTTATTGTTTATTACTAATATATGCATTGGAGAATTATTTGGAAAAGATGATGTTATCCAAATGATGACCGTTCCGTTGCTGGCCCTCTTCTAAACGGGAGTAAAGATTGGCGATAACATGTTGACACATAGCTATTGATATTGCTGTCATTTCTGACCGGATATTCTGCTTCAATTGTTTCTTCATCGCGAACTGAACGAGGAAGACCAGAGTTTTACATTTCAACTGTCGCACCTGTATTCTCGAACATCCTGATCCATTTCCTATTGCTATCGTCACTTGGCACGTGGCCTGTACGATATTCCGACGATAGAGACGTTGAGCAGTCACTATTGAATCACCATTACGTTAATACGCTCGTACGCAAAATGCGCGATGCGTCCCCGAGTGCTGTTCCATCGTGACTAAAACTCCACAAAATGGCGGACGCCACGAACCCCTCACCGCTGCCGGTAGACGCCACATTCCGAATATGGCGCGAAAACAAATACCCGATACCCTTTCTGGACACCTTGTATTTTCCGGTTTTTTCAGAGCAAACTCACCTTAAAAACAATGAAATACGTTGGTAGAAAGAATATAATTAAGAGATGCCTGAAATAGTGCAAATAATAATTTTACAAATAACTATTGCACCACTTTTTTATCAAACTACATTAAGACAAAGCCTGAAGCTCCTTTTTTTCACATAGAAAAATAATTTTTGTTTCATACCTTAGTCATACCGTACTTCTTTAATACACCTGAATATTACGTTGCTTCATCCAAAAGACTCAACAGCAGATCACATTTCATAGCAGGGATCCACGATTTATTACTGTTATGGTCTCATTTCAACAAGATGTATATCTTCGAATTTCAGCATTCTTTATACCGCCTCTTACCTCGAGATGTACATAAACAAATAGCATACTCTTGGGTTACCCCGGTGGAACAAAGAAGAATATTCATTTATTCCACTTCTTCAAACCAGTGGCTTGAACCCAATTAAACTGAAGAGCTCAGTGTTCCCATAAAGCGTCATTTTTATTCCAAGGGTAATCGACTCCTCCACTTTCCAAAGTCATCCTTCTCTTTCATGAGAAATATGAAGGAATATTCTGGGGAATTCGATATTCTGCAGTGGAAAACGAGTAAAAACATGTTTATAACTGACCTACATAAGCCTGTTTTCTCATTACCTCGAGGAAATATAGCTTATTCGCATATCTACAAGGTGTGTAATTTGAAAGTGTATACCTTCAATAACTCAACAACGAATCAGAATCTATGACAACACTCAGACTTTTAATTTTACGAGCAGTATTCAATGTATTTCGTATGAATTGATGTCATAAGAGTGTTCTACTGAATTACTGGAAGTAAAATTAAAATTATGACTTCACGGTAAAATATATTGTTGAAAAGAGACAGGGCATCATATATTATTATGAGATAATTTGTCATTATTGAATTGATAATAACGTAAGACAAGGCACAAGGTACTGAAAGCTTTTTTTTAATCGCATTTTCTTGGAAAGTAAGTATTCACAAATCTTTTCGGAGATTTTTTGAAAACCTTTCAGGATTGCTCAGCTCATGTTGACTTGGAATGTTGTATATAACCTTGATTTAGATTTTTCTTAAATTACTGAAACTTCAATTACTCCTTCAAATCACTTCGATTAATCATGCTAAAAGCTGAAATATTTTCATTCTATTTTTGTGAATACAAGAAGAAAATAAACATAGATATACACCTTCAAATTTTTTCTTCAATCAATTTTCAATTATATGAGAGTCATTCAATGAATATCAATAGAATATGCAGGGTGTTCCTAAATTGAACGTACAAACCCTAAAGGGGATATTCTTTGAGTAAGTTGAAGAAAAAAAAGTTCCATAAACATGGGGTCACAAACGTTTCGATTTCCAGGAGCTGATAGATGCGTTCGCGGAAAGAAAAGCGCGCCGCGTGAAGCTGTTATATTTTTTTTAATAAGTATTAGTATTTATTTTCATTACTCATTTTTATTTTATGTTATTTTTCAAGGATAATTCATAATTCATGAATTCATCCTTTCCTTTCGATATTTTCTTCATTATTAGTATTTATTTTCATTATTTATTTCTTTTTATTTTTTATGAATAATTCATATATCACAAGAATGAAGAAATATACATTTCTATAGCTTTCAATTCTCATATTCAACCTAAGGGGGCGCCATCATGAATTTTTGCCCCGGGCAGAAAAAATCGTAAATCTGGGCCTGTTTTAAGTCATCGGCATACAAACTATGAAGGGTATTCAAAAAACATTTCGAAACATCATTGAAATAAATCAAAAAAAGTAGTGGTCCAAGATGGAAACCTTGTGAGACCCCAGAGCCAACCTGCACTTGCTCAGATGCCCCTCATTAATGAACACGTACTGCCTCCTTCCTCCCAAGTAGGACGCAATCCATTGAAGAAGCGACCCTGTCACTCCAAACTCCTCTAAGATTGTGATTAGAGTACCATGGTGTACCTTATCAAAAGCCTTCGGCATGTCCGTGTAAACCGCTTCAACTTGAGCACCCTCATCCATTGATCTCGATAGGTAATCAACATACGGTGCCAAATTGGTCAGTGTTGAAACCATGCTGACTCTCGGATAGCATACCATTAGAAAATTGGAAAAGCCTGTCGGCTACCAAGGATTCAAATATTTTTCCAAATTGATCGAGGATGGAAACAGGTCTATAGTTGTTGAATACCCTCTTATTGCCTGACTTGTGTATAGGGATTACTTTGGCAATCTTCCACCTATCTGGAAATACTTCACTCTTGAGGGATCTGTTGAAAATAATGTGCAAAGGTTCTTCATAATTGTCATTCCTTTTTATTATATTGAAATGCAAATAATTAAATCTATAATTTTTTTTCGTCGGTGGAATGCCGCTCTTCTACTGCGACGTTCGAAAGAGGTGTACATTACAACAGTTGAAAATGATCAAGTCACCTTAGTTGGTGAAGTGATTGCTGAACGTTATGAAAATGTTAGGAAGTTGTCACAGAGAACTGGATTTTCAAGGGCAAGTGTTCACAGAATCTTGATGTTCTATCCTTATAAAATTACTTATGTTCACGAACTGAACAAAGATGATAGTAATCGGAGAATGGAGTTTTGCTAAATAATTTTGCAAGCAACTATTGCAAATTGTGTTCTTGTACCCCGTGTGCTAATAATCACATCACAAGAGCATTACCTGGTAGAACAAAAGTGATTGTAAACAGGTTTCCACCCAACATCTAGAATCTGAGAATGGGTCCAGCTAAGTAATATGATTAGTAGACCGTTTGCGCAGCTCAAAACCATCTGCTATGAGCAGATCCTGAAATTTCACTCTCTATTCAAGAGTTTTAGAGTCATATGATCAACTTCTCGACATAAATATTATCCAGCAAGACTTGCAGCAGGAAATCAGCACGGTTATTGATCTGACACATCCAAACATACACGTTGTAGCACCCAGTATAAGTAGGATAAAATTATTTAATGAGAAAGGGGAAAAAAAAGCAATTTCAATTATTTCAGTTTTTTGTAATAAATAAGTACAGAATTTTCATTCAATTTCTTAACTTTCAGATTTCTGGAATCAAATCTCTTCTTATTCAAATTCTTGATAGATTTATGAAAGACCAAGGTATTCTCTCGTCCTGTTTCTATTTCACTCTTGGCGGAATCATCATAATCTTCATCAGTTTGATCTATGACGTCCACACCAATTGAAGGTAGACCACCTCCTTCCTCCGGTGGTACCACGGCAAATCCTGAAACACCCATTCTGACACAGTCAAAAGACCACTCCAGCAAATTATAGTCCTGCCAGTTAGCTTCAGCATCAATGCACAGGTGGACATTCCGATTGGCGAAATAGATGTTTGAAAATTCTACGCAGAATTTGATATTTGGAAACCTTGGAACCCTCAAGCACATCGGTGGTGGATTTTTGCCTGCGAAATGATATTTATTTTCATTATTTTCGAATAATAGGATTAAAGTGAAAGTGATGAGGTGAAAACAAATGGCAAACAGTTAATCAGTATATTTTCATTATGTTATGCATGTGTGTATTGGCAACAATGCTGACATTACATTTCTATTCTACGATTCTGCCACGAGGTGCTCAGAAAGGTTATCATATAACAAGGCAGAACCTGGTGGGTAAGCTTACCCATTCATTCGGATGATCCTCACCGAACACTGATGCTCGACCCTGTTCAAATTTATGAATCATCTGATGGTCCTCACCAAATGTGCACGATACCCGTAAACAGCTTCCAACCGATGTTTGCTTTGATGTAGTTTATTTTATCTCAAGAATATTTGTGGCCTTTTCGAAAGAGAATGTAGTTAAAGTTACAGGTATATCTAAATCTATTGTCTCCGTGAACCTACTATATTCTCCAATCCCGGAATTTCTAGATGGAGAGCGAAACACAACAATAATCGCTTTCATGCCGACATGGATAAGCCAACAAAAAATTGTATATTTACCTGATATGCTATTCCTGTAGAGCACCTTTCCATTCATGGACATGAAAGCCGTAACCGAGAAGTCATCCGGGTCGTATGTTATATTTATGCACCCTTTCTGATTGAATCTATCCAGGATGTAACCAGTGCAACATCCACACTCCCCCTCTTGACAGGAACAAGGAAATCGCAAGCCAGATAAAATCGGCCTACGTGTTGTTGTTATCACTGCTTGAGGTTGTGTCGATGGTAGTATAGCTGGCTTTATCGAGGCATTTCTGAAGTTGTCCCCGTATGTTCCACTAGGCCCTATCAGCTCCACCTTTTCTGGAACCGGAATGTCGGTTAGTTTCCTTGTGTGGATACGGCAAAAACGCGTCGTAGATATGTTTATGAACCTAATGCAGACGTTGGGGTGTCGTATATATTTCTCTATATTTCAATTTCGGCCGTTTTAGATTTACTGCCATCGACTGATTTCACTCAGAACCCGTTGGGAACTGCATATAGGAGACACGTGTTGTCTTTGGCCGTTCGGACCCAACGGAAATCTCACTGGTGATTTGGCAAGATTTATTGAAATTACTCCTAATCCGCATTTTGATTTATTCTCACCTGTCTCTTTGTCAGTGTTATAAATCCTTTATAATCTAAAGATTTGTTCAGTACTGTTCATTTCCTAATCAAAGTTTATGTCGAAATATTTGATGCAGCTTTTTCTTTTTGAGGACAAATTGGCTTATCATATGAGGTACTAGGAAAGGTAAACATCTACGTGAATGTCCTTGAGTTTCGACCCTTATAAAAAATTTGAAAAGTTTTGAAGATATGCTGCCAAAATAATAGTGAGATCAATAATCGAATTAAGATTAGAATGAGCAATCAGCAGAAAACTACCTGGCAAAAAGGATAGAGTCGTGAGATACCAATAATATTCAGCAACCTCCATCAGCTAACACCTCCTGTGAATAAATACTTCATCGATCTAAGAGGAGAAATGTCGATCCAATATGGTAACATGAAGTACAAGGCACATTTTTTTACATAGTATGAAGTTTACACATTCCAATTCATCATTTGTTCAGCTAATAACATAGAATGATACAGAGATAAATACAAAGAACGACGACAAAATAGTCAATGGATATTTAATAAATTAGTCCATGTCTTATCTCAACTCATATAGGATCTTTCGACAAAAACTTTGTTTTTAATTGTGGCCACACATGACAGCATTGACATCTAGTTTTTTGACATATTCGTAGTAGATGCTTTGGCAATTGTTACAATGAATTCAATTTCGCTCGGAAATCATATTAAATTAATTAAAACCCACTATGATAATGGTGGTCACGTTGAAAATATATTCCGTAAAATCATTCTTTCAGACGAACCCGATTTTGACTTCTCAAGGTGCGTCAGCATGCAAAATGACCTCATTTGGGTCGCTAGAGCGATTCTTGAGAAGCCTTTGCATCCGTGGAGGCGTGATTGGGCCATTTTTTTCGAAGATGGGGTTAGAAATACAGTAACGGTCAATGGATCACGCTATCGCGTTAACAACTCAATTTTGGCCTATCATTGAAGACATGGATATCACTGACATGTGGTTTCAACAAGACGGTATCACTTGTCACACAGCCAATTAGACGATCAATTTATTGCAAACAAAATTTGCTGATCGCATAATTCCACGAAATTCAGGTGTTGAATGGCCAGCCAGATCGTGTGATTTAACACCACTGGTTTTTTTTTTTGTAGTGCTATTATAAGGACAAAGTCTATAGAGAGCCAATCGAATCGATTGCAGCCTTAAAACTCAAAATATGTGATGTGATAGCCGAAATAGACCCGACATTCTGCCAAAAAAGTAATTGAAAATTTCGATGAAAGACTACTTCTGTGTAGCGTTATCTTGGTTGACATTTGTCAGATATAATTCTTGTTTTTTCGTGATACAATAAAAATTTGAATAATCGGCATCGGCATTTTTTGTTTTAAAAAACAAAGTTATTTTTGAAAGACCCTCTATAATAAATGAATTCCTACAGTACAAAGCATTCTTTAATAATATGAAACTGGCCAGAGTATCCGATATCGAAAAAAGGAGTTTCATCGTTTGTAACCAACTACCATCCATCATCAATTCTTCCAAATTCTTAAAAAATTCTAAAAATGGTGATAGCAGAACAACTTATTACATTCGTGGAGAAGTATTACTATCTCCTCTATTCCCAATTTCAGTTCAGAAAATATAGATTTACAAGTGATGCTGTGAAAGCATCTTGTTCATCTGATAAGGATTTGAATGCACTTGGATTTGTACACCATTCAAAAGCAACCAAACAAAAAAAAATGTATCACTAGTGCCATCTGTTGTAATATTTCACCCGTAAATGGCTTATTGACAACTGGTATAAATTTCATGACATTGTTGGATGAATACAACAAGGTTCTTGCGTTTCAAATGTCATTGTGATTTGTATATCGGTCCGAAAATGAGTTTCAAACAAAGAGTTGTAATTGATTTTTGGGTTAAACTTGGTAAAACTTTCACTTAATCGCACCAAACGCTACAAAATGCTTATGGTGATGATTGTCTATCCCGTACGCAAGTTTACTAGTGATTCGGGCATTTTAAATCGGGTAGAAAGACGCTGGATGATGACGAAAGATTAGGACGTCCCTGAATCGGATTATCGGAAGAAAACATCGAAAAAGTGCGTGAATTTATCAAAAATAATGAAAAACCGTCGGTGAAAGTTATTGAAATAGAATTAGACATTCCTCAAACAACCGCATACCACATTTTGACAGATGTTTTGGGCCTTAAGAACATTAATTCGCGGTTTATACCACACAAACTCACCGAAGACCAAAAAGTTCATCGGAACAAGCATTGCAAATATATCGTTAAAAGTGTTCGGAAGGATCAAAACTTTTTGAAATTGATTGTAACTGGTGACGAGATATGGTGTTTTGAAAATGAGCCCGAAACAAAGCGGCAACGTACTGAACGGAGAGCGCCGGATGAAACAACATCCAAAAAAGTCACTTGGTGAACTCAAAAGTTTATGATGCAAAAAGAATTATCCACAAAGAATTTGTTCCTTCTGGTCGTACAGTCACTGGAGAGTTCAACTTGGGCGTCATGAAGCGTTTCCTGGCAAAAATTTGTCGTATTCGGCCAGAATATCGAGAAATCGGCAGTTGCACCCTTTTGCACGATAATGCACATCATATCGTTCGCAACTTTTTTGGTCAAAAATCACGTTGATCCTTTGAATCATTCTCCCTATTTACCATATCTGGCTCCGTGCGCATTCTATCTGTTCCCTTAACTGCATTTGGCGATGAAAGGAAAGTGTCACGCATCGATTGAGTCCATTGAGAAGGCGACGACCGAAGTCCTTAATAAGACCACAATATAGGGACCAAGCAGTAGTCGCACTTCGTGGATTTTGAACTAAAATCGCTTACACCAAAGGGAACTCGCGCATTCCTCCCTGCGCATCCAATCTAATCGACCGCGAATTAAAAAATTGATTAGAAAAGGTTATTATTCCTGATTCCTGATATCCCAACTAATCGTAAAGAAATGACTATAGTAGGAGTAAACCTCCTGAAATTCCATTGGTTCCTGATATCTGAACTAATCGTGAAGAAATGACGACAGTAGGCGTAAACCTCCTGAAATTCCATTGGTTCCTGATATCTCAATTAATCTCAACTAATTGAATGAAGCACTACTCAAATAACGGAGCTTTTAATAAACAACATTTTCTACAAAACTGTATGTATAACTCACCTGTCGGTGTCTCATGGTATTGAGAAAAAAGAACGTTTGGGATTATTGAAACTATTGTTTTTGCAGTTGTATACGCTACAATTGTTAATCATTTTGGAATTAATTTGAAAATAACATAAAATTGAAGCAGAATACTTACTGGAATGAAAATAAATGATTAAATAAATGAGCTTTGCTGGTTCATGGTAGATTTTGACTCAAAGAAATTCCACTGAATTATAGGTTGGGTTGTATTTATTTCTTCAACTTCTTCTTTGAATTTCAAATAGATCTCAAAAAAATTATATTCTTCTAAATATTAAACGACTTAATTATACAAAGGAATTATGTAAGATGGCCGTTATAGGAATTCATAATTAGAAGCCTCATAGATTTCGCTGGAAATCTGCCACAGTAGGTGAAAAGATTGTCATAAATATGATATAAGAAGTAACAATGATCTGAATATATCAAGCACTGGTTTAAAAATTACTGAAAGAAAGAATGTTGCCATCAGGCTATACAATAAGCTTTCAGTTCAAAATCAAATTTATTTCTTTCAACTGTTTGTGAATTCAATACTTTGGCAAAACACAGAGTCATGCTATAGCCTTAACAAGACAGTAGAACGCTGTCAAAAAATAATATCTGCCCAGATTTTACCACAATAGCATTAGGGATACACAAGTTAACTTTGGACTGGCTCACTCGACATGTTCAGGTAAGTTCCTCATTATTTCCTCTCTAGTTCTATAACTAACTAATATATATTATACTTTCTCACATTTTTATATGTTTCAGTCGACATGATTATACAACTTCGGACCGTAATGGAAAACAAATATTTGAGTTTGACTCTTGCGGAACAGAGGTAAACTGATTTCAAAATTTTCCGCAAACCTAGAAGTCTTCATAAATGGGACAGAATTGAATATATCAATATAATAATATATCAATACCTCTATAAGGCACTGATAACTATACAAAGTCCTGATGCCGTATACCCTGGATTCTGCATACAGTTTCAGTAGTTGGAAACAGTCTGTTCTTTCTCAATTATGATTTTCAACAGTGTATTCTGTGAAGTTTGCAAATGGACTGAATTACAATTATAGTTGCCAAGCCACAAGGTTTTACAGTTTCGTAGCATAGTAGCGATAGTGTCGAACGCCTCAGCCAGAACGATGGATACCGCCAAACACTTCGATGATTACAGAAATGCAGAAAACTTATTGAGAACTCTTTGAATAGTGAACAACAGCAATATTCAATGGAAAACCCTCCATACTTCCTGATGGAGTTCATTACCTTAATTATAGCAAGTTGTCTCAGTTACTATGTAACCTGAATGAAGTTTATTATCAATATTATAATTATTAATATTATGAACCTTCAGAATCCCTAATGAAGACGTTGGAGAGCCGTTCATATTCTTGGATATTTCAATTTACTCCATTAAAGATTTACTGCCGTCTATTGCTTTTACAGCTTCAGCTCAGAAGTCGTTTGGACCTGAATATAGGGGACATGTGTTGTCGATGGCAAGCCGGACCTTACGAAAATCTCACCGGTGATTTGGGAGAATTTATTGGAATTACACCAAACCCGCATTTTGATTAATTCTTATCTGCCTCTTCAAGTTTTTTTTCATGACCTGCAAATTAAATTTCTCATCGAAATATATAGTGCTGCATTCGCCTTTTGGGGTCCGTCTAGTAAACGCAAACTTCCACAAAAGAGCTTTGTACTCAAGCCCAAATTCTATTGAATTTCAATATCAAAATAGCCTCTCTAATCACGAAATTTTGAATTTATCTATGTCGACATGTGAGTTTCCGGTGGCGTCAAAACGGAGAATTGTTTCTTCAGTTTACAAAAAGATTTCCAGAGTTGATGTCGAAAATCACCGTCCATTATCGGTTGAAAATATTTTGCCAAGATACTAAATATACATACAAAATACTATCAGATAGATAATGCGGATTCAGGACCGGACTTAGTACCAGAGATGCTATTTCTGATGTCACTAATAGCATTAGACGAGTCTATCAATAGGAACAAGAATGACAAATATCAACAGTAATCCGAAAACCAACTGCGGTGTTCCACAGGTTACAGTACTTGAACCCTTGTTCTTCAATAATTACATTAACGATATAGACTGTTTGCATATTTGTATTCAGCGAGCTCGGTGGTGAGATTGGACAAAATCGTTCAAAAAACAATACGAATTTGCTGTCACTTTACTGAGTTTTCAAGAATGAGTTGGTGTGAAAATTTCTGATTTTTGTGACGTTATAGGGTTTTTTCGGCTGATTCTATTTTCCATAGCTTCTACATAACATTGTGGATAAATTCTGAGGATCCAGGCGTACCATCAGCTACGTAATTCACAATATATGTATTGTATAGTTGGTTACCTCAATTAAACAAATTCAGAATATTCCATAATATTTTTTCCAAAAAAATAGCACAAGAGACAGATATGGATCAATACAGGTAGAAGAGTTTGGTAAGAATATTTGTTAGATTGAGAGTTGCTTTCCAAAACTTTTTGTTAAATTGGTATTCCGAAAATTCCGATCAAATATGCAGTGAACATTTCATAGCAAACAAAATGAGTACTGAAAGACTGTTGTATCGAACTACAAATGTATTACAGGACACAATATAAATATTAACCCAATTTAAGAGATTGATTGACACTGAAATCAGACATTTCTATATTATTAGTGTTAACGAATTTAGTAATTGAAGTGATTTTGATAAAACTTACATGGATATGTTATTGAGACGAATGAATCTATTATAGAAAGATAACGTGAGAGTGAATTTTTGCAGTTATTATTCTACTACAAACTCACATCTTGCAATTTCAGATTTTGCAAATCTTTGAATTTGAAATTATATTTCAATATGTAATATGTTTTCACAGTTATATTTAGAGTGTATGGACCATTGTTTAGTCTATATTCATATAAAAATTATGACTCCGCTCATAATGTAACCGTAAATGTAATCACATTTCCTCATTAACAGAACGCATTCAATAGAAGATATTTTGTTTTATTGTGGTTTCAATATCACTTTGAAAGAAAGAGTAATTAGTGATGAAAGTTACTCGATAGTTTACTCAGGAATAGCCTCTGAAACTTTTTGAAATGTATTAAAAATCATAGGAACCTTAGGTTTGTAAGTGAAATGACTCATTAAAATTTTTCTAAACGAAGATTGAGTTGAAGAGTAGGTATTATATGGAAAAATAAGTAGTTGGTGGTTGAAAGCATCGAATGTGTTTAATATAAAATCCTCAATACTTAAATTTCACTGAAACATTAATCTTCGAGTCCATGAAAAATAACTTTCTTTTTTACCACCAGTACAGTCAGCCCAACCCATTCCAATTCCATTGGTTCCTGATATCTCAACTAATTGAATGAAGTACTACTCAAATAACGGAGCTTTAAATAAACAACATTTTCTACAATACTATATGTATCACTCACCTATCGGTGTCTAATGGTATTAAGAAAAAAGAAAGTTTGGGATTATTGAAACTATTGTTTTTGTAGTTGTATACGCTACAATTGTTGATCATTTTGGAATTAATTTAAAAATAAAACAAAATTGAAACAGAATACTTACTGGAATGAAAATAAATGATCAAATAAATGAACTTTGCTGGTTCATGGTAGATTTTGACTCAAAGAAATTCCACTGAATTATAGGTTAGGTTGTATTTTTTTCTTCAACTTCTTCTTTGAATTTTAAATAGATCTCAAAAAATTATATTCTTCTAAATATTAAACGAATTAATTATACAAAGGAATTATATAAGATGTCTAAAATAATAATAATGACATTATTCCAGACACCTTAGATTAGAATTATTGATGAAAACAATGAACAAGGACCAAAATATGAGGTTAGAATCCCTGCGAGATGCGCAAGTCAGACTTGGTGTAAGAAAATACACGGAGTGCGACTACTGGTTGGTATCTATACTGTGGTTGAACCTTCTTTGAAACTGAGTCACGTTTATTACTTTTGTTTTTGGCTGGTCGATGAATCGATTGAATGAAGTGGTTCATGTATGTATGTGTGTAATATTTGAACATTTTTTATTTAGTGTTATCATTTGATACTGTCCGGCACAAACCATAGGATAAGTTGACAGGGGTTAAAATAAATCGATAGTAGTTAATTTCGGTAAAATGATACTAAACTTGAAGAAAAAGCAATACTATTTGAGTTCATTCAAAGAAATTCTCATTGATGAGCTTAAAAAAGGTAATGCAGTAATAAAAAAATTAAAGTCTATTCACCAGCTATGTAGGTATCCAATATCAAAAAACAAATGAGCACTGAAAGTTCTATACAACTTGGCACCTTCATTATTGACAAATATGTGTTTACGAACAAGTTTTGCTGTATTTATTCCGTTCAACTGAGATGATGGTCACCTATAAAGCTGTAACACTTTCTTCACCATGTTCTTCGATAAGGAACTTTCATTAATTCTCGATGTTCGGATGAGGGTTTTTCAAATATGCTGGTAAGCAGGAACGGCATAAAAAATATTAATTCATTTTGTTGGAATTATATAAACCTCGAGATGCCTGATTATATCGAAATTAAAATGAATTAATTCACTCCCTTGGAAGACTATCGACCGTTGAATTTGATCCCTTTGAAATAAAATTAATTAAATGAATAAGTTGCATACCTTTGCATTATTCAGGAGGCAGCGAGATTTCAGATTCCCCTTGCATTCTGGATCCCTCTGTAATGAGAGGAAATTAGATCCTTATTCGGTTTCATCATTTCAATCCTGGTGAAATGATTAAAAAACAAGGAAATATTTGTATGATGAAATTATTGAATGGACTTCTTGCGATTCAATCGACTGAATAAGTTTCAATTTTACAGGATGATCCAATGATTTTTTTAGACTTCTCGCACCCGGAGATATCCGAATATGTTCCTCGGTTTTTCTTAGTTTTCACGTTATGATTTTCTCTGTGTATTTATAATGATTTCTGCCTACAAGGTTTCGAAAATTCATCTTTTTTAGAAGAAAGTATCAGGTATACCTGTATGAAATGAGCGTTTTTTTGTGAAAATAAAACACTAATTATTAATGTAAAGGAAAAATCTTTTCATTTCAAGTATTGGCCACTTTTTCCATGCATTTCGACCACCTTTCTGGCAATTTGTGGACTCCACGCCAATAAAATTGTACGTCTTTCAAAGCAAACCAACCAGACACCCAATTTTCGGTCTCCTCGTAGGAATCAATGTGCTGCTCAGCCAACGCGAGCCCCATCGATGAAAACAAATGGTAGTCGAGAGGAGGCAAGTTTGGTGAATACGGCGGGTGGGGTAGCAGCTGCCAGCCAAATGTTTTGATTGTATCCTGAACCGGTTTTGCTTTCTATGCAGGTGCATTGTCAGGGAGCAAAATTACCTTGCCGTGTCTTCTGGCCCATTCTGGTCGTTTCTCGATCAATGCATGATTAAAACTCGAAACACAAAGAAAAAAGTCAACTTGATACAGGGCACAGCTCGAAACGTTGTTGGCGAATAAATGAGTATGATCTTTTGATCAGAAATATAGATTTCAATTGATGAATCCCGAAATATCAAGTAAAGTATAGAAGTGAATAATTCATTGGGATAAATAAAGCTGAATAATTATAATTACTAGTTGTATAACAAGATCGTCATAGTTACCTGACCTTACTCCAGTGCTTTCAATTTTTTTGTAACGTGTTTGTCTTACTTGTTGTTTAAATAAATAGAATTTTCTTTTTGTTATTATCGGCTTGATAAGGATTGAACCACGTATTTCAATGGGTTTATCCACTTTTTATCGTTATTATAGTAAATCAAACTTAAAAACGTAATTTTAAACTAGATTCAATTAAAATTCCTTTAAATTACTGTTGTATTTGTATAACGTTGTAATAGTTTTGGTTTGACCACTAACGTTTAAAATCTAGGCAAGAATGAAAATCAAAATGGTTAGTTGGGTAATTACCTGTATTTGATAACAAATAAAAAGCACAAATACTGAAGAATTACTATTCATATAGTAAAGTTTCAAACCACCTTCCTCAACCTGAATACAAAATCGACCACGTATTGAAAAGTCATGTTTTATTTGTCTGAAGACACTTGAATATTTTTGCTTTTTTTCCGCTTCTATGAGTTTGTGCCTAAAATATTTTTCGCTGTTACTTTCTGTCGCTTACACAGGCTCTTTGTTGAAATCCTTTAAGTTGAGGTCTGGCGAACAGGCAAGCCATTCGATCGGCCGTGTTGGTGCCATTTAAAATTACATTTTAAAGTTCAATTAACGATATCATTGATGAAATAATTTCCAAAATTTTGTTTTATTCAATGATTTTTAGCATATCCGCCTTCGAAGGACTATTTCAATTGAAATTGATAAGGTATTATTCTTTTTCTTATAATTTTGATAGTTTAGGACCCTGCAACGTTTTTAAGACTCCGCAACGTTCTTAAGCTATCGAATTTCTAGAATATTCTTGAATGAGTCATCATGTTATAAAAAGAAGCTGTCTGGGTTGACGGAGGCAGAGCTTGCAGACACTTATTCATCGTAACGTAGTAAATATAATTTCTTTGTGTAAATAAATAACTATTTAAGGGGTGGAAATAATTGGTTACTGAAATAGAACTTGTCATATTTTATGCTATTAACTGAAAAAATGTTGCAGTACAATAGTTAAAGACTTGCCCATGTAAAGACATTGAAAGGTTCGAACAAAGTGTTTGAAATTCACATTCATGATCTCAAGCATAATCCAAAACGTTGGCTATCAAGCAAAGTGTTGCTTCTGATTCTTGTCAGACGAGATTTATTTATGAAGACAGACTAGACTTGCAAATGCATTTCGCTCACCTAAAAATCTGTTACGAAACAGTGGAATAAATAAATCTCCAAATTGTAAGACCGTTCACGTTTCCGTGAAAACGGTAACAGGAAAAAGAAATTGTGTTTCAAGCGGAAACTCAAGCACCTATCTCTTCGGTAACTTATTGAAAAGCATAATGAAATGCGGGGCAAGTGTCGTTTACATTTCGGATTAACCAGGTTAAAATTCAAGACGGCAAGTTCCAGCGACCTTCAATCTGAACCACTAAATTTGTTGGCAATTTAGTTGAATAACAAAGTAGGAATCGTTAGGGATGTCTGATTGAATGATCTAATCAGGTTCTGTTGACGATTAATAGATGTATTTGTATTGTCACAATGTTTTTTGGTAATACGCAACTGTTCAGTTCGCTAATTCGTAATTACTTTCTTTGAACCAGTCAAAATAAGTTTTAAATCAAAAATAGTTAGCGCCCCGTTCTGTTCCTTTGGTTGGTTCACCTTCAATGGCGTATGAGATGCTCTCTATAATCTTACTTATAATAACACATGGATCAATAAGTCCCGAGACTAACAATGAAAACAAAATTTTTTTTGTAAAATTTTTTTTATATCAACATAATCACCTTCTAGGGTGATACAATCGTTCCAAAGCTTTTCCAATTTTTTAATACCACGTTTATTAAAAAATCTTATCCGCTTCAAAATAAGCTTCAATTTCAGCGATGACCTCCTCATTTGAGCCAAATCTTTCCCTCTGGAGAATTTTTTAAGATCAACAAAGAGGCAGTAGTCACTGGGGGCTAAATCTGGCGAGTATGGGGGATGGGGAAGCAGATCAAAGCCCAATTCGTTCAATTTTGATATCGAGATGTGACAGGATTTTTTTTCTCTGCATGTGTGGTCGTTTTTTGCGATTTCCTCCTTTAAACGCACCAGCAAGTCAAAATAATAATCACTGTTGATTGATTTACCTTTTTCGAGGTAGTCATTGAAAATCACGCCATGCGTATCTCAAAAAACTGACGCCATGACTTTGCCAGCTGACTGCTGCGTTTTCGGGCGCTTCGGACGGCTTTCGCCGGCTGACTGCCGCTTCGACTCTGGAGTGTAGTGATGTATCCATGAAATCTTTTTTGTTGCGAGTAAATAGCGATAAATAGCTTTCTGAATCATCGACTCCTTGCTGTTTCTGTTCCATCGAAAGCAATCGCGGCACCCACTTGGAAAAAACCTTTTGCATGCTCAATTTTTCACGAAAGATAGTAAATACGCTTCCATATGGTATCTGTGTCATCTCAGCAATCTCACGGAGCTTCACTTCACGATCTTTCATTATAATTTTTGTCACATTTTCCGGTGTAACGGCTTCCACAGGTCTACCCGAGCGTTCCGCGTCATTTGTGTCGGTACGACCACGTTTAAACTCGGCAAACCACCGAAAAATTGTTGCTTTTGATGGACAAGAGTCCGGGTAACATTTTTCAATCCATTGTTTTGCTTGCACGGTGTTTTTACCCATTAAGAAGCAATGTTTTTTCAGAAGACGAAACTCGGTTTTTTCCATTTTTAAACAAACTACAAAACGACTTCACTCAAACCTCGATAACTCAGCTGTTTCTAGTCCGATCGACTTGATATTTTGACACGTTTCAAGTAAAGGTTAGTACTCGTCGTGGTTACTGGTTTACTACGAGCGCCATCTCTGGGTTAGTCTCGGGACTTATTGATCCATGTAGTATTTGCTTTAGAGGGAAGCGCAATGAGTTGATGCATTCGAGTTGAACAAGGTCCTCGTACATTTGGAAGGCCCTGCAGATTTCGAAATACCTCGGTGTATTTCTACGCTTGATACGCCTCTGGTCTATTAATTGAATCTTCATGGAGAAATATTCCATGTGCCGAAACATAAACGGAACAGTATGGTTTTATGTTGAGGTCGAATTCAAGAGCGACGACTGGATGCGGCTCTAGCCGCGCGGCGGTAGCCGTACTGCTATAACTAAATCATACTGCTTTTCGTGCAAGTATATGAAACTCATTCCTATGTTGCGACTGGTGCCGCATGGCAAATGCGGCTATAGTGAGGCGGCTGGAGCCGTACGACTAGACTGCTGGCATGAGCAGTTCAGTTGTAACAGCTAGAGTTTATGTGATTATTTCCCTGCTTAATAATGGATTACGTTCAGCTGATTGAACTAGTGCGTGAGCACTCTTCCATATTCAACTGTAAACATCTAGTATACAAAGATGCTAAGGAAAATTCTGAAGAGGGATCAAAACTAATTTTTAAGAAGTCAATGGAACAGCCGGAAGAAAATCATTCGATTGTTACGTTTTTTCAAAATATGGCAATGACAGTGTACAACATGGGACCAGGTCCCAATTCCTTTCTGCGAGGCTAATAGGCTGTTTGATTTTGTTATATGATTTTTTCTTCAATTTACTTTAGCTGTACGATAATATGTCACCAAATTGGAGTCTATGTAAACCAAAAAACTGCCTGAATATCGAATCGCCCTTTAACAAATGCTCATTTATTAAAATTTTTGAAAAAGTCTCTTCCCATCTCAGAAGATCCAATTGCTGTGGCTTTTCATTTTCTTTTAAATTGGACAATAATATATCTTCTTCCTCCTCTCCTTGTAATAGCAAATAAGTTAGACCCAACACTAATGAATTTACCATGTCGTCCAAGACTTAACTGTTCCAGCCACTGTTTAGGAACGTATCTATCTTCTGCTAGGAATTCTACCTTTAGATTCCTATCGTTGAGGGGTTGAGATAGGATTGAGCGTTAGATAGAGGTAAGACAAGCCTGATTTAGTTGTGGGTAATAAGGTGGTGAAATAGTCCCTTTATACCCACTTCCATGTGTATGCATAAGACAGACCTATCTAAGAGGTGCCTCAAATTTGAGTTGGGCTTGCACTGTACCCTCAGTAGTAACGGCTTAGTGAAAAAAGTGTTGAGGAATGGTAAATCAGGCATCGTCTCTAAGTACGATGATTTTATCGATTTCTGTAGTCGAAATATTATGAGTCACGTGGAGTCGCGAGTACTTTGTTGAAAGAAGAACATATTGAATGATAGTTCTTGATGTATTTTAATTTATTACATATTTTTAGAAAATTAATAAACTTAACAGTGCAATTGCTATATGAGTTAATAAGATTGTTTCATTTTCTTTATTCCCTGTAGGAAATTGGAAAAAATAAATTCAATCTATTTTCTTTAATTCCATTCCTTACGGAAATTTGAATAAAGATCAGCATTTATGTTGAATTTCATCTCCTCACCTATTCATGATTCATTCATTCATGCAAGTTAATTTGTTATGTTATGAATGCAAGCAGAAGCAATGCAAACATTCCAGTCATTATAATTATGAGCTGGTCTAACCAGAGGATTCTATAGCCTTCCTTTGCTTAAAACGTTATCCCTGAAATCTTCTTGAGCAGAAAATCAACAAAGAACACAGATATTCCGCGAATGCCCAGACAAAAGTGAATAGCTATTTAATTCATCATATTTTGGGTTCAAGCTGGCATTGGCGGTGAGTTTCTCGCTTTAATGTTTTGTGTTCAGCTTTGTAACACACCTTCTTCTTCTTCCAACGGGGCCTTTTCTGGGCAATTTCGTCCTTGAAACAAGCCAATAAACCGATATAATAATCGCTGCTGATTGTTTTTCCATGTTTCAAGTAGACAATGAATAAAGTTCCATCCTGAAATACAGAAGCCATTCCTTCCCAGCCAATGTTTGAGTCTTTGGACGGTTTCTCCGCCTGTATGCCACTCAGCAGATCTATACATGAAATCAATTACAGTTAAAACTCTGAAGTAATGATTGGAAACTCGCTAAACTTAGGAGTGACGCCTGTTCGACTGACACAAAAACTCAGCTTCAATGTCTAGCTTTAGAATTTTTTTCTCAAGTGTCATGTTATTACTTCAAGAAGTGTGAAAGGAAAACTGCTTCTTTATTCCAATAAGAATATGTACAATACATAAGTAGGGTTGACACATGCGTAATAGATATATACATATACAACTCTATGATTTACATCATGACATCTCCTTTTACAACTAAATATTTTTTTTTTATTTTTTTTTTTTTTTTTGTATAATATCCCCAACAATCTCCTTTTAACAAAATTGCCCTCACTTAATCTATGTACAGCTAATTTCAAAATATACAAATTTCACAACTAAGACCTAAGATTTCCGTACACTATGGTATAAATCTATCTGGAGGTCTGGATGTCCTTCCAAACCTTGTAACATAATGAGAATTTTGAAATTGTGAATTTGTGTTCTCAACGGTTGAATAAGTTAAGTCAGGTTTTATCTGATGCCGATTTCTAATTACTATTTTGTTTGAATCGTTCAATCTAACACTGTATTTTCTAGTACGTACATCAATATCTGTTATTATCCCTGGTAAATTATATATACCATTTTTCTTAATGAATACTTTTTGTTCGATTTCGAGCTTAGGTAAATTTCTTGAGTTTCTGTCGAAATATTTTTGTAAATTTTTGTTTTCGACGTAAATTATTACTGTGGTATTTGTTACTTATTATTTTAGGTTTAAGATGTTCTGAAGTAACAGGCAGAATACTTTTTAAATTTCTATGCATCAGGATTTGTGCAGGTGAATATAAGTTATTGTCTATAGGTGTGTTTCTAAGTTCTAACAATGCTAAATTGAAATCTGTACTATCATAAAAAGATTTATTCAGAATTGATTTGAGTGTTCCTATTGTTTTCTCTATTTGACCATTAGATTGTGGAAAGTAGGGACTGCTTGTTGTGTGCTGAAATCCCCACTCCCTAGCAAAAGATCTGAAAGAACTTGATGAGAATTGTGGACCGTTGTCCGAGATAACTTCATCTGGTATTCCAAATAAAGAAAATATACGTTTCAAGTAGTTTATTACACTCTCTGAAGAAGAATTTCTGCTCAAGCATTGCACATCTACGAACTTTGAGAAATAATCAACCAAAGCTATGTAATATTTACTCTTTAATTCAAAAGATCTATACCGATTTTTGCCATGCTCTTCCAGGAATTTCATGATTAATTAACGGTTCTCTCTGTGGAGTTCTCGAAAAAATCATGCAAGACTTGCATTTTGAAATTAGATTGTCAATATCAAGTGACATATTAGGCCAATAAAATAGTGTTCGTGCGCGATATTTAGTTTTTCTCTACCCAGGTGACTCAGATGTAATTTTGAAAGCATATCTCTCTGTAGACTCTGAGGAATAATTAACCTATTATTGAAAAACAATAATCCATTTGAGAATGATAAATTATCTCTATTTATGAAATATGATTTCAAATTATCAGGAATTTTATTTTTACACGGCCAGCCATGCTTCATGAAACCAAGAACCTTCAACAGGTTCAAATCCTTTTTAATTTCTGACTTGATATTTTCCAAATTCGTAGTAGAAATCGGTAAGTTCTTTTCTACAGCTAGAACTTGATATTCTATGTTTTCATTCAACAATGTTTCATCTCTATTGTATAAACATTTTTTCGAGTCATGGGCGCGAGAAAGAGCATCTGCTAATGCTAATTTTGTACCAGGTTTATAAATTAATTTTATATCATATGGCTGAATAGATATCAACATTCGTTGTAAACGCATAGGACAAGAATTAAGAGGTTTCTTAATGATTGAAATTAAAGGTTTGTGATCTGTCTCAACTGTAATATGTTTTCCGTATATATACTGATGGAAACGTAAACAAGAATAAGTTATCGCGTACATTTCTTTTTCAATTTGCGCCCAATTCTGTTGCGTATCTGTTAATGATTTGGAAATATAATAAACAGGCAAATTATTTTGTAGTAAAACCGCACCGATGGCATTTTGAGACGCATCCACAGATAATGTAATAGGTAATTCGTTATTGAAAAACTGTAATACTGGCTTATTCATCAAAATATTTTTGAGTTTTTCGAAATTTTCTTCCTGCTGATGACCCCAGTGCCATAAAACATCCTTTTTAAGAAGAATTCGTAAATTTTCGCTTTCAAGTGACATATTAGGTACGAATTTTGAAATGTAAGTAACCATACCCAAAAATCTTTCCACATCTTTTTACATTCCGTTTTTTGAAACTTTTTATTGAATAAATTTTGTCCTCGTCGGGTTCAACGCCGTCTTTTGATATTATATGACCCATAAATTTTAGTTTTTCTACTCCAAACTCGCATTTTTCCAAATTTAGCTTTAAATTAATTTCACGACATCTTTTTAATACATTTTTAATCGCGTGTCGTGCTCCTGTCGTGTGGATCCCCAAATTAAAAAATCATCAATGTATGACAGAACACCTTCCATGTTATCGAACTTTTGTTTTATGTATTTTTGAAATACTTCAGATGCAGACTTAATTCCATAAGGCATACGCAAAAATCTATACCTGCCAAAGGGTGAGTTAAACGTACATTTGAAAGAACTCTCCCCATTCAATTTAATTTGCCAGAAGGCCTGACTAGCATCAAGTTTCGAGAAAAATTTTGCATGTGACAGAGAAGAAACTATTTCATCCACTGTAGGAAGTGGAAAATTTTCAGAAATTATGGCCTTGTTCAATTGCCGTGGGTCCATACAAATTCTGAGTTCACCATTCGGTTTGTGTACTAAAACCAAACTATCTACCCACTCAGTTGGTTCATTGACCTCAGCTATAATTTCTTTTTTCACAAGATCATTTAGAAAATTCTTTAATTTATTTTGTAACGAAAACGGAATTTTTCTTGGAGGATTTATTACTGGTTCAACACGGTCATTTACTTTGAAAGAATATTCTTGACATTTGAGAGCTCCAATACCTTCGAATACATCCTGGAATTCACCCACTATCTCTTTTTCATCGAATATTTTTTGTTGGATGGATCCAATAAATTTAAGTAATTTCATTCTTTCGCATTCTTGTTTCCCCAAAATAGCTGGAGAATGTTTGTTTTTCACAACATAAAATTCAACATCCCCTTGAAAATCGTTATAATGACATAGTAAAATGCACTTACCCAAAATGTCAATTTTAGTACCAGTATAACTTGAAACTTTTAAATTACATGGTATCAAATTATTCTCATCGATATCTAAAACTTTCAAATACCCTGCGGGAATGGCATTGATTTCAGCACCAGTATCAAGTTTGAAGTTGAGCAGTATATTATTTTCGAATTTTAAATTTATGTTCCACTGCGAGGTTGAATTTTCATTTGGCTTACTAATTGAGTTTAAGAAGAAAACATCTGAAAAAGAACATGATTCATGAGAAATCGAACTATTAGAACCTACTTCATTAGATTTGTTTACAGAAATTTCTTTCACAGATCGACAACATTTCGCGAAATGATTCATTTTACCGCACTTTGCACATTTCTTTCCATAAGCCGGGCACTCGTTTAATGAATGTTTATAACCACAATTTCTGCATGTAAAAACTTTGTTGTTGTTCACAGATCCTTGTTGTCGTCCAGTGTTTTGTTTCGATTTGTATCTGGGTTTTTCTTCATTGAAGTGGAATTTTTTCTGTCCCTGAATTTTTGGATGATATTTGTTTACTTTATGTATCCTTGGTTCAGCTACTTCATTTGAAAGGGATCGCATTTGTTTTTCTGTTCTTTCTGAAATTTTACATATTTCCATTGCCTTTTCGAGAGTTAGGTTTTCGTTTGAAGCAGATTTTGCTTGATTTTCGAATCTTGTATTCCCAAAACCAGTCGGTCTTTGATTAGACTGTCACGAAGTTCGCCAAACTCACATGTGGCACTAAGTTGACGTAATTCAACAACATATGCATCGATGCACTCACCATCTTGTTGATTCCTCGAGAAGAATATGTATCGTTCATACGTGATATTTTTTGTAGTTTGAAATGTTCGTCAAATTTACGTAGAATCACTTCACAATCCATTTTATTTTCATCTTCGATATATTTGAAATTATTATATATTCTCAAAGCATCATCTCCAATAACGCTTAATAAAATTGACGATTTCGTCTCCGACGATTTTTTTGTGAGATCTGCAGCCCTCAGATATAGTTCGAATTTTTGTTTGAAGAAGGTCCAATTTTCATCCAATGAACCATTGAAATTCATCTGTAATGGCGGCGTAATTCCAGTCGCCATATTGTAGGAATTTGAAACTTTAATACTAGAATTTTCTCTCTTAGAATTTTGAACAATCAGTGTAATTTTAACAGTTGTTTGAACTTTCTCACAAGATTTGCAGATTGTATTCTTAGCGAATTTTTGATTGAGTTTCGTTACACATATTCAACACTTATGTCGCAGCGCCATGTCATGTTATTACTTCAAGAAGTGTGAAAGGAAAACTGATTCTTTATTCCAATAAGAATATGTACAATACATGAGTAGGGTTGACACATGCGTAATAGATATATACATATACAACTCTATGATTTACATCATGACATCAAGAACAATGTTACTTATAATCACACTTCGGTGAGAAGCGAAGAAGTAAAAGAAAACGATCATCAGAGGAAACACCCCAATGCACTGACCTAATTTCAATTACAAGAACACCCTGGCTCCCCTTAAGAAGGCAGAAGAAATTTATGAAATCCCTTTCAGCACAATTCCAGATACCCCGTAGAACTGAGGGTGCCACGATAGTTTATTGAGCTGGACCGAACATTGGAATTGACATTGATATTATACCAGGGGTGGTTGTAAAAAGACTATTGCCCCGGAAGTATATCAAATCGAGAAGGAATCTTCAGGCTCTATTCTCTTTCTATGTTCTATTTGGGATATTCTGTGAAAGACTATTATTGATTGGAGGGTGCATCGACCATAATGGAAAACGCACTTCATCATCTTGAGAAGCCGCAGATGTAATAACTTGATCTTCAATATGTGGAAAAAGCACTGACGTGAGATATCGAGCTTATGCGCTCTTTTTTTTTGTGTGATATCTCGCTAACACAGATTTGTCGTAGCATTGAAAAGGTTGTATTACAACAAAATGCTGAAATATGGACTGATATTAATGTGTAAAGTTGGCCCAACACTTCTTGATTTTCGAGAAAATGTTTGTTGTGCTAAACTATGCTAGCTTTGTGCTTTTTTTTTAATTCTGTGTAGTGTTCTAGATTTTCACAAAATTTCGAAATATTGAGTTTACTGGAATGAATTGTGCTACTTTGTGCTGTTTATCGAATTTTTGAGATAATTCTTTTAATTATAATCTATTGAGCATTCAGAAAGAATCATGAGGAATGCAAACGTCAAATGATTGAAAACTTGAACTGAAAAGTCAAGGTTATAAACTGGTTGATCAAAAGGTTTGAAATGGATCGCACAAGTCGTATTCAATGAATATTTTGTGAGCATTACTCCAAACTTAACAGCTTCTTTGCCTGAAATCACCAAAAATTTGAAATCAGAGGTAAAATATAGTATGAATTCGTTTTTTATGTTCGATATATCTGAAGCCAAAATAAGAAAAGCAACAAAAAATGTATACCATCAACTGGCTAAGATGATGTACCACTCAAAGTTATAAAGATGGCCTTGTATATTATGTTGAATGATTGTTTGGGCTATTACCATCATCTATTGTGGATGTAATGATTTCCGACGTTTCGATAGACATCTTCTATCTTTATGAAGGAGAAAAGTAAGAAACCTTTTGAAAATTATCAATTTTCAAAAAGTCAATTGACAGAAGTCATGAAAGAAAATGAAAGATGTTATATACTCATCTGTGATATGATGATCTTTTTAAGTTGGATCGAACAATCGGTGTCCAAACTTCTGGCAGATCTATAGATGGAGCACTTATGGAATCAGGTGTTATTTTCATAAATGCTGCTTCTTTGATTTTTCTTCTTGCAAGTTTTTCTTCTTTGGATATTATTGATGCTTCATCCCACTTTATACGATGATTCTCATCTACAGCATGCTGGACCAACCTGGATTTGTCGTTGTCTAGTACTCGTAGAAGCTTCTGATGGTCTTTTATTCGTACATTCAGAGGGCGTTTAGTTTCTCCGATGTAAGATCTTCCGCACTCGCAAAGTAATTCATATATGCAGTTCTTTGTCCTTTGTGTCTCATTATTAGGCTTAACTTTTGTAAGTTTAGCTCTGATAGTGTCTTGAGTTTTGAATGCAGTCGTTATGTTGTATCTATTTCCAATTTTTCTCATTTTCTCCGACTAACCTTTTACATAAGGAATTACGGTTTTAATGGTCTGATTTATATCTGTTGGTTCAGGTTGACTTTCTCTTGTTCGTCTAGCTTTTTCTAATATCTTTTTGGGGTAGCCATTGCTTCTAAGAGTTTTCAAGATGTTATTTATTTCTTCATTTTGGTCTTCTTCTGTGCAACAAATATTTATTGCTCTATCAAATAAACATTTTGCTACTCCCAATTTAGTGTTTAGTTGGTGGTTTGAATCAAAATGTAGATATTGTCCTGTGTTCGTTGGCTTTTTATACACAGTGGTTCTTGTGATTCCATTTTGTTTATGTACGAGTACATCTAAGAACGGAAGTTGTCTGTCTTTCTCCATTTCAATTGTGAATTTAATTGATTCCTTTTGATTGTTTAGATATTGAAGGAATCCATCTATAGTGTCTCTTCCATGTTGCCAAATAATGAAAGTATCATCTACATATCTTTTCCACAGTTTGGGTTTAAGTGCATATTTTTCTAATGCCTTCTGTTCGAAAATTTCCATATATAAATCAGCTAAAATTGGTGATAGTGGTGAACCCATGGCCATTCCAAATTTTTGTTGATAAAAGATGTCTTCAAATTGGAAATATGTTGTTTCAATACAAATAGAAAGCATTTCCATAATTGCATTCACGCTTAGTGTAGTTCTTTCACTAAGGGTTTGATCTTCTTCAAGCTTTTTCCTAATTATGATAAGTGTTTTATCTGTCGGAATATTAGTGAACAAACTGGTAATGTCGAAGCTGACCATAACGTCTTCTTCCATGATTTCTTGATGTTTCATTATTTCTATGAAGTGTTTCGTGTTTCTTATCATTGATGTTGAATTACTTTTTAATGGTGATATAATTTTCAGCAGAAATTTAGCCAATTGGTGGCATGCTGAATTTCTTGAACTCACAATTGGTCTTAGAGGAATATTTGCTTTGTGTAAATAAAAAGGAAAATGGAGAAACATCAAATCGAGAAGGAATCTTCAGGCTCTATTCTCTTTCTATTTGGGATATTCTGTGAAAGACTATTATTGATTGGAGGGTGCATCGACCATAATGGAAAACGCACTTCATCATCTTGAGAAGCCGCAGATGTAATAACTTGATCTTCAATATGTGGAAAAAGCACTGACGTGAGATATCGAGCTTATGCGCTCTTTTTTTTGTGTGATATCTCGCTAACACAGATTTGTCGTAGCATTGAAAAGGTTGTTGTTACTGCAACTCAGTGTTGTTAGTTGCATTCATTTATTTTCTGTTCCAAAATGCTTGTTCGTTTCATGCGGCCCACGTATGTTCATTTCTTTGTCTATGGACGCGTAACATATGTTGGAGATATATGACAGTGCAAGACGAAAGAAGTAGTAATTCGAATACAGACGTCGACGCTCGTTCGATGCAGTGCAAGACTTTTCTTCGTTTCTTCGCAATTTTTCTCGTTAATTTCTACAAATTAGAACTCTGGTGAAAAAGTGACTGTTCTGGCTCGTGAGTGACACGTTCAGCCGTGCTGTAAAACCAACAGGTACGCAATCGTCGATACTCCAACATTTTCGTATTTTCTTTTCGAGTCATTTTTTCTCACCGGAATTTCATTGTTAATTTCTCTTTCTTTTTCATTTAATTTCAAAGGCCGTGTCGTGCCATTTTGGTCCTTCTTGAGCCGCATATTTTCGAACCGCGTTTTCAAAATTATTGTGATCAAGCATTTTGGAATTTTTTCATTTAGTTTTTTCATTTGCATTTATTTCAATCTGTCATTATTCACGTGACCTCGAAAACTTGATAAGATATCGAACACATTCATAAATCCTTTAATATCTGCGCATGTTAAAAGAATTTAGCTTTCATTACCTTTCATTTGTTTTTCTCATCTATGCTCATAACCTTGATTCAAAACATAAACAAAGATTGACATTCTTGTTTTTGTTTATTTACATTTCATTATTTTCATTTGTTTATTTTCAACTCGATTTTCAATTTAATAGATTCAATCTTAATTATTTACTTTATTAATTAATTTAGTTCTTTTCAATCGGTTAGTCTATTTGCTCTTTTTTCGAAATTACTCAAAACAAAATTCATATTGTTTTCTGCAGTATACCTTAAATAATAATAATGGCGACAAAATTGAAACAACTCAAAGCTCGTCGTCAAATTGTTATTGATGATCTCGAGGAAATTCTCAATTTAGCACAATTCGCTGTCACTGATCAAAGTCTCCATGTAAGATTCAAATTAAGATGTGAAATACTTGACGATATTCTCGTGGACTTTCAAAATTTACATACGTCTATTGTCTCTATGATAGTATCTTCCGAAAGAACCCGAATTGAACACTGAGAAGGTTATTCGAACAGCCTTTATGGATAATTATTACACCATCAGAACAACTTATGTTAATTTATTTCCTGTAGTAAACATTCCAGTAAAAACCAAGACAGTTGCTCTATTAGTTCGCCAAATGTCAAACTTCCAAAGATAGTATTGCCCATTTTCAATGGGAATTATAAAGAGTGGCCTACTTTTTTTCGATATGTTCCAAAGTTTGGTACATGAAAATTCTAACTTGAGTCAAATAGAAAAGTTTCAATACCTCCTTAGTTCACTTTCTTCTCATGCTTTAAATTTAGTTAAAGGATTTCCATTGACTGCTGAAAATTATGAAAGCGCTTTTCAGACATTAGCGGAAAGATATCAAAATAAAAGACTTCTCGCTAATACGTGTTGGAAGGAAATCTGTAATGTTCCAAAGCTACAGGGTGATTCAGCTAAAGACCTTAGGCGAATTCTAGAAGTTTTTGCGGAAAACTTATCGGTATTAAGGAATTTAGGTTTACTCGTTGACCAGTGGGACTTTGTTTTATTTCACATTCTCATTCAGAAATTAGATTCAGCAACGATCAAACGTTTTGAATTACAAGAATGTTCAACAGATATTCCGTCGTTTGTCAATTTGCGAAATTTCCTGACAAATCAGTGTATAGCCTTGGAGGCAGTAGCTCTTTCTCTTCCGTCGAAAACTCATTCAGTTTCGAATTCTCAAGTTTTGAAATCTAGTTCTCTCTCAACGAATAAAAGAAATTCGACTCTTCTCGTTCAAACGGAAACTGAATCATTCAAGAAACGTTTAACCTGTAATTATTGCAAGTTAGCTCATAGTATTTACAAATGTCCATCATTTTTGGAATAGACTGTTCAAGATCGGTTCAAGACTGTGAAGAACAAAAAGTGGTGTATCAATTGCCTCCATTCTGGACATAAGATTAACAATTGTTCTTCAAGGTCATATTGTCGTACTTGCCACGGAAAGCATCATACCCTGTTGCACATGCGCAATAATGCGGATAATAATTCTTCAACAGAGACGTTTCATTTCAATGCTGTAAATTCATCGGATTCAGGCTCAGCTCAGGTTTTAACCAATGTTACTTCAAATTCTACCGTTCTCTTAGCAACCGCTGAGGTCGAAATTCGTGATGCTTGGGGTAGATATCAGAAGGTCCGAGTTCTGTTAGATGGAGGCTTTCAAATAAATATTATAACTCAATCGTGTGTAAATAGATTAGGCTTGAAAATTTGTGATGCTTCATTTTCGATAAATGGAATTTGTGAAAGCTCATCTTCTGCTAATTGCAGCACTGAATGTACTATTCGTCCATCAGGTCAAATAAATCCATCATTTACATTCGATGCCGTCGTGATTCCGAAGATTTGTGCGGAGATGCCGAGTTCTTTCGTAAATTATTCGTTTTGGAATTGTGTCCAAAACAAGAAGTTAGCAGATCCGAACTTTTCCATTCCGAAATCAATAGACCTTCTCCTCGGAGCGGATATATTCTCTTTAATAATTCGACCGGGTCGTGTCGAGGGTAACGGTTTAGAACCAACAGCACTTGAGACAGTGTTTGGTTGGGTTTTCATGGGAAAGATTCAATCACCTAACATATCAGTTAACAATTTTCATTTGTCATTGTCTGAATCAGGTTTAAACTCCTCGTTGAAAAGATTTTGGGAACTTGAAGAAGTTTCAGAGAATGTTATTGTATCACCAGAAGATCAATTTTGTGAGAACTTATACACTCAGAACTATTCTAGAAATACATCTGGACGGTACACTGTGGCATTACCATTTAAACCTGATCAGTCGACACTTTCTTTCGGTGACACATATTCTCTCGCACTACGTCGTTTTTTATCCCTTGAACGTAAACTTATTAAAAACCAGAATCTATACAGGGAATACTCTACTTTCATGCAGGAATATTTAGAAAAAGATCATATGTCATTAATTTCTACGAGTTCGGATTATGAAAATACTTTGTATATCCCTCACCATTGTATAATCAAACCAAACAGTCCATCTACAAAGTTGAGGGTTGTTTTCGATGCGTCAGCTCATGTACCCGGTCATTTATCTTTAAATGATGCTCTATTGATAGGTCCTAAATTACAAAAGGATATTATTGCCATTTTGATGAACTTTCGTGTTCATCGGTTCGTTTTCACAGTTGATATCAAACAACTGTATCGTCAAATATTAGTCAAAATTCTCGGTTTGAGGTGGTTTCCTTCGTCGGACGAATTTTCTTATTTTGCGGAAACTACTGTGCAGGTATGTACCAAACGTACCATACTTTCAGAACTTTCTCGAATTTTCGACCCTTTGGGGTTCCTTTCTCCATTTACTTTTCTTGCTAAACATTTGATCCAGCATCTTTGGACATTAGGTTTGCAGTGGGATGATACACTTCCAGACGATGTCAGCCGTCGCTGGAATCAGTGTAAATCCGAATTAACCGAATTGGGTAAATTAAAGATACCTCGGAAACTTGCATCGAAACCATTTTATCGTTGCGAACTTCATGGTTTCGGAGATAGTAGTGAGCGTGGTTGCGCAGCCGCGGTATATTTCAGGTTTTTCAATTATGACGGCTCCATTGACATCTCTTTCGTAGGTGGTAAATCAAAGGTCTCCCCATTGAAGAGAATTTCACTTCCAAGACTGGAATTGTGTGCTTGTCTCTTATTATCAAAACTCATTAATGTGGTTTCCTCTGTTTACCAATCAGCCTTTACAATAGATGACATTTTTGCTTGGTCTGATTCAATGGTAGCTCTAACATGGATTAAGTCTTCTCCTCATCGATGGAAGACATTTGTAAGCAATCGTACTACTCAAATTCAGGACTTAGTTTCAACAGAAAATTGGTATCATGTTCAATCGAAAGACAATCCAGCTGATTGTGCTTCACGCGGCTTAACGCCAACCGAACTGTTGAACTGCTCTTTGTGGTGGACAGGCCCTGACTGGCTTCGTTCCAAACATCTCACCTTCGCAAATGATGAAATAGAGAATTCTCTTCATCTTGTACAAACAGAAGAGCGTCACCTCTCTTTGTCAACTTTCATTTCTCTATCGTTTGTTGATGATTTGCTCTCCAGGTATTCATCTCTGTCCAAGGTTCAAAGAGTGGTAGCTTACATTTTCAGATTTGTTCACTTCATGAAAAACTCTAAAGCTCCTGGAATATATAGATTTTCCGCAGTTCATCTCAAAGATGCGCTTTTCTTCATTATAAAGCAAGTTCAACGGGTTGTGTTCAGGGAACAGATCGATGGTCTCATCTCGGGAGGTCCCATATCTAGGTTACTTCGAGAATTGAGTCCATTTGTTGGAGAGGATGGTGTTCTCAGGGTGGGCGGTCGTCTGTCTTTTTCTGGTCTGGCCTATGATCACAAACACCCAGCTTTGCTTCCTTCATCTCATCGTCTTACTGGGCTCCTTATTCAGCATTTCCACAAAATATGTCTGCATCCAGGTGCCCAGACTTTACAGTTCCTTCTGTCTCAACAGGTCATACAGGAGTTTTATACAGTCCACTTAGAGATTGAGTCTGTGCTCAATTCTCGCCCTCTATGTCCGCTTAGTAATGACATATCTGCACTGACACCAGGACATTTTCTTACTTTGGCTCCATTAACTGCTATTCCTGAACCAGATTTATCACACCTATCTATCGGTCGATTATCGCGTTGGCAGCTTTTAATTCGTATCCATCAGGATTTTTGGAAAAGATGGAATTTAGAATACCTGAACACACTGCAACAACGAAAAAAGTGGTTCAATAGTAACTCGCCTCCTTATTCAATAGGTGCACTCGTCTTGATAAAAGATGATCAACTCCTCCATTGCGCTGGCGACTTGGACGCATTGAGAAATTGCATCCTGGCGCTGATAAAATAGCCAGAGTAGCTACTGTTCGGACTACTCAAGGTGTACTGCAGAGATCAGTGGTTAAATTATGTCCATTGCCTCTCCAATAGTTATGACATATGTTGATGTATATATGTATATATTTTTTTTCGCTTTATGTTCGATATCTTTTCAATTTTTATATTTGCCTTTTTTTCATAAAATATTCTATTTTAGGTGGGCGGTTATGTTACTGCAACTCAGTGTTGTTAGTTGCATTCATTTATTTTCTGTTCCAAAATGCTTGTTCGTTTCATGCGGCCCACGTATGTTCATTTCTTTGTCTATGGACGCGTAACATATGTTGGAGATATATGACAGTGCAAGACGAAAGAAGTAGTAATTCGAATACAGACGTCGACGCTCGTTCGATGCAGTGGAAGACTTTTCTTCGTTTCTTCGCAATTTTTCTCGTTAATTTCTACAAATTAGAACTCTGGTGAAAAAGTGACTGTTCTGGCTCGTGAGTGACACGTTCAGCCGTGCTGTAAAACCAACAGGTACGCAATCGTCGATACTCCAACATTTTCGTATTTTCTTTTCGAGTCATTTTTTCTCACCGGAATTTCATTGTTAATTTCTCTTTCTTTTTCATTTAATTTCAAAGGCCGTGTCGTGCCAGTTGTATTACAACAAAATGCTGAAATATGGACCGATATTAATGTGTGAAGTTGGCCCAACACTTTTTGATCTTCGAGGAAATGTTTGTTGTGCTAAACTATGCTAGCTTTGTGCTTTTTTTTAATTCTGTGTAGTGTTCTAGATTTTCACAAAATTTCGAAATATTGAGTTTACTGGAATGAATTGTGCTACTTTGTGCTGTTTATCGAATTTTTGAGATAATTCTTTTAATTATAATCTATTAAGCATTCAGAAAGAATCATGAGGAATGCAAAAGTCAAATGATTGAAAACTTGAACTGAAAAATCAAGGTTATTAACTGGTTGATCAAAAGGCTTGAAATGGATCGCACACGTCGTATTCAATGAATATTTTGTGAGCATTGCTCCAAACTTAACAGCTTCTTTGCCTGAAATCACCAAAAATTTGAAATCAGAGGTAAAATATAGTATGAATTCATTTTTTATGTTCGATATATCTGAAGCCAAAATAAGAAAAGCAACAAAAAATGTACACCATCAACTGGCTACGATGATGTACCACTCAAAGTTCTAAAGATGGCCTTGTATATTATATTATTATAATTCAAAGAAGGTATTTTTCCAGAACAACTCAAAATATCAATTATCAAATCATTGCACAAAAAAGGAGATTTAAATGATATGAATAACTACCTTCCAATAAGCCTAGTAAGGTTTTGGCAGAAAGGCTGGTGAAATTTCTTGATAAAGTCAAAATATTGACTAAATGTCAGCATGGTTTTTTAATGAACAGAAGTGCACAAATAGCTATCTAAGTTAACTAGAGCAATAATATAATCTTTGAAAGGTGGTGATATCCCAGTTGCTTCATTTGCAGATTTATCGAAGGACTTTGATTGTGTGGACCACACCAGACTTCTTCACCACCAGAATGTATGGTGTTTTCTACTGATAGATATAGACAGGAATTGCCAAAGAAAATACATCACAAGAATGAGATTCTTCACATACTTCCTTTCACCAAAACCCAGGGAATACACTCGGATCAAAATCTGAAACGGCATTAACATGTGGAACAGCTGGGACATAAATTGAACTCCGTGGTATTCTCTTTGATGGTGCTGAGACATCAGGTAGAGCATGAAGTACTAAGGATGGTATATTTTGCCAGTTTTCAATCGCTGATGGACTACGTCATTTTTTGGAGAAACAGTATGCACCTGATGAAGATATTTGTGATACAAAAACGCGCCACAAGAATTTTACAAGGGTGTATTGAATTTCACAATGTATCTAATAATTTGAATAACATAAGACGAACATTTCTAATTTTTCATCCACGCCACAGAGCTACTCTAATTGAAAAGCAGTCATATTACACAGGCTTGAAACTTTTTGATTATCTTCCGATAAATATCAAAAATAAGAAAAACTTATTCGTGTTTAAAAAGAAAATCTTGCATTGATTCTCGATATTGAACCATATACTTTGGAAGAATATTACTTGTCATATAAGCATTTAAGATACTAGATATTATGTGTGCAGATATTGTATTATGATATGTACCGTGGGTGATGAAATAAATAATTATTCTATTGAATTGTTAGAAGGATTAATCCCTCAAGGGTATGTTGATGGTTTCTGTCATCATCAGCAGATATTTTTTGATCGTATGTTTCTATAGATTAAGATGAAATATTGTTAAATTTGACAATTTAATGAATAACTGCCAGCGTGTCGATGTTTTCACGGGGTCTGATTGGCTGGTTGATTGCACTGACTGTGATATTCCACATAAATTTGTGAAAAATGTAGAAAGCAACATTAAACAAAGAAAGAATTCGAACAGGACAAATCAGTACAACACAAACTTTTTCAGAAAAAAAAGTGCTAGGCCAACTTCAAACACATCTTATAATAATGAACGCTATCATCTTATCTTCTACTTCAGCAATCTAATCCATCTTCATCTGATTGTTTTCAAAATTAGAATGAAGGGAATACTGAATAATTTGAGTGGGTGTTTATCGACTAGGCAAATCCAATTGCACACAGAGGATTGTTCATCCCTTGTCCCCCTTTCCTCGAATAGTCGAAAATTTGCACAGGATAACATCTAAGTTGATTATTTTCTGCACCGTTGAGGTAATTCATAATTTTCACCTGTTTCATTGATTTCAGTATTTATGAAATAAACCATCTTACCTAAGTCACAAGAATTTCCTTGCTATTTTACATTGTTTTATATCAGTTTGATTGGATCGTGTTTCTCAAAAATTGAAGATTTGATATAAATCACAATTTATTGAAATAAAATATAAATCTTTGAATATACGTATTTACATTCGAAATTGAATAAAAATAAATAAAATAAATAAAAATAAATAAAATAAATAAATAATAAATATGGTGAGAAAATAAAACCTCATTTAATTCTACCAATGCAATCTATCAAGCCACATATCTCTACTCCTTCTTCCACCTTTTTTTTTCAATACCAACTTCCTCCTTCGCCTTCTTTTGTCTTCATCATCCTCATCTTCGTCGTCAAGAAGATCATCGTCATCATCATCATCATCGTCATCCTCTTCTTTATCTTCTTCAGAATCTTCTCCAGTTATTGTGTCTACCACTCCATCCAATATATCAGAGACATCCTCGGAATCTCCTTTAACCAATGAGGAGTTGGTATTTTTGGTATTTGCCTTGAGGGTTGAATTTTTGTTTTCAATTATTTCCTCGCTTTCATCCAATATATCTTCAACAACTTCAGCGATCGGATTTTCCTCGCTACCACTGGATTCTATCGAGTCATCATCTTCTTGCTTCGATGTTGTAGTCAAGGGAAGTCTTGTAGTTGCTTCGTAGACAATAGGTGTATTGATTGTTGTTATCAGTTTATTTTGTACTGCGAATGTATCAGGTGCATCTGTTGTTATTTCATTTTTAGTCGAAGAAACTTCACTGGAAGTTTGTTGTATGTCATCCATGTTGGTTTTTAGTGTAGTATCGATTAATGTTGGTGGAGAAATGGTGGTTTGTGGGACCGAAGATGATGTTTCAATGGAAAATGGCGTCGTAGAAGTAGTGGTAGGAGATCGGGAAGAAGCTTTCGTGGAATAAGAAGCACGAACTGGTTTTGGTTTCGTAGTAGTCTTCGTTTTAAGAGGTTTTGGACGTTGTATTTTGGTAACAGGTGCTTTGGTTATCTTGATCACCTTCTTATAAGGAGCTTTGGTAATTTTTACAGGTTGTTTCTTCACTGGTTGCTTCTTCTTGTTACCAGAACTTTCGGACACGAAATATTGATCGATGAAATCATCATCGAACACGCTGAATCCCCCATATTCAACAGCATCGACATCGTTCTCGGAATCTTCCTCATCTTCATCATCATCGTCATCAAAATCGAATTCATCTTCGTCATCATCATCGTCATCATCATCGTCGTCTTCATCTTCGACTACTGGAAGAGGTTGCGAGGGTTCAACTCTCAATCCTCGAGGGCCGAATTTGAAACAAGACACCCTCAGGGAAGCTTCAATATTGCTCAATGATCGGAGTTCCAAGCCGAGGCAAGCCTGAAAATCATCCCCTTTGCGGCCGATATTGTAGATTCGTCCGCAGAATTTGGAAACACCCCCAGGCAGCGGCATGCAAACGGGCTGAGGTTTCCTACCTGAAAAATTGATGAAAGGTTAGTGTGAAATACGCAAACCTCTGAATGATGTATCTTTGGGTCATCAGTTATGCAATTAGGCGATCATTATGTTCGTTAATACATCATTCGATAACGGTTAGTTTGGCGAATTAATAATTCACGACAGCTCTTGGAAACTATGTTTTAACTATCAGCATCTCAGCAAACTCGGATTCTGTGAACACATGTACTCTACCCCCGATAGATTCGAAGATGTATGCAGATTAATTCCGGTAAGCTGTTCATTATTCATAAGACCTTCCTTGAGAATAGCAAATGTCGAAACAAAGTTGTCATCCACTAATTTGCCATCTTGATACGTTTCGGTCTGAAAAGAGGTAATCATGTGCCAGAAATAACTCGAGATTGCAAACGAAAGTGGGCCGCCTTCGTCACCTAACGGATGTGGGAAAACAATGGAAGAATGGCAATTAAATCATCAAAAATGAGCATTCGGTTGACTTTCATTTGATTTGACGTGGATTAATTTTGGAAGAATATCCGAAGGGTGTTGCTTTGACTACAATCCCAGCTAACAATTTATGTCTTATTAATGGTCCAACAACGTTTACAAAACAATTTTCATAAAATTTTCATGTAGCTGTAAACTTTTCAATATTATTTATACCTATAAAGCCAAAAAGTGCACACTCCTGTACAGCTAGTTTGTTCTTTAATTCAATTTATTATAGCTTCCACAGGTTTTATCGGATAATTGTTTATACATTTACCAAGTTATTATAAAACATAGTTTGAAACAATTTTATGGAAATCAGTTATAGAGCGAAAAATTATTTATATTATATCATTTTTGCAATTATAAATCATTCACCGACCTAAAAAAATAGCTGTTTCATTCAAATCGTTTTATTATCGCAGATGTAGCTTTTTTGTTTTGACTAAGACTAAATAAAAACTGGTTTATTGTATACCAGCTGAGAATCATTCTATTTAATGTTAATATTAATACGCCAGCCATTGACATTTATTTCGGATATGTGCATACCCAATACCAGAATGATAGAACCTTCATTAGCCATCTGATGCTTAGTTTTAATGCAAAAAAAAAAATTTTCTGTTTGTTATATAGGGCATATACAACAGAAGTTTCAAGCGCCTTGGATATATTAGCTATTATGGAGTTTAAGGAGATAAAGTAAAAAATAAAATTGTGTTCATTTTTCTCATTTTGGCCTTTACTGTAATGAAATCCTTTGAAGGATGCATATAAACAGTCTGAAGTAGTAAATTGAGGCATTTTGTCATTGGGAAGGGACTTTTAGCAAAACAGTTAAAAATGGCCGCCCTAAACTGGAAGTTTCAACAACACATAATATGGCTTCCATGTTATAATAGTATATTATATACCGCGGGACTGAAGTAGTACATTTAATCCTGAAGGTAAAGTTTATGGCCCGACCGCAGGGAGGGCCATAATTTACCTGAAGGATTAAATGTACTTCAGTCGCAAGGTATATACGATACTTTTCGTACTTCCGGTATGATTTTATTAATTATTTCAATAATGTCAATCAGTTTTTTCTCTCTTCAACTTATTTAATAAACTGTCTTTAAAATAAGTTACCATAGTAACATTGCGTTGTGACAATTATAATTTAGAAACATTGTCATTACTGGTGTCATTGTAAAGAAACATTGTTATTGATAATTATTGGTATAATGAGTGAAGAAGGTGTATCTGATATTGATAAAAGAGCAGCCGAAGTAGGTGAAGAATTGTTACCACCGAAATCTAGAAAACTATACGAGCAGCAGTAGGATGCTTTTAAAAAGTGGTGCCGCTTAAAGAATGTGAGACAACCTACTGAAAATGCGCTGTTAGTCTACTTCAATGATAAATCAAAAGCGGTTTGTGCCTCAACTCTCTGGGCACATTACTCAATGCTGTAATCGGTTATTAACATTAGAGAAAATATTGATATAAGTAAATTTCCAAAATTATTAGCTTTTTTGAAGAGAAGAAATGAGGGATTCAAGCCAAAGAAGTCAAGAATTCTCACGTCTCAGTAGGTAGATCAGTTCTTACGGGAGGCTCCGGATGATAAATATTTAATGCTTAAGGTAAATTTGGAAATGTGTTTATATTCAAAAATTTTAAGAAATCAATTTTTTTGTAGGTTGCACTTATTTTGGGCGTTGCGGGAGCTTGTCGTGGAAAAGAGTTGGTTGATTTAGAAATCGACGATGTGAGAGATTTGGGCGATTCCTTCCTAATTGCGATTAGAAACACCAAAAATATAATTGACCGAAATTTTGTGATCAAAAATTCAGAAAACAGTGCCATCAGTTTTGTGGCGATATTTCGAAAATATGTGGCATTGCGAAAGACAGGGACACCTCATTCAAAATTTTTTGTTCAATACATCAACAAAGAATGTACTACGCGAGCAGTAGGAAAGAACATGTTTGGTACATTTTCACGGCAAATAGCAGCTTTCTTGAAATTAGAAAATGCGACGTCTTATACGGGACATTGTTTTAGACGCACATCTGCGTCTTTGTTAGCTGATTCGGGAGCAACAATAGACGTGCTGAAGAGACATGGAGGATGGAAATCCTCCAACGTGGCCGAGGAATATATTGAATCGTCTATTAAAAATAAACAAAAAATTTCAGATAAAATATTTGGTCAAGTCGCCGATTCGTCCACTATAGTTATGCCACAGTCCTCATTCTCGCTTCCTGTTTCCGCAGGATCTTCGAAACAAACACCAGTTCAATATGATAAGGACCTATCTGTTACTCGTCAGTTACCTGCTGCATTAACCCAGGAAAGACTGGTCAATATGACGAACTGTCACAATATTAATTTGAATATTAACGGTAATTACCATTCTAATTAATTGTATTTTTCAATAAAATATCCCTTAAATTCGTTTGTTTGTGATTTAATCGTTCCGGGAGTTTCGTCAATATTTAATCCCGGAGGGATTAAATGTGACACTTTAGTACCTGTCACAAGGGAGTGAAGTTGTCACTTTAGGCCCGGAAGTACGAAAAGTACTTTTAAGATCGTAAGAGTTCTCATAACTTTATAAAATATTTCAACTTTTAGATACATTTCCGTTAAACAGAGACGTACTGTAGAAAAAGTGTCGGTGAACAAAATTTTCAAAAAATATGGGTTTATAACATTACACAGGGTAGACATCTCTTAGAATAAAAGAGATGAAAAATAAATATAGTTTAAAAAAACTAAAATGACACGCTTATAAAGAATATCGGGATAAAAAAGTTAGAAATAATCAATTTATGACGATAGTATATAAAACATACTAGTAAGATTGAGAAAGAAGAGTGAGGATCTTGTTATACGAAATTATGACACAAAGCGCTCCTCTCTCAATTTGACGAGTATGTTTTATTTACTATTATCATAAATTGATTTTTAAAATCATTTCAAACTTTTTTAGCATGATATTCTGTACAACCGTGTTTTTTTAGTTTTTTCAAACTATATTTATTTTTTACTTTTTAGTGGCTGTCATAAAAATATTAATGGTAATCATTAAGTTATGATTGCACGTCGGAAAGTAGGCCACTGTTTCACACATGCACAGCTAACGTATCAAGGTTTTTAAATGAAGCCCAAAATTCTAATATCCCGATTTTTCCACAATATTAACATAGCCTCATTCAACCGCTGTAGAGTTGAATAACTTATTAATGACATGTTGATGTTTGATTTTAAAGCCATATTTTAAAAGCACTGACGGTAATCGAACCCACGGTCGATGAATCCATGAGATGACGTCACAGAAGTCCGCTCGGCCAACGAAAGCATTGGTAGAATTGGGATCTTTCTACAGTAATGAGCCACTCACGCTTAAATAAGGAGAGTTACAAACTGACATACATACAAGTGATGCTAATATAAGAGTGTTAAAAACATATCTTTTTAGTTTCAGTACACCTTCATATTCTTCAAAAGTCCTTGTCTCAACTTCTTGATGATTAAGGGCAGTTTCATTGGAGCCACATGGTACAATAAGACCACTTGAAGCAAATATTTTCTTCATCTGATTTCTCACTTCCTGCTCCCTTTATAGAGACATCTTACGAATTATCATCAACAATCCATTTGCCACCTCAGATATTTTGATAGCATTCTTTAATTTTTCTGTGAAATGTTCCACTTTTTTTAACTTTCTTCCATTTATCAAGCGAATTAATAATAATAAAGATCACGCTTCATTGATAAGATGGAAAATAGTAAAATGGTGATAATAGATGTATTAAAAAATGATTTTGTATCCCCACAAACATTTTTGTGTTTTATAATTATCATAAATTGATTTCATCATAACAGTGTTCATATTGTTTAAATATTAATTTTTTTACGGGTGCATCTTAGTGCATTATGCTTCTGACAATAATAATTTCAGAAAGACAACATTTAAAGAGTAATTTTATAAATGTTTCACTAATAGTTTTATAAATGTTCGGAAACGAACAAACACGAAACAGTTATCACCAGTATAAGTATGTTATAAAACAAATTTGTTCGGTAGGCTGACGTGTCTTTCAAAATTGTCGGGTAAACGTTTATAGAACAATATTATAATTTTCTGTAAACTTATTTGTTTTTTTTTGCACTAAGAACGATCTAACGACACCCTTATCGAGCAAAACACTTGGCAAAAGCTCAATTGTGTGAACGACCATTTGAATATAACCAAATTGCGTTGGAGGAGCCGTAATAAAGTTATTATTATGAAATAAAATGGCACGAAGAAATTGAAATCATAAAATATCTTTGCTGGTTGGGATGTTTCTATAAGCGGAAGTGAGAATATACCCTCTGTTTATATCCAGAAATTTGAAATAAACGCCAAATTATTAAACTTCTTCAATATTTATTGAATCTTCTTCAATATATGCTTTATTTGAAGCGATACACATGTGCCAATGTTTCTTCCAATCGTGGAAACATTTTTCATATGCGCTCTCACGAATGGCTTTCAGATCCTTCTACAGGTTTTCTTTTTTTGCGTCCAATCCTATTGGCTAGTGACCCAATTATACTTTTTGTAATTGGTAATTTGAAACCCAAATTACTCAGTCTGCGCCATTATCAGCACAACCTGAGGCAACACCGTGAAATAATAGAATCCAATACTGCAGTATTGATTGCGTTAATTCCAAATTGTTTTCAATTATATTTCACATCATACCAGAACTACGATAATAAAATTGAAGTGCTTTATGTGGTGTATGTAAACTTCTGAATAAATGAATGGGGACAAAAACCGCGTATAGTAATGAGTTCGAATGCTGTCCTGTTCCACACGCTTGACTACAGTTTCAACGAATAGAAGTGAATCGATGTTCTTGTCAACTTCCAATAGGGTTTCCTTCACACTGTTCCATCTCGTAATCAGCACAGTTCCTTGATATCTCTCCCATTTGATCCAATCGCCAAACTCATTTTCCGGTTTGATCAACGAAATTGTTCTGTTTATTATTTCCGCTAAGAAGAATTATAATTACAAGAAAACCAGTTCTTTTTCCATCTTCATTACTGCAGCTGTAAAGTGAAGATCTTCTGCGAATTGGAACCGTAATTAAATCCCCACTTTCAACAATGTCAGCACTTTGAAGCCACTTCGGAAATCTCATCGCATTATATTTCGGAGTTCCAGCTATTATAATTGGACAATTTGACTCGGTTATAGTTTCGGGGGTTTTGATTCATAGTCACCACTATGTATCGAAATTCTGTGCCCCCAACTGGGCAAATGCGTCGCACACAAAGAATTGTATGTTCTGTGACAAAGTGGGAAGCAAATGCGGAGATTACACTTGCAATTTTGACTGACGGATCTTGTTATCTATGGTCTTCATTTCCTATAGAACGTAAAATTCTAGGAGTTTTTCCTCAGGGCCAACATAGATCTATTCTATCGACTTTAAGAAGATTAATTCAATATTCAGAGTGTTTAAGAAGACCTCGTTGGAATTTCAAGAAGGCAAATTGGATTGAATTTGCTAAGAAGGTAGACAGTGATATTAGGTGGATTAAACCCACTCACGATAACCATCACAGATTCTTAGGTGTTGTGAAAACCGCAGCAAAAATGTTCGCTCCAAGAGGTTTCCGGAACGATTATATTCCAGATTGGTCGAATGATATCGATATTTTGTATGAGGACTATCAAAAATCACCATGAATGTGAAAGGCTTTTGAATTCTATCAATACAAGCCGAAAAGAGATAGTATTGTATCAAAAATGAATTTCACAAATTCGAGAAGGTTTCGTGTTTCTGTTGACAATAAGAGTAGTAATTTCAACACATTAAAAACGGTTTTTCGTACTTCCGGGCCTAAAGTGACAACTTCACTCCTTGTGACAGGTACTAAACTGTCACATTTAATCCCTCCGGGATTAAATATTGACGAAACTCCCGGAACGATTAAATCACAAACAAACGAATTTAAGGGATATTTTATTGAAAAATACAATTAATTAGAATGGTAATTAACGTTAATATTCAAATTAATATTGTGACAGTTCGTCATATTGACCAGTCTTTCCTGGGTTAATGCAGCAGGTAACTGACGAGTAACAGATAGGTCCTTATCATATTGAACTGGTGTTTGTTTCGAAGATCCTGCGGAAACAGGAAGCGAGAATGAGGACTGTGGCATAACTATAGTGGACGAATCGGCGACTTGACCAAATATTTTATCTGAAATTTTTTGTTTATATTTAATAGACGATTCAATATATCCCTCGGCCACGTTGGAGGATTTCCATCCTCCATGTCTCTTCAGCACGTCTATTGTTGCTCCCGAATCAGCTAACAAAGACGCAGATGTGCGTTTAAAACAATGTCCCGTATAAGACGTCGCATTTTCTAATTTCAAGAAAACTTCTATTTGCCGTGAAAATATACCAAACATGTTTTTTCCTACTGCTCGCGTAGTACATTCTTTGTTGATGTATTGAACAAAAAATTTTTAATGAGGTGTCCCTGTCTTTCGCAATGCCACATATTTTCGAAATATCGCCACAAATCTGATGGCACTGTTTTCTGAATTTTTGATCACAAAACTTCGGTCAATTTTATTTTTGGTGTTTCTAATCGCAATTAGGAAGGAATCGCCCAAATCTCTCACATCGTCAATTTCTAAATCAACCAACTCTTTTCCACGACAAGCTCCCGCATCGCCCAAAATAAGTGCAACCTACAAAAAAATTGATTTCTTAAAATTTCTGAATATAAACACATTTCCAAATTTACCTTAAGCATTAAATATTTATCATCCGGAGCCTCCCGTAAAAACTGATCTACCTGCTCAGACGTGAGAATTCCTGATTTCTTTGGCTTAAATCCCTCATTTCTTCTCTTCAAAAAAGCTAATAATTTTGGAAATTTACTTATATCAATATCTTCTCTAATGTTAATAACCGATTTCAGCATTGAGTAATGTGCCCAGAGAGTTGAGGCACAAACAGCTTTTGATTTATCATTGAAGTAGACTAACAGCGCATTTTCAGTAGGTTGTCTCACATTTTTTAAGCGGCACCACTTTTTAAAAGCATCGTACTGCTGCTCGTATAGTTTTCTAGATTTCGGTGGTAACAATTCTTCACCTACTTCGGCTGCTCTTTTATCAATATCAGATACACCTTCTTCACTCATGATACCAATAATTATCAATAACAATGTTTCTTTACAATGACACTAGTAATGACAATGTTTCTAAATTATAATTGTCACAACGCAATGTTACTATGGTAACTTATTTTAAAGACAGTTTATTAAATGAGTTGAAGAGAGAAAAAACTGATTGAAATTATTGAAATAATTAATAAAATCATACCGGAAGTACGAAAGTATCGTATATACCTTGCGACTGAAGTACATTTAATCCTTCAGGTAAAACTTTACCTTCAGGATTAAATGTACTACTTCAGTCCCGCGGTATATAATATACTATTTCTCAAGGATCAATTCTAGCTCCTTTACTTTTCAATTTATCTCTGTGATTTACCCACGACGTCATCTCAGAAATCTGTTTATGCTGATGACATTACTATAGCTAACCAACATTGGGATTACCATTCTCTGGAAAACATACGATCATCTGAATTGAAAATCTTAAAGAATTATTCTTTTGTGTGGCGTTCATGTCCAATCCCAACAAAATAGAGGTAACTTGTTTCTATCTGAATAATCATGAAAAATATAGAAAATTAGTTGTAACTTTCAATGATTATATTTTGTATTCAGTTCTCTTTTTCTGTTTTTGTCTTTTATTTTCAGATCCGATATGTGCAACTTGAAGAAGCCTCTGCGTTTATCGATAGAATACCACTCTTGAAGAAAAAAGTCCCTCAAATATATTTCAGCTTATTTTTGTACACACAACACACATACGAGGAGCCCGGTTTTTTTTACTGGGGATTTTTCCCTAGGCTTTCATGTCATACGCCAAATTGTATGGCACCCCGGCACTAACCCCTGCTAACTCTACACGCTCTATTGTTTGCCAACCAAAAAATTGTAAAGCCAAAAGTTCAAAAGAATATAATTATATTTTCTTTCAAAGTGTGGTAGTATGAAAAACAGTTCAGACCATAAAAAAACAACCCTGAGCTGTCAATTTGAAGTACAAGTGTACGCTTCGCTTTTAGACCCTTAAGTCGATATGCCATCGAAAATTGACTGTAACATTTTTTCATGTAAGCTATCTCCAAAGTTCAGGCAGTTTGAATAAACGATGTATGTCTTTCAATGAAGTCTTATTCGGTTGCTAGAAATGTTTACTAATAATAAAAATTTCGAACCCCTATGATTTCGAGCTGTAAAGTGAAGAGAAAATATTAAGGTAATTTTTTTGTTAAAAAATACTTTTTCTATATGTAAATCCTTAACTAGCACATTGCGGTAACTTCTTTAACATGTTTAATTATTATATATGACTATATGATTTACTATACAAGTTCTCCAAAATAAAATGTATTCTATATCATGTTGTTGATAAAGATAATCACTAAATTAACGAAGGTAGGTAAAGTCAAAAATCTGATGCCGTTCTTTGATGTTTAATATGTCAAAAACGAAAAGAGATAGAACCCATGTTATTTCGGAGAACTTGTAGAATAAATCGGGTAGTTTAACGAAATTGTCTCAAAAAGTTTTGAAGTTTCATATCAAAAATTTTGAAAGAGGAATTTTTCAGCAGATACTTTTTCATTTTTTCATCTAATTACCTGCTTGAAAACATACGTTTTTTTTAATTCTCATCACTAGAAAAATAAATATATTTTTATGTAAACTTTCTGAAAAATCAAGGCATTTTATTCATTATTTATGTGTAATTTCCATCTTTCGATTTAATTTTTCTTCTCTCTGTAAGTAAACGGTATTTTCTTCAAACTAGTCCTATTTGATAGCTAGAAAGATTCACTAATAATTAGAATGAGGAACCTATTATTTAGAGCAGTAAAAATGTAGAAATCAATAATTAGGTAATTGTTTGTTGTTGGAAGATAACTCACCATTTTTAGTTAAACTTCATGGTTGGATGGAAATTTTACGAAAAAAAAAATTAAAATACCCTAATTTTTCAAATAGCTAACATAAAATTTGAAGTTTTCAATTTTTCATCAATAATTTTTTCGTATCTAGTCTTTCGTTCGATCAAATGTAAAATTATCACATTGCATATCGAAACGAAGTTCCTGCATTGGATATATAATCATTTTTCTTTATTAGGTGTACAAATAAGTTTCCGCGGTTTGTCAAAAGATGGCCCCACCAGAAGGTTATGGAGAAATTGTCAAATGTAAAACGTAATATCCCAAGTTTAGTCATCTGGCAACACCATAACCTTAAAGTACTAGTGATTCCGTATCAGCATCACGTAATTTTTTTCGTGCAAAAATGTCAAGTTTTATTCCGAATAAGCATCATTTGCGGGAATTTTTGATTTACTTCTTTAATGTGAAAAAATCTGCAGCTGAGGCGCATCGATTGCTTCTAGAAGCATATGGTGAAGCTGCTTTAAGTGAGAGAAGTTGTCAGGAATGGTTTCAAAAGTTTAAGAACGGTGAGTTTGACGTTAAAGACAAAGAACGCAGTGGAAGGCCAAAGTGTACGAAGACATGAAATTAGAAGCACTATTGGAGGAAGACTCTTCCCAAACGCAAAAAGAACTTGCACTTACTCTACAAGTGACTCAACAAGCAATTTCACATCGTTTAAAATCGTTAGGAATGATTCAAAAACAAGGAAATTGGGTTCCACATGAACTAAAGCCGAGAGACGTTGAACGCCGATTATGCATGAGTGAAATGCTGCTTGCCAGGATTAAAAAAAGAGTTTTTGCATCGTATAGTCACTGGTGACGAAAAATGGATTCACTACGATAATCCAAAGAAGAGAAAGTCATGGGTTAAGCCCGGCGAACCATCAACATCGACAGCTAAGCCGAATATTCATGGAAAAAAACTCATGCTGTGTATTTGGTGGGATCAGCTTGGTGTCGTGTATTATGAATTGCTGAAACCAAGCGAAACCATTACTGGAGCTCTCTACCGAACACAATTGATGAGATTGAGTCGGGCACTTAAGGAAAAACGCGCTCATTACTACTCCAGACACAACAAAATTATTCTTTTACACGATAATGCTCGTCCACATGTTGCGGCGCCGGTAAAAACATACTTGGAAACACTCAACTGGGAAGTTTTACCCCACCCGCCGTATTCACCAGACTTAGCCCCTTCGGATTATCATCTGTTCCGGTCGATGGCACATGGTCTGTCTGAGCAGCGCTACACATCATATGAAGACACCAAAAATTGGGTAGATTTGTGGATAGCGTCAAAAGATGAAGAGTTTTTTCGACGGGGTATCCGAATGTTGCCAGAAAGATGGGGAAAAGTAGTGGAAAATGCTGGAAAATACTTTGAATAAAACGTAATGTACTTTTCCTTTACAATAAATTCCTAATTTTTTATAAAAACCGCATAAACTTATTTGTACACCTAATAGTTTATGTGAAATTCGTTGACTTTTATTAATTATGCATCTCTAGCATAATATGAAAGTGCCTGTATGTTGAAAAGGTATATCGAGTGAATCCACAAGTAGCAGAAGGAAATTAACGAAGATGGTACTTGCCGACACGTGTTTCTGCTGATTGGCTTCATCATGGCAAGGTAACCTTAGGAATAAGGACATGGTTATAAGATTACTGCTACTTGTGGATTCACCCGATATACTTTTTATACATACATTTTATCACTACGATGAATACAGTATATATTAATTATATGAAGGTGAATATTCTCCTTGTTTTTATTCGCGTGTTCCCTAGCCAATAATAATGCAAATCCCAAATTTACAATTCGAAAATCGTAAACTTAAACGAATTCCACACAATATCTACCGTTCCTGTTTGGTTCAACAGTATACATCCAGAAGAAATTGATGCATAATACATCAATGAAAACAATCACTGAAACCATTGGTTTCCAGTTTTGTCTAACATTGTCCCTCACAAAATAGAATTCCAAGTCGCCTAAATATTTATGATATAATGGTTTTTTGAGTATGAACATCAGCGATAAAGAATTGTGGCAGATCGAATAGAACTTTTATGAATTGTTGATGATAGATCTCATTTTTAATCCTTCCAAAGAGTTCCTGATGTTGGTAATCCTAGTATAAGTGGGTCAGTTCACATTCGTTTAAGAACAAGATATGTTCGTACCAAAAACAAGCTATTCAGACGGAATTCAGTTGCAAGCGGCCGTTGAGCATGTGGAAAAACAGAGGAAACAATACCTCACCTCATGAATTGTTATCCCATATATAAATGGTTCGATTATTTCATGGGTTGTAAATTTCAAACGGATTCGGAACTTAATTTTTATTTGATTCTTTTGTCCGCTATCATCTTTTTAGTTTCAGATTCGGTGTGGACAACTTGGAGAAAGCTCCTGTGTTCATTTATGGAATATCACTCCTGAAACCATTCACTATTTCATTTCAGTTTGTGAACATTACGATACATATAAATCATTAATTCTGCGGGGAGATTTTTACTGAGGTTTTTCCCTTTGCTCATGTATTATACGTCAAATTGTAAGTAGGCCGTTACCTCAACTTCTCCTAAAACTCTTCAACAAATACAAATGCTCTATTGTTTTTTGCAAGAAAATGTCAGCGGAAAGTTCCGAAGAATATATTTATATACCGTGCATTTGTTTCACAAAACCATCGCACCGAAAAGAGCTTGTGTAATTTTTTTTTGTACTTACTTGATATGGTTGTGTTTGTCAGCACCCTATCGCCAAAGCTCATTGATAAAGCCAGACGGTCCCCTTTAAGATATTGCAAAGAAGCACATCCCGGTCCTTGTAAAGATACGACGGGTAAATTGAATTCTCTACAACAATTGCACAGTTTCATGTTACAGCTGCAATACCTATTCGAGTTTGTCCCAGCCGAACCTTGTCTTTTTTTATCGATTGATTTATGTCCGACATGCTTCTTAACATGACCCTTCCTTGTGTGGTAGCCACGTTTATCTGAAAAATAAATTCGAATTGATCATCGAGATAATTAATAATAGGAGTAGATAAAATGAAACGTAACAAATCATTGACAAAATGATGAACCTTTATAAAATAATCATAAAGTAATAATTCCATTCTCTTGTGATCTTCTTATTCTTGTGATATATAGAGTATAGTAAGAGTACAATGGCCATCGATTTTTATTTGTTTCAATGAAACGGATGTTGATATAACAGAAGAAATTGGTTACCTCCAGACACCCGTCGTAAACCAGCAATATAAAAGTTTTTGTGAAAGCACCTGCTATGAGTTGCCAGCACCATCTGTATCAATATATTGCAAAAACAAAACGAGGACATAAAACTGCCCTCAAAGCTCTCAGACCAACTATTTCCCGTTTCAGCTGAAACGGCATCTTCTCTTATTGTTTCAACGCTCAGCCTTTTCATTCATTACATTTCCAGCATTGTGCAGGCCTATCTGTCAAATTAAAACTTTTGTTGATACCGGAAATCAAAGCAATTCTTTCCATTTCACTCGATGAATAGGTCATCCAGATGTTGGAGACAATGAAATGAAACACATATCAATAAGGATCTAATAATCGTGCGATTAAATATGCAGAAGAACATATATGTTTTCAAACTGGATATACCAACCTTGTTATGAGTTTGAACCAGCCATATTACCATATTATTCACTGATAGATTAAATAAAAAGAAATCAATGAAATCCTTTAAAAGCAGTCTAAATTGAAAAATTGAGTTCGGAAAAGCACCGACTCAATTAAATATGTTATCTGAAGCCCCACGTTGGGCGCCACTTCTTCATATTAGCCAAAGACTATTTGATATTTGTTTAGAGGTTTTTTTTAGTGTAGACTGTACACCTAGACAGTGTCGCCTTTATCTGTTCGATTTAGAACTTACCGGGTGTCCGCCAGTAAGGGGTACCGTCATTTTGTTAAACATTAGTCTTGACAATTCGTATTTGGCAGTCATCGAGTAGCGAGGTGTAAAATTCATTATGGAAAAATTTTCGTTAAAGCTACGTCTTTCGATCGTTGAAACATTTTATCAAAATCAATCATCGATTACCGTGAAGGAAATGATTTAAATAAAAAGGGACTGCAATTTTTGTTTTCGACCAATTGATTTATAATCTGCTTTTGATATCGTATATAGTCTGCTTGAGCTTGAAGTCAAATTTGACAAATACTTGATTCATTCAACATTCATAATGGATTTCCACAAAATGAATGAGTCATCAAAACAATCCAAATACTTATTTCTTCAGAAATGTATTCTCTGAATCAATGTAGTGTGCAAAAACTGTTATCTGTTGAGTACTATTTATAGAAAATTCTATAAAATTTTAAAATGTACAACCGCCAGTGCTATTCTAAATTTTTTATAATACCTGAATGAATGTGAGCGCAATGTTTAATGTTCCCATAAGAAAAACAAGATAATGAACAGTGTGTCAATATTGGACTCGTAAATGAAAACACAGGAGGTGTCATTTTCTCCTCTTACGATTAATCAGTTATACTTCAGGGTTTACTAATTTGACCCACCCTATGCATCGGGTGACGTGTTGGAGTGGATATCACTAGAGTTATTTTTCACATTTCCATATAAAATTAAATTAAACATTTTACCGAAAAATAATTCTGAAACGGTTTAATTGAAACCACTCACCTATCACTGCAGATGCTGCAAAGGCAATGAAGACAAAAATGAGAAGTAGCTCGAATATAAATGACAATTTCATTGCGGGAAGAGTGCCTGAAAAACGAAAAGAATAATTGTTAAATTTCGAAAAAGAGCAATAGGAAGTTCAATAATGTTGAGGCCTCAATCACGTATTTTACAACAATGCAGTATGATCATGATAATTTCATAATTATAGTTTTCCTCGTGAATACTCCTTTTGTTTAATAGCAAGAAGCATCACCGATGAAAATCTGTTTTTAATCCGTTCCAACCGGATTAGTACTTTCTCCTCTTTTATTTTGCTTGTTCATTCTGAAAATTACAACGAGGTTGATGACCATCAGTCTCTATGTTGTAAGACATGACCTTGTTCCACTAGAATATCTGCGTTTATCTGATAGAAATGACGAATTGGGTGAAAGTTGCGAATCTGTGATATATCTTGAATTTCGCATTACATTTGTGGAAGATATAAATATGATGAATACCAATATTTACAGAGTTTTTATTCTAAATTTCACTCTGCATAATTCATAATAGACCATTGAATACAGTTTTTTTGTAATCAGTTTATTTAGACAATACCAAAATTTGTTATTATTCTTGTTATCAACGTTTCTACAGACATCTTCTGTTGTTTCAAAGACGAAAAAAATAGCTTCAGAAAAGGGTGACAATATTTGAAATGTTTTCATTGACTGCCAAGATTGACAGAACTCTGAAAACTAGATCAAATTTATAAGTCAATTGATGGTGCATCTATGGTATTAAAAGCGGTTATCATAAATTCTGTCTCCTTGATTTTTCTTCTTTGGATATGATAGATGTATCGTTCCATTTTATCTTATGATTTTTATTTACAGCATGTAGGATCAACTTGAATCTATCAGTGTCTATCACTTGAGAAAGCTTCTGATGTTCTTTTATACCTCATGGTATCACATATACGCAATTCTTCGTTCTTTGATTTTCATCGCCAGGTTCAACTTTTGTCGAATTAGCTCTGATGATATCGTGTGTATAAAGAACGGTTGTTATGTTTTATTCTTATAATTTTTTCTGATAAACCTTTCACGTAAGGAATTACGCTTTTTATGGTTTGTCTCATATCTGCTGGTGTTGCATCAGTAAGGGGTTTGAGCTGATTTTGTGGTATTTGTTTCAAATTTTTCAATATCTTTGGGATAGCCATATTTTCTGAGTGTTTTTGTGATCATTTTTATCTTGTTGGGTAGAGCATATATATATACATATTTTTGTTTAAAATTTCTTGGGTGTATAGCACTTATTTTACTAATAATGGTAATTGTTAAATTATTACTTTATTTATTTTATTTTTCCAACATATGTATCGGCGTATCTACGCCTTTTTCAAGGAATATAATACAGTCGACAATTTCCTGTAAATTACACAATAATAAATACACAAATATATCAACAAACAACACAAAGCTTTTACGTACTTCTTCCAAATCGTCCGTCAAGATATTATTTTCTCCTATAAATCAAACTTTAAAAGATCTTCAAATATTAAATATTTTCGTCAGCCATGAATGAAATAATGTGACGATGATGCGCTGTCACGATTTTGTTTTTCCAACTTCTTATTCCAATTTAATGCTGCGACACCTGTACGAATTAACCAACAAGTGATAATTCCAAATCTGGGTTTGAATCATTGACGTTATATCAAATAGACTCGCCGTCACGTGACTTTCTCGAAGTATTCGAAGCAGTATGAATATGAAGGAGAGAGATGCAGCTAGTTGAGTAAACGTCAAAATATTTGATGTTCTGTGATCAAAATCATATGATCAAAACATGGAACGGATGTTTGGAAAATCCTGAAATTTTAATATATTCTGAATGAAACTAATTGTTATTTTGATTGATTCTACTTTTAACAGTGTTGGACACTATAGATAAATAAATTAGCGGTGTGTATATCATGAAATCTTCCTTAAGTTCATGTATATTTGATTAACATTATTTTGCTCCTTTTCTCCTCATGAAATGAGAGTTTCATGATTTATATATTTTAGTTAACTTGAGGTCGTTATATATTTTCAATACGAGAAGTTAGTTACTCTCTGAAATATTGAAATTAGTATAGATATATATTAATTACTGATTATATTATAAATATCTCAAGATTTCAAATTAAAGCAGTATTTTTTAATCACCTGATTATATTATCCTTATGTTATTAATTTGGCTCCGATAACCAGAATGCCATGTTAAATTTTGATTTTGTCTGGATATTATTAATAGAAAAATATCATTTTTAAAACAATTTTTTTTAGTCCAGAATAATCAGTTGCATATTAGATTTTTATTCAATTTTGTTCCACTCAATTTGGCTATATTTTATTCACCTATCTATAGTATAATAGTGAATTCAAGCAAAAAATTGAAATTTTCTTTTGTGTTCGTAATTGAAAAAATAACTGTTAATTGAATTTTTATTAGTCTTCATTGAGAGAGCTAAAATAATACAAAAACATTTTCTATCGCAACCGTTGAGGAAGTAGATGGAATACTTAAACTTTCTGTCTCTGGTTGCTCATCAATGTTTTCACTAGCAAGATTGGCTGATATGGAGGAAACACCTTGATGAAATAAGAAAAATGTTTACATACTGTAAACCCATAAGAAACAAAATATTGTAACTAATAAAACAATAATGCACCTGCTTCATTATTACGCACTGCTAGAAAGTTTACATCATTTACTTTCACAGGAAGATTTTCTATCTCAACAGTTAAGGAGGTTGGTGTAATACTTTCTGTCTCTGGTTCTGGTTGCTCATCCATGTTTTCTCTTGCATGATTTGCTGAGATGGAGGAAACACCTAGGTGAACTAAGGAAAATGTATAAATAGTCTAGACCCATAGGAAAGGAAATATTGTAGTAAATAATATATTAAGGCATCTGCTTTATCACTACAAACTGGTAGACAGCTTTCATTAATCAATTTCACAGGACGATGGCCCAAAAAAGTTAGAATTGATGGAATAGCACCTTTCCTCAGAGTTTTTGTACCATGAACATTAACATAGTAATCATACTTTTGAAAATGTTGGCTACATATTTTAGATGAAGAAGAGGGCTCAAAGTCGATTCTCCTACAGCTTTTATCCATTGTTTCTTCAATTCTTCATCCCTTGAAAACTGTGAATAAAATATTTTCAATATTTATGTAAGTCTAGAAATATGAATACTTACGAATGGAATTTTATATTTTGGCCTTTTTCAATCTGGCCGTACGCTGCACAACCGTGAGGCATCTTGAAGACTTTAGAAACTCCAATAAAGGCCCGCAAAAATTTGGCAAAGGTAGACGATTATACTGTAAAATTCAATTAGACTATACTTTTTCGATAATTTTTTATAAACTGAGACCTATTCCCATTGGCGTTATATATTTGATACTACGTCAATGAATCTTTATTTAAGGCTAAGAATATATGTATATATTATTCCAAGAGAAATTTCATTAAATACTTACCGCTACTTTCTTTCGATAGTAAGATCAATACTTTTAGAAATCAAATCGATCAAAACAACAAGAAGATCAATTCAGAATAAACCCAAAATAAGATATAAATTGAGGATATCTCGCACGAGAAATAAATGTTTTGAACATATGATTTTGACGTTTACTCAACTAGCTCCATCTCTCTCGTTCATATCCGGCATGCGGGAATTTTTCTCAGAGGGCTAGTCCATTTAGATACTACGTCAATGGTTTGAATTGGTTCTTTTTAATCTAGATGGAGTTGGTAGTAGAAGATTGAAATTTGTATTTCCTTATTTATGTTATAAGATTGAAATAAATTTGGGCCAAGTTTTTGATGTCTGTTTTATCGTTCATAGCTTCTTTTTCTTTTTTAATTTGGATCATTTCTAGTATGTTTCTAGTTTTGTTGTTTCTTTCTTTTTCCAGGATAGAAAAGTTCTCAAAATCCATTTTATGTTTTTCTGTTTGTTCATGCTTTTTTAGTGCGGTCATATTTTTGCAAAATGTGTGCCCATTTATTCTTTCCTTTATATATTGTGTTGTCTGTCCTATATATACTTTTGGGCAATCCATACAATTTATTCGGTAGACACAATTCGAGATGTCATTATTTTGGATTTTAATTTTGTGTTTATGAATTTCAAATTATTTGTGTTTTTATGTGCTACGTTTATTCCATAATGCTTCATTGATGCATTTAGTGCTTCTGATAAGCCTTGTTTGTATTTATGGTAAGGATACATATTTTTGGGTTTCGATATCGGTTCTTCTAGTTTTTCGTTGTTCTGTATTATAAAGGCTAGAGATTTTGTCTTTGAAGATCTTGCCTATTAGTTTTAGAGGATAGTTATTAATGGCTAGTATTTCTTTTGCTTTTTTTATTGTTTGTTGTCTGAACTCTAGTGAGTTTTAGAGCTCTATCAGCGATTCCTGATACGACACTTTTTTTATGAACCATTGGAACTGCGGCTTCAATCAAGTTCAAATATCGTCCACTCCAGGTTGGTTTTGTGTACCAAATTGTCTTTACTTTTGTGTTTGTTCGTATGAGTGTCAGATCTAAGAAATTGATTTTATTTTGTTTTTCTAACTCACAGGTGAATTCCAAATTAGGATGGTAGCTATTGAATTCATTTATAATATCCTCTATTTCATTTTCAGGTGCTGCTGCTGAAAATTTCATCTTTTTGGCGTGAAGGGAAAAGAAATAGCTGAAAATTCAAGACGAAAAACAGTTTTTTGTGAATAACTCAGAAAATATCCACTTTAGGGCAAGGGTGTGATGCATACACTCACATTATTTTTTAACGTAGATTCAATATCTGCCATAAAAAATGGGGTTCTAATTTGAAAAAATTGATTTTTCATGATTTTGTCATCCCTAACTTTGAAAGCGATTTTTTCACCCCTGTATCATGAATCGCGATTTCGATTTTCAATGTGGATACATCAATCTTATATCTTGAAAAATCCCAAAATGAAAATTTTCCATCCAAAAACCTCGAAATTATTCTTGTTTCAGCGGAGCTCTATTTTCGATTTTTTTTCGAATTTTCCCGCTCAGAGAGAATTTTCCAACCAAAACTGAAAAATGTTACATCAAAATAACTTGAAATTTTCTAAGAAATCTATTTCTGCAATAAAAAAATGGTGTTGTAATTTGAAAAACGGAAGTTGACGTCATTTCCGGAAAAACCGGAGGTGCTCATGCCTTGAAAAAATTTTAGATTTCAGTAGCATCGTGAAATACTTATAAGTGCTGAATTTCATGAAAATACGTTCAGTAGTTTCCCGTATAAATATGGGTGAGGTTCCTCGTGAAAGACCCTGTATACAGTCTAAAGTACTTACTTTAGGCATTTTGTCATTGGGAAGAGACTTTTTGTGACACAGTTAAAAATGGCCGCCCTTACCTGGAAGTTTGAATAACACATAATATGGCTTCCATGTTATAAGGTACTTTTAACGCCGAAGAATTCTTATAAAATATTTTTGCTCTGCGATAGTAGATACAGAAGTCCTTGTCTCAACTTCTTAATGAGTAAGAGCACTTTTATTGGAGCCACATGGTAGAACAAGACCACTTGAAGCAAATGAATAATTTTATTCATCTGATTTCACACCTTCTGCTTCCTTTATAGAGACATCTATGGAATTATTATCAATAATCACTTAGCCACCTGAGATATTTTGATGGCATTTTTTGGAAACTTTACTGTAAAATGTTCCACTTTTTTTTAAGTTTCTTCCATTTACCTAACGAATTCATAATAATAAACTCTAACGTCACTGATAATATGAAATAATAATAGTAAAATGGTGATTTGTTTTTTAAATGTATTAAAAAATGATTTTGTATCTCCACAATCATTTTTGTGTTCTATAATCATCATAAGTTGAATTTATCATAATAAAGTTCATGATGTTTAAATAGTAATTTTTTTAAGGTTGCATCTGAGTGCAATATGCTTCAGATAGTAATAATATCAAAAAGACAACATTTGAGGAGTAATTTAATAAATGTTTCACATATTATAATTTGCTGTAAAGCTGTTCTGTATTTTTGCAGTAAGAACGTTCTAGCGACACCCCCATCGAGCAAAATACTTGTCAAAAAGCTTAATTGTGTAACCGGCAATTTGAATAAAACCAAATTGCGTTCGAGGAGCCGTATTAAAGATATTATGAAATAAAACGGCACGAATTATTTGAAATTATAGAATATCTTTGCTAGTAGGGAATCTTCATCTCTAATAATACAATAAGAGGGTCATCGAAATAAACAATGAAGAATAGCTCTCATCATTGTAACATTTGGCTGAATGAATCCTAACATTTCTTGTACCTCCGAAAAACAATAATCCCGAAGAAGTTCCTCATCAAAGGCAACGTCTCCCAACTTCTAGATGAAAGTTTGCCACGAAACGTTCATGTAAACGTTCCTGAAATGGCCTAAAAAGTTCGTTTTTCGCCCTCCTACGGTCTATGTGTATCGCCGAAATAAGATGTCTCCAGGAACTTGGATCGATTCCAAGAGAATTCTGTGGCTGGCCAAATCCGTATCCAAGCAGAGCTCGCAAATTCCAACACGAATGGGCATTGGCTTCTATAAATTCGACAAATTTCCTGAAAAACTGCAAAGAAAACCTTCTGCGGGTAGCTGAAGTGGATTTCTTTCGAGGTCGATTATTGTTCTCGCGATAATATAATAGTTATCGTATCATTGAAAATTAGCACATTTTTTTATGAAATCATTATTCATATCTAATTAACATCATGAACGTACCGAAATCTACATAATTAGTTATCTATAACATTCTGTACAGATTGATCAATGGGTTTAGCAAAAATGTCATTCGAATTGACAACTTTTTTAAACGCTTACATGGGTAAAATGTACTCATTCTCCACCATACATTCCAAATGAAACCGAACATTAAAAAAATAAACCAATGTACATTTTGGAATAAATCATTTGACAAACAGATTTGGTGATTTGGGTGAATGATCCAAAGGAATAACGTGATTTTCGACCAAAAACTCAGTCGGAAGTAATGAACAATGTGATGGTGCATTATCGTGCAAAATGTCCAACTGCCGATTCCTCGATATTCTGACCGATTACGACTAATTCTTGCCAGCAAACGCCTCATGAAGCCCAAGTTGAACTCTCCAGTGATTGTCTGGCCGAGTGGAATAAATTCTTTGTGGATAATTCCTTTTGAATCTCAAGAACAAATCAGCATAACCTTAACTTTTGAGTTCTCCAAGTGACTTTTTTGGATGTTGCTTCATCCGGCGCTTTGCCGCTTTGTTTCGGGCTCATTTTCAAAACACCATATCTCGTCACCAGTTACAATCAATTTCAAAATTTTTGATCCTTCAATTCCTTGCAATGCTCAATCTGGTCAACTTTTTGGTCTTCGGTGAGTTTGTATGGTACAAACCGCGAATTATGTTCTTAAGGCCCGAAACATCTGTCAAAATGTAGTATGCGGTTGTTTGAGGAATGCTCAATTCTATTTCAATAACTTTCACCGACGATTTTTGTTTTTTTTGATGAATTCACGCACTTTTTCGATGTTTTCCTCAGATATTCCGGTTCTTGGACGGCCTGATATTTCTCTACCCGATTTGAATCGCCCAAATCAAATCGTAAACTTGCTCACGGGATGGAAAATTATCCCCATATGCATTTTGTTGCATTTGGTGCGATCAACAAGTTTACCAACTTTTACACAAAAATCAATTGCAGTTCTTTGTTTAAATCTCATTTTCCGACCGATGTACAAAACACACTGGCATTTGAAACGCAACAACTTTTGTTGTATTAATCCAAATGTCATGAAATTTACAACAGTTGTCAATGAGAGATTAAGCCACCTACGGGTAAAATATTATAATAGATGGCACTAGTGGTACTATTTTTTTTAAGTTCGGTTTCTTTTGGAATGGAGTTGGTAGTTTATGAGTTCAAAATGACGTTCATTCTTTCATTCGATTCGAGAATATAGGGTGATAATTGTGCAAAAAATGCATAAGTACATTAAAAATTTCGAATGTTATAAACAATTAAAGATGTTCAATGAGTGGTGTTCAGTTTTTCACTTATAATTAATTGGTAAAGTAATATTTTTTTCGTATTTTGAAGAAAATGTCCTAAATGAGGAGGAAATTCATCAAAAATATGTACCGATCCCTAAAACTGTACCTCCATTATCAATAATTTCAATTTAAATTGCGGTCTGTGGGCAATATTGTATAGAGTGACTTAATTTTTTTTAAGTAGCATATATTAAATAGTGAGTTAAAAAAATTACAATGTGAACACTTCAAAGAACTGACTCCCGTTGGTAATTTTTATTGAATTTTTTTTCACAAAGCTTAGCCAAAAGAACTTTATCCAGGACTCCCTTGATCATTATACAGGGTGGCCATTTGAAAACGAAACAGATGAGATTACAGACGAAATAAATTTTTTCGATAGAAATGCTCGGACAGGTCGATTTCTGTTTCGAGGGGACAACTTAAGATGTAGGTTACGGTAGCATAGCGCTTCAACCCTTGCTACTACAACCCTCACCCCCAAATTTTGAATAGGGAAGATGGGGTGAGTGATACCTCATTTAAAAGGTATTTTTATACTGATTTCAGCACAGTAATTATTTTTTCATTATATCCCTATTCAAAAATTGGGGGTGGGGGTTGTAGCAGCGAGGGTTGAAGCGCTATGCGTCCGTAACCTACATCTTAAGTTGTCCCCCTCGAAACAGAAATCGACCTGTCCGAGCATTTCCGGCGAAAAAACTTATTTCGTCTGTAATCTTGTGTGTTTCGTTTTCAAATGGCCACCCTGTATATGAAAACAGTATTTGAATAATTGCCATAGTATTTTTTCGCTTCGTCGAGCCTCTCTTATATATCCATGAAAGAACATAATCTGATTAAAGTTTGAATAAATCCAATATCTTGTTTATAATTTTTTTTTCATTTAACAAGAAAAGAACATTCACCGTAATATTATTTCAATTGTCACTTACTCATCGTTTTTATGATAACGACAGACATTCATTAAATAGCAAAAAAATATTAACCACATTTGTTTTTACATTTTTCATAAACGAAGTGATACAAATATTTAGAAAAAAAATTCTCATTAATAAAATAAATAATTTGTTCATTTTAAATTGTTTATATAATAATGAATAAAATTGTAGTGAAAACTAATATTTTTTGCTTATTTGTAATTAACTGACAAATATGATTTGAAAAAAAAATTTAATAGGTATTTAAACAATAAAAATATAAAAAAACGTTTATAAGCGACTGAAAATTATTATTGAAGATTTTTTCAATTATGAAACAGTTCTTCAAGATATTGTGAAAAAAGTTTTTGTAAATACTGAAATAGTTCATTTTCAATATAATAATTTATAAACAAATAGCAATCAATATCATTTTAGTTAATAAGTTTCCTTTGTTAACATGAAAACGGTACGTAAGGGACAAAAAAAAATCACAACTTTGCGGTGAATTTTCTTTATTTGTATTATCAAAAAATGATTATAAACAAAGCATTGAATTTATTTAAACATTTTATACACTTTCTCATTCCATGAGTTTACAAGAAAGGCTCTACGTAGCGAAAAACATTTAAGGCAATTATTCAACGTTAATTTACAATGATTTGGAAAGTCTCGTTTCTTAACAAATATCTAGTCTATTAGAATCTTACTTCTTATTGAAAAGTCCCACGGAAATCAGTTTTTTGGAGTGTTGAAATTATTATATTATAACCTTTTCAGATTTTTAAATCTATCCCATATTCCCTAAAAAAATTTTTGTGTATATTACTAACTTGCGACGCCAATATTATTAGCTTACTAATTATAGGTAAAAAACTGACACCACTTTAAACCTCTTTAATAGTTTATAACTTTTGAAATATTCAATGTACTGATGGAATTTTTTCGCGATAGATCTAGACATGCTCCTGCACCGAATGAGCATTAGCATATAATTTCAATAAAAGTTTGTCGTATTGACGTAATTTTAAACTAACTCCTACATATTTGCCGACAAAACTACAACTTTCCAAAAGAAGCGTGCATGTAAATATAAACAACTCTAAAAAGTACGCTATTAACATTCAATTCAACCACGAAAGGAAACATTATCATATTAAAGAAAAGAAATCAAATATTAGAGTAATAGAACATCTATTCCATTCCTCAAAGTAAATAAAACTCAATCCTAGATCCACTATTTTTGGCATGCCAACCCTTCAGCGAAACATTCTCTTCCAAGAAATCAAAAGGGACAGAGATTCCAAGGTCCCTCAGTGATTTATCCTTTGAAATCTCTTCCATGCAAAACACAAAATAAACTGATCCTGAAACCTGGCACCCCTACAATAATATCCTACGAAATGAAGGATTCTGGTTTGTGAAATTGGGTCATTTCTTTGTATCCAGCTTTAAATGAATATTACAATTCTTTTGTACCTCGAGTTACATGAGTCGACAATACTTATTTTGAGGGGAATTCTTCTGAATTAAATCTCGAGAACCTCTGGAATATTCGAAATGAGAATTTTTCTAATGATTAACTTGTGCATGACACTCCATCTGTTGACTATATATACATTAAGAAGAAGATGTTGAGAAAACACGGCATTCGCTAAAAAATAATCAAAATGTGTCAAAAACCTGATCTATCCCTAAGAATAAGTCTGCTATAAGTTTACTCGTAATATAGGTAATTAGAAAAATGATTTCCAAATCTATTTTATACCTTGATTAAATTCATTGAAAAAACCTTATGATGGATAATAGATGTAATTCACATTACCTTATATAAACTTGTATCTCATATATATATGTCTATTCGAAGAATTATCAGGCCAACCAGTATGTGAGAGGGTTTTGAGAGAAAAGGTCGAAATAGATCTATTTTCATTGGACAGGCATTGAGCACAATTGTGAGCCAAAATCTTCTCTGTTGAATATTATATGGTTTTAAATATACAAGGTTCGTGGTGTCCGCCATTTTGTGGAGTTTCAGTCACGATGGAACAGTACTTGGGGACGCATCGCGCATTTTGAGTACGAGCGTAGTATCGTAATGGTGATTCAATGGTGACTGCTCAACGTCTCTATCTTGCGGAATATAAGGAACGCCACGCTTGACGATAGCATTAGGGAATGAATCAGGATGTTCGAGAATACAGGTGCGACAGTAAAAATTCAAAACTCTAATCCGACGTATTTAACTCAGTTGAAACGAAACATCAGGTCAGAAATGGCAGAAATATCAATAGCTATATTTCAAAGTATTATCGCCAATCTTCGTTTCCATTTAGAAGAGTGCCAGCAACGCAACGGTCGTCATTTGGATAACATCATCTTTTTCAAATAATTCTCCAATTCTTATGTTAATAATAAACAATCAACTTTTTTATTGCTCACAAATATTTTTTTCTATGTCATAAAAAGGTTCCATTTTTATCCTTTCCAACAAATAACTGTATATAGAGCTTAATTTGTTCGTATCTGTCTTCTTATTTATGGTTTCATCTTCTTTGTTTATGTTAATCATTTAGTGAATCAATCTTTTTTGATAATTTCTCTCTGTTCTGAGTACCTCAACACCTTCAAAATACACATGATGGTCAAGATTATGCGCATGAGCAGCCATTGCACATCTCTCTGGGTATTTTCTTATGTCCGATCTATGCAGCGTCACTCTACTTTTCACCCATTGGGAGGTATGTCCTATATAGCATTTGTCGCAAGTCTCACACTTTATTTTATAAACGACATTACTTTGGAAGGATATTGGAATGGGGTCCTTGATTTTTGTGTACAATATTTTTTGATTTTGGACTGCAATTTTGATGTTGTCCTCTCTGAACACATTCTTCAGTTTTCCTGTCAAGTTTGGATACGATGCGTTCTATTTGTTGTCATATTTTGTTCTTCTGTTTGTTCAGTTTGAGTTGTATTATAAGCATATAGTAATTTCTTAATCATGCTGTTTGGATAGTCATTTTCTTTAAGAATCTGGTGTAATTTTTTTAATCCCTTTTCTATATTCGATTTATGACATATTTTCGATATCCTCCTTTTCATTTGGTTTATTGTGTTTATTTTTAAATTTATGCCGTGGTCCGAGTGGAAATGAATAATTTTGTCTGAATGTGTGTCCTTTCTATACCATTTCAATATTACTATTTTATCTTGTCTATATTCTCTAGTGTCCAGGAAGGGTACTGAGTGGTGAAAATCTTCTGTTTCTAGTGTAAATTTGCACAAACCGAGTTGAACAAGTCAAGTGTTAGTTGAATAATTGTTTCTGGTACTATCATCATGATGTCGTCCACAAACTTTTTCACGAATAAAACAGTATATGGCAATTTAGGTAAGATTGAGTCCAAGTGATTGTCCATAGCATACTGTGCCAGAATAGGGGACAACTTTGAGCCCATCGCACATCCGAAAATTTGTTGATAAAATTCTCCCTGAAACGTGCAGTAATTATTTTCAAGAAGAAAAGTGACTATTTCCATAAATAAATTCATGTCCAAGCATGTGTGCGGTCTTATATTATTCCATTCAAGCTTTAGAAATTCGATGATTTTTTTCTTTTCCAAATTTCCGAACAAGTTGACAACGTCTGGTGATATTAGTCTGTGGTGGTCTGGTATCTCGAAGTCATTAATTTCCTGTGCATAATGAAATGTGTCTTTGACGTAGTATCTATTGTCAGTAAATAATGGAGTACTGTACCGATTATAAATTTGATTTTTACACCGTGTGCAATTCGAGTTATAGTTACAATATTATTTTATTCGAATTATTGGTCTATTGACAGTCATAATTATCTGTTAGCTTCAAATAATTCTAACACATGGCAATAACTGTTGACTGGATTGCGTTAATATTCAATAGATGGCGCAATGTTAAAAATACAAACCGGGCCATATAGTATTTGATAAGAAGAAATCAAGAACATAAGATCAGACTAATGAGTGATAAAAGAGAATTTATTCATCTCGATTGCGGTATTTTTTTCTCGATTTCTGATATTCAGATGCCTTGTTTCTGACATTTATTTTGTTTACCATTTCTTCGAACATAAACTATTCCAATTCGGATCTTTGCTTTCATCTACATTCGGAGATAAAGACATAAATTCGAAAAGGCCGAAAATAAAGAGGCCATTCTCAACAGACCATCAAATATCGTACGTCTGAATGGCTGCATTCAGATCGAAATGGCAATTTGAACACATCAGGTGAATTTCGTTCGACGTCGTATTCCAGATATAAACATTTCACGAAGGAAAACTGCTAATGGACGTTCAAAATTCGCCATATAAAAAAAAACAGACGCAATCTTAACGTGAAATATTCAACGGCAAAATATGAATGGAGAGATTTCTGCGAATTCATTGATTTCTGAGTGGTTTTATCGGGAAGTAATGTTGTTCTGTAGTAATTGGGTGACAAGAACGGTGGTAGCTCGCAAAATTTGAACTTCGTTTTTTGGACTAGAATTTTCCGTTCTACAACTTTTGTTTGAAACTTTTTTTGGTATTTCCGAAATTTAACCGAAAAATCGTATTTTGGGGTAGTTTTTCATTTTTTTCACCTCCTTCCCGGTGTTTGGAAATTTTTTACTTTGCCCACAGTTATCTACGCTTTTTTCTGATTATTTCCATATAAAATCAGCCGTATAGGCGAAAAACCCGATTTCACCATCATTTTGACTGGACTATTCGAGGCTAGTTCGTGATTAACTGTTAATTTGCTTATTTTTAATTTATGATTTACGATTACTGATTCATCTACATTCATTACGTCATAACGGTTGTTGACGTGATATCGGCTCCTAGGACCAATATGTTAACTTATATCGGCTCGAAGAACCGATATGTTCACGTGATTCGCGATTCGAAGCACCACCCTTTGTTAGGGACTTATTAATGAAGTTATACGTGATCGTTTCAACGATTTATTGTAAAAATGTAGATTCGTGGTGGACGGTTTGACTGTTGAATTTCGACTCCCTCGTTCTTGTAAGATAAGAAGGAGAAGGTAAAATGTCTGGTTAGTCTCATGCATTATGACAAGGGCGAGATTCTCCACTTGAGATCCTTTCCTGGTGCCATGTTGCCAATTTCTAGCATTGATTTCATAAATAGTGAAAATGATCTAACAGTGGTAGTTTTTTTGTATAAAATTCATTGAGATTTACAATCTACTTTCAGAAGTATTGAGTATAGCTATTATTACAACTAGGGAAATATGAATAGTATATTTCCCGAGGTTGTCAAAGTTACAATATATAGACAACCGAGGGGAATCTATTCATATTTCCCGTGGTGATATCAATAGTTTTTTTCTGATTGAAACAATCTGATATGGAAAAATTATTATTAGATTGTATATTTTTGTAATAATTAAATTTTTAACGTTGCTATGGGCCATATTTCTGAGAATCTTGGTTGACTGGTTTCATTTTGACATCTTGTCAAAAATAAAATTATTGAAAAAATGTCGAACTACGTCGAAACTCAAGTGGCAAAAGCCCGTGAATCTTTGGTTCCGGCCAAATCTCAAGCTGCCTACAGTAAAGAGTACGAATGCTCTCAGGAGTGGAAAAGAAAAAATTTGGTGGACGGTGCTCTGATTCTTGTTATTCTTGATGTATGATTAATTCATTCGATCCCCAGTTGCAGAAATATTCTCCAAACACGTTAAGATCGAGCTATCGATGTTAAGATCTATGCTACATTTGAAGGAAAAAACTGATGTCAAATTATTCGATGAAGTCGAAGCATTTGTTAAGAACAAAAATAAAGGATACGTTCCTAAAAAATCAGCAGTGTTGTCCCGGGAGCAGCCATTTTTGAGTGAAGCTCCTAATGACGTTTTTTTGATGTATTAAGTAAAAGTTTCATTTTGATTTCCTCTGTTGATAAGATTTTCACATTCATAATTTTGAAGGTTGTTTTAATAATGGAAATCTTAGGCTCCAGCAGGACACGAGAGTGCTATCTTCAGATATCGAAGATCGTGGGTCGGTAATCATAATCAAAGTCTCAAAGACTAAGAATGATATAAACAGAATATTCACTATAATTGAAGAAAAAGATCTGGGTGCTGCTCGTTTGGTAAGGGAGTATTCGGCGTTCCGCCCGCAAGGCGTTCTTAGGTTCTTCGTAGCTTATAGGAATAAGAAGTGTACTCTTCAGCCTGTCGGCAAAAATGCCCTCGGAAAAATTCCAAGTAAGGAACTCAGCAACTCCATAATTGGATTTGCTTTGGTAATGACTGGTATTTTGCTTTTTGAATATTTTGACGGGGGTCATGTATTTCTTCTTGCAGTAAATGTTGCTTGAATTGATTTCCCCTCACTGATGCTGAGTCGCCATTTTCGAATCCACTGTCTAATGTCATCCAGATGTTCTTGTAATTGTTTGGAAGCTGTTTCGACGTTTTCATCTGATGCAAGCAAGGCTATATCGTCTGTAGAAGATACTATGGTTGTGTTTTCATTTATGTTATGTCTGAAGTATAAAAGTGATTTCAAAATACTTCCCTGTGGGACTCCCGATTTTACTTTTGAAGGAATGTTTATTGCTTCCCTATATTACACGGAAAAATAACGGTCTGCTAGATAAAACTTCAGAAGCATGGTTGTGGGAAGAGTTGTGCCAAACCTTTTTGAATGCTTGAATTGAGTTGAATTGAGCAAAATTTTCCTTCTTCGAGGCTTGTTAAAATAGTGTTCAAGATGCCATGAACTTGCGTTATCGAATCGTTCTCTCGGAAACCTAGTTGGTGGTCTGGTACCTGTTGGTGCATATCCATGTCATCTTTCAGTCTTTTGAGAAGCAACTTCTCAAAGAGTTTACCCAGGATTGGTAGAAAACTTATGGGCCTATATGATTACACATTGTGATCTGATGGACCAAGTGTAGGTATCATTATCTATCAAATAATGTTGTGAGCGGTACAATTGTCCTGGGTAGGTTTTTTAGAGTTTCTGTCGGTATGAGGTCGTATCCAGAAGCATTCTTGTTATTCACTCTTCCTATCTCATTGACTACTTCTATTGGTGTGAAAATTTCAATTGGTAAGAACATCTGACATGGCACATCCAGAAAAGTTTCAAGTTCGCTGATACCAGTATAGGGGTCATTTGCTGTGAAGACATGTGTGAGATTTATGGCAAATGTATTGCATTTTCCTCCTCTGAGGCAGCCCACTCTCCATTGGCCATTTTAATCGGAGATTTCCTCAAAGTTGGTTTTTTGAATTTCTTTTTAGCTTTCCAGATGCTGTGTTCATTTTTGTCATTTGTATTCTCTACATAGTGGTTGTTGACACTCTTTTACACTTGACTTCCTCAAACAATTTTTTTCATGATGCAGTTTTGTCACACAAATATAATGATACCAATGTTGTTCTCGACAAAGTAATACTTCTGAAGATATTTCCTCTCAAAGTTTGAATGAGTATTCACTAGAATATGTGTTTGTTAATCTTACAGTTTTCGGGTATCTTGCATGGTTTAATGGACCAAAATTTCAATTCTTGTATTTTGTGGGTGACATTCAGTAGGTATACTCGAAGAACCGAGCAAATAATCTGATTCTTATTTGACCTAATTTCAGAATTATTATACTTGAGCTGTGAATAAATTTTATGTAAAACCCTCATTTAACTGAATATTCACTATTTTGCCTATAATGGCTCGCACAAAAGTGAAAATTTTACCTGCTTCTGGTTGGTTTTTAAGAGAAGTCGAACCTCGCACAAAACTGAAGTAAAACTGTAAGTGGTTATTTTTAAATTAAGATATATATTTGTTCTTTCTTTCTTCATAGCTCTTTTACAAGGTGTTCAGAAAGGGAATCGGGTATTTGTAAGTTGGATAAAACAAAAAATATTTGTGAGCAATGAAAAAGTTCATTGCTTATTATTAAGATATGAAATGGAGAATTATTTAGTAAAGATTATGTTGTCCAAATGATGACTATTGCGTTACTGGCACTCTTCTTAACGGGAACGGAGATTGGCAATAACACGTTGACACAAAGCTATTGATATTGCTGTCTTTTCTGACCTGATGTTTTGCTTCAACTAGGTTAGATTCGACGGATTATTTTGATAAACCTTACTTTTAAGGTATCCCCATACAAAATAGTCAAACGGGCTAGGGTCGGGGCTTCTGGGAGGCCAGTTGATGTTACCCCTTCGCGAAATGACTTTATTAGGGAATAGTTCGTTAACAACATTCATTGAATCATTATAGGTACGGCAAGTGGCCCCATTCTGCTGGAACCATGTTCTTGAGTTGGAACCTGCAAACTCCTGCAACTCTGGGACCTTAAAATTTCGCAACATATCGCAATAACGGTCACTATTCACATTAATTGCTCGGTCTCGTTGATCTTCATGAAAATATGGACCAATTACCCAGTACCGACAATTCTACTCATTAACTTAACCGTTCAGGTGAAAATTTGCTTCCTCACTACATAGTATGTTGTTGAAGTTGTTAAATCGCTGCAGCATTTCGTTCGCAAAATTCAGTCGATTAGCATAGTCCGCATCCTTCAATTCTTGAACCAATTGAATTTTATAGGCTTTTAGATGTAAATCTCTCTTTAAAATCGAATGTAAAGACGATTTTTTGATGTTCAACGCTTTCGGATGGATAAAGAGGGATTTTGATTAACCTAGGCCTCAACTTCTTCAATTGTTTCTTTATCGCGACTGAACGGGGACGACCAGAGTTTCGATTTTCAACTGTTGCACCTTTATTTTCAAACATCCTGATCCACTTCCTAATGCTATCGTCACTTGGCGCTTGGCGTGTACGATATTCCGCACGATAAAGACGTTGAGCAGTCACTATTGAATCACCATTACGATAATACGCTCGTACGCAAAATGAGGGATGCGTCCGCGAGTACTGTTGCATCGTGACCAAAATTCCAGAAAATGGCGGACACCGCGAACCCCTCTCCGCTCCTTTTAGACGCTCCGTTCCGAATATAGCGCGAAATCAAATCCCCCATAACCTTTCTGGACACCTTGTATAAGTATTACACTGTGCCAAAATACGGGAAAATACTTTAGAACCAGGGGCAAAAGCTGGCCTCACGCCAATGCATTTCTGATTTGTTTTTTCAAACGGTCCAACTCATAATCCCATATAAAACTTTAGGAAGAAACCTAAACTGCTTGGCATACTTGAAACTTTTTTGAAGAAGCTGATTTGAAAATAGTATTTCGAGTGAAATTTGAAGCTATTTCAGAACAAATTGAAATTGATTCTTTCATTTCGACAAAAAGAGGCTGGAAGTAGCTCGAGAATAAGACATTGATACTGTTTCTCGAAATATTTTAAACAAAAATGTTACAATAATTTCGATTACATCAATGGAATGTCTGAAACTTTTTGCTCTTTATTCTGGTCCGATGAAATTTTCAAATAAGCACTAGAAAATTTCCCAAATTCGCTTAGAGATGAATCAATAATTGCAACGAACAAAAATAAGAACAAGATTAATTGAGTCTGTATCATGATTTATCCGATCCGTTTATTGAGTTGCTTTCTGAAATCTTGAGCGTAATTGTTCATATAGAAGTTATTTCAAAGGAACTTTACTCAATATTCATGGAAGTAAAAAATATCACTTACCCTTTTTATTTAACTAAAGAACAATATTCACTAGTGGTTTTTTCTTCACAGTGCCAGAAGCGAAGTTGACGGCAGTCGGTTTAACTCTGCTAAGATATCTGTACCCATTGGTGCATTCGTATAGAACAGAGAAGTGTGTCATGAGAGTTGGGTCAATGTGCGTCCATCCGGTACCATAGTGGTATTCTTGAGAACCATCTAATGTCTTGGCCGCGAATCTAAATATGTGGCTGGCACTAAGTCATGGTCAAACTTTCTCCAAGTTCTTTACCATCGGCACACCATATATCGTTTGAGACGAGACAAGAGAGAACAATCTAGAAGCCTCGAAGTGATTTGCCTTTGATCGCGTTACTAGTTGATATCTTCATTTCACTTAATTGGAGGACGCAAAAAAATATGTTATTCTTGATTTTCAAAAATTTTACAGATTCACTTCATTAATCCAAAATAGTAAATTCAGTAGAGGAAATGTGAAATTAAGTTTGAGTAGGTTTAAAAGTTAATTAATAATATCGATTAACGTTCAAGAAATGAATTAAAAATAACTACTCATTGCTTTCCTTAAGTTTTGTTTGACGCTCGAATTCCCTTCTCCTAAAAACCAATAAACTCCATCGAAAACTATTGAGCATATCTTTCTTTCACTAAGCTGTTGGCCTTTGAAATACTTATATCTTGAATAAAAATTAACCAAACTAACAGTTTTCCTTCAGTTTTATTTCAACAACAATGCTGTTCCACTAAAAAATGTTTCTTTCCTACTACTTCAAAATATAATCAACTGAATCACTTGAATATACAGGGTGAACCACGACGAATGGCATCGATCGATATCTCAGAAACTGAATGTGGGAAAAATTTGAAATTTTGGGAACTTGCCAGATGTCTTGGGACCTATAGAACTAAAATATTTTCATCTATTGGGCACTTCCAGTTATACCGGAAATAGACCTAAGTCGCTTATTTTAAATGGGATATCCTATATATTATTACATTTTTGGATTCTACTTGAAATTCTAAGCAGATTTCATGTATCATGTCCTATCCCTAAGTCTGAGCGTTTTTGACATATTCAGGTTTTTATGTCAAAAATTACGATTGCAGCCCTAACTTAATTATCAATTGTTCCTATAAGGAAGCCCTTTTTACTTACTTTGGGTTAGATGTCTTGTTGCAAAGGACCTACTTCAATAGATTTTGTATAATACACAGACAAATAATCATACAGAGTGTTGAAAAAAAAGATCTAGAATGAGATTGAGAAAACTGACAAAACATAAAAATGGGGGGTTTCCATTTGAAAATATCGAGTTTTGTCAGTTTTTCTCAATCTCATTCTAGATCATTTTGTTTGAATTACTCTGTATGATTATTTGTCTGTGTATTATCAGGCTGAAAAAATTTTTATTGAAGTGGGTCCTTTTCAACAAGACATCTAACCCAAAGTAAGTAAAAAGGGCTTCCTTATAGAAACAATTAAATTAGGGCTTGCAATCGTAATTTTTGACATAAAACCTGAATATGTCATGGTGGTCACTGACTTAGGGATAGGACATGATACATGAAATCTGCACTGAATGTCGAGGAGCGAGGTGGCCAAAGATTTAATCCAATGTTGGCTATCCATTGATTAAAATAAAGCAAATGGGACTTGGAAGTGTCTCTATCATGTTGGTAGGAAAAGCGAAGTTCAAAAGTTGTCTAAATAGTCAACTTCAAAATTCCTCAAGATATAAGTTGAAATATGTCTTTATATTAGAACTATTACCTAACTTACTATTCAATTTAAAATAAGCCGTCATTTCTTACTGCACAATAAACTTTAAATTGTCAGGATTCTTGAAAATTTTGTTCCCTAAATGGGTGTACATTTCTATCACTCCAATAATGGCAATTACGTCGATTAAAAACACCATTCTTTGTAAATTTGGCCTTGTCGGTCCAAATGATATTATCAAAAAAACGAAAAATCTTCTTGTGAACGAAGTATTATGATTTCACAGAATTACTCTTCTTGAAAATATTTAGCTTTATAGGTCCCAAGACATCTGGCAAGATTCCCAAAATTTCAAATTTTCCTACATTCAGTTTCTGAGATATCGATCGATGCAGTTCTTCGTGGTTCACCCTGTATATTATGGCAACATAATCAGTAGAATTAATCTATCGATAAACAAGGTCTTCTTTCATTATCATACCAAATATGTTATCTGATAGAAGGTTTCGTGTTTTTGTTGACAATAAGAGTAGCAATTTTAAAACATTGAAAAACGGTCTCCCACAAGGATCAGTTCTAGCCCTGTCATTTTCAATTTTTATCTCAGTGATTCACCCACAAGCTTTAATTAGCTTCTGAGGGCTAGGTAAGCCAGTATAAACATAAACAAACAAACAAACATATCATCTCAGAATTTTGTTTATACTGATGACATTGCTATTGCTTATCGCCATTCGGATTTCTATACTCTGGAGATTATACTATCATCTGATTTGGAGATTTCAAAGAATTATTTTGATGAGTGACGATTATGTTCCAAACCCAACAAAACAGAGGTTCCATCTGAATAATCATAAGAAATATAGGAAATTAGCTATAACTTTCAATGATTCTCCTGTCGAACATAATTTCTATTCATAAGTACTTAGAAGTTAAATTAGATCCATCTCTCAATTACAAGACTCATTTAGGTTACCTGAGCCAGAAACTGAAAACTAGAAACAATATTCTTCAGAAATTAGCTGGATCATCTTGGGATGCTGATGCTTCCACTCTTCGCACAGCATCTCTAACCTTAGTATTTTCTGCAGCGGAATATTTTTGCTCTGTTCGGTCTAATAGCGCACATATACAAAAAATCGATACACAATTGAATACATCGATGAGAATAATTACTGGCACCATACGATCTACACCGGTTCATTGATGACCAGTTTTGTCTAACATTGTTCCTCAACATATTCGCAGACAGACTGCAGCTCTGAATTGTTGCAGTAAATATCATTATTTTTCTAATTTATTTTCACTTATTTCAAACATTCCACAAAATAGAATTCCAAGATTGAAGTCACGTAAACCATTCTGGTATAATACGTTCTTCAATTGAACATTAGCGATAAAGAATTATGGAAGATTGAGTGGAACTCTAATGAAATGTTGAATAAAATTCTCATTTCTGATCCTTATGAAAAAATTCCGGGTTTGGATCTTCCAAGAATAATTTGGAAATTTCTTAATCATTTGAGAACAGGCCATGGTCGTATCAAGAGCATGCAATTCAAATAGAACTCAGTTCCAAGCGCCAGTTGTGAATGTGGATATGCCGAAAAACAAATCCTCATGTCATCAATAATTGTCCCATATATATATTTCAAGATGGTTTTAAAGCTATTCATGATGTCTCCGATTCTTTCTTGGAATGGGTTATAAATTTCAAACAAATGTGACACGTATTTTTTGTATTTAATTACTTTTCTGCTTGTGTCTTTTTATTATACACTTATGCGGGAGTTAGTGTTTTATTTACTGGGGTTTTTTCTCCAAGGTTTCATGTCATACACCGAATTGTATGGCATCCCGTTACTAACCCCTACTAACACTACATGCTTTCTTGTTTGCAAACCAAGGAATTGTAAGCAAAAAGTTCAAAAGAAATATATATATACACCACAATTTCGGACGGGCAAACACTTGTCCTTATATATTCAAATCCGAATTACACAAAAGAGAAAGTTCTGAAACCTCTAAATGACATTTACGAGAATTACATTAATCTTTTTCAGAACACGAATTTGGGTTGTTAATTTTTACAACATTATTTCACCGTAAATGAACCATTTCGATTGATTTTCCACCAAATAAAACTGCATTAATAAGTTCGGCCTGTGTCAATCAAATACGTATCCGTGCAAGCACCAACAATTGAAATTTCTGACGGATTTTTTGACATTTCCCTCTTCGACCAGGAACGTAAATGCCAACGTAATTAATTAACATTAACTTTAACTCCTGTTATTGCTGGCCCTATTGTAAATGTAAAAATAATTGTATCTTCTGGTGTGAGAAAGTTACGACAATTTGAGAATATATCGGGTGTCCCAAGCTGGGTGGCTTATTAAATTACGGAAATTATGGAAAGTATTCATGCGAAATATTTCAAATTTTTCACACCGAAATGAATATCTTAGGTAAATTTCTGTAATACTTTCAAGTTTCCAGTATTGCCAGATGTATGAAAATTTGCCAACGGCTTTATTATTTTAAATTACCCCGTCTTTTTTTTTATGTTCAATATTTTTTTCCATTGTAACATTCGCGGAATACCACTGAGGCTGACTGGTTTCAATAGCTGTCATAAACAAACAAGTTGACAGACCGCGCTCATGTTTGGCGTAGTAATTACGGACAGTCCTACCAACATACAGAAACTTCAAATACTTCAAAATGCTCAACGCGGGCAAAATGAGAATCTCCGGGTACTTTTTGGTCACAGTGTAGGTACTAGATGTTTATGGAGAACGGGATTCATTTGGAATCCTGGCTTCAAACTAACCATAAAATTGATCTCATGAAGAAAATTTGTCTCAAGGAGTTAAAAGGAATTTTCATGATGGAAGTATTAGTTTGGAGGAAAAGAACTCCATTATTTAGTCGACACATGGCTTCACTGGCCGATATCCCTGTTTGTATTTGTCGCATTGAGTAATTTGGAGTAATGAAAGCCTGCTTAGGTCCTCTTTGCTTATACAGATGTTCACGCAAATATTGCAAAAATGTTAAATAGATACTAATATTAAAAGAAATTTTGCTCCTATGTGTGCAAGGTCTCCTAATTGGCTTTCAGAATTCCAATAATATGATGAATAGATTTGCCTAGACGGCTGAACGGATTCTTAATGAAAATCGTAAACCATGCAGATTCCTGTTCGGGCTTGTTATGAATGCAGGACACGATTTGAACGAATTGCTCACCTAAAGAACATACGTTCCCGATTTGAACTAACCGTTATATCCAGACAGAAAAGTACTTGTCTTATTCCACGTTGCATTATTCAAATGGTCAAGTGTGCTTTGAATACGCACGCCTGAAAAAATGTATATCCGCTGTCTAGAATTGAGACTCATGACAAAACGTTATCGCATTTCGATTTCCGAACCAATCCTCAGTACGTAAATACCAACAATATCTTTCAGGAATCAAAATTATCACAATAATTTAACATGACCGATAAAAACTTGAAAGATTTGACGGCTTGTGCCGCCATCTACTAAGTTTCAATTTGAACACGGTGTATTTTGGGTTGCATTGCTTGATTTTTAAGCTACAAATTCAAATTCTGAATATTTAAATTCTTCAATTGAATTCTGGAATGGGTAGGAAATCTCGGAAATACAGGAATTATTACTTTGCAATGGTTTTCTTCCCTTGAAGTCTGAAATATTCGACTAAACATCGGAATCCTTCTTTAACAATTCAGAGAACTAGTTTCCAAAAAAGCAGGAAATCCGTTTAAATCTAGCGCATGTGTTTTCCGACAATCACAAGTGGGCATGTGATGGTTGCGTGAATGCCACTGCGCCTCTTCCTTCTACTCCATTCTGACAATTTTTGTTATTCACTGTTCACTGTCGAGATCGGATAGAAGTCGTTGAGTGTTATTATCCTTCCCAATTCCATTTTCTTTGTCCTCCATTCCAGTGTGTGAAGTTGTGAAATCAGAAGATATTCTGAAAAATCGCAGTTTTTCACTGTAAAATTAGATGTTTATGATGAAGGCCTAATAATTGTATATATTTGGTGCCAGAATCGAAGTAGAAACCACCGGATGACTAGAGATCCAACATGAATGCTATAAAATGGTGGCGTAGTTCTAGTTTTCAGCCAGATTATCACATCCACCTTTGGGACATCTGGGACAGAAATTAGCGCAAACTTAATTGGTAGCGATAATTGACATATTATGCTCATTCGCGCAGAATTAAAGCCAATGTTGAGGCGATGAGTTGAAAAATTAACTCCTTGTTACACACCCAGTTTCGACTATAAGCAGCCATTTCAAACATCGTAATGTCTTCAGGAATAATGAACAAACCATCTGGAGGATGGATACATTCCGATAAACTCATAGCTAAGCAGGGCGTTACCTACACTGTGAAGGTGAGTTTGAAAGTTATATCATGAAAAATTAATAATTTCACTTGTATGCTGACTCATACAGGAACCATTTTGTTCGGAAAGCTTATTTGTTTCATATCTCATTAATTTCTAACAAAGGTATAGTTTCATACTGTTCAAACTTCCTTTAAACATTTCTTAAAATCTGGTCAGTGAGCTATCATGTGTAGCAATTCTCTAATAATTTTTTTTCTTTGAGTTATTGTCATTCGAGTGTTGGGTGTTTCATCAACCTACATATGCATATTCACTTTTTTAAGCTAAGCCAGTTTTTACTGTGGTGGGAGTAACATTTGTTTTTATTATGTTCAATTAGATTTTGCAGAGTTGTTGCTGAAACACCATAAGGAATATTCTATTATATCTCTTACGTTTGCTAAGCATTGACTTGACTATTGATTTTTGAAAATTCTTGTTGAAGGTCATGTCAAGATATATGACATTGAACGTGTCCATTTTGTTTCAGTATGTAGGCTGTCTTGAAGTTAAGGCTTCCATGAAAACTTTGGACTACAACACGAGGTCGAGTGTTACAAGGTAAATCTTAGAAGAAAATCCTAAATGTTACAAAGATATCTCACAATGCTCCCTGAGATTGAAGTAGTTTGAATAAATACATATAATAAATCTTTAAAACCCATGTATCAAATCATTTCTTAGTACCGACGATATTTATGAAAAACCTTTTAGTATTCTTAATGACACAAAGCAATTTACATTCATTTTATTAATTTTGCCTGAAAGTCTGAAAAACATTTTCTCGAAGTGCAAAACAACGAGTCGGCAATTTGAATTGTTACGATTGCTAGTGAACAGCTTCAAAAAAAACTATAAAATCAGGAGTAATCAAATTTGGGGCATCTTGCCTTTTTATTATGTAACTTTGGCCAGCCTTTAAAATGAGCCACAACATCGCCAGATGTTTGATCTAAAAGCAGTAATCTTCAACTTGGTATAAAATTATAAAAATATAAATAATAAAATATAATAAATATAAAAAATTATAAAAGTAAAAAAATTATCTGCCACCAAAAAAATTTAATGAAATGGATTATCGAATCTGGTTTTAAAAGGTTGAAAAGAGAGCGTCCATATCAAATGATTGCTTAATTCAAACTTTTTATGCGATTAGTCTTCCCGAATTTCCCATTTGGTGTTTCTTGTGTGAAATATCTAAATTGAAGAATCAGACTTGGTTCTATATTTGTTTAATAAGTATCAAATTGAAAAATTATTTAAAAAATCAGAAAATTGAGATATATGTGTTCTGCACAATCTGGCAACAGAATGTAGGTAACACTCTTCTCACATATCAAATAGTTGAGATTACTACTCATTTTTGCTAAGAATTGTTGGTAAAACTTGTTTCTCAAAATGTCTTTAATTGATTTCCACTTTATCAGTGGATGAGGGATTGCTGAACTTCTTGAAACATTTTTATGCCTCTCCTTTACAATGATTGATTTTGTGTGAGCGTCAATAATCTACAAAACCCTTTAAAATGAGCCACAACTTCGCCAGATATTTGATCTAGAATCTAGAAGCAGTTATCTTTAACTTGACTATGACAATTTTCCATAAAAAAATTATCTGCCACGAAGAAAATTTAATGAAATAGATTATCGAATCAGGTTCTGAAAGGTTGAGCGTCCATATCAAATGATTGCTTAATTCAAACTTTTTATGCTATTGGTCTTCCCGAATTTCCCATTTGGTGTTTCTTGTGTGAAATATCTAAATTGAAGAATCAGACATGGTTCTATATTTGTTTAATAAGTATCAAATTGAACAATTATTATTTAATAAATCAGAAAATTGAGATATATGTGTTCTGCACAATCTGGCAACAGAATGTAGGATACACTCTTCTCACATAACAAATAGTTAAGATTACTACTCATTTTTGCTAAGAATTGTTGGTAAAACTTGTTTGTCAAAATGTCGTTAATTGATTTCCACTTCATCAGTGGATGAGGGATTGCTGAACTTCTTGAAACATTTTTATGCTGTTCCTTTACAATGATGGATTTTGTGTGAGCATCAAGTATCTACAAAACCCAAAAACGTTATGCATTGATTCCAAATTTTTTGACTAGCTGCAGTTTTTGTCATTTGTGCATTTTCTCATTAGTTTGTGCATATTTCTCTTTCAAAAGTGACATTAGTGTCAATAAAATAAGTTCATTTCACTTATAAAGGGTGTGTCGATTACAGTGTTTCATAAAAAACTGTTTTCTATAACGAAGTATTTATTCAGAAAATATACATTAGGGAATCAAGTTAAGTAAATGGCAGCCATGAATTATATATTCTATATGTACCCTTTTTAGGAAATATTCAATAACTATTGAATATATGTGGTAGTGTTTTATTGAATCCAATGTCTACTTTTAATACTTTAATGGTTGCAGCCTTATTGGCATAAAAGTTGAATTGTGCCTGGAGGTAGGGTTGAAGCATCATGCCATTTCCAAATTATAGTACTCTAATCACTATTGTGGAGTGCATTATTAAGAAGATATTGGACATTGGTCAGCTGATTTCATGAATTAAAGAGTTTCTTTCGCTGGAGATAAACTTTTCATGTTTTATTCATTAATTTTAAAGTTATGTCAACCTATTTACCTAAACAATATTCTTATTGTTAATAATGCTATATAATTAAATAACAAAAAATAAATATGTCTGCGGAATCGTTTCGTCGCAACTGCATGATTTTTGAAGGAAATAAACCAATTTGAAGGTTCTGTTACTGTTTGTTTTGAAATGCGCTTATCTTGATCGCTTATGTTTGCACATGTGCAGTAGAAATTATTTCCGGTCATTCTTGCTTCAATTTTCAGTGCATTCACAATTTTTTTTCTGTTATGTCATAATAATGTCAAACGTGATACAATGAAACACCTTTTCTCCAGTACTTCTTTCAACTTCAATGTTCACACTTTTGTCCAATATCTTTGATATTGAGTACTTACATGTAGTCTTCTCAAAAAAATATTTCCCTATTGATAACTTTCCGATAGCAAGTTTTGTTCAATTGAAATTTCTTTCCAGGGAATGTATAAATAGAGTGTGCGAAGCTGCAGGATTGAAAACTATGGATAAACGAAGAAAAGTTGATAAAAATGTCGAAAAAGCCATAGCAGATGTACCCGATATGACTTACGCGGGCACCAATGTTAATCTAACAGTTTCTAGTCTGAGACTGTGCTTGACGTCCCTGGATACTAATTTAGTGATTTCTAGTCATGACATGCCTCAAATTTCATTTGCATCTGGTGGAGACTGTGTAGGTATTAACTTTTTTACCATCTCATCAGAATTTTAAATGCGAACTTGCTTGAAACATGTTTTAGAAAGTTCTTTATTGATTCTAGGATAGTGTCGATTTTGTTGCATATGTTGCAAAGGACGCTACAAACTGGAGAGCTTGCTATGTATTAGAATGTGGAGGAGGCTTAACAAAAGATGTGATAGCAACAATTGGTCAGGCTTTTGATTTGAGATTCAAACAATATATGAAGCCTGCAGTGAAAGCGTACGTTCCCAATTCTCTTGATGTGTGTTCTTGAAAATGATCAAGTATACAGATTTTCATGGAATTTGATCATTTTTGCACCTTTTTCCTAAATGCTCAATTCAATTGATGTTTGTATGAAAAAGATTTGAAACATCTTCCTGTTTTTACAGGCTCTCTATGGGTCAACCTTCAACATCTGGTGGAGACGCTGACAAAGACTATTACAACGATTTACCAGGGAAAGTGCCACCTGATGTGGGACCGCCTCCTGTACCCCCTCTTCCTACAGTGGTTCCACCTCTTACAACATTGCCACCTGTGCAGAGTCCGAATCTCATAGACTTGAATTCCGATATAATTCTACACAGAGATCTACCCTTACATAATTATGTGAACGACAATATTGTCTCTGCACGGGGTCGTGATGTATTTGATATGCGTAAGTTGGCTCCCTTTCTCAAGTAGCCCTGTTTAATGTGACATTATCTCACAGATCCGTTCACGGCTGTTCAATTACCACCTTCGAGTTGTTCGAATAGTAAGAAGATGGATCCCAAACACTTGATACAGTTACAAAACGAAATTTGGTTTCACGGTCAGATATCCAGAGCAGAGGCCGAGAGACTCTTGGAGCATGATGGGGATTTTTTGGTTAGGGAATCTCCAAACTCAGAAGCTCAGTTCGTTTTATCTGGAATGCAAGACAATACGAAAAAGCATCTACTTCTGATTGATCCAGAAGGAGTTGTAAGTGATCTTTTAAAATTAACTGGCTGTTCAGTTCTAATGCCGTAATTTCTAACAGGTTAGAACCAAAGACAGAATGTTTGACAGTGTGAGTCACCTGATCAATTTCCATTGTGAAAATGCTCTTCCTATAATTTCTGCTGAGAGCGCGCTGGTTTTGCGTGTGCCTATTCCGAGGATGACATGATCTTGGTGAATATAACTATATGTATTATTTTTTTGAATTGCGCCAAATTAATTATCTGAATCTGAATTTACCAAATTATTATTCGTTATTTATTTATATGTTAAAGAATTTATGCCAAATTATTGTTGAATAACTTTCAATTTTGAATCTTATTGTCGGTCTTTTGAAAGATTGGAAATCAAACTGTTTTTCTCAAAATTTCTCTTTTTGTACACAGGTCAATGACAGACAGCATATGTCCTACATACTTGTGTCAGTGATCTTGAAAAAACATGTTTTGTTGTTCACATTTGATTGAATTGGTAAAAGAAATATTAGATCTGTATAATTACACTTCTTATACTCTTAATAATTTTATATTCTGAATCTGGAGGGTGTGTTCCAAATTTTGTCACAAAATAAATCTTTGAATGAATTTCATATTTCTCTCTGATATTATTTTGTCATTTTTTTTATGAATATCTGTCAGGCTTTTGCGTCTTTTTGAAGCACAGATGCTATCTTTAAAAGTTCGTTGTACTGTTATAAACCTCAGAGAATTTCCCATATTTCAAAAGGCCTTATTTCATTGTTTTTCAGTATTGCAATTTGGATTGATGAGATCAAATGTTTCACAACTATGAATGCTCAAAAAATTAAAGATTGAAGGTTCCATTTCTAATTTCACATAGAAAGCTTTCAAGGTCATGCAAACTAAAATTATGTATTCGTATCAAAGTTATCGACTTGAATTATTCTTCAGGGTTCCTTATTAATTTAAATTTTTGTGTTTTAATTATTTCATAAGGGGTGGGTTACGATAAAAAAAAATCGATATATTGATTTATAGGGAGGTGTTTGATTAGGAATCAGAAGTTTTCAAATTTTTATCCACTGGTGTTCGACATTCTGCATAATTGACATACAATTAATTAATAATAACAAACTTTGGCTTGGTTTTTGAGAGTAAGTTTAATATGCTCTTATTTATTTTCATTTTCCATAATACTTAAGTAATTAACATCAAAAATAATATTCTGCTAATTTATATTTCTGAAATCTTTCGTACAATCTGAAAACTTATGATTTAAAATAATTCGACAATTAACAAATTTAAAGTTTAAAGAACGTTACTGATAATTTTTCTTAATGTACAGTTATGGGTAAAAGAACCAATTAAAGTCTTCGTTCTAATGCGACGTTTCGATGAATTTAATCATCTTCAGGCTAAATTAATTGACTCTTAGTATTGATCTATGTATACCTATCCCCAAAAATTTTGAGGATCCCTCAAGTCTATCCAATGTTTAATTCATCAATTTCAATATTTTCGTTTTTATCTTTTGAAGATCTCTGAGTGCTAAACATTACTTTGGTCCATTTTTAACCACAAAACCATCATTTTAAACTAAAATCATAGATGCTCTTGCTTCCAGAAATTGAAAAAATCATCTGCTATATATTTTATTTCTTTGGAATAGCTTTTCACTAATAATGAAGATAATTATTAAAACTGGGAAGAGAACACTTCCTTGTGGAATACCAAATTCCTTGAAATGTGCAGTTTGCATTATTTAAATCTTTGTTTTTCAAAGCCTTCGAAGGAGAGGTAAACAGCAATCCAGATAATTCAATGAACATTCATTAAATAAATAATATGATTCTTTGAGGCAACCATATTACTATTGGCAGGATCAACCAGTGGTGGAGCATTAGCATTCTTAAGTTACCTCCAAATTCATACAGATAGAGATCTCCTACGCTCCTTGTATTATTTTCGTTATCTGTGTAGAGAGCGTAAACAAACATATATATTACAAACTAGATTTTCATTGCTTGATTAGCCCAGGAGTCTTCTGTATGGTAATGTAACTATCTCTTGATCTGTTATTTTTATAGTTCTTGGTGTCTCTATCCTTTGTTGTTTTGTTCATAGTATTCGTAACTATGAAATTGACTTTAACGTCTGTGAAATTGAATATAGAAATGTCTTAATCTAACTTCTATAGTTACGTTACGTTTTTTCAGCATTTAGGATGAGATTATCTCTTGTCAAACACACGTTCCTTCCTGGATAATCTAGTTTACTTATAAGATTGCTTGGCACAACTGGGTAATCTGTAATTTAGCAGTTCTTGGATTCATTTATTATGCTCAAGTCATTTATAAATATTTTGAATAGAAGCACGGCAAGAATGCTACCCTGTGTTATTCCTACATTTTCGAATTTTGTTAAGATTTTTTGGTTTGGTGGTCCTTCAATATTTTCACTCTCAGTGTAAGATTTGGACCAGTGGGTTAGAGAAATGGACCTAGCACACTTCCTTATGGGAGTTCGGCTGGAATGCTACCACAGTTCGATATTTTCTGGCCTACTGTGGTCCTGAACTGTCTGTTGCAGTAAATCAGTGTAAATTATTTAAGCACTTGTTTTGCATCTAAAAAGGTCATTGAGTGTGTTATTAGTTCGGAGAAATGCATTTATTGGTTGGGTTTTGGGTACTTTCAAGATCATTCATGGCTCATGAAGAATAAATATTTAAAATCTATTAATTCTTTTCTCATACAAAAAAATCCAATGTATCTTGTGCTGTTCTGAGCTGTCTAAAATTGTATATGGACTCTTATCTATGTCGATCAAGATGTCATTTAACAGACAGTGTGGCCAATTGTCGTTAATCTCTTTCTTTTTCTGGATGATTTTAACATAATATGTATATTTATGAATTTATCAAGAACCTTGCATCCAAATAAACTGACATATAGTTGATAGTTTGGTTCATGATTTGATTTATTGAATGTGTTGAATAGCCTTGTCTGAACGCAAATAAATTTGGAGAAATACATTTATTGGTTGAAGTTTTGGGTACTTTCAAGATTATAGTAGAATTACAAGTTTATATGATACCACTTCATGTGTTTTTTTTTTGCTTAGTTTCCGAATCATTTATGTAACTTGGGTCAACGTTTCAGGGTTGTAAGTCACACATAACACATTTAGAGTTCTTCCTTCATATGTGTTTCAGTATTTTGGTTGGGATTTTGGTGATTTTATGATATCTCTTCAGAATCTAAAATAATTTTAATTTTGTTTCATTTACTGTAACACTTATTCGATTCATGAATGATGTATCTATATTAAATTTCGAATAATGGGTGTATTTATGGAGTTTCACAGTACATTCTACTTGATCTTCCGCTGCTTGCTTGAAGGAAAACGATCAAATTATTCAATTTATTGAAGACATCCTTCAGCTCAATGAACGTTCCTTGTAGGCTCTGATTGGAGTTGAATATATATTGACTTATTGAATATTATAAAATTTTATCATTAAACATTGGCAGTAGCAAACAAACAATTTCCACAACAAAGTCTTGACTTGTGTGTGGATAGCAAACAAGGTACAAATTAGAAATTTTCGGTTAATAAGTCCTTCATTTATTCAAGATGGTTGTAGTATCATGTTGTTGAATCATCCTGTTGATCTTGTTGATCATGTAAGTGTAGTTAGAAGACAGGAAGGTATTCAGTCGTCCGGTTGAAGACTGCTGGGCAGGTTGACAATAGATGAAATCTTGATTGTAGTCTTAGAAGTAAATGGAATGGTTTACTGCGGTATGAAAGAGGTGTTGAGTGTGCTGGGTGTCTTGAAATTTCCGACCATACGATAGTTTACTGGAGTTCTTACAAAACTGGAACATCAGGGCTGGTATATTGAGTTGAATGAACAGCTCGGCGCTAGGGTGTGTTTTGGGTTTTTTTTTAAATTACTTGAATGAGGAATTTTTGCATCCATTCCAGGGGAAGCAGATTGGACTAACATGTCCACCTCTGGCCAAAATACCATATGTTATGATAGAGTGCAAAGTAAAATTTTCTCAATATATCCAATGATAAGAGCTTAGAGGCATGCTTCAATTTCGCCACAATGTGTTGTCTTCTGGTTCATAGGCTCCGCTCACAACAAAGTTATTATTTTTCTTATCCGCCTCGATGTCTTCAATTATCGAATTAATATTTTTGATTGGAGAAGTAAGTTCCTTATATTCCTTTTTTAATGCTTTCATCATATCAACCATAACTTTCGACGTTCCTCTTCGAATATTTCGTTCATAAACGTCATTGCTTGTTCACTTTATTGCGCAGGTTTCGGATGTTCGAGTTTAATTCAGTTTAAAGAATGTGTATTGCCACAGTATAGAGACCACCCACTGATGATTATTTGAAATCATGAAACATGGTTGTATTTTAAATATTCCCGACAAGTGATTTTATATTTAACCTCAATTCTGATCAGTTCATCTCGCAAAATAGCAATTCGAATTCAAATGTATCCAAGAACATCTTTTCCGCTAGAATATCATTTCCGGTTGCTTGAAATATGCGCGTGGCCGTCAGGGTGTAAAGATTCAATCCAAAATCTCTTGAGTGCGACTACTGGTTGGTATTGCCATGTAGTCCGCTTGATTGTCGCTAAGCTCAATATCTCTATTTTGAATTGTTGGAGTAGGATGGGTGATGTGTGACGTTAGAGCGTCCATGTTAGATGCGTTAGATGTTTATCAACAGAGGAGCACAAGGGGGTTTATAACTACGACTTCTTCATGCAGATTGCCCAGCTCCATAATTTTCCATGTTGCACAAGCCTTCTCACTTCAAATTTGTTTCGTTTTGTACACCCCACGTGATGCCATCTCTTTCAGGAATAACATTGAATTTACACCTGCGATTTTGGTATATTTTTGGAGCAGTTACCGCATATCAAGTTTGTTTTCGGCGCCATCAATCGGTAGTGTGCATTTCTTTCAGTTTTTAATCATCCATCATTGTAAATCAAGAAAGAAAAAAAGGTTTTATACTTTTTTTTTACTTTTGGTATAAAATTAAAAATTTTGAGAATTTTCATTCTATTGAATATATTCATCAACCTTTTTTTGCGTCTTCGATTTATTCTTGCTTGATATAAAAAAATTACGTGGTTTCCAGAATAATTTCTCAATATATTTTCGATACAAGAGTTCAATTAGAAATTTGTGGTGCTTGGCAATACTTTTTATAGACACAGCCATACTTAAACAAATAAGGTGCATCGATATATAGATAAAATAGGTGAATACCAATAGGGGTAATAAACATAAACATACATTGAATGTTGTATGTAAGGTCGTTTTGTCCTGAATGCCCAGTTAGGCTAAATATCATTTCCTTGGAAATCGCTTCTCTCGTTCCTACCTCAAGTGCAAACAAAAAGCAAGCAATATCATTTCACAATGTTCCCATGCCTGAGAAATGTGGCATCAAGACAGTTTCCTTCTGCTGTAATGCCGTTCTCATTTGATTTTTGTATAATTTATTTATCCACGACTATACAATAAGCCAGCGGGAATGATCAAATTTGACAACTAAGTCAAGGGATATTTTATAACGGTATCCCGTATTTGAGTTTTAGATAACTCTCTATTGTGCTGTTCTGTGAAATTTTTTCAAGATTTGTGTATCCAGTCCCAGACGTACATAACCAAGACCTCAGAAGGGCTCGAATCCCTTGCCAACCACAATATAATTCTTATTTTTCAATATATCGTAGTGTTTTCCATGGGGTAGATCATGGATCAAAGTAACATGGATTGGACTCGTACGATATTCGTACGATTTATTGCATTCTTCCTTTTCAAAAGAAACACATAGACTTTTTCTTGACTTTTCAAAGGCTCTTCAAAATTCACCCAGCGATATGGTAATAAGTAAAATCAAGGCCGCTCGCGGAAAATGGGAATTAGTTGAATTTTAAATGCTGAGTTGGCTAGTTCTGTTCTAACTCCTTCAAATTGAGATATGTTCTCGTATTTAACAACAACACGTTGTGTGTAACTTTGGATTAGCCATTTTAACACTGAATCTGTTACGGAATATATAGATTAAAGTTCGATCCTTCCAGCTTTCGTGTTTATATCTTTATATTGACGTTGGAATTCAGATTTTCGTCCACGGTTACTCCTAGTTATTTCACTGTTCCATGGAATCGGGATGTTGTTCATTTTAATTCCTCTTTTCTGTTTGCTGTCTTTTTTTTTGTAGTGGCATAACACGGCGTTACTTTTTTACATTCACTTCAATTTTCCATTTGCTCGTCTGTTCTTCGATCTGGTTGTAGTGTTGCTGTAATCTTCTATTGCAGTAATAACCTTAAAGCTCGCAAGAAATGTGGTCATAGACAACCTATAGATGGGAAACTCCTCCTTTAATGTTTGGTTTTAAGACGCACCCATGCGGCTGTTCATGAAGTTATTTCAATTTTTTGTCTCAGAACTGGATTATTTACTTTATCCAACCACACATTGAACAGATTCTGATATTTTTCTGGATTATGAAATCTGTGTCGTTTACAGCTTCTATCCTCACAATTTGGAATACAGCATTTACGTTTCAAAGTAGGCATATTTTCCATTTTATTATATATAAATATGTATTGGTGAATGATTGTGAAAATAAAACGAATTATTATAAAAATACAGTAAACTTGACACTTGTCAATTTCTTAACCTTAGTACAGAATGATGTCCCATAATGGCGACAATGGCGTGGCAAGTTACGTTAACAAACGGACATGCGAGCACCTCATGCGACTGTTTGAGCTGTTAAAATCGGCTCAATTTCTCTAAATATTTAGTGAGAGAGTTTGCCTATCTGTAGGTTGTCTATGACTGGTGCCGTCTACGCAGGCGGCTACTGTTGCCTCGCTTGTTTTTTGTCTTTCAGGTTGAAAACGGGTCCTAGGATTGAACCCCGTGGGACTCCTCGATATATTTCTCTCTTGTTCCATCTATTCCCTAGTGAACTTTGAACTTACTGTGTACTAGGTTTGATTTGATCAGTATGATTAGTTTTTTCGGAAATTTCGTTTCAATCATTTTGTAAAGCAATCCTTTATGCTGTTTCCCATATAAATGTATTTATCTATGATAAGGGCAGCAAACACGAGCTCTTAGTTGCTCTACCGCTATCTACGGGGGAATATTCTAACCGGCTCATTAATTTTTACCACATGAAAAGATGGCGCCGAAACACGATTCCTGCTGTCAGTAAGAGAGTTGCCAATATATAATGTTTCTATGGGTTAGATCTTGGCAAATTTCATTATATTATGGAATCATAGAGATTTTCAATGTCGATTTCTACCAAATGGCAAATTAGTTTCAAAGTATACATTATTTTCGTTTCGTTGAAATTGCATACATGCACTAGATGTGCTGAATATGTGATCTGTAGTAAAATGTAATCTTTTTGGTCATACCCGCAGTTTTTTTGTTTAGCAATCATTGTTTATAGAAGCACCATAATTTTTAGTATCGTTGATTTTGCGTTGCAGTTTTGCTCATTTGGTCATCTGAAGACTTTTAATATTTTGTTTTGATGTTAATTACTGTTCCGACTCCTATTTTAGGAATATTTTTAAAAATGTCTGAAAGTAATCACAATTATACCATTCCTTATGTAGAAATTAAATGTAAGGATAAAGTCGCATAAATAATAATACGAAATGAGTTTATCATAAATTAGAACTTTTTTTTTTAATTATTTGAGCATTCACTTTGTGGAAAATCTCGTATGGGCCATTCGAAAATCAAATTTGATCTTGTTATTTATGATAATAATATATAATAATATTTCAATTAAAGATCTGATGCACAGATCTTCTGGGATTTTTTCATCAAAAAGGTTTTTTTAGAAGAAAACCACCTGTATTATTTACTCTTGATTTTTTTTCATAGTTTCTACTATACACTGAAAGACTGATATTAAATAATTTATTTATAGAAATTTTGTGTTTATTGATCGAGATAATACGTTCGCATTCGAGGCTTTTCCAGAATTATAGGATAACAACTAAAACACTTTTTTTACTGTAAATTGATTCGTCAATATTGTGTTTGAGTATTCTTTCGATTTCGAACGATTGTCTAACAGATACTGAACTATTTTGCTTCATATTCTTTCGTACTTCGTGATATATTAATTGATATATTTCATGGTACTAAACTTTTATTTACTTCGTTTTATTTCGTTTCATCTATTTAATTCTCTTTTCTGAATACTGAATCCTAAGTTTTCATTTATTGATTTAGTCTTACTTATTAAGACTGAAAGACGCAAATTTTTGAGATAAACGGTATTTTCTTCGGGATAAACCTTAGTAATTATTTATCATGAATTCCAAATTATTCAATATTTCATTTGACGGTTGTTTGGCCATAGAACAAAATTATTTAAACTTGCGTAAGTTTCTGTGCTTTTGTTTTTTGTCCTTATGGTAGAATAATATCTGTCAAATAACCACAGACTATAAAGACATCGTTAAAAACGATCTTTTTTTTCTTTGGACCTCATATATTCTCAATTAGGTCTATTTGGTGAATTTTTAGGTGTCTATGGCCATTTTCAAGCATACATGATCATTTTTTCGTCTTCCCGAAAGCACCACGATGAAAATAAAAAGGAATACATAAATTGTGTATTCCTGTGCTAACGCGATATAAATTATTATATCTCTACAGCAGCCATTTTTATTGAGTTACGAAACGTTCGATCCATGATACTAGGACTAAGAGATAAGCTCACTTGGGGTACGAGTTTAGAACAAATTCGCGCATGACGTCATCAAGAGACCCTTTGGTTCGTTAGAGGAGACAGAGATGTCTCAGCATAGATTTACATTGCATAGTTTAATTTTAATGTCCAGAAGAACGAGTTTTGTAAACTTCGCGCATGACGTCAGCAAGAGATAAGAAGCCTATTGGCTTATTCGAAATCGTCGTTTTCTAGGTTTCGCCGAATAATGTGAATATAACTTATCTTTCACAATACACATACACATACAAATAAAAGCAGACGATTTATATTTAAGGTTAAACGTCACAGAACACTAATATCAACGTCATAGACCACCTCCGGTTATATACAGCATGTGGAGACATCTCTGATCAGTTCTAACAACCAACCAGGGGTCTCTTGATGACGTCACTACCGATATGCGCGTGAGCTTATCTCTTAGTCCTAGTATCATGCGTTCGATCTAACTACGCATTATATATTCCAATTTTCTGGAATCTTCGAGTGAAAGTTCTCGTAAAAATTAACCTAAAACTTTGGTAGGCGAAATGAAGTTAACAACAGATTATTCCTCGAAATTAGAAATGGACGAGTTCATTGTCGTGTTCACAAGATGGCGAATTGATGTCGTTTCCTGTTTCTAGAAAGTATTGGAAAATGATCGGCATCGAATCGAAAAGACTTTACTCATTAATCATTTTTTCCTGATGAATATATCATATAAAATTTACAATAGTAAATTTTTAGAAAAATTAAAAAATTTTTGAGATTTATGACCGAACGAAATCCTGATTAATAAACACAAATTTTCAAAATTCCCGAAATATATTCGAAATGTATGAAAATTATCCATGAAAAATTTCATTGTGATCTATAATTGTGCCGAGCATATTTTGTATCTGTAATATAAATGGTAAATTTTATAAAAAAATCTATTGCAGTCGTATTTTTGAATTTCCCTCCATTCGAAACGGAAACAACTTCTGAGGCCACTACAAAGAAATAACTTCTCACTGATTTCGATGACAGTTATGCGCATCAACGTGCGCAAACGTTATCTTGTTTGATATTCGCGCTTCTCCATCGTGCAACGCAGTCAGATTGTAAGTAACATGGCTGCCGGCAGTCGCTGAAGTGATCTATTTGAAACGTTCGTCAATAAATTCGGACTTAACCTAAAGCGGTGTTGAATTATAATAATATAACCTAGAAGTGTTATATTTTCATTCAATTTTAAAGGGATTTATTACATAAATCGGTATAATATTAATCGAGTCATTAATTCTGTTCCAATTCCATTGTCACAAAATGGCGTCAAGTACATGATCTCTCAATTTTTTCGATATTGAAGTGATTATAGGGGATGCTTCTAAATTATTTTGGTTAATTAAAGTGATGACAATAATTATTGCATACTTTTTTAAATTCAGTGATAATTTTTGTGTTTTTGGGAATTGAATATTCAAGATATAGTATTTTTTCATCATAGTTAAGAAGGTGAGTTACTTTCAATTTTTCTTATGTTGCAGGGTAGTTTTTTTAAGATTAATAGATTTTCTTTATGTCCTTGATGTTTTTGTTGACCCTATTCAATGATAAATCAAGGGCGTGGCTTCAATAACTTTTACTACATAATCCACATTTTCTTCTATATTATTGTTTACAGTTTGTTTTTGTTTATTTCATCCCCTTTACGAAGGGTGTTCCAATGTTTTCTATGCACTTAATTGTTCTTGAACTCTTCATCAACACGTATGGTCGAAAAAATTGAATTTTTTTGATGTACCCATTTTAGTAATTTGTTGATAAACTTTAGGGTTTATGCACTTCAGAATAACATCAAGGATCACTTTTTAGTCTAAAGTTATTATGTGAGTTATGATAGTTACTTTTTTCTTCAAATTATAAGTTTTCTATTTTTGTTTCATTAAAACCATTCTACTGTATTATTGAAAAAAAAAATTGTTTTTATCGCTAGTTAATGGGCTATTAGATTGGGGTACATACTTTGCCCATTCCTTGATGTTCTTCAAGGTTGAGAAAGAAGGTAGAAATTGTTTGTATATCTGTATGTTACTGTTTTATTGAATTTGCTTTAACCAAATATCTATCCTATCTATTTCATCCCTGTTATAAATGAAGTAAACAACAGAAATATTCATTTGTGATAGTACTTATTAAACAACACCTATACATTTAGGTAACCATTTAGTCAATCAAGTCATTTTGAAGTTTACTTTTTGAAGTTTTTTTTCTAATCTTCCATTCAGAAATATTGAACCAATTTGCTATTAACTTCCTCAATTGCTGAAGCATGTAGAAGTAACTTGTGTTAGATAGGAATATGTGTATCTATTGATAAACAGTTCGATAATCTTGTGGTCCATTATTACATTTCAGGGATAGTCATGTCTGATTCTGGCTCAGGATCTGATGAAAGCAAAAGTGATTCGTCTTCGAACAATTCTGGTTCGGGATCTGATGAGAGCAAAAGTGATTCTTCATCAAATGACTCTGGTTCGGAAAGGTAAGAACTATTGAATTAAAAATTTATTTTAATGTTTTTTCATAATTGGGGTTGAAGAGCTGTACTACTTATTAATTTAACGGTATCAAACAGTAATTGACAAAAATTATATTGTACCTAATATTCGCTATACAAATTTCATGATATAAAAAGTAAATATAATACTGAGTTTTCCAATTCACTCTATGGTAGCTTTGCTTACAATAGTTTAGGCTCACACTGTCGTTGTCGCAGCTAGATTCAAACTGAATTTTATCTATACAATTGGTTCCTTTAACAACATGGCTGGTAGGTAGTTTGTAAATTGTCCGACATAAGATTTGAAGAATCAATTTGAATGACGAAATTTAGTTTACAAATCGCTCTGATGGTGACACTGGTCCAAAACGATTGTAAGCAAAGCTACAAAAAAAGTGTAAAGCTCAGTAACAATAATTATAAAAATTGTGTATATGGGCTTTTTCTATTAACTTGAGAGTTTTTATTCTTTGATATTTCTGTAGTTTTCTTTTAATTCTCAGTAACAGATCGCTGGATAATTATACACATATTGAATGAAATGTTAATTCAAACATTTTGGCATTTGTAATTGAAACAATAGATATCATTAGAAGCATGTAAGCTATTTTGTTTTTCTATTAACATTTGAAAAGAGAGTTTTATTCTTTGATATTTCTGAACTTACTTTTTTCTACAGCGTGTTCCATATTATTGGATGTAGTCACCTGCACTTGGCATCTGAAAATGTACACATTATTTTTAAAATAAACGTTCTGTTGTGAGATGGATTCTTCTTTGCAAAGATAACTGCTGGATAGAAAAAACATCTCTAATATTCTGACATTGATACAAAACTAAATGGAAACTATTTGTAAATAATCAAATCTATACCCTTATAAAATAATCAAATCTAATTATCTAATATAAATATGTAATTTGTCCAAATAATTATATGAATATATATTTCTATGAATTTGTCCCTAGAAGTTGAACACTTTAGGGCTCGTTTATACTGGCCGGTACCTTATGCCGTAACCGGTACTGAAACAGTTTAACCATAGGAATTCAATGCTTTCGTTCATACTCCCTAACCTTTTCCCGTACCGGTAAAATGTTCAACTTCTAGGGACAAATTCATAGAAATATATATTCATAAATAATTTGGACAAATTACATATATATTAGATTAGATTATCTTATAAGGGTATAAGATTAACTTATAAGTAAGACAAATTAGGGGAATGTAATGGTGAGAGAGTTTTTCTGACACATGCTCATTCCATAGAGCGTCAATTATTTATATCAGAGTATTGAATACAGAATCGATCTCTGTTTTGATAGCGGTAATTTCAAATAATATAATAAAATATAATCACGTCAGCACGTTGCAAAACATTGAAACTTGAATTCAAAATGACAATTATTAACAAGCATAGAGCAAAATCCATAAACTCTATGTTCTGTTTACGGTTAAGTTAACAGCCAGTGTAAACGCCTACTGAAATTCTTAGGGAATACGGCATAAGGTACCGGCCAGTATAAACGAGCCCTTACCGGCACCGGAAAAGGTTACGGAATGAGTATGAACGAAAGCATTGAATTCCTATGGTTCAACTTTAACGGTACCAGTTACGGCATAACGTACCGGCCAGTATAAACGAGCCATTATACCAGTTCCTGAATAACCATGCCATTGTTAGGTGCAATTGTTTTAGTTAATAAAATATAAAAGTTTCGTTGAGACATGGTTAGAAATATGTTTTCAGCTAACTTTGACACTACATCAAATATCAAAAAATGTACCGTACCACCCTCGGCAAGTTACTTTCTAAATGGTCGATTTAATCAAGATTACAAAATGGTATAATACTTGCTAGCTATCTTTCATAAAGAATATGTATGTATATATATATTCTTTTGAACTTTTGGCTTACAATATTTAGTTAGCAAACAATAAAGCATATAGATCTGGTGTTAGTGACGGGGTGTCATACGATTCGACGTATCACTTAAAAGCCTAGGGAAAAAACCGCAGTAAAAAAAAACCCTAGCTCCCCGCCTAAGTGTGAAAGTACAAAAATTAGCTGAAATATATTTTAGGGAATTCTTTCTTCAAGAGTGGTCTTCTATTGATGGAAACAGAGACTTCTTCAAGTTGCCCACATCAAATCTGGAAATAAAAAGACAAAAGCAGAAAAAAGAACTGAATAACAAACATACAAAATTTGAAAGAGATAAAGTAAACACCCTCAAATTCGCCTTTTTGGATTAACCCGATATTGTGAATCTAGGTTTTTTTAACATAACAAGCCAAACCGTAAATTTTACTAAGAAGATAATCGATGAATACATAACCTTTTATGGTTCCTCTTTCACGAAGATTTTTTATCCGTATGTGTCTCTTGAAGGAGAATCATCTAAGCACCTTTGCTAGTTTAGAAATATAATCACTCTTGTCTTTAGAAATACCCTCTATATTCAAATCTAATACACAAAATTTGTCGCCAATCTGCAAGGAGGATTCTTCGAATCAGGTCTTGCGGTCCAAGTGATGATTTTTCAGATCTTCTGATTGAAGTCTGCTATGGAACCCATTCAAAGGGAAATCATCATCCATAGTTGGGGAAGGTTGTGATATAACACTTATTTCATTGTAAAACAGCAGAGGAAAAATTTATTATAAAGAATATATAGAATATATATATATTATAAAGAATATATATAGAGTATATTAATATTTTCAACTGATTTTCGAAGTATGATATAATATGGTTGTATTGTAAGAAGTATCAAGTGGGTTAAGGTGCGGAGAACGCGGAGGCCACAAAAATGAACCAAGGCGCCCAATTCACCCATCAGGATATTCATTATTTAAATAGTCACGTACGGGGCAAGCATAATGCGCTGGGCAACCATCTTGTTGCTCTCTCTTAGAATAAAACGTTACTCGTCTCACTCTTATTCGCGTAGAATAGCTTCACTTTATATCACACTATTACGTCTGGCCATCTCACTTACCTAATTACAGGCGATTTTTGACCACGCAATAGTATCTATTATTCATAGTAATCAGACAAAAGTTTTTGTGTGTTTTCGGGTCGTTTTGCAAATAAATAAGTAATTTTATTTTTATGGAATGATAAGTAGCAATTATTATAACATTTTGTAATCTTGATTAAACAAACTTGCTGAGGGTAGGATCTGTTAGCTGAATACATATTTTTAACCCCTCAAAGATTTTTTTTTTTTCCTAACAACAAATTTGTGACTGTAATCAATAATGGTTATTTGCGTTTTAAAAATAATCACTGCAAAATTGGAAAATTTGTGACTACAAAACCTAAGTGACATCAAAAATATTTTAATAATCTTTCAGCTCGAGAACGGATAGGTGAACATTGAAAGTAGTTACAGGACACCCCTGTGACATCGAATTTTTTTATACTGGTGTATACAGGACCAGTATTTCTACAGCAGCTGTCGCCGTGTCTCGCATCCTAGTTTCCAACGCCGACGATCCTTCCAGTCATCTGCTTGCAATTCTCTGTCCTTCATTGCATAGTTCACCTCTTTTTTCTAGGACTTCTAGGTCTCCCCCTCCTCCTACGATTAGTAGGCTGCCATTGTAACAGTCTCTTTGGCCATCAGTGATTATTCATTCTCTCCACGTGGCCATACTATTTCAGTCTTTAGTATTGTTCTCTATGATGTCAACATCTACATACATTCTCTCTAATCTCAGTATCTGGTCCATTTTCGTGAGCTGTCAACATATACGCCACCAATTCATTTCCATTGCTTTTATTCTGGAAGAGTTTCTTTCATTTATTATCCAAAGTTCTGAACCGTATGTAGCAATACTCTCTAATTTTTGTGTTTCCATAAACCAGAACCGAATTATTTTTCATCATTTTTATTGGAATTCATTTTTGCGATGTTTCAACAACGTAGCTTAAGATTTTTCGAATTTCTGTCATTTCAGATTCAACGATGGTAGTTCTTCCGAATCTGAGGAAGAAAGGGAGATTCCTCCACCCAGCAAGAAACTTGGAAGCCTTAGATCTGCACCAAAGAAGAAAATCACACGAAGTACAAGAAGAAATAGGTTTAGTTCTGAAGAATCAAGCGTGGATTCAGATGAGGATACTAGAAGGGTAGTATCGAGACGCAAAGCAGCCAATGTCAGTTATAAAGAAGACAGCGAAGAAAAGACCGATTCTGAAGACTACTTAGATTTAGAAACCACAGCCCAGGAATCCTCTGAGCCCATAATTGAGGAAAAAGTGGAGACAATAGAAAAAATATTAGGACAAAGAAAAGGAAAGAGAGGAGGTAATCAAATATTACATTCAGAATTATATTAAAAAAGTGTAAATTTATTTTCTTGCATCTCGAACAAATGAATTAAAAAAAATTTTGGCAGTAACGGGAAATATCACAACCACATACTACATCGAGGAAAATGGAGATCCAAATGAAGGAGCTGAAGATTTACCAGATGAAAATTTGGAGATGCAGTATTTAATCAAATGGAAAGATTGGGCGCATATCCATAACACCTGGGAATCTGAAAGATCCTTGAAAGAACAGAAGGTGAAAGGTATGAAGAAATTGGAAAACTATATCAGAAAAGAAGGTGACATAGCTGCTTGGAGAAGGTATGCCACACCAGAAGATGTAGAGTATTACGAATGCCAAAGTGAACTAAATCATGAATTGAACAAAAGCTACAACAATGTTGAAAGGATTATAGGTAAAATATTATTTTCGAAGTTTTAATCTGTTCATATATCATCAAGTTGGATTTTTCAGCTAAGGCACAAAAACTGGAAGGTGGTTTGGATTATTACATAAAATGGGAAAGTTTGCCTTATGCGGATGCAACATGGGAAGATGCTGCACTGATTCAACAGAAGTGGCCGAGAAAAATTGAAGAATTTGAAGAAAGGGAACAGTCTTCAAGAACACCAACCAGACATTGTAAAGTTCTAAGACATAGACCAAAGTTTCACGAAGTGAAGTCACAACCCGAATACATGATGGGAACCGAAAAGGTACTTGAGGCTCATAAATAATCAATTTAATGATATTCTTTTCATAAAGATTGTAATTGTAGCTTTACCTGTCTGTAGTTATATGAAGTTATCCTTTTTCATTTCTGAACTGTTTCAATTTTTCCAGAATTTGGTTTTGAGAGACTATCAAATGGATGGTTTAAACTGGATGATACATGCATGGGCAAAAGAAAATTCTGTAATTCTTGCAGATGAAATGGGACTGGGTAAAACCATTCAAGTAAGTCAGCTTGTTTGATTATTAAATGCTTTATTTTCTCATTTGTGAAATTTTCCAGACTATCTGTTTCTTGTATTATTTATTTAATACACATCAACTCCACGGCCCTTTCTTGTGTGTTGTACCGTTGTCTACTATGACATCTTGGCAGAGGGAGTTTGCCCAATGGGCCCCAGAAATGAATTTTGTCACCTACCTTGGGGATGTCAACTCGAGAGATAGGGTAAGTTATTTATATTCATTTGAAGAGAGGCAATATGGATTTGAAGCACAATCGTGTTTTTCTTTGCCATTCCATACAGTTCTCAATATATTTTTCAGAATGTGTGAAATGGATCATCCCAGCACTAACATAATGGTTTGCTGAGTACAGCTCCGTCTCATGAAACGATTTATTTACTAAATTGTGCTGGGAGCGTTTTCACGAATTATTATTCGATGATATTTAAAGACAACGTGAATAACTATCTTGCTTGAAAGTGTCTATATTAACGTTGTTCTTTGTTCAGATCCGTCAATACGAATGGTGCTACGAAGGATCCAAAAGATTGAAATTCAACGCAATCCTGACAACTTACGAGATCGTCTTGAAAGATAAAGCGTTTTTAGGGAGCATAAGCTGGTCTGTTTTACTCGTTGATGAAGCCCATAGACTGAAAAATGATGATTCCTTATTGTATAAGGCTCTGACAGAATTCGATACGAATCATCGACTTCTCATTACGGGCACTCCACTTCAAAATAGTTTGAAAGAATTGTGGGCTCTGCTGCATTTCATAATGCCTGAGAAATTTGTCAGTTGGGAGGAATTTGAAAAAGAGCATGATAACACAGAGACCAAAGGTTATGGAAGATTGCATGCACAGCTGGAACCTTACATATTGCGTAGAGTGAAGAAAGATGTAGAGAAATCGCTACCCGCCAAGGTTGAACAAATACTTCGGGTCGAAATGACTTCCATACAGAAGCAATATTACAAGTGGATATTGACGAAAAATTTCAACGCTTTAAGAAAGGGTGTCAAAGGATCCTCAACTACTTTTCTCAATATCGTTATCGAACTGAAGAAATGCTGCAATCATGCTGCTCTAACGAAACCCAATGAATACGAGCACCACTCATCGCAACAAGATCATCTGCAGGCGCTTCTTCGTGGCTCTGGAAAGTTGGTGTTATTGGACAAATTGTTAACTCGATTGAAGGAAACTGGACACAGGGTTCTGATTTTCTCTCAGATGGTCAGGATGTTGGATATTCTCGGCGAATACCTACAACTTCGTCATTTTCAGGTAAGAATATACGTGCACTGATAACAAATCTTCCTATTTCACTTCAATAATACTTGGCTGAGTATTCTGAGAACTCCTTTAAATTTGTTTCATTCTTACGTCAAATTTTAATAAGTTTTTCAACTCTACAGTTCCAAAGACTTGATGGAGGAATTAAGGGTGAATTGAGAAGGCAGGCATTGGACCATTTCAATGCGGAAGGATCCCAGGACTTCTGCTTTTTACTCTCGACAAGAGCTGGAGGCTTGGGTATAAATTTGGCCACTGCTGATACTGTCATCATATTCGATTCAGACTGGAATCCTCAAAATGATCTTCAGGCGCAGGCTAGGGCGCACAGGATTGGCCAGAAAAACCAAGTGAACATCTATCGTTTGGTTACTGCAAGATCTGTCGAAGAGGAAATTGTTGAAAGGGCCAAGCAGAAGATGGTTCTTGATCACTTGGTTATACAACGTATGGATACCACCGGACGAACAGTTTTAGACAAGAAAGGTGGCAGCGCGAACAATACACCTTTCAATAAGGAAGATCTCACCGCCATCTTGAAATTTGGAGCTGAAGAGCTGTTCAAAGACGAGGATGATGAGGAAGAACCAACTGTGAGTTCAATAAAGAACATATTTTAATATTTTTTGCTCTAATCATACTATCCGCTACAGGATAACCACAAAATGTAACTCCTGGCAAAAGAAGTAACTTAATGAGCATAACAGTTGGCACCCTGCATATTGTCAATCTTTCTAAAATCTTTTATTTTTTTCGTCATTTCATTCGAAACTTTCTCTTTCAGTGTGATATTGATGAAATTCTTCGAAGGGCCGAAACTAGAGATGAAGCTCCTACAATGGTGGGCGATGAGCTACTTTCTGCTTTCAAAGTGGCAAGTTTTGCTGCGTTTGAAGAAGATACAGAGCCCAGCCCCATTGCAGCGGCAGCCGATGACGAAAGCAAAGATTGGGATGAAATTATTCCGGAGAAGATGAGAAAAAAAGTTGAGGAAGAGGAGAAGTCTAAAGAAATGGAAGATCTTTACCTTCCTCCCAGATCACGCAAGACATTGCAGCAGATCAACCAATCCGAAGGTGATGGGGATGAATTAAGAGCGAGAAAAAGGAAGAAAGAAGAAGACGCATCAGGATCCAGCGGCGAAGAAGATAGTGACGATGAACGTCCAAGAAAACGAGGCAGACCTCCCACTAGCTCAAAGGAAAAAATAAAAAATTTCACTGATGCAGAAGTTCGAAGATTTGTCAAGAGTTACAAGAAATTCAGCGCCCCTTTGAAACGGCTGGAAGCTGTTGCTTGTGACGCAGAATTACAAGAGAAGCCGCTAGCCGAACTCCGCAAACTGGCTGAACTTTTACATGAACGATGTAGAAGTCATATGTGCGAACAAGCAAAAGAGAATAATAGCACAGGGAATGATGACGATGGTAAAGGGAAGAAAAGAAACAGAGGCCCTTCTTTCAAACTGGGTGGTGTTTCGATTAATGCCAAAACAATGTTGCAGTGTGAAGAAGAACTACAGCCCTTGGATGATGTACTTCCTGCTGATCCACAGGAGAAAGCCAGGTGGACGTTACAGGCCAAAACGAAACCTGCTCATTTTGATGTTGACTGGGGTATTATTGAGGATTCGAAACTATTGCAAGGTATCCATCTGTATGGCATGGGTTCTTGGGAGCAGATCAAATTGGATCCTTGCTTTGGCATCGGTGATAAAATTCTTCTAAACGAAGATAAAAAACCGCAAGCCAAACATTTACAAACCAGGGCTGAATATCTCCTCAAAGTACTTAAAAAACATATAGATCAAAATAAAGGTGTACCTAAACCAAAAAGACAGCGGAAAGCGAAAGAAGCTAAAGCTCTAACTAAAGAAATCATTGAAGAGGATAATATTAGTTCTAACGATGAATCTTCCAGCAACAGAACACTATCATCATCACAAAATTTAACCCCTAGTACGAAGAAATCAAAAGTTAAAAAAGAAGAAGAATCGCTGAAAGAAGATGAGAACTCTTTCTCAGAAAAACCTGAGAAGGAAAGGAAAAGGAAGAAGGAGAAAAAAGAAAAAAAGGCTGCTGGTCCAATGCACTTTACTGCTAACAATGAACCAAGAGCCTTAAATGTTATGGGTGATCTTGATCCTGCCACATTCACGGAGGTTAGTGTGTTTGAATTTTTTTTTTTTTACCACTTTATTAAACGTCTTTTTTCAGTGTAAAGAAAAAATGCGTCCAGTAAAGAAGGCATTGAAAGCTCTGGACAATCCTGATCAATCATTACCTGAAGCCGAACAAGTCAACAATACTAGGTTATGTCTACTACAGATTGGGGAACAGATCAATGTTTGTTTGAAAGAGTTCAAAAACGATCCAGAGAAGGCTAAGGAATGGAGAAGGTAATTTTTTTTTGACGAAGAATTCACTTGTCTTTGTTTCACCAAATGTTTCCTTCAATTTCATATTTTGGATTTTTCAGCAATTTGTGGCATTTTGTGTCTAAATTCACTGAGTATGACTCGAAGAAACTATACAAAATGTACAAGAAGGTTTGCCAGAAGTCTGAAAAGGGAGATTCAAAAAATGAGGTAAATTAATAATAATAGTCACTTCATGTTTCAATAATATAAACACAAAAAAAAAGTGAAATAGTCTCAAACCCTTAAGATCTCATTTTTTTATCGACAAATCAACCTTTAACATTATTTTGTGCAGGACGTCGCCTCGTCGTCCAGAGAAGTATCAAAGTCTGACGAAAAAGATTCCCATAAGCGGAAATACGATGAAGAAAGTGATAAAGAAGACAAATCAAGTAAGAAACATCATGGTGAGAAGAAAGAAAAAAAGGACAAGAAAAAATCCAGAGAATCAGATAGCAGCGGAAAACATGATGATGATTCTCTGCGTTTTAGCAGAAAACCTAGCGGATCTCCATCTTCAGGATCAAAATCTGGTTACAGGCATGAACAGGGGGATAGGTCTAGTTACACGCCAGAACATGAACGATGGGGTGGCGGCGGTGTGGGGGGGCAAGGAAGGGATGGTAGATTTTCAGGAGAGCACAAAAGAGATCGATTCTATGATCAAAGGGCAGGTTATCACAGAGAAAGGGATTATCGGGGTGATAAGAGGTAATTAATGCCCTAAAGTAATCCTGTGTATTTTTTTTTATTTTTGGTCTATTTTATTTACTCCACATTCTTGTAGGTCAGGAGAAGATTGGAGACAGTATCCAAGAGGTCGTGAAGGCATACCCCCTTACGGCGTTCCCGGTCGACCGCCTATGTATCCAGGTCATTTTCCGGGAAGTTTCGGACCGCCAATGTATCCTCCAGAACCTCAATTCCCGAGGGATAATAGGTATTCACCTGGAGATTGGCGGCCTTCGGAAAGAGACTATCGTAGAGAATATGACAGACGTCAACAATAATAGTTTGATGTGAATGAATTTGTACAAAAACTTGAGCTAAGTGCTGTATATTGTTCAAGAAGATCTGGTAAAATGGAATTTTCTGTTGAGTTTGGTTTCTGGATACAAGGAAGACAGTTTCCCACCTTGTTCCTTTTGATTTTCCTTCATTTATATGCTTTTTTATTTTTTCTCTTTGAATTGTATTTTTCTTGGACTCGTTTCTGTGCGATGTTTCTATTGTATTGTATTGTAAAAAGTGTAAATTTGAATTCTGTTTTTAACATATCTCACACTTCAAACACTTATCTAATTTATTGAATTGAATGAAGTACCTTGAATGTTACATGTATATAAAGATATTATAATGATACATGGGCAACATGTATTTCCAATTTAAATCAAATTGTTTACTTGTGATTGATTCACTTGTAGCATACCCATGTGCATTTGATTACCAAAAAGTTTTTTTAAATAATGAACATATTTAATTTTTATTAATAATAATTGTATTAACTCTTTGTGGTATGAAGACATGTATTTGACCTCAAAGAGTTAAGAGGCGGCTGTGTTTTGCCAACATTGTTAGAAAGTGAAGGCCTATAAACATTGTAAATGACAACCTGCTGTAAATATTTAGATGAAGAATATCTTTTGATAATAACTGTGTTTTATTACCTTTTTTTTTTTTTTTAATTTATTTCATGCCTGAATGTTGCTCCCTTAATGAAGTTGTCGGCACATGTTTGAATTACGCTGTGACGTACAGAAATTCATATGATTTAATGATAAACACATTCTAACTATACTTATTGGATTCGAAACGAAATACCGCGGAATGTTTTTTGATTTTTCTGTCCCATTGCATATTTGACCATTAGTAATGGCTACTGGAAGAAAGACCAAAATAATAACCTGTTATAGTTATTATGGGATTATTGGATATTCTCAAGATTAATAAGCCACCAAGGATTGAAGTTGATATCATTGTTGACATTTATTGTATTTATGCCTGTTTTTCAAATATTGGTCGGTGATTTATCAATCTTATGGACGCGTAAATAACCGCTGACGAATTCGTCCATACGCGTGGAAAGGAAACATGTTTTCATTATGTTCCGAAACTGTAGCGAAAACCTCGCGATGTCTAGAGAATAAAGGTTTTGCTCACAAATGTATATTACAACCAAGTTGTAACAAACCCGTTTTTTGCTTGGAATAGGCTTTGAATTAGTTAATTGATACAGTTTGGTACAACATTGTTTTCAAGATTATTTAGAATCTGAGAATCGGGTGATGATTTTCGGAACGCTCTTACTATTTTATGGCACTAAATGTAAATTCTGAACGTTTATTGTCCCTATTATGATAAAATATTGTCCGCCAGTGGTTTTTTGAGGCATTTACTTGTATCATCTAGTACATTGAACCGTATGAATGAATATAATTTTCTGCCTTTTTGGTATTCATTTATGTTCGAATTTTTTATTTTAATTCTGCGCTACTGGCAGCGAGAATACGAAGGTATTTCTTTATTATTATGCCGCTGGAAATCAATATGCAGTGCGTCAACATTACGGAACAAATTCATTTTCTCATGAGAAAAATATTTAGCAACAAAATCTTGAAATAGGTTAATTTTGTTTCACTTTCACCAAATTTTTATGTACTTTTGAAGGATTTCTGTTGCATCCTGTACCATCCCCGGCAACCCTCTATATTTTTCGAATAGGTAAAGTGACGTGCAGAAATTTTCAAGACACTTTTTTTGTAATCTATTCTAAGATGTTTTCAGTATATGCACTCTGTCATGGCTCATTTACTTTAGACTGTGGTACCTGAATGAAAGTCGACCATTACAGTGTTGTTCATATACAATTTTCAACCCCTTTTATCAAGTACCATTGTGCCATGACAAAGTGCACATATTGAAAACCTCTTTCCTTATTTAGAGGTCTGATGGGGATGGCACATGTGCCTCGATGTATATCCTCCACACTCTGGTCGTTCCAGAGACAATCTGGTTGTCTCTGGGTCATTCATTTTATCAAGCGAGATATGTCGCTGACCAATCAGAAACCTTGTCGTCTCATCTTTTAACAGTGCCGACAATTAGATCTTCAGAACAAAGTTGATAAGAAGAAAACTTTGACTTAAAAAAACAATTTTTTATACATTAATGGAGTGCGGACTTGTTTGGCAAGTACTTTCATTGTATAGACTTTATACATATTTTTAATTTTTTTAATTAAGAATGAATGAGTTTTTTCGAAGTGTACAGGGTGGATTTAATTGAAGAGTTATTTATTATAAAAACTTTCTTTACTCAATTCTTTTAATTTAACTAAAAATCAGGTGATTTCTTGATTGCTGAGTAGATTTGAAGAAATGTCTACTAGACTTCTATCAGTTCGAAAACATCTGAATAACAGATGAATAATTTAGAAAACACCCGACGTCAAGTCAGGAGCTTATGCGCGCTTGTCTATTCCGGAGCAGTGTGATACACCTACAACCGCAACAATGAGTAGACAAACCTCAAATTAAAAATAATCACTAACAGTTTTCCTTCCGTTTTATTCTAAGTTAGAATTTCTTTGTTGAGTCAACTTACCACTAACCCAACAAATCAATAGCGGAAATGCGTCTATACCGTCAACCAATCAGAATCAAGAATTGCTTGACATTATGATGACAGCATTCTCAGAGAATATATAGCTATGATCATTACCGTTTGATTAAAAATGGTCTGAAGGTTCACCGTCACATATCTCGATATCGTATGTCTGATATGTCACTATGAAGACACAAAGCTATGTTGTATTTAAACGTTTACGATATGTTTCCGAAAGATTACTTTGAAATGTTTGACAATGATTCGCCCATATCTCAAAAGAAATGTGTCTGTGATGTATCATGCTTACTGGGAGATACTTGGACTGTTAACCTATTCTGGTAGCTCATCTCGTTCGGATGAGTATACGGCTTGACATACTCAAGTTTGACCAACATCCTCCCATAAAGCCACCCCCCATCAGGAAGTAAAAACTGAATCAATTGTGACTAAAATATTCGAAAATTACAGACATTGGGCGAAACAAAAGCTCGCTGTTCTTTAAACTAGAGCAAGCGCGCAATAAATTCGAAAAAGTTGGAGTACTGAGTATAGCAGACTTGTGGAATCACCCTGTACAGTTGAATTCATGTTTAAATAACAAACACCTGAATTGAAGAGTTGACACGTCTCAGCATTTTTTAGAATTTTCTGAAATAATGACAACAAGAATTTTATTCCATATATTTCCACAGTCCGTGTCAAAACTATTATTAAAGTTTGTCTTCTTTTGGAAAAAACCAAAAATTCTATGTTTATATTCACTTATTTTGTGGTGTAGAATTAGTACCAAAAATATTTAAATGTTATGTTAATATACATTTATAATTCAAGTTGTTTCAATTAATTTCGTATTATTAATATTATATGTATTTTTGAGATGGAGTAATAACTCAATTTACATTTATTAATGTCGTCTCTTGAGAGTAGATGTTATTATAGAATAAATTTGGTTTTGTGTTACATTCCCCTTTCTGGTGATCGATTTCTTTTGTCTGTATTTTGTCTATATAATGAAATTATATTTTTTTATTATCATTTTAATGATTATATACTATGGAGTTTTTATCATACAGAAAAAAATTTAAAATTACTTTCAATGGTTGATGTTATTTTTTTCACATGATTTTTGACATATCTCATTATCCTAATTTATATACAAGAATTTTTATAGGAGTAACATATTTAATTTATGTGTACAAAATATTCGCAAGATGATTGATAGCGAGGTGAATTCCAGAAAAAAGGGTTTCAGTTTCAATACATATTTTCAATTAAAACTCAACAATAACTTTAATCTCATTATATTGAAGCACCACAATTTCCAAAAAAAATCCTAAATATAAAAATATCGATGAGAATGACTTGTCATTAACTCAATTAATATTCCAGCTAAAGTTGTGAATTAAATATTCAGACTAGAAAATAATTGATAATACTATTATATTAAAATATTCCATTGATTGCTAAACAGCTATGGCATATTGTCCAAAGAAAAGATATACAAATTTCAATTAAATGCATTTAATTTCTTTTCGAGCAGGCACATATTCATATAATCAATAAGAGAATTCAGATATAAAATACAACCCTGTTCAATATTAATTCTGGAGCAATGAATATGGACCATATTGCCAAACACAAATTCAACAACAAAAAGGACAAATCATGCAATGAGCACATAACGCTGTAAACTGTGAAAAATGAACGAAATATGTATCACAAAATTGAAAGAAATAATTTAGAACAAAAACATAGGCAGATGGTCTGCACTTTAACTACAAAAAAAACTATCTACCACTATTGTTTTCATCTTGGTCTTGGTCATCGTCGTCATCTTCTTTTTTTGACTTATTCGCTTCAGCTCTACGTCTAGCATTATGAATATCAGACCTAGCTCTCCCTCTAAGTGTGGGTGTGAATCTACGTAGTCCATGAGGAGAATCAGTTTTCGACCCATCACCTGCTGGCCCATGCTCCCATATATCATCCCGATTTCCTTCAGGAACCCAAAAGGCTGACATTACCAGTTCTTGAACAAATAGGCTACGGTCCTGCTGGGCTTGCTCATTTTTCTGCTGGAGCGATAATTCCTGAAAAGGAAAGCCATGTGAAATTGAAGCCTATAACTTTAAATTAATATGATACAGCATGTTAACACACTGTTGGTTTAGATACAACTTCTTTTTTCAGGCATATAATACTCTCTTTATTCTTTTATATATCTATCTCAATGGGCCAATAACTCTTCCTGAATAAGTGCATAAATATGCTAATATGTCTATAATGTATTTATGGAATTCTTATGAAAATTACAGATAAATTCATGCATACTATGTATGCAACCTATGCATATTTTGATTATTAAAATACTATATACTATCACTTATTCAACTGATCAGGAGCTCAAATTACCTATTTTTCATTCAAAAAAGAAATTCTCCAACAAATTTTTTATGTAAATGTGAATTCACTCTGGGCTTCACCACTTTCATAGGCAAGAAACTCCTCTACTCTGTTCCTGGGATTGTAAATCTTAATAATAGGGATTATTCTATTGAAGACTAGTAGTTCTCAAATTTACAAAATTAAACATTTTTTTAAGGGCACAATAGCTCATGTGCAATATGTTGACATAATTTTTGTCCAAAAGTTCCTCATCGTGCATCAAGATTAATATCCAGTTTTCGTTTTTCTCTATTATTTATAATAATGATTTCTTTAACCTTTTCAATTGACTTCAGGTTGTCAACAATAATATTTATGATTGTTTCACTAATTTAACTTCAAAATTTATCCTTCCTAATTCCTTCATTGAAATATATTCCTTTCTTGACAAATGCATACACATTTGAGTCTTCAATTGATTATTTATGAGATAGGTTCGGGAAAAACGATGTTATTGGTTATTTCCTTGGTTTAAGCACAGAACATTTCGGTAACTTTTTGTAACCACAAATAAAGCACCAACTACACTTTCAAGGCTTGCTCTGAAGACAATTCACTCTAACAAAAAAGTATCCGGAAATTCTCCTTTAAACTGCCCGCGTTGAATATTTGTAAGTATTTAAATTTGCTGTATGTTGGTAGGACTGTTTGTAAATACTAAGCCAAACAAGAGTGTAGTCTGGCAACTGGCTTCTTACAACGGCTGTTGAAACCAGTCGACCTCAGCGGTAGTCTGCAAATGTTACAATGGGAAAAATATGAAACAATGAATTTGTCGCTTTGTTTTGAACGCTTATAGAGACTCTGTTTCACTGAAAACCGAAGTAAACGAATAGTGCAAATCCTTTAAAAACCGTAGACCTCCTCAACCAACGATTTTCTTCAAAAAATTACCGGATGTAGATTGTTACAGAAAAGCCTTATCATGCGAATTTTGATCCCACGTTCATGGGACGGATCATAACTGGAGACAAGACGTGGTTCTATGAATACGACACACAAACGAACCAACTATCATCTGAATGGGTGGGGAAAAACTGAGCCAATACCGAAAAACTTCGTAAAAGTCCTTCGAAAATAAAGAATGTTCTTCGAGATTTGTGGTATAATTCATCATAAATTCGTTTCTCAAGGTCAATAAGGACTTCTACTCAACTGTTTTGAGACGTTTGCGTGAAAATTTGTGGCAAAGCAATCCGTGGATTTTGCATGACGATAACGCAACATTCTCATAAAGCTACGATTATTAACGATTCTAACACTAAAAACTTGATAAATACCATCAACCAGCCAATTTATTCGCCTGATCTAACTTCGTTTGACTTTTTTCTTTTATCTAGACTGAAATTAATGTCATAGATGCCTTAAAAGAGAATGCGCAAAACGAGCTGAAGGCCATCCCTGAAATCATGTTTCCATGATTGAAAAAAAAAAACGTTGGCGCATGTGCAGCATATTTTGACGAAGATTCAACGAATATTGAAGATGTTGGATCTTTTCGCGTTTTGTTTCAAATTTTCGGATACTTTTTGCTAGAGAGCAAATGTCGTTTGTTATAGATCGATGATCAATAATAATTGTCAGAGTATATCTTGAACCGACTACAGGCAGTGTTCTTTTACCTCTACTAGTCCGGACAGGAGAAACTGTGAAGATGGAGTAACGGTAGTTGTAGCTGTAGGAGCTGATTGCACTAATACAGGGGCAGAATGCAGCATCAACGTGCATGTACCAGAAGTTGATGAGGCCTGTGGTTCTCTAAGAGCATTTTGACTTTGAGTCAAACGTCTAGGATAGCGATCGAGTTGCTGCCTGGCTGCATTTGCTTGTTGGCGTTCTGATTGAAGTTGCATTGATAATTGTTGAAGCTGTGTGGGAGTGCTTGTATTGCTATTACCTGCAGATCGCCTTACACCGGACAACTGGGACAGTAGTTCGGCTATTGGATCAACAGATTCCCTGGATGAAGGAGAGAGGGATGGAAGGCCCCCACTGGAATTGAAGACACTAAAAAATTTCAAGGTCAATTAGATATACATATATCATATGTGAAATGTTGACATATTGGGATACTAAGGGCCCTAGCCCACGTTGACTTTATGGATGCTATAGCGCATCCGCAATGGATACAATCGCGAAGTGGACACATTTCTGGGTTTCATCACATCTGCAGAATGGCAGCCCTACTCATGCGATCTCAATCTAATGATCAATAATGAGACATCGATTTTGACTCTCAGCGTGTAAGGTAAACATCATAAAAGTTCGGACTCCACGAAGCAATCACTTTGCCTGGAATTGGATGCATTCACACCCAAAGAGCTATTTTTTCTATTTGTAGGTTAAGTAGTGTAGTAGTTGCTCTGTTCGGAGCCTAATGAATAACTTGTCAAAAAGTATTTCCCTCTAAACAATAATCGGTCAATCTTGGCGCCTTCAAAAATTGTGACCAATTCGCCCGTAAATAGCTGTTTCATGTTCAACTTCCCGGCCTGTATATTATATCATTGATGAGATAGATATCTATCATCAAAATAATTAATTTTTTGTTACTAGATCCTATAGTTCACAATCATTCACACAAAAAAAGTTTACCTGAAGTGCATATTTGTTCGACGAGGACGTAGTGTACCAGTGCCTCTTCCAATATGAGATCCAGAATGACCAGAATGAGGCGCACGTCTCATATTATGACGGTTAGTCACTGGTTCATCCAAGAACGAGATTAAATCTCTAGGGCCAGTACGGTGCTCTAAAGTCAAATGACCAGCAAAATCATCTGTCATTAGATTGGGCTCTCCCCCAGGTATAGCTGCACACAGTGGACAAACCTAAAAAACTTAACAAATGAAAAAGTAATAGTAAAGAAAGATGCATGCTGTCTTTGGGTCTTTGATATGTGCTACAAAAAAAGTATTCAATTTGAATCAAAAGTATTGAAAAATATATACTTACTACTTCAAAGCTGTTCTCGGAGTGTTCAGCAGACACATGCTCTTGGAGAGTAACATCAGTGAAGCCCATCCTGCAGCAATACGGACAGGTATAAGATTGTGGCATGTCCACATTGGATAAAGCTTCACCACCATAATAAAGTTCTGCAATAATTATTAATAAATGCGAAACTGTGCAAATCTTATATCAAGGGTTCAAATCTGACAAGAGGGACTTGCAAACTTACCGAAATCAGCTCTAGTCAAAATACATTGCATTGGGTGATCAGTAGTATGTCTTGTATTGGTGGCTCCTGCTTCATAGCAGGCAGAGCATAAGTCATAATCATAACATACCAAACACTTATACCTTCTACCCCTGAAATTTCCTTTCAAACAAGAATCGCAACTTACACCTGTAAAGTAGTCTTTATAAAAATTATCTCATATTAATATTATCTGTACAAACCTTCATGGCGACTCATGTTGCCTACAGTATGAAAAATTAATTAACCCAAGATAATTCAGTCTCTTGTTAATAATATAACCATTTTCAGCAAATAGTTGGAATTCTTAACAATTTTTTTAAGAATCAGGCTGTACCCATGGTGTCTTCGAACTGTCGAAAATGTCTAGCTGTCAATGTGCCAAGTATAACAGGGTATCGTAAAAGAAAATTTCGGTAAATGCATGTAAAGCCGGATCAGAAATTTTTATTAATCACTCAGATTTACTGTAACCAAATAAAAATTGCAGCCAAGAGAATGGAAAAAAATCACTTTACACATAATCCATGACATGTGTCAAATGTCAAAACAACGTCAATAACCATCAAAGGATCAAGACAGGAACCTTCAAATATTAAAATTTTTTAAGAGGCTTTGAAATTATAAATTCTTCAAGTTTTGGGCTCATAAATTTTACATTATGGAAGCTTCTTATTGTTTATGTGGCCAGCCCTACGATCCCAATACATTCATGATTCAATGTGATGCATGTAAAGACTGGCTTCATAGCAGGTAAAATTAAAAAAAAAATCCATTAAAATCATATTATATGGCTAATTAATAACTGCTTCCAGTTGTTGCAACTTCCAGGAGCATTTGGCTATAGAAATAGACAAGTTTCACTGTCCTAGATGCGAACCTTTATGTGGACCCTGCATATGTAAGTTCACAAAACGAGGAATTGGTTGTGTTAGAATTAAGATTTTCTTTATAAACCGATGAAGAGTCAGTTATGTATACAGTAACCTATTGAAGACTATTTTTCAGTCAAACCGTATAAGAATTGGCATCGTCACGATTATTGGGATGAGAATTGTGAAAACAAAGCGGTGCAATCTGGCACCACAGTTTTCATAAGAGAATTACGAGCTAGACATTTCTGCAGTGAGGGGGATGTAGTCCTCCATATGAGAGGCCAGCAGTTAACAGAAACCTTCCTTCATCAAAATGGTTTCACTAGTCCTATAATTATCGACAGCAAAGATGGTCTAGATATGACAATACCTCCTGATAATTTCAGCTTATATGATGTTGAAGCTTATGTTGGTGGCGATTTTTTAATAGATGTTATTGACGTTACACGGCAGATGGATATCAAAATGAAATTGAGAGACTTTGTTGAGTATTATAATAGTTTGAATAGAAGTAAAATATTTAATGTTATTAGTTTGGAATTTTCTAACACTAGGTGAGACTATACATAAATTATCGAAACAGTTTTAAGTTATTGTTTTCAGCCTGGCTCCTCTAGTAGAAGCACCCTTAATTGCTAGAAAACTGGATTGGGCTAATTCTGTTTGGCCTAAGGATTTCCCAATAATGAAGCCAAATGTTCAAAAATACTGTCTTATGAGTGTGAAGGATTCATACACAGATTTCCACATTGATTTTGGTGGTACCAGTGTTTGGTATCATGTTTTGAGGGGTGAAAAAATTTTTTATTTGATAAAACCAACGCAAGCGAACTTGACCTTATATCAACAGTGGATGACTTCTCCTAACCAAAGTGAAACTTTCTTTGGGGATCAGGTTCGATTGATTACCAAAAAAACGTACAAATTTAACTGAATATTTCAGGTTGACCAGTGTTTCAAATGTACTTTGCGACAAGGACAAACAATGTTCATACCAACAGGTTGGATACATGGGGTTTTAACACCAATTGATTCTTTAGTATTTGGTGGTAATTTTGTACATAGTCTCAACATTCCTATGCAGCTAATGTAAATATTATATTGCTCTAAGTTATTGCTTAGTGTATTGAACTGATGAATTTTAGGGTTTATGATATTGAGAAAAAAATTAAAACCAGTGCTAAATTCAAATATCCTAATTTTGAAATGATAAATTGGTTTGCTGCAGTTAGTTTATACCATCAAATTCACGAATTGAATATGGAGGAAAGAAGATGCCCAAGCAACTTGCTCACAGGTCTCAAAAGTTTGTTGGCAAATTTGAAGCAGTGGAATACTGAAAAGGATGTAAGATTTTACGTCAAAAAACATTTCCTTTCAAAATATCAGAATGAAAAATTGGAATTCACCTTTAATAATGCTTATGGAGTATCATTTTTAGTTTATTTTATTTCTCTTTGTGGATATAATGCAGATATAAAAACAGCATTTGCTGATATGTTTTCTGTTAAATTTTCTACCAAAATATTCCTTTGTTACCCTTGAACTGAATTACTTGCCTAATCTTTCTACCACCCATGCACAAATTATATTTAAAGTCCCATGTTTGTATTATTTCACAAACATCAGTTTTAATCAAACTAATATTACAATATTTGGTTCATATCCCCAAATTGCTGAATGAATATATTTTGCAATATGATGCCTTCTGCGCTGACTGTACCAATCTCTCTTGGATCCAGATAGTTTGCTCAGTCGATAGTTCTTTGGCTGACTACAGATTTGATTCTTTCATCCATTGTCACACGGAAAACTACTTTTTATTGCGTTGAGACGACTTGAAACTGGCTTCTGAATCGTTCACATGTTGTTTTTATCCACTGTGAGTATACCCAGTATTCGTTTCTTTGCTTATGTGACAATCCAACGACTGTGGTTCTTGCAAAATATCATGGTCATATCGCCCTTGAACATGTCAATGCTTGAAATATTTGAATTTGGGAAGGTTAGATGTATGGTAGACTTGTTACTATCACCATACTCTCAGGCTGGTTTTATAGCTTTGAGTTTATTGAATAAATGCATCGCATCATAAGCTGGAACTTCAAATTGCCTTACAATTGAAACAAAAATGAAAATGTCATCTTAAAGACTGTAAAATTATAATAATAGTTTATTCATCCAAATAGTTATAACAAGTACATTAAAAAGTGAACATGAAATAGTCATAACTAAAATTAGAACTCTTACAATAAGCATACAATTCCTGTGAGGAATATGGTTTCACTACAAAATTGTGCATTGGGTGCTGTCTCCTTGAATCCATGTTTTTATGTGGCTTTAAAAGCATGAAAAAAGTATATTAGTCTGTAGGTGTACAGGGTATGGAAAGTTAAAATCTTGAACTTCTTGAAAACTCCTCTGCAGCTGTCTTTATATATTAAATTCAGCATGGCTGAGAGCAGCCCTTTGACACAGAAATACTGATTCCGTTCCCAAGCAGCCACTCCAAAAAATAACACCATAAGCCAGAGATAATTGAAAATATAAAACTAATTACTATATTTATTTTTAGTATAATACATCAGTGAGAGATCAGATACCTTACAATATAGATTCTTCAAAGCTTCTGAAAGATATATCAAAAGAAATAAGGCATGCAGAAAGATTCATCAATCAATTAAACCCTCCTAAACCTGAAAGGGAATCAAAAAGAAAAAAGAGAAGACCAGTGAATAAAGACTTTGACTATTCCTTATCCCCAAAGTATGAGGTAGATATTTATAAAAAATAAAAAAAAAGATTATTTCTCAAACTACCTTTTCAGTTTGTTCCCCCACCGCTTCCAATGAAGACAGATTATTCTCAGAATTCGGCGTTGAAACTCACTTTACCAAAACCTAATGTGTTTCCCTACGAACTAGATCAATTACCTCAGCCGCTCCAACTAACTAGTTCATCATGGGACCCAGAGGTCTTTGCCAGACCTGAAGAAACAACGGCAATACATCGTGGTGGAACGGTGCTCAAAATAAAATTAGGGTAAATATTTTCAATTGTGTTCTCCATGAAAATTCTCAATTTTATAGTCGTTTTTTTAAGATCCAAAGACCTGGTCCAGCCTTCTGATGCCTTAGGTTTCAATTTGAATGATACAAATAAGTCTGTTTATGATTTTCACGACGAAAGTGACAGGGACGAAGAAATCGGTTTCACAATTGACGAGAGTCCCAAACGTGGGAAAAAACAGAATTCAAGACCAAAGCAAGGTAACGAGTTTGATGGAGAAAATAGTAATCCGTTAACTTTCTGCTACAGGTGGATGTACAGGGTGGAAAAAATCAGAAAACCCTGAAATAAAACTATTCATCTGTGAGAGATGAATTGAAGGCACATGCTGGGTTTTTTTATTTTACGAAAATCATAGCGACATCAACAACCCTCTATCCTATCTGTTTTTGAGTTGTTATATGCCAAAATTTGGGCGTTAACAACATTGTTGATGATCTTTGTGTCTGTTTGTGATATTATCTTGAAATGAAGACAGTTACACACATTTTTAGTAACTGTACTCTGATTTTTATTTAGAGGTTTTCTTGCATTTTATAAACTTATTTTTACTCAGAAATAAACATTTTTCTTTAACCGATTCAAAAATATATCTACTTCTGAGGGTGCCACAAGAATCAATCCTTAGGCCTCTTCTATTTCTGCTTTTTATCAACGGTTTCCCTATGAATTTGAGAACCATGTTCCTAAATCTGTTGATTTATAGCCCTCTTTCTTACAATACACACCCTTTGATAAAAAGTGTGCTATTCATTCTCCTCTATTTCTCTCAGTTAAAAAGTTGTAGTTCAGGGATCACATACTTTGCTCACCCTGTACCTGTGGACCCACATTTAAGTATTTTTTCATTTTTGAATCAATTTGCTTGCTGGAAGATAATAAGATCAGTGAGGAGATTCAATAGTATCTCTGTATTTTCAGCGAAAAAAAAGAATATAATGAATCTCACAGAACTACCAGGTTTGCCACAAAATGGGATAGACTCACTTTTGAAAGCGTCTGCCATGACTACTGGGTATTTTCGTTCACAAAATTTCATGTGAAAAATCATTGAGCGGATGTTTTTTCGTAGGGCACAGTCTGGAAGAGCGTCTCCATCTACCCAAGAAGCTATTGCAGGGATGCTTTCGATTAGTCAAACTTTTGTTCAACCTAAGAGTAGATCTCGGAGATCTAGTCAAAGTCCTTCTGATGACAGCATCAACAATGTACATCAAGATGAGGACTACAGTTAGTGTCTTTCAATTTTGCTATAGGATATCGAAGATGACAGACTTGAATAACTGTTTTCTTTCAGTTTATCCATCTCTCGATAATTCTGACGACGAGGATATCCATATATTTAAACCTAGGGGTAAGTCTAGAGTTGACGAAGCGTGGAATCCAAAAGCTAGGGTTGGCCCATTGCTGCCTAAAGTGAATCGACCCTCGAGGGAAGGTACTAAGAGACAGGCAGTGGAAAAGGTGTTAGAGGCAGCTGCTGCACGTAGAGCACTAGATAGTCCTGAAAAAGTAAGAATTTATAATGTGTACAAGTTGATTGAAATCTTATTGTACCCCATTTTGGTTTTCCATATGAGCATAACAAGAATTTAATTTTGATTCATCAATTTATTCCTAGTCTTTATTTTATGAGGACATTAAGTGTGTTCTTGAATTTTGAGAAAATATGAAAATAAAGTTGAAGATAAAAATCTGCATATAATGGTGTGTTTTATCTGAAGACGGTTATATTCATTGATAAGTAGGTTAGGGCCTATTAAATTATTTATTTGTTGCAGTCTCCGAAGCGACAATATCGAAAGAAAAAACCTCCATTGAAACCGGAAGTTAAGCCTTCAAGCTCTCCCTCAAGCTCAAATGTACCTAGTACATCTGGATCAACGCCAGCGAAACCAAGAAAGGGAATGAAAACTGTGAAACAACGTCTTGGAAAAATATTGAAAATTCACAAGATGATACATTAATGTATGTTTTTAATGATTGTTGCTATTTTATATCAAGCAGATCAAAGTTAAATTATCGAATTTAACAATCTCAAATTTTATATCGTTAATTTTTGACGCAAAATATATTAAGAAAATAAATTCTGAACTGTGAAATTTTCAAATCATTGAATAACGATTATAATAACTGTGATGATGAACAATTGTACATATTGTTCAAAATGTATAAAATGAATTTTTCGAGATGTATTCAAGAAATGTGCAATTTTGTTTAATTTATAATTTGTATTCACCTAAATAAATGCATCTCTTGAATGTTAGCTGCGTGCTTGCAAGAGGTTTTATTTGGTATTTTGTCAGGGGAAATTTTATTCGAATCCACTATAATTTAATAATTCAGTTAATTAAATTTCTATAAAAAATGTTCTCCCTTCAGTTTCTTCCAAGAATATCTCAGTTTATCAAACTGAAAAGTTCAAAGGTTTTAACAATCATGCCTTTTTATTGTCATATATCGACAGATGATTTACGCGAAGAAATTTGACTTTATTGACAATTGATAAGTAGTTATATTGTCAAATAGATATATTTTCCAAAATACTCATTTCCATCTAGAATCTAGGCCAAGGGATTACTAGGCTTTAATGGTGTTGTTTTTTTTTTCTGAAAGGAATTTTAACTGTGATTTTCTTGGAAAATATGATATTTTAGTTTTAATATTGCATACGAAATAATTTTAGAGGTTGGCTTTTATTTGTGGGAGGAAATTTTGAAAAAAAAAAGATATTTTAATGTAATTTATATTTATTGCAACATATCAAACACTAAGGAATAGGTTATGTTCAAGTTTCTTATGAGTACAATTTATGTTAACTTGATTTGTAAATTCACGCTAGTCGTTTAATGTCGCTCTTCAGTTAATATTAGGTTTGATATAATTGGTTGTTATTTAACATTTGTTGATTTTTTCAATTGATAGTAAATAATTCTGCAGTATTATTAGTTAAATGCACTAAGGACCGCCATAGATCAAACATATTGCATGATCATTAATTATTATTGTTAATTTTTATTTCACTGAGAAAAATTAAACCAGAAATGAGCTCTTTCCAGGAATATCGAATACATTACAAATGTGTTATTGATTGTTCATTGTTTTATGAGTATTTACATACTGAAAGATCTTGTTTTTTTTTGTGATTGTACATTGAGCTCCTTTTGTTATCATTCATTGAATAATTTGAGGATATATTGATTTAGTTCAATATATTATTCGCTCATTTTCAGTACAGGAAATGAAAATGTTATGAGTTTTCAGTGATTTTTAATGAATATTTTCACCTTATTATATTGCCTTCTACAGATCTTGAGAATGTATCTAATTATTGTCTATTGTAAGTTTGAATTTAATTCTAAACATTTTGAAATGTGACTGATATTCTTTTAATTGAATCATAAATAATTCATTAATTCAAGGCTCTCAAAATTGTTGTACATTTTTTTAGATATAATTAGTTTTCATAATAAATGACTAAATATTAATTTCTGTGATCTTGCGAAGTCATGTTATTGTAATACTTGCTATAAAACGATGATTGTATTTATATAATGTAAAATCGGCATATTCAATTGGATTTTATTAATTTGGAACATTAGAAAAAAAATTATTTTTCTATTGAATGTAAGTAACTTATTGTGAAAATACAAAACCTTCGCCTTTGTTGTTGTTTAGGGATTCATACTCTTTTGGGGAAGTTTGGTGGATTTATTTGTCGAACGTTTCAATAATCTGCGTCGATCTGTGTGAACTAATTTTTTCTAGTTTCAATTCCAGATGAGAATCCTATAACTGTTGGAATTTGATGAGGAATTTAATTTAAACCCATAATATTTTCATTGAAATTATACATTCTGCACAGGGTAGCTTGTGTGATACCTAAGCTACAAAACTTTTAAACGATAAGAGAGAAGAATGAAAATGGCACATTCTATATCTTTTTTTTTTTTCAGGCAACCCATTATGAAATCAACAGCGTTTCACTATATTATTTCGTTTTCGAGTTATAGGCCGAAAATTAAGTTTAATGAACTACACTATGTCCGTTTTTTCCTATACTTTTTGTGATACAATCTTGAAATGAGACTTTTTTGATAGCAAACCAATAGTGAAGTCAGATTTTCTCAGAGTTCTTGTGATTCTTTATATGGAACCATAGTTGATCATGACTGAAAGAATTTCAATTTATTCCAATTTCAACAATATTTGCTCCATAAATCACCAATAATCAGATATGTGTAATTTGTATTATTGAATATTAAGTCACATCACAGAATACTCAACGCACAATGTGATAATTATTTTGCGGTTGAATATTACAAAAAATATCAGCATATCGTAATTGGAAAATTCAATTGACGATTCCTCAAACTGTAGAAAAAATTATAACACAGTGTTATACCCATAGTTTGCTCCATCAGGTTCTTCAAGTTATAGTGGATTCAAACATTAAGCATTATATTTTGAGATATCTTTTACTGTAGGATCTTTCTACTGAAAAAAAAAATGAGATGTGGAAAAAATAGTGTACAAACAATTTGTGAGCCTTCTTTCATTTGACATATTAGTCAATGCCAAATTCATTGATCCATTTTTGAGAGTCGAAAAGCTCTTTTTGTAATTTAATTCTACCTATCTACCCTAAATATGATTAGAAAAATGCAGCTGAACTGGAAAATACTCATAGTTACTCGTTTACAATTCAATATTTATACTATCCGATTTACAGAGTATTTCAAGGCGCCACTTTTATGAAAAAACACCTCAAAAATTAATGGCATCATTATATGGAAACCAATGTTGGCCAATTTAATTATTTTTTTAAATATTTTGGTATTGTTTAGCCGATTAGTTAATGAACTATAGTGTTACAATATATATATAAATTCAAAGAAAAGATAATGCGGTGAAATATATATATATACATATGCAGGGGGGTGTAATGCCTTCGGGTAGTGACGACCCCGCATACCCGAGTCACCCAGCCCCCAGGTTAGAAGCCTGGGAAGCTGTAGATTAGAAGCTACTGTGACTAAAAGCATGACACATGGCGGTAGATGGCAGCGGGCTGGCCCTCTTAGGAACCGTCTGGAGGCAGAGCCTGTTGGGGTCAGCTGTGGGGCAAGCGGCGCAGTCCCCCCGAGATGGCACCGTAAGCCATAGTTTCAGGAACACCAGAAGAGTCAGAAGAAGTATCATTTCCCGCATCCGAACACAATGTAAGAGGTAGAAATGGACCCTTGAAGCAAGAACTTATGGTAATATATGACACCCTAAAACAGGAAGCACAAGCATTAGGGAATAGGGTAAAACGTTATAATGAAAGAGTAAAAAGATACAAGAATAACCAGTTGTACTATAAAAACCAAAGGCAGTTCTACCGACAACTAGAGGAAACAACTACAGCTGAAGAGGATTTCCCGAGACCTGGTGAAATGAGCACAACATGGGAATAAATATGGAGCGACAAGGGAGAGCACGATAATGGGGCGTCTTGGATACAGGAAGCAGAAGAGGAATCGAAAAATTATGTCATGGATCAAGTCACTATCACTGAGGATGATGTTGAAACAACATTAAAGAAAAGCAACTGGTCTGCGCGGGATCTGATGAGCTCCGTAATTAATGGTGGAAGCACTTCAGCTCCACACACAAAAAGATAACAAAGTTATTTCAACAGGCTTTGATGAATCTATTAAAATTACCAAACACCCTAACACTTGGCATAACTCACATGATTCCAAAGGAACCGAGAAACAATAATCCGAAGAATTATAGGCCGATCACCTGCTTACCTGTCATATACCAAATCCTGACAGGAGTGATAACCCAAAAAATCTGGAAACATGTGGGAAAAAACAAAATTCTAGCACGTGAACAGAATGGATGCCTGAATGATGCAAAGGGTATCAAGGAGTTGCTTATTATTGATTCGCTCATCACCAAACAAGCAAAAAAGAAACAACGCAACATATTAATGGCATGGATTGACTATAGGAAGGCCTTCGATTCCATACCACATTTATGGCTGCTAAAAACTTTAAAATATATATGGAGTATCGGAAGCGATAATAAATCTCTCCAAATATCTTATGCTGACATGGAGAACGAGACTACACCTGAAGACGAATACAGGTGAATATACAACGGCTGAAATCAACACCAGAAGAGGGCTTTTCCAAGGAGATAAATTAAGCACACTCTGGTCCTGCCTCGCAATAAACTTCTTGAGCAAATTACGTAATAACACCAAGTACGGGTATGTCCTCGGAAAAAGAAACAACACAAAAATCAATCATCTGCTCTACATCGATGACCTCAAATTGTACGCAGCAAATTAATATCAACTTCTAAGACAGCTCAGGATCGTGACATCTTTCACAGAAACTGTAAAGATGGAGTTGGGCTTGGATAAGTGTGCGGTGCTGCATGTCAAGAGAGAGAGAGAGAAGCTATTAGAGGGAGAAGCTATGCTTATACATGAGGGCTTAGAAATGCAGAGGATGGAACCAGATGGAACTTACAAATACCTGGGAATTCAACAAGGGCTTGAAATTAAAACAGATGAAGCAAGAAATGCCTTTAAAACCAAGTTCATTGAGAGGTTAAAAAAAGTATTGCAAAGCAAACTTAATGCAAAATCAACGTTCACGGCAATTAAGGCTTGGGCGATGCCATGTCTTACTTATTCCTTCGGCGTCATCAAATGGTCAACAACAGAACTAAGAGCTCTAGACACACAAGTTAGGGTACTACTAGACAGATATGGAATGCACCACCCTCATGCATCAGTTACAAGATTATACATGCCGAGAAATGAAGGAGGAAGAGGCCTACAAAAAATTGAATACACTCATCACACTGTAGTCAAGCAGATGAGAGAGTATTTTCAATCAAAAATTCACCTTTTTATCAAGCTATAGCTGAAGTAGACCACAACATCACAGCCAAACATCCAAAACATCGAGGAAATCACTCGGGAATGGCACAGAAAAGCCCTTCATGGAAGATATCCCACTGCCCTAAAGTGGAATAAGATCAACAAAGAGGTCTATTTCGTACCTGAAAGCCGGTAATCTATTCCTCGAAACGGAAGGCAGACTGGCAGCCATCCAAGACCAGGTAATACCTACAAGAGCCTACCTGAGAAATATAGTGAAAAAGAACGTACCAGCAGATAGATGTCGCAAATGCTCACAATCCGTAAAAACGAACCAGCACATCACAGGCCCGCCTCGGGCGTGCAACAATGCACGCTCGCTCTCAGGGGGCGGAGAATCAACGACGGATCAGAAATTGTCACATCATAATGCCATGGCAACCAAAAGAAATATGAAGCGGCGCGCAATTATTTTCTTTTGTATTAAACAATGCCATTCCGTAAGGAGTGGAAATACGTAAAATTAATGATATTCTGACTTGGTTAGTGTGATTATTATTCAGAGAATTATCTATTTCATCCGTCGGCGCCAAAAATCGTATTATGGTAAGTAACTCCGTATATAAGCCTGTGGGTCGATTATTGCAATTATATGAAAGTTTTACTATGGGGTATGGGAAATAAAGTTAAGTAATCTTCCGATACATTCCAGGAACCGCAAAATAGGAAAAAGCTTTCAGGAGCGCAATTTCGACAGCAAAAACGAGAAAAAGATGCACAGAAAAAAATTAGAGGGCTCTCTAGAGAAATTTTTAAGCAAACCAGAAAATAGGAAATGGAATGTCAAGAAAATGTTGGCGTAGCTTCAACAAGCGCAGCCTTAAATTTAGAAGTTATGGAGGTATCTGAAGAGAGAAATATTAGTCCTTTAGAGGCAGACTTCAGTAAAACTAAAACAAGAGAAAGTACTGCTCAAGAACCTGTAAGCAATTTATCGTCGTCAATAAGTAGCTGTTTAGATTGTGGTGATGATCCCGGTTTATGGCCTGCCAGTATGACTAATAATCTTGTTAATATTTTGGTAAGTCGTGGTCCCGTACAGCTGTTTAACTACAATTTTCCTGCTAATGATGACGGAAGAAAATTTGCAAACAGTTATTATTCTAGAAATCTTCCCAATGGAGAAAAAATTAACAGAGAATGGCTTGTTTACTCTACGTCAAAAGATTCAGTCTATTGTTTCTGTTGTAAAATATTCAGTAACACTGTAAGTAGTTTGTCGGCTCCAAGCGGTTTTTCCGACTGGCAACATTTGTCATCCACCTTAAAACGACACGAAACAAGCGTTTCTCACAGTGAAAATTTAAAATGTTGGGTACAACTAAATAATATGTTAAAAAACAAAACTACTGTAAATCAAATGCAACTGAGACTATTGGAATCTGAAAAAAACAATGGTGTGATGTATTGGAAAGGATCATAGCTGTTATAAAATTTTTATCCCATCAATGTCTAGCGTTTAGGGGCTCGTCAAAACATTATATGAGCATGATAACGGTAATTTTCTCAAAGCAATAGAAATGATAGCAACCTTTGATTCAGTTATGCGAGAACATATTCACAGAATTCAAGCCTCGAAATTGGATTCAACTCGCATGACTCACTATTTAGAGATCAAATTCAGAATGAAATCATTGATTTACTCGGCACGACCATAAAAATTATATCTTGAACAAAGTCAGAGAATCAAAATATTTCTCCATTATATTAGATTGCACACCAGATGTAAGTCACACAGAACAAATTACAGTTATACTCAGGTATGTCATTTTAAACAGTGAAACTAAAAATGTTACGACATGCGAAAGTTTTATTGGTTTCTGTCCGATCACCAGCTCCACAGGTGAAGGACTATTAAATTTCGTTTTAGATTTATTTTCGCAATTAGACCTGGATATTAAGAACTTACGTGGTCAAGGTTATGACAATGGTTCTAATATGCGTGGAAAACACAACGGATTGCAAAAAAATATTGGAAATTAATAATCGCGCATTTTACGTTCCATGTTCGGCGCATAGTCTCAATTTGGTCGTTAACGATGCGGCAAATATTACGCACGACACCGTAAATTTTTTTAATATAATTCAAGAAATTTACGTTTTCTTTTCGTCATCTACAAAAGGTGGTCGATAATTTGCAAATATTTACCAGATTTAAAATTAAAAGCATTAAGTGCCACGCGATGGTCTAGCAGAATCGATGCAGTCAAACCTTTACGGTATCATCTCGAAAAAATATTTGACGCTTTGCTAGAAATATCAGATAACAATTCGTCGGAATGGGATTGTACAACATCTCATAAAGCTCATTCGCTTGCTTTAAACATTCAAAATTATAGATTTATTTGTTCGGTTGTAATTTGGTTCGATATTTTAAATGAAATTAATGCTCTCAGCAAAATGATGCAAAACCCCACAATAAATACTCAAATCTGCATAAATTTGTTAAACAAATTGATTGATCAATTCACCGAATATCGCACGGATGAGCACTTCGAAAGGGTGTTAGAAGAAGCTACCAATGTGGCTCGGGACCTTAATGTTGAAACAGATTTTCCGCCTATAGACACAGTTCGTCCACGAAGGAAACCAACTCAATTTCAATATGAACAGAGTGACGAAGTTTTACTTGACCCCAAAACCAAATACAAAGTAGAGGTATTTTTAGAATCCTAGATCAAACGTTGACTTCTTTAAAGGATAGATTCGAGGAGTTGGAAACTTTTACCGACGTATTTGGCTTTTTCACCAATAATAACTTATTTAGTTACTCCAAAGATGATTTAATGAAACATTGCAAAGATTTGAATTTGAAGCTAAAAGACAGTTCCAATAGTGACACAGATATTGATGGTATAGATTTGTTTAATGAAATCAATGCTTTAAAGTTGCATTTTACTGAACACCAGTCCAATGATCCACAGTTTACCACCAGGCAATTGCCATCAAATATGGATTATTGAAACATCAAAATAAAAAATTCATGAATACTCACCACAAACTCTGCTAGAGAATGTAAGCCTGAAGCTCTACTGGGATCATCCAATAATTACTTATAGGTCAGTCTTGCACAACCGCCCAGACATTGTCATCTTTGACAAAAAAGAAAAGACAGCAATAATAATTGACATGACGGTACCAGCGGATGACAACGCTGAGAAAGCTTACACTGAGAAAATAGCCAAATATCATGATCTGGCATTTGAACTAACAGAAATTCACCAACTCACCTGTACTTCGATCCTTCCGCTCGTCATCACAACCAGTGGACTTGTTGAGATGCATCTGACCCAACATACTACGCAGCTCGGACTTGATGAGAATCTGATCAATGTGGCAAGTCATTCTCTGGACTACAAGAATAGTCAGAAGATTCCTCACCAGCAGCTGAAAAATGCTTTGATCCTCGTGATCCGGCATAACCAAGTGCCTGCCCAGAATGGTGATTTAAATATATATATATATATATATATTAATCTTAACTCTTTAACAGTTTCGTTATTTTAGGCGTTTGTTTTTTAAGGGAAATTAGACTGATAGATCATTGAGGCCTATAATATCAGGGATAGACTCACCCACCATGAATATTGCTCAGTTTTTGGCCATGATACTAACGACAGCATATAAAAAGGATAATGAATATTATGTAGCTGATACTTTCCAGTTCTCAGAATTTGCTAGAAATATAACCATACCAGAAGGTGAAGCATTACTATCATTGGACGTAGAAAATTTATTTGGTAACATGACAATTGATTTAATAAGGAAAGCGATAGAATATAAATGGGAAAGCATACAACCACATGCGAGAGGTTTATACCTAATTAAGGAAGAGTTTATAAAAATGTTACAGTTTGTATTAGAAAATAATGTGTGTGTTTACAAAAGAAGATTCTATAAAGAAATTAAAGGTTATGCAATGGGCTCTAAGCTCAGCCCTACCCATAGATAAATAAAAGTATGGTTCTTCAATTTCTACTTCAGTATCGCTGGTAGGTGTGCTTTTGAGGATGCTGTCTTCGACTTTCAAGGGGGTGCGGGTTTCAACTTCTTTCCCAAACAACTGCAAAGCTTCTACTTTCTTTTTGTTTGGTGCCGCATCATCTTTGTGAAATACCATTTGCGTCATTCTAATGGATCTTTTTAATTCACTTCACTCTAGACTGATCTTTGAGGCTCTTCTTTGATATTTATTAGTAGGAAATGTCATCAATTTCGACAATTTATTCATGGTATTGGAGTCCGAGACGAATGAAGCTTCTTTTCACAATTCAAGATGTTTTTTGATCTACTTCTGGTAGGTGTGCTTTTGAGGATGCTGTCTTCGACTTTCAACGGGGTGCGGGTTTCAACTTCTTTCCCAAACAACTGTAAAGCTTCTACTTTCTCTTTGTTTGGTGTCGCACCATCTTTGTGAAATACCATTTGCAACATTCCTCCCTCTGGACTCATCTTTGAGGCTCTCCTTTGATATTTATTAGTGGGAAATGTCGACATCAAATTCGTCAAATTATTTATGGTGTTGGAGTCCGAGACGATTGAAGCTTCTTTACAGAATTTACGATTTTTTTTATCTACTACTGGTAGGTGTGCTTTTGAGGATGCTTCCTTCGACTTTCAAGGGGGTGCGGGTTTCAATTTCTTTCCCAAACATTTAATTAATTTCTAATTTCACTAGCAGCACTATTATAAAAGAGGAAGAAACAAATCTTTAGATGAGTTGGGGAGTTTTTGTATACATTTACAAATATTTTCTATGCTATTCAAATCAGCAACCTTCTTTGTCTCAACTACCTTCATACATTTCAAGAAAATTGCAAACAGTTTTCCTGCAGTTTCTTTAGAGAGTAGAGGAAGTGACACTATATTTGCCATCAGTTTCAACAAAGATGCATCTAGAACAAACCCCAATCATAACAAATCTAATTAACATTGGAGTCTGAAACTTACCTAGATGATTTACTTGTTATTGTGAGAAAGAGACGCAAGGATACCTGAAATGTTGGTGGTGAGCAAGGGGTTGGACTTGAACGCTTTTTCAATTTCATTTATAATAAGTTTTTTGTTGGGTCAGATATCATGAAAAAAGAACCACTCCATTTTTTATATAGGTTCTGTGATTTATTTATAATTTTCAAAAAATATATAAAAGAATTGAAATGCATCATCTACCTGAGAAATATTCACACATTTACGCAGCTGCAGGACAGTCCACATAAGAATACTAGAAATGGATTTGGATTTTTCATCTATAGAATAAATTCTTAGTGTATTCCATAGCTTATAAACCAATACCTCATTTTTTGTGGGATCTAATCTTTTCAATTGTTCAGTTAAATATTCATGCATGTTCTTGTCTCTACAAATTCTTTTGAAGATTTCCTCAAATGTAGGTATAGGTAGAACCTGTGTATTGAAAATCCTTTAGAATATTCGTACAAAATAAAAAGAAACTTTTTTCTGGATCATAAAGTTTCGATAAAATATTTTCGAAAACTTTTCTATAAGGTTAATGTTCAATCTCCGAATTTTCGACAAATGAGAATTAGAATGAAATTTTAACTATACAACCTAACAAGTAATTCTTTCTAGTGTGTCTTGCCGGGCGGAAGAAACTCTTTGTGGATAATTCCTTTTGAATCGTATATCCTTAATTTTCGACGCTCTCCATTCAGCACTTTGCCGCTTTGTTTTGCGCTCATATTCAAAACACCACGTCTCGTCACCAGTTTTAATCGATTTTAAGAAGCTTTGATCCTTCCAACCACTTTTAATGATGTCTTTCGGATACTCAATTCCTTTTGCGGTTGTTTGAGGAATTCCTATTTCCATTTCAATAACTTTCACCGACGATTTTTTGTTATTTTTGACGAATTCACGCATAAGTTTAACACAAAAATTAATTGCAGCTCTTTGTTTGAAACAAAACACACTGACATCTGAAAAGCAATAACTTCTGTTTTATGTATCCAAATGTCATGAAATTTATACCAGGTGTCAATCAAGGATTGATTAATCTACTGATAAAATATTACAACAGATGGCACTAGTGGTACTATGGTTTTTTTAAAGTTTGGTTTCTTCAGGATAGGAGGGTGTATTTTCATATATTGCCACAGCTACGTAATCGGTTCTAAAGTTGAATATGCAACGTGAATGAGAAGATAACTTTAATGAAGTTGGATTCAGAAACATAATAGATTCGTTTAATATGGGAGGGAATACTTAGGACCGTTTGCACCGACATTTTTTTGAAGGTCAGTTATGCTAAGGGTCCTTGTCACACTTAGCGGTCAGTTCGTGTTGCACTTATTACAAGTGGCCCTTAAATAATCCATTAAACCAACTTCCATCCCTTAAAACAGATTTAAGTAATTCTTAACCTATTAAATCAAACAACATAAACAATTCAGTAACATGAAAGTGCAGTTTTTGACTGATTCAAATCTTAAATTTATTGTTGTTGCACGCTGGCCTGACTCCACGCACGATGTCACAATATTTGCCAATTCAACAGTAAGAGCAAGATTGGAGAGTGGACATTTTTAGGGTAGTGTTATACTGGATGAGATGGCTATCACATCTGGTACAACATTTGACATTTCCTTAAACAAATATTTTGGGGATGTCACTCTTCTTGAACATTCTGGCCCAGCAACTCATGTATTGGTGTTCATGTTAGCAGGTGTCAACATTAGATGGAAACAAATTATTGCATATCATTTTACTGGCAACTCTTTTAATGGTTTAGTTTTTAAAAACATGTTTTGAAATTTTTCAACAAGCAAAAAATAATGAACTGAACATCATTTCCATAACATCAGATATGGGCTCAGCAAATGAAGCATTATGGAGAACTTCAGGAATTGGTGCAGACAGATATGAGATAATTAGAAATTCTATTCCAAATCCTGTAGAATTGGTCAAGAAAGTTTTCGGTTTGACTGACGTTCCCCATCTATTCAAAAATCTCAAATCTGCATTCTTTTCTAATAAAACAGAAATATAATTTACTCACAGATATTACCGATTCCTCGCATATTTTCGAACGATGTAGTTTTCAAAATGAACTGCATTTTAAATTAGCTCCAAAATTAAGCGAAAATGATCTAATGCCATCTCATTATGATAATAAAATGAAAGTTGGAAAATCCATAAAGACACTAAGCCATGATGTATCTAGTGTATTGAAATTTGTTGCTCAAGAACTGGATAAATCACAGTATTTAACAACTGCTTGGTTCATAGATATCTGTGAAAAGTGGTTTTATTCAATGTCTTCAAGATCACCTTATAATGCCATAAGCAAATTCAATATTGAAAAGTGTATGGAAACCAAAAACCTTTCAATAGAACTTATGGAAATCATTAGTGATCTTGAAATAGGGTTTAAAAAAATTTGGAAGCCATCTCAGACTGGAATTCTTATATCAACAAAATCCATCCTACAAATTCAAAAATTCTTAAAAGAAAACCGAGGTTATGAATTTGTACTCACTGGAAGATTTTCACAAAACTGCTTAGAAAATCTTTTGAGTGTTTTACGAAGGCAGTGTAAGTTGAAAATAATTTGAAACTGATCTGTATATTGCAATATTTGAAATGTCCAAAAGGTTCAAGTTATGATGAGGATGATAGAAAATATTTGGAAGATATTTTAAATAGTGTTGGAGATATCCTCAAAAAATATATGATCCTGTGAGGATTCCATTCAGTGAAATTAATTCACTCTATAACATTGCCGGTTATATTGTAAACAGCATCAAACTGCAATCACAAGACATGTGATAAATGTATTTCACACATAGGAAGTAATGAACCATTGTTCAAAAATTCTACAAAGTTTACTCGTATAATATGTCACCGATTAAAAACATTATTTTTCTGCCATGAGCACATCTTTTATTTTTATGTGGATATGGAACTGCTGTTCAGAAAATATTATAGATTGGTAAGTCCACAAAATATAAATCTGAAATCATTTTTCATTGATGAAAAGCTGGGAATTGATTCTCCAACTGTACCAGATTGTCATGGTATGAAATATAAAATAATATGTAGGTATATAATCTTTAGACCGAAGATTGCTAGCAAAAAACTTCGGAGTCTAATGCAAAAGTATTCCAGAAAATCTATGCGTTGAAAAATTCCCAATATTCTGTTAACATGTTAACTTATGTATTGTTAACTTATTGAAATAAAAGGTGAAAATATATCAACTTTCTTTTCGATTTTTTCCCATAATTCTGTGTTAAAATAGCATTCTGACCAATGTGGATTTATGCAGAGCATTTTAATGAAAACGTCTTTTTGCACATATGTAGATGTTATAACTAGAAACCCCCCTCTCTATGCTCATTTTTTTACAGGAACACGCTATGCACTAGTGGATTCTCTCCTACGAAAGGATAACAACAAAGTTAAATTCATAAATGTAAAGAAACACAGTTAACGTATAATTCCAATATAGTAATATATTTATATACTAATATAGTTCATTAACTAATCAGCTAAACAGTACTAAAATATTTTAAAAGATGCTCAAATTGAGAACAATTGGTTTCCATTATAATGATGCCATTAATTTTTGAGATGTTTTTTCATAAAAGTGCCGCCTTCAGAAGTATGTGGATTTTATAGTTGTAATCGAAATGCTCTGTATATCAGATAATATAAATATTGAATTGAAAACGAGTAACTATGAGTATTTTCCAGTTCAGCTATATTTTTCTAATCATATTTAGGGTTGATAGGTAGAATGAAATTCCAAAAAGAGCTTTTCGACTCTCAAAAATGAATCAATAAATTTGGCATTGACTAATATGTCATATGAAAGAAGGCTCAAATTGCTTTCACACTATTTTTTTCCACATCATTTGTTTTTTGAGTAGAAAGATCCTTTAGTAGAAGATATCTCAAAAAATAATGCTTCATGTTTGAATCTATTATTTCCCGCCGACCGTTAATGGCGGCTTACAGCCTATTGTCGCTACTGTCTTGTATAAAGTCACTGTACTTCAAGTCTCCAAATACACATACAAAATAAAACATGCTGTAATGAGGTATTTTATTTCTGTTATATTGATTTCCTTGTCATTATCTCTTTTGCCTTATATTGACGAAACCAAATAGCAAAAAAATGTGTCAGCAAGTACCATCTCATTATTATTAATGCTCAGGGATACGATTTTAAAAGAAGGAAAATTTTTGTTATCCTCTCTGAAATTTCTTTGTTAGGATCGTTGATACGTACAAGGGACGTCACACAAATGCCTCGTATTTGATAAGTTTTCCCGTATTTAACAACTTCACATTAACCTATTCCATGCGAAAGACCGGTCATTATTAAAATCTTTCTAGCATTCATTGCTTATGGCGCTATAAGGACCAAAACAATGACCGGTCTTTATACTTGCATTACCAGGCAATAAGGACAATATTAAGAAGTTCTTAGTTTACTTCAGCGTCATCTGTGAGGGAATATTCGAACCCGCTCATTAATTCTTACCACGTGGAAAGATAGTGTTGAAACACGGTTCCTACGGTGAGGGAGTTGCTATTCTCTATGTACCTATCTATGGAATTAATTCCCAGCATCTGTGGTATGGCGCACACATTTACAAAGTCACATTGATGAGTCCAGCATATATGCCAGGAACGAAAAGGTTAATTAGGAAAAAGAAAAGAATTCCCTACTAAAAACTCTCCAAATGAAATATTAGGAAGATGTAGGAAAAAAATTATCTTGTTTATCAATCAACCATTTATTGTTTTATTCCGATCATACACTTCAATTTAATTATTATTAACTGATATCAATAATTGTAAATATTTTTGGTGAAATTTGTATTTTTCCATAAGCTCTTCTAGCAGCTTGTAGAATTGTTTAACTTCAGTTCTGTTGAAGGCTGTAACCCTGTTAGTGCTAATTGCTTCGGGCTTATTTTACTGGTGACACATCCATCAGAACACACTCGTCCAGCTTCCCTCGAATTGTATTAAAATTGTGTTTCAGCACTCTTCATTTGACATGTAGTGCATCCGTATAAAACGTTATTTTCTTAATGGTGTCCGCTAATTGTTTTTCAATCTCAGTACTTAATACAGTTTTACGGCCGAGAACATGTGACTTAATTATATTTTTCTTGTACCTTATGTGAAGACTGGTGAATCGAATGTTCATCATCGTTTTACTACTATTACATATAAGAATTAGAGACATAAATAGTTATTATTTTTATACTTACCTTTGTATTCCTCAGGTCGAAAAATAAGATGAAAATGGCGTAAAAACTTCACACGCCTGCCAATCGGAAATGCATCCAGCGGACTAAACCAGCCGACGGAATCGACGAAACAAAAAATGCGCGTTAACATTTGCATCCCCTAAGTTGCATTCTCCGCTTTATCAAGGCAAAATTGTGAAATGTATCGAATTTTGTTTTTGTTCATTTCCGTCATTAAGGCTCTAACATACAACTAAATCGTTCAGTCACAACATTGACAAAATATATTCTACTAGAACATATTTTCTTCTTTTCAAAGAAAACATTTTTGACCAAATGCGACAAATACAAAGAGAGATATAGGTCAGTAAAGCCATGTGCCGACAAAATAATGGATTTCTTTTTCCGCAACCTAATATATGTTTGAAAGGAAGTTGAATACCATTGAAAAAATTTAGAATACACAAAAAATCAGTGCAATAGAGTATATGCATAAAATTTATTTTCAGTACAGGTAAATTTTAATTCAGTCAAGTCAAGTTATAACCTCTGAGTATTTTTGTTCGGACCTACTGAATGTCGCTCACATAATGCTAATATTTAATTTAGGTTTCTATGCGGTTTCGAAACGAGAACTTTTGTGCTAGAATCAAAGCAAATGATCACTACGCTATATCAGGTGGTTGACAACTGTGAAACTCATTGATCCAGATCCTAACGAGTTTTGTAGAGAACAAAAATTTTATCATTGTATTCGTATGCATTATACAATAAATTATATGAGAAATGTCAATTGAAAGAATTTTTTTCCATTTATCCGAAAATACTGAGCTGATCTCGCCGAATAAAAAACTCAGCCAAGATATTCGTTCCTCAAACCTACACTGAAATCTTGACGTTTTTGAGGTTATACGTTTTGACCTACGAGTGATATTTGTGTTGTTTACAGTAACTTTAAAGAGTCATCTCGCTTAAAAAATAAAATTACATCGTGAACATTTTTGTGCTATTATTTTTTACAACTTTCGACGTGGATCAACTCAACAACAGTGGATCGATGAATTTAATGCAATATTGCAGGAACATTTGACCGTCAAAAAAATTTGTCGCGTTGGATCCCACACAATTTGTCAATCGTTTAAAAAAAGGCTCATGTTGATTGGTCGAAAGAAATGCTCCAAAAATACGATCGCGGTGCTTCGAAGCACGTCTGTGACATGGTGACAGGTGATGAATCGTGGATTTACGCGTATGAACCCGAAAGTAAACAGCAGTCGACTGTAAGGGTGTTTCAAGATGAGGTAAATCCAACAAAATTTGTCACCAGTTTTTTTGGAAATGGACTTCTCGCAATGGTACCACTAGAGCAACGCAGAACAGTCAATTCTGAGTGGTACACAACCATTTGCCAGTTGTCTTCCAAGAAATCAGAAAAACCAATCGTCGAAGACGGATCACCCTTCACCACAACAAGGCGAGCTCTCACACATCGACTCAAACAACTGCATTTTTGAGCACTCAAAACATTGATTTGATGAGTCAACCGCGCATAGTCCTGACTTGGCACCGAATGTTTTCTCTTTATTCCCGTACGTGAAAAATAAAATGAGAGGTCAACGTTTTTCGACACCCGAAGAAGTGGTTGATGCGTTCAGAATGCATGTTTTGGAGATAGTTCAATCAGAGTGGCCAAAGTGCTTCGACAATTGGTTCAAACGCACGCAAAAGTGTATAAGATCTTAATGGGGAATATTTTGAAAAACAATAAAGCGATTTTCGATTATTAATATTTGTTTTTGTTCTCTAACCCCGAAAGTCACCCTCGTATCACCAGGATCTCTTGAAATTTTTTTGCGTATGATGTTGTCATATTTATGTTTTATATTTTTCTATAAATCACGAATTATGTCGAATAGGAATAATGGAGAAGCTGAGCGCATGTATTGTTTATTTAAATACTATAAAACCAGCATTTTCTCAAATAACACCCAGATTACGGTGCCCGTCAAAATTATGGAACAAATTAATTTTCTCAGAAAAAAAATATTTGACAACAAAATCCTGAAAGAGATCAATTTTTGTTTCACTTTTACCAAATTTTTATGCGTTTTTGAAGGATTTATGTTGCACTATGTGCTATCCCCTTTAACCGACTAAATTTTTTTAATTGGTAAAATGGGACATGTGTCACTTTTTTTGGCAAGGTTTTTGTATCCCCTTTACAGGCATGCAGAAGATTTTAAGAAAACAAATTCTTGAAAAATTAGTTGGAAGAGGTTTTCAGTATGTGCAATTTGTCATGGCTCATTTACTTCAAGACAATGGTACCTGATTTCATTCGGTGAGAAATTTCATCAGGTACCGTCTCAAAGTAAATGAGCCAAGACATACTGAAAACCTATTTTAACTAATTTTTCAAAAAAAAAAAAGAAAACATTTTTGAAAATTTCTGCACGCCTGTCAATAAAATACCAAGACCTCGCCAAAAAAGTACCACATGACCCACCTTCTCTATTCGAAAAATTTAAAAGGTTGATGGGGATGGCACAGGGTGCAACAAAATCCTTCATAAATGCATAAAAATTTGATAAAAGTGAAACAGGAATTGATCTGTTTCGGGATTTTGTTGCCAATTTTTTTTTTATCAGAAAATGAATTTGTTTCATAATTTTGACGCGCACTGAAGATACCTTTTTTCTATGGAATATATTTTAGCCTTTGTAACAACCCTTTGAATGATACTTATTATTCAAAAGATTTTTATTATTTAGTGGCAAGCTTTCATGTGATTTAAGACTATGAAAAATTTTGTTTATTTAGTTAATATTCTAAATATTTTTATTTCTTCTTGAAAATGCTTTCATGTGATGTAAGATATTGTGATGAGAATTTATTCGCAGATAAATTACCAATATAGTGATCTTTAATTTCAGTACACATCTTTTGACATGAAATATTTAGTTAGTACCTGGTAAAACATCTTACAGAATCGTGTTAAGATTACATCACTTAGTGAATGTCATAAAATATGCCTAGAAGGCCTCTGGTTTATAGAAAATTACATTGTTTTTCCAATTTTATGGTGAACTCGTTAATTTAATTTCGTGGCCGCATTTCAATCTCTGTCGCTATTTTCGAAAATTGCCTTGAACAACATGAATTAATATAATTATTTTCAGAAATAGTGAGGGAGGAGACTTGAGTTATTCATATATGGGACATTACAGAGAACAGCTGCTAATGTCTTATTATTATTGGACATGGTTTAAGAATATCATTTGCAACCCATAGAAATCTCACCAACAGGTAAAAGAAAGAAATTTCAGGTAAAGCTAAGTACCTGAGCTACCATAAACGAGATGTGTTCCAATGATTTGATAACTGGGCTTTCCTTGAGATTTCAACATCTGCTCTGCGAGCAACATCTGCGCTCTTAAAGAACGGCCAAATAATACTATTATTTTAGGTCAAACTGAAGGAATTGAAAAGTTCAAGATGTTCTATGGGGTGGATTTCATCGTTTACCATCCATCTTTCAAATAGACACCGAAAGAAGTTCATTATTGTATTTGGAAGCAGTGGAGGGTGAATTTGATTTAAAAGACGTGGGGCACGCGTCATTCGACAAGGATTAACGAATTTCTGAATACACGTGTGGTTGTCATGCCTTGGTGGTTATGCGAGTATTGCAAAGGATGAAAAATTTATGATTTATCGCAGGAAATACACCGATTCATTTATATTCACGTATCAAGGCATACAAGACTTTTTCATTCGGAAAGAATTCCAACAATTGTTTCATTTTAGGAATTATAATAAGAAACCAGAAAAATATGATATTTCTGAGAGTGAAAAGAGCATATGTGTTCTCTATGTTATTTGAATAATGAGTTAAATATAATTTGCAGATGGAACTGATACAAATAATATCTAGTAGAATCCATGATTTGTCTTAGTTATTGGTAAACTTAGTTAAGTTTATGGTATTGTAGAGTGCTTTTTTTCTTGTTCAATGATTATTGAAGTTTAATGATGTTTCGCCGAACGTTAAACGAGAATTTTATTTTGTATCTCTTGTATTTATTGAGATTTACAACCTACTTTCAAAAGTGTTAAGTAAATGTGTTGTATGTATATTATATGATGACATAAGTCATAATGAATGTCAGTCGATAATTTTTCCTCTGCTATTTTTTCAATGAAATAAGTGTGATATCACAACCTTCCTCAACTATGGATGATGATTTCCCTTTGAATGGGTTCCATAGCAGACTTCAAACATCAGAAGATCTGAAAAATCATCACTTGGACCGCAAGACCCGATTTGAAGAATCCTCCTTGCAGATTGGCGACAAATATTGTGTATTAGATTTGAATATAGGGGGTATTTCTAAGGACAAGAGTGATTATATTTCTAAACTAGCAAAGGACTATGGTGCTGAGATTATTCTCCTTCAAGAGACACATACGGATACCAAAAAAATAATCTTCGTGAAAGAGGAACCATAAAAGGTTATGTATTCATCGATTACCTCCTTAGTAAAATTTACGGTTTAGCTTGTTATGTTAAAGAATCCTTGATCCACAATATCGAGTTAATCCAAAAAGGCGAATTTGAGGGTGTTTTCTTTATCTCTTTAAAATTTTGTATTTTTGTTATTCAGTTCTTGACTCTTTGAAGAATGGCATTTTCCCGGATATTCTGAAGGAAGCATTGGTGAAACCTTTGCATAAAAAGGGTGATGTCAATGAAATAGCCAATTACAGGCCTATTAGTCTACTGAGCACTTTCTCCAAAATTTTTGAAATGGTGGTGTGCAAACAGTTGACGAGTTTCTTCTATGAGCACAGTTTGTTGGCTACCTCTCAACATGGTTATATGAAGGGTTGTTCTACACAAACTGCAATCCATGATTTCATCAAAGTTATTGTTGGTGGACTTTAATCCTCTGAGATGATTGTTGGCCTTTTTGTTGATTTGAGTAAGGCATTTGATAGCCTTGATCACGATTTGTTACTGAAAATATGGGGTTAAAAGTACAGCTTTGAAATGGTTCAAATCTTTCCTACTGAATCGTACACAAAGAGTGATATCTGACCAGAGTCGAGAAATTGGATTAGATTCAGTCAACATTCATTCTGGAGTACCCCAGGCAGCGGTCTGGGTCCTCTGCTTTTCATAATCTTCATGATTGATCTTGAATGCATTATCATGAAACATAAGATATTTATGATGAATTATGCTGATGACACTAATCTCCTTATGAGAGCTTTGAGGTATCCCGAGATCGTACAGTTGGTCAATGAGGTTATTGTTGAGATTTTGAGGTGGTTTGCTGACAATGGCCTTTCAGTAATGCTGACAAAACAAAAGTAACTCTCTTCAAAACTGGTCATGCTGGTTTCGATACACCACAAGAAATGAAGTTGGAATCAGAGAACATATCAGTCAAGATTTTAGGAATGATTGTTGATCAATCATTGAACTGGGACGACCATGTTACTGAATTATGTAAGAAACTTACTAACATATGCTATTCCCTTTATGTTCTAGAGATTGATTCACTCAAATCAATCTATCAAGCCGTCTTCGAATCTAGGATTAGGTATGGTGCAATGTTTTATGGCAGTTCATCTGGCCTAGAGTATGTAGTTACATTAGAAAAAAGAGCTGTAAGAAGAATTTTAGGCCTAGGAGTGAAGGAGTCATGCAGGAACAAATTCAGACAAAATGGTACCCTAACAGCAGATGCCATACGTATACAAGAATGCCTGCTTTTTCTCTTCAAGAATAGGAATAACTTCTCTGAGCTTTCCACTGGAGCTTATAACACAAGAGCAACATTATTCATGTATCCAAAACATAGATTGACGCTGAGTATTGCTGCGTGAAATATTTCAACAAACTTCCAGCTTTCATAAGAAGTGAATCCAATATACGGCATCATAAGAAACAAGATTTTAAGTTGTAAGAGATTGAACCTTATTCAGTTCGGGAATTTTTAGAATATCATGCATGATTTCTTTTTTGTTGTCATTTTCTTATTATGTTTTGGTTGGCACTATTTCTTTGCGAGGTTTTACAATCATTATATATGTCATATATGCCTTTATTGGAAATAAAGATAAATTATTATTATTATTATAAAGTTGTCCCAAATTAATTCCCTGTGGGATTTGACTTTGGAAGGAGTGGATTACTTCCTCATAGTTCACATCAAAATAACTGCTAGATAAGACTTCAGAAGCATGGAATATGGTTATTAGAGTTTGTATGGCAGTTAGGGATTAGTCCAGAAATACTGCTAACAAAAATTTTCCTCCTTGGAGGCTTATCGAGATCGTGTTTACGATGCGATGGACCTGATGCTTTGTAGAATTGTTCTCTCGGAAACCTAGTTGGCGCATATCTAAGTCATCTTTCATCCTTTTGAGAAGCAAATACTCAAAGAGTTTAACCAGGATTTGTAGAAGACTTATTGGCCGATATGATTCTATATTGTATTATGGTTAACCAAGTTTAGGTATCATTATAACCTCAGTATACTTTCACATAATTCTATTCTTCTTTTGGTGTAGAAGTTTTTATTTGTAAGGACATCTGACATTCAACATCCAGAAAATATTCAACTTCTGCATCGCTGATACCAGAATGGAGGTCATTTTATGTGACGGCATGTGTAAGATGTATGGTAAATGTATTTCATTTTCCTCCATCTGAGACAGCCCACTCTCCATTGGCCATTTTAGCCAGAGTTTTCCTCAAAGTGGGTCTTTTTAATTTTCACGTAGCATTCCAGATGCTCTGCTCATTTTGGGTGTTTTATATTCTCTATATAGTGTTGGAATTGAGAATTTTTATAATATTGCAGGGTTTCACGTGGATTGCTGGCGAGTTGATCGATAAGCGAGAAATCAATTTGAAATATTCTGTGGTAAATGAAAAGGCATAATGACTGACTGCAGTTAAACACTTTGAATGAGGTATAACACATCAGTCAATAGGTCCAGGCCTAGGTGGGAAAACAGCATTTATCTCCCAATTTTTTTTATTCATCAATATAACCTCCTTTGAAAGTAATATACATTTCAACGTTTCTCCAGCTTTTCGATAGCACCGGTGTAGATCGATTTATCGAGACCTTCAAAATATGCTTCAGACAGGCAATTAATTCCTCATCTGAGTCAAATCTATTGCCACGGAGTATCTTATCTATTTATGTAAAGAGCCAGCAATCGCAGGGGGCCAAATCTGGAGACTACGGTGGGTGTGGTAGCTATTCCAAACTCAGATCGACGTGCTGATTTCTTTTCTTTTTCAAATGCGCCCTATTCTGAGCAATTTCGGCCTTCAAACGATTCAACAAACCGATATAATAGTAGCTGATGATTGTTTTGCCATTTCCCAAGTATTCGACCAATAAAATTCATGAAGTGGTGAATGCCTTCGATCATGAACGTTTTCGCTTGACGTTGTCGTATGTGTATCACCAGTAACCAGCCTCTTCAGAAATGGATCGACTTTGTTCTTTTTAGCCAAGAAATCGCCGATGAAAACAGGATCCATCAATTTTTTTCCCGACAACTGCTTCTTTTTGAAGCCGTCCTTATGTAAATGGTTTAGAACTTTTTTCTATGGTCTACTTTTAGATCCTGAAAAATGCTGTGGCAGCTCTCATGTCGGTATACTTCGATCATTTCAAATATTTTATCAACATTCTTGACGATACGCCTTCCAGTGCGTGTTGCAACTTGAAGATAAATTTACTGAAACGGAATCGGCGAAACCAAAACTGTGCGGGCTTGGCTGTTTCTGTATTGGAACCAGAAACATTATTTTATATTATATATATTTATATTTGCAGCCGCCTAACTTACATTCTCCAGTTTATCAAAGAAAAATTGTAAAATGTACCAAATTTTTTCTTTGTTCACCTCCATCTTTGACGCTCTAACATACACATAAATCGTTCAGTCACAACAATGACAAAATATGTTCTGCTAGAACATAAATTCTTCTTTTCAAAGAAACAAAGTTTGACCACATGCGATAAATACAAACAGGGATAAAGATTAGTAAAGCCATGTGTCGACAAAATAATGGATTTCTTTTTCCCCAACCTAATATGCAATCCAATGAAAGCGTGAAGCAGTAATAAAATTTTTTGATGCAATTGTGTTCACCAATGCTGGTTCCCGGGATACATCTCAGAGCCCAGGACCGAGATTTCTTGTAAGAAGACCATCAGCGGTACCAAAATACGTAACAGGCGCGAGAGATATGTAAATTCCAGTGTTTTGTTTTGGGGACATAATTTGTAAGCAATTTATTTCTTGCCAAACAATCTCGATAAAATAATGAACGTTCGAAATTCTTGTGGTCATTCCTGGTACCTCAGGCATTCGTTTTATTTTCTCGAAATAAAAAGAAGAGTGTATCCTGCCCACAGAGCTTCCCGTGAGACCAAATCTGGTCAACGTTGAACTATTTGACGAATTTCTCTTGTAATATTTATTGGTCAAGATATTCGACCGCGGTATGTGCAGAAAAGTGGCGCATACCTCAACAGTTTGTATAGAAAAATCCTTTTCGAATTCAGTCTTCAGCGTCGACTACCTGATTAAGCATTTCTCACATACCGACTCAGTGAAAAATTAGCATTCATTTAAATTTCGCATTGGGTACCCCGACACATTCGGTTCAACATTTATAGAACTCGATCTAAAGCACCGACGTAGATCAAGAAAATGTATCTGTTCTCTGCATAAAATATTGATTTCTTCGATTATGCAATAATTTCGCTTAGATGTAACGAAAACTTATGAAAGAAAACAAAATAAAATATGCCAAACAGTCTGCTGTACAGTTATTGGTAAAGGAATAATAAAACTATGTTCTCTAGCAACGTTTCGATGAATTTTATCATTTTCTTAAGGCTCAAGAACATCTGACAGCCAATGAAATTAGCATGCAAAAGGAGACAACATCGATGATATATATTTTTTGGTTCTTCAAGTACACAACTAGTTGTGCATCATTTTAACAGCGCTTTCAGCAGTTTTGGCCTTCTGCGGTCTTGGGCTGCCCTTATGCTTCCATTGTATACTTTGAGATTTCAATTCAGGATCGTAATGATAAAACCAACTTTCGTCACATGTAACCAAATTATGGCATATGACACTGTGTAGAAAGTTGAATTAATTTTCAAACTCTATACCCTTCTGAAGTGTGGGAAAATGATGATTATTAGAAAGAAAATAAATGTTATCTGATACAAGAGTTCGTGTTTTTGTTGATAATAATAGTAGCAATTACATACATTGAAAAATGGTCTTCCACAAGAATCAGTTCTAGCCTTTTACTTTTCAATTTTTATCTCAGCGATTTGCCCAAGACATCTTCTCAGAAATTTGTTGATGTTGATGACGTTGCTGTTTCTTACCACCGTTCGAATTTCCATACTATGGAGTATAAAAACTATCATATGATTTGGAAACTGTAAAGAATTATTTTGCTGAGTGTCTCAATTAATGAAACAGAATCATATCCACAATGAACGATAATCAATATCCATGAGAAAAAAAACATACTTTAACGAAAATGTGAATTTGAATGAATATAGTTAGTTATAAACAACAGAAACAATTAACTCAAAAAAGGATTAAACATGAGATCAAACTATTTGTATATGATAATCATCACACCAACAATTACTTATGAACTATTGAATATAGACTAGAGATAAAAAGTGAAAGTAGCAACAATGGTGCACACGATAGTTAAGTGAAACAAATGCATTTCAGTTCAAAACTTCTTAGAGTTCTTTAAAAGTTATGACTTTTTGAGAAAATTGTATGGTGATATTGAAATTAATATGAAAATAGAGGGTTTTGGATTTTTTACAAGAATCTCATCACACTTCAGGATTTTCAAAATTCAAAGAAATTTCAGAAAAGAAAAGGACAATTCAACAAAATCCCAGGTAACTTTAGCATCAATATTTATATTCTTCCTGGTCGGTCGAAATCACAAACTCCGCACATCTTATGAATAACTATTAATTTAAATTGTTAAATATGATTACGAGATTTCTCAGCTAATTGAAATCCATTGCCAAAAAGTTTTCATTAGAATATTCTATTCTGTTATCCACAAATAAATTCTAATCCTATGAACACTTGTTGTCTAGACAAAGAAACGAAGAGGATCCTTTTAAAATATGGAAATACAACAGAAACGTTACATTGGAAAATCAGTTGATTGTAAATGAACAGAAAACTGACGGGAGAAAAATGAAAATAATTAATTGAAAACACAGAAGAAACAAAATCTAAAAATAAAACGGAGTTTGGAACCTTGAAACATTGGTGTTTGAAGAAAAACTTACAAATTGATGGTCCTACAGGATGAGTATACTTCGAGGCTTTTCGAAAGTGCTTCAAATTGAGTTGATAAGGGATCAATTACACCGGTGATTAAGACGTCAGATATTTAATAAGGATTAGGTCAACTACGCTCGAAAGATGTTAATTTGATCACCTAAATTGGGATGATTCCTTGTACGAAGTGTAGTTAATGGAAATGCAAACAAACCAGTCTTTGCCCTGTAATGGCCAATTGACTTGGCAGCTGTAGCCAAATTCATCATAGTCCAGATGCATCGCTTAAAGGTTTCGTATGGCACTGAACACCAGATCTGCATGATGACCATGGTAGGATGAATTAAAAAAAATCTTCGATTCCAAATGAGCTTGAAGCCACCAGACCACAAAAGCAGCTGCTTTTTGTCGGAGGTTGAAAGAACGAAAAATCATTACAAACGTTACGGATTATTTCAAAATAAATTGTTAAATTGAGCCTAACCAAAGAAACCAAGATGTGTTTAGAACAAAACTCAAGGGTAATATCATATTCGGAACAGCTGATACAGATGTTGAAATTCAAGAATTGTTTGCTCTTTCGAACTCCCATTATGTTCAGATGAAACGAATTGAAATCCACTTAATGCTAGCTCAGTTTCAGTAATTCAAATATATCAAGTATTTTGTTATACTTTATCAAATCATATTTGAGATCAGTATACATCGAAAACAGAACCTCTTATAATTTATGGATTTTTATTCATGGCAATCATTTTGGACTCTCTAACCTCTTTCATGAGATATTCTCATATAAATCTATTTAATATCGTTTTAAATACAAAAGGAACAAAATCAATCGAAAATTGATTATCAAAACAACTCGCTCAAAATGTGATAAAACAAGTCTTGGTAAACATGGAAGACAAAACATTCAGAAAAGCACTGACCTGAGGTCAGTGTTATTCTGAGTATTTTCCCGTACTCTGGAACACTGTTATATTAATACAACCGCTACGATGAACGAACAAAGCTATATCTCAAATCAAAATAACTACTCACAGTCATCGTTAGAGAAAAAGTTACTTTCATCACTACCCATTTCAGAACAGTTTCTTCAAAATTCTTATTAGTTAATTTCGCCATTTAGATTTTAGATATTTATTACTCATTATTGGCCTTTCAAACTGAGAATCCGCTCATAAATCGATTCGATTTTTATCGCGAATAAATTACGTAAACAAAGACGTGTGGTCTTTTTGACTCCTGGATAGTTTTCAAGCCGATCTGCTAAAACTACTTGCTTCATTCGCAGATGTATTCATACTGACATATTGACAGGTAAATTGACTGGCAAATATGTAGCAGTCACAGTTAATGAAAAACATTATATTTGAAACTGGACAGGGTCAATTCGACTCCTCGTCTGTCGTTGCGGGTTAACTTCTGTGATTGCCTGCTCTAAAGTATATAAAAAAATTATACCTTCTTCTGAAAGAAAGCTACGACAATAAAATTTGAGATTATGTAGTACATCAATAACGTCCATACATGCACAAATTTTTGTTTGAATACGACGGATATCTTAGTATTAGAAAGTAATGAAAAAAATTTTTGGGGATATCTTAAAAACTTTCTAGCTTGCCGATTTCTACGAAATTTTGTAAGCCTATTTGTTTCAACTTCATTCAAATATCTTCCAAGTACCAACTTGATCCGATGGATATTCCAGAAATTATTGAGAAAATTAAATTTCAGATGCTCATAACTCCTGAACAATTCGACGGATTTGGCCAATAACGAACTAGACCAAGATATAATGACAATTAACCTATTCTGAAAATATGAAAACTCTAGCTCATCTATTCATGCAAAATATTTCAAATTTTGCAGATTAATGTAAGGTTATCATGGTACATTCCTGAATACATTCAAATTTCTAGGGTTGCCAGATGTGTGGAAACTTGGCAACAGCTTTTTTATTTTAAATAGGACACCCTATTTTTCTATTTTTTATGATTCTCCATAAAAATTGAATTAATTCGTTTCACTTTCCCATATTAATATTACACTGTTTTTCTGTTATAAAATATTTCTCCCTTACGCGGAAAAGCACAAAAGCTGGAGAAAAACTCTGGTGAATGTCAGCGCTACTCAGATCTGACACCCTGTATATGAATCGAATATATTTTATCGAATTAAGATCCAAAACTCCCGAAACAACACAAAAACTCGAATTTGCGCAAAAAAAATCAAATTAACTTGTAAATTGCACACCCCGTATATCACCCGATCGCAAATTCATTGTGAATCGCACACCCTGTATGACATTATACCGAAATCAGCTCCCATTCGCGAGAGAACTTGAAGAAAAAATGCATATGGGACACCCGTATATAATTGATTAGCAGTGGGTGCTTTCTTCATAAAAAACAAACCGAAAGAATATCGTTTATAACTCTATCGTTTCGAGTTCAGTGCATTCCACCAAGAAAGAAACCGACCAAATACGAAAAAACGCGGAAAACATGATAGAACCCTAAGTAACACGAAATCTCTCGAAGAGAGAATCTGGTGAAAATCAGTGCTTTCCATAAGCACAGCCTGTATAGCGATTTTTTCGAGATAGCATAGCCTGTATAGCGATTCATCGCGATCTGTGTGCATTCTTCAAGGACGAAAATGAATTAGCGCGAAAATAGAGCCTGAAATGACGATTTTCAATCGCATATTTGAGGTGTTTTTCTTGCGATTCACGAAAATTGGTAGGTATCTAGAGATTCGGAATCTCCTGTAGATTCTTATTCGAGTGCTTGGAAGGCGCAAACAATCTTTCACCGGCCATATCGAGGGAAAAATTGATGCCGTATTTTCAAATTTGGAGCTCGCGTTCGGCTATCATCGGAATCGTATGAGAAATTCTGACATTTTGCCTCATTTCACCGTATAAATTGCCGAATTTCGAATGAAGAATTCGCGGCCTTGACTCGCTACTTGGATGTGAAAATTGATACCCAGAGATGGGAAATTTCACGTAGATTCGTTTTCTACCGATCGCGGGGCGATTTATATCGTTTTCGAGCGGCACGGAGGGAATAAACATTTGGATATAATTTAAGATTTAGGAAAACGGCTACATTTTGCTCAATATTCGAGAATTCAATTCGAAATTTGGCATGATCTTATGAGAAAGTTTGTTCTGCACCACTGTTTCGGAATCCTAGTTGTCAGTTATACAGAGTGGTAAAAAAAATTACCGGAACAAAATTTAAAAAAAACTCTTATTTTCTCAAATTAGATACTCACTATGTTCTTTCATTTTCAGAATGACAACAATCCACTATACAATTTTTCTGTACTTTTCCCTATACCTTCTTTTCTTTGAGATTCTGAGTTATCTGCGTTAATTGAATCTCAGGTTATTTAAACAAAATCTTCTGCGAAACACTTAGAATACTTGTTGTTTGTCATATAAATATGAATAATGGTTTTCTGTGTATCGAGTTGAGTCACAAATTTGTCAATTGATAGACAACTTAGAGAACACAGAGAAAATATCAATACAAAGAAATTAAGACATATCAAATCAATCCGATATTCAATAAATGCAGATAACTTAGAATCTACATAAGATATCTATAGATAGATGAATACAAAAATTGTAGTTGTTCTCATTCTGGAAATGAAAAAATATACTGGTACTATAATTTTGAAAAACAGGGTTTTTTACAATCTTGTGAGTTGACAATCGATGATTTTTTTCGACCACTCTGTATAACTCACAACCAAGATACGAAAACGGTGGCTGAGATCAAACTCTTATCTAGAACATGCCAAATTTCGAACCGAAATTTTTTGAATAATTTATAACTCAGAAACCGTTGTGGATAGATAAAGTGAAGTGGAGTAAATTAATTGAAATTTTTTAAGGAAAATCATAAACAGATTAGAAATACGCGGTGCCACATTTAAAATAACTGTTGCCAAATTTACTCTACATCTGGCAACACTGGAAATTCGAAAGTATGTCAGAAATATACCATAGATAATATTACATTGATCTAAAAATATTTTTCATGAATAGTTTTGATAATAATTTAATAGGCCACCCACCATGGGACACCCGATAGAAGATTTTTTATTTCATTCATTCATGCAGTAACTGAAAATTTATAATTACACACTTCCATAATAGTGGTCGTTGCAATGCAATAAATTGTATATGAAATAATAATTAAATTATTCAATAAATTCTATTCATTAATGATTCAAACTTGAATAAGGAATAAAATAAGTTCGTCAACTTTGAATTTTAATTTTTCAATCATTCTTATGGCATCCTTAAAAAATTTTGTTTTGAAATGAAATACTCTGGAAATATTGGTAATTTTTTCTTCAGCTGAAATATAGGTACTAATCAAAAATCGAAACTAACTGTCAGACCTCATCTGGAAAAATAAAAAATTAAATAAGAAGGAAAAAAACTTTGAAACATCAGTAAATAATGTAGATTGATATAATCTATTCTGCCAGTTATTTCTGATGTTTAATTATTGATTTACAGAAAATATAAGATAAAAAATTTCACTAAGTATAACTGATATCAGATCTTTCGAATCAGTTTATTATGGGATTTCAAAAATATACAAATATGCAGGGTGTTTAAGAAAAGAACACCGAGTTTGACAATTCTCGGCATTTTTCATAATTTTCCAATATTATGATATGAAGAATTAAATTTGATAGGTGATTTCCACACAGTATATTCTTTTGTAGTTGTGGTTTCTGAAATTTTCCTGATCTCTTAATTTCTTGTACCTGTGCCACATTGATCAAGGCATATCTGGGAGAGTTATGTTCTGAATTCTGAGGTTAGAAAATGTGTAATCTTAAATAGCTTTGAATGAAAAGACTAACTAGAGAAATGGGAAAAAAAGTAAAGTGTTCTGGTATTGAGAAATTGTTTGATTCTGACATACTTATATCTTTTATTGTTTGGTTCGTTTTGATTCGCTTTTTTTATTTTCCTCTTCAAATGTATCGCATGGAATGAATAAAATAAAACAATAATCATTAAATGAAAATTTATTGTTTTCAATATTTACTCCAGTATTGATAAACCCTCGTGCTTCCGCCGTCAAATATTCTTCTGGTTATTTTGTAAACGAAACCGCATATGCCCTATTTACTGATGCAAACAGGTATACAAATATTTGTTTTTTCGAGTGTGTATGAATACTGAGTATCTGCTCCAACAACCAGCAGACTATCCCTGGGTATAAAGTACCCGTTTCCCACGAAAATAATGTGGAAGACACGAAAAACAACAATTCTATAGACAACCTGAACGTAAGAAACACCTTTTATTCAAGGGATGCAGGTCATATTTTTGGAGCAGCAAGAAGGAGAAGAGCGCCACTGGCGAACCAGCCGGCCCCCGTCCAGGTGTAAGCAAATGCGACACCTGTCCTTTCAAAATCAATGTACTACAGCTTGTTGGTTGATGCACTCTCATTCCTATTGCTCCAATAAAGAAAATATCATTTCTTCATTCGATAACTAATAACATACCAATTTTACGAGAATTGGACCTGAAGAAAAAATCGTTATACAGGGTGTCCCAAAGTCAGGGCCTATAATGAATGAAAAAAAAATAAAATAGAGCCTCATGTGTGTTATCTTTTTGTTGGAGAAAAATGACTTCTACAATAAATGATAAATATATGAGTGAAGTCATAAAATTTTGATGATTCCAAAAAAAGGGTATCCTCAATATTTATTATGTTTATGTTTATTATGAACACATGGACTCTCAACCAAATTTCGATAAGTATCAAGTGTTGTTATGTCGATACTGAGAGACTTCAATTCTGTATTTTTCAATTTTTGTATATATTTTTTAACACTTACTGATCGATTCGAAAGGAATTTCCTTTAATCCTGAAGCAACACACCAACTCCTATCCTTCGTTTTACTATGAATATTTTTTAACAGTATGACATGTTTCCCAAAAAAATTCAACAGAAGTTTCAAAAATTGATAAAAAATATTATAAATAAAATTTTTATATCTCACCAAATTTGGGTATTTATGTTCCCTCATTTTTTCAAATTGATAAATAAAACGTACGTAAAATATTTCTTTATTTAGTGTTCATATGTTCTTTCGGAGTCAGTTCTTTCTTTCTGAAATTTTTGTTGATTTTTGATAATAATCCTGGAATATAAGTGTATGAGATATTAATTTTGCGCGCGCTGTCATTTTGCTCAAAATTAATTTTTTTTCCATATCAAGATTTGTAATAACATCATGTTCTCGAGAACACAAAGGCATTTATTTGAATGAAATTGTTTCGTAATAAACCGTGATGTATACAATTTTTGTCATCAGAATATCATTTGTTTCCTGGTTGAATAATAATGACATAATCTATAGCTGTCCCAGTATAATTACGTATGATAGTTATCCACCTTAAATTCTTATCTGTCTTAAATGACCGTTTGAAAGTTTCAAGATATCATCGTTTTTATATGGAACAGTCGCTAAATATCTAAATTGGACAAGAGAACCCTTAATTTTCTTTCAGAAATATAATTTCAAGCAGATTTATGATAAGAACTTGATCTTAAAAAACACATTATAAATAAATCCATTTTCCATTCTGTTATTGAGTGATTTCTCCATGTGCAAGTTGGGTCATATATATATTTTTCCCTTTTCAAAACATTTAGTGCTCTAGGTACCTCCATTTTAGACATCACGTTCGGTGAATAGTAGCACACTGTACACATTTCAGAACCTCCATCGTTTAGGAGAGAGTGAAATTTCTTGTAAATTGTAGGCCTTTCAAAATATTGCCAAAGCGCAGAAATTCTGTGGTTTTTGATAGGTTATATATAAAAACTAAGATACTGTTTCTATAAAGTTCATTATTTATTATATATTATTATCTATATTATTATTATCTATATATCCCAAAGCATGAATGGATTGAATGTATGAAAATTTGGTTACATTTTTGTGTCTGAAGAATTTTTCACTAACCAACTAATTCTTTTTTTATTTATACTAGAAATAAAATTCTTTATAATATTTTGAAAAAAATGCTGAGACAAGTGAACTTTTGCATTAAGGTGTGCCTTATTCAAACATGAATTCAAATGTACAGGGTGGGCATATTTCGATATTTTAGCACTACAAATTTTAAACCAGAGGAACTAGACAAAATCTGATACCCCATTTTCGTTCTCTTTTTCTGAGAAATTAACACTAGTAGTGTTCATTTTTGGCTATCTTCTTTTGTTTTCGAGTTATAAACGAAAACTGGAAAATGTCGATATCGAAAAAATTTATCTCCGCTAATACTGATGGTAGAGTTCTGAAATTAAAAGAAAAGTTATGATTTTTTAAATAGTAACACTATACTTCTGTACCATTTTCTGAATATTCAATTTTTTCTGATTTCAAAAATATGCAACATAGAATGGTTTGCATAAACATAAATGATAGAAAATAGCCAAAAATCTATTTTCATCGGAATCTCAATATTTTGTATGGTCTATGGTAATTGTCGATAAACACAGAAAAATTCAGCATCGTATAATTACCACAGTCTTCTTCTAGTAGTCTCTTCATTTTTGTGCCCCTTTATCAATTATCCAAGATCAAAGAATAATGGACTGCCGACATAGAGATTCGAGATTTTTACTGTCAAATCATTTGAAAGTTTGAATTGAAATAAGCGCTATTATTGTTTCGGAATACAAATATATTTTTTCATTCCAAAATGGATTTTTGAAAATAATAAAAAATTAAACATGCTTGAATGTTACATCAGGTGCAATTACAATGAAGAAGTATCGCAAGTCTATTTAAATATTTTTCCAGAAAAAGATCAAAATTGTATAATAGACATGATGAAGAAGACACTGTATTAAGTGTCATAGGTACTGTATCCACAAATCATAATATTTCGAGTCGTCTGATAGAAAAAAGAAACTGTTATAACTTGGAGATGAGCTTTGAAAATATAAAAAAAATAAATTCCGACCCTAAAGTTATAGGAAATAACCTACCCCCCCACCGTAAATACTCCCCTGCGCTAAATATGCTGAGTGTTTTCTAGAAAGAGTTCCCTCATTATGGTGGGAAAAAATAAAAAACCTATTGAATTATTGTTATATTATATATTATATTAATGTTATTTCTATTTATGAAATTGAAAATCGTATAGATACACACTCAAATATTTATCTAAAAAAAATTCACTCTTCTGCATACGCATGCAGTAGGCGTAAACCTCCTGAAATTCCATTGGTTCCTGATATCTCAACTAATCGTAAACTCAAATAACGGAGCTTTTAATAAACAACATTTTCTACAATACAATCATTCATCCGTCGGTGTCTAATGGTATTGAGAAAAATGAATGTTTGGATTATTGAAACTATTGTTTTTGCAGTTGTATACGCTACAATGGTTAATCATTTTGAAATTAATTTGAAAATAACACAAAATTGAAACAGAATATTTACTAAATGATCATTGTTCATGGTAGATTTTGACTCAAAGAAATTCCACTGAACTATAGGTTAGGTTGTATTTTTCTTCAACTTCTTCTTTGAATTTTAAATAGATCTCAAAAAATTATATTCTTTAAATATTAAAATTAATTATAACGAATTAAGATCTAAAATATAATAATGACATTATTTAGACATCTGAGATGTTGATGAAAATAATGAAAAAGGACCAAAATATGAGGTTAGAATCCCTGCGAGATGCGCGTTGAGTCAGACTTGGTGTAAGAAAATCCACTGAGTGCAACTACTGGTTGTTATCTATACTGATTATAGAACATTATAGAAATCTATCGAACATAAATGATTATAGAACATTTTATAGAAATGATTCATTTATGATACATAAATAGAGAAAACACTGCAGCAGATAAAATTTGAGCATTTCTGAAAGCTCTTCATTAGAACAAAGACTTTCTAAAATTGGATTTATCGAATTTCCTTTGTTTTTTTAATTGAATTGATGAGTTTCATTACATCCATATGCGTTATTTTATGCTGCAAATGCAGCGTGATAGTCAAAAATATTCTCATCTCATAACTAAATGAATTGAATGGTGGATCATGTGGATCTTTTCTTTATTTCGTGATCAATTTTGAGTTAGAAAAGGTTAAAGGTTATGAAATAATATATCCATGTTCGAGAAATAATGAGATTGATGGAAAGAGACTGATGTTGTCGTAGGAAGCTGCATATTTCTATGTTCATCAACAGTTGAAACCATAGATACACTGAGACACAAGTAAAAAAAGGTTTCCGACCATTTTTTCTTATCTTATATTTATACAAACCATACGATGTTGCACATTTTTAAAATCAGAAAAATTTATCAGAAAATGGCACTGAAATATATATATTGTATATATTGAACTCTTTATTGCCTCAAAATAAGTTTCATACATTTTTACAGTGATTGTGCAAATGGTGGACATATCACCAAGCAATTTCTTCCTGCCAACCAAACATATTCCATTAAGGAAACTTATACCTAATCAGTATACAATTACATTATATATATAGATTCACAATTAAAACAAGAAAACTTGACTTAACTTGAATTCAGTTAAATTTGCTCCAGAATAGGGAAAAAGGGAAATGGGAGGGAGAAGGACAGACGTCGCCGAAGAAAGGGACCATGTTTAGACATGGGTCTCAAGTAAGTGTAATCGGTGAAGCACTCAAATATCTCCTGAGGGAACACCTAAATGAAAGGTAAGTTACCTTCCGAACGATATCCGGAGGGAGGCGATTCCAGAGCCGGGGAAACACAACTGTGAAGCTATTGGAGCAAGCTCTAGTAGAGTGGAGTGGTATCCTCAAGGTAAAGTTAAAGAGTGCCCTTGTATGACGGACCCCATCCCCCAGAAGGCAAAGACCATCATACAGGTATTTAGGCTCGCGGGAGCTCAGCACCTTAAACCCCAGTAAGAGAAGATGCCAAATTCGACGTTGTTTGATGGGTAGCAGTCCCATATTTTGCCTGTGTTGGCTTATATGATCGAATTTCCTTAAGTTGTAGACAAATCGTACACCTGCGTTTTGTAAACGCTCCAGTTTCATCAGCTGTGTAGTTGTGAGACCCATATAGGCTCCGTCAGCATAATCGAGTATAAGAAGCACAAGAGAGAAGAATAATGTTTTCCTGGGAGCGAAGGGCAAAAAGTTCTTTAAAAGTCGGAGTTGATGCAAGACATGAAAGACTCTTGAACTGATAGAAGCAATCTGAATATTCCAGGATAGAGTTTCGTCTAATAAGATACCAAGGTTTCTAACCTCATTGGAGTATGGAACAACAGAATCGTTGAGGACAATTGTATTATTTACTTTGTCGATTAAACCCAAGTTTCTTTTAGCACCGATAATGATCGATTTAGTTTTGGTAGCATTTATAGTCAGACCTATGCTCTCAGCGAGGACAGACAGTCGTAAGAGATTCCGGTTCAAGTTTTCGATAGTAGCCGAGAAGTCCTCAACGGAAGTGTGGACATATATGTGAAGGTCATCCGCGAAAAGGTGAAATTTAATGTCCAAGGAATCAGTCAGTGAAGAGACGTAAACAGAGAACAAAAGAGGACCCAACACGCTCCCCTGCGGAACACCTGAAAACGTGGTCACCCAATCAGAGGAGCTGCCACCTATTTCGACAGATATTTCGCGATCCTTCAGATAGGAGCAGAAGAAGGCTATGGTATGCTCAGCAAAACCCAGCAGACGCAGCTTGGCTAAAAGTATATCGAAGTCGAGATAGTCGAAGGCCTTAATAAAGTCTAAGAGTACTAAAACAGTGAGTAGTTTTCTATCCATGGCCACGCTGATATCATCAGTTATTTTAGTAAGGGCAGCAGTCGTGCTGTGTTTTTGGCGAAACCCCGACTGGTAGCAATTATGAAGATTATTTTTATTCAAATAGGTAAGAATTTGGCCTTTTATGATCTTTTCAAAAATTTAAGATAGAGTAGGGAGTATGGAAATGGGTCTAAAGTGTTTCTATTCAAAAAAACATAACTTTGAGCCACAGCTTTGTAACTTAGAATGGTGCAAAAAGGAAATGCATGCCACTGGATTCTACGTAAAAAAGTGCCTGAATAATGTTTTAATTTCTGAGAACTAAAATCAGTATAAGAGGAGACATAAATTTTTTTCGATATCACCATTTTTTTCAATTTTCGCTATTAACTCGAAAACAAAAGAAGGTAGTCAAAAATGAATAGTTCTCTTGTAAGTTTCTCAGAAAAAGAGAATGAGAAGTGGTTATCAGATTTTGTCTATCTCCTCTGGTTTAAAAGTTGTAGTACTAAAACATCGAAATATGCCAACCCTATGCAGGTTAATTCGGGCAAATCTGCCATACTTGATGTCCTCCTTTTGAATGAGACACTGTGTATTAGAATATCCCCCTATAGAACAACAAACTATATTAAATTAGTCAATAAGAATTATACAGATTGAAATTTTCTTCAGACAGTTTTTAGGTATTTGTGATCAAATTTATACGAACAAGGTTTTATTTAATTTTGAATTTTTGCAACAAACGTCTGACTATTAGTTTCGATTTTTGCGCTCTTGGTCGAGTAGAACAGCGTACTATCGTTTTGCCCATATATATTATTTCCTGATGAAGAATACAGGCTAAAACATGAGTATGTCCGGCCGTATACTCTCTATCATCCAAAGAAGATAAGCTAGAGTTTTCATATTTTCAGAATAGGTTTACAGTCGAAATATCTCGGTCAAGTTTGTTATTGGGTCAGATCCGTTTAATGGTTCTGGAGTTATGAGTATGTGACATTTGGTTTCCTATATTACTCCTAGAATATCCATCGGATCAAGTTGTAGGAAGAAGTGAAACTTTGCGAAATATAAGCATTCATTACTAAAACCAAGATATTCATCAATTTTATGGACTCCTTGTTTAATTACCAGACCTAGTATTTTCTCCCCTTCTGGAATTAGTGTTACTCTTTTCTTCAGCTAAATGTCATGTAGAATATCAGGGTTCCGCCGATTGGCTGAATGCGGCTCTGCATAGTGCAGATAACTGAACTTCGTATACAAGTTCCAGTCATCGATATTTCGCATCCATTAACGTTTTTCTCGATTCACGGTCTATTTTTGAATTTCAAATGGTCCTGAAGCTGATACGAACGAGAAGTAGAGCTGCGGAACAAGTTGATTTATGGTCTAGAGAACCAATATCTACTTCCGAATAGAAGCAATTGACGGCGCCTATGACTGCAGCTCAAATCATTGCTCCAAAAGTGAAGAATAAGGATCTGACGTTCATGTCTTCCGAGCCAAGGACAACAGTTGGCACGTTTCCACAGTCCAGTAACAGGAAACAATGAAGTTTCCATGCCCAGTGCCCGTCGCGCTTCGTAACTCCTTTTTTTTTTTCATTAACATTTTCCTTCCCAATTCAGTCTTCATGTTGGATTGCGAACAACGTTTTGGCATAGAATCGGACTCTCTTTCATTTTCAGTAATTCATTTGGTTCTTACGTAAAAATTGAAAATTTTAATTCTTATGATTCTTTGGCGCTTTTATTTAATGATACAGAGTACTTATGGAATTCGTTTGTTTTTTCCGAATATTTGTGTGGAAGTATTATCAATATTTTTTTCTGGGTTAAAATCAATTATGTCCTTCCGTGAGCGTTGAAAGTATAAAATTTATATGGACAAATTCTAGTGACTGATTTATCAAACGTTTGAAGATTAATCTACCGAAGTATTTGTTTGTCAAAAAAAAAATGATACCAATCTATTTTATTCTTTGGATAATTTGAATATTCGATGGATTAGCGCAACCCCAGAATTGGATGCTGTACGTCTTTTGACTTTCATCATGAGGATTGAAATATTCTTGGAACTTATACAATTAGAATCATTTAATATACTTTCGAATACTCGAAATAGTTCCTGGTCTTCTATAAAATTGGAGCTATTCTTTTCTATGAAAACATGCTTTCTGTAAGATATACAAGTTTCGGATAAAAAAAATGTTTCTTATTTTTTCGACATTATTTATTGTTATTCTTGATTTATGAACAATGATGTCTCTACTTAAAAAGATGGCAATTAAACATAGATTCCTCAATTCTCAATATTAATAAAAAATTACTAATAAAAAAACAAACAAAACATGAAATGTAAAAAATCACATATTATTACATAATAACAGGTTGCCAAATATCGCCCTTCCTTGGCTATACCTAAACATTTTTTATGTTAGCCAAAATTTTCTGTTTATTTGTTACTTACAGTTTTATGTAAATAAGGGACATCCATTAACCGAAACAATATTCTATAAGCCTTATTATAAATTTTTCATAAACAAATGGCCTATTTCAATCAAGTTTGATCTTTTTTGGAACTTCTCAATGAACTATCGTCTATGATAAAAAATACTTTTTTTTATTAATAGTTATTGTTAATGGAAATTTTTCTCATATTTCTATTATTCAACTAATGAGTCAACTTTTTTTATAATATTCCCACATCCCACATAATTCTTCATGAATTGAAAGAAAATATTTCTCATCAATAATTTCATTGTTTATTACATTAACAATTTTTTATAAACAAATTATTACCTTTTCTTCATTTGTTCCGATAGTTTCAAAAATTTCAAAAACGTATGCATTATAATACCGAAGAGTCTTGATCGGGTAACAAGTATAAATAATGATCTCTTACAAGTTAATTTGCCGTACAGCACCGATTAGTTGACAACTTTTTGACACTAGTTTGACCTCTAATTTAGCATTAATTTGCGTTTCAGAAAATCAAATTGACACTTGACATACAATTTTCTTGTAATATTCAATCACTGTGTTAACTGACCGATGGTCAAATTAAACTAGTTGACCATCCTTCAAGCAACACAATTGACAGTTGATCATAGATTTAACAGCTGATTAGTTGATTTCTATATTGATCAGCTTTTCGGAAACCGGCCGTTAATGAGTAATTTTATAAATGTTCCTTTTAGCGCTAATAGAACAGTTTTATGAATGTCCACAAAGAAACAAACTAGTTATCACTAGTAGAATAAATTTCTAACCTGATATGTCCTTTAAAATTATCGTGTTAACTTTTATAGAACAATATTAAAATATATTAATAACGTTCTTACGATACCCTTATCGAGCAAAATACTTGTCAAAAGCTTAATTGTGAGATCGACAATTTGAATAAAACCAAATTGCGTTCGAGCAGCCGTTATAACGTTATTATGAAATAAAATGGTACGAAGAATTTGAAATTATAAAATATATTTGCTAGGTGGCTAGAAATTTAGACGAATCTATGCACTCTGTTCAAGTGCTCACGATCACCAAAAAACGAGAAGTTTCAATTGTTTGTTTTATAATATTTCCAACAATCGAGTCCTTCACACCTGCCATACGAAAATCACTTGGAATATTCAAGAAGTGTACCACTTGATGAATAGAACAATCATCTCAATAAAGCCTTTTGAAACTTTCTTCATCCATTTGATACGATATCAAGACAATAAGATGTCCGATTTGTCATTTCCGAAAAATATAATGGAATCGAAGGGATTCGGAACGTGGGGCTTGTGCCTAACCAACCTGTACTACGAATATCAAATGAGACATCAAAAGTACGCCGCAGATATACAGTCTGCTTGTACGCTATTCATTTCGGTCCGATAAAGACATAATTGTTTTCTGGGCGGTCCAAGCCCAAGGCTTATCTCGAATTCGGAAGGTGTGAGGATATAACAAAGGCTAATAACGACAAAGAGGAAACGAAAATCTGCTGTGAAATGATCTGAGGAAGTGAGAATATATATACGTAGTCTAGAAACTCATAAAACAGGTGCATTATTGTAGGTAACATCAAGGGGAGCATTTTCTCATACCTATATATGATTCCGGTTCTCCAATTTTGTTAGATTAGTACGGTGATATTCTTGATGGAATATTGATAGGATTATTACTTGTGATTTTTTCCCTTGTGTAACAAGGTTATCAAAATTATCCAACGCTTTAGTAAAATTCCTTTCTGTGGAATTTGACAAGTAATGTCATTTCAGTGAATGAAATTTACAGTTATTCATTTCATTAAATTTTATCACCATCCGTTGATAAATGTGAAAGGTTTATGAATTTTATCAACACAAGCCGAAAAGAGTAATGGGATAGTGTTGTATCAAAATGAATATCACACATTCGAATAGGAGTTCATGGGATATATTGAGAAAATTAGGTGAAGCTACTCCCCTTGCCTTATCATCATCAAAAATTGATCCAAGATTGATCAACAAGGCTCGCCGCCTAGTTGATGTATCTGAATCAGTTAATATATCCCAATCTAAAATGAAGAATATGAAAAAAAAGTTACACATATTCAGGAGATCAGCTCCTACTTTAGAACATGTGTCGCATCCATTTAATATAGATGAATTAAGGGCTCCAATTAAGTCTACCAAATCTCGGAAAGCAGCAGGTTTTGACGCATTTTATCAAAGATTTAGGTAAAAAGGCGTTGTCTTGGTTATTGTCTTTCAATATTCTGAATTCAGGAAACTTTCCTTCCGAAATCCGTCAGGCTAAAGTAATAGGTGTTTTGAAACGAGGAAAAAATCCTCGTGATTCTATTAGTTATCGACCAATCAGTTTATTGAGTGTTCCTTTCAAGATACTAGAAAGGCTCATTTTTTTATAATTGAATCTTCTATAGAAAATGCTCTACAAAAGTTCCAGGGAGGTTTTAAGAAACATAGGAATTGTTAAGATCAGGTTCTCAGACCTCACAACTTTCATAGAATCAGGCTTCAATAATAGGTTGAAAACGAGAGCTGCTTTCATTGATTTATCTTCATGACACTGTGTAGAAAGGTGGATTAATTTTCAAACTTTATACCCATCTGAAATGATAGAAAATGGTAAAAATATTAGAAAATATAGAATGTTTCATGTTTTTGTTGACAATAAGAGTAGCAATTTCAAGACATTGGAAAACAGTCTTCCACGTCAGTTCAAACTCCTTTACTTTTCAATTTATATCTCAGTGATTTACCCACGACATTATCTCAGAAAATGTTTATCCTGATAACACAACTATTGCTTACCACCATTCAGATTTCCATGCTCTGGAGAATATACTGTCATCTGATTAGGAGATTTTACAGAATTATTTTGCTAAGTGGCTATAATGTCCCAAGCCCAACAAAACAGAGGTATATTGTTTCCATCTGAATAATCATGAGAAATACAGGAAATAAGCTGTAACTTTACTATTAATAATTTTCCTATCGAACATAATTTCTATCCTAAGTACTTAGGAGTTAAATTAGATTCATATCTCAATTACAAGGCTCATTCAGATGAGCTGAGTCTGAAACTGAAAACAAGGAATAATTTTCTTCAGAAATTAGCTTGATCATCTTGGGGTGCTGATGCTATTCAGATGGAACTCAGTTTCAAGCGCAAGCTGTGAATGTGGATATACGAAGAAACAATGCCTTGTCTCATCAATAATTGTCCCATATATAAATTTCAAGTTGGTTTTAGGGCTATTCATGATGTTTTCGATTCTTTCTTGGAATGGGTTATAAATTTCAAAAAAATTTGAAACGTACGTTTCAGATTCGATGTAGGCAACTTCAAAAAGCCTCTTTGTTTATTAATAGAAGACCACTCTTGAAGAAAGAAGCCGGTTATACTGAGAACTGGCGATAACTTGCTCATTTCAAATGGCACAGCTGTATTTCAAAGCGACGTTAAAGAGTTCATTTATGTTGAATTATTATTTGAGAAATAACCATCATCTCTTATTTATTTTCCTTTCCAACGTTTTGACTGACATCTGCTGTCATTCTTAAGGAAAAAAATTTCTTTTGAAAAAGCTCAATATATTAAAACATTTTTCAATTTTCTCTAAGAAGTATCAAATTGACAGAACTGTGAAAACTAGATAAAATTGGTACTTATATGTTGTTTGAAAACTTTTTTAAGTTACTTCGAACAATTGGCCTTCAAACTTCCGGCAACTCGTCCATTGCGTTTTCCATTTGCGAGACCTTATATGTTGACTGAAGTTTTTTTGACGTTTTATCTACCTAACTCCTTAAAAACTTCAAAGGAATTCATACTCAGCAGTAATTATATGTATAAAACGTACATATAACAACATAACACATATTCCGTGATGAGCATGACTTTTGATGAACTCGTGCATTGTGTTTTCCATTTGGGAGACCCTATATGTTAACTGAAGTTTCTTTGACATTTTGAGCATCTGGACAAAACGATAACTAGAACATGTACCTTCACATGCATGTATTCACATGTATTCTTCGAATTTGTTGGGGGTGATTTATCGTAAAGGGTACGAAAATCACGACGGATGCATGTCACGAAAGTATTCTCAATAAATTACCATCGTATTATAGACATTTGTCAATGTTGTAGACAACAATAATAATCGAACCTTTCGAATATCTACCCAGAAATGAAATAACGAATCCTTCATCATGTTATATCTCTATTAAAATGCAACTACGTCACGCAAGCTGACGTACCTTCCTTGAATTTTATAGCCTTTACTCTTGTACTTAACGAATCGTATATTTGGAGGTATTTCTAGTTGACATGAAATTCTGGGATATCTTCTCTATTACTTTTATATTTAACCTCACTTCCAGGGGTATTTGAGTTCAAGTGGGTCCTTAACAATTCTTTCCTTCCGATTTATAGTCTTTCACTGAATTTGGTGGATCAACTTTCAAATTATCGTAATAGCAATCTATCGTCGTGTCTGGGGCCGAAAATACCGTCAGAGCAAGCAGGCTTCATGGTAATAAAATATAAATAAAAATTTTAAGAGGTGAGGTCGGATGGCTTTGGCGCTCTTGTAAGCTAAGCATCCAGTTCTGTGAAGTTTTTGGGGCTTCAATTGGACAATATTTTGAATTGGAATATTCACTGTGCCCATGTTTGTACTCGACTGAGCAGTGCATATTTTGCGTTGAAACGTCTCAAGGCCTTTCTACCGGTGGAATCCTTAATCGGTGTGTATTACTCACTTGCCTACTCTCACATCAACTACAACACTATCTTGTGGGGCGATTGCACTGCGAGAAACGAGGTTTTTGTCTCTCAGAAGAGAATTGTAAGACTAATCTTCGGTTTGAGTCCCCGGGAGTCCTGTAGACCGTTATTTATTAAGCACAAAATATTGAGTTTTCCTTGTATATATATATTTAATTGCTTACTTTATATCCACAAAAATTTGAACGGCTTACAGAGGTGCTCCCAACTTCATGAATACAACACTAGGCATAAGGATACAATCTGCTATCCAGTTCACAGAACAGCCAAATTTGAACGTTCACCTTTGTATGCCGGAATCAAACTATTCAATCATTTACCTGTATGGATTAAAATGCAAGAATATAATGGCTTCAAGAGAACTATTAAGAAACTCTTAATAGAACAATGCTTTTACAGCAAAGAAGAATATTTTGGTTACAATTTCACTTGATTGCATTATTTTGGTTTACAATTACCTCTTTTTTTTTGACTTGTCCTATACAAATTCATATTTGTCAAACAGGATGCAATAAATATTATTATATTATTATTATTATTACTCGCAAGTATTATTCAAACTTCCGAAAATCACATATCCGAAAAATTTGCTAATTTGCTAATCAGAAGTGTTAACTGTTGAATCTAAGAAGTACGCCGAAATAGTTGATCTGATAACGTGTAAGTTTCATATCCAATTAAGAACTAATAAGTTTGGCGAAACTACAATTAATGAAAAATATAATAATAATATAATAAAAATTTAAAGAAACTATGCCAACCGTGCGTATTTCGCAATCTTCTTGAAAATCATTACAAATATTGAATCAATACAGGAGGGAACAGTTCAATCAACCTGTATTTACTTGATTTCACTCATTTACCGATTATCGCCTGATGGTCTTCGGTTATTGTGAGCTAGTACGTGGCACATAAGGCATTTTTATACAGTAGGATTAAACAATGAATACCTGGTGCGCCCGAAAATCCACGTATGTAAATGCGAAAATCCCTGCATCAGTTTCCCTACAAGTTGGAGTGAATTTCATTATTCCAATGGTATTCTGCATTGGGACGAAGAGGACAAAGGGTGTTTTAGCGAACGTACGTGACTACCACTATATTCCGAAGATATCAGACAGAAAGTATGTATATTTGAGCATCTGTCACAGAAGGGTACTTCGAAACTGTTAGATCTGTGAGATAATGTGAGTTTTGTTTACTGATCGATCAGAGCATTTTGCTTTTACGCCATTTGAAAGGAGACTTCACGCTAACTTTTGTTGACGATTTGTGATCAGATCTCAGTATTTTCAGATACTGACAGAATAAAGCTTTTTAGATGTTCTGGATTTAGTTAGATTGAACACGATATTCTCATCATGTTGATCGGTAAATTCAGATATTAGAGAAAGCCTTTAATTTCTGTATTTTTACATTGTGTTATTCCGTTTTCAATTGTTGTGTTTGTCGAATCTTTATCACATGGTTTTAATTTTTGTTAGTATGACATTGTTTTTTTTCTGTGGTTTTCTCGTTAAACATTTTCCCATTTTTTTGCTCGCGATGTCCTGATTCACTGTTCTTTCATTAATTAAGACATTTTATCACAATTGTAACTAATTGCTTTCAATTTAATATTTTTTTGAATTGATTCAATACGGGAAAAGATCAGTTGAAACGGAAGAAAAATTTAAAAAATTTATCCGAGAAAAATTACCATTTAATTCATTGAAATAAGTACTAAATAAAAAATGTACAAAGCACTGACATGAGGTCAAATGGCTATAGCGCTCTTGTTCGGCTACTTGCAAGTTAGTATTCATACTTCAAAAATAATGATCAAGTTTCAAAGAAGATGCTGCACCCGTAGCAATGCACAATCGACATCTTTTCTCGATGTACTTTGCACAGTATTCAATAGATGAACATTTGAAACTGTATTCAAACAATTAGGACATATTCTCTGTGGTCATTTCTATAAATTTTATCTTCAATATGTCCAACGGTAACGAATCAGGTCAACGACTCGGCTATCTTATGGGCCTTTGTTTCCTATTTATTTATTGCCGAAGTTGTTCGCTAATTTTTCACTAATTTTTCTGCTGTGGTTAGGTGGAGTACCATCTTGTTGGAAGTAAATATTTCCTCTATCGATTAGAGGTATATTGTCCAAATATTCTTCAATAATGTGTTGCTCACTTACCAAGGGCCCATAAAATGACCGAGTCTTTCACCTGATTTGTCACCGTTGAGTTTTTGGTCTAGGGACATATTAGATATGAACTTTATAGAACTGATCACGCAGACATAAATAAATGAACCCAGAGAAAATATCCTAAGCTGTAACTTAGCTTTAAATATTCATATGTTGAATACGGTATAAAGTATCGATAAAGGTGCCGACTGTACATTGTTGCCGATGCACAACGTTTTGAGCATCTTCTTTGAAACTTGATCCTCATTTTAAGTTATTACGTAATGACCAATTGTAATCACTGTTAGGTCCTAAAAAATAGTTTTCCTTCATTAGTTTTTTAATTAAACTGGTGAGTTTAATCATATATGCGTTGTTTCACATGCGATTTGAAATAGACTGGTACTTGTGCGTATTTATTCTGGAGTCCATTAAAAACATTCTACTGCATCCATCTCATTATAACTGAATTGTTTGAAAGGTGGATCATGTGAATCATTTCGTTATTTTGTGATCCATTTTAAGATATAGAGGGTTATGAAATATATCCATGTTTCGAATTTTGTACAAATCATAGAAATAATGAGATTGACGAAAGTTGTTATAGAAAGCTTCATTTTTGTGTGGTCATCAACAGTTCAACAGTTGAAGCCATACAAATACTCATATAAAAAAGGTTTTGACCACATCCTATCACTTATATTTATACTAATCATACGATCTTGCAAATTTTTTGAAATCATAAAAAATCAGGATTTCAAAAAATGGCACAGAAATCTAGTGTTTCCATATAAAAAACATAATTTTGGGTAAGAGCTTCGTAATTAAAAATGGTGAAAAGGGAGGAGCAAACCACTAGATTCTTCGTGGAAAAGTGCTCTTATAATACTTTAATTTCAGATGTCTATCATGAGTATTAGCGGAGATATAAAGTTTTTTCGATATCGCCATTTTTCCAATTTTCCAATAGATACTTCTATAGTTAGTTTCTCGGACAAAGATAACTGCTATCAGATTTTATCTATCTCTTCTGATTTAAAAGTTGTGGTGCTAAAACATAGAAATATACCCACACAGTACAGGTTGCGTTTTTCAAAAAAAAAAAAAAAAAAAAAAACGATTGATAATACTCAAATAATCGAAAATAACAGACTCTGTGAACAAGAGCTATTTTATGTCAGATGTCTTTGAAAATTGATGAGTTTTTGAAGTTGCAGTTAGAGATTTATGAAACTTTTATTTATAAATTCTGTTACTATCGACGTTTGACAACCAATCAAAGATTTAGATGGATACCACGGTATCCGCCATTTCGTTCTAATGCTAATGGTTGAATTGAACTACGAAAATAAGTAATGTATGTTTACATTTTATATTTAACCCACCAATTTTTTGTGAAAATTTGTTCTGACTTATGTCATGAGTGTTGTTATGAACTTACCTCCGATTCTCCAAAAATCAACTTAATTTATAAAAAGATACTTTCCTCTTTTTAAATATGAAAACGTGTATTTGGAATTGTCCCTTTTTGCCAATTAGTAACAACCTACTGGGCTTTCTCCACACAAAACATTGAAATATACCTTCGAGAGGAATCGATTTTTTTCTATTTTCCACCCTTTGAAATGGCAATTCCAAATTTTTCAAGTTTCGGCTCGATAATCAGTTTTCCTGCAATCTGAAGTGATATTTTGGACAGATCAAACCGCACACACCACTTATAATAACAATTATGTTTATTTAGTTTACTCGTCTACATAAATGAACAGAGTAATTTGAAGAGGTTATTATAAGTGACCTGTTAGCAAACTATGCTAATACACAATTTCAACCCTAAAACTCCTTACGAACTCAACAAAAAATATAAAGCGTCATTAACCGAATCACAAAAAAATAGGAGAGAAACTCCACCTATTTCAGTTTTCGAAGGGCTCATTTGAACATATCATGATACATTTTGAGAGCTATATGAAATGAAGAAAGAATTCACAAACCTTTCACAATTCAGCACAACGAAATTAGATTCTGGAATAAAGGAATACTTTGCCGTCTTAATACATCTCAATAACGCAAAGGGTCCTCGTGACAGGCAGATCTTTGATGATTTGAAACAACAACAGTTATCATAAACAAAAAAATATATCATGGATTTGAAGAGATTCTTATTATAGGGATAACAACAGCTTTTTTAAAAGATCGATCAACATATTATTATGAAATTAACATGAGGACGATCAGTAAACTTGAAAAAAATCAGGGAAAACGTTTGGCAGGAAACGCTTGCCAATGAATCAATTGAAGTCGGAACCACCTCCAGAAAATGATTTCCTGTTGTTTCGAACAGACATTTCCTTCGTTTTGGATCTTCGAAAAAAACAACATCAATCAGTTCACTAAAAAACAGAGGATACGCCAGACCTTAGGGGAAGTTTTAGACCTCAGAGCCCGCCACATCGGCATCTCACAGATTGGACCTACAATCTGCCTTACGTAGGTGAGAGGGGCACGAAGGGGGGGCAGGGATTCTTTTCCTTCCGATCACCACGTGTCGTTTCGGTGCCAGGTGGACCCTGTTCAATCAGACAACATGTGCACAATCCGTCTCTCTCGGAAATTTGAAAATCTGTGCAAAAGCACCACAATCTGTGGTACGGACACCGAGGTAAGGAAATTTACGGATGTTTAACACATGGCGATGATAATTATTTATTGCAGTCAGATATTGTCGAAGCTACCTGCGTCCGGTATTACCAAATGTTATTGACGAAATGCCAATAAAACGTCCTTCAATAGTTCTTGGATCTTGCCGAGAAAAAATGTTGAACATCATTGTTAGTATCTTTGAAAAAACAATCATTCTGGCGTATACAGGGCGTTTCAAGTTCGAGTACTTATTAGACGTTTGTGAAGAACTAACTGAACCTAGTTGGAATCTGAAAAAGTGAGATTATGATATCGTTCTCTTTTTTCCACAGGCCAAAAATATTCTCAGATTATGCTAAAGATAATTCGAATAGAAATTACGAATATAATTATTAAGTTTTTTTTCAATATTTTCTCTTGAACTATTTCGAAAAAGTTGTTTCGCACACTGTATAACCTGCAGTGCCTAAGATGCGAGAATATTTCATCTCTGTACACGTACAGCATTGTGAACATAATCTCAAGTTTTAGATTCAGAAAAAGTGTATTTCTCAAGAAATATATAACAGACAGTTGATGTTAAAATTCTCTAGGGGTGAGACTACAATAATAAACATAATTGTTACAAAGATAAATGAAATTACTTAGAAAATGAATATGGGAATGGGTGGGTACCAAAGTAACCATTTTTTGATTCAAAGTAACAACGTTTACATAGATCATAACCTTATAAATCATCTAAAGTCCGATAAACGTGTACAGAGTTTTTATAAAACTTTTTCATAATTGATATGAGTTAATATATTGATGCTACAAGGGAGGCATAATTTTGAGTGCCAGTAAAGATTAATTCTGAAAGCTATACTATTTACACGATGAAATTTCAATGAGCTTTGTCTACACAATGATTTTATCGAATTTTAAAATTCAACATTGAAAATATCTATAATTTTTTCTTGCTAAAAATATTCTTCAATATTTAAATAAATTCAATGACTAAAAGGATGTTCTGAACTGATGTAATGGTATTAATTTTATAAGAAATTCACATTAAACTTAAAAAATGAATCAATCGAACCTAAAATAGTTCGAAATCGAAATCTGAAGGTAGCGGAACCGAAATTTGAATATTCAAATAATTGTTCAAGATTGTGAAAATTCATTTTTTTGTTGATATCGATAGTAATCTGGCAATTTTTAATAACGTGTTTTTATAGAAACGTATACATTATTTGTTAGAGGCATTTAAAAGAAGTATTCTATTAGTATAATACTGAATTGAACACTCAGTTAAATACTCAAATTTCACATTCGTGTTTGACCAGGAGCCCATTCTGCAATTTGTTTTAGATCAAAATAATACAGCAAATTTATAAAATGGGCTTGTAACCTGAAATACGAAAAAGTCATATTGCAGAAGTACCATCTAGAGTCGGGAAATTCTTGTATTGAAGTATCATAATTCGGAGCGACCGTTATAACTCTTCCGATCGGAAGTAATCATAAGAACCGTGGACTATTTATCATAGAACAAAGCAAGGTTTCTGTCTGTGACTGAATTGAAAAAATGACGCTCGCCAAATTTTTGCGAGTCCGTCATATGTTACACCAGCTGCACTACAGGTAGCAACACTCAGTCAAACCAAATGTTCCTTTCATTAACACGGTTTGAAACCTTAGGCTAAATCATTGTGTTCCCTACGAACTATGACGAATTTTGTACTGAAATTTTCTACAAGTAATCGAGTACATCTGCATATTCTTTTCGTCCCTAATGTTCCCGGGAATACTGCATTCTTCAAGAAATAATGTTATGTACTTTCCAACCATCCGGTAGGTAGGTTTTCAGCGAATAAAATGGTATTAAATTAAACAAGCTAATATTAGTGAAGTTAATAATTTTAAAATGATGTCAATTACTTAATACTTTTATTAAAATTATGTGATACAGATGATTCGATTTGGGATTATGTATAGATCATTGTACTGAAAAATTGTATTGATGCATCGAAAATTTCAAATGTCATAAACAGTTAAAGATAATAATAAATAAGAGGTGTGTAGGTTTTTATTATAACCTACAAAGAGAAGGAAACATACTATAATGGCCTCGCAAGTTGTTAAGTTACAATAAAAATTTTTTCAAGGTATATATACATAGAAGATTTAAGAATTAAAAACATTATAGTATAATCTATTCACTTCAAGGATCTGGTTTCCGTTAAAACTTTTCATTGAAATAGTTATCTATCTAGCAACTTTTGCGGGACTTGATCATTGTGAATTGGAAAAATATTGAAATAATTGCCATGAAATAATTTCACTTCGTCGAGTTTTTCTTGTATACCATAAATTTAATACCTTGTTTAAAAATAATTTTTTTGAGTTAACAAAAAAGGAAAATTCGCCGTAATGTTCAAAATTATTTTTTTTTTCCATTTAACACTTACCGTTTAAATGTTGACAAAAGACATTTATTAATTCAAAAAAATCATCTACATTTGTCCCTAAATTTTTTATAAAGAATGAACTATTTCAAAATTTTGAATTTTTATTCATGATTAGAAAAAATAGTTTATTTCTCAATAATAATATTTAATTGTTTATGAACATTTTTTATTATTTCTATTGTTAAAATAATTAAGTCTTAGTTAAGGAGAATTATAATGGACAGTTCTCTACAAATCAATAAACAAAAGTTTTTTCTTCATTAACAATTTCATTCTGTAACATAGCAACAATTTACTAGCTTTTCTTAATTTTTTTTTTATTCAAGTCATTTTAGTTGGCAATGAAATTGTCTTTCAGATTGGGCATTTACTGAATTTGTATCTATTGTTTTTCTCAAGTGTTCTGCCGTTGTTTATAGCAATTAAAGATTTGTGCTCAATTTGAGGTGCGTTCAACTTGAAAATTCTCTTAAAAAAGCCGAAGTATTTTTCGTTCAATTTCCTCATTCGTCCATAAAATTAATAAGAGTATGTCGAAGATTTCAAATAAACTTTTTTTTCGACAAGCAAAAAGTGTAAGAATGAGTGAATAATTACGCTTTTTTTATTACATTATTAAACTGTACTGCTGTATAGTTGAATGTTATAGGAATCATATTAGACAAAAGTAAATTTAAATACCTCTATGTAAAAGACAAAAGGGCAGAAATCGTATTGTTCTCTTCTGTCGACGAAATGAGGTCATCTTGGCTCCACTGGTTATGTACAATTCATGAAGACTCACGATATATGATTTCCTATTCATTATGCCCAAGAAAATCGGTTCAAGTTCCCCTAAACATTAACTTCATAAGATTTCCGAATAAATTTTTAAATCCTTGTTGATGATAACTGTTCTTTTCTGACACCGTAACGAAGATAATTAAAAGAGGTAACATCGTAGTACCTGAATGAAAGAACCGAATTTCTCCGCGCTTGTTTTGTTTCATAGTTAATTGTTTCCTTTCTCGAACCTGCACATTCGAAATTTTTGGGGGGAAAAATGAATTTCTCCGATTTGAATACATTAGCATAATGCTCAGATTCAAAGCGGTCGAAATCCTCATTTCCACACGCCAAATAAAGAAACGATTAAAATCTCGAATATACATATATTCCCTTTATGAATGGTTCATTATAATTTAGCCAATTATTCAAGCGGGAGTTAAAAAAAAATATTAAAATATTGCTTTTATATGATTCTTCGAGAGCACAACTTTTGGCTCATTAGAACACCTTGAAATTAATTATACAAGATGTTTTAACCAAAGGCGATTATCTCGATTATTGATTAACAGTAAAATTTCTGAAAATTTTCGCCATCTAGATATATTTAGGTTTCATTGAGATAACATTCTTTTTATTAGGAAATTGAAACCTCAGACGCTACGTTAATGAAATTTTATAATAATCAAAATATCAGCAAGATCCATATACAAACAAAATTGAGTGAATATTTTGTTTTTGTTGCTCTAATGTAGGGATAACAATTTTTGATCGCCCTGTACATTCAACTAGATAATAGGAACAGTCAATTAACGTTGGGATTAATTAGGCTGCAATTATCCTGATTGAAGGGAAACTATCGAAGAGTCTTCGCTCAGAATTTCTGCTGATGAGTTTGCCAAATGTGCCAAGCCTTTTCCTATTAGTACACCTCTTTATCGTCTACTGTCCTGGTTGCTATCGCTTGAGTGGAATCAATAATGCCCCTTATATCAGAGAAAATCAATTCCGTCTGTTTCAGATTGAAATTGTAGCTTAATTAGACAAAATCCAGTGCCATGTTGAATCTTCGCAGACACAATTAGGAATCATTTCAATTACCGAAGAACACTATCCTTATCGATTCATTGATTTTGGTTGGCATTTACCGATTAGCTACTCGAATTTATAAGTATACAGAATGGACAATTTTCTAGTCAGAATTTTTCAGAACGATTATCTCTGGAGAGCTTGCTCGGGATAATTTTCTCAGGACAAATTTAATTGACAGGATTCTGTAAGGAAATTTTTCTCTAGAGAATTTTCTCGACAGATTTCTCTTGGCAGAATTTTTTCTGCGAAGAGGATTCTCTGAGAAAATTATTCGACAAATCTTCTGAGATCATTCCCCAAGAAAATTTTCTGAGAAAGACCCTGTTAGAATTCCCTGAGAAAATTATCCCAGAAAATAATCTCGGAGAATATTCTGAAGACATTCATTTAAAACTAATTCTTTGATAGAATTCTCAGAGGAAATAATCAGAACAAGCATTTCATAGACGATGTGCTGAGCTGATTTCTTATTCACACAGCCGACTTCGTTGTCATCATTTTCTTTTTTTAAAAAAGGATATATCTAATTTTTTTGTATTAACTATATAGGTTTTCAAGATTAATTGAAGGGGGGTTTTTAATTGCGATGTTCTCACCGACACATAAATATTTTCGTGTTCAATAATGAAGGACCGACAATACCGCTGGAAAGCACTCCAATGATTAAATTCCACAGTAACCATATTTCATTTCAAACGAGAATTACCAAGCGTAATGGCGCAAAATAAATTTTTATTGAATTTGGCTATCGTCCTAGAGTCGGTGTTCCGAAACCTAGCGGGCATATTAAACGAAAATATTGTTTTCGGTGAATTATAGAAGGTCATAAAAATTCGTTGGTGACATGCAATCCTTTCATCCAAAGAATTATGTTCACACGTTTCTCAATGATATTATGAATCTACGACATTCTTTTTTGGCTAATTAATTTATTTCACCAGTACTACATCACAGCGAACGACACGAATACTCTGTGATCTAGTCGTCAGTGAAGGAAACTTTTTCTCGTTCGGGAACTTTCTGTGCGATGAAAGGCTTTCCATGATTTACTTGGCGATTTTTTGGCAAATGCACATTTAATGATAGAATAGGACGTCGTTCAAGTAAGTTTAGTAGTTGTAACATTTTCACAAGTTTTTATTTGTTATTGTTGATGCTTGTAAATGATAGAAATATACGGCCGACCGGCCCTACCTGTCGAAACTAGCATTTTTCTTCGAAATTTCTGCCAAAGGTAATATCATCTTTGAATTGCAGGGGCGTGCGAAGTAAAAAATAAATTAACTCATCAGACATAAAAAAATACTTCTCCGAAAACATTTCTGAGGAAATTCTCTGAAAACACTTTCTGAGAAAATTTTTTGAGGAAATTCTCTTATGTCTGAGGAGATTCTCTGGGGAATTTCTCTGAGATCTGAAGAATTCTGCTGAGAAAATTCTTTAGGGGAATTCTTCGAGAAAAAATTGATATGAGGAATTGATTTCCTTTGAGATTATTCTCGTGACACAGTGCCATTAAGAATAAAAAGGGATATTTTCATTCACATCATAACACCAAGGAAACTACAGGAAAATTAATCAAACAATGAAATAGAATACTACATGTGTTTCGGGATTTGCCTTTCGGGCATTTTCTTCGTCAGGTGTCCATATTCAATTAAACTCAAATCATTTGAATAATTCTTGGTTAAATACCTACTGCGTAGGCATCGAAAAGGTACTTCCATCGAAAGTGTACGACTCTTATAGTCGAATTTTCTTGATTTTCATTAATTAATTTACGCTTTTCGAGAAGTTCTCTGAGAACACTTTCTGAGAAAATGTTTTGCGAAAATTCTCTGATGTCTGAAGAAAGTCTCTGGGGAATTTCTCTGAGATAATTATCTGAAGAATTCTTTTGAGAAAATTCTCTGAAGATTCTTTTGAGAAAATTCTCTGAGAGAAAATTACCTGAGGAATTCCTTTGAGGTAATTCTCGTGACGAAATGCTCGGAGAATTCCCCGAAGACATTTTTTGAAAAAATTTTCTCTGAAAATTATTGAGAAAATTATTCAAGAGAAGGTCTCTGAGAAAATTCCGAAGAAAATTATTTAATTTCCTGGATTCTGGAAAAACCAGCATTATTTTTCGAAATTTTGACCGAAATTAGTGCCATTCGATTCCGGCCGAGTACTGAAGAAAAACATATCTGACAGAAGAGTGAGCAACTCAATTGTCCTGATTCACAACGTAGCTAAGAGACCATCAAACGTCTAATGAGACAACTTTGATAATAGGTTGATTTTTAGTGATGAAGCCCACTTTCATTTGGTTGTAAATATAAATACATAAAACTGTCGCATTTTGGACAGTGACAATCCAACAGGTATTCACTTGTATGTCCTCCCAACTTGTGGCTCTTTGGTACGCTGCGTAGGACATTATTGGGTAATTTTTTTTTCCATAAAGATGGTAAAGCGATTACTGTTTTTTCGTCGTTTCCATTTTGTGCTATCCATCATTGACATTTTCATTCCAGGCTCTCCTTTTTTCTCGATCCCACCTCACTTTATCATCTACCCCGTGTTTTTCTCTGATAAGGGTATCTGTCTGTGTATCCCATACCAAATATGAGTCTAATAGTTTCATTTCAGTCGTTTTCATTAGTCTTTTAGTTACGTACGTCAGCCATTTATATTTATTTGTGATATGTGCATACCCAATACCAGAGTGATAGAACCTTCATTAGCCATCTGATGCTTAATTTTACTGCGAAAGAAAATTTTCTGTTTTTTATAAGTAATATATAATAAAATTTTCAAGCGCCTCGATTTATTAGCTTTTTTGAGTTTTAGGAGTTGAATTAAAAAATAAAATTCTGTAAATTTCTCAGATTTTGCATCTATTGTAATGAAAAACTTTAAAGGATACATATTCCACCGTTATTTACACTCTAAAGTAGTTAGTTGAGGCATTTTGTCATTTGAAAGAGACTTGTAATACAGTTTAAAATGGCCGCCCAAAGCTGAAATTTCGAACAGCAGAAAATATGGCTTACATGTTATAAAGTACTCTTATCACCGTAAGAGTTCTTATGAAATATTTTATCTCTGCGATAGAACTTTATAAAATATTTCAACTTTTGGATACATTTCCTTTACAGAGACAAAAGTGTCGGTGGAAGAAATTTAAAAAAAATTGCGCGTATAACATTGTACAGGGTAGACATTTCCTAGAATAAAGGAGATGGAAAAAAACTTGTGTTGTTTTTATTTATTTAATACACCTTCATTTTCTTCTAAAGTCCTTGTCTCAACTTCTGTATGATTGAGAGCAGTTTCATTGGAGTCACATGGTACAACAAGACCACTTGAAGCAAATAAATCATTTTGTTAATCTAATTTCACACCTTCTGCTTCCTTTATTGAGTCATCTAACGAATTATCATCAATAATCACTTTGCCACGCAAGAAATTTTGATGCATTTTTTAACTATTCTGTAAAATGCTCCACTTTTGTTTTAACCATTTACCTAGCGAATTGATAATAATGAAGATCATGCGTCACTGATAAGATGAAACAATAATAATAAAATGGGGATTCGTTTTATAAATTATTTAAAAAATGATTTGCTATCCCCAGAAACATTTTTGTGTTTTATAATTATCATAAATTAATTCTGTAATAACAGTTTTTATGATATTTAAATAATATTTTTTGTAAGGTTTCATCTGAGTGAAATATGCTCCAGACAATTATAATATCAGAAAGACAACATTAAAAGAGAAATTTTTTTAATGTTTCACTTTGCGCCAATAGAACAGTTTCATGAATATTCTATAAGGAACAAACTAGTATCAGTTATCACCAGTATAAATATATTATAAAAAAAATTTGTTCGGTAAGCTGAAATGTCCTTTAAAATTGTCGTGTTAACGTTTATAGAACAATATTATAATTTGCTTAAACAGTTTTTTATTTTCGTTCTTAGGACAACCTTATCGAGCAGAATACTTGTCAAAAGTTTAATTGTGTGAACGGCAATTTGAATCAAACCAAATTGCGTTCGAGGAGCCGTAATGAAGTTATGATGAAATAAAATGGCACGAAGAATTTGAAATTATAAAATATCTTTGCTAGTTGGGTTGCCAGCTTCTTGCACCTAGAAGGTTTTCTGATATTATCATTGACTTCGTTTTCGCAAAGATATTACCATGTTATATTTCTCTGCAATGTATCAACTGTGCATTGTATTTTGTCCCAGTCTGTATCCAGGACCGCATTCTCTCACTGCTTCTATGATCTTCTCTATTTCGATATTGATCAACAATGGACTTGGATGTCTTGCTGCCGAATTACTATGCCCGTCTTCAATGATGATGTAGACTTCGACTGTACTCTTAACCTGGTAGTGTTGTCGGTGTTGAGCTCTTTGAGTTTGAGAAAACTCAAGATATTGAAAAAATTAGGTGAAGCTATTTCCCTTGCCGCATCATCATCAAAAATTGATCCAAGATTAATCGCTCGCCGCCTAGTTGATGTCTCTTCATCAGTCAATATACCCCAATATAAAATGGGGAATATGAACAAAAAATTACACATATTCAGGAGATCATCTCCTACTTTAGAACATGTGTCACATCTATTCAATATAGATGAATTGAGGGCTGCAATCGAATCTACCAAATCTCGAGAAGCAGCAGGTTTTGACGGAATTTATCCAGAATTCATCAAACATTTAGGAAAAAAGATCTTGTCTTGGTTATTGTCTTTCTATAACAATATTCAGATTTCAGGAACCTTTCCTTCCGAATTTCGTAAGGCTAAAGTAATAGGTATTTTGAAACGAGGAAAAAATCCTTGTGATCCTAGTAGTTATCGACCCATCAGTTTATTGAGTGTTCCTTTCAAGATATTAGAAAGGTTAATTCTTTTTAGAATTGAATCTTCTATAGAAAATGCTCTACGAAATTTCCAGGAAGGCTTTAGGAAAAATAGAAATTGTCCAGATCAGGTTCTCAGCCTTACAACTTTCATAGAATCAGGCTTCAATGATAGGTTGAACACAGGAGCTGCTTTCATTGATTCATCTTCGGCATATGACACTGTCAGAAAAGATGGATTCATTTTCAAACTCTATACCTATCTGAAATGTGGGAAAATGGTACAATTATTAGAAAATATGTTATGCGATAGAAGGTTTCGTGTCGTGTTTTTATTGACAATAAGAGTAGCAATTTCAAAACATTGAAAAACGGCGTTCTTCAAGGATCAGTTCTAGCTCCTTTACTTTTCAATTTATATCTTACTGATTTACCCACGACATCATCTCAGAAATTTGTTTATGCCGACGACATTGCTATTCCTTACCAACATTCGGATTTCCATACATTGGAAAACATACTGTCATCTGATTTGGAAATTTTAAAGAATTATTTTATTGAGTGGCGATTATGTCCAAATCCCAACAAAACAAAGGTATCTTGTTTCCATCTGTATAATCATGAAAAATATAGGAAATTAGCTGTAACTTTCAATAATTTTAATACCGAACATAATTTCTATCCAAAATACTTAGGAGTTAAATTAGATTCATCTCTCAATTATAAGGCTCATTTAAATGAGCTGAGCTTAAACTGAAAACTAGGAGTAATATTCTTCAGAAATTAGCTAGATCATCTTGGGGTGCTGATGCTTCCACTCTCGGCACAGCATCTCTAGCCCTAGTCTTTTCTGCAGCTGAGTATTGTTGCTCTGTTTGGTTTAATAGTGCACGTACACAACAAATCTATGCACAATTGAATACATCCATGAGAATAATTACTGACACCATAAGATCTACACCGGTTCATTGGTTACCAGTTTTGTCTAACATTGTCCCTCCCCATATTCGCAGACAGACTGCAGCTCTGAATTCTTGGATCAAATATCATTCTTTTCCCAATTTATTCCCAATTATTTCATATATTCCACAAAATAGAATAGAATTGAATATGAACATAAACGATAAAAAATTATGAAAGACTGAGTGGAACTCTTACGAAATGTTCAATAAGTATCTCGTTTCTGATCCTTTTGAAAAAATTCCTGGTGTTTGATCTTCCAAGAAAAAGAACAGATCATGATCGGACCAATAGCATGCTTTTCAGATGGAACTCAGTTCCAAGCGCAAGTTGTGAATGTGGTGAAGAAAAAGAAACAATACCTCATCTCATCAGTAGTTGTCCCATATATAAATTTCAAGATGGTTTTAGGGCTAGTCATGATGTTTCCAATTTCTTCTTGGAATGGGTTATAAATTTCAAACGAATATGATACGTATTTTTGTTATTCAGTTCTTTTTTCTGCTTTTGTCTTTTTATTTCCAGATTCGATGTGGGCAACTTGAAGAAGTCTCTGTCTCAATCAAAGAAGACCACTCTTGAAGAAAGAAGTCCCTCAAATATATTCTAGCTTATTTTTGTACTTTTACACTTAGGCGGGGAGCCAGGTTTTTTTTTAATGGGATTTTTCCCTAGGTTTTTATGTCATATACCGAATTGTATGATACCCGTCACTAACCCCTGATCTATATGCTTTATTGTTTGCTAACTAAATATTGTAAGCCAAAAGTTCAAAAGAATATATATATATATATTAAGTGTATATAGATGGGTTCTCGGCAAATATTTTTGCCCAATATATACACATATTTATATGGCAATACTCCTTTTAGTCATATATATATTAATATAATTAAATCCAAAGAGAAGATAATGCGGTGAAATTAGATATTGAAAAAGGATAATGGGTTAAACCGCAGGAATACAGAAAATATGGGAAATGGATGGAAGGTACTTGCCGACACGTGTTTCTGCTTATTGGCTTCTTCAAGGCAAGACAACCAAGACCTGGATATGGATGGAAATGAATAATGAAAAAAAATATATATAAACGATAACAGGTGACCACAACAGTTTAGCCTCCAAAACCGAAGGTATCTAGGGTTGAAGCCACAAATTGAATGCTCGCTCCTGTTGTGGTCACCTGTTGTGGTTTATATATATATTTTTTTCGTTATTCATTTCCATCCATATCCAGGTTTCTTGGTTGCCGTACCCTGAAGAAGCCAATGAGCAGAAACACGTGTCGGCAAATACCTTAACCCATTATCCTTTTTCAATATATTAATATATCTGCAAGTTGAATGCGATCGAAAAAACAAATATTTGTTGTTGATTTGAAACATGATTTGAGAAATTCTACCACGGATGTGTATCGATTTGATCTCAAATTTTGCCAAAACATCGTGTCATGTCACAGAATCCATAACGGACATTTGATAATTTTTTTTCCAAATTGATTTGAATAACTTCTGTTGAAAGATCTAATTCATTTTTTATTTTATTCACTTCTAAAACCTCTTGGCCAAAAGCCCTATTTATCTGGAAAAGATTAATCATTGCTCCTGCCGATGGGGCTGAATTCCCGCTTCTGAAATCTCTGAGCCGATTGTCTTCAGTTACGGTACAGGGAGCCAACAATATAAGCTGATTCATTGTGCTTAGAACTGAAAATTTAATCCAGTAAAAAAATAGGGAGGCCGGCATAATACAATTATGTAGGCATATTTGAACAAAATCCGAAGGTGTTTTTCCTTTGGGGAATTTCTTTCCTTCACATATCGCTAACGGTTGCTTCAAGTAAAAGATCCCTTTTACCTGGCCCTGTACTGTCTCCATAGCAGCTGCCAGTTTTCTGATTCATATCAGAATTTCTATGATTTACATGTTTATTATTTTTGAATTGGGATCTGCTTGACACTATGACAATCGATCTTTCTTCATTCAAAACATACCATGCGCGGCGTTATTTTTTACGCGCTTAGTCCCAATGAATCAGCGAGCTATCGTTTCTAGTCAGCAATTTTTTATTATCTAGTCGAAAATTACTGCAACCGATTGGATTCGACTACGTGATAAAGAAAGACATGAACTGGAAATTTCGTGTTTCCAGAGAAGATTTATCATCTGAATATCTCTACTCTTCAATTTATCTACGACATCATCTCAGAAATGAGTACAAGGTGTCCAGAAGGGGTATCGGGTATTTGTAAATTCAATAAAACAAAAAATATTTGTGAGCAATAAAAAAGTTTATTGTTCATAAATTATTTATATTTTTCGATCTGGTGATATTTTAGTATTTCATTCTGTGCAACTTTTTCCTAGTTAAATAAAGCCATTTCATTGGCTGGCCGGGATATTTGATGTTTTGCGCAACAACAAAATTTAGATACCTAATCTATCGTTCTATGGACGATGTATTCGTTTATGAATTAATATGTAAATGAATAAAAGCAGCAAAGTTTGAATTAGAAATGGTAGCCATTCAGAGAAAATTTCAATTGGTATTCTATTAATGTCAGTAAATGCGGGACAGTTTTTTTGAGCGAAATCTTTGAAGAAAAGACAAATGCATTTAATCGAAATATGAATGTCGTTCGTATACGCCCAGGAAATCCTCTTTTCACTATTTCTACTATCTAAAAGTCTTCACAAAATACATCAAATCTATTATAGAATTTCATGATAGAAATTATTAGATTAGAGTTAGTTGTAGTAATTATTTCAATTTCAATGAATGTTATTCGTTAAATTCATTACCAAACCTCAACAGAACAAATTATTTTAGGTTAGAATCCTGCCCTTAAATAGTTAAAATGGTCATACAGGAGCACTTAAATTTAAGATCCGCTTCAGACATTAATGGCCAGTTGCACCATTCGTTTAAACGTTGATTAAAATTTTAACCGTTCATTAATTTGTGATTTCTCTTGCACCATCGTCTAAACAACGTTTTAGCAAGCCTAAACATTGATTACACTAAACAGGCAATTTTGGACGTTTAGACGCCCGATTAAGTTTGAACAAGGATATGCGCAAACTCAAAACGTGTTCATAGAGTGATTGGATGTGTGGATGGAACTCACATCAAAATACAATCTCCTGGTTAGTATGGGTATACCTCTGTTATGTGTGATTTTCATGTATTATTTTTTTGTACTTTGAATAGGTGGACAAGACCTGAAGTTTTCAGGAATCGTAAAGGGTACTTCTCAATCAATGTCCAGGTTGTATGTGATAGCAACCTAGAAATAATGGATGTAGTTGCTCGGTGTCCTGGGTCAGCAAACGATGCTACTATTTTCAATAATTCGAGATTGAGAACACGTTTTGAGAACAATGAATTTTCGAATTGTATTCTGTTAGGTATGATATGATAATCTTTATTCTGTTTTATACCTATATAAATGGTAATATTTATATTAAAAATATTAACAATGTTAATTTTTAGGCGATAGTGGCTATGCATTGAGGCAATATTTATTGACGCCCTTGCTCAATCCTGTTGGACGTCAACAAGCATTGTATAATGAAGCTCACATTAGGACGAGGAATGTTGTTGAAAGATGTTTTGGAGTATGGAAACGAAGGTTTCCCATACTAGCATATGGAATAAGATTAAAATTAGAAACAACTCTGCATGTTATTGTTGCAACTGCTGTTCTCCACAATTTGACAAAACAAATGAACGAAGAGGAACCACCATTGTCGGAAGAAATGGATAGTGATGAACTCGAACAGTTGATTGAGAGTGCAAATTTTGAAATACACCAGGATATTGGTGAAAATATACATCCCACTGCAACTAGAGCTAATATAATAAACAATCATTTTGCTAATCTATGAGATCAAAGAAATAAAAATAGATTTGAAGTATAGTATTTTTATTATTTTTACAAAATATAAAATTATACAACCTTGAATAACATAAAATTATATAATAAAATTAATATCTCCATAAAATATGCAACAGGTAAGTAATATTGTAATTACAAAATTCATTTAGGTTCAGGCGGTATTGAAATTCCTAATTTTTTCAACTTTACCTTTTCCGCTATAATCTGTAACCTGAGCAACTCTTTCTTTAGTGCACTCTCACTTTTAATAGCTGCAATTTCTTCTTCTACCTTGATTAATCTTTTTTGCCAGCTCAAGTTTCTTATCAACTAATTTTTCATATTTATCTCCCAAATCTGAGCTTGTCAATGCCTTCACAACAGTTGGGCGCCGTCTTGAAGTTGGCAGAGCGACCTTTTTTCTGCTCTGGGGTGCTGCATTCTAGAAAATATTTCAAAAGTAATTGAGATGATTGTTTCTTTATTTAATATCTACCTTTGCTTCGAGATGGTTCCGGTTGCTGCGAATCATTTAATAACGCCGAAGTTATTGGCCTCTTCAGGTCCGCAGGTTTGTAGCTCTTCCATTTATTGACCTGAAAATACAAATTTTTTTTTAATTTAAATATTCCTAAAATCTATCAACACTCACCTCACTGACGTCGTTTCCATCATATTCCAAGTCTTGGATTTCAATATCGTTTTCTGAATAATTCGCATCATTTTCTCTCTCAATGTCATGTAAATCCCTTGCATCCTTTACTGTTTGAATATCAATTACTTGATATTCTGAAAACAGTACAATAATCAATGAAAGTCAAAATCATATTATGATAACTAAATATACTCACTCTAGGACCTGCACTTGAGCTGGTTGCTTGACTTGGAGTCGAAACTTCGAAATTCGTTTGTGCATCAGCATCTAATTCATTGTAGATTCCATACACCGTTTTTAATTCATTATAGAAAGGATAACATCATGACAGGCATCCTTTTTGATTAATTTTGCTTGGCCTCCTCATGTTGCAATAAGTTGTCTTTTTCCTCGGCAGCAATCTTACGAACCTCTCGTTTTCTATTTTCGTAAAATCTTTTTAACACGTCTGCACTTCTATATACATTATTAGACATGCAATTCACTTCCTCAGCTATAAGACCCCACACTTTGTTCTTTTCTTGTGTTGTCACTTGATCTGTTTTTTTGTTTTCCAATATATTTTTGTACTTAAGGCAAACATTCGCAATCAGAACTTTTTCCTCTGGGGAATAATTCACACAACGACTTCTTTTCTCCATTTTTAGGTTCGATAAAATCACCTAATTGTTCAAATTATATTCACTATACTCTCAAAAATCCTTTAACTAAAATAGCAACAAACTGAACGAGCTAACAAACACAACATACAGCACAACACTGTTTGAATTCGAAATGAAATTATTTCTAACCTCTAACAGCCTCTTACCTGTAATAGAGGCAAAGACAATTTGCAAAATTCTTTTTCTGTGATTTCTGCGGAAATATTACACTGTTGCCAAGCGTACCTTCTGATTAACTAAACGCCTGTCATTCGCAAATGGTGCAACCCGAATAAATTTTAAACATCGATTAAAATTAAACATCGATTTATTAATCACTGTTTATTTCTTAGACGGTGCAACTGGCCATAAGAGTGGGTGAAACGCAATTCAAGTTAAGGGTTCATTTTAAGAGACGCTTAAAACTAAGTGTGATTGGTGCAAACGGACCTTAGAAGGAATGGCTAAATGAAAATTGAGGAATTATCGATTATTATCAGCTTTTTAAAGGTAATTTTTTGCATTGAAAAAGAAGATATCTATCGAAACGTAGGCAATAATAATAAATGGTGGTTATTGCCCAAATAATAATCAGACATCAATCGGTTTACCTGAACGTTTTTTTACGATAATTTGAAAAATGAGAGAAGTAGATTAACTTGTGATGATTCCTCGTGTATTCATTTGATTCTTATTATCCAAGTTTGAATAAAAAAAGTTTTGCTGAGGTTGTTCTTGTCGCCCTGTAAGTAGGATAATTTCGGGACAGACCCCGTAAATTGCATTTTTCAGGCGACATCGTTCCCGAATGCGTGCGAGAAGCCCGTCTCCTTGCGTACTTCAGATGTTGCCGGATAGAACTTCCGAAAAACCGGCGTATCTATCGAGGATATTGGAGATCAAGATGTGACATTTGATCTGTCGAATACGACACCGAAAGAGGCTGTGGGGAGGGAAGGAATAGAGCCACCGCACGTGCCTAGCACGTGCAAAGTGGTCCATATAGTCGGATGGACACAGGTACAACATCTGCCACACAGCTAGGTATCTCTCGCAAATTGGAAATTCAAGCTGCTGCCATCGATTTGAATATGGACCAAGTAAAATGATCACCTGCCGAGTCAGCTTGGAAGTGACATGAAAGATTTTGAAATCAGAATTTACGTGTCACATGGCACACTTGTTGAGTGTGACAATTAAACTAGAATTCCGGTATTAACCAGGCGATTGGAGTCACTCTTGATTATGAACAATGAATATTTTTTCTTCATCTTTACCTGCATCAAAAACGGTGGTGAGGAATATCACTTTCAACGAAAAGTTATTATATAATTTATGAAAATAAAAAAATTTCTGACTATATTAGTCGTACATGTCGATTGAAGTACCATTCTCGATATATATACGGTTCTTCTTCCAGATACACAATGCCATGAAGAATAAAAGGGATATTTTCATTCTCAACATAACACCAAACAATAAAATAGAATACTACATGTGTTTCGGGATTTACCTTTTCGGCTTTTTCTTCGTCAGGTGTCCATATTCGATTAAAGTTAAAATAATTTGAATAATTCTTGGTTAAATACTTACTGCATAGGTATCCAAAGCCCAACTAACAATTTATGTTTAATAAATGGTCCAACAACGTTTACAAAACAGTTTTTATAAAATCTCCATGTAGCTATAAACGTTTCACCTATAAAGCCAAAAAGAGCGCACTCCTGTGCAGCAATTTTGTTTTTCAATTTGTTTTATTATTGCTTCCACGGGTTTCATAAGATAATTGTTTAATCATTTACCAATTTATCATAAAATATATTTTGAAACAATTATAAATTTTATCGTAATCAGGTAAAGAGCGAAAATCATAATTACGGCATTTATATAACATTTACAGAGCTAGAAAAAGACATTTATTTAAGTTGTTTTATTGTCGTAGATGTAACTTTTTTGTTGTCACTAACACTAAAAATGAGACTGTTTTATTGTTAAAGTAAAGGGTGGCCCATTAAAAATTGGAATTTAATTTTGCTATAAAAAAAAACTGCTCAATATTTTCCAATGGTTGAACATTTATTTAAAAGGTTGTTTCATGACATTTATTTATGAAAAATAATTTCGGCCAAATGACCACCACGGCTGACTTGGCAGTAGCCTATTCGTTCCACCCAATTTTTTAATACATTTTCGATTGTTTGGGGCTTTATTTCACCAATAGCAGCTCGAATTTCGGTCTTGAGGTCTTGAATTGTTTCTGGATTGTTGGCGTAACACTTATCTTTCACCGCTCCTCAAAGATAATAATCCAATGGCGTCAGATCGCAGCTTCTTGGTGGTCAATTCACATCAGCATTTCTGCAGATTATTCGATTTCCGAAAATGCGGCGTAAAACATCGATTGTGGCGTGTGCTGTATGGCTCGTTGCACCGTCCTGTTGAAACCAAACATCGTCCAAGTCGTTATCTTCAATTTCTTGAAAGAACCAATCGTTCAACATTGCGCGGTAGCGCTCGGCATTGACGGTTTGAGTAGAAGACTCACCACTTTGGAAATAAGTTTTTAATATTTCCCAACTTTCTTCAAGCGAATAGCGTCCCATTTCGTAAACTTCAAACTTTCAACTAAATATTAGTCACGTCAAAAAGAATAGTTGACGTTTATAATGTCAAATAATCGGTAGTTCAAATTCCAAACACTAGATGGACCACCCGTTATATCAGTTGAGAATAATTAATTTTTTAATGGTCCTCCAGACAACAAGACGCTCAGTACGTATTGCATCGTTATAAATAAATAATATACCAGAGTTGCCTTTCGACAGCTCTACGGTAAAGCTGTATTTTTGAGGTTATAAGTAGTCAGAACGTTTTGAACGCTATTTGTGTTGTTTACAGTAACTTGAAAGATTCATCTCGACCAAGAAATGGAATTAAATCGTGAACATTTTCGTGCGATTATTTTTCACAATTTTCGAGGCGGATTAACTCAACAACATTGCATGGACGAACTTAATTAAATTTTTGGCGATTAAGCTCCATCAAGGACCAGAGTTTATCGATGTTATGGGGAATTCAACCGACGTCGTAGTTCACTCCAGGACGAATTTCGTGAAGGTCCAAGAAAATCTGTTGTTCCAAAAACCGTTAATGCTGTGCGCCAACTGATATTGCAAGATCATCATGTGATCTATCGAGAGATTAAGACAACCTTAGGCATTACTGGGATCAGCATACATTCAATATTGCATGAACAATTGATCGTCAGAAAAATTTGTTCGCGTTGGATCCCACACAATTTGTCCATCGCTCAAAAACTGGTCGAAGAAAATGCTCCAAAAATACGATCGTAGTGCTTTGAAGCATGTCTATGACATAACAACAAAAGTTGCTCTCGCACGAAGCACTTCCAAGCAAATGGTGATAATGGTAAATAAATCATTTTGTTGATCTGATTCCACACCTTATGCTTCTTTTATAAATAAATCTAACGAATTATTATCAATAATCACCTAAGATATTTTGATTCTGTAAAATGCTTCCCTTTTTTAACTTTCTTCCATTTACCTAGCGAATATTTAATAATAAAGATCACGCGTCACTGATGAGATGAAATAAATGTATTATAAATATATATTATTCTATATCACCACAAACATTTTTGTGTTTTATAATTATCATAAATTGATTAGGTATATCATACCAGTCTTCATGATGTTTACATAATAATATGCTTCAGATAATTATAATATGAGAAAGAAATCATTTAAAGAGTTTTTTTATAAAAGTTTCACAATGTTCGCAAAGGAACAAACTAGTATCAGTTATCACCAGTATAATTATAAAACAAATTTGTTCGATAAGCTGAAATGTCGTGTTAACGTTTATAGAACAATATTATAATTGGATAAAACAGTTTTTTATTTTCGTTCTTACGACAACCTTATCGAGCAAAATACTTGTCAAAAGCTTAATTGTGTCATCGGCAATTTGAATAGAACCAAATTGCCTTTGAGGAACCGTAATAAAGTTATTATGAAATAAAATGGTACGAAGAATTTGAAGATATAAAATGTTATAAAATGTATTTGCTAGTTGGAAGTGTACGACTATTATGGTCAAAATTTTTTAACTTTCATTAATCAATTTACGCTGTTCAAGAAATCGTCTTGTTTAACTCAATTGTATAATTTATTCAATGGCAACCTTTCTGGGCCATCCAGCTCTTTCAAAGGCTGAAATTAAATTATTAAAAACACTGCTTGAAGAGTAGGGTAAAATTCAAATAAAAAGACATCATTATAAAATTAAAAATTTGAAATGATCTGAATAACATAACTATGAATAATTCAAAACACAAGACAAAATAAACAAAATTCTAGCGAACTGGGCCAACAATAATCTCAATTTTACAAGAATTATTTGTCTGGGTCACGGTCGTAGGGTTTTTCAAATTGGGTAGAGAGACGCTGGATGATAACGGGAGATCAGGCCGTCCCAGAACCAGATTATGGGAAGAAAATATCAAAAAGTGCGTGAATTCATCAAAAATAACAAAATATCCGCGGTTAAAGTTATTGCAATGGAATTAGATATTCCTCAAACCACCGCATGCCGCATTTTGACCGAAGTTTTGGACCTTAGGAAGGTTAATTCGCGGTTTTTTACTACACAAACTCACCAAATACTAAAAATTTTATCCAACTGAGCATTGCAAAGACATTGGTAAAAGTGCTCGAAGGATCAAAACTTCTTGAAATCGATTGTAACTGATGACGAGACGTGGTGTTTTGAATATAAGCCCGAAACAAAGCGACAAAGGGCTGAATGGAGAGCGCCCGCTGAAGGAACAACCAAAAAAAAGTCGCTTGGTGAAGTCAAAAGTTAGGGGTTTTGCTGATTTGTTTTTACCTCTCAAAAGGAATTATCCACAAAGAATTCGCTCCACCCGGCCAGACATTGTACATTGGTTTTCTATTTTTTTCAAGTTCGGTTTCTTCTGAAATGGAGTTTTATGGATATCACAAAGATGAGCGTAAAAGTTGATGACGAGATATTGTTCATGATGGAGTTCGTGTTGAATGATTGTTTGGGCTATTACCATCATCTATTGTGGATGTAATGTTTTCCGACGTTTCGATAGACATCTTCTATATTTATCAAGGAGAAAAGTAAGAAACCTTTTGAAAATTATCAATTTTCAAAAAGTCAATATGACAGAAGTCATGAAAGAAAAATGAACGATGTTATATACTCATCTGTGATATGATGATCTTTTTAAGTTGGATCGAACTATAGGCGTCCAAACTTCTGGCAGATCTATAGATGGAGCACTTATGGAATCAGGTGTTATTTTCATAAATGCTGCTTCTTTGATTTTTCTTCTTGCAACCACCAACTAAACACTAAATTGGGAGCAGCAAAATGTTTATTTGATAGAGCAATAAATATTTGTTGCACTGAAGAAGACCAAAGATCATCATATCACAGATGAGTATATAACATCGTTCATTTGTCTTTCATGACTTCTGTCATATTGACTTTTCGAAAATTGATAATTTTCAAAAGGTTTCTTACTTTTCTCCTTGATAAAGATAGAAGATGTCTATCGAAACGTCGGAAAACATTACATCCACAATAGATGATGGTAATAGCCCAAACAATCATTCAAATTGAGCGTAAAAACAGACTCATATAAAGGATGCTTCATTGGTGAATAGGCCGAAGCCATGGTTAGATATGGAACACTGAAGTATAACCTGAATTTCCAGAGTCGGCCTGTTTACTGAAGATCCAGAGTGCTATATCGATTTTGCCAATTTATTCAAGTAGGTACTCATAAATTTCGAAATCCTTTATATTTTCATGATATTTGGTTCTTTTTTTCTGTTCAACAACTTGTTCATACGAACACAGTAACTGAATTATGGATAAAGATTATTTCTAGTTCCGGACAAAAAAAACCAAAAAAACACCAGGTTAACCAAAATTTCTGAAATTAGATATGATATTTGAAATAAAATAAAATACTCAAGGTAAAATCAATTAATATTGAATGATATTGAATTGTTTTTTTCTCATTTGGGCTTCTTTGTTACCTGAAACTTCAGGTTTCACTAAACTCTTAGCTCTTGCAAGCCCAAGCTTAAGAAATATCTTGCTGTCAGTATTATACTCTCTTTTCAAACATCCTGTCAAATTCAAGGAATTTGCTTACATTGATTTCACATTATCTGATCTTCAACCACCTCTAGGTCTCCGCGACTCTCGAGTAAATAACTCTCGGTCGACTCCCCAATTAGAACGGTTCAATCAAAAACAGGGAATGGACATAATCAAGTTGGGGTGGTAGGCGTGAATCCACAGGTACAATTCGTATCGCTCGCGTTCCCATAGATCGGTGTAATCACATATTTCCTATTATAATAGCAAACCTTTCGCACGTGCGTGGCGCGTGCGAAAATGGACACAGGTTCCAGCGCAGCTGCAACTTCTGCTCCGTTGAACTGGATTAGGTGACACAACGTGTTGTATTTCCCTATTTCCGGGACAGTTCTAATTCCTAAGTGGTCCTGAATCAACAGGCTGGCCGGAAGTCCTACTTACTGGAGTCTTGCTCCTATTTTTGGGACGTTCTTCTCCACCTACCATCTGTGAATATTTTTCAGGTTACAGGATCTGTTCTGATCAGGTTAGACGCTGAATGAAAAATATCCTCCCCCTTCTCAAGATCGCAAAAAAAGGGTTCGTTTCCGCATTATTGTAGCGATGTTGCAACCTTGCGCAGGATTGAATGTACGTGATTCAGGCACTTCCGGCGACCAAAAAAGACAGGTCGGCTACTCAAGTTCCCATACCTGATATATGGAGGCGTAACCTAAAAATCCGTCTCTCGAACACACCTGAGAATATATTTTACATACAGGGTGCTTCGACAGTAAACCGACAAAACAAAAAAAAAAGGGTTTTCCAATAGGAATGACACTATTTTAAATACAGTGATGGGCAAATGTGTGGAACCAAGCAAATATCTCTGGAATTATAACAGATATAAAAATGAAATTTGGAAGATGGATACTGCAGTAGATTGCCTATTTGTTTTCATATTTTTTAACAATTTTCAACCTCCGGTTTTACCGGAAGTAATGTGAATTTATAAATTTGTAATGAAACTTCCTGTATATTATTTTAGTTTCTGATGGAACATTTTATTGCGAGTAAAAAAATATCGGATTCGATAAATTTTATTTCAATACCTACCGAGATATTAACAGAAAAGTAACTAAAGAAAAGAAAAATTTAAGGGTATCTAGTAGTCCATGAAATTCATTGTAGAAGTGTCAGTAGTTATCGAAATAAATTATTAGTGTTCTAATTTGAACTTAAAGGATTATATTTTTTTTTTTGTCGTAAAATGGCCGAATCAAGTGACAGAGAAAGAATAGAAATATATAATAAATAACTTTGTGACCTTTTTCAACATTGTTCATCCTAAGGCACAAATATCCCGTTAGTGACGAAAAGTTTGCGAAGGTACGATTCAAGTGGAATAGTTAGTAATGTACCAAAAAGTGGACGGGGTTAAAAAGTGCAAACAATAAAGGTGATGCTAAATCTTTGGAATAAAATCCTCACTTATCCACCACCGATTTCGCCAATATGCATGGAATTAGCCGTCGTTCAGTAGGAGGAATATTAAGACGAGAAAAATATCCATAAAAAATTAATCTCGTTCAAGAACTGTCGGAAGACGATTTCGACAGACGTTTACAATTTTAATAAACGATGATGGATTTTTACAACCGTGATAATAAAATGATAATCAACATAACTGCCGCTACTGGTTACAAACTTATTCTTATTGGGTTTAAGAGGCTCATACACAACATAATCAAAAATTAAACTTTTGGGCTTTCATTTATAACAACAGAATTCTTTCTACAAGAAACTTAAAACGAAGATAGGTATTTACAGCTCTTGGAGACACAAGTGATTCCGGCATTGGAAGTAAATTGATAATTACCAAATAATATCTGTTTACAGCAAGATGGAGCACCATCCCATTAGTCTCGCATTATTCCAGATTATTTAGATGGAACATTTCATCACAGAAGGATTGGGAAAAGGGGTACTTATGAATGGCCTGCACGAAGTCCCGATTTCAATCCTGGACTATTTTCTGTGAGGTTATTTAAAGTCTAAGGTTTATGTTGATAGACCAAATAATTTGTAAGAATTAGCTGTAGGAATACCTCACGAGATACAGAGAATTCCAACAGAAGTAATAGCAAATGTTACTAGAGAATTTACAAACTTGCTTATTGTCAAGAAGTAAACGGTTCCCAAATTGGACATCTAAAACATTAAGTTTACTTTAATTAAGTTTGAATGTTTTGAAAATTTTTTAGTTTCAGATAATAATTATGATTAATTATTTCCTTAATGGATATAAGATTTTTACTTCCTTTAGATTTTTTTCTGTTAATATCTCGGTAGGTATTGAAATAAAAAATATCGAACCTGATATTTTTGTACTCGTAATAGAATATTTCATCAGAAACTAAAATAATATACAGGTGATCCTTCGCAAATTTTAAAATTGACATTACTTCCGGTAAAACTGGAAGTTTAAAATTGTTAAAAAATATGAAAACAAATAGACACTACTGCAGCATACATTTTTCAAATTTCATTTTGATATCTCGAATAATTCCAGTGATATTTATTTGGTTCCACACATTTGCCCCTCACTGTATAATGGCAACGCTGCTTGTTATTTTTTAAATATCTTATATCATACTGTTCAGTAGGTTATTCCATTTATGCCCGAGTTCATAAACGTTGACGGCTTGATCAAGGACTTGATCGAGCGATCATATTCTATTGTAGAAAGCCAAGAATTTACCATATTTTTAAACATCTCAGGTAATGAAAAAAATTTTTCATCGGAAAAACACGTCAAATTTTGTTGAAAGAAGACAAATAAGGGTGCAAATGAGTTCGATATCACTACCCTTCTTGCCGCAACCTCTAACAGCTCTCATTTTTGAATCGGGAAGAGGGGTCGAGCAGCACCTTGTAGGAAAGGCTATTCGATTTTTCATCGCTTTATTATTATACAGAGTGACGCAGTATGGCTTCAATAATATTCATACTACAAATTTGGATCTTTGAGATGGAAAAAACGCTCGGACAGGTCAAAAAATGAATTCGATATCACTACCCCCTAGCCGCTACCCTTACAGGAATTACATATTTCAATTCAAACGAATATAAAACGTACTTCAGCAAAACAATGTTGTATAAAACAATGATAATATGTGAAAGTTTCAGGCTTATTATTTATTTAATATTAATTTGAGCGCCGATACAATTATATAAAAACACCTTTTTATCATGTTTCAATAATTTTCAGCCTGTCTGCTTCCGATAATCAATTACAACAGAAATAGGCTGATTGAGTACTATTTTTTTTAATGATTTTGGTATTTTAGGATCATGCGGATTTTGTAAACTTAGCCAGAATCTATGGAAACTCCTTTTTGTAATTTTAAATTGAGGTTGAATGTTTGAGTGAATCTTACTAAAATCTAAAGTTCCAACTTTCGAGCTTTTTCTAGTAACTTTGAGTAATTTCACTGTGATGTGATATTTTTTTGTCAAAACAACATTCAAGAGGATAATGTAACAAAAAAACTGCATATACCTACTACGAAAAAAGATATGAAAGTTTGAAACCTCACTGGAAGAAATCATTGAATATATAAAAAATATATAACTAGAAAATTAAGAAAAATCTTGAAACGTACATCGGATATTTTCGTATAACTAACTCAAGATGCGAGAAAACAAAATTGTTTACATCACTGATTGGACCACCTGTATAAAAAAATCATTCTTCTCGAGAAATTCATTTCCTATAGTTCAGAACCGAAAGTGTTTGGACTTTGAGAATATCAGCTCTGTACAGAATAAGAAACAATACAGTAATATATATTCTCAGAATCCAAATATAATAGGTTTTTTAGGAAAGTCTAATGAGCAACCGAAAATGAAATACCCTGTACATACTTCGGAACCTATCATGTTCACGGTTCACGCTTGAATGACTGAAATATAGAAAAAATTGTTTCAAGAATTTTGTATCTTAGGATTAGCAAATTTATGGAGGTATCATTATAAATTATAGGATAACTACGAATAATTATACAAATAGGTGCATATGATTTCATACCATATGCACTAAATTCCTTGAAACATTTTAAGAAAATACGTGTACTTATTTTTCATTGGAGTAACTTAAAGATGGCGTTTTTATACCGAAAGTACCATCGACTTGCATTAAAATACCCTGCTTGTGTATAATCAAGCAACCTTGACAGAGGCTATACCCGTATGCGAATTTTCATTTAAAACAAGCTGAAATATCAGATTATAGACTTATTCAGAACCATAGTTTATTATACTCTAACAACAAGATGTTTCTGGACTTCACCTTCAAAACCTTGGTTAATATCAAGATAATTTCTTTCATTCCATCTGCTCAAGATTTATTGTCAACAAGAACTTTATTAAATGCCTCGAAATTATTACAGACGGATTTTTCAACAGGATCTTTGTTTTGTTGGTTGTTATAAATTTAGAAAACAATGATCCAAAGTTTCATAATTTATTTTTTATTTTCGAGATGTTTAAAAGAATGAATTCAAACATGTGAACGCTCCATTATTTTATAATTTTTTGGTCAAATACTAATCGAAAGTTTATGCATACAATGCGCCTCAAAATATGCGAACAAATTCCTGGATTTTGTGAAACAGTACCATCGTCTCCAAGTAAATGAGCGATGGCAAAGTGCACATATTGAAAAACTCTTTTAACCAAGTTTTCAAATTTTTTTCTGCATTCCTGTAAAGTAGATACAAAGACATTGCCAAAAAAAGTGACACATGTCCCACTTTCCCAATTGAAAAAAATTAGACGATTGAAATAAAGTAGGTATTAGTTTTATTGAGAATAAAAATGGTATCAATGTGTTTGTATCGCAAGTGTATTGCACCACAAGAAAAATTTTTTTCAGGAAGTTTAATTTGAAGAAATAAATGTTTCATTCCTCAAATATAGCCTGAAATTTTTTGCTCTCTAGCTCATTGCGTTCGGACGTAATCGTACCTACGGATGGATGGACGGAAATAACCAAATATGACCCCGGACTCTTCATCAGTGAGTCCACACAAAATGATTGATACCCAAATATTCCAAAAATATAAACTTTTTCTATAAGCACCAAAAATATGAGATTAATAGATGACCCAAAATTTTTAATCTACTTAATCTACCAATTGTCGGAACACCATCGATATTGACACTAACTATCTTTTTTTATTAATACTTAATCATTGAGAAATTATGAATATCTCATTTGGCATATTTATTCTGTGTTTAAGAAAAGTAATGTTCGAAATCCTTACGAGCTTAATTTTTTTAGTAATGTTAGGATAACATCTGGAACTTTTATTGTGAGGTTTTATTCAGGCTGTTCCTAATTGACTTTGCATCCTGCAATAACTTCCTTATTCATTAAAAAAGCTGAATGTTTTGTTAATAGTCCATAATACCTCATTGTCTACAATAAACAAAATTCCACAATTTCCTTAATAGGGATATCATTAAAATCCAGTGACAGACAGATGGTTTTATGCAGTGTTCACAGTTTTATGTTCCAGGTGATTTTTCTAGGGTGTGAACTTTTTCAACTCCACTGTATCTACATTTAAACATTGGGGTGAAAACGCATCAATTTGAGAATGAATGAAAGATATAAAAAAAACAAAATGTGCAGTCACCGGCATCTGTACTATCTTCAAACAATGGTAAAGCATTACGACATTGATTCAAAATCAAAAGAAATCAGTCTGGCATTTCATTATAGTAATGACAGCTCTGTAGAACATCTGCCCTCACCCACACTTCATAGGTAAGCCAGTTCCTAATTGTTCCAAGACCAACTGCTTGTTTTGGAATAAAAAATTCTGATTTATTACCTTAGGCGGATGATGCTGCATATATCGCATATGCTTACTGACAGCTTGCGTAGAACTAAAAATCTGAAACCGGATATATGGTTTTTTAGGGTAGGTTCCGTACTATTTTTAGATAACTAGTTCGCTTATGAAATATAGCGGGATGACTATATTAAAGTGTGCTCTAAAAAGCAGCATTTGCTAATAATCAATATTTCCTGCCACGTAAAAAACATCCTTAGCCCTAAATCTTATGCAGCAGCTTATTAAGACTATTTTTAGTAGCCGTTCCTTCATTTTCTAGGGTGCGGGTTTCTCTTAACATATCTTCAGTTCATATTTGAACTGAAGGTTGATTCCTTTGTAATTTAGCGGTATTCGACAATTTTTTTCCATAATTGACTAGATCATTTTCGTTCACAATAGACAATTTATTGGAAAACAACATTTTTATTTGAAAAGGTGATACCAGTCTATGCAAAAATTCCTCAGAAGCACTGGCGTGAGGTCAGGAGCTTTTAGCGGCTTGTTCTCTCCAACAAACAGCATATGATACAGCGGCTCAGGAAAAATCCTTCCGTATAAATTTGGTGATAAGTTAACTTATTGATAAAAAAAGCTGAGATATATGTCAAATTGAAGTTCATCCACCGTTTCCAATTGAATTTTCTTCAACTGTTTCCCCACAACATCCAGAAATGCTCATCTAAAATTGAACAACAGTTTCGAGCCTAGGTAGGAAAACACAATGATAATAACAAAATTAGTGACGATTTTACAGATCCTGAAAAATCATCTCTTGGATGGCCGAACACCCTCTCAGTATACAAAGCTTCTTGTCGAAAATTTGAATTTTCTTGCAGAAACCCATCTTTTTCACACTCAATTTTGAAAACGTTATATATTCACAGTAAAGAATTATTTATGTACGATGGCCTTAATTATTACTGGCAAATCGTTATATGTACATGGTGCAAGAAAAAAAAATGCCCGTAAAAAATGTGCACGAGACAATATCAAAACCCCTAACCGTGCCTCCCTATCAGTTTTTATCTTGGAGATAGGGGAGATGAAAAGGAGCCACCGTAAAAAGAGATTCAGTTGAAAAATGGCCAAGCTCTCAAAACCCTAATTTGGGGTTCAACAAAGAGCCAAATTCATAGAGCGATTAAACAAAATTTGATATCCGAGATTCTGGTGGGTGAATGCTGAATTGCCAAGTACTTCCTGGGCTGTGAAGGATTTCCGCCCTTCTGTACCGGAAATGACCCCAATATTGGATGATCTCGCTCTGTGGGATAAGTAAATGTTGAACTATGAGAGTGAATATGGGATGCGATTGACACCATAAGGCAGTATATAGCTTCAGATTCGCACCCTGTAGCCATAAATGCAATTTCACACATACACGGAAAGGTATCTTGGATTCAAAGGTTACTCTGAATGCAAAATCTGAATTTGTTTTATTTACAGCTGCTTTTTTTATATTCTCGAATATTTGGGTAAAAGTGGTATCACTGATTCCCTGACTTAGGAATCCGTCGTCAACATTGATTCTCCGAACGAAATAAGCTAGAGAAATGGAGTTTTTATAATAATAATGTTCTTTATTTACCCAACAGGAATATCCCAATTACAGGGTAGAGTAATAAACATTACAACGTGTTACAGCATTTATGAAATAATTTAATCCAAAAAAAACCAGAAATAATGAGAGATACACTCAAACTTTGAACCCCACACAATTCAAATCCCAATTCAAAATCCATGGTGGATTTTGGGCCTGAATATCGCGATCAGCCTATACGTTTCGGAGTTCTCAGAAAAAAAATGCAGTTCAATACATGTGATATCATTTTTTAATTGCTCTTTCAAAGTTTGAATAATTGTTCGTAAGAATCGTCTTCGTTAATCATTCGGTCTTAAGATGGTTTAATGAGTAATTCATCTCCATCTCTTATCTCTCGCAGAACGAACCGGGTTCGAGCCCCGGAAGGACGAAAACTTCATATCTGACAATTTGTGACATTCACAAGTTATAACTAGAATAACTCTACAGTTTATCTTAGGGTTAATATGTTTTCAAGAATTAAATTCTTATTATTTCTTGTAGGTCCCAATAAATACACCCCATTTGAATTTCAAAACAATCATATTTGACCTGAAAATAAATTTTATGCACCCACCTATTAAATTTAAGATTTCAAAATATTCCCCAACTTTTTTTAATTATTTGATGATATTCTTCAGAGGTCTACATCCATGTATATGGAGGTTATTAATGTATATTCAGAACATCTCTTTGCAATGCGCTATGAGTTTACCATTATTTTTGAGATTTCGGAACATAAAAAAATGTTTGTCATGCAGTCATTTTATAAGAGTTCACCAAAAACATCAAATTTTTCTATTTCACAAATGTTTGTCTGTCTGAAGTGCGGACGATGAAAGAATACTTTGTTTATAGATAGATCAATTTTCCTGATTATTTTGTATTGGATGATCAAAGTGATTATATGAAGTAGAAGGGAAGATCTTTGAATGTATTTCTTTCGAAAATTACTAGGACATCTCAGTATTATGAGAAAAGTGAAACCGTATACCGTTATTAACGGAATTCAAATACGTATTATACAGTGCGAGTCAAAATTATGGAACAAATTCATTTTCTCAGAAGAAAAATATTTGGAAACCAATTCCTGAAACAGGTCAATTTTTGTTTAACATTCACCAAATTTTTATGCATTTTTGAAGTATTTTCGTTGCACCTTGTGCTATCCCCATCAACCCTTTAAATTTTTTGGGTAGGTACTTGTCTCCTAACAGGCTCACAGAAATTTTTAAGAATTTTTTTTTTTTAAATAAAAAAACTGTAATGGTTGGCTTCCATTCGGTGATAAATTTCATCAGGTATCATTATCTCAAAATAAATGAGCTATGACAAAGTCACATTTTGAAAAACTCTTCGAACAAATTTTTCAAAAGAAAATTTTTCTTTGAAATTACTGCACGCCTGTAAAATACATGGACTTGCCAAAAAAGTACCGCATGACCCACTTTTCCTATTCAAATAATTCAGAGGGTTGATGGCGATGGATCAGGGTGCACGGAGAATTCTTCAAAAATGCATGAAAATTTGGTAAAAGTTAAACAAAAACTAACTTGTTTCAGGATTTTGTTGCCAAATGTTTTTCTTTTGAGAAAATGAATTTGTTCCAAAATATTGACACGCATATTATATCCAATAAGATGATAACATCATTGTGGCTGAAATGAATCTGAGAAAAAACTGTAATTTAGGTTATTTTTAATTCGAGATATTAGTTCGTTGATTCTGTTATATTGCCTGTCTCTTTTCAGTGCTTTTCCTCGTTTTTTCAACAAAATCATCTGAAATTAATAATTGATTAGTTAAGTTAGTTATAACTCCTCAATCAATATTCAAAACATTCTCTTTCCGCCTTGTCATTTCTATCGGAAACAAACAAGATGTTCAACACAAATGTATAGGGAGCCTGTAGAAAATTGTTTATACGTCATTCGTTTACCCTGATTTATTTAGGAACACCTCAACCAAGTAACAATTAGGTGGTAACCTCGGGAACATAAACCTACAGATACACTTAATAAAAACCATTACGGCTCAAATTGGCTGTATGTTGCCGTATTCTCCCACAAATTGTTAGGTACCTCACTATTTTAGTGTCTTTAAAAATAGACCACATGGCTCTGTGTTAACCCCTTCTGCCAGTTCCAATCCCTTACTCTTTTTTTAATAACTTAAAGATTCTTGTGCCGGCTGCAGTAGGGCTTATCTGAGACAGCTGTTTGCTAAAAACTTGGATAAAAGGGCAGAAGGTGGAACGCTCAATCACTTTTGAAATCTTGTCGCCCGAGGCTTAAGATCTGGCCATCTTTCCACCGAGAGCAGTCTGTAATGCCACTGTACAACAGATATATTCATCATTAGATGGCTATCGAGATTTTATTGACTCTGGGCGTTATATATAATCATGTGTTTATCAAATTTACGAATCTGCCGAAGAATTTTGAAAAGGCAATAATGTTTTCATTTATTTTTATACTTCAAGAAGTATACTTAGCGGAAACGTGGTGAATAATGACCCACAAAAGAGCATTTTTTTAGACCTGCGAACAAGTAAAAGTCGCTGGAATCTAAATTTTGCAAATATGTTGGTTGCGGAAGCAAGTGCAATTCCTGATACATCAGTTGATAAGTACTAGTGTTGGCTACCTCTTGCAACTGGGGGCTTGTTTGTCCCGTACACGACGAGGAAATGCGGCTAATTTTTATACAATTTACCACCTCACTTCAATAGTTCCACTTTGCCTCGATGAGGACCAGGAAGCGATGGAATCACGCAACATATACAAAGAGGGAGAGGGGATAAGTCCTGGTCCTGGTCACCGGTACAAAAACGACAGAGACAGGGGTAAATGGGGGCTGAGGGAATGTACTGATTCATAGTAGACAGTACACAGATGCCGTAAATTATGGAATTACGGAAGGTTTTATGGCGCGGCGGCGTCTTTGTCACTTTGGCACCTCTTACCAAATATAATGGGATTTTATAGGAGCTTCTTTGAACTCAACAGAAAAACAATTTTATTTTCGATGATTGTATGAAAATATTGATTCTTCAGAGAAGGAATAAAACGCTAAGCTCTCGATTACTATCTGCTATTCTTATACCTCATGACATTATATTGTTAATTTTTTGGATTCAAAAATATTAATTATATTAGGAATTCTGTTCGTCATAGATAAAGAAAAAGTAGAAGACATGAAAAGTGGATTCGACGAAAAATTGAACTATTTGTTATTAATATCAAAGGGCGAAATATTCAGTTTCTTATCAACCAAATTAACACAACTACTAAGATAAAATTTTCGGAATATTAATACTCAATAAATGACCCTAATAAATAATAAAATTGCGAATTGCGATGAGCCATAAATGAACAATATATCTTTTCGGCATAATGAAGTCTAACAAAAAGAATTCAGCCCAAAATTACTAGTAATTGGATACGTTTTTATAAAAACAGTTTGTTCTAAAACGAACAGGAAAACTGTGTATAATGTGAGAGGAAACCTTAAATTTTTAATTACATGAGAATATATAATCACGGTTAGCTTCAATTATTTCGAATGACAAAACCCTCATATTCAGTAAAATCTTTCCCTCACTCGCTTACCCTCCTAAAGTTTCAAAATCCAACAATTAATTTGCATTCTAAGTTTTGCCTCTTTGATTACTTCAATTCTGTCAACAGTTAACGTTGCTCTGCTTTTGCAGTGACATATTTGAAATGAGACAGACCATCAACATTCCTAGTTCTTACCTACCTCGTCCTCTCTACGCTACACCGCCTCAACAACCCGTCGTCTATACTAGTACAAATTTTGTCCCGATATCGTATCGCGTCATGAACGGCCAGACCCCCTCGCCTCATTTGAAGTGGTACAATGTACTGCTTCAGTACAAAAATGAGGCACCTCTTACAAACCCAATTTTAGGACATGTACTACCCAACACTAATAAGTACCAGGTTTAGATAGATTAAATTAGAAAAGCACTGACGTAAGCTCAGCAGCTTTTTCGCGATTGTTCTAGTGTCAATTCCTTTATTCTGGAACAGTGAAATACTAATACATCATACATGATGAATAAACAAATCTAAATTTCAATAGAAATAACTATTCACCCTTGTTCTTAAATTTTGTTTGAAGCTCAAATTCCCTTCTCCTAAAAACCAATCAAAAGTATGCATATCAACTCCATATTACTCCAAATTACTAATATCTTGAGTTACAAATAACCATTGAATGACAGCATACATTATTTTACCGCAATTAAATAAAACATTTCGATTAATTTTCCCCAACTGAAACTGAAATAATAAGTCAGATCGAAATTGCTTTGAATCTATAGTTTTTAAGTTACTTGACCCACTGTAACTCGATGAATAATAAACCGAAACTCATGAAATTTTTTTTTAAAACCAGGACTACATGATGAAGAATGTTTTATTTGTTCTTTTAATTTAAGTATAATTTAAATCTCAAAGCTTTGTTGTCATTTGCATTTTCTTTTTATCCTAATGTTTTATATTTTGAACGGCCTTTACCCAAGATCATGGTTTGCTTCCCCCCTGTTATAAATCCTGGTTACTCTTTTGCTATATTACGAATTGAAGGTAAAGATTCTAGTAATTTTATATTATACTTGTTTGTATCATTAATGATACTTACGATGTTCGATAGAGTACCCATTCGGTTGAACAGCCTATATATTTATTCTTTCATATTTTCATCTTATGCACCTCAGTTTTGAGGCAACCACCTGTATAAGTTATATCTCATATTCGGATGAGTCGATGAATCAAAAAGTTTTATGTAATCGATTCTGAGTAATGTCTTTGATTTGTCAGTATTGAGCCTGAGATTGAAGAATATAGATGTGTTTCGTGCTGAGATATTTTAGTGTAAGTGAGAAATTGTGATTTTTCTACTGTTCCTTGAATCCTGTTATAGAGAGAGAATAAACCAGGTATGCCGTTTCCCTATTTAAGTTGTTCAATTTTTCCATGGACAATCACCCAAACATTATTTTGAGAAAATTGAAATGAACCTCAATATAATTAAAAAATATATTCAAGAGTGTGAATATTTGAAATAATAACCATGAAACTTTAATCATCATGCATTTTCAAATTTCATCTTCAACGGTTTGTAAAAAATATTTCATTGAAATTGGTAATGTACCAATAAATAAAGATTTTGGCAGAATTTTTACATGGAGAATAGACCTGTTGATTTAATTTTTCTCAAAATAATGAACTCAAAATTGTATCTAATCCAATTTTTATTTCATTCTTCGTTATTTAATAACAATGAATTATATACCAATAAAATGTATTATATTGTTTCAAATTGTGTAGAATTCGTACATTTTTCAAAGTTAATTCAATATCTCTTTATCAAATAACGAAATTTAATTGACATCTAGTAGTCTATCTAATTAACGGATTAAGAATAACGTTAGAGGGAAATACTTTAACTGAAATCATGCGATATAGTTGATTCGATTTGGGATGACGTCTAGATCATTGCACTAATCCAATTTATTGGTATATTAAAAATTTCAAAAATTAGAAAAAATCAAAGATGGTAAAAACTGGTGTTTAGATTTTATTTATAATTAATAAAATAATATTTTTTTGGATTTGGGAAAAGAGATGCTTAGGTGGAGGAAATTTACTGGACCCCGAAATTATACCTCCATTATTAATAATTTTGATTCAACTTTGAAAATTGCCGTCCGTGCGTCATATTGAGGTTGCGTTTATGGAGTCGGTAGTTAGTGAATTACAACAAAACTTTTTTTGGGCATTTATATGGTAGATTTGAAAATTTTTTGAAATACAGTAATGAGTCGAGAAAAAAAAATTGAAATAGTTATTAGGAATTCATGAACGAATAGAGATAATTTTTTTCAGTTGATCAATGTCTTGAGTTAACATGAAAATAGTTAGTAAGTGACAAATGAAAAAAAAAACAATTCAACAACGGTAAATTTTCATCTTTCGTTATATTAAAAAATAATTATAAACAAGGATTTAAATTTATTTAAACTTATCACACTATATTTATTCATGGGTATACAAAAAACGCCCACATAGTGAAAAAATGTCATGACAATTACTGTATTTAGATTATTGTATTATAGTTTTTTTAGATTTTTAAATTCACTATATTCACTCTAATAAAATGTTTTATTGTAACTTACTAACTTCCGCCTCCATACGCCCAACTCAGTATAGCTCGCGGACGGCAATTTTCAGCATTAAACTGAAATAATTAATATTGAAAGTACAGCAAATGAGCTATATCATATCATTTCAGCAAAATTATGTTCAATTCACGTCATTTAAAACTCATTAACTGGACTAAAGTATCAAAACTACTGATGGGTTTTTTTATGACTTTCTCCAAATAACTTATTTTCGACTGGACGAACTAGAAGACCATTGAGCATTGAATACAGGATGTCTTACAAATAATATCCTAATCAATCTTCTTTGAACATTTGGAAAAACTTTTTTCTCGTACAAGGTGCGTACGGAAACAAGTTCATACTTGGTGTTCGGGCTTGTGGGTATTTTCTCAATGCTTTGCCCAAATGGACTTCCCGAGAGTAATAAAACATCTGGTTTTCATATTTTTGGTGATTACCAGAATATACACGTGTTAATCCTAGAGGGTTGAGAATTCTAGTTGTAAAAATTTGCCTTGTTTTGTTCGAGACGGTTGTAAATTAAAAAGGTGTGTCGATTTCAAAAGTTGTCAATTTTTAAATCTCTAGGAACAAAAGTTTGGTATGAATGGACGTATTTGAGACATCTACAATAGTACCATGTGTTTTCGACTGATGGTTTCTTGTTATTACCATTTCTTATTGCTGTAATTTGAAAAATTTGATATCCTTACAACTCGATAGGATAAATAAAATAGTTTCTGCTGATGAAATAATTATTATAAGTGAATCACGAAACGTTAAACAATTAGCGCTTTTTCGAATGGACAACCTTGAACATGGCGTCACGATGATGGCCTGTTGGGCGTTTATGTCAAATGATCATAATTTTGATCTGAAAATTTCCATATTGGAGATCTTTTTCCTTAAATATTTTCAGAAAACTATAACTTCCGGTCATACTGGAAACTACTATTACTATTCCCTTATTTCCATTGACTCACCCAGTATATTATGGCATTATTAGGTAAATTATTTGAGAGCAATCTGAGGAATATGCTATTAAGAAAATGCAACGACTCATGAGGATTCATATGAAAAAAAAAGGGTAAAAGCACTGACATTAGGTCGAGTAGCTTTGACGCTCTTGGGAGTAGGATTCAAACTTTGAGAGATCATATCTCTGAAAGTATTAGCTGAGATTGGTATTAATGTGTTTTTATGATGAATCAGAAATAGTTTTTATTGAAAAAAAAAAGACTGGAAAACTAATAGGCGGAGTTGGTCAAATAATAAACTAAGCCGAGATACTCATCCGTCAAACATACCCTGAAAATTTTAACTCCCCTATAATTCCGCTCGGTTCAAGAATTTCACGCAGCATTCTTCATAAAACAAAGGGATACTAGATCAAGTTAAAGCCAGATGACGAATCGACACACTTGGATCAACATCTACACTACTATGCACTCATTCTCAAGTTGGTACACACTGTATGACGGCTAATTGGATGGTTATGATCTTTTATATTTTATAGTGAACTCTACTTGCTAGAATGGTTCACAATTTCTCGAATAAATCGCTGAGATGAACAGGACAGTCTCGATGAGAAATAACTCAAAGAAAACTCTTGCAACTTTATTCGAGTCTTAACTGAAATATTTGAAGAAGAGTCTTTTCTATAGATGTCATAACATGGATGTAGTTAACATCCCCATATCTTCAGAATGCAGTAAGTCTCCGGAATCTGAAGTCAAAGTATTAAAATATTGTGTTGAATTGATGATCAACGGCAATGATTTTCCTTGAGCTGAAGTTGGGGAGTCTACAATGATTACATTAGTTTATTTCCTTCAGAAGTGGAATTTTTTTAGTAGATAATCCAATATCTTCAAGACAACTTCTCCACGAAACTAAGGTACCGCAGTTTAATTGTCAGGCCATTTAGATTTTGAACAACTTAGTTCTACTACACTATCGATTGCAAGTTATTGCGTTATTATCCTTTAAAATAAACGAACTGTCTAAACATCTTCTATATACTAACTGACAAAGAAACTGATACACTGCTCAAATTTCATTTTTTTTGGTAAAACATATATAAAGCACGGTGTTTTCAATTTTTTAAACGAAATGTTCATAATTTTTTAAACGAACTTTCAAATAATGTGTTTGTTGACCGCGATTGGCAATGATGCAATAAGATGATTTATTTCTTCTTGAGGTATACGATCTCCCTACCCTGTAGCTCATGTCTCAGAGGCGACATAGTCCATAATAGAAGTCGATTTTGAACTTCATTTGTACCCTTAGACGTTCGGGTTTACTCTTAATCGATTATGGGCATTATCAAACCATTCTTGACCACATTTCATAACAGTATTTGGATTTCTGTTTGTACGGTTAGCGATTTCTCAAAGTGATAACCCCGGTTCCCGTAGATCAATGATTCAACCTCTTCCAAATGTACTTTGCTGCCGATAAATACCGGTGTTTAACAGGCATTCTAAAAACAACTAAACATCGACTTTGGATCTCCTTGAACATCTGTTTTGTGGTGAAATTTACAAAATTGCTTAAACAACTACAAAATTCAAGTAACAAAAAATGATAACATGAAAAAACCTTCGGAATTTTTTCCAAATTTTGTTCATATACTCCTTGCTATGTTTTGCCAAAAAAAATCAATTTAAACAACTCCTTCTGGGTGTTGCAGCTTCTTTGTCGTTTGTTCATTTCTCGAATACGATTATGTAAACCACAAAAAGAAACCGAACCAGGTTTTCTGGAACTGCTATCTATGATGAATGGTCAAACATGACTTACCACTGAACGACCTGCCCAGAAAACAGTATTGGTATCTTATCTAATGAAATACAATTTCATGGAAACTGCTTTGAAAGCACATTTCTCCAACCTATTTATCTGCATGTTACTACAATTTAGAAGATTCAAGGAGTAGCGATGATGATTTGGGGGTAGAAAAACCCCCATATATAAATGACACAGGAGGTCTCGGAAACACGAATTTACAGAATTGAGATGGTGCGATCAATTTTTTCTTATACATATGCTTCCTTCTTTCAACATTGAAAGAATGTCAACAGAATACGTTCGTGGATATGACCTTAGGGTGCAAGGGGACAACAACAATTTGAATTGAAAGAGGGGGCGGCAAGTGTGCTATTACGACAATAATAATAAAACATGAAATAATGGCAGAAGTAAAAGGTAGCAATTAGAGGTGACAAAAGAAGATGAGAGCACCAGTTAGCCGAAAGCGACTTGTTATCACGTAACAGCACACATGATGCATCTGTGGCGTATGGAGTAGGTGGGCAACATCGCCTTTTTCACCCTTGGGCACCCGGTAAACATCTGCCGTCCCTCATGAGTCGAGCTGGTCGTTCGAGGGTAGCAGAAACCCATCTAGCGACAAAAAGTAGTGCACGCCACGGCTATAGCAGATAGCAGCTAGCCATCCACAATCGTGGCGGAAGTAGTTGCCCCCTTAGTGCGCTTATGCTCCCCACCCTTGATAGACGCTCTCACGCGGGCCAGTCGACGTCTGTCGCCGTTCTCAAAAGCACAGTCTGTATCTGACTCTTCCACTGGTGCCGTGTGCGGACTCTCGAAATAACACACTCGCCGAGCAACGAAACACCTTTTGTGGATTACCGTGTGAACAGTGTAGATTTAAATATTTTTATGTGTTGTGCTTATCGAACAAAATAACCATCATTTGTGTTCGTTATGGGGTGTTTTTCTGTTCGCAGTAACTGAATTCATTAAAATTTTACGCGTTTTGGTGTTTGGTGTAAACAATAACAAACCTGAATCGCATGTTAACAAGTGACTTAAAACTAATAAAACACTGGAGTTATCTATGGCGTCGATTTGCAGATTATCCCTGAGGTAACATTATTGTAAGCTGTACATTCGCACCAACTTGGAAAGACACAAATATGTCTTGGATTTTGCTTTTTCTTGTCGGCGCTCTACTGACTATACAGCAGGTAAGACACTTCTATTTACTCACAACCAACCTTATTTGTCAAATCAATTAACGCGAGAGACATTGAAACTTTTGTCTTGGTCTATGTCTCGAGCTTTTCGGGCCAACATGAACACCGATTCGATTTGAAAAACATTGAGGTTTCGGAAGCCTATTAATAAACTTTGCATTCATTTATTCAGAAATGATCTTCAAGTTCAAAATGAACTCGACGCGTAGAGATGTATTTTCATCCGAAACTCCATCTTCTGATTAGTCGCCGATCGTCAATCTAAATTTAATGTTTCGATGAATTCTTGTTCTTTTAATAGCTTTCATTTTGAGAATTTTGTTTCAATGAAAACGCTTTATGTCGACTTAAATGGGAATACAAGGTGTGCTTGTCTGTTTAACACAGGCTGCATCGTCTGGAGTCTTCGAGTTAAGGCTTCTTTCCTTTGACAATCAAGCTGGTAAAGATGACTTAGGGAAATGCTGCACAGGGAATGCTGGATCTGGGTTTGACTGCCTAGGAACCTGCAGACCCAGGTTTCGAGTTTGCCTCAAAGAGTATCAAGTCAAAATCGACACCACAACACCTTGCACGTTTGGAGATGTCATTACGGCCGAGCTGGGACCAAATTCTGGATCTGAAGCTCCTCAAAACGCTATAGCTTTTCCTATTCAATTCACTTGGCCGGTAAGTTCGATGTAGTAGAGCATCCTAGTCAACGTACTAAACGTTAACGTTATTCATAAACCGTATTACCGCCAAATTCCATTCCCCTACTTACGACCCCGTCTATTTAAATTCCATTCACCCTGACAACTGTAATATGGTGGTTGAATAAGGTTATTTGTTCCCCCTTACGTTATTCCAGATACACCACTGACCGCCATTATATATGAAACCAACCCTTGGGATGTTGTTGCGCTAGATTCTTACCTAGAATATTCTTAAGAAAAACCACGCTCAGCTGTAAGAAAATTAAGAAAGTTTACAGACATGTGTTTTATTTTGCGGAGCTGTTATTGTCATATTTTTTTAATGAAAGTATCAATCACACACTTGGTATTTTTACGTAACTATTGAGAATTTATTTTTTATTCATTTGTAAGTTAAAGCAATCAGTTGTTTGGTAAAATATCAGACCGTTTTTTCTGCAGTCTTCAGTTCTTATTATAGATCTTTTATGATGTTGCTTATAAAATATGTTCAACATGAACATTTACATCTACGATATATCATGTCATTAATTGTCGATAAAAAATCTTCGAAATTTTCTTCAGATTACTCTCAACGATAAACCTATTATAGCATGGTTTTTAGATTAATTGCTTTATGTAGAATTAGTTTCATATCTGTTCTTTTTTAAAAGTATTCAATTCTTCGATTAAAATATGAAGATACCTTCTAATCTTGTTTAGGTTCCAGACCATCTAGCGCTTTTCATTATTGATTTTTGCATTTTCTGGTACTCAATATTAATGAGAAATTCTCTTTCATCTTGCGGTTTTTGTCCACAGTTTTTTCGTTAATATCAGAATCTCTTTTATCTTTTTTTTTTTAATTTTTTCGATTATTCGTCATCTCATTTGATCTTTTTATCTCTTAATTGATTGTGTTAAGAATATCTTTAGTGAGCTGACGTGTTTTGTATGAGAGCAAAGAGTTCGGGCGTGTATTATCAATTTTTTGAACGACCACTCCTATTATTTATAATAAATCCTATCGTAGGTAAATAGATAATTGATTTTTAAACGAATTTTCTAATTAAACACTTAACAGCTCTTTACACTTTTCAATAATCGTTTTATGTTTTATTTTCGTACCTTATCGCAAACAGTTCTGTCTGTTGTTCATCCTAACAGTATATTCTCGAGTGTTATTACAAGTGCACAACTTGAGGCCATTAAGCATTTTTGTGTTGATGATCTTTTCGGTCCGTTGACGTTCTTCCTGGAATCTTTTTTTAGTCTGACGCTTTCCTTTTAGCGTTTATATTTTTTCGAAGATATTTCGTGTGTTTTGAATTATTACTGATTCAGTACATGATATCTGTTTTGATGAAAAAAATATCAAAAGAGAAGAGAACCTAGAAAGAAACATGATTATTTTTTCACTAATGATAAATTGGAATAAGACTTATATTATTGAAGAGAGTTCGTAGATCAATAGGAATCGAAAGATTTGGGTTAATTCAAAGCTATAATTTTTTGTCCTGGTTGATTAAATACTTTTTATTTTGACAAGGTCATCACAACTAAATGATCTAATATTTGAGTCAAAGCTTTAGCTTTTTTATAACCTCTCTATGTAGAGAGTTATATTTATAATGAAATAAATGCGTCGACACCTGTAATGAATTTTAAATTTTTAAATTCGATGTCATAGCATGTGAAATATTTTCAAAAGTGAAAAAAAATGCAACCTCTCGCTTGTTTGAAGTGATGTAGCGTAGGAGATTAGCAAGTTGAGTATGTAAATTTTTGAAGGTGTAACTTAGCGTGGGCATTGTTTCGATCGTAATGGAGAAAGTGATTTTGAGACGATCTGTATGATGAAATTGGAATTTGGGACGAACGCTAATTTCATGCTGTATGCACCAATTTAAATCACCTTGGACCATTTTAAAATTCCGTCTAACGTTTTCGTTCTATGAATAATTTTTTTTTATTCAAACCTTTGTCAACTCCATTAAGTTGTTCGTTCAACCTGTGATGTTGCACAAGACGAACTGTTAATTATCACCGAAATTAAGAGAACTTCCTGAGATGAAAACTTGATTTGAAAAAAACCTGTTCGTAACATTCCACTTTGTGGCATATTCGAATATTCAAACTTAAATTACCTACGTATTAAGAAGACGGTGTTCAAGAAAACGTAACAATAGCGAGAAGCTCTTGTGGATCTCCTCCATGGTTCCTGAACTCGCTCTCTCGAAGGCTCTGTCTCGTCTTGTGTGAAACTTCTTCTCAGAGTGTACACCACTTCCGGCCAGTTATTTTGTAGCATCTTGTACACCAGCAGTAGGTATGAGCCGTGGGAAAGAAAGAACAGAAAATCAAATTTAATTATCAATAGATTTATTGATCCAGGTCTGTTGCAGCGCCGATGCATTCTTCTCGTGTTGAACTTGGATTTAATTCGTAATTATTTCTGTTCATGTATAAATTTAACTCATTATTGTAAATATTTGAGAGCCAAGGTTAGTACCTCTATGTAATATAGCTGGTAACAAGAGTAATCAACGTGAAACAGTTTGTTTGTCATGTATATATGGCATTTTAACTGTAACTATTAATTCATCTGATTATTGTTTGCGTGAGAATGATATACCTACCTGTTGTTGGTTATGAAAGCCACTTCCTATGAAGGAATTCTAAATAATTGACAATATCATGTCTGATTCATTCTTTGTTCTTATTTCTAAGAGGAATAATTCCTTATAAGCTTTTAGTACCATGAGACCTTATCTCCTTTTTAAGACTCTGATTGCTTCAACATTAAATATCATAAAAATTATTCTTCAAGTATGTGAATTCGAGAATATTCTCTTTCTCATACGTTCAAAGTGTAATAGAAATTGTTTTGAAATCGATTGCTAACTAGCTACTTGGGTTGGTTCGCTACTATGAAAAATTTTGCCGGTTCCATAAGTTTTCACGAATTTAACAATATTCCGATCTGAAGGAACTGATATTTTATTTTCTACGCTAATTAAAAATATTTGGGATTATTGTTTCCGTTGTGATTGATATGTTTTTAATTCCTTTATTTCCTCTGATTCTATCGGATATAGGAAGTTAAATCTTTTATTCCTGTAAGAATTTGCGAAATGGCATTCAGTGGTGGATGTGGCGATATGTCCATTATTTATTTTTAATTTTTGGTTTGTTCCATCTTTCAGGGTACATTTTCTTTGATTATTGAAGCTTGGCATGGAAATCAAACGACACAATCAGGTAAGAAATTGTTTATTAAAATTATCATGAAATGAGGTTTCGAAGCGGGTATTACTATTTTAAATTTGTTCGAATTGGCTTTCCGAATATTCCAGATTTACTTTATCAACTTCTCTCACTTTTTTATTTATATATATCCTTTTTTGCTAACTTCTGTAGTTATTAACATAAAGTGTGGAAACCACCCTTTCTTCATTATGTCATTATTTTAGAAAATTACAAAAAAATTGAGGCAAGTCAGGTTTTGCATTTATATGTTACTCAAACATAAATTTAAATGTACAAGATGAATCGCGCAAATCTGCTATACTAGGAAATAATTTATTCCTCGTCTTTTCCCAACTCATTGGGGTCTAAGATTTTAATTTATATATTTACAACGCACACCTGAATTCAAAAGTTGATCCGTCTCACCATTTATATTTATCTGAAATAATTTTTAAAGAACACTTATTCCATAAGTGTGATAATAAAGGTCATTTTAGGAGAATATCTATTGGTAAAATACTGACATTCTGTAATCAAATGTAATGTTGAAGGAGCTATATTTTATAGCAGTCTTAGAGAAAGATGTTCGAAAATAATGAAGCTAATGAAATGCCATGATTGTGTGAAACGCACTTAGTCTTTTATATGTAAATATGTTCTAAAACACGCTTGAATTAAATTTCATTGACTGCGTCTACCGTACCAAGCATGCGTAATAAACCTTCGATGAACCGAGATGATTTTCTAGTCATGAATATCCATCAGTTCTAAACTCAATGATGAATAGGATCTCACGATGATGAATATTCATATTTTTCGTTTTTCCAGAAAAATTTGACGTGAAATTCTCACAACTTGTTTTCACAATAGGCTTCAGTTCAACAATGTTGAATAAATTTCTATTGGGAATCGATTCATACTTTTTTCCATGTGCTAAGTATACAGTTTCGATTTAGAAAGATCATGCTATTTAATAGTCTAGTCAACTAATGCTTTTTAGGTCAAAAGTTTATAATATAATGATTGAAAAAATTCAGGAGTAGGACGCAAAAATTGCAAGTTAGAATGAATTTAGTGGGCAATAAGTTTGGTAGTGCGAATACCTTAAAAATGTAATTAAGTTTGAGAGAATATCGCCACGATAATAGTAATTAATTATCTAATAATTATCAAAAAGTACTTTTCGATTTGGGAAAGTCTTGGAGCAATTGGCCAATGAAAATCAGATTGTCGCGCTCATTGCGGAAGGAAGGATGTCTGCAGTTGACAGCTGCAGTACATCTGGTTTCTTACCGGTCCTGCATTGTGAGATATTTATTATTTAGTTTTAAGAAGTTGGCCTGTTATCCTATCCACACACACACACACACCTTAGGGCACCCAGCACACGGAAGTGGCGGTGTTGATTCTGCTACGAAGATTATAGGAAGCCCAGGAAGCTTTCTCAAGATACTCATATAACATACACTTGAACCCCACGCATCTGTTTGATCTATCCAAATCTGAAGACGATGTGACCTGTTTTCTAGCCTTTAAATATCGTATTACGTTGGAAAATACTCAAATTCACTATATCTATTTCCAAACTAGAACCAATATCCTTGAACCATGGGAAAGACCAACAAGTGTCCCATACCTTTCGAATCAAGTGAAAAATCACTAACCTCTAGTGAACTTGCTCTTGCAGTCTCATTTTCAAAGTGAATATGTAAATTACCAAGTCCCAAACGAACCTGTAACTTATCATACTGTTCTTGCTTTCATTTCCATCTTTCAGAATTGCTATTAAAGTTCAGGGGAAAAAATGAGAAATATAGTCCTGATAGTGTGGGAAAAGCGTCGTTGATTTATATCCTTGTCTAGTATGAAAAAGGTCAGTATTTCGAATGAAATATTCGGCTTGGAAAGTTGGCGAGCTGAAGGAAACCTCGAGCACTGAGTGTTTTGTTTTCGAGCCAGCAATCTTTATATTTCTCCTTGAAAAGGGAGGAGTCGTTGGAATACCGAAGAGAATAATGGAAAATTGCTGAAGTTAATGGCCCAATGTGTTGAAAAAGCCCTGGATCTTTGAAACGTCCTCCATTCGATATTATGAAGTAGTATTTTTCTCATCATTCTTTTTTTTATAGTTTTGGTGGCTTTTCCGGCTGGTGTACTTTTCATAGTCAATCGATTTTGCCATTAGTTGGCCCTTCTTTTCAGCTTACCAAGCAGACAGATTTAATTCATCGCCTTTGTTGGATATACTGAATGGAGACTGAAAACAACGATAAATTATCTTATGCATTTTCCGATTTCCACGCTCAAGCGATGTCTTAATTCTTGATCACAAAGGAAAACGTTATCCAATAATACGTAATTTTACACTTCACTTACTTAAAACTTCCCAGAAAGCCTGCAATAGACATTTCCCATCCTAGTGTAAATAATTTTCAATTAACATTTCCCAGCTTCGATTTTCCTTTGCTGCCATTTCCAGATACCCGAATGAAAGGGGTCCTTCAACCGGAAAATCCCCCACAATAGAAAAACTATTCGCATTTTTTGACTCCCATTTTTCGCGCATTCTCTTAGAACAGCGTGCTATTGCTTTGTGCAAATGTCTGTAATCAATATTTAAAGAAAATTTCATCGTCGTAGCTTGTGAATAAAAAAGACAAATTTGTCCCTGGCTTAAAGATAGTTGTTCTTATGATTGAAGCTATTTGGTTTACCTTATAAGCAACCATATAACAAACGTTTCGGCAAATTTTTTCTTTATATTTCAGGAATGGTAGGAATATCCCAAAAATACATTCTGCACGAGTTTATTTAAATTATTATCATTAATTTCCATATCGATTTATATTTAGATGCGTTCCGAAATGAAACCGTTTGTGAATAACTTTTGAAGAAAAATTGGTACGGATTATCTGGTTTAGTTTCAGCCTCTGGGTATTTGCATATATCGGTTTCTCGTTTTGATGTTTTAATTTAACTAGCAATCAGCTTTCCTGTTTCCTATGGCGGAAATGACTAAACCTGTTTCATTTTATGTCGTATTGCATTGTAAAATAGGTCATAAAATCTGAGTTACGAAAACACCGTTTGGAAAATTTCCAATTGCAATCAACTAATAGGGTTATTCATGATCTTAGATACTTCCCACCCACGTGAAGAATTTTTGGCTTGTGCTATATTCATTCAGACTCATCTTACTCCAAATTGAATCGATATATTCTTGCGAGCTCTATATTTTCATATTCAATTGTATCGGTCTCTACTTGATGGAAAACCGTAATGAGTCGATAGTAAAGATTGAAATTGAACAGAATTCTTTTTACTAAAGTTGTTTCGTCAGCGGGGGCGTTTTTCAGAAAACGTAGTTATCAGAACAGAAGAAAAAATTGTTGTAAAAAACAAGAATTCTGTATAATATCCATTTTTATCATTCAAATGAGCTATATTTTTATTGATCAGTTTTCAAAAAAATTAAACAGTTATACAACTTTTATTATAAGATTTACAGTTTTTCTTGCATGTACCTACATATTTATCACAATGTTAATTAAACGACAAGATACAGTTCTCTGGATAATTAATGCCGTTTCGCACGTTATAATTAAAAAAAACTATTGTCTCAGGAAATGAATACTTAGAATGAGATAAATGTGTGGGGATCATGATATTCTTTTGGATCTAGTCTTCGTCTAAATCATATTTCTTCAGTACCATTTTCTCTTCTTAATTGAAATAACAGACGCATACATAGTTCTCAATAGGTGATCAAATCAAAATATTTTGTTGTAACTACCCACAAATTGGGCAAGGGTTTCATGCTGAAATTTGGTGATGATAATTCCGACCCCTTAGCAGAAGTCCTTTATTGCTTCAATATTTTTTCATTGAGAACAGATAATCTTAGATTCTTTGCTGAGGTTCTGGTTATTTTAGTATAACTATCTTCAAAAAGTTTCTAACGTTCGCTAGAAGAGGGAACATTCATCAACTTCTGTCAACTGCATGAAGTGAACATCCCTACAGTGAATAGGGTGAACGGTTATTCTCGTTTCTACAACACCTGGCTGTATAGAGTCCGGTTTAACGTTTGTTCAACCTTTATTGTTAAAGTTTCACGCTGATTCCCGAAGAACCAATACCAAGTTTAACCTTCACAAATAATTGGTTCTTATATTTTTCGACACTATCTCAGGTCTAAATCTGTAATGGTATTTGTTTGAGACCTCACAGATGTCTCTAGTTATTGAACTATTAAAGGCACCTAAAAGGTGATATATATTTTAAATCACGTGGGATGACTGTCACACATAATCTAAAATTAAACGCAAGCACACTCTCCAACTCGTAGTGTTTTTTATCGTTGTTTTATCTAACTGTAATGAAAAATCTTCAGTCAATAGATCGACCCTTTTTCAATTGCAATCGATAAAATATTCCAGACAGATGTTCACATATTGCAAGGGGTGAATACGTTACTCCAATCCTCTCAATATTTTGTATGTTTTGACTCCAATCCTGAATTTGTGGATTCAATTCCTTGATAGAAAAAAATGTTCTATTTGTCTTGTTTGCGGTGAATTCTTGAATATAAAATGTTTTTGCTAATGTAAGCTTTTGTGTTGTAGTATATAAACTTTTTTCATCTACTTGATCGACCTATATTCAGCTAAGACTGTATTCATTTCCTTATTGAGTTTATTAAGAAAGGTATCATCAAACACGTTATTCTTTGATTTCAGTTCTTTATACTTTCGTTGGCTCTGTACTCTCCGTGTATAGTTAACAATAATTAGCGATTATTAAATCGATTGTCCTAATTCTCTTGCATTGAGAAAATCACTGCAACGCATTAATTTTATTTTGGATCCCTTTTTGGACGCTGCTCCTTCAGCATTTTCATTAAAAGTAACTAATATGACGTCTGGAACGTTAATTAAAATCTTTCTCAAGCCACTGCATTCGGTCTAATGACGTAGAATATTTCTATACCATTAAGACCATTGAACTTATATGTTGATAAAAATATTCCGACTAACAATGGTTTCCTGTTTTTTATGTTATTAAAGTAGAGTTTCTATAAATCTAAGACAATTGACTTTAAATCTCTCTTAATAAATATTTTAATACGAAAAGGAAACGATATTAGACGGAACGATTCAAATAAATTAGGATTTTAATTATCGAAATATGTTTTATTGTATGGTTAGTTTTGAAATTTGAAAGTTTAATGGGATGATCTTAATTAGCATGGGAAAAAACAATTAGATTCGTCAGTAGCTTGTTTTTCGGGAGACAATGAGAAATATAGGAATTACAAGGAGAAAAAATACAACCTGTTTGATAATAATCGTGAAGATAAGTGTAGCGAAAAATATATTCAACAAATCAACCTTGATTTCGCTTGGAACATATTTTGAATCTCTAAAATCGTTGTTGAATATCTAATTTTATCACTTCAAATTGGGCATTTCTGGAATAAGAATAATAGTACTGAAAATATTTTTCATGGCCTTGTATTACAATATTGTGTGCGTTAGTAGTCAATTCTCCTTGTACTTTTTGATTTAATTTTAGAGGAAGAGAGAGCAGCCGTCTCTCATTTTCTTGCAAGATTGATAGAACAGCGTGCTATCGTTTTAGCCAAATGTCTGTAATTTTGGAATATCGTATGGTCTCAATCGATGGGGTATGTCCGGCCGTATACTCCCGATCATCCGAAGGATGTTTTCCTATTTTCAGAATATACAGAAACATTTTCGGCATTTTTTACATTTTTTAATTTTTCATGAATATCTATTTGATCTTTCCAACCTGGATTCCATCTCGAATGCTGTAACTAAATTTTGTATTATTGAAAGTGAACTAGTTGGGTAGAAGGGTGATTTCTTTTCAGCCAACCTGTTTGAATCCATTTTATTCAGTTCTGTATGCGTTAATAGTGAATTCTCATTGTACGGCTTCCCTTTATTCGTAAGAAAGAGCCCTATGCTCTGCTTTTTCTTCATTCGCCGCCTAAGAAAGGTTTTTTCGTAGTTGGTTGTTCAAGTGTGCACGATTCAAAACAGCTCACCGGATGTCCTGTCCTTGTTCGTTCTCCCCTCAACTTCTGGAATATTTGATACTTCCTCTTACCCTCTTACGATAAGATTATCGTCTCACCTGAACGATATGTCTTTCGCTTCGCTAAGCACAACCTACTCATCTAACTATATTCCAGTTGTTTCAAGACTCGCTCGCACGGAACAATTCTCCAAAAAAAGCACACTTCTATACAGGGTGGAACAGTTGGACATAATTAAAATACACCTTGAGTCTCACTTGTTATTTCCACGTGATGTCCTTTCCAAATAAGAAAGCTCGCAGGCATGAAATTTTTTTCACAATTGGACAGGTGCCTTTTCGAACCTGTTCGATTTTTTCCTTTTCGTATCACGTAATCGAAGTCACCCTTATTTACTCTGGTTGGAAGGAAAAAAACCACAAGAAAAACTTTCCACGGCCTCATTATCCATTCCGACTGTTATTGATTGGGAACGTTCAGCTGCTGGTTCTTTGATCGAATCAAAAAACTCTGTAAATGGGCCGTTCGATAATATAAAAAAAGAATTACCTCTGAGAATCAATGAGATATGGATATTAAAATAAAATAAGTTTCGCAATTATTTTTACAATATCGCATACATTTCTACTTCTAGATTGATTCAAAAGTAATTTAAATTTTATTCAACTTCAAAGAATCGATTTTTTTGCACTACATATGGCTTAGTTTGAATAAATGCCCAGGCAAAGATACTAAAAGTTGTCATAGATGGAATTTTTTTTTTAATTCTTTTCAAGTTCAGAGAAACAATTTATTGATACTTATTATAGTTTTAAATTCAATCAATACCCAATATGGAAATGTTTAATCGTATTCATTGTGAGAAAATATTCTTATTTAAATATTTAAAATTTTTTGGAATTTATAGACAAAATTTTTGAAACCCTCAATATAGTTTCAGTTGAATAAATCCCAGGCAATTATGCTAGAACTTTTTCATCGATTTCATAAATAGACAATATTATTTTTTAAATATTTTAAAACAATTAATTTGCAATTCATATAGTTTTAGTTTGAATAAATGCCGAGGTAATGATGATGGAAATTTTTAATCGTATTCCTAGTGGAAATATATTTTTATTTAAATGTTTAATTTTTTTATAAAATCAAAGAAAAAATTTATTGACACCTTGTTGTTGTTTTAGTTTAATAGATGCTCAGGCAATTATGCTAGAAATTTTTCATCGATTTCATAGATGGACAATATTCTTTTTCAAATATTTTATATCTTTTGAAATTTAAAACAATTTATTGGTGATTCATATAGTTTCAGTTTGAATAAATGCTGTGGCAATTTTGCATCGTATTCATAATTGAAAAATATTTCTTGTTCTGAAATTGAAGGCAAAGTACTTTTTCTAATCCGCATCTGTTGAAAAGGATCCAATCCGTAACATTTGCTTCTGCTGGGTAAAACCAGATAAAATGCCCAAGAACTTGCGGGATCACATTGTATTTCCGTAAGCCACATGCTGGGTCGACAAATGATTCAAAATACCTACGCCATTTGGCCAACACAAAACGCTGAAATTCGCAGAGAAAACGAAAGTTTCTACCTGGCAAACGCCATCTGAACTCACCAGAATTACCCGGAAGAAATCCCCTAATCCAAAACAGAACTCTTGCAGAATGATATATTCTCTCTTATTTATTAATGTTAATATGTATAATGAAAATTTTCTTGAATGAATTTTTCTCATCTTATTATTAATCACTTCCAATATATTTTAAACCGTAATTTTTTGTGTCTAATGAAAAGATTTTCTGATAGAACTTGAAGTATTTTATTGGACATTTTTGAAATTTCTACGGTGGGCCTCTACCCAGCATCTTTGATGCTGTAAAAATGAACTCGGCCCGATGCAAATAAATCGTCTCTCGCGAAGAGTACGTGGACGAGAGAGAAAGAGAGAGGTTCCCATATGAGAAGGCACCTGAAAGGAGCTTCCCAAACAGCTGTATCCGGTGAAGCTGTATGTCTACAGTCCCCAACTTACTTTAGATTCAAATCTTAATCTTAATTAAGCTCTGATCAGGTACACCTTTTTGGAAATGCACTCATATAACAGAACAGGTGAAAAAGAACACGTTTTTCATGAATATATACGTCGGACTGTTACTGATTTTGTCGTTTGAAATTGCACTGAATTGATTATTTCGACGACTTGAAACCTCATTTCCATTTTTTCCCGATAAAATTTCTTGGATTCTAATTGATTCTTTTTTTAGTTCTCATCACGAGACTGAGCAAGCAACGATACCTAGAAATAGGTGACCATTGGACAGAAGATCAGCATGTTTCGAAATTTTCAACAATTCGATTCGAATATCGTGTTACTTGTGATCCACATTATTATGGCAAAGGCTGTGAAAATCTTTGTCGCCCAAGAGACGATAACTTCGGACATTATAGCTGTTCTCCTCTTGGAGAAAGAATATGCCATGCAGGTTGGACAGGCGATTACTGCAGTAAACGTAAGTGTAATTGTTTATGACATTTATGACAAAAATTACATTCGAATTTTCATTTGTGATGTAAAAATTTTTCAATCTATAAATTCCATAGAATTGGTAATCAAAAGATGTTGAGCAAAGCTGAATTGAAATAATATTTTCACATTGATTCCTGTGAAATATGTCTGCTATTTTATGTAAGAATAGAAGTTATTTATATTTAAGTGTAAAGTGAAATGGTTGCTTCCATCAACCATATACCATCTCTTTCCCCACCGTATTATGTGTTCAGTTTTTAATGATGGTACGCTTTCGTCGTTTTGCCAACCATGAAGTAATTACTTAATGAGACATAAGCAACGCACTGATCCATGGTTTCTTTAATGATATTAGGCAAAGAAAAAGGAGCAGTTCAATAATCTTTGGAGTAGTTCATATAGCACATGAAGAATAGACGACAAACCTTTGGTTATATAAAAGGCCTTGCGTTAGTTTGAACCATGAAGCGCCATCTGGTTCCAAAGACTTACTAGCGATAACTTCAGATTCAAAGTTAATATATTCGTTAGTTCGACACCGCTTGGTTACTTAATGTTCCCATACTTAACTGTACTGGTATATATAAGTAGTGTAAACACTACCTTTGATAATTTCAGTGTCCATTGGTTTTCAAGGTTTTTAATATTTTTTTTAACCGTTGAAATAGTCTCTTCTAAACCACTGTACTCGATAAGTAATAAACCAAACGTCATCAAATTTGGACATTGATTTTTTACTTAAGAAAAATCCACTTATTTACAGATGTAGAATAAGATTCCTAAATTTTTCACTGAGAAACTTTCAAAATAATATTCAATATAAAAACTTCTGGAAAAATACAATGTTTTTTCGTTTAAACCTCGAGAAGCTTCGGGTGATGTTTCAAAATTTAATTATATTTTTCTATCGTTTTGACCAAAGGTCTGTAATTCTCAGATACCGAGCCGACATGGTCTTAATCGATTGGGTTTGACTTCCTGATCCTTAAGGCTAGCCAACAGTATATTCTCATCCGAAGGAGATTGATAATTGATATTTCTTCTGATTTTAATGATTGATTCACAAAATTATGAAAGTACACCAAAGTTATTGTGTCCAGGTCATCCTTCATACTCAGCAAGTACAGAGTGATTGTTTTACCCTAAAGCTATATTGGTCGTACGAAAACGTTTAAAAAGGCGAATTTTTAGTATTTTTTATGGGCATTCAGAATTCGGTACATGGAAATGCATCATAAAAACATCGTGAACTTAAAAATTTTATGTGAACTCTTATTTTTAAAATGATCCTATATTTCATTTTCTTAATCGGTGAAGCTCTTTTCTGGATTCAAATATATATACTTTAATGAGGTTATTCTCGGCGGTTTTTAAAAAATACAAGTTCTTCATCTAATACTGTCTTTGTATGTTTGGCAACAAGACCGAGCACCAGCTCACAAATAAGATATATAACTTAATTTAATTTCTAGTCGATAAATAAATATAAAAAATATCACTTAATTTATCATCCATGGTTCGTTTGATATAAAGAAATAGCATCGTTGTCGTGAAACGTTCCACAGCTGCCTTAGATGCAGACGAAAATATCTATATTTTTCAGAAAATTGCCAGATATAACCTCAATAAAGATATATATTTGAAATCAGAAGAAAGAGCTTTACCGATTAGGAAAATAAAATACAGGATATCCCATTTAAAAATTTTTAGGTGTACGATGCTCCTAGTCTTGAGTTCTAAAAACTCCTAAAAATACTACAAATTTTCCCATTCAACGTTTTCATAGGACCAATTTTAACTGAGATAGCTATTGGGAAAAATATAATCAATTACCCTGAATCGTTTTATTTTAAGAAGTTCGGTTTTTTCTTGTTCATTCATTTATGCTGGGTAACTCCTTGATTTAGCGAATTCGGCATTCAATTGGTCAATTTGACATATCCATTGAAGTATTCTGTGAATTCTTTGATCAACGATCTTCATGAAACCCACTATTAGTGTCACTATTAACAGAACTCTAAAGACTATATCAAATTTGTACTTATCTTAAGTTTGAAGCCTTGTACGCTCTATAATCGGGGTTGCAAATTCATGTTTTATGGTAAAAAAAACGTTTTCGTTTGAAAATTGAGGTTTTCGAACGGGTCGAAATAGCCTATTACTTGCGGCGAGAAAAGGTTAAATAATTTCATTAATAGGATTCCGTCGAAACCTGTACCTAGTCATATAATGATATGAAACTTAAGAACGGAATAGCGAGTTTAGTGAACGTAGAAAGAAGGATCAGAAGTCGCCTTGCAGGGTAGAAATCAGGAAATGGACGGACGCATCATTTCGTTCGGTCTACCAACTTCGAGAAATTAAAATTGTATCCGCCAACTCGTGTAATACGAAGAATTCGAAGGTTGTGAACGTACCGGTATGGTTCTCACAGTGCCGAGTTCGCGTTCAAAGTATGAATTCTTATTATAAATTCAGATCCTATACAATCGCGGTTTCTTATTGAGACGTTACGGTCCTGTATACACTCACGTAGCAGGTACGCTTAAGATCGTGGGAAGAAGACCAGCCGGCTGTTCAGTCAACAGCAGCTGGGAATATCACGTATTTTTCATCGCGGTCGAACTTTTTGTTGTTTTGTAATCGAAATTCGACATTTTTTATTCGACTTGAGGCTCTTTTTTATGCGATCAACCATGCTTGGCGTATTGCTTCCCATTGTCGATTTGTGGATATTTCCATAATTCTTGACCGATCAGTTTGGCTCTTTGTCTCGTGACCTCATTTCCGACCAGTTAAATTTATCTGTTCGATTTCCCGAAAAAAATTATTGTTATTTCGACCCTGCAAGAATTTCACGAAAGGATCGAATTGTTCGGTTGGCAAGATAAATTCTACATACATATTGTTATGTCATAATGAGTTTTTTTGCATAAAGACTTGCCCCCTCTTCAATACATACCTCTATTCGAAAATTCTTTGTTTCTAAGAATTTGAGAGGTTAGAGTTTCTGCTGGAACACCCTGTATAAACAAAGGTATGCGTAATAACATGAATGTAAATATCGCAATTTCCTTTCAATTTGTGAAAAATCAAGAAAACGCTCTATAGAATTTATAAATTCCTCTTGTATATCGTCTCGGCGATCAACAAAATGTCGATGATTGGCAAATAATGATTGTGATAAACAGACTGGCTAATCTGATTCGCAGCTATAGATTTTGTTGAAACGTGAACGTTCTAAAAATAGGCAAATTACGTAAGTCTATTTTGTACCTGTACCACTCTCAAGGTTGGATTGTATCCTCATCTTCTCTCATCAAAAAAGCAGGAACCTCGATTAATGTGAAAATTAATTTCCGTTCAGCTCTTTCGTGTGCACGTTGATTAATTTTTTTTCATTTCTAATTGCAGCTCAATGCCTACCAGGTTGCGATGAAGAGCATGGACATTGCACGGTGCCAAATGAATGCAAGTAAGTAACGAACTCAATTCTGAAATGGTTTCTGTTTCTGTTCGTAATTTAGCACCCCTTCGTCATTTCCTAGTAAATTAATTTGCATGTACCATTGAAGATTCTCGTTATAATTGCATTAATGAAGTTGTTTAATTGGTGTGAATCTCAAAACCAAACTAGACACACCGAATCTCTCGCCAATTATGCAACGGTAGTCGAGCAAATTAATTTAATTAATTGGTCAGAATTTTAGACCAAGCTGCGCAATCGATTAGCAGGCTTCAACCGTGGAAACATCCAGTCAATTTGTTATTTTTCTCCACACAAATGTATAGACTTCAAATCAACACCAAATTGACAATTCCTTTGTTAGAGAATACAAGGTGTTTTGTTCCTCCCTTCATCTGTCCTTGTCGCTCTCTGTATATTTGTAATTTTCAAATATCAAGCCGTCAATGGTCTCAATCGATTGAGTTTGTCTTGAATTTGTTCATGCGGCCGGTTATATACATATCAGATTTTATGAGCATCTGAAATTTGGTTCTAACCTGGAGGAGATTTGACGCAGATGATAACTGCTCTCTTACCAAGGCAATGCACCGTAGGACAAGTCGTTGGCTTCCATGGCCAGATCGAATGAATTGAGTCCGATTTCGTCAAAATACTGCGTCCGTATCCGATAATTTCGAAAAGCGAATGAGTTTGTACTGTACGAACGTCGATTTGTACGGTATCCTTTCGGGCCTTGAGCGCACTCGAAAACCGAGGAACCTGTTCTAACATGTCGAAGGATCTGATCGGATATCTGAGGAATTCGCGATGATAGATGAAGATAGCATCTCGGATGCTGGTGACACATCTCGGCTTGAGAAAGTCTCCGAGCTAGGAGAATTGGTGGCTTATGAGTCATAGTGAGTTCTTCGCTGGGTGGAATTGCAAGAAGATGTATCGGAAGGACTCGGTCTTCGGTGCTGCGACCCGTAGGTAACCTTTCCTTGACCCGCATACTTGGCAACAGGCAGCGTGGGAAAAGGCTCTGTGGGCGTGTGGCCCCCCTCCTTCTCTGTCTCCGCGACTTCTAGGCCCAGGATCCGCGATGCAACTCAATGAGCCCCGTTCTGTACGATGCGAAGACACTGGCTTCCAAACACATGATTAGAATAACTTAACATTAGCCGAACTGTTTGTGTGCTCTGCCACTGTTTGACCGCGGGAACTACCTCGCTATCGATCACCGCAACATTCATTTCCCATCTAAAGTTACGTGACCGACACCAGTATTTATTACCGCGATTCCCATCATCTTGTCTATGAACTTGTAGGAGATTCTCTCCCGTCGCGAAATTCCCATTTGTCCGGAGGTGATCCTGCTACATTTCGCAGAGTCTGAAATCAATCTGATTTAATACGTCTCTTACGGTCATTCGCCACTTGATTTTTTGTTCGGAATTCTTTCGGCTTCCCTGGGATTTTTGAGAATTCCTCGGAGACTATTTTCCTTTCAGTTCCCTTAGATTTTGGTCCGTTTCTCGAACAATTTCACGGGATTTTATAGAATCAACGGCATCTTGAAAAAATTGCAATACGAGATTCAACCTTCTGCATCCCTTTCATAGTTCCACTTTCCTGTGATTTCTCAAAGATTTCTGACGATTAACGCTTACCGAGTATGTCGTCCGTAGAAGCAATTCAATCCAATACTTCCACTTTCTATTTCTGCTCGAAATTTCTCAGAACGCCCTTGGATTTTTCTATTCTCCTGGGTTTTCACAAAGATTTCTGACGATTAACGGTTAATGAGTAAGTAGTCAAGAAGCAATTCAATCTAATACATCCCTTCAATAACTCTACTCTTTATTTCTGCTCGAAGTTCTCAGAGCTCCCTTTGATTATTCCACTCTTTTGGGATTTCTCCAAGATTTCTGACGATTAACGAGTAAGAAGAGTCCCCAGAAGCAATTCCATCTAATATAGTTCCTTCGATAATTTCTTTGTCTATTTTTATGCTCGCAATTAGTCTGAGCTCTCTTGGATTTTTTTGCTTTTTTTATTTCCCTAAGATTTCTGACGATTTGGTGGTATTTTAGGAGATATTAATCAAACCTGTTATCTCATTATTTAATCCTTCACCTCACCAGTCATTTTTATTTTGAATGAATACTACCCCCTAATTTTTACTTTAGGTCAGAGTTCCCTGGGATATTTCCATTTTCTATGAGTTTCCTTGGAATTTTTCAGGCTTTCCATGAGGCGTTTTTTGTTCGAAATACAGTCATATTGATATTCTACGATATTTTAAATTGCGGATTGAAGTGGAGCCTTCGAAATCTGATTTATCTGTCTTTGTCCTGAATTAAATCGATAAGCGTTAAGTAGATTGGCGTGCTTGCATCCGTAGCATATAATCAATCTGTTGGGCAATTTGTCCACCTTTCGAAAGCAATTGTCCGCTTTCTTCTATCTTGAGAATAGCTCGTCTCCAAAATGAGCTGGGTGAGCTATTATAACAATGACTCCCCATTATATTCTATTAGTCCAATGATGGTACCGAATGATTCAATCAATTCCCCTTTCACTTCGCCAACTCTTTTTCATCTTTGCGTAAATGTTATAATGAAGAGCAAATCTTGTTCGACACCGTTGGCTACGTGTTTATCTTGTACCGTCTTCAGGAATAATTAGATACAAATGTAGCATTTCATCTGAACCAGAAACGTTGACGCTACTTTCACTGTTTAGCAATGATGGATCTTCTTCAGCATGTTGAGCAAAGTGAGGAATTAACACTAGACTCTATAAGACGTTTCGTCAATTATCCTAAAAATTTAAATAGTTTCAAATATTGATTCTTGTATCTCTTGTTACAGGTGTCAAACTGGTTGGGAGGGACCTTTATGCAACAAATGCCAAAAATATCCTGGCTGTATGCATGGTTCCTGTATGAAGCCTTGGGACTGCCTATGTGACGAAGGGTGGGGTGGTTTGTTCTGCAACCAAGATTTAAACTTTTGCACGAACCATAAACCTTGTAATAACGGCGGTACCTGTTTCAACACCGGACAAGGAAGCTACACTTGCAATTGTCCCCCTGAATACACTGGAACTAACTGTGAAATACTCCTACATGACTGCCAAAGGACTCCTTGCTTAAACGGCGGCACCTGTGCTCAAACATCAAACTCTTCTATGTGCATCTGCCCAATAGGTTTCCACGGATCAAACTGTGAAACTCCAGTGTCTACTTGCAGAGAAACAACTTGTTCGAATGGAGGAACATGTACCAACACCGATTCTGGATTCCAGTGCAACTGTCCACCTGGATTCACCGGGAACAAATGCCAAGACAGCACCAACAATTGTGCAACGAATCCTTGTAAAAATGGCGCATCTTGCTACGATGAAGTGGAAGGTTACAAATGCGTATGTCCCTTAGGCTTCAGCGGAGCTACTTGCGAACACAACATCGACGATTGCAAAGGTAATCCATGCCAAAACGGTGGTACTTGCATAGACAAAGTTAACGAGTTCAGGTGTCAGTGCGTGTCGGGATTCGTCGGCCTATTGTGTCAGACTCGGGTGGACTTTTGCATAACCAAACCTTGCGCGAATGGTGGCACTTGCATTAAGCTTTTGAACGATTATAAATGTAAATGCGCGCCTGGTTTCACTGGAAAAGACTGCAGCGAAGAGATTGACGAGTGCCAATTCCAACCGTGCTTAAACGGTGGATCATGCGAAAACAGACTAGGTGGATTCAAATGTCACTGTCCACTGGACTTCGCTGGTCGCAAATGTGAAGAACTCGCCTCCAGTGCTGCACCGGAAAGTGCGAGGGTATCATCGGAATCAAATTTGACGACGGAACACGTCGTGGTAATCGCGACAATATCCACGTTTGTGCCTCTCGTAGTGTTGATTGCAGTTGGTGTCATCATATGCCTAAAACAGCGTAGGAAACGTGAAAAGGCACGTGCCGACGAAGAAGCGCGTTTGCAAAACGAACAGAACATTGCTAATTGTAGTTTCGCAAAACGTGGCGCCGCGATTGCATCTGACGCTCACATGATTAAAAATTCATGGGGCAAATGCACTAATAACGTACTCACTTCAAATCTTTCCTCACCAGACACTTGCAGTGTATCGAATATAAGCGTTGGTGATTGTGACGCTTTCTCCAAACCCTCCCAAGTTATAGACGGTCGTGCTGTATATGGACTGCAAAGGTCGCGATCGCAAAAACAATTGAATACTGAGCCTGGGCCTCGTGCCTCGGCTATGCTCGTCGCTAAACTACAAGAGCCTCAGTACGAGCCAATCAAACGTTTGTCTGTGATGTCTAACACTTCGGCTGTGTGTGGCTCTAGGTAAGCATTTGTACAATTATATTTTTCTTCTTCTTCCAGATATTCTTTCATGGATTGCAGGTCTCTTACCGGTTTATTTTTGTTTTAGTGATCCGTCTCTGGTAAAAAGGTCCGAGAAAGATCCCAGTGGCGTGTATGTGATAGAAGAGCATTTCCACAGGCCTGATGCAATCACTGCTGGCCTATTCGCAACGGAAGTATAAAATAGTTGTATGACTGACTGATACTGTGTGTGAATGTATTGGCTCCTCTTGTTTTGCTGGCGTGTTGTATAGTTATATTTATTATTGCCGAATAAGCATTCAAGTTGAGCCAATGAATCGAGAGTCTGATTGTTTTGGGCCTGAATTTCTGCCCTGTCGTCCAAGGTCTTCGACAGATTTCCTAAACCGATTTCTGTTATGCCGATTAAATAGCCTAATCTGTTGATCAATTGATAAGCTTCTTTTTTTAAGCCGCGTACATACGAAAGCATTTGGAACCATCACATTTGTAAATAAATATAAAATTGAATCTCATTTTATTAATTTTCCAAGTTCCGTTCTTTTGTTCTGAATGCTGTAATTTGGTTAGTTTTGGGCTTTGAATAGGTTAATACTTGATCCATCATACCAAAGAAACACGTATCTCATTTATTTAAATTAATTTTTCTGAACGAATGAATGGAATTTTGAAATAAAGTGAGGTCAGTGCTTTCGTATATGGCTATTTTGTATATAACCTAGAATGGTGTCTTTTTTTACAATTGGTCTAAGACCAAGGTTGCAAACCAAAGATTTTGGCATCGTAGAAAAACTAGTCTGGTTGATTTGTCGAAGAGCCATCTCGTCAAGTAGCATATGTATCCTGAATTCTTACTGTAAAATGTGATTAATCTAAAGTAAACTAAGTCAGTATTGCCTACATATTGTGGACTTTCATCTAATAAATCATTTTTCTACCAATACTTCAGGTTCCGTTTTGAATCATCTCGGAGTTTTGGTTGAAGAAGAATTATTTTGTACCTTTTATACACTGATTATTAGTATTAGAAGCTGCCTATTTATTGTTTCGAACTAAAAATGTTCCTTTAGGTAGTTTTGACAAACTAAGTCACATGCCATCTCAAAGTGTTGAAGAGATTATATTGTTCATTATTTGGACTTGACATTTTAAGAATCTCTTAAACCTTATATAGGTATAATTGTAATCTTTTTTGAATTCCGATTTGTTTTCGTTTTGATTTATATTTTATTTATTATATACAATGTTCTATTGTAAACAATTTAATTTCATTTTAATGTCTTGCCCTTCATGTTTCAATGATTTTTTTATGCTATTTTCTACAACACTTTGATTTTTTGGTACTGGTTAATTACTTGGACAAGTTGGAAGACTTACTGTCAGAAAGACATTTTGTAATATATCGTGTATATTCATAGAATGTAAACTAAATGTCAAAATATTGTTCATGTTTCATAATGAAATCTCCTTTAGAGAAACGGCTGTTCCTCAGTAAATGATGTTATTATCGTAATAAATTTTTTGTTCTATATCTCACATTTTATATTTTCACCCTATTTATCCCCCTAGCAGTCCTGAAAATCAATCAAGTTAAATAAAAGCAGCAAAATTCAAGTATTTCATTTTTTGCCATCACGTTCTTTGAACAGACAGCTTATTTGATACTTTGCAAAAGGATTCATTCAGTTCGATAGATGAAAAATCATATCCGTAACACATCCTTTAAAGAAAATTTGAGTTGCATATTCCAAAAAACTTTACTTTTTAGAATCATTCAAGGTAATTTTTACTCTGTGTTCGCACAGACATTTGCACTCTGACGAAAAAGTATGGGGAACTTCTCATTTAAATTTCTCACGTTGAGTTTTTTCAAATATTTGGAAGTTTCTGCATGTTGGTCGGACTGTTCGTGATTACTATGCCAAACATGAGGGCGGTCTGTCGACTAGCTTGTTCGCAATAGCATTGGACCTCAAATTTCGTCTTTTGAACGAAATATCGTGAGCTGACTCCTTGCAAATGCTGGAAAAGGCTTTTGGAGACTCTGTTTTATCGAAAACTCAAGTGTACGAATGGTACAAAGCCTTTAAAAACTGTCGAGAGAATGTCGAATATTTGCCTCGTTCAGGAAGACCTTCGATCTCTCAAACCAACGATAACGTCAAAAAAATCAAGGAAATTTTGCTCGGAAATCGCCATGTCTGCTAGCTGGTGATCTTAGCATATCCCGTGAAACCGCTCGTTTGATTATGGCGAACCAATTGGGCGTGCTTCTCGGATTTGTGGCAAAACCATTCGTGGATTTTGCATGACGGTAACGCACCATCTCATCTAGCCACGATTATTAATTATTATTTATTCAAGACTAAACTCTTGATGAATACCATAGACCGGCCACCTTATTTGCCTAATCTAGCTTCCTGTCACAGATTTGACGCCATAAAAGAAAATGTGCAGAATGAGCTGAAAACTTGATATTGCAGAAGTGTAGGTAATAATTTTGCTTTTTTCTAACATTTCCAAAAACTTATTTACCAGAGAGTAAGACGCATTTTCGATCAATATTTTTTGATTAAGTTCTGCACCTTCGTCAGGACAATATATGTTGAGTTATTGGGTATAGATAACTAAAATTATTTCACTCTACTTATTTTTATTCAGCAATGATGAATGCTAATAATATAATAATAATAAATAATAACGATAGTGTTTACTTTATTGTAGAAATACTTATTTCGAAATGGTGAGAGATTTTTCTAGTTTCAGATCTTGTGAGCTGTTGTTTGTAATAAAGTTAAAAAGTATGTTTTTTATTGTTAATAGAGATTATATAAATTTTTTCTAGACTTGAGAATGGCAATAGCCGAAACGTCGTCATTGCTAAATAAAATTAAAGACTATTTCAATGGAATTATTTCTTTCATCTTTACCTAATAACTCAATTTATATTTTTGTAATATTAATTATTATTATAACGAGCATAGAACTCGCTGAAAAAAATTGGCGCAAATAATATTATTGACGTATAATTGAATTAATAGCTGTTACGCCACTGGCAAAACTGTAACTGAGGGACGACCTTCTACAGATTTCTTATTCCCAATGCATCCATTCATTATTAAGCCATACGGCTTTGAACATTTATACCACCCGCATTTGTTCGATGATACCTAAAAAGAAAAAGATATCTTGCGTTTCTTCTCCAACCTTCAAAGGTTAACCCGCAAGGGGACTAAAAATTTCAGACATATTCAAACTGAACTGCGCACGCTTGTAGAAGAAAAGTATCTCCTCTGATCTCAAGAACCTATTATTCCAAATAATGAAATTGTCAAAAACTCGCTCTGACTACAGTATAGATCAGAAAAGATATATTATTTGACGTTCCAGGGAAAGAAAATCAAATTCCATAAAAAATTGACAGAAGACATTTCAATATTGTGCAATTTCTAGTAATAGTGGAAGTGGTGAATTACGGTAGTGTTTCAAATGAAAAACCTCTACTTTTTCGAAATCGTATAAAATCGTGAATTCTGTTTATGTGCGCACACTACAGCGATAGAGTATCGGCCGATGAAAAAGTTTGAATGGCCTCCAGATCACATTTATCGAATCTGTCGTACAATTATCGGCCGACAACTAATCATTATTATTTGATCATCAGACGCTACGTGGCGATTCTGGTTGTCTCAATACTGATAAGCAGTCGGCCGATAGGTGCCCGACAAACTTTTTATTGCCCGATACTCTATCGCTGTAGACTGCGCATATGCATTCCTCTTCATTACTAATTGCGATACCAACCAAACTATTGGTTAATTACTGGCCATTAGTATGAGAGAGACCTAAGATTATAACAAATATTCCACATGACATTCGAATTACTAAGTATCACCGAGAATTACTCAATATTGATAATATTCTCGACCGGAAAATTCTCTGTAGAATAGTTTCAATCGTGGCAATATATTAATTCATTATTGAACACATTGGATTAAGGACTTTTCAATTTGTTTGTTTTTCTGTGAAGAGTTACATTGGATAGATTTTCGAACACATTTCATTAGTGAATTCTCAATTCGCCTCCAAATTAACACAGAAATGCTGAATTACTCTTAATTAGAGGCATATTATTTTGCTTGTGGCTTAAGTCGAAGGGAACGATCAAATGGATATTATCCAGCGCAGTAATGATCGATTGAAGATGAGAGATGTTCAACAAGCAAGTGCACCACAAGAACAAACGCGTACTATCCTCAGGTTAAAATTAATATTCATCTAAGAGAAAGGTATTGATGATACTTAAGTATCTGCAGTCTATAACCAGCTGAAAACATTTTATGACGTGACGTTCATCATAAACCAGCGATAACGTTAAAATGAACGTCTTCTTGCAATGTGAAGATGCAACAATCTATTGAGAGAAAGCGCATATTGAAATACTCCGAGATTTTGAATTCCTTAGCAGGTATGGAAATACAGTTGCAGTCGATAGGTATCGCAATGAGGATGATTTGATTTATAACCGACTGATTGCAAAGGAGAAATTGAATTCCAAGATTTTCTGCAACAGATAATGATTGTTTTTTCTTTGTTGATGCCGAGAACTTTTATTCGAAATACATAATCTAACAAAAGACTATCCCGAAATTTGAAAAATAAAACGCAAAAATATTGAACTTCTTCAATATTTATTGATTCTCCTTCAAAATATGCTCCATTTTAAGCGATACACATGTGCCAACGTTTCTTTCAATCATAGATACATTTTTATATGCTCTTTTAGGGATGGCCGTCTGCGAATTTGGTTATGGTATGGAAAAAAGTCACACAAAGCTAGATCAGGCGAATAAGGAGGCTGGTCGATGGTATCTATCGACTATTTAGTCTTAAAATCGTTAATAACCTTGGCTTACTGAGAACGAACGACTTTTGTGAGGTTTTTCAGTTTCGGCTCATTTTTCCCCTCGCGATGATTATTTTCTCGTTGGTGTGTCGTATTCATACACCCATGTCTCGTCACCAGTTATGATCCGTCCCATGAACGTGAGATCAGAATTCACAAGATCCAATATATCTGCAGCTACCTGCATCCGGTACTGTACGTACTGTCGAAGAAGTCGACGGTTGTCCTGAACGGGGCAAATCTTCGACGATCTCCGACAGTTTTTAAAGACTTTGTACCATTCCTCCTACTCTTAGGTTTTCGTTAAAACAGTCTTCATAAGCCCTTTTTCAGCATTTGCGACGAGTCAGCACACGAAATTTCGTTCAAAAGACAAAATTTGAGACAAACTCTTTGTTCATTTTTTTTTCCGTTGTAACATTCGCACACTACCACTGAGGTCCACTGCTATTGCGAACAAGCTAGTCGACAGACCACGCTCATTTTTGGCATAGTAATTATGGACAATCCTGCCAACATACAGAAATTTCAAATATTTAAGAATACTCAACGCGAGCAATTCAAATGGGAATTTCTGGATACTTTATATCAGACTGTATATTTTATCAAAATTTAGACAACACTGACGTGAGGTCTGTAGCGCTCTTGTCAAGCTACAGATCTAGCGAGTAATTATTCAAACTTTGAAAAATCATATATCTGGAAGTATTAAGTTGTCGAGAATAAATATTGTAGCAATATATTAATTAATTATTAAATAGTAATTAATAAATAAGTAATTGAGTAAAATTTGAACCATCTTTGTCTATATTTGAAGTTGAAAAGGTGATTCTACAAAGGAGAGAGCCTGAAAGTATAATAAAAATAATATAGAATTTTCCTGAGCAGCGATAGCTGAAGAAAATAGGATCATAGATCGCACTAGAATAAAAAGCCAAAACGAATAAAAAATTAATGACGTTCATTTCGAGGGAATGAAAGACCCAAACAATTTATTTCCTGAAATTTGCAGATAGATCTTCGAGTGGAATGTTCTGCCAAATCATAATGGGAAGTCGACTGGAAATTTGAGGAGCTGTAGAGGAGTCAGCAACCCCAAAAGCTTTAATTGTTCGAGGATTAAAGTGGAAGAATTCAATTTTGATGGTTTAGGGAGTGGCTTGCAAGTTTAAATTGATAGCATTAGGAAGGAATTCTTTTATTTGCAGTCCGCGTCCAACTGGAAAGAACGTTTGGAGGGAGTGATAATTGAATTTTCCCTTAAATTGATTGCATTATTCTGCTTCTACCGAAGGCACTGAATTCAATTCAAACCGCGATGTTTGGTATGACTGACATGCAATGAAAATTTTCATCCCAGATCATTACTAAAATAATTCTTATAATAATAATAATAATATTTATTCAAATTTAAAACCACAAATGAAATATAATAAGTACAATGTACATTTGTGGCATTAAAGGAAAATTTCCAGGAATGAAATCCCGGTATTTAAATAAACTGAATAAGCTCACAAAGGTCTACACCTGTGCGTAAGAGGTTACAAATTAAATGGGTGGAAAAAATAAGAATTCAATCACCAAAACATACAATACGAGTGAATGAATCAACGATATAGTATTAAAATTCAATAGAACATCTTCCTTCCTTGATTTTAGAAACACCCCCAAATAGAAATTGTTCCCAATCATTTTCATAACATGTAACTGATATAATTGGAAGGTGTTATAATTTTGCATCATGTGAATTTTATTTTTTTGTCCCGTGTGGGGTTTAGCTAGATTCCCCCATCGGGCGCCTCCCCAGGTGGTGGATAGGGGAATGTCTGTCAAAAATGACGGATACTGGAAATATCAAATATCCAGGGCGAACCAAAAATCTAGCAAATTAAACAGCCCGCGCATGTGCAACCTATATCGGATTCTAGTCTACAAATTTTTCAATTATATTATTATATAGTGCGATATTAATTAAACTATTAATCTGAAATTTTTCCTTTCGCGGTAGTATTTTTCAGAGGCCTAGAATAGACTATTGGAAACACAAAGAAATGTTTATCTCGCTTTATTATTATTTATAGTTTGCTAATCTTAAATGCTAATGTTGAATGTTTTAAATGTTTAAAGTTTTATTTACAAGGCCGAAAAAAAACGTTTTAATTTTTCCACTAGGAAACTTTTCGAAAAACTTTGCTGCACGAAAGGGGAAATTATCAGATATATAGTTTAACAATATCCTCACTCGCTATGTTTTTGCTAAAAAAAATTGATATAAACTTATGAATAACTAATTGAATAATCAAGATAAAAATTTTTGAAAATGCATGTTGTTCATTGGGCTTTTCTGTATGGGCCTGAATTGCTTCAATTTTAAGTTTCCTTATTTAATAAGTTGATAATTTCTGATGGAAATATAACAAAGTGATATCTATATCCAAGGACATACGAGGGTTGGCTTTTATATTTCGAGATTAGAGATAAAAACAAATATTAATCATCGAAAATCGCTCTATTGAATTTCAAAATATTCCGTTTGAACCAATTGTCGAAGCACTTTTGTCACTCTGATCAAGGTATCTCCAAAATATGCATTCTGAACGCATCAACTTCACTGTCGAAAAACGCTGACCTCTCATTTTATTTATTACGTATGGGAATAAAGAGAAGTCATGCGGGGCCAAGTCAGGACTATACGACGGATGACTCATCAAATCGACGTTTTGAGTGCTTGGAAGTGTTTCTTGCGCGAGCAAATTTTGTTGAATTTGGCTCATTTTGAAATACCTATACAGTCGACTGCTGTTTACTTTCGAGCTCATACGCGTAAATCCACGATTTATCACGTGTCACGATGTTATAGAGGTGCTTCGAAGCACCGCGATCGTTTTTTTGGAGCATTTCTTTTGACCAATCGACAAGCGCATTTTTTTTGATTGACAAATTGTGTGGAATCCAACGCGAACAAATTTTTTTGACTGTCTTATGTTCATGCAATATTGAATGTTTGCTGGTCCCACTAATGCCTTAGTTTATATCAAGCTCACGATAGGTCACATGACGGTCTTGCAATATCAGTTGGCGCACAACATCAATGGTTTTCTAAACAACATCTGATTTTGGACGACCTTCACGAAATTCGTGTTGGAGAGAACTACGACCTCGGTTGAATTCACCATACATACCATCGATAAACACTGGTCCTTGATGGAGCTTCATCGCGAAAAATTAAATTAATTTCATCGATGCACTGTTGTTGAGTTAATCCCGTTGAAAGTTGTAAAAAATAATCGCACGAAAATGTTCACGATTTAATTCCATTTTTTTGGGAGAGATAAATCTTTTAAGTTACTGTAAACAACACAAATATGTCAAAACGTTCTGACTACGTATAACCTCAAAAATCTATATGCTTTATTGTTTGCTAACTAAATATTGTAAGCCAAAAGTTCAAAAGAATATAAATATTATATAGAATATATAATTTGATTTGCCGTTTATTTTATTGATGAAATTTATTTGGGTATTTGGCAATGTTGGGAATGATCAATAATCAAAGTTGTAAAACATCTATATTTTTTAACCAATTGTCAAATTTAATATTTTAAGTTCTTGTCAGTTGTTCGAATAATCTTTTGTATGTAAGTAAGTTACTTTGTAATATTGTGCTCAGTTTCTTATATTCATTGTTTCTTCTATAGCATCCTGCAGAAGAACTACAAAAAAGTTCGAAATATAGATGGTTCACAACTTTGATTATCGATCATTCCCAACATTGCCGAATACCCAAATAAATTTCATCTATATATTATATATATACCTCAAAAATGTCAAGCTTTACGATAAAGCCGTCAGTTGGCAGATTGCAACTCTAGAGTTGTCCAATATCGAAATATAAAAAGCAACCCTCGTACTTGGAGAATAATGATGAAATATCTAATATTTCAGCGAAATGCATCCGTTCTAACAAAAAATGATTCTAACACGGCAAACAAGATGAACTTATAGGACTTCTAAACACTCTATAGCCCAATATTTTTTCCACTAATTATGTGGCCTATGACTGATGCAATATCCAAGTTTTCTGTAACATATATATTTAAATGAAATGGAACATTAAAGGAAGAAGTCAGTAACCTCTACGATTAAAGTCAGAAAGCTTTGAGATTGAAGTCACGTAAACCAGTATGGCATAATACGTTCTTCAATATCAACATAAGTGATCAAGAAATATCGAAGACTGAGTGGAACTCTTACGAAATGTTCAATAAGTATCTCGTTTCTGATCCTTCAGAAAAAGTTCCTGGTTTTGATCTTCCAAAAAAAATTTGGACAGTTCTTAATCGTATGAGAACAGGTCATGGTCGTATCAATAACATGCTATTTAGATGGAACTCAGTTCCTAGCGCAAGTTGTGAATGTGGTGAAGCAGAGTTGTCCCATATATAAATTTCAAGATGGTTTTAGGGCTATTCATGATGTTTCCAACTCTTTCTTGGAATGGGTTATAAATTTCAAACGAAATTGATACGTATTTTTGTTATTCAGTTCTTTTTTCTGCTTTTGTCTTTTTATTTCCAGATTCGATGTGAGCAACTTGTAGAAGTCTCTGTCTCCATCAATAGAAGACCACTCTTGAAGAAAGAAGTCCCTAAAATATATTTCAGCTTATTTTTTGAATTTTCACACTTAGACGGGGAGCCAGGGTTCTTTTTTACTGGGGTTTTTTCCCTAGGCTTTATGGCATACGCCGAATTGTATGTCACCCCGTCACTAACCCCTGATCTATGCTTTATTGTTTGCTAACTGAATATTGTCAGCCAAAAGTTCAAAAGAGTATATATATAGCTTTGTGTTCATGTTAGATCTGAAATAATTATGGAAAATTATGCTCTCTCAGAAGAGTCAAAAAAGAAGATTTTTGGTTTAATTGTAGCTATTCATACCTCTTCTCAGATATTATGAAGGAACATTGTACATGAAAAATAATGTAGAAAACACTGACGTGAGGTCAACTTTTCCGCGCTTGGTCTTATGTCTTTTCTGGTACTCATAAACAGTATGATACAAAAACAAGAAAGAATCAGGAAACTTATATTTTGAATGAAATACCCATACATAATTTCATCATGTACAAAAATGTTTATCTTCATTTTTTCACGTAGATTTATTATATCTAAGATAGGTCACGCATATTTACTTCTGAATTTTATATACCATATTTGGATAATACATTACCTGTTTTGTGGAAATCTCAATCAGTGAAAAATATACAGGGTGTACCATTTTGTAATAACGAAGATACATACCACTTCGTACAACCGGAAGTTTCACATGATTGAAAATATTTTTCCAAAGTTATTGTTTCAATTTTCGTACGAATTAAATTTTTTTTTAACGCCCAAATAATTCGTGGATTATCTTTTATTCGAAAAACATTTATTCTCGGCGGTCGAAACGGTTTGATTGAATACGAAAAAAAATTCTTACGAAGGTGTTCTACTTGAAGTTTCCCTGATTCGTGGAATCATTAAATCTAAAAAGTTTGGTTGAACATAAGGCAGCAGGCTTGGAAAGCAATCAGAAATTGCACCTGGCTCTCGAAAACCCTTGAAGAAATGGTACCCAACTGCTTGGGTACCCGTTTCTGTCGAAGAAATTGGATGTTGGTTCTTCAACAGCGATCGAAGTTTCTCGAACGTACAAAAAAGATTTACGTAAATTGAAACACCTGGAAATTTCTGGCCGCTATACATAATTTCAATATTATTATATCGTTGAAGTGTAGAAATACATAACAGGAAAAACAGATTTTTACATTTGTTTTATGGTTTATTTCCTATTCCCCATTATATTCTCTTGTAAGCGCTCCATGTATAGATTTCTAAAAAATCCTCCACCCCATTTACTTAGGTGTTTTTATCATCATATACTCAATGTAGGCCTTGAAAAAATGAATATTATAATAGTAGAATTATCATAAGTCGGCGTTGGTGTTCCTTATGGAAGGTCCGGTGAAAATGGTACGATATGAAAGATTAATTAATGTTATTCTTCCAATGAACATACTTTTCTGCGGAGGGCCATTATTGTAGTGAAATATGGAAAGGGCCATGAAGTAGTCAAGTGATAAATCACAAAATTTACGATTTTTGTTGTACAACTAATTGCCGACAGGGAGTAGTATGTTCCCATTCAAACTGTTTGCACCAATTTTTTCATTAAGGAATCACGGGTCAAGTAATTAATCATACAGTTTACGACTCTCTGTGGTCTGTTGATTATTTTCAGAAGTTAATCAAGGAAAATATGTTTACCAATTTTTCTTTCGAGGGAGCTTACATAGTATATATTAGTCATTTATCAATTGGAAATTATGTTACTTCCCTATAAACTACCGAAGGAAATCCACCCATCTTGAGAAATAGTTTGAAATAAATGAAGGAAAATCTCTATTTCGGACAATTTATAATTCTCAGCATAATATACCTTAATCTGATTTATAAAAAAACAAACAATGGAAACTAGATTAAAACGTCAAATACAAGTGGTCCAATTAGTGAAGTCAACAATTTTTTTTTATGATTCCTGGTACCTGCGAGTATCCAAAAATATCCAATGTATGTTCCACAAATTTTCTTAGTGTTCGAGTTAACAATTTTTATGTATGTACTTTCAATGATATTTCATTTCCACTTTCCAAAAATTTTTATCTTTTTGCGTTGTTGGTATTTTGTAATCTTTCTTTGTGACATGATCGTCTTGAATTTAATTAAAAAATTCTTGATTCTTGAAAGTTTTTCAAAAAAGTTTTGAAAGTTGGATATTTAGTTTTTAGTTGGGTTAACTTCAATTCAAAAATACGAAAATGAGTTTCCATAGCTTCTGGCTAATTTTAAAAATTCCTCTTACTTTTGAACTGCCAAAATCATAAAGAAAGTATTGAATTATACATATTTGAAAACGAAACAGACGAGATTACAGACGAAATAAGTTTTTTTTATAGAAATGCTCGGACAGGTCGATTTCTGTTTCGAGGGGGACAACTTAAGATGTAGGTTACAGACGCATACCGCTTCAACCCTTGCTGCTACAACCCCTACCCCCAATTTTTGAATAGGGAAGATGGGGTAAGTGATACGTCAATTCAAAGATGTTTTTATACTGATTTCAGCACAGTAATTGTTTTTTTCATTTTATGCATTAGTTCTCGAAATATTCATGCATTAGTTAATTTTATCACTTAAATTAATTTTTTGCGAATAATTGACAGAATGGAAAAACAATTACTGTGATAAATTCAGTATAAAAATACCCTTCAAATGAGGTATCACTCACCCCATCTTCCCTATTCAAAATTTGGGGGTGAGGGTTGTAGTAGCAAGGATTGAAGCGCTATGCGTCCGTAACCTACATCTTAAGTTGTCCCCCTCGAAACAGAAATCGACCTGTCCGAGCATTTCTATCGAAAAAATTTATTTCGTCTGTAATCTTGTCTGTTTCGTTTTCAAATGGCCACCCTGTATAATAATTATTATAATTATGAAATTTCACTTTCACCACTAAGATTGAAAATGTTACCCAGAATAAAAAACAAAATAACTGGTTAGGAAATTGGCTGTTTTTTAATAACAATTATCACTGGAAAAATTACTATTCAATTAACTTAAATCAATTATATTTTATAGTTAAATTTACCATAAAAATGATGAAATGAAGATAAAATCATTAGAACACGTTTTAATCGTGTTTCGATGATTTTTCGCCTATCTGCCGATTACAACTAAAATGGGCTGATTTAGTACTTTTAATTATGATTTTGGTAGTTTAGAACCATGCGAAATATTCATACAGAGGCAAAAGCTATGGAAATTCCGTTTTGTATTTTTAAATTGAATTAGTCCTACAAAAACTAAAGTTTCAAATTTCAAGCCTTTTTGTGAGTAACACTTGAAGTAATTTCGGGAAGTTATTTTTTCTTATTAAAACAATATTCATGACAAATGTTCATAAAAAAAAATTGTAAAATATCAACCACGAAAAAGATCATTTTTGACACCTCACTGGCAGTAGTCATACATGAAAAAATTTATATATAACTCGAAAACTAAGAAAAATCGTGGAACATACATCATATTTATAGTGTTTTTGAAGGTATACATCTGTGAACACATTTTTTTTCTCTGAGTAAAGTCACCAGCTACATTTATAATCTTTTGTTTGGGAATAAGTCAGAAAATGTGATCATCAAGTGGCTGTTTATATTTTTTTTTAATTTTCGAATATACCCTCTTCCTCCATTAATATGTGTCGTTACTTATGGATGTCCCTTTGTGACTTTGTGTGTTTTCTCAAGGTTCCTTTCAAATAGGTACCATTCAATTCGAATTTAAAGTTGATATGCAAAAGCTAATTATTCCTGTGTTTATTTACTTTCAAATTTTCACTTCAGTTCTAACCATTTTTTGAAAATTTCAGTCTCTAATTGAATCAATTCAATTATTATTCAATTATTATTATAGATGTCAAAAAATCTGACATAATAGTTAACATTTGTAACAAATTTACTTTTCGATGAATTATTCCCGAGTTCACATCTGTAGCAGTAATAGGAAATCCATTTCATCCTACAACTGAAAACTGGCTTGCTAGAAAGGAAGTTCGCTTCGCAATATCTTTAAGATGTATCATTTATAGGTTTGAAGGTAGTGAGTGCAATATTGCTATACGACATTCCACAAAGAAGATGCCTCGCATCACGTGAAAGTAGTGCTACAACTCGGTTTAGTTAAACATGTAGGTTGGTGATTGTAGAATGTGCTGTTACTATCATCATCTTACCTTATATAATTTCTGAATATATTTTTGCACTTTTATATTTATCTTGATGTTATTTAGCGCAAATCAATGAGGAAATAGATGCGCTCTGAAGTTCCCATTAATTGATTTATTAATTTCAACCGGCAATATGTTGAAATGCTCGATTTTAAAAACGTAAATTGACTTACTCCAATGGAATTCAATATAATTTCAACTGAATCTTACGTGATGTTTCCTAGTTTTACGGATTTGTTGATACAATGTCAAACAATTGCCTTGACAAAAAAAAATTTGACAAATATGAGGTGTAGAAAAAAAACTGACAAAAAACGATTTATATTAGTATTGAATTTAGTATAACATTTAGTACAAAATATCAAATAGGTGTCATAATATAAATTTTAGTGGAAAAATCACTTCGCAGAACTGTCGTCGCAATGAAAAAAACAAAATATCAAATAGGTAAATTGAAACTATCTTCGCAATGAAAAAACTTAGGAAAGACTGACCTGAGGTTAGATGGATTTGGCACTCTTGTCAAAATACTTACGAGTAATTATCAAAACTTTGAAAAACCACATCTCCGAAATATTTTCTTGTGAAAGACGTGATAACTGTTCAAGTTAACAAGCATGCGAAATATTTATGTTTATTGCCTACATAAATTGAAGAAGTCATTCTTGAAAAAAAATCTTTCAATTAAAGTAACTTCGATATATACATTTTTCTATATTTTTTTTTTCAACATATCAGGCAGTAAGCTTTCAATCAAGAATTATTTCAATTATTTTAATTGAATATGATTACCTGAAGAGATTAAAGCCAAAAAAGAGAAAATTTTTCTGTAGTTATCTGAATTATTTCATATTATGATAAGAATAGAAATATTCTTTCTTTTATTTTGGAATAGAAAATGTATTGAATTTACAAATATTTGGGTAAATTTGAGAGTCCTCTGTTCATGAGAAGAAAAGCTTCAAAAATTTTGGACAAACTTATTTTACACCATACACAACTGGGCTTCGAGAATATTGTACCACAGTATAGATACCAACCAGTAGTCGCACTCCGTGGATTTTTTTTACTCCAAGTCTGACTCGCGCATCTCGCAGAGATTCTAACCTCATATTTTGGTCCTTGTTCATTGTCTTCATCAATAATTCTAAGATGTCTGGATAATGTCATTATTATTATTTTAGACATCTTAAATAATTCCTTTGTATAATTAATTCGTTTAATATTTAGAAGAATATATTTTTTTTGGGATCTATTTAAAATTCAAAGAAGAAGTTGAAGAAAAAATACAACCTAACCTATAACTCAGTGGAATTTCTTTGAGTCAAAATCTACCATGAACCAGCAAAGCTCATTTATTCAATCATTTAATTTCATTCTAGTAAGTATTCTGTTTCAATTTTAAGTTTTTTTCAAATTAATTCCAAAATGATTAACGATTGTAGCGTATACAACTGCAAAAATAATGGTTTCAATAATCCCAAACTTTCTTTTTTCTCAATACCATTAGACACCGACAGGCGAGTGATACATATAGTATTGTAGAAAATGTTGTTTATTAAAGGTGGGAGCACAACTTTTGGTACAATAGATATATTTTTGTTTTTAGGATTTATAATAGGTTTAAGATTGTGCTGCGTATAGATGTTGTACATCTCTGCAGATACAAAAAATATTTTTGTATTGTTGCACTGCATGATATTGTAATGCAGGCAACGCGATCAATTAAATAAAATAAATAAAAAAAAATAAATAAATAAATAAAAATAAAAGCTCCGTTATTTGAGTAGTGCTTCATTCAATTAGTTAAGATTAATTGAGATATCAGGAACCAATGGAATTTCAGGAGGTTTACGCCTACTGTCGTCATTTCTTTACGATAAGTTGAGATATGAGGAACCAATGGAATTTTAGCAGATTTACGCCTACAGCAGGCTTAGTATAGTCGTCGTTTCTTTACGATTAGTTAAGATATCAGGAACCAATGGAATTTCAGGAGGTTTACGCCTACTGCATGCGTATGCAGAGGAGTGAAATTTTTTTAGATAAATATTTGAGTGTGTATCAATATGATTTTCAATTTTATAAATAGAAATAACAAAAATATAATATATATATAACAATAATTCAAAAGGTTTTTCATTTTTTTCCCACCATAATGAGGGAACCCTTTCTAGAGAACACTCAGCATATTTAGCGCAGGGGAGTATTTACGGGGGGGTGTACTGGGGGTAATTAACCCCCATATTGAGGATTTTATATTAAACACATTCGATGCTTTCAACCACCAACTACTTATTTTTCCATATAATACCTACTCTTCAACTCAATCTTCGTGTAGAAAAATTTTAATGAGTCATTTCACATACAAACCTAAGATACCTATTAAATTACAGATTTTTAACACATTTCAAAAAGTTTCAGAGGCTGTTCCTGAGTAAACTATTGAGTAAATTTCATCACTAATTACTGTTTCTTTCAATGTGATATTAAAACCACAATAAAACAATATATCTTTTATTGAATGCGTTCTGTTAATGAGGAAATGTGATTACATTTACGGTTACATTATGAGCAGAGTCATAATTTTATTACCAGCTTAAATCAAAATATTTAAGTTTTCAGATAACGCAAATAACCTTTTCTAATAAATTTTTAAATTCGCGGTCGATTAGATTAGATGCGCAGGGAGGAATGCGCGAGTTCCCTTTGGTGTAAGCGATTTCAGTTCAAAATCCACGGAGCGCGACTACTGCTTGGTCCCTATACTGTGATTGTACCTCTGTAGATTTCAGATTGCAAATAGGTCAATATCTTGTGTATCTTAAATAGACTGACAAAAAGTTCCGTGTCACAATATATACATACTATGATATGAAATTATTCGTGTTATTATTTAAAAAATTATGAAAATGCAAACTACAAGCTGTCCTCTTTTTGGGTGAAATTTTCGTTTTCGACCTCCGCCACAAAGTTTTAATGAACCAAGAGTCCACACGGAACGTAAATGTGAACGTTATTAATTAACTTTAGCTTCTGTGGTTGCCCTTAATCAAGTGAAATCTTCTGGTGTAAGAAAGCTACGAGACAGAAATTTGAAAATTTGTAAGATATCAACTACTTCCATACATGTAGAAATTTTTATTAAAATATTTCGGATATATACATAATATATATATAAGTCGAACCCAATCGATTGAGACTATATTAGAACAAGCGCGCAAAAACGTACACTTAAATCCAAAAATTTACGTTTCTCTGCATCTTTTATTATTTTCTGAAATAATGATACAAAGAATTTCATCATCTTTGTATCGGCATCCTCAGTCAGCTTCAAATCGAAATCATGTTAGGAGAGATGAAGATATTCAGTATTTTTCAGAATGCCTTCAGTTCTTTCTTTGGTTAATCTTCCTCGAATGTACCTAAGATGCGTTGTGCGCTAAGCAGATGTTTTAGCATCTGGAATTCTGGACCTTTCTACGCATATCTTTGTCGATTGCACGTATTATCCGCCCCAAAATCTTCTAGTCCCTGTCCTTGATGACCTTCAAAATTAGGAGGTTACCTTGAAATTGCAAAATACCAAATGAATGGTTTTGAAGTGTGCTGCATTATTTTATGATTCATTTATTAACCTCTGCCTGATCCAGATAAAAAAATAAATAGAAATTCCCAACTAACAAATTTATGTTTTATAAATAGTCCAACAACGTTTACAATACAATTTTTATAAAATCTCCACGTTTCAATACTATTTATACAACACCTATAAAGCCAAAAAGGGGCCACTCCTGTGCAGCAATTATGTTCTTTATTTAGTTTTATCATGGCTTCCTCAAGTTTTATCGGATAATTATTTAAATATTTAGTTTTTATGAAACATAGTTTGAAACAATTATAATATAGTTTTATGGGAATCTGTTATAGAGCGAAATATTATTTCATCATTCATTTATATAACATTTAACGAGCTTAAAAGAAGCTGTTTTATAAAAGTTGTTTTATTATCGCAGATGAAGCCTTTTATTTTGACTAACACTAAAAATAATATTTTATTGTTGAAGTATACCCGCTGAGAATAATTTGTTCTTTAATGGTCCTCCAGACAACAAAAAAACAAATATTGCATCGTTTCTAACAAATAAAATATATGCTTGGGTTATTGTTTATATGCCACCCATTGACATTTATTTTTGATAACTACATGCCCAATACCAGTCAGATAGAACCTTCATTTGCCATCTGATGCTTAATTTTACTGCGATAGAAATTTTTCTGTTTGATATGTATGACATATATAACAAAATTTTCAAGCGCCTCGAATATATTAATATGCTATTATTTAGTTAGGTGGTAAAGTAAAAAATGAAATTGTATGCATTTTTCTCATTTTGGACTCTACTGTGATGAAATCCTCCGAAGACTGCATATTCTGTCGTTATATACAGTTTAAGGTAGTTAGTTGAGGCATTTTGTCATTGAAAAGAAACTTTTTGTAATACAATTAAAAATGGTCACCCTAAACTAGAAGTTTGAACAACACAAAATATGGTTTCCATGTTATAAAGTACTTTTGACAACGTTCTTATAAAATATTTTTGCTCTGCAATAGAACTTTATAAAATATTTCAACTTTTGGGTACATTTTCGTTAAACAAAAAAACGGAGAAAAAAAATTTAACAAAAAATATGCGTGTATAAGATTGTAAGACATCTAGAATAAAAGAGATGGAAAAAATGTCATGTCATGTTTTTAGTTATTTAGTACACCTTCATCTTCATCAAAAGTCCTTGTCTCAACTTCTTGATGATTAAGAACATTTTCATTGGAGGCACATGGTACAACAAGACCACTTGAAGCAAATAAATCATTTTGTTCATCTGATTTCACACCTTCTGCTTTATAGAGACATCTAAAGATTTATTATCAATAATCACTTTGCCATCTAAAATATCTTGATAGCATTTTTTAACTTTTCTGTAAAAGGCTCCACTTTTTTTAGCTTTCTTCCATTTACCTAGCGAATTCATATTAATAAAAATCACGTGTCACTGATAAGATGAAACAATAATGGTAAAATGGTGATTCTTTTTATGAATGTATTAAAAAATGATTTTGTGTCCCCACAAACATTTTTGTGTTTTATAATTATTATCGATTGTTTTATCATAACAGTGTTATCTGAGTGTCCTTTATTGCAAGCAATTGGCCATCGACCTGAGGTACTTCAGCCTATTAAAATACATAATAATATAACAATAAATTTTATAAACATTTTAACATTAAACATAACTTAATTTGTTTATAAGAGTTTCTGTTGGATGCTTTCTATTAGAAATTTTCTCGTCTCTATGATATTGACATATCACTTCTTCTAAACTTGACAACCAAGTAAAAAATTTCTTGTTAAACCTATTGAATCTTTCCTTGATTGGTTCAATGCCTGTAGTTGAGTAAAGAAGTCGGTTAGGAGGATTATGTAGAATATTGTTTGGGTGCCTCATTTTAGTGATGATTCTCAGTGCTGTTTCCTATTCGTCAGCGTTGCAAAATATTTCGCTCTTGAAATGGTTTTCTTTTTCATTAATCTTGTGTGACTGTTGAAATTGAATTTGTTATCAATTTGAACTCCCAAATATTTGATTGACGGAGATGGAGTTACAGTTGTACCGTTAATCATTATATGTGGTGACCTATGAGAAATTTTGTGGTCAAAAATTATTAACTTTGATTTGAAAGGGTTAGGTGTTAATCTCAATTTGAAGAACCATTTGTTGATGTTAATTGCTAAGTGTTGTAGTTCTTTTATACAGGCCTCAGCAGATTTTCCATGAACGATCAATGTTGTGTCATCCGCAAATCATCGGGGTAGATGTAACCATACAGTTTATATAAAGTATTCCTTGTTCAGGTGAAAATGGTGTTGAGAAAGAGTTGTTTATTTGGACCACCAACTTTCTATGTTCCAGAAACCTCTTGCAGATCATTATAAGGGTAAAAGGGCATTTCATTTGGTCCAATTTAAAGAGTAGGCCCTTGTGCCACATGCTGTCAAATGCTTTCTGAATGTCTAAACACAAAGCTGAAGTGTTGAATTTAGTGAGAGCAGCGTTTTGCAAATTTGAAATCAACATTGTGAGTGGGTGGATGGTTGAATTTCTTTCTTTGAAGCCAAATTGATAATTAGGAATATACTTGTTCACGTGGTTCTCCAGCGTGACCTTAATTATTTTCTCATAAAACTTCCCTAACACTGGTAACAATGTTATTGGTCTATAATTTGTGAAATTGGAGAAATCTGAGTTTGGTTTAGGTATATTAATTATATGACCTCTTCTCCATATTTCTGGAAATATAGCATTATTCAAGCAGTATTCATATACGATAATTAGATGTTTGTGTATTTTTTCATTTTGAGCTTTCACTATCGCCCATGGTATATTGTCTATGTAACAATTGGTAGTATTTTGTTTCATTAATTTCTATCTTTTCCGCCTCAACTGTCACACTATTTTTGAAATAGGCCTCATACCAACAATTGACTTCCTCATAAGTATCTTTGTCATAATTGCCATCTTTGTCAAATGTGAATATGTTCTTGTAATGACTTACAAATAAATCAACTTTTTCCTGTTCTGTTTTATATTCGAGGTTATTATGTATTAGTGTTAGAATTTGAGAATACTTTTTGTATTTTGTTAATTTATTGATTTTTTGATAAGAAGACTTTCCTTTGGATTCATTTATCCTGTAACAAACTTCTGTCCATTTGTGCTCTTTATACTGTTGAATCATTTTGTTTACATTCCTGTTGAGCTTGTTCAGTGTTCTCTTGATTTCTGGTAATCCATTTCTGCGATATTCCCTGTTTATTTTTCTTTTATGTTTAATTAGTTTTATTATGTATGGAGGAAGTTCATGAATGTATGGGTTGATCGTAATTAATGGAGTATATTTTTTCATGCTTTCTGATACTAGGTTATTGAAAGACTCGACGTTTTTTTCATCTATGAGGTTATTTTTATTCATCTCATATAGGTCTCTATTTCTTTGTTGATTTCCTCAATATTGGATTTTTTATAATTTGATATTTGCTTGATATTTGTTTCCAATGGCTCTTTGTTCATATCAATATCCAAAATCATCGCTAGATGGTTGGAACCAAGGTCAGGAGTTAGATGTATTTTTTTAATATTTTGCCTAATGTTGATGGAAAATAATACTAGGTCAGGTGTACTCTCAACGTCTCCCATTATAAAAGTTGGTTCCGTTTCAGCTTTTGAGAACTGCCTATTTTCCAAAAAATGTTTGATCTGCTTATTTTTCGATCTATTCACATTGAAATCACCAATAATGAATCTGAGTGCACTATGCTTCTTCAGGCAATAATAATATCAAAAAGACAACATTTAGAAAGTAATATTTTAAATGTTTCTCTTGGCGCGAATAGAATAGTTTTATAAATATTCGCAAAGGAACAAACCAGTGCAGTTTTCACCAGTATAAATATATTATAAAACAAATTTGTTCGGTAAGTTGAAATGTCCTTTAAAATTGTCGTGTTAAAGTTTATAGAACAATATTATAATTTGCTGTGAAACTGATTTGTATTTTTGCACTAAGAACGTTCTATCGACACCTTCATCGAGCAAAATACTTGTCAAAAGCTTAATTGTGTGATCGGCAATTCGGATAACACCAAATTGCGTTCGAGGAGCCATAATAAAGTTATTATGAAATAAATCGACACGAAGTATTTGAAATTATAAAATATTTTTGCCAGTTGGGTTATTGATGATTTCACATGCAGAATAAAATGATATCACTGAAGTTGTTTCATATATTATACAAGTAAAATCGATACCCATTCGATTTGATGGCCTCCATATGTGATGAAATTAAATCATTCGTCTGCAGATTTGTTTATTCAAATAATTTGGCGTTCCAAATTCAGTTCACTGAAGCTGTTGCTACACATCTGGTTTCGAGCATGCATGTGAGATATTTTAATTACGGGCGCAATGTTTATAACACCCCCCACGCAGTTTTAATTATTATCCAATGTACAAATTCATGAACGCACAGTCATATTGTTGAAGATGATATTTAAAAAAACCTTTCCTGAAATCCCCTGTGAAGTATTTGATGATGAATAATTGTCTTTCAACGTTATATGGAATGTTAGGGAAGCATATATCTAACGGAACTTTAGTAAATGAAATCGGTAGTCTTTGAGCATGTGTTTTGTCTTCCTAGTCGAATAAATATAAATTTATATGACTAATGTAATGTTAATGTTGTGTACACGTTTATCTGACTTCAAATGTTATAAAAAGTTATGCTCTTCTACACTCCTATTGTCAGTTAATACAATTGAAAGTATCAAGAAGTTAGCATGTAGGTGTACCATTTCATTCTTTTATAATTTTTGAATAAACTTTGGTAAATTTCTCCGTGAGCGACGAGCCTCTTTTCCTCCTCCCGAATAGTAACATCCCTGATATAATCAGAAATGAAATTAATAATCCATGCCATTTATTTGCAGACATATCCATTTTCAATCGATTCTCTAAATGATTCGTTGATTACATATGTAACAAAAAATAATAATATATTTTTTTCGTGGTTTCACCACTAATTTTCAACGAATTACTGACTGCCCTAATTTCAAATCAGTCAATTTCCGCTTCTAGTGTCCCATAAACATTAAAATTCCGGCTGAAAAAGACTTGATCTGATTATAATTTTAACTAACACCTTGATTTAATAACATTCAATTAAGAAGTTGCTATTTCAAATGGATCTGAGATGGGTGTTTTGGGTTATATGGGTCGATATTTACGGAGGGAATCACCTGGCGCCCAACTCTACACAGTCAAATCATAGATAGAGGCAAGGAGAGCCGAGGTGAGACCAAGAAAAGAAGGTGGGCTAAGAAGCACGTCTTTCAAAACAGCTGCCTGTATATAATGCATCTGTTCTTACAGCTGCCACCCAATCATTGACAATACTTATTTGATTTTGATAACAGCATCCATGAAGTACTTGTTCCTTCTTCGCAAACATTTGCTTGTAAAGATACAATGACATCACATGATAGGATTTTGAGAACGCAATTCTACAAGGAAGTGTAAAAATTTCACTGAGGGTTCGCAACTACTTTCCAGCTTTTTCATTTCGAGTTTCACCTGCCAACTTGTTTGTTTATTCTCGCTATTTTTTATCGCTTGTTATCAAAAATGTTTTCAGTATTAGGAATTTATTGTTCTCTTGCAAATAATCTAGTCAACAAATTTAAACACGTGAAAAATTCAGGTACAAAAATATGAGTAAACATCTTCAGAAAATTATTTCTGAAGGATTTTGGTTCGGGCTAAATGATTTACAATTGTCAGTAACAAAAAGTAGAAACTAACAAGTTTTCACCTAATCTCCATTGACCTAAAGAATGCAAAAAAGTTATTTATAATTGGCCTATGAGTATGAAACTTCGCGGAGCCGTTTTGCTATATAATATACTTGACCATGAAAGTTGTTTTAATTATTAATAATTATTTTCAACACTATTGCAAAATTAACTATCTGAAAAAAGTTGGTACACAATTTGTTTTCTTTCAATATTTAATTATGCCTCTTATAATTATGCTATACGAGGGTTGCATTTTATATTTCGGAATTGGGCAACCCTTGTATTGCAATCTGCCAACTGACAGCTCTATCGTAAAGCTTGACATTTTAGTCATTTTAGGTTATACGTACATACGAGCGCTTTTGTGTTGTTTACAGTAACTTAAAAGATTCATCTCGCCGTAAAACTGCAATTAAATCGTAAACATTTTCGTGCAATTAAGTCAACAACAGTGCATCGATGAACTTAATTCAATTTTTGGCGACGATGCTCTATCAAGGACCAGTCTTTATCGATGGTATGATGAATTCAACCGAGGTCGTCCAAGGCGAATTTCATGAAGGTACTCTAAAATCAGTTGTTATTCCGAAAACCATTGATGCTGTGCGCCACCTGATATTGCAATATCTTCATGTGACCTATCGCGAAATTGAGACAACCTTGGGCACTAGTGGGAACAGCCAACATTCCAAATTGCATAAACATTTGACCGTCAAAAAAATGTGTTCGCATTGGATCCCACACAATTTGTCAATCGCTCAGAAAAGGCTCGTGTCGATCAATCGAAAAAAATGCTCCGAAAATGCGATCACGGTGCTTCGAAGCACGTCTATGACATCGAGACAGGTGATGAATCTTGGACTTACGCGTATGACCCCGAAAGTAAACAGTAGTCTGTGTGGGTATTTCAAGATGAGCTAAGTCCAACAAAAGTTGCTCTCGCGCGAAGCATTTCGAAGCAAATGGTAGACGGTTTCTTTAGAAAAACTTGACATGTCGCAATCGTACCATTCAATTATGATTGGTACACAACCATTCGTTTTCCAGTTGTCTTCTAAAAATTCAGGAAAACAAACCGCCGAAGTAATCAGAAAAACAGGTATACAGGGTGGCCATTTGAAAACGAAACAGACGAGATTACAGACGAAATAAGTTTTTTCAATAGAAATGCTCGGAAAGGTCGATTTCTGTTTCGAGGGGGACAACTTAAGATGTAGGTTACGGACGCATAGCGCTTCAACCCTTGCTGCTACAACCCCCACCCCCAATTTTTGAATAGGGAAGATGGGGTGAGTGATACCTCAGTTATACTTTTTTATACTGATTTCAGCACAGTAATTGTTTTTTCATTTTATGCATTAGTTCTCGAAATATTCATGCGTTAGTTAATTTTATCACTTGAATTAATTTTTGCGAATAATTGACATTTCGTGCTTCCGAAACAAAACCAAAATGTATTTGAAATTGCAAAACATCTACCACTGGGCAAATGAAGTCATACCGTACGTGTTAATGCTACTAGGGTCAGATGTTCGACTAGCTGTTTTATTCACTGAAATCATTTTCCAACTGTACGGTATCAGAACGATTTGAAGTATTGATCTAAGAAATAAGACTTTTCAAAGTAAAGTGAATAATTTATCAAAAACTCACATCAATTAATTAAATATTCAAAATCATCTTCGTTTAGTGCGTGTGAAAGATGGATTTTGTAAGGATGGAATTTATGATGCTTCGAAATATTTGCAATTCGAGTTCGTGTAAAACCAGATTCATGTGCTAGCTGCCTCGTACTCGTCATTGCATTCAGAGCAATCTGTCCAAGAACAGCTACTTCAGCTACTTCATGTCTTTCCATGTTTCGTTTTTTATTAGCCACGGACCCGGTTTCTTGAAACTTTGACACTAATTCCAAAACATACTTCCTATTAACATGTTTATCTAAATGTCGTTGATTGAAGAATTCTGCGGTTCTATTCGCTCATTGATTGTTTGCAAGAAAAAGTGAAATTATTTCCACCCGCTCTGCAATTGAATAAACCATGTCGAACAATGAATTAGAACACATACAACTCTCGATTCAAAACTAAGAATAATTCACATGTCAAAGAACCAGTAAGACTTTTCAAAGTAAAGTAAATAATTTATCAAAAACTCACATCAATTAATTAAATATTCAAATTGTTCACCATTAGCTTCCATACATGAAATAAGTTTTGTTCGAAACGATGGCGCACATTTTGCAGCATTTCTGGAGGGATTTGACGACATTCGTTCACTATACGTCTTCTTAAATCTTCTATGGAATCGGGCTGTGTAGAGTAAATTTTACTCTTCAAGTGGTCCCAAAGAAAGAAATCTAGTGGTGACAGATCTGGCGATCTGGCTGGCCATTCAGTGGGACCCCTTCTTCCAATCCACCGATTTGGAAATCTTTGATCCAGATATTCTCGAACTGGTAACGCGTAGTGTGGAGGAGCTCCATCCTGGTGTCTTCCACATAATTTCCAGCATTGTTTTCAATAATTTCCGTCAAAATTGGATCAATGTGATTTTCCATTAAGTCCAATGTCGATTTTTCGCAAAAAAACACTACAAGTGCCATGAAAACACCACTTCATTTTCAAATACTTAGTTGAGAATATTTCAAGAACTAATGCATAAAATGAAAAAACAATAACTGTGCTGAATTCAGTATAAAAATACCTTTCAAATGAGGTATCACTCACTCCATCTTCCCTATCCAAAATTTGGGGGTGAGGGTTGTAGTAGCAAGGGTCGAAGCGCTCTGCGTCCGTAACCTACATCTTAAGTTGTCCCCCTCGAAACAGAAATCGACCTGTCCGAGCATTTCTATCGAAAAAATTTATTTCGTCTGTAATCTCGTCTGTTTCGTTTTCAAATGGCCACCCTGTATATTGCAGAGTGAACTAATGTAATACTTTGTGATATCATACAATGTGGAGACCACTTATGGAATAAAATTTTTCTTATTATTTTATTTGAAAATTATAAAACATGATGAGACACGTCAACATTTGTAGTCACAATGTGAATTTACAAATAGAGTCAAAGGTGATTCGCGCAAGTGTGCCATACTCGGCTTATTGTTTTAATGGGACATTCTGTATATTTCTGAAATGCCCAACTGATTTCAACATATTTATATTTCAACTACATTGAATGGTCTCTTATAAATTATACAGACATTTGTGATTAAATTCATTCAAGTACCACGTTTTATTTAATTATGAATTTTTCCAAAATAGGTCTGACTATTAATTGCGTTTTTTTTTAATAAATACCTCCCTACATTTTAGCTAATGTGAAAAATACCAGTATTTCCATAGTAATTGATTCCAAAATTCCACCCTGTATAATTCAAAATAGACCATTTTATACAGTTTGCTCAAATCAGTTTATTAAGAGGGTCTCAAAAATATACAAATATACAAGGTGTCCCATAAAAAAAGGCACCAAATGTGGCAGTTAGAAAATTCAAATGTCGACGTGATTCAGCATTCTTCATTATTTTCTAAAATAATAATAATATATTTAAGAGAATAAATTTCTCTTTCAAATAATTTCAAAATGTTTGTATCTATTGTTGATTAGCTACTACAATCAGTGCTCTTCATTTATTATATTTTTTAAAATCAGAAAATATTCAGAGGAGGCAGAGATTACTTTGATCAGCTGAACAATTTGTACGTTGTTTATACAGCGTGTTTCATAATTGGATGCTCATCCTGGAGTTGTAAATCCTTCGGTAATTTCAAGATTACAAGTTCATAACAACATATGTCCTAAGCCTGTTACCTATTGTGCTATAAGGTGCTAAAGTTTTAAGAAAAAAGTAATTTTTCTAATGAAACTTTGGTAAATTCTTAATATTCTTTATATTTGGCACACGCTCTCTAGGGATCTTCATTTATTTTGGATCAAAATTGATCTCTCGACGTGCATTGATTGCAAAAAAACAAAAACACACAAGGCCAAGTAAATAATTTCCTACGTCTCCTAAATTTGATCGAAGCTCCATCAGATATATCGTTAAATGTGGTGGAGATCGTTCACTACGTTTTCTCACAGAAGCCTTGGTATTCATAATCATACCAACTTTGAATGACTTAAACATAAGGTGCACTCTCTTTACTAAATATTCCGTGCGCTTTATTTTCAATCAGACAAAAAATAGATCTTCAATTTTAAAGTTGCCTCTGTTTCTCCGACACTATCCGTTATCATGACCTCACACAGTTGTTTTATTTGATTAGCTGAACATTGTCTCATAATGTAGTCAGAAGCGACGGCAAGCATTTGTCAGAAGCCATATAAATAGCGGATTTTCAGAGGTTCGATCATGTTCAGCCAACCAGAGCATTAGAACAGAACAGTATAGGTACATTCTCTGATTTGCTGAATATGGTTGCCAGCATCCTTGTGCCTTCGTGGTGATTCATCAGAACTGTACCTACATGTACATACTATGTTATGTTTTCATGCTCTGATGGGCTGAACATGATCTGATTGTGCATGTTCAGCTCATCGGAGCATTAGAACAGAGTAGTTTACTTTCTATGATGAGCTGAAATGGTCAATCAGGTCCTGAAAACAGAATAGTTTTCTAGCTCTGATGAGGGTACATAGTCGTATGTTAGTCACAAGCGACGGTACGCAGATATCAAAAGCCATCTTATTACTAGATTCCCAGAGCTTCATTTGGTTGATGGCGGCAGCATCACGTGACTATGTTCAGTCAATTATAGTGCAGATTTTTATGTGTTTTTATTTTTCTTTTTTGTACACACCTTGCTCACTTACTGGACTCGTTAATGTAGCATTTCAATATATGCACTATACCACAGATGCTGGGGTTTTATTCTTTTGACATATTTGAGAACAGGAGGCATCAGGGCTTGATCACGGTTCCTGCCGTACATAAACCTTAATCCTGAGACACTATACCTTATGAATGACCAGCAGAATAACGTATTCTTAGAGCTTCATTTAGTTGCTGGCAACAGCATCATGTGACCATGTTCAACCAATCACTACACGAAATCTTCATCTGCTTTCGTTGGCTAAACATGGTCGCATGTTGCTTCGTTTGGTTGCTAGCGTCAGCATCATGCGACCATTTTCAGCCAATTACAACATGAAAACAGACAAATTTTACTTCTTTTGATTGACCGAACATAGTCGCATGTATAGTTCTAAGAAACCACTTCAACAGCTGTTTCTTGCTATGATTGGCCTGAATACTTGTCGTCAACGACAAAATCAAGCTCTAACAACTGTCGCAATGAAACGGTTAGCTGGCAGTTGCTGATGATTGAAAGTATAAATTTCTATCTATTATGTAGGTATGTACTTACGAAAGCGCTTCGTCTCTGTCCTTTATTAATATTATCCTATGCTCGAATTGGTATTGGTTACGATTATAGAACGAATAATATTTTCAATTATTCATTGATTAATATTTATATTAAAGGTAAAATTATCATAATAAATATTTGATGTATAGTTATTTTGGTACTGTTCGGGTCGCTGGAAAGATTATGTACGTTTTCCAATTTTCATGGTGTTCCTCAGTGAGTTTCAAATACGATTTCAGAGATTTAGATGCTGAGTGGCCTGTTTTTTATGTATTTCTTGTAAGTTGGCTTCCAAGTTTGTCAAAATACGCACAGCGGTGGACTATTTTGAATGATAAATTATTTTGTATTAACTTACTAATTTTATCTCTGTCTAGTGCAAAGAGCTGTTTCTTGTTCTGAAATACTTGCCGCCAGCGACAAAATCGAGCTCTGAAAATCAGCTTTTAGGGAGAATCTCGCTATTAAACAATTCGCTAATACGTTTTGTCTCTGGCTCATACACCGGACTCTTCAGTGTGTCCAGGTATATGCGCTATAGCAGAAGCGATTGCGCATTTAATTTTTGAGTTAATTTTAATAGTATGGGTATTTGGGGCTTTATGAAGAAAATCCAATTAAAAAGAATTGTATAATAAAATCATCTCAATATACAAAGTAAAATGCATAAAACCTTATACACCATGTGCGTTTTGCACTGATAAAAATTGCTATGAAATATCATAAAAATATTTTATTGGCACTTGAATCACTTTATGTAACAATAGGACGTCTGGAATGGTGTTTGATACTTCAATTCAATAGATATGTTATAATCACGTTCATTACTTATTGATACTTCAAATTTTAAGCAAGATTAGCTTGAGGTAACAATTCCCTAATATTCATGTATTCAGTGTCTTCGCAGAATAGATTCAGCAGTTCTTTAAATCGTGGCCTATCTTCCGGTTTATATTGCCAGCATTGACACATTATTTCGTAGACACTATTTGGGCATGCTATTGGTTGCTCTAATCTTCCACCACTCTCAATAAGCGCAATAGCCTGAAAAAAATTTGTATTAACATTGGCCAAGTGTCAAAAAATTGTGTCACCTCTGAGCCTTTCATTTCCCCATAAGGACTTGCTCCAAAAGAATACATTTCCCAAATTGTAACTCCAAAGCTCCAAACATCACTTTTGTGGTGGAAATTGCCATAATTATAAGATTCCGGGGCATACCACTTCAACGGCCATTTGCCACCCTGTAGAGCCCTAAAAATATTGAGCATATTTTGAACTGAACCAACATAACCTCTTTTTTATAAATCTGTATATATTTCACAGGTAATATCGAATATATTCTCACATGTAATACTCGTGCCCTGCATTCAGGGCTCTTGATAATCCAAAGTCGCTTATTTTCGCTTGATGTTGAGTTGCTAACAGTATATTTCTTGCAGCCAAGTCCCTATGGACAAATCTTTGTTCCTCCAAATAATTCATTCCTGAAAGTATTCAATGGCATAAAAATTTCATTTCACTAATAAAACATTTAAAATTTACCACAGGCTATTTGAGCAGCCCAAATCTTGAATTCATAATTTGGATTTATTCTTTCCCTATATTCATATAAGTAGCGTAGCAGAGATCCTAGAGGCATGAGTTCTTGTACCATCAAGAGATTTGGTCCTTTACACAATCCTAATAATTTTACTATACAATGATGATTCAACCTAAGCATGATAAGAGCTTCACTCAAAAATGCTGCTTTATTATTTTCAACTTGTTCGTTTCTCAAGGTCTTTATTGCAACTTTTAAACATTCACCATTTGGCTTTGTGAAAGTTCCTTCAAAAACCGATGCAAATTCGCCTTCCCCGATTTGTTTACCTAAGGAATGAGTACATATAGAAACATTAGATCATAGTAATGGAATAATAAAATACCGAGACAAAGACTTTCTGGTGCTACATAGTCGTCTGTTTCCTCTTTCTCATTATTGTTGTTTATTGCTAGGGAAAGATTTGATTGAAATTTTATGTGTTCAAATTGAGAAGGGCATGACTTCTTTTCATCATTTATAGAGTTCATCTTTAAGGTACGATAGAGCTTCTTAATCCTTGGCATTGTAGAGCACTATAATAATAACACACAAAGAAAAGGTGGATAAACATCAGGATAAAACACAATGTATACTTACATCAGGAACTTGTGGTTTAGGTTTAGGGGGAACTGGTGTTCTCAAAACTGTAGGCAAACCATCCGAAATAAAACTGTAATATTCCACAATATGTTCTAATGATTCAAGAAAAGGTCCATCATCAATGAATAAATAATTTTCTTGTCGACTAATGATAAAATTGAAAAAAATACCATCGTTCAATAAAGTTAAAACTGCTCCTTTGTTTCTGTTGCTCCATCTAATAAGGAATGTTCCATTTTTTGTACTATAATCTTTAATTAATTCTTCAGCTTCTCTTCTACCTAAGGTACCATGATACCATTGATTTGCATATGTTTTAGGAGTCGGACACTTATAATTTTCTAAAATTAAATTGTAAGTTGACCATCTGGTAAGTCTCTCAATTAATCAACATAATACCTAATATCTCAGCACAATCGATATGACCACTACTTCTAGCTATTTGAGATGGAACTTGACCAGATGCATTTCTTGGATTAACAGGAGCATTCAAACTAAGCAACTCACGAACAACTTCCTTATGTCCATTTGCTGCAGCTTCGTGTAAAGGAACCGAGCCATTTTCTGTGTTTCTTGCTTGAATATTAGCCCCTCCCACTTGCACAAGTAGGCGGACAGTGGAAGAAAAATTATTTTGGCAAGCATACTGAAAAATATATTTTAAATATCGAAGCAAATGTTTGTAACAATAAATGGCTGAATTACATGCAATGGAGTGAAACCTGCTGTGTCTCGTGAATTTGTGTTAGCACCATATTCGATCAACTCTCTCAAAATATCATCATTTCCTTTAATACTGGCAAGATGAACTGCAGTTTGTCCAAACTCATTTTTTGCTTCGTGTCTGTACCCAGTCCTTAGAAGTTCGGTTACGACTTTAAAACTACCTTCACTTGTGGCTCTATGTAATAGATTGGTGCGTCCATGCCTTCTCAAGTCATGAGGTGGGGGATCTTTTTTAATATATTCAGTTAATCGTAATCCATCTGCTAGAATATTGGGGTTTTCCTGATAATACTCAATAAGACACTCCAACCCATGAATTGTTGGTTCATCTAGAATAATGAGATGTAATGAATATAATTAGAGAAATTCAAGTAACTTACTTATAGAAAAAAACACATCTTCTGTATGCCTTCTGATTTGAAAATGACGCACTTGATCATCATGTAATACAGATAAAACATAGTCTCCTTTAGAAGATTCACTTTCTCTGACTAAAAATGTACCATCAATATGGGAGCCTGGAAGTAGAAGTAAGATAAAGAAAAAAGAAATGAAGCAATAGCCCTCAAAGTTTCACCAACCATTCTGTAATAAATTATCAGCTTCTTCCCTGCTCAGTTCACCATGGTACCAACAATAATTTCCATTCATTATTAATTTGAGCAGATACTACAGATACTTCGTCATTATTGAAATATTTCAACATATATAAAAATATTCTAGGTAAACAAAAAATATAAACTGAGGAATTGACAGCTGTCAGGATTCTAACCTCTAATGCTGTCATGTCATCACATATATACTGCAGGAGTACCAACTAATGAAAGAACAATTCCCTTCAGTAAAACGAGGAGGTGCTAACCCTTCCCAACAGTGACGTGACATAAACTTTTATCTTTCATGAATCGCAGATGAGATGTTCTTGAGAAGCTCCATCATTGTTTTTGTTCATTTTTTACTAGATTTTTTAAGGCACCCTCTTATCAATAGGATATATTGTCATGATACGGACGTCATTCGTGATTAATTTATAACTCGACTAATTTTTTGACGCCACACAAGCTGTCGCGTAACGAGAACCGGGCTCAATATCTGCTACGCTATTTATTTCGTATATACGTACTCTGGAAAACTTACTATCATCTGATTTGAAAATTTTAATGAATTATTTTATTGAGTGGTGGTTATGTCCCAATCCCAGCAAAACAGAGGTATCTTGTTTCCATCTTAATAATCATAAAAAATATAGCAAATTAATTGTAACTTTCAACGATTCTCCTATGGAACATAATTTATATCCTAAATACTTAGGAGTTGAACTAGATTCATCTCTCAATTACAAGGCTCATTTAGAAGATCTGAGCCTAAAACTGAAAACAAAGAATAATTTTCTTCAGAAATTAGCTTGATCATCTTGGGGTGCTGATGCTTAGACTCTACGCACAGCTAATCTAGCCTTAGTCTTTTCTGCATCTGTGTATTGTTGCTCTGTTTGGCTTAATAGTGCACATACACAGAAAATCGATGCTCAATTGAATAAATCGATGAGAATAATTACTGGCACCATAAGATCTACACCGGTTCATTGGTTACCAGTTTTGTCTAACATTGTTCCTCCCCATATTAGCAGACAGAATTTAGCTCTAAATTCTTGGAACAAATATCATTCTTTTCCTAATTTATTTTCAATTAATTCATACAATCTACAAAATAGAATTCCCAGATTGAAGTCACTTAAACCATCATGGTATAATACGTTCTTCAGTATGACCATTAGCGATAAAGAGTTATGGAAGATTGAGTGGAACTCTTATAGAAACTTCAATAAAGATCCCTCAATGGTTACTGGACAAGACGATGGCTTGGTTCAATATGTGGAGATTACAACTGAACAAGGCTAAATCTCAGTTCATGATCTTCAATCACAGGATCACGCGGAATTCGTCCAAACTGGTTACGGGAAACACATATATAGAGTGTAAAGAAAGTGCGAAATACCTTGGTGTAGAAATTGATCATAAAACTACTTTCAAAAAATACGCGATCATCATGAAAAGCAAATGCATAAACAGGAGTAGGCATTTCGGGAAATTGATTTACAAAAACTCAGGAATTAGCAGTAAAACAGCAACAAACATATACAAAACAATATGTCATCCACTTTTAGAGTAACGTAACCCAATATATCTCTCGGCGAATAAAACTACCACAAAGATCCTCCAAACAGCAGAAACTCCTTGAGAGCCATAACTAAAATGAGTCACCCGAGAAACCCACTTCATAATCCCCCCAACAATCTCCTTTACGGAATAACAGGCATTACACCTATTAACATTTGAATGGGGTAGCTTTCCAATTTGGACAGCAAATCCATAATAGAGAAATTTTGGAAGAGTTTTATGTGAACTGAGACCAGAACAGAAGACCAAGCAGAAAATTACCACTTCAAACCAAACGGAAAGAAATACAGAACTTTTGATATACATATTATTAGCATTTTTTTTTGCATTTTAGTAAATTCCATTTCTTGATTGAGAAATTATCATAGATATCGAATAATTTTTTGTTAGTACAGGCTGAAGGACTTCGGTCGATGGCCATTTCCCAGAATAAAGCACTGTGTTATTGTTTAAAGATCCCATTTCTGATCCTTCTAAAAAAATTCCTGGTTCTGATCTTCGTAGAAGAATTTGGACAGTTTTTAATCGTTTGAGAACAGGTCATGGTCGTACCAATAGCGTGGTATTAAGATGCAACTCAGTGCATGATGAAGAACGGAGTGGATGTCCTTCGGTCGTTAATGAAGATTTGGTGCAGAAAGTGGACACAGCCCTGATCTGGCACCCAGCGACTACCATTTGTTCCTGCACTTGAAGAAACACCTGGGCGGTCAGCATCTGCAAGACGATAATGAAGTGAAAACATTAGTGACACAGTGGTTAACAAGTCAGGCGGCACAATTTTATGAGGAGGGTATCTAAAAACTGGTGCCACGTTATGACAAGTGCGTCAATATTCATGGAAATTATGTTGAAAAGTAGATTAAGATACAGGCTTTCATGTAAAAATAAAATTATTGCGATATCTTAACACGTCTTTTTTTTAATTCCAAAACGGTACTTACTTAAAAAACATGCCCCGTATGTTTGTCTCTGTCTGATATGTGCGCTGTACCGAGGGCTCTTGAGCTTTTTGTTTTTGCGTAAATCTTACTCGGAAGTCTCTTGGGACAGAACCCAGCACCTGTAGAATCTTGGTCATTTACATGTAGATTGGCAACTCCCTTACTAACAGTAGCACTCGTATTTCAGCGCCATATTTACACATCTTAAAAATTAATAATCGTATTCGAATATTGAACATGAAACTTTGGAATTACGTTTGTTTTTACAGAAAGCCGTAGCTCGTCTGGCCGATGTATAAGATATAAAAAGAGATGAGCCAACTTGGAATACAAATAAGTCGGAGTGTCATGGCCTTTCGATCGAAATAAGGTATACTCTCATGCGACAAGTTGAAATATGGGATATATAGAGAGCAGAGGGAAAAATACAGAAAGATCTTTTCGAGATTTGAATACCAAAATTAATCATTAATAAACCATAATCGTAGGAATCACTGATTGAGTAACGCCACTGGTCAGAACTGCTATTCGCGTCGGGGATCTTCGGTAATTCTGGCTGCTGACCAACTGGCTGCTGTCTTCACACAAATAAATTTCTTTGGGGTTAGAATTGTTTGGTTGATGAGGAATGTTTATTTCTTAAATTATGATAATGGAACGGAAGATCAAATTGAAAAACTTAAATAATCACATAACATGTAAAATATGTAGAGGATATCTAATTGATGCTACAACAGTAACGGAATGCCTTCATACATGTAAGTCGAAATTTTGAATCTACCTAATTTTTACCATAAACATTTTTCAGTTTGCAAAAGCTGCTTGGTTAAACATTTGGAGGAAAACAATACTTGCCCAACATGTAATATAGTTATTCACCAATCCCATCCCTTACAATATATCAGTTTTGATAGGACTATGCAAGATATTGTTTATAAGCTGGTACCAGATTTACAAAAAGGTATAATAGCTGAAACTTCCAGCCAGCATATCTTTATAATTCATTTTAGATGAAACGAATCGTGAAAGAGATTTCTATCGACAAAGAGGTTTACCATGCCCGAAAGATCTACCCCAAAACACAGGAGAAGCAGATGAAGACAAAACATCTGAAAGTCATGGTGAATCAGATTATCATAGGCAGGATGAGCAAGTTAATGTTTGCCTGGAATGTAATAGCTCCAATCTGAAAACCCTGAAAAGGCGGTTTATCAGATGTTCAGCTCAAGCTACAATTCTACACCTGAAGAAGTTTGTTGCAAAGAAAGTCTTGAACGGAATGGAAAAGTACAGAGACGTAAGTAGCTCAAAATTCAATCTTGATGAATCTAATATTTTCACTTCTTTTGGCTATTTCAGATTGATATCTTATGTAATGATGAGCTGTTAGGTAAAGATCATACTTTGAAATTTGTTTATGTGACAAGGTGGCGTTTTCAAAATCCTCCATTGACTCTGCAGTATCGACCTAGAATTGATATCTGAAGACACATTGGAAACGGCTTAGCCTTTGAATTAAACGTTGAAATTTTTTATGTACATTTCGAGCTGTTTCCTAGTGTCACATTTCAAATGCAATTCTAAGCATGTAAGTTTATAAATATTATGTTTGAAATTATTTTTACTTTTCATCCATGTAGGTCACACCATTGGATGGCAGTTATTTTATAATTGGAAATGATATTGTGATTTGTAATTTATTAGTATTATTTATTGACGATAATCAATTTAAGATGGATCTATTTTTAGTAAAATTAGAATCAGTTGAATTATTTGAAGCCCAAACGAACCAATTAAAAAATATTTATCTATGACGTGGCCTATTCCATTGATTACGCGAGATGCAATATAATTGTGATAAAAAATTAGAACTATTAGTTTATTATAATTTAATTTATTGAAACATGCAAATTACTTGTGCAGCAATTTCAAGCATAATATTTTTAGTAATTTTTTTATATTATTTGAGTCATGGGTCAAATCTAGCTGCAACTGAGAGATGTTGTTATCTGACTGGTACAAAAACTTTGAGTATATCTTATTTCATTTTGGAACAAGACAAAAGTGGCTAATACACCTAGTTACATTGTGAGATATGCAAATTGTCAGAGGAAAATTTTGTATCGAATATTTTGTGACACCTAAATTTCTAATAGCTGGTATTCCGTATCATTTATGTTCATATTAGTGGATCACTCTCACAAACAAAATTATGCTGAGGAAAATAAAACCCTCAATTGTATTGGTGGAGTTTGTTTATGAAAGTATTCTCCACATTTTTTTGCAGCTCTGTCTTAATTATCTATCCTATATGCTTGTACATACTGAATTTTATGAAATATTTGATTCATGACCAAATCTACATTTTTTCCATATTTTGGCTGCTACATACCTTGCAAAAAGTCATTACAGTTGGAGAGTACAGTTCAAACTGAAATAATAAATCTCTTCCCTTCAATGTTGATTTTTCGAAATGTGTGTAGTAGCTATTAGTATGAACAAATAGTACAAATTCTGTAACCATATTCTTATTACTTTTATGCTCAAGTATATAGTTCCAACTTCCAAAATTTCATTATGAATCGATAAATACAATTTACTCAGTTTTTGAGCACCTTGAAACATTTTGAATTGAAGTCCCATGTGAGATAATGAGTCACAAATTTGTTCCGTTAATGAATGTAGTTTTGATGAATTTCATGGTTTTTTTTTTTGTTACTGAATTTTTTAGATTCAAAATCTACTTACAAAAATATTGAGTAACTGTGTTTTATGTAGAGACTAATGGGCCTACCACACGCTCATGCTTTACGACAAACTTGCTTGCGCAAGCCGGCTTGAACACTGAACACTGAGCGTGTGGTTGGGAAAACTGTATACCGCGCAAACCCCACGCCTTGGCTTGAGCAAATTTCGACGTGTTTGAAATTTTACTTGCGCAAGCCGCAATAGTTCGTGCGGAGGCATTGTTATCGCGCTGACGACTTCGACATGAATGAGGCTTGCGCGTACTTACTTGTGCCGTGTGGTAGCAACTGTTGTGTTCAGTTTTAGTGAACGAGATGCTTGCGCAAGCAAGTTTGTCGTAAAGCATGAGAGTGTGGTAGGCACTTTAGAGAAAGTATTGAACATTGGAAGATTCATAGTTATGATCAGCTAGTTAAGGTGTCTTCGTCAGGTCCTTTTCAACCTTCGTGAATTGAATGGATCCTCTGTCAGTTGGTTGACATGTCCTTGCAGCTTCTGATGATATTTTCTTAAGTGATTTCCTATTTTTATTGTAACATATGGGAACTTAAATCTTCATGGATGATGTGGTTGGAGACATACCAAGGGGCGTTAACCAATAAATACAATACTTTTAGATTGAAGTCTTTGGATGATTTGAATATTTTATGTTTAAGCACAACCCCAGAATCGTATAACGTACTTTATGATTGCCTTGTAAACAAGCAATTTATTTTGAAGGTTCAATTTAGACTTTCTGCCTATAAACCAATAAATTTTGCGGAATTTCATATTTATTTTATTCTTCTTCATATTGATGTGTAGTCTCCAGTTGAGGCGCTGGTCTAAATGTATGTCCGATATACTTTCCTTTGGTGTCGACTGGGATTTCCTTTTCGAGTATTTCCACTGGGGACAAGCATTTCTTCTTATAGTTAAAGTTCAAGGTCATCCAGATGTTGTTCTAGTTTTTTGGAAGCTGTTTCGGCGTTTTCATCAGATGCAAATATAGCTATATCATCTGCAAAAGATGATGGTGTTTTCATTTTCTGGTATGTCTGAAGTATAGATGATATATAAAAGTTATCTCAATATACTTCCCGAGGACTCCGGATTTGACTTTGGAAGGAGTGGTTATGGCTTCCCCATATTCCACGGCAAAATAACGATCTGCTAGATAAGACTTCAGAATCGTGTAATATGGCTGTGAGAGAAGTTGTTTGAGCTTGTATTGAAGTCTGTTGTGCCAAACCTTCTCGAATACTTAGAATGAGTCCAGAAATACTGCCAAGCAAAATTTTCCTTCTTCGAGGCTTGTCAATATGGTGTTCATGAGCTGGTGGACCTGGTGCGTTGTCTAGTGGATCTCTCGGAAACCAAATTGGTGGTCTGGTACCAGTTGGTGCATATCCATGTCATCTTTCAGCCTCTTAAGAAGCATCTTCTCAAAGAGTTTACCCAGGGTTGGTAGGAGACTTAGAGGTCTAATGATTCCACATTTTGTTTTGGTTTACCATATGATGAGGGAACAGGACATGCTCATCATTCTATTGAACAGTGCTGTGAGCAGTACGACAAATTTCCTGGGTAGTTTTTCAGGGTTTCTGGTTTATGAGGTCGTAGCCTTCTTGTTTTTCAGTCTACTAATCTCATTGGCTACTTCTATTGGTGTAAAAGTTCTAATTGGTAAGGACTCCTGACATGGAACATTCAGAAAAGTTTCAATTTCTGTATCGCTGATACAAGGTTAGGGTTCATTTGGTGTGAAGACATGTGTAAGATGTTTGGTAAATGTATTTCATTTTTCCTCATCTGAGAAAGCCCACCACTCTGCATTGGCTCTAGTCTACTATAGTATGCATACATACAAATATTGGAATATGCAGACTGATTGATGTATAGTTTTTTATTCGATTGAAATCAATTATTTGGATTGTTGGAACTGTGTATTATTCTTGCGTTTTCAGCGTGGTAAATAATATACGACAAATTTTCTTGAATTGAAACATTCCAGACAAGAGCAATACAAGGCGATGCTGCCTCAATAAATTCTTTGCATATTTTCGGAACTTTTCAGTGAAATTTTGGTGTCAATTGAATCATTCAATTATTCTTTTGTTTCTGATTATGAAAATATGCATTGATTTTAAAAGAATCGGAAATTGAAAACATGATATACCTCAGTATAAAATGTGAATGTTGTATATATATACACATATATATATGCTACAATAATATTCAATTTTTTTTTTGTGTATCTGATTGAGATGAATTAAGTAGGTTTAGGACATACTAAACGGGTATGAAGCAAATAAAAATCAGCAAGCGATTTTCCGAAACCTAATTACGGATTTGTTATTGTATGGAAAATCAAATTCATCAGAAAGATATTTTGTTGTACATATCAAGAAAATTTGAATCTAACTGTAAATGACTTCGATAACATTAAATAATTACCATTGATGAAGATGTTCAAACATTGCTTTATAAATCAAATTTTTCTATTGTTAAAGACCATTGATTGAAGTTAAGTTGAAAAGTTAAAGTCAAGGTGCAATGTCACTATGATGGGGTGTTATATTTTTTAATTTAAATGTGTAATTATCAAATCAAATTCGGAAGAATTTTCTTCTTTTAAATATTGTATAAATGTAAAAGACAATTCTTTCTTCACAGACATAACTTGTAATAAGTAACACTTAAGTCATGAATGTAACTGATGTCTGAGATGGAAGGAATTTATTCAAATGCAAATACTATTAGTTCATTGGAATTTTTGCCAATAGGTATTTCTAGCTGATAAGTTATAAATAGAAAAGCTACAATTGAAATATTCCTCATATTTTAATTTTGATCTCTTAAAATCATAGATTTTAAATTTAATTCATTGTATCGTGTTTTCCGAATTCGCTGTCCATTGAGGTATGTTAGTAACCTTTTGTGTCAGTTCTCTTTACGAGGAAACAGAATATCATATCAATAGATAAGCGCATAGTCTGCTTTTGCAGCTCACTTCTTCATGGATCATTTAAAATGATAATATATAAGACATCAACTGAAAAGACATCCAGAACACGCTATTTTGGGTAAACCCGACTTCATTCATCAACATTCCTTCAATAGTGATACAGTTGGTCCAACTGCTCTCTTACATATCAATGTTTTTTTTTTGTTGCAAGATTAATCATTTGCCTCAAAATAAACCTTTACTGTGGCAATCACCTCTCCATTTAAACCAAATCTTCTCCAGTCAGCTTTATATGCCAGGTTTCGACGGTGAGGTGTCTTTGCAGCTGTTCTCTGCTCATGAAAATTCTTCACTAACCTCATAATGGCTGAATGATAGCCGCAAAACGTACGTGTATTCTCTTTTAGACGAAATCATCAATTTTAATGAATCCAGATCATTCTGCAGGTCCTCCCTGTTCTAGCCCAACATCATACATTTTCGACAATTGACCTTTCAATTTGACATCAGAATTACGGGTAAGGAATCGAAGAAATTTCAGGATTTCTGAGACTCCCTCTGTAGAAAACGAATTCGAGAGACCCGGTACATTTGACATCCTTAAGCGTAGTTTAGCAATTATTTATTAATGATTTATTTATGAAGCTTTTTTCATGATACTAAAAAGAGTAATTCGTATTCAATTTGAATTTTGTAAATTTGTATATAGAGAGAGTACCTCATTATCGACGCAAATAAGATATTTGATTGAAGTAATTTTCATTATTTTATTAATAATTGTAATATTTTGATAAATATGTATATTTGAATGTCGGCTCAATGTATTTTGGTGTTATTTTACAGTTTTATATATATTTTGTTCAAATATATTTTACAATCTTTATAAAGATAAGCTTTTTATGAAATTTTTTGCATTGTTCCTAAGATATCACGGCTTTTTTTATGAAGGATTCATGATTTTGTTTTGATTATAATTTCAGCTTCCCCACGTGATGCCTTTTACCTAAATGTTATTCTCCATTTTTTGTGCAGTGTTTTTTTGAATTCTTTGAGATAATTCAATTCATTATTGCGAAGTAAGGGTGATGGCAGTTCGAGGAAAATATTCGATGATCTTGCGACCGTTATTCAGGCTTTGTACCATTGGTACACTTGGGTTTTTGATCAAACACAGTCTTCATAAGCCTTTTCTAGATTTCGCAACGAGTCAGCACACGGAATTTCGTTCAAAACACAAAATTTGAGACGAACTACCACTGAGGTCTACTGGTTTGAACAGACCGCCCTCATGTTTGACATTGTAATAACGGACGGTCCTACCAACATACAGAAACGTCTAATACGGGCAGTTTAAATGAGAATTTTCAGATAAATTTTTGTCATATTGTATAACTTCACCAAATGTCTGTTCCAATATTCCAAGGTTATACTTTATATAAATGTCTATATTTTAAAACGTCAACGATTTATATCCAGGCAAATGATTTTCTCGAAACCTATCAAATTTACATAAGCGTTTGCTTCAGTATGAGCAAGGAGTTTCAATTGCTTCGTACGTAGATATATTTCTCAAGTTATACATAACGCTATGTCAAATTCGTGTTTCGTCGGTCATATCGTTTTTTTTTATGTGAACTTCAATTATTCGAAATTTGATATCGTTAATATTACAACTATTTTCATTTACACTGAAATGCAGTTTTAGTGACACCCATGAATTCAGAACCACCGAACAGATCCTGTATGCTCTCGATTTTACCCGTTTTATCCTTTTTGAAGGATATCCTCAAATTCTTCATCAGGGAGTCGTACCCAATCGTTTGAGTCCAAGAGGTGTATAGAAACAAATGGATTAAATCAGGAAATGATTTATTCAGAACTACAAATTTTATTCGATAAGAAAGTTTGAAGCAACATTAATAAGCACATCTTGTAAGACTTTTATTTTTTCGATTTCGACTGATTTTTTTTACCTCCACTTTTTCTTGGAGGAGCTGTGATTGGTGGTGGGGTATTTTCGGAAGTAGTTGTGGGACTTGAAGCTGTTGGAGTTGGAGGAGTCATGGACTGTGGTGGAGTGGTTGATTTTGTTGGTGATGGAGTGGATGATTTTTCTTCCTTGGGTACTTCTGTACTTACGGGAACAGGTTTTTCCACACTAGATGTTTTTGTGTGTTCTGGTTTTGTAGCAACTGAAACCTTATCAGATACATCAGTTTTTTCTACAGATTCTCCTATTTTCTGCTCGGGGGGAGTTGAAGTCTTCGAGGTAACACAAGCCTTTTCAAGACTACAGGTTTGCTCTGTAGAACTAGGAATACTCTCTTTCGCTTCTGTAGAAACCGGAGTTTTAGAAATTACACAAGCCTTTTCAAGCATACAAGCTTGTTCTGCAGAAGCATGTTTACTTTGGTCGAGCCCCTTTGTTTCTGCAGGGGCTGAAGTCTTGGAAACTTCACAAGCTTTATCAATACTAGAGGTTTGTTCTATAGAAGTAGGTTTACTCTGTTGGAGTTCCTTCGTTTCAGTTAGTACTGGTGCTTTGGGACAGGTTTGTTCTATTGCCTTAGGGGTGCTCTGATCAAGCTCTTGAGTTTGTGTTGGTGTCGACGTCTTAGGACAGGTTTGTTCTGTTATCTTAGGAGCACTCTGAGCAAGCTCTTTAGTTTGAGCGGGTGTCGACGTCTTGGTACAGGTTTGTTCTGTTGCCTTAGGTGCACTCTGATCGAGTTTGGAGGATTTTGTAACATCTATAGACTTTTCAGTTGCAGGTTCTAGACTGCCGCTTTCTTCTGCAGAAATTGGGACAATTTTGTCGACGATAGAAGATTCTGTGGATGTCTTCTGGAGTGTACAGGTTTCTTCTACGGGGGTTTTCTTTTCATTTTTGGGAGATTCTGCAATAGGGCCACTCGCTGTAACTGATGGGGACTTTTCAACACTACATATTTTCTCAGTAGAAGCTATAGGACAAGACTCTTCAGCAATAGGAGCACCTTTTTCGATTTCAGATGACTGTGTAGGGACCGAAGGCTTGGAGATCACATTTTCAGCAGACACGCTTTGAGGAGATCCTGCTGATTGTTTTTCTCCTTCAATTGGTGCAGATATAGCAGTTCGGGATTCTGTTTGTGAAGTTACAACTGTTTCCTTCAATGCGGTAGATTCCTCTAATGCAGTACTTTTAGTTTGACCTTCTTCTGGGGAAACTGGAGGTGTCTCAAGAACAACGGGCTCAGATTGTGGGGAAGTTTTTAGTGATGGATCTGATGCTGCAGGACTAGATTCAATTTTTTCAGGTATTATTGGTTTCGATTGTTCAATCAAAGGTTGATCGCTAAGCAAAGACGTTTGTACGACAGTGGCAGCATCAGATCCAGTTTCTTTTGTAGGCTTTTCTGGGATATCTTCTTTCGAAATGTCGGAAGATGAATCTCTTTTGGGTACATCAGTTGTTTCTTCAGAAGGAATTTTTTCTGTGGGAATCTGATTATCAGGAGGAGAAGGTAATTTAGCAGAGTCTGAGGATGTATCTGAAGGCTGAGCTAAAGGAATAGGAACATTAGAAATTTTCTTCTGGGAATTTTCATCTTTCGGCGAATCATCTGAATGTGTGATCTCTTGAGATGGGGGAGGTACAGCTGCTTCAGAAGATGACGTTGTTTCAGTAAGAGAACCTCCTTGTGAATCCTCGGTTCTTATCTGTGTAGAATTCTCTTCAACTTCTGTAAAATATATCCATTAGGGGTGAAGTTTATGAAATAACAAATTGCCTTTGGTTAGAAAAGCTGCCTTCAGTTAACAGCATGCCTCCTGTAATCTATCCTCTTGTCAATTTTTCCGCTTATTACCACATGAAGAGTAACTTATGACATTCATATACAGGGTGAGTCTTTGATCACTACGTTAATTTTAAACATAGATTCTTGACGTCAAAAGAAACATTTTCTTCCTAGAACATTTTTCCAAATTTGGCCCCGTTCAAAAGATATACGGTGTTGATATTTCATAAAAAAATTGCATTTTCACCTGTTATATTCAAACGACAATATCAATTGAAATAACCTCTTGCAGAAGGTTTTTAATAACAATCATGCATATGCATATTCTTGTGGGTTTTTCACTTCTACTATACAGATTGGTTAAATTGCATGAAAAACAAATATCACTTGAACTGAAGGTCCGTATGTTGTACTTCCTAGAATCGTTAGTCTTTTTTGCAGATAAAATCATTTATTATCCTTTTTCCCAAATTTTTGAGATATTTGACGTTGAAAGGAATTAAATCGATATAATCATCTGATAAATCATGAGTGAGTGAATCATTTTTTAGAGGGAAAATAATGTTTTTAAACAATTCAGATTCAGAAGTGGATGTTGTGGAAGGTAATTTTCATTCGAACTAAATCGGACTACAGAGGGGTATTTGCCCAATGTGAAAACTTAAAATACTTATAACTTTTTAACGCAACTGAATATGGAAAAACGGTATGGGAAAAAAAGTGTTTCTTTTAAGCTCAAGAACCCATGGTTAAAATAAACGCAGTGGTCAAAGATTCACCCTGTATTTTTGAAAATTTCCCGGTAAGTAAATAATATTTTCACTTGATGTTTCGTTTATCACTGGGGTAGACGTTTTCAGAACTGCAGAGAACTTATCAAGAACTCCCGCTATTAACATAAAGATTTTATTGACAGAAAAATAGATAAAGATCTAAGAAAACGCATACTCGGAGCAGCTAACTAGTCTCTGACAAAAAAGTATCCGAAATTTGAAAAAAAAAAACGCAAAAATATTGAACTTCTTCAATATCTCCTTCAAAATATGTTCCATTTGAAAGCGATACATAGGTGCCAACGTTTTTTATTATATATTTATATTTTTATAGGCGCTTTCAAGAATGGCTTTGGAGTCCAATCTGATTCCCCGGAGCGGTAATTTCAGGCTGGAGAAAAGAAAAGAGTCTCACGAAGCTAGGTCAGTAGTATTTATCGAAGAAAATAAAAGGCATAGTCTTAATGCTCGTATTAATAGATCCAAGTCTCGTCACCATTTATGATCCGTCTTATAAAAGTGGTATGATAATTCACACGATCTAGCATATCTGCAGATACCTGCATCGGGTACTGTTTTTGAAGAAAATTCAGCTCTAACGGAACGAGCCGAGCGTTGATGGGCTGCATAACCAACTGGTTCACCACAATCAAACGAACGGTTTTCGTGATTTTAAGATCAGGAGCTATCTCTCTTACACTGGCATGACTATTTTTTAGCACAATTTCCTTGATTTTTCGACGTTACAGAGATCGACTGTCGTCCTGAACATGGAAAATCTTCGACGATCTTCCTATCGTTGTTAAATGCTTTGTACCATTTATGCACTCGGGTTTTGGATAAAATTGGGCCTAAAGTCGTTCAAAATACAAAATTTGAGACAAACTCTTTGTTCCATATTGTTTTAAATTGTAACATTCGCAGACTGAGATCCTTTTGTTGCAAAAACTATCGCAAACAAACTAGTTGACAGACCGCGCTCATCTGTAGCATAGTGATTACGGACAGTCTCACCAAAATACAGAAACTTGAAATACTTGAAAATACTAAAAGCGGACAATTTAAATGGAAATTCACGGATATTTTTTGTCAGAGTTTGGGCGTGTTTCCTGAATGATAAGAACAACATTAAATAACGAAAATTCTGAAAGTCTGAAGATTACTACCGCCAGAGTGGGGTGAAACGTCAGGTGAAACCTGCTGAATTTCAATGAACCTTGATGTCGTGATTCTTCTTGTGATAAAAAAATAGCTTTCAATGGGATTGGAATGAACATTAAGAAAACAGTGAAGGGTGATCAATTTTTGCGAAATCAAATTATTTTATCCTTGCATAATAATTTTAAATTGAATGATGTATATACATAGGTATTGTACAATGAACTGATATCGACCAGTAAATGATAGTTACTCTTTGGCGTTAGGTGTCCCAGCATTTCTTGGTTGATTGGATTTCAAATTTCCTCTGACCCTTCCATTTCCTTGCTGTTTCCTTTCCAGAGCAACTTGAGGCCGTGTTAGGTCTAAAGCATTGTGTTAAAAATATTTAAATAACTTGCTGGCAATATCAAAAGTTAGGACACTCACATAAGGTAAAACGCAAGATGCAACAAAATATTTATTCGATTATAAAATAAAAAGAAGACATGCAACAGTGTGGGACAACATGGTGGCAGTAATTAATTAAAAACCTGAGAGCTTTGAAAATTTCAACTAGGCACACCTTGAGGACCTTTGGAGAGAGTTTCGCAGATTTTACTCCAAATATTATCGAATGAGTCTCTACCAAGATAGTCAATATTTCCTTGTTCCCAGTTCTGTCTCCTCAAGCTATCTTCCAGAGCCTCCTGTTCTGGAGTTCTCTGCTGGCCTAGAGTTAATCGTGCAAATGCTCCAGCAAGCCCAGACTGAAAATGAAAGTAAAACTCACTAAACGTATTGAAATAAGTTTATACGTTGGATGGAGGTTTATGAATTATTTTGTTGAAAGTGAAAATGGCTGAGTTCTAAAAAAAGCAGAAAGAAGAATTATAGATGCCTCTCAGGATGATTACTCACTTCTTCATTCACGCTCCCCACTTCGTAGTTCTCAAGGTAGCTTTCTTCTTCTTTCTCGTACTTACTTGGAATATCAGGTGTAGGTGGCAAGATTTCTTTAGAGGTTGAGGGATTGGGTTCAAGTGGAGAGGCTTCAGGATAGATTCCAGTAGAATAACTATGAGCTATGTCAGGACTAGAAATAACACAAGGAACAGGAATTGCACTTCGATTATTTTCTTCTGATTCAATAGGACATTCGGAATTGACCGGAAGAATTTGCAGACTAGTATCTTCATTTGTGTCATCACAAGAAAACTCATTTCTTTCAATGACTATACTATCAAAAGGACTAGGTTCGTTGAATGTTTCAGTACAGCTTTGGTTACTAGGAGAGTGTTCAAAACATATTGAACTGCTAGGGACATTATTATCTACAGGAGGTGCTTCGAAAATGACATGTGAATGTGTAGGAACAGGGCTTAATGCAGTTGTATTATGAGATTCTAACGGCTCTACCGAATGCATTGATTCATTCAATTGATTTCTATCGTATTCATCCCATGGATCCCAAAAGTTCATAACGTCATTTGTGCAATCATTTGGAATAGAGGATTCTAAATGGGGTGGAGAGGGATAATGATCAGATGATGTTGCCATGACGCTTTCTGATGGATAGCTCGAAATCTAAATAAACACAAGCATGCAAAAAAAATGCAAATCAGTATAGTGCAAAAAGAAAAGTGCTCAAATAAAAAATAAGCTAAAAACAGGCCATGCTGAGAGAACTCACAATACAAAGGCATTTAAGCATTGGATAGTGGATTAGTGTAAGGAAGCATCTGCATGATATATATTCAATATGTGACTTTTTCTTCACATAAGGCTTAGTTGCAAGCATTTTGATTGAAAGCTCACTCGTTCAATTAGTGAAATATTTGTTTCGTTGACTGGCTCACTTAATTTGATTGAACTGAAGAAACGACAGTTATATTTCAGGTGAGACTGTACGAGGTTCGATTGATAAGTGCCCATGTTTGGTAACAGAGGGAACTGTAGGTAAAAAATCTGTATACCATCCGTTTACTGCCATCCTTCAAATGACGCCTGTCAAAATTTCCTCCCACCAATTTATCGAGTTTTGATATGCAGACATTTAGTAGACAACTTTGTGTTATTTTGAAAAATAGAAAAAAGAGTAATATCGTTAAGAGATTCGATTGCTGTATTTAGAAGGAAAGGCGTCTGAGGAAATCAGAGATCGGTTGGTAGCTGTTTACGAGGACCATGCACCTTCGATGAGGACCATCAGATATTGGTTCAATGAATTCAAACGGGGTCGAACATCAGTGTAGGACGAGGACCACCCTGGACGTCCGAATTAGGTGACTATAGATGATATGGTCGATAAAATCCATGATATCGTGTTGACCGATCGCCGAGTGATGATTAGAGAAATTGCTGAGACGATGAGGTCATCGCTGCAACGGAGGTCTATTTTGCAGAGTTCCAGATATTTTTTGGAAGGCATGAAAAAGTTGGAATATCGCTGGGCTAAGTATATCGAGCTAAAGGAGACCATGTTGAGAAATGAATATGAATAATTCCAAAAAATTGACTTTTCTTTCCAAACACGGGTATTTATCATTCCATATCCTCGTAATATTGTACATACATTCATAAACCTCATATAGAGGTTCACACAATCAAAATTGAATTTTTTGTCATCTTTACAGTATAACATCGTGTTTAATGTTGAACAAAATAAAAAATTGCACAAGCAGCTCTTTTAAAGATGCCCAATCTTCCATGCGATGTTAGCTCAGAACAATAAACGTAAAACAGTTATTCCTTTCACTCACATTTTAGTTTGCTTATTCCAAGCCTCTGGATTATTCATAAACTTTGATTCCCGTATACAAAACTTACCCACAGCATTTCTAAATTTTCAAATATGATCGGTGAATATGAAACCAACATACAGTTTTTACTATTAACCTTTATTGCACCCATCTTCTAGGCAATAATTAACTAATAAATGAAGAGAAGAGGGCTTCCATTTTTTTTGTCATAAATGTCGCAGTTTTAAAGATAACTATAAAACGATACGGGATGCTTGTAACTTTATTTAAAATTTTCTGAACTTATTTCGAGAAATTACACAAGTGTGAAGCGACGCAATCTCAATTTTGCCAAAAGTGGATGATCCCCTTGTTTTGACCGAGAAGGTTAAATAATTTGTTCATAATTTTTGATTAAATGAAAAAGAATGGATCTCATACTGATTATTTTATTTAATGTCAGTAATTATGTATGGAATACAATATCACAGAAATGTTAGCCTCACAAATGCAATTTCGAGCACATTTTTTATTATATTCACACGCGGTATTTCATGAATATCATCACGAATACTTCGTTGGAGTTGCTCATTACTGATTGTTTGCATAAAACTTGCTTTTCAGGTATCCTCAAAACAGGAGTCCGAAGCAGTCAAATCATGCAACCGTGGAGGCAAATCAACATCATAATTAGTTGAAATAAATGTTGTGGAAAGAGGTCTCGCTGTAATTCCATTGTAATTGTGACTGTATGCGATGTGGCACCGTCTTGTGGATACCACATGTATCAGTTGTGGTGTTATAAAGTTTTGAATCATATCACGATACCGCCCAAGGTGCAATGATTCGTTCTGTCCAAATTGCTCACGAGACCGTCACTTTTAATGGATGCAAAGGTGAATTTGAGGGTTTCCCATATTGCCCTAAATCGAATATTCTGTTTATTCACATATGCAATGAAACAAAAATGTGCTTCGTCACCCATTCTGATTTTTTCATGAAAATCGGGGTTGTCAAGGGCGGGCTGAAATATCCCTCTGGCATATGCACAGTACATATACATATGCCAATAGGATGTAGCTGCTTTGATTTACACCTTTATTCTTCGAATATAAACCCATGTGTTGATGAAAAGGTTAGCGAACTGTAAAATGAAATCGAGTTCATTTTATTCACCAACAAATTGAAATAATCTAGTGCAACCCAAACAAATAAGAAATGCTCACTTTTTCAGCCACTCAGATGAATCTGGATTTTGATGACAAAATTTGTCATGTTAGATTCTTGACGGCAGGCTTGACTGTTGTTGGGAGCACTCAAATATTGGCTTTCAAGCTACACAACTATAACAACTGTAAGGGACTCGTTTTGGAAGCACGATTTCTAAGATGAAATCGTAAAATATCGTAATGATAATTTCCTTTTCACGTGTGAATAAATTTTCATTGAAAACAGATGTGCAATCGGGGGAATGCAATTTCGCATTAATTTTATACTACCCGTACATTTAACATCTTTAGAAGCTGGTTTAAAAAAATTACGAAAGATGGAAATCGCTACAGCTGACAAACAACGTGTTAAAAGAACTTAAAGAACATCGGGAATTCTTTGAACGTTCACATCTTTCAATATTTAATGGAATAATTTCCGACAAACGTTTACTTGGCGTGAACACCATGTATTTGTACTAAATTTATTCTTAAGTCAACGAGTATGAATTCCAATGCTTGATAAATATGTGCCAGCAGAATGAAAACAACACGAACTGGTACTTATGCCTTAAACCTTAGATGGATAAGCGATTGTGAATTTTAATTGAAACCCATACTCAGTTTTTTGATTAATACGAAAGCCCTCAATTTCTCTTCATTTTTAACATTCTCTCGCCTATAACAACATTCTTCATCAGGAAATAATGATAAAAATTTTTAAAGTTGCTGTGAATACTCACCATTTCTGAGCTCAAGTTTGGATGGATCATGCTGCAAAATATATTCCACCATACTTGTAGAATAGCTTCTAAATGTCCTAAGTCGCGACTTGGACGAACTGTTCTGGTTTCTGTGTCGAAATATTGCAACCAAGGCTTGGCATTACCAATAAAATGTATTATTTTTACATTTTTTCCAAATCTAGAATATTATGTGTAAATTTTGCAGTAAGAGAAATTCCAAGTTATAAACTCACTGCTTGAACGCTGGCAGATAGGAATAGAAAGCAGTTGAACAGACATTGTAAATAAATGGCAAATGCTTGCTTATATCTTTGTGGGACCAATCACTGAAATATGAATTGAGAAGTCCCTGATCTCCACCTTGAATTAAATCAATTTTAATTAACCAACACATATCTTATTTTACTGTGCTATTATTGATGTGGAGTTGATATAATATACAGTATCCGAAGAACGAATTCATATGATAAAAACAAAGAACGAAAAGACGTTAAAATCAACTTTGTATTGAAATTTTTTTGTAACAAAAATGAAATCCACCTGAGTTGATGTTTTCAACTATTGACATACCATCGAAAGATCCTCTGTCCAAAGCGAATGTGATTAGACTATTGTACGTTTCCAACGAAGGTCTGTAGACGAACACACCAGAATTGAAACAGTCAGGCCAGCCAACATCTGGTGCAGCAGATAATTCTTCCCTTTCAAACAATTCGTCACAATTCTGTAGGACCTGAAATTTAACTTGGATGAAGAAATAACCTGACTTGGCGCTCATGACACATCGGTCAGGAAGTCCCTGACATAGTTAGTAAATCAACAATTTATTTTTATTCATCAATAGTCAGTTGAAATATAACAACCTAAAGATACCATATTATGGTGAAACAGCTGTCGTTGTGAAAAAAACAGATTTTGGAAATTGAAACTGTCTCCTTTTAATGAAGTAATTTCAACGTTTCTCTAGCTTTTCGATACCACTGGCCCAGAACGATTTATCTAAACTTTCAAAATATGTTTCAGTTTCGGCAATCACTTGCTCATATGAACCAAATCTTTCCCCGGATCATCTTGTTGGATTCTGCGAAGAGCCAGTAGTCGCCGGGGGCCAGATCTGGAGAATACGGTGGGTGTAGTAGCAATTCGAAACTCAATTCATCCATTTTTGCGAATATTTAATTGATTTGTGACACGGTACATTGGTGAAAACAGGCCTTTTCTGGGAAATTTCAGCCTTCAAACGACCCAAAATACTGATTAAATAGTCACTGTTTATTGTTTTCCCATATTCCGAAAAATAGGTAAATAGATCTATACTCTGTATTCACTTCTCTTCGAGATCACCAATTATGATGACCTTTTTACGGGTCATAAATTCTGCACCTTTAAGTTGAGGAGCTGTGGTGGTGATACTCAATTCCTTTCTCCTAACGCCATCTAGAGGAATTCGAGTTCTGAGACGAAGTGATGCACATATATAAGGATATTTTGTTAATAGTAGTAAGTCCTATATCAATTGGGTCGATTGGTGTAGAAAGTCAGAAAAACCCTCTGAATGCTAAAGATGAATCTGGTTGAACCGGGAAACAATTTACGGAAGCAAAGAACTGGAATTTCATTTTTAATAAACTTACCAATGTGTCAGCATCCAAAAACACACATTTCTCATATTCAGTGAGTTGCCAACAGTGCAATTTTGTAAATGTGATACCCAGTTCAGGCCTTTGGAGCAATTTTAAATTCGCTTTATCTTTGGAATCTAATATGTTAACTTCCTTCACTACATTGAATACTTCGGCAAGTCTTCCTCTGTAAATATAAACATATAAAATCCATATCAGAAGTGTTTGAAGGGACTTCAACATTGGCGATGGGAAAATATACAAGAGGCTTGACAAATCTTCCTGGGATACAAGATAGGGTTTCAAATCTTAGAATTATGAGATGCTAAATAAAGTTATACTGACGAGTCCGGTGTGTGTGCCACGGACGAAAAACATAAAAAGGGACAAAAGAAAATCGCAACCTACATTATAAATATCATATTTTACCATCAACTTGAAGAAGATTCATTTATTTCAATTGGGAATTTTCAAGACAGATGTTTCTATTGCATATTGTACATGGGCCACCAATTCGGCAAATATGTGTTGGTTCTTGGAAGTATTTGTGGAACCTTGAATTACCCTCAAAGCTCACGGATATACTTATATTATATATACAGGGTGGGTCTTTGACCACTGTGTTAAGTTTAACCATAGATTCTTGACCTCAAAAGAAACATTTTCTTCCTATAAACTTTTTCCAAATTTGGTCCAGTTCAAAATTTCATAAAAAAATTGCATTTTCACCTGTAATATTCAATAGTGGATGTTGTGGAAGGTAATTTTCATACGAACTAAACCGGACTACAGAGGGGTATTTGTCCAATGTGAAAACTTAAAATGCTTATAACTTTTTAATGCAGCTGAATATGGAAAAACGGTATGAGAAAAAATTGTTTCTTTTGATCTCAAGAACCTATGGTTAAAATTAGGGTAGTGGTCAAAAACTCACCCTGTATATTTTTTCTGAGATTATTTCAACATTTTTGAATAAAGTAAGTACCCATAGATACACCAATGTGACTAGAAAGCATAACTTGAAATATTATAGAAAACTAACAATACTGAATTGAAAACTACTCATGCAAGAATATTTAAACCCTGTATCTCGCTTATGCTTCAAAAACGGAGTACATGTCATAAGCCAAAAATGATTCTCCCGATGTCCCCTACACGTGATTCCAGTTTGTCCAGTTTATAACTGAACATCCTGTATGTATAGTTAAGAGTACTGAAAAATAGTATTCACTTCATAGTGCTGTAAACCCTTAGCTATTGACTTGATGAAAAAATGTTGCGTTTAAAAGTTGTTCCTCAAAAACTGATCTACATATTATCATTTTTTCATTATTAAATGATCAAATAAAAAGTTATATTGACAAATATAATTTTTTTTTCGAATTTCTGAACATTTTCGCTTATAACTTTTTTATTTATAGTTCTACGTAGAAAAGTTGCTGAACCAGCAATTTAATTTGAAACAGAGAATGTCAACAATTTTTTTCTTAGATAAATAGTTTAAATGGTATATCCTATAAACCATTTCAACTCCTATTTTCAAGATGGCGGCCGTGGGACAAAGGAGGCGCCCCTGTAAACATGGTTTTAGCTTAGAGGCGGTTACACATCAAAAAAATAAAATTGCTTCCTGTAAAAATAGCAAAGTAAGGCCTAAACAAATGTTACATTTCTATGGACAAATGTAAATAAACGGGTTTATAGTTATTCAGTAATGGGCAAAAATGTGTGGAATCAAGTAAATATCTCTGGAGTTATTAGAGATATCAAAATGAAATTTGGAAGATGGATACTACAGTAGATTGCCTATTTATTTCATATTCTCTAACAGTTGTGAACTTCCGGTTTTGCCGGAAGTAATGTCAATTTCAAAAATTTGCAATGGAACACACTGTATATTATTTTAGTTTCTGATGAAACCTTCGATTACGAGTACAGAAATTTTGGGTTCGATATTCTTTATTGCAATACATATCGAGATGTCAACAGAAATGTAACTATACAAAGGAAAATTTTAATGGTAACTAGTAGTCCATGAAATTCATTGTAGAAGTGACAGTAATTGTTAAATTAGGTTATTAGTGTTGAATTTGAACATGAAAATTTATATTGTTTTAATTTGATCGTAAAATGGCCAAATCAAGTGACAGAGAAACAATAGAAATATATTAAAGGCGATTGGGTATGAGAAGAGGAGAATGGGTGCATCAAGAAGTTTGTGGACCTTTTTAACATTGTTCATCCTAATGCTCAAATATCTCGTTCGGTAGTAACGAAAACTTTGCGAAGGTAAGATACAAGTGGAATAGTTAGCAATATACCAAAAAGTGGACAGTTAAAAAGTGCAACTAGTGATGGTGTTACTCAAAATGTTGCAATATGTTTGAAAGAAAATCCTCACTTATCCACTACCGATCTTGCCAATATGCATATGGAATTAGCCGTTATTGAGTAAGAAAAATATTAAGGCGGTAAAATATCATCCATACAAAATTCGCCTCGTTCAAGAACTGTCCGAAGACGATTTCGACTGACGTTTACAATTTTGTGAAAAGATGATATATATTTGCAACCGTGATAATAATTTCATAAGAAACGTGGTGTTTTCAGACGAAGCAACATTTTGTTTCAATGGTACTGTTAATCGACATAAATGCCGCTACTGGTCACAAACTAATCCTCACTGGGTTCAAGAGGCCAACACACAACATCCCCAAAAATTGAACATTTGGGCCGGCATTTATAACAACAGAATCGTGGTACCCTTCTTCCTACAAGAAACTTTAAACGGAGATAGGTATTTACAGATGTTATAGACTCAAGTGATTCCGAAATTAGAGGTAAATGAACAATTACCAAATAATATCTGGTTTCAGCATTATGGAGCACCACCCCATTACGCTCGCATTGTTCGAGATTATTTAGATAGGACATTTCATCACAGATGGATTGGAAGAAGGGGTACTTATGAATGGCCTGCAGCAAGTCCCGACGTTAAACCACGACTATTTTTTGTTGGGTTATTTAAAGTCTAGGGTTCATTTTGATAGACCAAATAATTTGCAAGAATTAGCTGCAGGAATAACTCACGAAATACAGAGAATTCCGCCAGAAGTAATAGCTAATGTTACTAGAGAATTCACAACCTAACTTGCTTATTGTCAAGAAATAAATGGTGCTCAGTTTAAACATTTAATACCTTAAGTTTAGTTAAGTTTCAATGTTTTGAAAATCAGTTAGTTTTAGTTAATAATTATGATTAGTTATTTTTTTAATGGATATTAGATTTTTACTTTTTCAGTTACTTTTTGTTGATATCTCGGTAGGTATTGAAATAAAAAATATCTAACCGGATATTCTTATGATCGTGATAAAATATTCCATCAGAAACTAAAATAATATACAGGTTGATCGATTGCAAATTTTTAAATTGACATTACTTTCAGTGAAACCGAAAGTTCAAAATTGTAAAAAAAAAATATGAAAACAAATAGGCAATCTACTGCAGAATCCATCTTCCAAATTTCATTTTGATATCTCCAATAATTCCAGAGATATTTACTTGGCTCCACACATTTGCCCATCACTGTATTTACATACGCCAAAAAACTACCTGATTAATGGTACTCAGTAGCGGTAGACGTAAATTTTAAAATCCTCGAAGAACAGCCTTTAATGATACCGACTGAACTGTAAATGTATAAAAATGCTCACCACCAAATAAAAATAAAAAGCCAAAACAATAAAAAAATGGAAAAAGCGGGAGAATTATCTGGAACGTGGAAACCCTGAAATTTTTCAAAATATAAAACACTGTGATTTAGTCGCCCTGAAATAACTTTACATCCAAGTTTCCTGGTATTGAATAGGAAAATAGATAGATAAAAATATATTTTATTCGTTTTGTATTTGCGATTCAAATTCATGTCGTGTATTGTTTCAAGGATATAACTACACCCACTGGAATAAATTGCGAAGTTTCCCATGAATTGGTGCCAACTATAGGGTTATTTTTATATTTATGATACAAATTCACAATTTTACTTACCTCATAGAATTTGTAACTCCTGGAGTTATGAGGATGGCGAGATCTTGGTTGGTGCCCACTTGTTTCAGTGAATGTGCCAGAACAAGGGCCCCTAATGAATACGAATCGTTGGTTGCTAGGGTCACCCAAGCTCCTAATGAGGAAAAGAAAACCTATGTGAAAAATATTCAGAACTTGACATTTTTTTTAATAAAATGCAAACCATTCGAGATATTTCGAGAAAATTTATGGAAAAAATCCTTCCCTTTCTGAATCTCTCTTCAAATTTGATTAATCGAAAATAATTCTTGAGATATTTGCAAAAAATCAAATAAGTATTTCTCAGCACTTGATTTTTAGTAAATCTGCAATCCTTGGAAGCACCCGAAATTTTCCTCAAATAACTTCTAAAATGACATTTCAATCGTAATTTGTGGAGAAGTTTTGACCTAAAGCGCACTTGTGATTATTAAAAAATTTTGTGATAATAATAAAATAATAGGTTATTCGTTAGATATTGGATGCGCATATTCCTCATCAAGTTGTTTTCTGTTGACCATGTAAATATGTACAATTAATATTGGAACATTCGTTATTTCGAGAATTGTTGAATATTTGAATTTTCTGAAAAATTACAAAGTTTGATAATATATACAGTGATATGGATTGAGATTATTTATACCATTCTTTAAGAAAATTATCGAAAATATTGGGATACCTCAACTTTTTAATTCAGGTGTGCGTTATTTAAACGTAAATTTAAATATATATTATAGAGTGATTAGATAAAGTCTGCCATACTCGGTGTAATCATTTTTTAAGTAATCTCAAATAACTTATTACAACAAATCATAATAAATGGACTGTTATGATTTATAGAGAGTAAAAATTGAATTCAACTTTTTCAATAAACCGACACATCAATAACTGACAAGATGGATTACATAAACAATTCACATTATTTACTGATATTATTTATCTATTGGCTTTTTTAGGCATTCGTGAACGTACTAGGATTCATAATTTTTTTTTAATTTTTTCAAAATACGTCTGACAATTAGTTTCGATTTTTGATGAATCAAATCGAACTAATAATAATAAATATTATATATTAATATTGCAATAATTAATTTAATACCTACATTTCACTTGATGTAAAAATTACCAATATTTGCAGAGTTATTCATTCCAAAATTTACACCTTGTATAATTCATAAATGGACCAATTTATAAATTTTTGATTTTAGTTCATTTAGGGGATTTCAAAAATATACATATACACAGGGTGTCTCTTTAAATAAAAGGATACCAAGTATAGCAAATTTGAGCGATTCGCCCCGTACTTTCAAATTTATGTTTGAGTAATGCACACCTGTGTTCAAAAGATGTCATATCTCAGATTTTTTTACAATTTTCCAAAATAATGATAATAAGAATATTATTCCAACTAAAGAAAGTCAGTTTTTATAGGAAAATACAATTTTTTAAATTAGTTTTGTTGAATATCCCAAAACAAAAATAACTGTTTTTATCTCAATTTTCAATTTATCAACATTTTCATAGACACTCGAAGCATGTTTTGGCGTTTCGAATAAATATATATAATTTAAATCAGTTACTAAATTCATTTTTGAGAAAAAAGTTCTAGAAATATATATCTACCTATATCCTTCATTTTCGAATCTAGTAAATAACTATTATCTATTAATCTCAAAGCTTGATTTTTATTGAGTTTTGAATATTCTTATTTCGCAATCGAATAGTGTTTTCAATGCGTAAGAAACAGAAATATTTCCAACCTCAGATTATTATCAGACGAGTGTTTACCAATTTGGGAGAAGTTTTTACTGTATCGCGAATAAAAATGGTGTCAAGGAGAAAAGGTCAATGTTAAGAATCGTTTGAGAGTATTGAAATCAACCGAGATAGATTTCCTTACCTTTAACCATGTTGACTGAATTTATAATTCAAAACAAGTTAACGGTCAGACACAAACTATTCAGGCTTTCAGCTCATACACTGAATCTTGTCTGTTTCATCCACAACACTACGGTCTTTGGCTATGTTTCCTTGGAATGAAATGAAAACAAAACTGCCGCTCGGAGCCGCGTAATAAGAATCAAGTCTAAATATAAGGCACTAAAAATAGAAGTCTACACTTCATTTTTTGCAATAGAAATAAAGGGGCAAAAAGAAAACGTGGAAAAAAATCAACAAAACAGAGAGACTCACGCACTGTTCTATAAATGAATGATACAACTGTCGCATTGTTTTCATTCACTAACTAGAAGATAACATCAAACATCATAATTGGGTGCTGTACGTACGATAAGAGCGACAGTTTCGAAAAATGACAGAGATAGATTTAGAGAAGGTGAGATTTGTACCACTTCGCTTCTGATTATAACCGGAATATATTTAAAAAAATATCGGATGGTGGACAAATCATATCGAATTGATATATTTGGGAATTTAACCTTGCCGATAATATTAATTGAATAATTCTGTACACAGGAATGAACGCAAGTGATTTAAAACAGCCTTGGACGTAAATAGCGCACCGCGTTGACATGTAGCACCTTATTTCGATATTGGATCCCTTGGAATCGCCAAGAAGACAATATGTGTTAATTAGACGATCAAAAAAATTTTTTTATTTGAAACTAAGAATCCACTTATTGTTTTCGCTTAGAGCAATTTAACGTTTTTTTATTGAGTTTCTACATAAAAACTTTTCTCAGGCATCCCGTAATTATCTGAAATTCAGAAATTTTCCATTAATTTTTTGAGTTCTTCAGAGAATACTAGAATTTCAATGTTTATCATAACCCATCTTCAACAATTTCGGAAAAATATCCCCAGAGATGTGATCAGTGCCGGATTAACCTTTAGGCAGAGTAGGCGACTGCCTAGGGGCCCCGCGTCAGCTGGGGGCCCCGCACCAGCAAGGGATCCCACATAAGTTAAGGGCCCTCACAGATTTTTGGAATTACATTTTCAACAATACATAAAATATTCATTGCAATGTAATATGTCTGGTTGTTACAATGGTCTACAGGCTCATATTAAAAAAATAAATAATCTCGCTCATTATGTTCCATGTGCAGCGCACTCACTGAATTTGGTTGGAGTACGTGCTGTGGAGAGCTGCATTAGAGCAATTACATTTTTGGAATTTGTACAGGCACTACATAACTTTTTTTTCGGCGTCAACTCATCCCTGGTCAGTTATTCTGAAACATATTGGAAAGGGTTTAGTGGTGAAGAAAGTGTCTGACACAAGGTAGTGCGCAAGAGCGGATGCAACTAAGGCTTTGTCAGAAGGTTATAAAATTTTTCAGAAAGCTTTGCAATCTATTGTTGATGATAAGACTCAACCACCACAAACGATTAACGTGGCTCGATGTCTAATTAAGTGTTCTGATAGAACGGAACATGCAGTAATGGCAGTATTTTGGGTTACCTTATTGGATAGAATCAATGGTGTCAGTATGTCTCTACAAAAACCTAGCATTGAGATTCGAACTGCAATTGGTCTCTTAAAATCCCTCTTGGATTTTTTGCAATCACAAAGAGATTTGATGATTATGAGATGAAGGCAAATGACACCGATACAGAATATAGTGGTGAAAATCAGCGTTTTCGAGAAAGAAAGATGCATCAGGATGAAGGATCAGCAGAAGAAATTGGGAACAGTGGAAAAAAAGTTTAAGTTGGAAACATATTTACCTGTAGTAGATATGCTTTATTCAGAATTGATGCGTCGAATAGAATCTTATAGAGACATCGATTCTCTGTTCGGATTTCTTAGAGATTTCTTGAAAAGAACCGACGAAGAAATCAAAAGTGCTTCTAAAAAATTCAGGGAATACTATTCCGATGACATTGAGCCCGAGCTTAAGAACGAGATGGTGCAATTCAAATATTTCGTATTGCAAGTAAACGATGCTAGGAGTACGGGAAACGATAAAATTATGCCTGCCGAAGAATCATACAAATTAATTTTTGATAATATGATTCAATCAACTTTCCCTAACGTAATGATAGCATTACAAATATATAGGAGTTTGATGATATCAAATACAACAGGGGAACGGAACTTCTAAAAATTAAAATTAATACAAAATTGTATTCGTTCATCAATGACTCAGAAGCGTTTGAATTCTTTATCGATAATGGCGATCGAAATTGATATATTGGAAAAGATAAGTTTTCAAGATGTGGTGAATGATTTTGTATCCTAAAAAGTTAGAAGAGTTGATTTCAAAATTGATCATAAATCATAATCAATGAAACAATGACCTTTCTCCTTTTTTTTGCAATTAATAACATAAAAGTTAAAGTGAAAACGCCAAAGTGGAAACTATATTCTCTTGATTAAAGTTGAAATTAGATAGTGCTGTCTTTTTTTTCTTTACTGTATGTCTGTATCCATATTACATCATACACACTACACGAATAAAAACCTTAATCATATCTTATAATATCCATTGGAAACTTTTCTGATATTCGAAACATAATCGAAATTTATGTGAGTAAGAAATCAGAGAATCAGCGATATGATAATACTGATGTATACAGGATGTCCCACCGAGAATGCCCATCAGAAATTTATGGATAAAACATTACTTCGAATACTTCCAAATTTTGTGTGAAGATATGAGTCGATAAGACCTTCATTCATGATACCTACCTATATTTTTAAATTTCAATGACTTCCGGTTGCACCGGAAATGGTATCAAATTTCTTATTTATAATGGAACACCCTGTATATTACGACTTTTTCGGATATATCTTCGAATTCCACATTCATGTTATGTATCATTCCCTAACGGCATCTTCAACCGTTTTCGAGTTATTCACTATTTTATTATGCTCGTAGCTAACAGTTATTCCTGAATATCTTGAAAATGGTGCATTTTAGATATAGAGAATTCTTATAATATTCCACTTATTTTTTTCCTTGCAAATCTTTATTTGAATGAAAAAACTACTGTTTCCATTTGAAGAAATTGCAAATTCTAATGAGCACTCCCGGTGGGATACCCTGTATATAATGTATGTATGTTACTCCTATCCACTAATCAACTTGATAAAATGTGAGGATGGTTGAAAAGGGGCCCCGAAAATTGCACTGCCTAGGGGCCCCCCACATGGTTAATCCGGCCCTGGATGTGATCTTTCAAAATTTGAATAATTACTCCATAGAATACATCGATACATAACTGTGTGAACTTTCAAATTCATATCTTGGTAGAAGGATATGGGTACCTGCTTAACATACAGAAACCCCCTGTTCGAACCCAAGCGGAAGCAAATTTTCAATTCGGACATTTGAGAGATACATTCTATCGATATCATAAGATATTGAAGATCTTGACAAATATCCTCATCGACTTTGTTCATTTTGAAGGAAACCGCTATTATTTAAAAATGATTTTCAAGATATAAGAGTTAAGTATTTCGATTTTGTTATACTTTCTGACAAAAAAGTATGCGGGAATTTGAAATAACACGCAAAAATATTATTTGGTACCCTGGAGCGGTAATTTCAGTCTGGTGAAAAGAAAAAGGTCACACAGAACTAGATCAGGTAAATATGGTGGCTAGTTGATGGTATTTACGACTGATTGTGATTTAATTTTGTATTTGCGGAATTTAAAGTTTGTAATGCTCAGTGCACAGGCTAGAACCTGAAAATTCCGATTGCGAATTTTCCTCGACTTTTAACTGAATTTAATTAATTCGATTGGTTTATGGTATTCGAGTGTGTTTATAATTTTTCTGACAATTTTTTGTCATTGTGTTGTTGTTTGAGGTGAGTCGATCACAACACGATTCAGTTCCCTTCAGCCATTTGCAGATATTCTATATAGAGATTATATATCCATTTTAAAATTATTTTTATAGATTATTGATGTGTTGATAGAAAAAGTGTTATTTCTACACTACTGGAAAAAATTAATTGATTAATAAAAATTCCAAGTTTTTGGATGATATTCAACTCACCAAAACTTCAAAAGAAATGGTAGCACAAAAAATTAATTAAATTGTAGCTCTAAGTGTCTAGTTTTTCGATTAGAACTTTGAAATATTGTAACGTGAGTAATGACTTTTTTTGCTCTGAAGAGCTAATAATCTTCATCAAAATGGAAAACAGAAAAATTGTGAGCTTTTTCCACATTTAAACAGAACAGTGGTGTTAAATTTTTAAAATTTTTGTTGAAAAAAACAACTTCAGGAAATTTAAGAAATAAATACTCAATAATGTTCCTAATGGCTCTACTGATATCTCGTTAATTAAATATTAGAAAAAAGTGAATTTATAAAATAAAAAAAATAATTAAAGCTGAATGAACAAGGAATCGGATCTTCATAGTGATTGAACAAAAAAATGTTTCCTTGCTCGTTGATCAAAAAAAAAGTAAGAAAATTGTGGAAATGTATTGTATTTTCAAGGTTACTCAAAAACCACTGAAGTTTCAAAATTTTAAAACTGTATACTACAATTTCCTCTTTTTTTATTTTTTGTACAACCATTTCTCTTTAAGTTATGGCCTGTTGAAAATTGCTGAAAAATATGGAATACTTCATCTTTAAAATTTTTTCAGATGTGTACCTAATCTAAGTATATGGGTTTTGAAAGAGTAAATTGAGCACTTGAAATATTTGTATTTCATACATTCTAATTAAGTTTTAACGTTCTTTTGTGTTCAATTTCAGATGGTAGAGGAATCAACTCTCAACTGTTTTTTTATTTGTTGTCTTAGATATATTAGAAAAGAACTTTCACTGAGAAGATTCTGCTTACCAGTCAAAGATGGCAAAAGATGTGAAACGTGTATTAAGAATTCAGGTATATACATATGTAAACCATTTATTCTACTCAGATTACTGCACAAGCTCATCTAATCATATGGATTTTGTCTTTTATTGGTATTGCATCATCTGTGAATGCAAAATGTATTCCCGTTTTGTGTAGGAATACATATAGTGCAGCTCCAAAAAAACATACAAAAACGCAATATGTGAACTGGTCTTAACCATCATCAGTGAAAAATATTTGCTTTTCTAAATTTTTCATGGCTATGTCTCTGTTTTCTGATCTTGAAAACTTTGAAACTACAATGCCATAACCTCTCAAACCTTCTGCCGGAGAAATGTGCACTGGATGTAAATAGTACAGCACCAGTTTTAAGGAATAACCTGATGTCTGAAATGTCTTATTTCTTCATAAGAGAAAGTACATATTTTGCAATATTTGATGTTCCCAGTATAATCAAAAATATTCGAAATAACTTATTAGATTGCAATTATCTGTGGGAAGGGTCAAAATTGGTATCCTTCGATTATCTGCATGAGGTGTATCATTGATGAAAGCAGTAATACTGGAAGGGCTCTACCAAAACTCACAGATAATCATATGAATCCAGGACCCAGTGCTTCGATGCATTCAATAGCAGTAATTCGAAAAACAAGAAGAACTGTAGATGTGCACTTTCAGACAAAAATAGTGAAGCATTCAACGCGATGAAGGTTGCCAAAAAAGCCATGTTGAACTTGCAGAAAATTGATAAATATGGAAATTTGAAGAGAGCTGCATGATTTAATGGGTTAATACAAACCATCAATGCGGTTGAGATAATATTCAACGAGCAAAAAAAGATGGTTTTGACTTTCTGCTTACTGCCCGTCTCAACCATGACATCATTGAAAATTTATTTTCTATTTTTCGACAAAGAGATGGTTATAACAGGAATCCATCTGTAAGAATGTTTCAGGCAGCATTCAAAGCTAATTGTGTTCAACATCTAATGAAGGCACCGAAGTCTTCTAACACAGAATCATTAGATAGCGGCAAGTAAACGAGTTAAAAATAATATTGTACTTGTGTGAGTTCGATGTGAGATGATATTGGTCAGTTTTGTAGTATTGTATTAGGTGATGTTTGGTCCCTTGGAATTGATTGTGCTGTCTTTGTGATTATATTTATTTACTAATTTAATAAGAGCTCGTTTTGTTACGTCGGGCACTATAAATAATATTCCCTAACCATGCTGTTGTATTATTTTCAGCTACCTACTTAAAACTTTGATGTTCTCGTACCAGCCCCCATAACCATGAATGTTCCCCCCTTTTCAGCCTACCACATAAATAAATCTGTTGTACCAAATATATTGTTCATTATCCATTTTTCAGCATAAATCACCAAGGGTTTCGAGGATCACGATCTGTGGTTTTACAACAGGAACTCGTGGATGTATCGACCAGTACAAGTACTAGTATGTTTGATATGAAGTAGCCGATGTAGCCCATGCTATGTGGTACTCTAGTGTTGGACTGAACTGTGATAAAGCTCTTGTTATTTACTTCTGTTTTCTTGCTATCATTTATGTATGTTTCTTGCCTTAAATTTTGATATGAATATAAATTGTCAAACTCATTTCATTCGAAAGTTATCGTTCTCGTGGATAGCCCGCCCGCATAATCTCTTTTTACAAAGGATATTTATTTCATTAGTGTGTCTAACTAAAGCGTTAGGCCAAAAATTAGTCATTTCAGCATATTAATAATGATCGAATACATTATTGTAGTGGCATTAGTTGTATAGTTAAATGAAAGGATCTCCGTCCAGCAATTCATTCATAAAATGGAAAAAATATTTGTTTATGAATATCTATATTATATATATATTATACATCTATAATATGTTATGAATATGTGGACTGCTTCTTAATTTTTCCTATCCACTCTGCTCTGTATTTCAACTAGGCAACGTTGCTAACATTTTACCTATGTGAAATGAGAGTTCCAGGTTTTGCCACAAGTTAGCGCCACTTACTGGCAGGTTGGTTGAATAACTAGGTAATATATTTTTTTTAAACAATGGCATTACCGAAGGTTCTAGAGAAACACCCTGTATGTTGACAAAAAGAACCGGCATGTGCAAATCATCAAAGAAAAAGGAAAAACTGGATTTAAAAAAATGCAAATAAAAGCTGTTTGTTGAAAACAGAAAAGCCATAGATTTCAATAATGATAAATAGACAGAGGGAGTACATGTGCAAGCACCAATATTAAGGTTAGAAATTTGACATATTGATTTGTATGAATTTTACTTGAATAATCACAAATATGTTGAAGGTACCGAATTAAATGATGGTTAATGAAATCATGTGAGAAACTCTGCGTTTCATAGCATCCCATAGAATGGGAGTTAATTATTGAATCTAGAGTTAAGGTGAGTTCGATCTCCCTTCAATGTATACCAATACGGGCTAGTTTGGAGTGATTTATCTGGCAACAAGCGATTATGAACCTTTTTGCTGTGTCTTACGGACGGATTTCGTAAATCCCAAAAACCAAAATATTTTTGTTTATGTTTGTATTCTTCTCAAGGTCGAATTCAAATCTTGTATGCTGGTTAATACCTTGATGAAATGAAACAATTTTTTTTAAGATCATTTATCACTCAATTCACTAGATTTAATTCAGGTTTTATGGAAGTCTTACTTATGCATTTTCAATTGTCAGAAAAAGTAAGGCAATCATTGATCATATATTATATCCATTACAGGACTCCAATACCTGAAAAACTGAAATGGCCCAAGTTGATGCTGCTGAAAAAGAAGCCAGTGAAGTTCTTCATTCACTTTTATCTGTTGAACGAATAGAAAATAAAGATGCTATAATTGTTGATACTGGTGACAGTAATCAGTCAGCTCAAAATACTTATCAGACCCCACAGTCAAAAAATAGTGAGAATGGAGAAAATGATGCTACACTACATTGGCATACGCCTGTACAGCTGGGAACACATTCTCTATTCTCTACGATTGATGCCAATAGTCATTTTTCACACACAATGGAAGACCATCAGGTAGTTGTACTCAATCCTAAGCACATTTTACTCAAGTGTGGGGAGCTTGCTCTCAGTAACTCTAAAGTATTTGTGACACATTAGTGAGACTCACCAACAATCTGTGTTGCAAAAGCAGTGTTTATGCCACTTGTAAGAAACATACAATACAACACTGCATTAACAATTCACAACAGACATAAAATCTTACTCTACAAAAAAACCAAATGATTTTTAGAAATTATGAAATGCGTTTTTTGTGAGATGTTCATCTGAAACAGTGTTTGATTCAAAGAATCTATACAAGATATTTGTATAAAAAATAAGCCTGAACTTCAAAATTCCACAAAAATTCAATACTTTCAGATTTAGAATATGTTGAAAAATATGAAAGGTGTTTCATTTGAAATAATGGCGCTATAACTTTGAATATAGTATTTAAATTAAAATCAATTTTGATCAAGTTAGTTCTCATCAGTGTTGTGTTCGTTAGTCATATCTTGAAATCCTAAATCAATTTCACATCTTCAAAATAGCAGAACGTAAAAATAATAAGCATCTCCTAGATTTCGGAAAATTCATCATAAGGTTGTTTGAATATTGTGTATTAAATTGCGATTAACCTTTTCTATAACTTTTGTTTCTTAAAGTAGGAACGATACTAATCATTTGACATATTTAAACACTGTCAGTGATTTCTCAGGAATTCAAGATTCTATCATACAGCCTTCAAATATTTTTGGAGGATTAGAAGCTAAGCTCCTTCTGGTAGAAATAAGCAGGGTGAATGTTTCTCCCAAGAAATGGCACTACTTTGATTTTCAGTTGGCAACACTGAATTCATAGGTGTCATTGTAATGACAATTTTCAATAGATTCCTCTATTTCTAGGTGATATGGGGAGGTGCTTCCCTACAAGTTGAACCTGACCAACATAAGTACAATGTCAACACAATCTATACAACTACACAAGTGATAGAAGACGAGGAAAATCTGGATGAACCTTTACCAAAAATCCAAAGTCAGATGCGTAGTATGAAAACTAAAAGCATACCGAAAATCAATTTGAAAAAAACACCGATTAAGAAAAAAAAGAAAGTTGATCTGACAGAATCAATCTCGAACGATCCTACAAAACTGGAAGAAAGTTCAGCACAAGTCAAGGAGAGGTTTAAGCGAGGGTGTGAGTGTCAAGATGAAAGTTGCTTCAGAGGATTAAATCCTGATAATGTTTATAGACATAGACTCAATATTGCGGAACTGACAAAAGGGGAGCATGATATGTATTTGATGGGTGTTACTATGGCATGTTTAGCTAATCCAGATACAACAGTTAGACATAAAGAAAGGAGAAGATTGCGAGCACAATATGTATATCAAGGAAGAAGAGTTTGTTTAGATGCTTTTTTATACTTGGAAAATTGCACCCACTATCAACTCAAAAGGATCAGAAAACATGTAATGACTCATGGAGTGGCTCCCAGAATTCATGGAAACCATGGTAAAAAGCCTCACAATACTTTTCCTCTCAATATATATAGACATGCTACAGACTTCTTGAAACAGTATTTAGAACAACACACAGGAGATCGTGATATAGTCAATACAAAACAGCCCATTCAGTTACCTTGGGATGTTACAAGGAAGAATTTACATGATGCCTATAAAGAATACAGTCAAATTCTAGATCCAGGGACAAAATTGATGGGATATTCTACTTTTCGTCATTTCATGAAAGAACAATTCCCTCATGTTAAGTTTTGTAAAATCGAACCTAAAGCATCTGGAAATACACATAATAATCAACAAGTTCAGTCCAGTAATCCACAACAGGTGCAAACCCAACAAGTTATTCCAAAACAACAGACTATACAGACAATTGAAATACCACGGGATCAGCAAATTCGTAAATGTATTATCAATGATGAAATTCAACAAGTCATTCCATTAGTTGTTGCTCCAAATGATGGTACAGCTAACCAGCACCATCAGCAAGCGTTTTTGGTGACACCAGTCCAACAGTTGATTCCGAACAATAATATTTCTGCAGAACATGCTGCCAATCACACTTCGGCTAGCACTTTTTCCTATCAGCTAACAAATACTGGCTATGTCATTAACGAGCAGGGTAATATTGTTACAACTATGGCCAATTCCCAACATCAAACTCCTTATACTTTCAATAGAATGTAATATTTGTACTCATTTATTTATTTGTAATTGTAAATATGATGTTCAATGTGACAATTAGAAAATTAATTCTTATTTTGTATTAGATGTTCAAGAATGAATAAGGGGAGCATTATTGACTCAACACGCTTGAATGAGAAGGTAATACAAAGTATTCAAATCAATGACAAACCTTTTGTTTTAGTGCTATTGTTGTCCACATAGAGTGCTTATAGATTTGCCCAAATGTCTGTATCTATCGAATATTTAGGTGAAAATGGTATTAATCGTTTTGTTTGGACTCACTGAGGAAAAAACCGCCGAAATCGATTCTGTCCATACAAATAAGAATGACCTAGAGACCTGAAATTTTTATGATAGATTTTAGTGAGGAATGATTATCTCAGACGAGTTCTTTATTCGATCAAATCGGCCTGGTAGATTCGGAGAAATGGTAATTTTTTTTTTTCAAATTACACTTCTTGAATATATTACAAATACATTTATACCATTCTTATTCTCGACAACTACTACTAATCTGTTTAATTTTGGATAATTACTTGCTAAGATATGAATTATAAGTCCCACATTTATCAAACAAGTGTATTGGTTGCGTGCTTTGGTTTCCGGCCTGAGGTCCTGCGATCGAAACCGGACAGAACTAAAAATGATTTCTATCGTTATGTGACTTAGATGTGATTTTTCAATGTGAATAATTACTCTCAAGTAGCTTAACAAAAGCGCTAAAGCTATTTGACCTCGCGTCAGTGCTTTTCTCATATTAAATTTGATATCATCCAAATCAAGAACATTTAAAAACGTGGAAATGAATACTGAAGCACATTTTATCGTAACCATGACGAATTGAATACAGGGGGTTTCTGAATTGATCCGATGATTCTTTGAAAAAATTAAGTTCTTTCAAAGTTTGATAATTGCTAGGATCTATCTTCGTAAACCTTATCTATCATCTACCTGCCGTGGCCTTGTGATCAAAAGGGTGAGTCTAATTTTTCATAGGCAATATTGAAAAAAAAACTTTAATTTAAATGAATATTATGCATATACAGGCAGGGATTTTATCACACCTACAGGATGTTGAATGTCCAAGTGCTTATTCAACGCTCTACAGAGGTGAATTATTCTCCGGTTATATAGGGTGTACGACATACGTTCGTCAAAAACATTTTTTGACGCTATTGTTTACCTAAATGGTGTTCTCAAATTTTCCCAAAAATTTGTAATTTACTAATTTTTGGCTGAAAATTGTATCAATAGATAAGATAAATTCTGTCCGTTCGTGAGCATGATGATCTCGAGAACTGAAAAGTCTAGTTTTGGCTGTTCCAATATCGACTCATTTAATTATTCCGTCAAATCGGCCCAGTAGTTTCTGAGAGACAAAAAAAATATTTTTTTAATATTAACTTTCAAGTAGCTTAATTAAAGTGCCAAAGCCACCTGACTGATTTCAATGATGGATTGTTATAACTTTTAGCGTCATCGGTAAACAGGAACACCATATTTTGATCAAAAAAATCTAGAGAAGCGACACAAATACAGATCCTTGTGATTTATAAATTTTCTAATAATTTTGAGCACCCTGAATATTGGAACATTATTTTCTAACACCCGGTGTAAGATAATCATTTTTAATTACCAGATATGTTTTTCGATTCTCAGTGATTTTTGTTGCTGAAAATGAAGTTTTTATGGTTCATTTCGATTTGAATTCAAAGGCATAGAATATTTTCATCATAGAGTAAGAGAAAACAGATGTTTTGACATTTCCCTTCAGAGAGTTCAACAAAATTGTGTTTTTTTGTTTTTCGTTTTCAAATCTGAATAAATTCCCACGTTAAAATGACTGACTCCGATGATGACTACATGTCGGATAAAATTCTTATGGAATGGTAAGTGGATTTTTTTTTAGTGGAACAAAAATTCCTTGAATCTTGGCAGGTTTCAAATATTTCGCTTTTGATTTGGACAATTCAACTTTTAGTAATGCAACGCCTTCAGTAGATGTACAGCCTGGACTCATATTCAATAGGGGGTTAAAAAGAGCCCATGAACTCCATAAAAAGAAGGAAGAACTCAGGGCCAAGAGCTGCAGGACTATCAGACAACTGGAGCAGGATATACGAGAGGAAGGGCTAGAAACAGCAATAACTTCAGACAATAAAGGTTTTAAATTATTAGAAAAAATGGGTTTCAAGAAAGGTGAAGGCTTAGGTAAATCTGGGGCCGGTTTGAAGGAGCCTATTAATATTGTTGTGAGACAAGGAACATCCGGCCTTGGCAGAGAAAGCCATCGTCAAGGGCTAATGAATAAAAGAAGAGAAATGAAATATAAAAGGATGTGTGATCGGGAGAATAAATTTCGAATTACCAACCGCGAGAAGCAACGATTGCAAATCTTGAGACGCGATTTCTTCAATGCCCAACGTGTTTGTGAAGAATTGGATTATAGAATTGTAAGTATGCCATGGAAGTTATAGAACATCAAACCATAATGATTTCCTTATTTTTTCAGCATCGTTCTGATCCTGTTGAAGATTTCTATTGGACAAAAAAAACAATTAAGAAAAAACGAAAAGATGAGAAGCAAAATTTAATGCTAGATGAAGAAGAAGATGAAGATAGTGATGATGAAGAATTTGAAAATCATATAACAGAAGATAATTTGAATGAAGTCATCAATTACCTGAGGAATAAACATCTCTATTGTTTATATTGCGTAATAACAGGTACTAATGACGAAGATCTTAGGGAGAATTGCCCTGGGCCGTATAGGATAGATCACGATTCCGAATATGATTGAATTGAAATTTCTTTTTTGCTTGCAGCAATATATTGTTGGGATCAACTGAAAACTAATATCACCAAAAAATCTCTCCTTAACACATATTGAATTGTGAACCAGCTCTAGTGCTAAAGATGATAATTACCAGTGGAATTCTTGTAGACAGGTAGTACGTACTATTACCAGATAAAGAATCCATAGGTGATCATCATCTCTACAACACTGAAGCTAGTTTTGAGATCTCTGAGAACATTCATTTGAACCTAATGGTGTTGTATTTATCTTGGCACTTTAGAATATAAACTCTAGTACTTGCTGAAGTGGTCATATTGTACCCCAAAATTGTTATATTTTAATTAAACATTCTAGTCTATTACTGATTACTCAATTAATTGAATTACATCATAGTAAAGTATATCAGGAAATTGTTCAAGCACTAATGCTCATTGATGACCTCTTATTTAATAATGTACATATTTATATATTTTTCTCTGTAACAAGTTTTGTTTGTACCTGATATGACATGGTAATAAAGTTGATTTAAATATATATATATTTTTTACAAACTAATGTATCATTATCGGCAAATTATTTACTCTGTGCCATATTTGCAATCAACAGATTTTTCTGTCTTATGAGGAACCTGACTTTCCAAGGATAGAATAAAACTCAAAAAAATTCCGTAAATGGAATATATATAATCAATATTGTACAAAAAATTATAACTTAATATGATTTAAAACAACTTATTACATAATTCGTGAATATTATTGTTTTCCTGTGGACCATAAAGCCAACAGACCAGCTGTTGATACAATGGATAACGAGTAATTTAGAGTCGGTGTGAATGAACGAAGTAGGTAAAAACTAGCTACAATTACAATAGTCAAAAACAAAGCATTATTGTAGAAAATAGAGAAGGTAGTTGCTTCAAAATCAGCCACTTCATTCTTTTTCCATAAGATTCTCTCATCCTTTTCTTTTTTGCTCATTTTTTTGTCTTCTGCAAGCTTCTTTCCCAGCTCTCTGGTTACAGCTTCTTCTCGCTTCACAGCTATTTTGTGCTTAAGGGTGAATTTTGTATTTCTATATGCCATTGCCAATAAGAATGTGGAAGATGCAGTTACAATCACAAACCATACTATTGAAGAATAAACATCTATCATATGGATCCTCCAGAATAACCATATTGGTATAACTGAGACTATAAGTGCGTTGCCGTAGAATAAGGCCGACGATTTTGTAGAGACATCTCGACTGAAATCTTGCAGGAGCAGTTCTTCTTCCTTAGTGAAACCTTTATTTTGTGGTTTGGACATCTTGTTGCACTTTTTCACTCAATTTCGATGCACTCAACTGATGAGTTTTACGAAAACTGCGTTAACCAAACTTCACCTATATTGTCCAGTTGAAAACTGTCTGCTCTGCTTGTATATTTGGCAGACAACTCTTCCACGCTACTTCCACGTAGTTTTGATTCCGCGAGATGAACGGCCAGTCAAACTTCATTTTGGCACAAGAATTTTCTTCTTTTTGTCAGATTTAGTGAGTCATGTATATGAACTGATTTTGATTTATGATTGGACACTTTGGTAGTTTATATTTGTAATATTTCTCTCATGAATTTTCTGCGTTCGAAATTCTATTTTCAAGAGGTGAAAAAGGAAATTCAAGAATTCTACAGACCATTTTGACATTTTCGTCACTTTCACGCTAGAGGTCGTGCAGAAATGAGTGAATATTTTAAGTTAGTATAGCACGGTTTAAAAATACTATTATCTTTAAACTATGTTAATGGTAAGATCATATTTTGAAGATGAGACGCATCTTCAAACTATGGTAAAATGAGTTGAAATTATGACATTGTCGGCTTGTGACAGTATATTATTGTGCGAGGCACATCATAAAAAAAATCATTAGGTATAATATACAGCCCAGTAAAAATTTTTACATCTCAGAAACATATTCTAAACATTTCTCTTGAAATATGAACATTTCATTTATAGATCTAGAGACGTTTCCGAAACATCTATGCGATCCTTAATGAGCCTGCAAACGTGGATGAATTACGCCAGCGCATAGTAAACTAATGTCGTTTTATAACAGCCGAAATAATAGGGAATGTGAGGAATTGCGTCGAGCTGCTGTATGTATGCATGGGGAAAGTGGAGGCAATTTTAAGCATTTACTAAATTGAAGTACTTGTCATTATGTCAATTCATTTTTTCATTGCCAGAAATTCAATAGAGAACAGTTTTTCAATTACGCGTTTATAGCCCTGAATCAAACTTGTCCAAGTGTTTTTTCATTCCGAAGGTCAATAGTTAAGCGATCGAAGAAAAAAATAATACGTTCATGCAGGTAATTGAATTACCTTTTCAACAAAGCTAGACCTATTATATCTATTCAAAAATAATTGTTCTTATTGGTAGCGGCAAGAGTAGTAATATCTAGTCAATTTTTTGACCCGTTCGATCTTTAAAAATGAGAGCTGTTAGGGGTTGCGGCAAGAGGGTACAGATATCAAACCCATTTGAACACCCTTATATCTTTTCAAAAAAGTTTGACCTGCCCTAGCGTTTTTTCGTTATTCCATCCCAACCTCAAAATTCGGGGTGGAAATTTATGGATGGCCCACCCTCCATATGGCATTTATTCATTTACTGAATATATAGAGCAAAATGAATACAATTCGTTCTTTATAGCAAACGCAAAGCCATGAAGTTATGGAGCCCTTGGGAAGAACGACCCTTCCAAAAGAATGTAGAGTTGCCATCATCTAGAAGACGAGTTTCGCATAGGGCTATGTTAAGCGTTTTAGTTCACGTGCTTTTCTTCTGTCGGGTTGACCTGTTATGTCAGAATCTAACAGTTGTTCCAAGTGAAGGAACCTAATCTTTTTCTCCCATTATTATTATTACTATTATTTATTAGAGAGTTTTTCAACTACTGATGATTTTGTTCTGCCAAAACGACTATTGTTTGCAATTTTTCTGCAACTGCTCCAGAAACTGGGATAGCGATTCTGAAGACCATGGAAATCAGTATGAACTTAAGAATAAATTTAAATAAAATTAATTATGAATATATTTGGGACTCTCAAAATATCTGATTACATTCCTACTTAGGTCTATACTACACTACAAAAGGCACAGCAAGCGTACTTACGTACTTGTTAATTCAAGTTCAACATAAATTATTAAATCACCATAATATGTTATAAAACATGATTAACAGTTTAGTTTCAAGAACAATAAACATAATAAAAACTATCAAATTCAAATACATACATACAAATTTGACATCATACGGGCAAATCATTTTTCAGATATACAAGAAAAAAACGGGAGCACTGTCTCACAACTAAAATTTTTTTAGACATATATCCCAGCAAGCCTCTGAGCCAATGCTCAAAGAAGTTTGATGAAAGCATGAGATAAAAAGAAATGTAAATGAATAAACCTTTGTACATCTTATATCTGGCCTGGTTACTCTTGATTCATCCAATCTCAAAAAAATCATATACTAAAAACTAAGACATGACACATTTATTAATGCAATTATTTTTATCCTTTGATATGTTTTTTGAGAAGAAATTACAGAACCAATTATAACATCCATTTTATAAATATGAAAATAAAATTAACTAAGAAGATATTCCATTTCATCAAATATAATGATGTGATAAATTAATCAATTATTTGGCAGTCTAGAATTCGTACCATCATTTCTTCGACATGTAAGTTGTCTTTCCACGTTACTGAACACATTTTACTTGGAAGAACATAAACAATAAATAAAATAAAAACTAATCTATTATTGCTAATAATCGTTATTTCCTTCAACAAATTTCAATGACTTCTGCATTTCACTCCATCAAGTTTTGAGATCTTCGAGAAAAGTTGATTAACTTTTTTGAAAATTACAACATAAAGATCCTTTCAATATTTTTAATACCTATGAGATTAAGAGTATTTTTCGATAATTGTAATTTAAAAAAATTAATTTGTCATGTTCTATATCCTTAATATAACGCCGTATCATAAAAAAAGTCTCACTTCAAGTGAAATACCTTTGGCATAGATAACTAGTGTGTTTATAGAATACTCTCTCCATAATTACATTTTATTTTGAGCATTTACTCCTTATTTTCAAACCAACGTATTGTTTTCTTACTGGGAAAAAATCGAGATTTATGGCAGAAATACATTTAAACACATTCTGTAGATATATTATTCGATTTTAAATAAATTAACGGTAAGGAACCTAATTCGATTTATTAATTGTATTTCTCAGACAAAGAATTAATGCGGGTTGTTGGGGCGAACACATCTAAAATTATAAGCAATTGAAAAATGCAATCTAAACCATCTGGGAAATCGTATTGTCATCAGTAAATATTCATGCAGCTCTCCAACAGTTGAACAGATTCATTTCATATCATCTAAATAAAATCATCATGAAGAGAATGCAATAATTAGTCCTCATTCATTAAGTACAGATTAGGAACACTATACAATCTATACACATCTCTCTCCAAAAATATATCTAACATAATATGTTTCAACTCCCTCAAATCATCCATGAAAATCGTCAGCACCGAAATATTTTTTACCTCCCCATTCCATGCTTTGTTAAAAGATTTTTCCCTACCCTGTTAACTGAAATGCTAGTGAGCAAATTGAAACAAGATCTAGTCTCAAAAATTTTGTTGACGCTTCCTCTTTGTATCCATCGCATCAAGAATTGGTTGCCTCTTGATGAGATATCGCCTTCTCAGTTCATCAATTTCTCTCTCCATATCTGAATCTAATGTTACCATTCTCTGTTGCAATTCATCATAACTTAGATATTTCAGCTGAAAAGCAACAAGACCATACACACAATCTCATAAAAAAAATGGACCATTTGCTTTCATATCATATCTACCTAAAGTTTGTCAAAGTTGAGATGGCATTTGACAAATGAAAAATAAAAAAAAGATGAATTTTTAAAATCGACATGAAATTGACTTTAATCAAAAGATAATTTTTTTGCATTATGATTTCTAACATGTGACTGCCCTTGATGTGATATAGATATAATACGAAGATACAACATTCAATACTTTTTTCAACATGTGTGATTGTACATCGGCAAATGTTGTTCTTCGAGCGACCGATCGTTTAGTGTTATCGGCGTAGAGTATCGACTTCACATATCGCGCCACAGTTAAAAGTCTAGTAGAGTTAAATTGCACAATCTTGGGGCCAATTCAAGTGTCAGAATGTAATATTATATTATTGTTTCGTTCAGTAAATCATTGTGGCAAGAGGTGTGTGACATGATACGTGAAGTCATGTGCTGTATACCTATCTTGATAGCTTTACAAGAAACCCCATTAAACTAGACAATAAATAAAAAGATCGATAAAATGCGTCCTTACAAATTCAAAATCTCCATCAGAGAACGGCCCATGGAACTGTGGTTTATAATCTTGATGAGGAGATGGCTGGTGCTGAGGAGCCGCGCTAGCCTGATTCAGCTGTAGGTGGAAATGGCTCTGGAATCTCTGCTGTTCTTCAGCACTCATTTCAGGACCATCTAAAGTTGTAGGGCCTACAACACCATTACCCTAGAAACACAAACTTTTGAAGAGGTTCTGATCTTTATTTCATTTAATTAATTTTGTTTCGATACATGATATAATAACCATTTTATCTTACCTTCATTTCGTCCTTCTTATCAAATTGAGCTAAGAATAATGGTCTGTAGTTTGCTGCTCCTTGTGCAGAACCAGTAGCATGTCCTAAAAAAATTGAGGTAGAAGAAGAAATGAAAGATAATTTCAAAGTATACTAACTTTTCATTGTTTGTTCATCCACATCACTATTAATTACCATTGTTCCTAATTCAGACTCCAATTCTACCAAAGTGCCACTCTGACAGTCTGTTAGGGTACCTCCTTTACCAGGCACTAGAGTACCATCATCTGTGCACTGCACCATTGTCTGGTTACCTAAGGCCACATCTTCATCCTGCAACAGAATTCTTCATTATTTATGGCGAGTTTTTGAGCTCAAATCGTCATCAATCAACAGAGTAACTAGCAGACCAGTTTTTAACGTCTCAAATCATCAGTTCACCTTATGTTTCATCAACTTATTAATTAATAATGCTATAGATCTCATAGTATGATAAAATGAATCATAAGAAACTTTTTTCGAAAGCAACGACAATTTAGCTGATTCGAACTCACCTGAGATATTTTTTCTCAAATCTATAAGCATTATGTTCAAGTGTACTAGAGCGCCAACCTTGAGTCGGCGCAGAAATGAAGTTTCTTCAGTAATGAAGATAATGATCAATGGTTTCCTAAATATAGTTTTGAAATACGAGAGACAATTATTTTTATATTACGAATAAGTGAATGTTAGCAAAAATTAATGCATATAACTCTTTTATATAATAAGCAGTAGATTTGTGGCAGCAACCTAATAGGAATTTGCTTACAGGACAAAAGATTCCTAATGGAACAAGTAACAATTGAAGAGTCGGAAAAATAAGTCAAACGAGTAATGAAGGATAACAAAATGGACAAGAAGAAATAATAGCAAAATCAATAAAAGATGTAATACAACCAAAAGTGGAGTTGAAATACCATTAACACATGGAATGAGTACATTTTCACTTACAGATTCTTCCGTAATGTTGTGTTTCAAGCCTACTACATTGGCAGATGTGGACATATTTCTGAAATTTTGTGTTTCTCTAATTTCATGGGCTTCTTGGATCATCTGGTTCAAAATACTAGGATTTTTGGCATTACCTATGATAATTACAAAAATTAGAAGTAATTAACTATTCAAGATTGCTGGCCAAGCAATCAGAATTTATTAGAATTAGCATCCAATCTATCCAGCTACTATTCAAGTTTTACCTATAAACACATGATTTAATAGGTCGGTTGCATTGGCTCTCTTTTCTGGATTCTTAACAAGGCACACACTGACAAAATCTATAAATTCAGAGCTCCATTTATCAGGTTCCCTGAAGGATGGTGGTGGTTTAGTAGGTATCATAAAAATGGCTCTCATCGGATGAATATCACCGTAAGGTGGTTTTCCTTCAGCCATTTCCAAAGCTGTTATACCAAGACTCCAGATGTCTGCTACACAGTCATAACCAATTTCTTGGATAACCTCTGGCGCCATCCAAAATGGTGTACCTAGTAATATATAAAATTGCAATTATTAACACTAAATGAAAGAAACACATTTACCTATAACAGTGTTCCTTTTGGCCATTGTATCTGTAAGTTGGCCAGCAACACCAAAGTCTGCCAGCTTTGCATGACCTTCAGAGTTGAGGAGGATATTGCCTGCTTTTATATCTCTGTGTATTTTTCTACGAAGATGCAAATATTCTAAACCTTTGAGAGTGTCAGATAAGATTGTTGCTATTTCATCTTCAGTGAGAGTTTTCTTTCTAAGACGCATAATATCAGATACAGATCCAGCTCCACAATACTCCATAACAATCCAGAGATCAGTGTTCTTGAAATAACTTCCATAGTATTTAACAACATAAGGACTATCACACTGTTGCATTATAGAAATTTCCTTAATAATTTCCTGTAAATCTGTATCTACTGGTACTTGTTTTATTGCTAAGACTTGGCCCGATTCTTTGTGCAGTGCCTTGTAGACACTGCCATATGATCCTTCTCCTAGCTTGCATATTATATCAAATACTTCTTCAGGTTGACGGGTCAAACTTTCCTCAGACAATTTTTTCAGTTCACTAAAACAAATGAGTCAAATATGTTGAAATTATAGGAAAACCTTTCTATTATGTTATTACAACTTAGGTTTGTCACTCTCCATTCTGTTGAAAACACTTCTATTGACAAATATTTGCTGTTAAATATTAGTATCATAACAAATTCATATTCCCCCAACTGAAAAAATGAAATAATGGAGAGAAATTAAACTACAGACATCAATACTTCTTCAACCTAAGAGAATAAAATAAACAGAGGTTAGTAAGTCTTATCTTTGAAGGGAAGTGGGAAGACCAGAACAAAAAATTACAAACCTCTTGGAAGACATGCTTCGTTGTTATCAATTAATTAAAAAAAACAAAGCGACATGTGATTCATTTTTCAAAGAAAACGCATAATTGTTCCTTTTATTTTACTTTCAAATGATTTCAACACAGGACTACCAGACTCTTTTGAAACTTCTTCCTGTCTGCCCTTTTGACGTTTAGGAAGAGCATTTTTTCTAACAACAAACTTTGAATATATCAAGCTTTTGAACTGAGTTAACACTTTACTTTATGGCTATCCATTTAAATCCACATCGTTGAATCAATCCAAGATTTCTGAAATTATTAAAATTTTTCTCATTTGATCAGCGAGAAATTTTAAAGAGTTCTATGATCTAACCTCAATCAATTTCGACATGAACGAATTAATATATCAATCTTTTCATTACAAAATGTTTATTTTTTCCTATCCATACGTTCAATGCACCTCTACCGGACTTTTCAGAATGGCTTTAATGTGTGCGTCATGTTACTGACGCTTGTGATTTCAAGTCTTGTAGTATTGGTTTGGATCCGCTTGGGTTTGAACACGGACCCATAGCATAGCAATCCATGTGAGAATGCAAAGCTCCTAGGCTACCTGGGTGATCATTTATAAACTACAGGTGAAGTCGTCGCATAACTTACTTCCGAAACAATTGGAGATAGAAGTATAGTGAATCTTTATTTGAATTCTCATGATTAATATAATAATTATTATCAAATTGGGAAGTCCTAGGCAGATACTAGCGCTATGGTGGTTGAATTTCTAATTTTTACAAGGTTTTAAATTGCACGAGATGTTATTTTGTATTTTCCAATCCCAACTAAAAGATGGCCACCACGAAAAAATAACAAAAGAACACTAATATATTTTTATTTATTCATCAAATCAAAATTTTTAGGTGTTGGGAACTTCTGAGAAGCGATACGCCTTCTGACGGAAGAAATCTGCACACTTTTCGTAAAGAAAATATTTACATAAACCATTGTTTATGTATTATTAATATATAAACAATGCCTAAACCGAATTCTAAGGTTCTGTACATAAAGATAAAGCTAGAGTAATGAACAGAACGTTAGTTAGGAGTGAGATTTAAGACGAATTTTGGCGATGTAACCACAGCTAACTACAATCGTGGTTACTGCAGCAACTCAAATTTTCGCGATCTCAAGATGTAACTAGGACGTATCAGTGACCTCACAAACCTAACTACACGTCAACTACCTCGAGAGCAGGGTTAGATTAGTAGTGGTAGTTACTTGCTCTATCTCATCTCATTGATTGAAGACCCACAAATAGATTATGAAATCATATGTTGATCAGAGTCTCTGAATTTATTAGATTTAATAAATATGGAACAGAGGATTCAATTACGAAAACTATGAATATTATTCATTCGAATATTTGTTGGGTTTTTAGAACATATCTTTCTTTACTTCAGAATAAAATCTAACATTCGGCCGAAACATTTGTTGAAGAATTAATATGGATATAAATTTAAAAAATTTCTCTAGCCAAAAGATAGGTATTAAAAAACAATGTTCAGAAGAATTCAAATATCAAATTAGCACAACAAATCGACTACTCAATAAAACCTTTCATATAGAGGAAGGAAATTGGTTATTTTGTAATTTTTGGGTGAAATTTTGGTCATTTTTCTTCACATTGTAGAGAATTCCTGTTCTCTTTCGACAATTAATAACATAAATAATTATAGATCGTCTAGTTCAATAAATTGAATCTAAACTAATTATTGGAGTACCTACTTAATTTCGAAAAAAAAAATAAAAACAATCATTCATGATCAAGACCAATATGTGGGTTCAGCAGAGGTTACTTTAAATAAAAACACACCACTATAAAACTGTTGAGACCAATCTAAAAACTCTAAACACTTATATATATGTCTATGGTTGATAGAGGACAGTTATGGATGAATGTATTACGGTGTACGGTGTAATCTGTCGTTGAAATAAACTTCTAAAAATATAAAGTGTTTCTTTGAAGCATCAGTGATTCAAATTTTTCATCAGGTTATGGGCCCAGAACCCGCAATTCAGAGAAGTTGAGGTTGGAATTAAAATTACCACGTTGTCGAAATGGCCAATTTCACAATGGAAAAATATGGAATTCACCAGTTCGAAGGAAGGGACTACGATCACTGGAAATTCAGGATGGAGACAGTTTTGGATCAGAATGGAGTTGCAAGTTGCATCAAAGATCACATTCTGACGCCCACTGAGGACCAACAAAAACTCGACAAAAAGTGCAAGTCAATAATTGTTCAATGCGTTGCAAACTCGCATCTTGAATATATAAAGACAAACAAACCTCATTTGAAATGTGGACATCATTGGAGAAAGTTTTCCAAAGAAAAGGTATTGCTAATCAACTCTATCTACGAAGGAAATTATTAAGCCTGAAACTAAAAACAGAAAGTCTAGAAGAACATTTCATAAAATTTGAATCAATAATTAGGCAGATCAAATCTGTTGGGGCCAAATTAGAGGAAGTAGATATAGTTTGCCATCTTCTGCTTACTCTACCCGAATCTTACGACAATATTGTAACTGCCTTGGAAACACTAGAGCCACAAAAGCTTACATTGGAATTTGTAAAAGGAAAACTTCTTGACTATGAAATGAAGAAGAAAAACACCTCTGCACCAGAAAGTATACAAGGAACTTCTGCGTTTTATGGAAACAAAAAGTGGACTAGAGGTTCTGACAACAAGGACTACCAGAAGAGACTTACGAGCAGAAACCAGGAACAAAGAAGAGGACTGAAGTGCCACAACTGCGGAAAGATTGGTCATATCAGAAAGGAATGCTGGTATGGTCGAAAGGAGCAAATGAAGCCACAGCTGACGAAAGCCGAATCACCTTCGCAGCTTCAGTAAACAAGATCAAGTGCACGGGAAAAGAAGGTAATTTGATAAAATTTGTAGTGGATTCAGGTGCAACTGATCACATGGTGAATAATGTTAAATATTTTTGTCATTTTGAAGAGCTAAAAGATAAAGTTAATATTGCTGTTGCCAAAAATAATGAAAATATAAAGGCTACTAAAGTAGGTACTATTAAAGTAAATTTAAATGAAGGGATAAATTGTAAAGCTGAAATAAAAATGTACTTTATGTTGAAAATCTCAGACAAAATTTATTATCTGTTCAAAAGCTAGAAACTGTTGGACTTAAAGTTGTATTGAGCATAGTTCTGTTAGTATCTTCAAAGGAGATAAATTACTTGCTAGTGGTAAGAAGGAGAATAATCTGTATGTTATTGAATTTATATCTCTGAAAAGAGTACAAGCTCAATTTAGTTCTAGCTCAAAGAATTTTAATCTATGGCACTGTCGGTTAGGTCATATTGGCAATACAAATTTGAAAATCATGAAAAAGAATAATATAGTTGAAGGTATTGATGAAGTCTTTGATGAAAATAATTTTGAAATGTGTTCAATATGCATACAATCTAAACAAACCAGGTTACCATTTAATAGAGCGAATAAGAAATATTCTAAAAGACCACTTGAAATTGTGCATAGTGATATATGTGGTCCAATTTCTCCTGGTACCTATGATGATAAAAATTATTTTGTTACATTTCTTGATGACTATACACACTTCAGTATTGTATATCTTATAAAAAATAAGAGTGAACTTTTTGAATGTTTTAAGGAATATGAAGCATTAGTTACTAATGAAACTGGTTACAGGATTGGTTCAATTCAATGTGATAATGGTAGTGAATATTGTTCAAATCAATTCAATAATTTTTGCAGAATGAAAGGTATTAAAATAAGACACTCTGTCCCGTACAATCCTGAAATGAACGGATCAGCAGAACGATTAAATAGGACATTGTTGGAAAAAGGAAGAGCGATTCTTCTGCAGTGAAGCTACCCAAAACAATGTGGGGTGAAGCAATACTTTGCTCAACTTACCTGTTGAATAGAAGTCCCACTGCAGTAATAAAGGGTAAGACACCAGCTGAACTATTTTATAATAGGAAACCAAATGTAGAAAATCTAAAGATATTTGGAAGTTTAGTTTATTGTCATATACCTAAAGAAAAACAGATATCGAAGCTTGATTCAAGAAGTGAAATAAACATCATGATAGGCTATGCAGGTAATGGCTATAGAGTTTGGGATCCTATTAAGCAAAAAGTATCTGTTGTTCGAAATGTTGTTTTTGATGAATACAAAAATATCACAGATTTGAAGTTGAATGCTACTGCTGTAGATGGTACTTCTGCTCTAGATATTATAGATGAAAAGAATCAATTCATAGTTACACTGAGACTGAAGGTGATATGGAGGAAGAAGTTCAAGATGATGAAAGAAACACCAATGAAGAGTTTAGAAACAATAGAAGGAGAACTAAAAGACCAAACTACTATAATGATTTTATTACGGGAGAAGACTTGGAGCATTTAGCTCTACATGCAACAGCATATGTTGATAACATTCCAGAAAACCTAGAAAGTGCACGAAATTCACCAAATTATGATTTTTGGAGGAAAGCTATTGAGGAGGAAAAGAAAGTACTAGAAAAGAATAAAACATGGACATTGATCGATAAGCCAGAAAATGCAAAATTGATAGACTGCAAATGGGTATTTCGTATCAAATCCTGTAACAAAAATGGAGTCAAATATAAAGCTAGACTTGTTGCCAAGGGATTTATGCAAAAACAAGGATTTGACTATGAAGAAACTTATGCACCAGTAGCCCGGCTGACTACTGTCAGGGCACTGTTAGCTGTAAGCTAACCATGAAAATCTAATCATTCAACAAATGGATGTCAAATCTGCCTTTCTTCATGGAACGCTAGAGGAGGAAATCTACATGAGGATTCCAGAAGGGTATGAAGATGATGGAAGGGTATGTAAGCTCAACAAAGCACTTTATGGACTCAAGCAGGCACCATATTGCTGGAATAAAAATTTGATGAATTCATTAAAAGGAAAAATTTATAAAGTCGAAAATGATCCATGCCTGTATTTGAAGATCACTGATTCCTACCTGATTTATCTATTATTGTATGTTGATGACATTCTTATCGCAGGGAATAAAGAAGAAGAAATTGAGATGCTGAAAGACAAGCTGAAACAGGAATTCGAAATGCAGGATCTAGGATTTTTGAAAACTTTTCTTGGAATTGAATTTGAAAGCAATGAAGATGGAATTTATCTCAGTCAAAAGAACTACATAAATAATATGCTGATGAAATTTCACATGAATGAGTGTAAAGAAGTCAAAACACCACTAGAAACAGGAAATTTAAAATTTGAACTAGACAAAGATTTGGAAGAAGTCAGCAATAAACCTGTAAGAGAATTAATTGGCTGCCTAATGTATTTGATGCTGGGAACTAGACCCGACCTAAGCATATCTGTAAATCTTTGTAGCAGATACCAAAGCAATCCCTCTGAGCAATTATGGAAATATTTGAAGAGAATATTGAGATATCTGAAGGGGACTATTAATGCAACATTGCATTTCCCAAAAAATGATGAGACAAAGCTCATAGGATTTTGTGATGCTGATTGGGCTGGCGATGAAGTCGATCGGAAATCAACATCCGGATATTTCTTCAAGATTTTTGGTTCCACAGTCTGTTGGACCACTAGAAAACAAACAACAGTTTCCACCTCGTCTACAGAAGCGGAATATATATCTCTTGCCGAAGCAATTAAAGAAGGGATATGGTTGTCAAATTTATTAGTTGATTTTGGTTACTCAAAAGAAACCTTTATCATATATGAGGATAACCAGTCCTGTATCAAGTTAACAAAAAGGTTTGATCACAAAAAACTCAAACATATTGATGTTAAATATAACTTTATCAAAGATATTATTGGTAAGAACATTGTATCTGTTGAGTATATTTGTACTAATGAACAAGTTGCTGACATTTTAACAAAAAACCTCGGAACTGTTTTATTTACTAAACATAGGAATAGTCTGGGTTTGATATTGTAAACTTAAGTATGGATATTTGAGTTTTTGGATTGAGAAGGAGTGTTGAGACCAATCTAAAAACTCTAAACACTTATATATATGTCTATGGTTGATAGAGGACAGTTATGGATGAATGTATTACGGTGTACGGTGTAATCTGTCGTTGAAATAAACTTCTAAAAATATAAAGTGTTTCTTTGAAGCATCGGTGATTCAAATTTTTCATCAAAAACCCATTAAACACCTTGCCAAAGAGGACAGAGAAAGCAACATATGATAGATCTAGTGTCATTTTTGTAAAGGTCAAAATGACCCTTTGTCGAAAATTCAAACGATGCTGTCTTGAATCTTGGTATGTAGAGAATGATTATTTAGGCTATATCCACCATTTGCTATCGATCTCCTTTCAACGTTTCAATAGACATTTAATTCAATATAGAATTTAATAATGATTTTATGACTCCAATATTGCAGGTTACGAGGAATAAAATGTCTGATTCCTCTATCGGAATTGCCCAATTCGAAACTTCAAAATACCAATTAAACGATGAAATATTCCGAAAACACGTGGACTCAGTACTATAACAAAGAAAACCGACTATATAATGATTCTGACCAATGAAAAACCTACCCAATCAAGACAAAATACTCCGAAAACACGAGGACCAATCAAAGACGAGAATCTCTATTTTCGGTACTCTCTTGTGAGTTATGAACATGACAGTGACTCAAACAAATGCATGACAATTGAGCCTTAAGCCCCACTCATCTGACATCTTGGTACATTCAAATCAATTTAGGGGATTGTTACGAAAATCAGCAATAGCTGAATACGAGTATATTAGTTGATTTATTGTAATATTCGTAATGAATTACAATTATGTACCTCACTTCCATGAACCCAATAATGCAAAATTATTACAAGGAAGAAAATGTCTGATTCCTCTATCGGAATTGCCCATACAAAAAATTCGAAACTTAAAAATGCTCATTCAAAGATAAAATATACCGAAAACACGTGGCCTCAGAACTATAACAAAGAAAACCAGCTTTTTAATGATTTCGATCAATGAAAAACGTACCCAATAAAGATAAAATATACCGAAAACATGAGGACCAATCAAAGACGAAAATATTTATTTTCGCTACTCTTGTTAGTCATGTTCGTCACAGTGACTAAAACAAATCCATAACAATTGAACCGTAAGCCGCGCCATCTGACATCTTGGTGAATTGAATCAATTTTGGGGATTCTTACGAAAATCAACAATAGCTGAATATATTTATTGATTTATTGTAATATTCGTAATGAATTCCAATTATGTACCTCACTTTCATGACTCCAATAATGCAAAACGGCCATGAGGAAGGAAATGTCTGATTTCTCTCTCGGAATTGCCCAAACAAAAAATTTGAAGCTTCAAAATGCCAATTCAAATATACCGAGAACACGTGGACTCAGTACCATAACAAAGAAAGCTAGCTATATACTCATTCTGACCAATGAAAAACGTACCCAATCAAGATAAAATATACCGGAAACACGAGGACCAATCAAAGACGAGAATCTCTATTTTCGCTAATTTCTTCATTGCAATATGAGTTTTATTATTATTGACAGTGACTCAAACAAATCCATGACAATTGAATCTTAAGCCCCGCCCATCTGACATCTTGGTAAATTCGAATCAATTTAGGGGATTGTTACGAAAATCAACAATAGCTGAATATATTTTTTGATTTACAGTAATATTTGTAATGAATTGCAATTATGTACCTCATTTTCACGACTCCAATAATGCAAAACGGTCATGAGGAAGAAAATGTCTGATTCCTCTCTCGGAATTGCCCAAACAAAAAATTTGAAGCTTCAAAATGCCAATTCAAATATACCGAGAACACGTGGACTCAGTACCATAACAAAGAAAGCTAGCTATATACTCATTCTGACCAATGAAAAACGTACCCAATCAAGATAAAATATACCGGAAACACGAGGACCAATCAAAGACGAGAATCTCTATTTTCGCTAATTTCTTCATTGCAATATGAGTTTTATTATTATTGACAGTGACTCAAACAAATCCATGACAATTGAATCTTAAGCCCCGCCCATCTGACATCTTGGTAAATTCAAATCAATTTATTGGATTGTTACGAAAATCAACAATAGCTGAATATATATTTTGATTTAAAGTAATATTGGTAATAAATTACAATTATGTACCTTATTTTCACGACTCCAATAATGCAAAACGGCTATGAGGAAGAAAATGTCTGATTCCTTTCTCGGAATTGCCTAAACAAAAAATTTGAAGCTTCAAAATGCCAATTCAAATATACCGAGAACACGTGGACTCAGTACTATAACAAAGAAAACCGGCTATATAATGATTCTGACCAATGAAAAACCTACCCAATCAAGACAAAATACACCGAAAACACGAGGACCAATCAAAGACGAGAATCTCTATTTTCGCTACTCTCTTGTGAGTCATGAACATGACAGCATCGTCTTGTATTTCTATGATGACAGTGACTCAAACAAATGCATGACAATTGAGCCTTAAGCCCCACTCATCTGACATCTTGGTAAATTCAAATCAATTTAGGGGATTGTTACGAAAATCAGCAATAGCTGAATACGAGTATATTAGTTGATTTATTGTAATATTCGTAATGAATTACAATTATGTACCCCATCTTTCATGAACCCAATAATGCAAAATGATTACAAGGAAGAAAATGTCTGATTCCTCTATCGGAATTGCCCATACAAAAAATTCGAAACTTAAAAATGCTCATTCAAAGATAAAATACACCGAAAACACGTGGCCTCAGAACTATAACAAAGAAAACCAGCTTTTTAATGATTTCGACCAATGAAAAACGTACCCAATAAAGATAAAATATACCGAAAACATGAGGACCAATCAAAGACGGAAATCTTTATTTTCGCTTCTCTCTTGTTTGTCATCGTTCGTTACAATGATTCAAACAAATCAATGACAAATGAATCCTAAGCCTCGCCCATCTGACATCTTGGTAAATTCGAATAAATTTAGAGGATTTTTACGAAAATCAACAATAGCTGATCATATTTGATGATTTATTGTAATATTTGTAATGAATTGCAATTATGTACCTCACTTCTTTGACTCCGATAATGCAAAACGGTCACGAGGAAGAAATGTCTGATTCCTCTTTCGGAATTGCCCAAACAAAAAATTCGAAACTTCAAAATGCCAATTCAAAGATGAAATGTACCGAAAACTCGTAGACTAAGTACTATAACAAAGGAAACCAGCTATTTAATGATTCTGACCAATGAAAAACGTATCCAATCCAGATAGAATATACCGAAAACACGAGGACCAATCAAAGACGAGAATCTATATTTTTGCTACACTCTTAGTCACCGTACGTAACAGTGACTCAAATTAATCAATAACAATTGAACCTTAAGCCCCGCCCATTTGACATCTTGGTGAATTCGACTCAGTTTAGGGAATTGTTACGAACGTCAACAAGAGGTGAATATATTCGTGGTTTATTGTTATATTCGTAATGAATTGCAATTATGTACCTCACTTTCATGACTCCAATAATGCAAAACGACGGTCACGAGAAAGGAAATGTCTGATTCCTCTATTGGAATTGCCCAAACAAAAAATTTGACACTTCAAAATGCCAATTCAAAGATGAAATATTCCGAAAACACGTGGACTCAGTACTATGACAAAGAAAGCCAGCTATATGATGATTTTGACCAATGAAAAACGTTCCCAATCAAGATAAAATACACCGAAAACACGAGGAGCAATCAAAGACGAGAACCTCTATTTTCGCTACTCTTGTTAGTCATGTTCGTGACAGTGACTAAAACAAATCCATAACAATTGAACCGTAAGCCCCGCCATCTGACATCTTGGTGAATTCGAATCAATTTTGGGGATTGTTACGAAAATCAACAATAGCTGAATATATTTGTTGATTTATTGTAATATTCGTAATTAATTCCACTTATGTACCTCACTTTCATGACTCCAATAATGCAAAACGGCCATGAGGAAGAGATGTCTGATTCCTCTTACGGAATTACCCAAACAAAAAATCCGAAACTTCAAAATGCCAATTCAAAGATGAAATATTATGAAAACACGTGGACTCAGTACTATAACAAAGAAAACCGGCTATATAATGTTTCTGACCAATGAAAACGTACCCAATCAGGATAAAATATACCGAATACACGAGGACCAATCAAAGACGAGAATCTCTATTTTCGCTACTCTCTTGTTAGTCATCTTAAGTGACAGTGACTGAAACAGTGACCAACCATCCAGAGAGTTCTTGAAAGGCTTCACCGATCGTGACCACACAACTTCTTATGGACGCCGATTCCATGCATCTGAGAGAAAGTTGAGCCTCAGGGTAGCCCCAAAGTTTTTGGTAAGCTCGTATCTCTGTTCCTCAACAATCGGCTCTGATTGAGTGGAAAGAGTTAAGCCATGTCTAAACCAAAGAGAGAATGAATTGCTCTGTGGGTGATAATTAAATCATCCCTTCCCCTGCGCTTTAAAAAGGAAGCCCCAACAACCGCAACCTTGTCTGCTAGTTCAGGTGATTTCTGCCAAATGGAAGACGGGTATTCTACAGCTGCATGGATTCTAACAATTCTTGATCACATTTCTGATTAACCCACCAAACGGGACCAGCATACTGCTGGATTGAACTCACATAGAGATCTGCTTGTTGCTATATCACAGCGAAAGTTTTAGACCCTCACATCTGAGGAGGAAAAACAATCACCGACTCTTACACGAGTACGGTGGACGAAAATGACTGGATTCAAGAGAGCCTCTCATTCCTAAGCACTCATGCTTCCTCAGGAGTCGGTGGTAAAGAGACACCATCAAATGCTCGTGCGAAGTCGAGGTGAACAACATCCACCGCAATACCAGAATCATCCAGTTGGTCCAATAGTTAATTCAGGTTAGAAAGTTTGTGATTGTGGACCTATCTGGAAAAAACCCATGTCGTTCCTTTGGAATTATATTATTTTGCAGAGCAAACGCTATTAACTTATCGCTAATAATTCTCTCGAGAATGTTTCAAACATTAGAAGCTTATTAGTATGTTGTTGTGAGCAGAAACTTTGTTGCCCTTCTTGAAGATAAGTGTTACAGAGTCTGATAACCAATCCTGGGAGCGAAAATGTACATTGAGAATATAATGGAGTGTGGCTCAGCCAAAGCATCCGCGCAGGATTGAAGCAGCTGTTTTGTGTTTTGTTAAATATGGATTATGGTATTTATGGTTGTATATGCTCTCTCTGGATAACATGTAGTCAGGCTAACAAAATAATATACAAAGCAGAGACAATCTCTGTTGTCTCTGATACAAGGGCTAAGAGGTTGTTTTTATTTATCTGTGGAGGTTTGTTTATGTTTTCCCTACGAAATAGCTGAAAACTCTGCCATCGTGGCGCTGGCATCTTTGCAAAAGTTACCAACTTGATATCTATGATCTAACCTATATTTTTGCACTCAGGAAATCAGATGATAAATGATAAACAATAACAATAGATTCTTATGGAGCAACTTATCTGAATTTTTGGTGATTTAGTAAATATATACGTTTATAAAACACATGCAGCATGAATGACGATTATTGGAACAGTTCCTCTACGTCCAAATTCAGTTTTGATGATGAGGTTCTGGATAAATCTCCCATTTACCTTATGATCATAATTTTCATTTTAGGACTTCTCTGCAAGTCAGATTGATTCAGTAGCTAACGATGTGTTCACTAGTAATCAAGAGGAAGTCAATATATTTGCCATAGATTTTATCATTTCAAAAAAATGTCTTGATCTATGTAAGTGTTTACGTTTTCCAAAAAATTAATACCATAACGATGTCCTTTTGTTTTAGTACTAGCAGATATCGACACAGACAATATTTTTATGGTTTTCACTCCTACAGAAGCAATAAGGAAGATGGTTAGGGGTAACAAAGTGGTTTTAGAGCAATTCAAGGCTTATAAGGACAAAATTCAACTTCTAGATGAGGCCTTGGCTACATACAATGGTGATATCATTTTAAGGGTGACTGAGAAAAAATTTGAAATGTTCATTCTGAATGACCTATTTTGTTTTCAAGGTTACCGATTTTCTGAGAAGTACTCTTAAATTCAGCCTATTCTGTAACATACTTATGAAAAGAAGAGCGGCCTTAATACATTATGCCTATTTCGTGAAACTACAGGGAAATTTGGATGAGTTAGAAAATCTTTACATGTTTGTCACTTATTTTTCATTTTGAAAGCTTTCATATTAAATTATATGTTTTTCAGGGCTACTGGCTTCACAACAAATATCGTTTGTACCTTCAAATGCTCCTAAAAATTCATAATACAATGAAATTTTTTCAGAAAGACTTATATTTCCTTAACACTAGAAGTGCCAAAAACAAGCAAGATACTCTGTCTAAATTGAAATATTTCATTTCTAGTCACTCTCAACATTTAGATAGCTTCAACGATAAGAAATTTTTTTCAGATCATGTAAGGCTCATAGGTAAGTCGAAATCTCTTGATTGTAGATAAGTTGTACATTTCAAGGTTTCAGAATGGCAACTTACCAATGATGGTAATACTGATTCAGTAGTTTCTGAACTAGCTCATGTATGCAAGGAACAATGGGAAAAAAGTACTAGTAATGAGCAGGTTGATCTCTTCAAAAACCTATTCAAAATCGATGATATTCAATTTGAGTGGACTGTCATGAATTGTTTGTGTTTCTTGGGGCTATGGAAGAAGTTGGTGGGAACTTTTGTGAAACCTGTATGTAACAAAATGGCTCCTATTTGTATTTTTTTTGAAACATTGTTTTGAATTACAGAATTGGTTGACAAAAAGGAATGTATTGAAGTCATCGATAAATAGTGATAATTTCATATGGGGTGTATCTAGGCATGACCCACCAAAAAATGTTATAGAACAGCTGTTAACCTGCCTTTATGATTCTGAAAAGTCACTGGGCTTAGCTGAAAAATTTCAATGTTATAAGTTCATCATTGAATATTACATTAATCAAAGGGATCGTACAGGGCTTCTTGCATGCCTAGATAAAGTCGTTATGAATTCTGAGGAATATTTCACCATCAAAAAAGCCTTAGAATCTCAGGTTGGTAAGATCAACATTAAATTATAAGGAAAAAGTAGTAAAGGCACAATAGACCTTCAAGTTGTAGTAAATTGTAACTCTTTTCTTGCTATAGTGCAGAAACTGAACAATAGATGGCACCCATAGGCATGTTTTCAAATTTTGCCACTCAGAGCTGTAATTTAAGGATATCAACGTGAAACATCAGTAATCCTTCTATGTCTAATATAAATTAATTCTTGGACTTATGAGTTTCAGAGATTCATAAATGGAAGGCATTTTTGCACAAGATTACAACCACTGGTTGCCCTCTTTCCTAAGTTCATAACATACATTTTCATACAGACTCTATATAATCGTTGGTGTAAAAATACGAACAGTTAGAGAAAATCGTAACGATTTATAACCCGGTTATGGGCTAAAATGTATCTATGATGATTGGCGCTCCCCTCGCTACAGTCACTAGTTTTTATATCTAAAAATATGATTCCAACTAAGACATCGTTTGATTTCTTCAAACTATTACCTTGATATTAACTAAGTGTTATTACTTTCAGGACAAGAGATGGAAAAATTGATATACATATGTGCAAACCAAAAATAATTGAGTCTGTATATAATATCGAAATGAAACTATTTTTGTATATTTTAAGGTAATAAAGAAGATTAAAAAAAACTCTTTGTTTTAGGACATAGTAACACTGATATTTTTTACATACCTCGAAGAAAAATAACTTATTTTCAAATACATTTATTATGAACAAATCAATAAATTAACTAACTTAAATATGAATATATTTTATGACTATTTAAAAACACTATGGGAGATACTTTAACTTTTACACTTACATAAGAAATTCAGGAACTTACGATGTATTATATACTCAATGTGATTGTCTGTACTTATATACAAAATTCGTATATAATACTATCACGTAGAGAAAAATTAAGCTAATTAAATATTATCTACTTTATAAATACACTTTATGGATGGATATATATACAAGGGCTAAATAATTTCAGTACAACTGAATATTTTGATACAATGTTAATGCCCTGTAATTATTTACTGAAGGAACTGTTCACTGTTAAATATAACAGCTTCAAAATGAGAATTCATGATCTCAGTATTTATCTATTTGACAAAATATATTAATCTTTATGTTCAGTTGGAAGACATTCGATTTTTTTTGAGGTTTATCAATGCCACAAGTTGTGTTTGTTTATCTAGTATTTCCCATTTAATATATACTGATATTTCACGAAATTGAAAATATTTTCATGCTCAACACGAGCACTCCTTGACAGTTTCTCCAGTTCTCCAGCTGTGTCATATTTCAATAAAAAAATTCGATACTGTGGGGATTGTGAGCCATGAAAAAGCTACTGCTTAAGCTGAAGAATATCTATTATGGCCATAATTCTGTCAGAATGTAAGCCACCTGCTTTCAAGGCAAGCAGGGTTGCATGAAGTTAAATATATACATTAAAAGTATCTGGAGTACATCACGACAGAATTAATGATCAGCCTTGGTATGTGGTAAAATTCAAAATTAGATGTTTCCGTGAACATGTTGATAGTGTTTCGACTCCTGTCATCGAGTGATATGTTTCGAAAATAATTTCAACTTAGAGTAATATTTGGTATTTCCAGATACTCAATATTTATTATTGATGAACCCAATTTTTGTAGGAAGTTGCATTGTCTTTATTGCACATGTTGCTTTGTTGGTAGTCGGGGTACTAAGGAGTATCTCTATCTGCAGAGTCTGACCTTCCAGGTGGTGGATGATTTCTTTTGGGAGGAGGTTGCAATGGGAATAACCTATGTTCTGCAGACCAATAAACTGGTCTTTCTATTTCGTCAACTGTAGGAACTGCTGTTAATGATGGTACATATTGTTCTGGCATCCAATCAAATGAAAAAGCGTTTCCAGTTTGGGTGCTAGGAGTGGCAGTAGGAGTAGGTGGTGTACTACCAATATATGGGCTCAATTCTTGATGGCACAAATCAGGAACCTGAAAGAAATATTATCAAATCTCGTTTATCAAAAACTGATGATAATCACCTTTTGAAGAGTATCTGACCAAGGAGGGCTTGGATTCCATTGGTCCATCATATCGCTTGGATCAACTTTCAACAACGTCCTCGGTCTTTCCGTAATATGGGATATCACAAGAAGACCTCCACTACCTCTTCCACTTGGAACATCTATTTCGCCTACTTCTAACTCTAGATTTTGGAGATCTTTGGGCTTACGCTTGCTATACGAGTAGTCAACAGGTTCCGAATCTGCCCGTCTATGATGGTGATGGTGTTGATTGTGATGCGTGGAGGTCAATGGGCTATGGTGACTCAGGTGAGGTTGGATGGTAGCCGGCATGGCGGCCAGATGAGAATAACCACCTGAGTCATGTCCGCTCGCATAATCGTGTCCCTGAAAATTCTGAAAAATTTAGATAGAAGTGACATCTATTTATTGTTTTACTCTTACTGGATGTGGATGTTCCGGATAGTAAAGCAATCTGGTGGGGTGGCCGACATCGTACGCCAATCCGTATTGGAGTTTGTTCTGCACAGATACGTAGTGATAGAGCCAACTGTTACTCCTCATAACAGCAGCTTCTGTGTCACTCAGGACTTGATTGGTACAAACAATAACAGGCTGTTGGTTATTTTCTGAACTCTCCTTCACCTGGAGAACGCAGTGCAACCATATCCATTCGCCAGTTCTCCTTTGGAATTGAGCCAGCAGAATGCATGATCTTTCTTGCTCAGATTGCGTTACTGAAAAAAAAAAATTAATCTGAAGGAGTGACTTGAATTGAGTACCTTCAATATAAGCTTTTATATTTCGATTATTATTAATTGAGGTTTTTTTAGGAATCTACCTGACAGCACAGCTGAAAATTAACAAGGTGAGTTTTCACGAAATCAGAACAGGCCTTCAACATTCATTTTCTAAAAAGATATTAGGCAACAAAATTATGTTTCAATTTTACCAAATTTTTGCACTTTTGAAGAATTTTTGATGCACCCTGTGCCATCCCCATCAACCCTCTGACTCTTTTGAATAGGGATAAAGGGTATTTTTTGGCAAGGTATCTTCTTTACAGGCGTGCAGAAATTTTAAAGAAAAAATTTTTTTAAAAAACTTATCTAGTTCGAAAAGGTTGTCATGGCTCATTTACTTTGAGACGATGGAACCTGATGGAATTTGTCACTGAATGAAAGTAGACCATTACAGTTTTGCTCATGGATAACTTGCAACTCCTACGAACTCTTTAATGGAGAAAAAGAATGGAGTGACATTGGAAATTTAATTCGGCAAGGGAGTACCACCCGATCATCATTGAAATTTCAATTTTCTGTTATTCATTCAACTGGGGCATTTCTTTTCCGATTTAAAAACAATTGACTCAAATTTCAGCAACGATTGAATGCAACTTGAATCAGAATTTTTTGAAAGTACGACATTCATCGTATGATATTATACATTTGAACGCCACATGTTATTAGGTACTTTTTTTCAGCCACGAGTATGCAAAACAATTTTATTACTTCATATTCCAAATCTTTACATAGTTGTACCTGCTTATTATACATTCACACTTATACACTTATCAAAAAGTTTCAACTCCAGTAGAAACATACCAATAACATACCGACTTGAGATCATAACTGAAGCGCAGTGTTTTGCATATTCTAATTTTTCACGTGAGGGGGTTGAAAGGTTTTATATTTATATTCTATTGCAGGGGGAATTCTATTTCGTGGAATGTACGAAATAATTGGAAATAAATTAGGAAAAAAGAATTCAGAGCTGCAGTCTGTCTGCGAATATGGGGAGAAATAATGTTAGATAAAAATGGCTACCAATGAACCGGTATAGATCTTATGGTGCCAGTAATTATTCTCATCGATGTATTCAATTGTACATCGATGTTTTGTGTATGTGCAACAAACAGAGCGACATCTACAGAGAAAACTAAGGCTAGAGATGCTGAGCGTAGAGTGGAAGCATCAGCACCCCAAGATGATTCAGTTAATGGCTGAAGAATATTATTCCTAGTGTTCAGTTTCAGGCTCAGATTACCTAAATGAGCTTTGTAGTTGAGAGATGAATCTACTTTAACTCCTAAGTATTTAGGATAGAAATTATGTTCGACAGAAGAATCATTGTAAGTTACAGCTAATTTCCTATATTTCTCATGATTATTCAGATGGATAGAAGATACCTATGTTTTGTTAGGGTTGAGACATCATCACCACTCAGCAAAATAATTGTCAAAATCTCAAAAACAGATGATAGTTTATTCTCCAGAGTATGGAAATCCGAATAGTGGTAAGCAATAGTAATGTCACCAGCATCAATAAATTTCTGAGATGATGCGTGGGTAAAACCATTGAGATATAGACTGAAAAGTTGAGGAGTTAGAACTGATTCTTGTGCAAGACCGTTTATCAATGTTTTGAAATTTCTACTCTTATTGTTAACAAAAACGAAACCTCCTATTAGATAACATATTTTCCAATAATCTTACCATTTTCCTACACTTCAGATGGGTATAGAGTTTGAAAATTAATCTTTCCACACAGTGTCATATGCCGAAGATAAATCAATGAAAGCAGCTGCTGTTTTCAACCGATTATTGAGACCTGATTCTATGAAAGCTGTAAGACTGAGAACCTGATTGGAACCATTTCTATTTTTCCTAAAACCTCCCTGGAAATTTTATAGCGCATTTTCTATAGAAGATTCAATTCTAAAAAGAATTAATCTTTCTAATATCTTGAAGGGAACCTTCTATAAACTGATTGGTCGATAACTATATGAAAGGTGTTGAGAGTTGTGCACGAACCGAACTGGTCGACTTTCATTCAGTGACAAATTTCATCAAGGTACCATCGTCTCAAAATAAATGAGTCATGACAAAGTGCACATAGAGGGTCGATGGGGATGGCACATGATACAACAAAATCCCTTCAAAAATCCATAGAAATTCGGTGAAAGTGAAGAAAAAATTGACCTGTTTCAGGATTTTGTTGCTAAATATATTTTTCTGAGAAAATAAATTTGTTCCATAGTTTTGACGTGCACTGTAAAAAAATCAGCTGAATTGGGAGATAGTGATGAACCCATGGCCACTTCAGTGTCTTCAAATTGGAAATATGTTGTTTGGATGCAAATAGAAAGCATTTCCATTATTGCATTCACACCGAATGTAGTTCTTTCACTTAGTGTTTGATCATCCTCAAGTTTTTTGCGGACGATTGCTTTATTTAATGCTTGAGCATATCGAATATTTTCAGCTTTTTTAAATCCTAATAGTTAGAAGATGTTTAGCCATGTCATAAAAGAGGAGACCTTGATGATTTTGCCAAATACAGACCTATTAGCTTAATTACATCATTCCAACCTTGCTGGTTGGAGTACCCCAGGGAACTATTTTGGGACCAATATTGTTTATAGTTTACGTTGATGACCTCCCAGATGTGTTGGAGAATCTCCCAGTTGCAACCACTAATGAGCTTGACGTTGATGCAAAGTTATACGCTGATGACACCAACGTGGTTATATCCTCCAATAATCCGGAATATGTTTGTGAAGGCCTGAGATTGGCCGTGTCCAGAATAGAGGAATGGTGTAGATCAAATGCTTTAATGCTTAATGCAGACAAGACCAAGGTAGTATATTTCTCCAACATAAGATCAAATACACAGGAATGTAGTTGATATTAGCACACTAAGGACCATCTATTTTGCAAGCTTCCAATCTATTTTATCATATGGCATTATTTTCTGGGGCTCTAGTTCTCGGGCTAACCATATATTTGTAATTCAAAAGCAAGCTAGAAGAGCAATGTTGAATATGGGTTTCAGATCATCCTGCAGGGGTTGCTTCAAGTCTGGTAACATCTTAACTGTACCAGGTCTATATATTTATAGAATTATACTTTTTGTACGCAAACACCCATATTATTTTGAGGAGTATAAAAATAATAACGCTACTAGAAGAACCCACGAATATTTTTTTCCGGTACATAAGTATTCAATCACTGAACAGAGCACGCTATATATGGGGATAAAATTGTATAGTCTGCTCCCACTAAGTGTGAAAAGATATTCGAAGTATAATTTATTTCAAAGGGCATTATTTAAACTTGTATTGAATTGTGAACCAAATTCTCTCTGTGAATTTAAGGATTTTTGTAAGACACAATAAGGGCGAAATTTTGTTTCTTTATTCATTAATTGTATGTGACTTGTTTCCATTTCATTGTTGTACTGTATAATGATGATTCTGGTAATAAACGGATATTATTATTATCGATAACGAAATAATAATTCCACGCCAGAATCCGAAATATAAAAAAGTCAACCCAACTAACACTTTATGTTTTATAAATGGTCCAACAACGTTTACAAACCAATTTTTATAAAATCTCAATGTAGCCAAAAAGGGCGCACTCCTGGGCAGCAATTTTGTTCTTTTATTTGTTTAATTATTGCTTCCCCAGGATTTATCGGATAATTTACCAAGTTATTATAAAACATAGTTTGAAACAATTATAAAACAGTTTTATGGAAATCAGTTATAGAGTGAAATATGATTTTATCATTATGGCATTTATATAACATTCGATGAGGATTAACTCAAAAACAGCGCATTGATGAACTTAATTCAATTTTTAGCGATGAAGTTCCTTCATAGACCAGTGTTTACCGATGGTGTGGTGAATTCAACGGAGGTCGTAGTTCACTCCAAGACGAATTTTGTGAAGATCGTCCAAAATCAGTTGTTCCGAAAACCATTGATACTGTGCGCCAACTGATATTGCAAGATCGTCATTTTTGAGCACTGAAAACATCTATTTGATGAGTCATCCGCCGTATATTCTTAACTTGGCATCGAATTACTTCTTTTTATTCCCGTTCGTGAAAAATGACACGAGACGTCAACGTTTTTCGACACCTGAAGAAGTGGTTGATGCGTTCAGAATTCATGTTTTGGAGATACCTCAATCAGAGTCGCAAAAGTGCTTCGACAATTGGTTCAAACGCATGCAAAAGTGTATAGATCTTAATGGGGAATATTTTGAAAAACAATAAAGGGATTTTCGATGATTAATATTGTTTTTGTTCTCTAATCCTGAAATATAAAGGGCAACCCTCGTAATGAATTATAATGCAACGAGGGAAATATCAATTTTTTGTACTCTATATTTCTTTCTACATTGTTAATATTAGACTGATTTTCCTCATCCGATTTATCAAGTTCCATTTCCCAATTATTATTACACCTTCATCTTCTTCAAAAATCTTTGTTTCAACTCTTGATGATTAAGAGCAGTTTCATTGGAGCAACATGGTACAACAAGACCACTTCAAGCAAATAAATCATATTGTTTATCTGGTTTCACAACGAATTATTATCAATAATCACTTTGCCACCTAAGATGTTTTGTTTTCCTAACTTTTCTGTAAAATGCTCAACTTTTTTGAACTTTCTTCTATTTACTTAGCGAATTTATAATAATAAAGATCACGAGTCACTGATAAGATGAGACAATAATAGTAAAATGGTGATTCGTTTTATAAATGTGTTAAAAATTCATTTTGTATTCCCACAAACGTTATTGTGTTTTATAATTATCATAAATTGATTTTATCATAACAGTGTTCATGATACTTAAATAATTTTTTTTAAGGTTGTATCTGAGTGCAATATGCTTAAGACGATAATAAATATAGGAAATAAAACATTTAGAGTTATATCATAAATGTTTCACTGAGCGCTAATAGAACAGTTTTATGAATGTTCGCAAAGGAACAAATTAGTATAAATATATTATGAAACAAATTTGTTCGGTAAGCTGAAATGTCCTTTGAAATTGTTATGTTAACGTTAATAGAACAATATTATAATTTGCTGTGAAACTGATTTGTATTTTGGCACTAAGAACGTTCTTACGACACCCTTATCGAGCAAAATAATTGTCAAAAGCTTGATTGTGTGATCGGTTATTTCAATAAAACCAAATTGCGTTCGAGGAGCCGTAATAAAGTTATTATGAAATAAAATGGCACGAAGATTTTGAAATTATAAAATATCTTTGCTAGTTGAGAATCTTATGCCAGCGATGCTGAAAATGTTATTTTTACAAAAATCACGCTAGTCGGATATCTTGGGACTGTTCCATTAAAATCGGTGTGGTCCGACCTAGAAAAAAAAAGTCGACGGTATACTTACTGAGCCTGTGCTTGGTCTGCGCCTCTCTCGTGCATTCCCAATGCAGCAGCCTGTACCAGCTCACCCCCTGCAGCTCTGAGCGCGGAAAGCCCAAGTAGAATTCGCCGCTGCAACACAAGTGTAACAGTCAATGTGATTTACTGCACTGGATGTCACTGGGTCTCCACGACCCCTTGACCTCGCACCGCCCCACCATCACGAACCGTCTTGATTTATAAGAAACTTGAACAATGCCCTGGTACTATTCTATGTGGTCTACACCGTACGACCTCATTTGATAATCATTACCACTTTTGTAATGGTCCTGTTCTACCGCTGGTGTGGTGACACCGAACTACAAAGATGTTACCACCAGTTATCGGCCCACAACCTGATTTATGTCTTCATTACGCGTTTTTCTTGCCGACACGCCGAATCCTTTCATCTTTTGGCAAACGAGCTCTCTCGCTGATGGGGCAGAAGAAATACCGAACGCCGGAACGAACGGAAATTCAACCAAATCCGTTCAAGATATATTGTCATCAAGGGGGGCAATAAAAATCAAAATCAAGTTGAAGAATGTACATATAAGTTGATTCTACTCAAAAACACTAGCTGCTGCTAAACTGTCATTTGGATTTCACCGAATGAAAGTCGACCATTACAGTTTTGTTTATGCACAACTTTCAACTCCTTTCAACCCCCTCACGTGGAAAATTAAAATTTGTGAAACTATGTGCTTCAGTTATGATCTTAAGTAGGTATGTTATTAGTACATTTCTACTGAAGTTGTAATATTTTATCAAATTTCATCAGGTACCATCGTCTCAAAGTAAATGAGCCATGTAAAAGTGTATATACCAGAGCCCCCTTCAATTAACTTTTTTTTCTTGTTAAAAGAAGATACGAAGACATCGCCAAAAAAATACCACATGACCCACTTTCACTATTCAAAAAGTTTAGATTGTTGTCTAAAAACTTCTGATCATGCATCAAAAAGAATATCCAGTTTTCAATTTTCTCTATTATTATTAATGGTTTCTTCAACTTTTTTCAGGGTATCAACAATAATATTTATGATTGATTCAGTAATTCAATCTGAAAATTTATCCCTTTAAAATCTTGGCCGATATAATCTCAAATGCACAACAGAAATATATAAGTATTTGAGTCTTCAATTAATTATGTATAAGATAGGAACGGAAAAGAAAAGAAACGAGGTGATAATTTATTTCATAGTTTAAGCAGATAACATATCAGTAACTTTTTGTAAGCAGAAATTAAGCACCGACGACACTTACCACGGTTGTTTTGATGACAATATATCTTGAATGGACTATAGGTACATTCACGATTCATATAGTTTTTTAACCTAATGATATTGAGTTCAAAAAGTAACTCTATTTTACAATCTCCTGAAACCTCAAAACATTTAGCTCAATGTCAATTGTGTGATTATTTATAGGAAGCTACCGTTTCATGCAGGCAATATTTTTTTATCCGATGAAAAACACGCTCGTCGAAAAATTTTTTTTGGTTTCTTATCTTTTTTTCTCATAGCAGAAAATCTGAACCTAAATCGACCACCAAGCTGATAAAAGAATAAAACTCATTGTAACAAATTTAGTATATTAGAAAAAATATAAAAAATTGGTTACCAAAAAAACCTGGAGAAAATATTTTTAATTATTAAAAAAAGATTGCTCATTAAATTTAGCAATATCAAGTTAATAAGAAAATTGTATACAGGACTTGAAGTATAAAGGATATAGAATGTGCAGACGTAGGGTTGTTTATACTCTATACTTTACCAGGACAATCTAGTAGGACCAATTTTTTTGCTAACACACTAACATTTGCCAGTGAAGTGGCATCGACATATATGTTCATACCTGGCAATTTAGTAGCTTGTTCAGGAAATTAGAGAGATAATCCTAAGTCTGCACATTCAATATATTTTATTAATTTTCAAACTCTATACCCATCTGAAGTATGAGCAAATGGTAAGATTATTAGAAAATACCTATGTTATCTGATGAAGGTTTTGTGTTTTTGTTGAAGATAAGAGTAGCAATTTCAAGACATTGAAAAACGGTCTTCCACAAGGATTGGTTTTAGCTCAAAGGAGCTTGAAAAGTAAATACTTTTCAATTTATATCTCAGTTTATATCTCATCACCATTCGAATTTCCGTACTCTGGAGAAGATAATATCATTGATTTGGAGATTTTAAAGAATTATTTTATTAAGTGGAGATTATGTCCCAATCCCAACTAAACAGAGGTATCTTGTTTCCATCTGAATAATCATGGAAATATAGGAAATTAGCTGTAACTTTAATGATTCTCCTATCGAACACAACTTCTATCCTAAATACTTAGGAGTTGAATTAGATTAATCTCTCAATAACAAGGCTCATTTAGATGATCTGAACCTACAACTAGGAATGATATTCTTCAAAAATTAGCTGGATCATCTTGGGGTGCTGATGCTTCCACTTTTCGCACAGCATCTCTAGATTTAGTCTTTTCTGTAGCTGAGTATTGTTGCTCTGTTTGGTTTAATAGTGCATATACACAAAAATCGATGCACAATTGAATACATCTATGAAAATAATTACTGGCACCATAATATCTACACTGGTTCATTGGTTACCAGTTTTGTCTAACATTGTCCCTCCCTATATTCGCAGACAGAATGCAGTTCTGAATTCTTGGAGCAAATGTCATTCTTTTCCTAATTTATTCCCAATTAATTCATACAATCCACAAAACAGAATTCCCTTACTGAAGTCACGTAAATCATTCTGGTTTAATATGAACATTAGCGATAAAGAATTATGGAAGATTGAGTGGAACTCTCGAGAAATGCTCAATAAAGATCTCTGATCCTTCTGAAAAAAATCCAGGTTTTGATCTTCCAAGAAAAATTTGTACAGCTCTTGATCGTTTGAGTACAGGTCATGGTCGTACCAATAGCATGCTATTCAGATGGATATATATATTTTTAAGATGGTTTTAGGGCATTTCCTGATGTTTCCGATTCTTTCTTGGAATAGGTTTCAGTTCTTTATTCCTGCTTTTGACTTTTGATTTTTAGATTCGATGTGTGCAACTTGAAGAAGCCTATGTGTTTATTAGACCAATCTTGAAGAAAAAAGTCCCTCTAATATATTCAGGCTTATTTCTGTACACACAACAACACTTGGGTTTTTTTTACTGGATTTTATAAACAGAGTGCGGCAAAACTCAGTTTACCGTTTTGCATATGAGGACAAATAGCAAAAATAATTGCAAATGAATTTATTTTCGAGAAAAACATAACATCAATTATTACTTGTGGCCTTACATTTTATGTTCGAATTGTTTCCCCCCCTCTTCAACGCACATGCGGCATCGTTTAGTCACGATTTAACAAATTTTACGAAAAACTTCGGTATTGGAACGAAGTTTCTCATATTCTTCGATTCGACTGCGGAGCCAATACTTACGATACAGTTTATGCACCATTTGTCTGGTGGGAACTTGCTTATTTGGAAAGCGCTGGCCAAATTCTTCGAAAATTTCAGCATAATCTCCGTCATGTTTTAGGTAAGAAGTAGGCAAACAAACACGTTCTCCTTTCGTGCAGCCATGGCAACGAACGCACTATAAACTTACACAACAACACTACTACACGCGGACAACTCAACTCGCTACGTTCCAGCTGCCTCCTTCCGCCCTATGTACAATACTGGCCGAGAGTACGTGCATGCGTGAATACCTGACCGTGTAAACTGAATTTTGCCGCACTCTCTATAAATATATGTTGTATACTTTAAGTCATTTTCTGATTATCTGAAAGTTTTTACAATATTTCACTAAATTTATTATAAAATAAGTTTTATTCTATTATAAGCTTGGTGAAAGTCGGCCTTAGGCTATCAGGAATTATAGATGTTGAGCTGAAATTCCTTTTGAATACTCGTACTATCAGAATGTTGTTATTTTATATTCAGTAAGTGATCTTTGTTTTGTGCGAAAATGAATTTTTTCCTGCATCTATATTTATTTAGGTTCCTGTTAGCAAGTGCCACCAATAAGTTTTCATTCATTTATTGGTTTCATCGATTGAGAAAAATTTTAAAAATGACATGGAACTAATAACATCATTAAGTATTAGTTTAATTAATGTATTTCTAAATTGCACCCATCTATTTTAACATTTCTGCTAATTGGTTTTAAGTAAAAAATATTTCGTTCCAATTCCCATTGTACTTTTTGACGATGAGAAAGATCCAAGATGGAGATAAAAGTACACAAAGATTACTCCATAGAGATTATGAGTATATAGCTAAGTCACGACTCCCGAGTATCAGATGTGATAGACTGAAAGATTGTATCAATTTCGTAGACAACAAACAGGATAATCACAAATTCACAATATTTATGTTTCCCAGAATAAAATGAAATAGTTCACTAGAATCATAGAAGGTTTAATGGAAAATATACGATCAGATAGGAGGTTTAGTATTTTTTTTTGTTAATAAGAGTACTAATTGAAGAATATGAAATAATGGCGTTTCATTTCGCAGTAATTTTTGGGTGACATTATGACTGTCAAACATTGCGCTCAGTCTAAATCTTGTGCTCTTTTTGAAACACCCTATACAATTTTTCATTTTTAGAGAAGTAAATGATACTTTTGAAATTGAAGTAAAGTTTACTTACTTATTGTCTATGTGAATAAATTTCATGTCCATCGAATGGATGGAAGTGAACACATTTGTGGCACCTTGGACTACACATTCTCTTGTTTCTGGCATCGCCACTGGAGTACACGTTGCTAGAAATACAGGCTCGTTCCGACTACAGAGTGGTAAAAACGACAAATATCTTCCCTGGACCAGCACAACCTGTAGGATAAGGATAACTGAAGAAACGAAGCAAAAAGTTACGATCTGAGTGGATTTCAGTATCGGTTTATCAGAGTATTCTCCTTCATCAAAAAACAATTATGGGAATGAAAGAATTCACAATAATAATATAAAAAATTTCTGTAATAGCTAATTCTGTAACCAGTTACCAAATGCTTAATTTTGTGTAATGCGTTACATAATTACACAAAATCTCATTTCGTAAAATACAGTGATGGGCAAATCTGCGGAACCAAATAAATATCTCTGGTTATTATAGATATCAAAATGAACGTAGGAAGATGGATACTGCAGTAGATTGCCTATTTGTTGTCATATTTTTTAACAATTTTGAACTTCCATATTTACCGGAAGTAATGTCAGTTTTAACATTTGTAATGTAACACCCTGTATATTATTTTAGTTTCTGATGAAACATTTTATTACGAGTACAAAAATGTTGTGTTCGATATTTTTTATTTCAATACCTACCGAGATATTAACAGAAGAGTAACTAAAGAAAGGAAAAATTTAATAGTATCTAGTAGTCCATGAAATTCATTGTAGAAGTGACAGTAATCGTCTGAATAAGTTATTAGTGTTCGAATTTGAACTTAAAAGACTAGATTGTTTTAATTTGACCACCAAATGGACGTCTTTAAGCGTGTGTGGCTCATTACTGTGAAAAGATCCAACTTCATCCAATGCGTTTGTTGGCCGAGCGGTCTAAGGCGCACGTCTTCTGTGAAGTCAGAATTTGGATTCATCGATCATGGGTTCGATTTCTGTCCACGCCGAAAAAAAAATGTTTTTTCCGCCATATTCTAAGATTGTATCCATATATCCAAATATAATAAGTAATTCAATGAGACATTACCCCACTTCTTTGTGACACTGCAACTAAAAAAAAATGACAGTCACTAAAAAGTAGGAAATAAATATAGTTAAAAAAAACACGCTTATTAAGAATATCGTGCTGAAAAAATTAGAAATAATTTAAAAAATCAATTTATGACAATAGTATATAAAACATACTAGTAAAATTGAGGAAGAAGCGTGGCACAAAGCACCCCTCACTTCTTTCTCAATTTTACTAGTATGTTTTATATAGTATTATTTCTTATATATATATATTACTAAATGAAAACCCGGCCTCGATCGGGTGAAATTTGACTCATAATACACATCTAGGTGCAAAATGTAGATAGATGTTTCTGTAGTCATCGGCATAATTCTAAAGTACGTGTTGTTTCTATACTGCCAAAAAATACAGTACGGTAGTTATTGTTATGATTGTACTTTAATGCAATCCTTGCCTATTTAATTAACCTATCTATATAGTAATTCAATTATCAATGAAGTAATTCGTTATAATTAACCTATTTATATAATTTGTTATAATTAACAGTAAGTAACCTATCTATATAGTAATTGAATTATCAATGAAGTAATTCGTTATAATTAACCTATTTATATAATTTGTTATAATTAACAGTAAGTAACCTATCTATATAGTAATTGAATTATCAATGAAGTAATTCGTAAAAATGAAGTATATTTTGTCCGTGTAACTCCTAACCAAAAAGAAACCTGGCAATAACTAACCTTAGGCCTATATTACTTAAAGTAGGCGACCATACGTTTTAATCAAATCGCTAGTGCCTTGAAAATTCGCAAAACGGACAAAACCGTCAACGACGTCTGCCCTCACGCGTCTGCCCGCGTTCGGGTCGCGCACTCAGCGATGAGCCACTTCTTCCCCACCATTCAGTAGTTTTTACGTGAAAGAGTAACAAACATCTATACATCCATTCTTACAAATTTTCGCCTTTATAATAGTAGTAGGATTTCTAACTTTTTTAGCCCGATATTATTTATAAGTGTGTTTTTTAGTTTTTTTAAACTATATTTATTAACATCTCGTTACGTAGTGACGAAAACTTTGTGAAGGTAAGATACAAGTGGAGAAGTTAGCAATGTACCAAAAACTGGACGGATAAAAAATGCAACTAATGAAAGTGTAGCTCAAAATGTTGCTTTGGAAGAAAATCCTCACTTATCGAGGCGAGAAAAATATCCATACAAAATTCGCCTCGTTCAAGAACTGTCCGAAGACGATTTCGACAGACGTTTACAATTTTGTGAAACGATGATGGATATTTGCAATCGTGTTAATGATTCTATAAGAAATGTGGTGTTTTCAGACGAAGATAACAACATAACTGCCGCTACTGGTCACAAACTGATCCTCATTGGGTTCAAGAGGCTCATACACAGCATCCCCGAAAATTCAACGTTTCGGCCAGCATTTATAACAACAGAATCGTGGAACCCTTCCTCATACAAAAAACTCTCAACGGAGATAGGTATTTACAGCTGTTAGGGACAAAAGTGATTCCTGCATTGTAGGTAAATGGACAATTACCAAATTGTTGCTCGCATTTTTCGAGATTATTTAGATAGGACATTTCATCACAGATGGATTGGAAGAAGGGTTACTTATGAATGGCCTACACGAAGTCCCGACCTTGATCCACTGGACTATTCTCTGTGAGGTTATTTGAAGTTTAAGGTTTACGTTGATAGATCAAATAATTTGCAGGAATTAGCTGCAGGAATAACTCGCGAGACACAGGGGATTCCACCTGAAGTAATAGCTAATGTTACTAGAGAATTAACCGACTTGCTTATTGTCCAAAAGTAAACGAATCTCAGTTTGAACATTTAATATCATACATTAGGTTTAGTTTAGTTGAGTTTCAATGTTGGGAAAATCACTTAGTTTTAGTTAATAATTATGATTAGTTATTTCTTTGATGGGTATTAGATTTTTACTTTCTTTAGATACTTTTCTGTTAATATATTGGTAGGTATTGAAATAAAATAAACGAGCCCGTTATTTTTGAACCCATAGTAAAATGTTCCATTAGGAACTAAAATAATATACAGGGTATTCCATTGCAAATTTTAAAATGGATATCATTTCCGGTGAAATTGGAAGTTCAGTATTGTTAAAAAATATGAAAAGAAATGGGCAATCTACTGCAGTATTCATCTTCCAAATTTCATTTTGATACCTCTAATTATTTCAGATATATTTACTTGGTTTCACACATTTGCCCATCACTGTACAATACAAGATTTTTTCTAATTTCGAAGTATTAAAAGAATAAAATCATTAAGTTCCGGGCTCAACTATCAGATGGCGTCTGTAACAAAATATCCATATGATTTTTCGACCTTTAAAAGATTATTCTCGAAATTTCATGACGGTTTGGTTATTATTCATAGATTTAAAGCAATTTCCTGAGTGACATTTTTGCTTTTTGACGGAAAAAAAATATCATTGAAACAAAGCTTGACTGTTATTCTGGGAACCATCGAAAACCCCATCACGATGGGGAATCGGAAAGTCAAGTTGCAATAGATAGCTGTCACTGTAAATTTATCAAAAGGTAATGTTTACACCATTATACATAAAAATTTCAGTATGAAAAAACTGTTTTTTTGAATAGGTACCGCGTTTGTTCACACCAGGGCAAAAGCGAACAGATGATTCATAGAGCTGTTCACTCGTGATAGAACGGAGTTTTGCGTAGGTGCATGGATGAAACATACAGCTAGATTGGCCACTTCAATCCGGAACCATGGTTTTATAAACTTGTAATTTCAAGAGACCCCAGAGAACAAAACAATCGGTGTTAGATCCGGTGATTGTGCAGCCGACTCCACTGGGCTTTACCAACTACCTAGAAATCTACAATTCAGGTACTATCTCACCTCATCTGCAGAGTGCGTCAAATTGATGTACCAACTGAATGATGAATATCATTATCAGGATGTCGTTCATTGAAAGCCCTAGCACAGTCATTGTTCTGGGAATGAATTTTCAATATTTCCTGTCTCTCCAAGGTGCAAATCATCTTGTTATTTTCATTTAGAATTAGTTGAACGCACCTCTAATGATTTTGAAATCAGCGTAGGGAAGCGAAGTTTTTTTTTGTTGAAACGTTGTTCTGTTACAAGCAATTATACGACCAATTAGAACATCTCTTTCATCTGTTTTTTCATTTAGTGCACAAACTGCAGGTTCATACAAATTCGAATCCATGCATGCCGTTGTGTTAAAAACCTACTCATTTTCTCTATTCAAGTTCCTGATGGGGTTGCAAGCCATTCCAAGGGTTTAGTAGTAGAAACAAGCTTTGTATGAATGTTTACCTGTCATAAAAAAATCAATCTGACTGAGCGTTTCACAAATTATGATTCGTTGTTGAGTTATTGAGGGTCGACATTTGTACATGAGGCATCCTGTACATGTGAAAAACCGTAATTTTATCTCAGGGAAAGGAAATTTTAATAGAAAAAATATTTTGTCAGTGGTCAACACAGTAAAATATCTACCATTTTTCTTGTCTTAGAAACACTTGGATTAGAATTTCTTTGGATTTCGAAATATAATGTTTTATTTTATGTGCTAATGTTGAAAGCATTCACGTGAAACGCTTCAATAAACAGATTATAATCCACAAAAGCACAAGACTTATTCGTGGGTAACACATAGAATTCCTTTCATTAATATTATTTAAGAAACATCTGTCAATGGTCGTTTCTTTGCAATTTCGTCATCAATAACGCTATATAATATTTATTGTTAATGGCATTTCCTTCCTCAAGATAGTCACACACCACGAACATCCCGAAATACCGAAGCCATAACCTTTTCAGCCGATTATTGTGCTTTCGGCCGCTTTGGACGCGGTTCATCAGTTGCTCTTCATTCAGATGATGACCGTTTGGATTTTGGAGTAAAGTTATGGATCCATGTTTCATCCACTGTCACATATCGACGCAAAAATTCCTGTTTGTTACGTTCAAGCATGGCCAACCACTGCTTAGAATCATCAACACGCAAACGCGACACCTACTTTGAGCATACCTTTCTCATAGTCAAATGCTCATGCAATATTAGGCCAACACGTTTTTTTGATATCTTTACGATGTCAGCTAACTCACGCAACTTCACTTTTCGATCACTCAAAACGTTTTTGTTGTTTTCTGATGTTACCGCCTCATTTGGACGTCCACTGTGGCCTGCATAATCTGTGTCTCTACGACTAGGTCTGAAATCAGCAAACCAATGTTTTATTGTTGTTTCTGATGGAGCGGAGTCTCCATAACACTTTTCAAGCCTTTTTTCGCTTCAACGGTATTTTTTCTCATCAATTGCAGTGTAAACTTAAAACACGAAATTGTTTTTGACCCATTGTTTTAAAAATAACAAAAGTAGCGTCACTCCTAGCACAATAACTCACAAACTAATTAACAGAATATCATGAAATTTTAACAGATGTCTTTTGAAGGTTAGTATTAGCTGAAAAAAGGCCCTGGGACCTTTCAACCCCCGTAGTATGTCTCTCAAATTAGAATTTAGTAAGCAGCTTCCTGACTGTTTTAACCATAAATTCAGAATATACGTCATATATTAGATTACTATCGTTGTATAAAGTATTTAATGTTGTGTCAGTTCTTGATATTTTAGTACTGTCTATTAGATTTTTTCTTTCTAGTTGTGAACAACATGAATTAAGGGTCATCACAGTTTAGTGTTAGCTAAATTTTGTTTTCGTCGATGAAATCGAAATAATACTGAAATTGTTAAATTTTGATTTATTGATGGACTTAAGTGTTGGGATCCAGTCCTGCTTCGTAGAGGGCCGACCCTGGTTCACTACTAGGACAGTCTTGGCTGAATTCTGATAAGGACATTTCCATACAGCATGGAAGAGTGGGTGGATGATATACACAACTGAGCTATCTTTATCTTTTACATACATAACTATTTCGATAGGATCCTCCTGCTAACCTTGCAACTGTGCGCCACTGTCTTACGATCCGAGCTTTCGTACCGCAATGCAGAGAATTCTCCATGCAGGAAAATCTTATGCTAAAGCAACACATCTTTCAATTTTACATATTTTTTTCAAGTTCGCTTGTTGGAAATTGAATATGCAATTGCCTGGTTGATTTCTGGTATAGAAACGATGAAGCGAACAATTCCAGAAACCTGTTTTTGCTCTTTTAATAATTTGATAAATTATGGAATTATTACCTGACATCATTACTGTCGCATACAATAGTTAAGAAATTATGAGTTCGGTTACAGCATAAGAGACATTTGAAATTATTCACGGATAGCAAATTGAAACTTAGGAAGTTTTGTTGTAGCCTTCAGAGTTCTTACGCAGATTAATCATTCGATATTTTCACTCGGAGATGTGATTATTTAAATTGGCTTTCATGTTCACCTAATATCAGGTACTTAGATTTCTATTTCTCACTCATAAGTATTATGACATACTCTTAAAGACGATGATCGTGACTGAATTAACTCATAAACAATTAAAACACATTTTAAAAGTAGTCGATGATGAGATATTATATTACAATTTATTATTTCTAGGGTTGAAGCCACAAATTGTTAGTTTGCACTTGTTGTGGCCCCTTGTCTTATTTTCTTTATATTCTTTGTTTCGCGGTTGCCTTGACCTGAATAAGCCAATAAGCAGAAACACGTGTCGGCAACTACCTACCATCAATTCTTATTTCTGCTACTATATATTTCTGCGGAGTCACCCACGACAGCCTTTTTGATTATATTCAAATATCCGAACTAACAAATTTCTATAATATATAATATATTTTTTTTAAACTCGTAATGGTCCAACACTATGTGAAGGTGAATAAAAAATTACATTTAAAAAGTTTAGATCACGTAAAATTGATCTATCTTGTAGGAGTGAATTCTTTATATTATCATTATTTCAGAAAATAATGAAAAATACTGAGAAACGCCCACTTTTGGATTTAGGTGTGTGTTTTTGTGAACTTGTTCTAGTATGATCCCAATCGATTGGTTTTGACTTCCTGATGAGGAATACAGAGTCAAACTTGAGTATGTCCGCCCGGTCAGCCGAATACTCTCTATCTTCCGAAAGAAATGAGCTTGAGTAGGTAATCATATTGTCAGAATACGTTAACTGTCGAAATATCTCGGTCAAGGTCGTTATTGGGCCAAATTCGTCCAATGTTTCAGGAATAACGTCTGAAATTTGGTTTCCTGTATAATATCCATCGGATCAAGTTGTAACATGGAAGATATCTGAATTAGGTTTAATCAAATGGGCTGGCAAAATTTCGCAGAAATCGTCATGTTAAAAATTTTTAAAATACCCTGAAAACAAATTTTTTTGAAACTTAAAAGATTCCCAAAAAAACTAAATGATTTTTTCAAAAACTACACACCATTTCAATTTTCGGAGAATCTGAGAAAGTTTCGACCTAAAAAAAGCACTTCTTGACTAGACTAGTTACGTTCGCTCTGCCATCCAACCACACCTAACACCGAATTTCGTATTTATGTATCCACATTCGCAGTATTATACTTGTTCGAATATTTGTTATGTTTTAATTGATAAAGACAGTATACTTAAGAGCTGCTACAAGATTTATGATACTAGGATTATGAATAGTTAATTAATGAAATGAATAGATATATTAATCGAATGCATAATAATGCCCACTGAGACAGGGTTGTATTCATCACTAATGTGGCTATCCATTCAGTAATTTTGTTGTTTAAATTTTAGGACGAGTAGCGAGTAGAATGAGTTTTTGGCGAAACGGATTTCTCATTTGCGTTATAAAAGATTAAACACAAAAAAGAATCAAATCTGATATTAGACCTCCCGATGAACAACTAATAAACCTTTAAGATGTAAGGTACAGAACATACCTTAAAATCAATGAACAGGAGTTTAGTAAAGCCTAAATCTCTTCTACTCATGCAATCCTACAAGGACCGTCACATGAATTTAAAAGTCCGATTTTGCTGTAACATTATGCTACTTTATATAAATTTCCAACACTTTTGAAGGAGATGCCTTACTTACTGGCACCACGAGGTAGAGTAGCCCCCTCTTGTTGAATCTCAATTGGAACTTGGTCTTCGCTGTGAAAACACAGTGGAAGGTATAGTCATCTAGCTATCTTCAAAATTCAATATCCCGACTTTCATAGTTCTTCAAGATCAAGATCAATGAACAAGGTCCCTTCGCAGCTCAAAAAACTGATGCCAAAACCTTTTTTGATGTACAACTCTAAACGTTCTTCATTCAACTTAGGATCACAGTGATACATCCAACCTCATTCCTACTTATAAAACGACGCAAGAAATCTGTTTTATTCTGCTTAAAATTGTCGAAATTTCATTGAGAAACCTTGTGATTTCAACAAATGCGCAACCTATTTTCTGAACATATTCTCCCAGTGTAAAGTCCTGGTCTACCCAAGGTCGTCTTGTTCCCGTACGAGGTCATCACCTTGTCGTGGTGTACGGGCTTAAGTGGTTGCGATGATTCTCAAGGATGAGCAGCTAAACCAAGAATGACCAAAAAACAGTGGGGTACCTAATGTTCTATCAACCCTTTGAGTCATAGGTGTCCGGGGAAACCTGATGAAAACGTCACTTCTTTCCACCAAGAGTTTCGTAAACATACTTAAGAAGAAATGCCATGGAAGACGCTGGAGAACTAGCTAGCAAGAAAAGACATCAAACGTGATTAACCATGGCTTCCTTGACTTTCGATTTTACGGACATAGGATAGACCCAATATGTAACGTTGGTACCACATGCAAGGAACAACTATGACTCACTTGGCCCACTGAGTGCTTGGACGTGTAGAGCCAGAAGGTTACGATGAGGTACCAAACCAGAAGACCCTACGATTGCTAGCTCACTTCACTCCAGGAACCTATTGCGAAGAGGAGAAATATCCATAGTACCCAATCCTCAAACCCAGAGCTTGGAATAAATCCAATGGATATCGTCAAGGTTACTATGCCCATTTGGTTCCTCGACAACGAAACTTTGGAGCCGGGGAAGACCCAAGAAATAAAATTGATGTCATTTCATATATTAATTCCGGAGACATCAGGGTAGAACTCAGCCATGCATCTATGACACAACATCTAACTGAGTTGGATAAGGAGTAAGCTGCACCTAAATGAATGACTATCTTGAATACCAGTGGTCATGATGAACGGGTTGTGTCCGAATATAAGAAAAATTATAGTTTTTTAGAGGGCATTTTTTTGTTAGAGTTCTACACCAAGTCGCAGCAAGGCACAGCCGGCTGCAGGGAAGGCATGTTGCAATACCCGCCGAAAAAAGGAGTCACCTTGGTACCCCTCACTAGTTGCTTTTTATTACAAAGGGATTCACGGGCTAGAAAGAACTCCAGGCTGTCTTATTCCAGGGCCGTCAGCATGGCTTGGCTGTCCATGGTGTTAGAGATATGCGACCTTTTTAAAATTGATTGAAGACACCCTTGAACTTAAGCCAGTTTTTCTTCTAGTATAACATATGGTTCACTTCCAAGGGGCTTAAATATCCTTAATATAGATCCGAATAATCCAATGCTTGCGCCTATCTCTGATTTTGATTCGTCAGTGTCTTTTTTTTTGTCAAGAAGATTAACAAGGTTTACTGCACAAGATCGGATACATCTGATGATATGATTCTAACTGAATTAGAATTTCTATATGCTTAACCCACTTCCCAAATTGACGATCTCCGCATTACTTCTATGAACTACATTTTCACGTATGTAGATGTGAAAGAGAGATCAATTATGACTCAACCAAAGACCGTCTATGGCTTAACACTGCAGCATGGTTGATACCGATCCTTTAAGGCAACACCACCGTCAAGTCACCACATACACCCTGAAAGAAGATTTTGAAGGCATTTACTGTAGATCTACCCATCATGCTGGCATATTGCTCATTATGTAGCTTCTTCATATGTTTCATGAACAATTATCTTCATGCTTTTCAATGGGTATTGACTTAGACTATAGTCTGAGGGTATTGACATAAAAAACAACTAAAATTTCTGCAAAGTAGATCCATAGACAGCAAGGAAAAAATATGAAGCAATTAGATTGATATCGAGCGAGAAATAAGTTAGCATTCAAACCAGCAACAGAGTCATCTATATTGTAGGAGCATATATTATTTTTAATATTCAGAAGCGAGAAAAAGCATTCAAACCAGAGAGAGAATTTTCTATAAACGTGACAGAAACACCGTTGATTGAGTGTTAATTTAATAAAATAATGCCGTAAATACAACTTCAATCAAGGTTGAAACATAAAAAAACTGATTGCAAAGTCGCGAATCCTTCCAGCAGTCTCCTTTCTGGCCTCTAGTTTTACGTCAGAAAACGAGATGGAGCCAACATCACTATGATTGCTGTGTTCCCCGTCCTTTCAATCTGATGATTTCTTTTCTTATTACGTCTGTCATGATATTTTGAGAATTTAGTTGAATTTAAAAATAATCCCAAGTGTTGGCATAAACAAAATGGTGGAAAATTCTTGATATTAAAGATAAAGAAAAATGCGTAGATTCTTTGTCATTTTTATCTTGAGACATATTTCATTTTGAACTCTCATAAAGTGATTTCTTCTGCAAATAAATAATACTGGTTTTCCTTAGGTTAATACGAATCTTCTGGTTGTTGAATGATTTATTAAATCGTGTTCCGTATCGGATAAGAGAAGAAAAGTATAATCCATTCGATATTGAAAAACTATTTTTGTAATCGCTGAAGCGTTGTTATCTTTTGCTCGAAGTCTTTTTCAAATTCTATAACAAAATGCATTTTTTTCTCCTTTGATTGCTGTCAGAAGAAGTATATTGTTTTAAATGATTAATGAAAATTTTAAATCAACATAACTCATGAATAATCATTTTCCAATCGACACTCGTAACAGGTTCTTGTATGCAGTGTTGCCTACCTACTTCGTCTTGTTTCAGGTCTGATCAATCGAACTGAAAACTCACACGTTCTGTAATTTGATTAAACGAGTGTCCTATTTATTTGGTGCTCTTGTTCAGCTGAACAGATTTCTCATAGATTCGTTCAGATGTCTCTATTTTTCGAATTGTTGGTTCAAAGTGGTATCAATCATTTTGTTTGGACTGATCGAATATTTCCAGAGATATGATCTTTCAAAGTTTGAATAATTATTCGCTAGAATTTTTCGTAGTGAATCTTATAGTTTTCACGTATCTATCATGGCTTGATGGTTAAAGCATCTGCTTCTCGGATCTTTCGAAGTTTTAAGTCTGGCATACTGAAGAAGGCATTTAGCAGGTATATTTAGAAATTCGAACAAGTATACTCCAATGACTGAATTTTGAAATAATATAACTTGAACTGAAAAAGAATTATATTATTTATATAACCTATTGTACAGAAGATTAACAATTTGTAAATTTCGAATTTTTGGTCAAAAATGGTATCGGTATAATTAGCAAATATCAACTATGTCCGTCCCTGAGCTTGATTACTCCCGAACGTTATGATCTAAAGAACGGAAATTTTAGGGTTAAATTGAAAATGTGTATAATAATTTATATATTTTATATGATCAAACAAAAGATTTTTCTTTCGATATAGAATAAAGTAATCTTTCTAATCTATTGAATAAAGGGATATATGGAAACCAATTTTTCAGTCTAACTTGTGAAGATATTTATATCCAAGAAAAAGGAATAATCATATAACAATTTTATGAGTTTTGTCATTATTGGCACTTTACTGAAATGGAATGGTGTTTATAAAAGAAGCGATTCACTGTGATAATAGTAGAAAACAGATTAATTGGAACATTGGTTGGATGAATATGCTGGAAATAGCCCAAAACATCATTTTACACGACTTCTATCACAAAAAATAACTCGCCATCAACTTGCTGATCGATATTTTAACTAAATTTAGTTGAACGGTTTAAATATTTTCATTGAATGATATCTTGAAAGAACCCAATAAAGATATCCAAGATTTTCATTGAATAATTTATAATTTTTTTCTGATAGTTATGAAGAAGAACAAATCCTATCCTGGCTATATGGATGCCGGATCTGCCTTTCACTCTCTTGTATAAGCTAAGGTCGCCCCTCCTTGCAGAGAGATACAGCAGAAGCAATGATTACTCCCACACCTTAAGCATACTTATCATAGATACTGCAGGAATCTATCTAAATACAAGTCCTACATTTACAATGCGTCACGTATTACAGTTTATTATTGGTATCGTTATTTGGTCGGCTACCGGTAAGGCCGTTTCTTTGAATGCATATATTAAATGAGGCTCACCCATGGGGAGATGCTCCATTAGACCTGAAATAGGGTACACTCTGCACGAGGTACAAAAAGAACAAGACATCTATCGTATCTCTGTAACTCATGAATCCAACTCTATAGGTATACTGCTACGATTCGTATCATCAAACCATTTTACAGAAAACCGTCTACATGTTTACAACCAAACTAAACGGAAAACTATATTTGCAATAAAAGTATTCATGTTGCATAATTGTTAGGACTGTTTCCATTATTTGAAGAAATATATTTTAATCAGTTACTGGTGTTCAATTAATTACCTTCTAAAATATTTCGCAGTTTTTTGACGCTCCCTGTAATGTGAGAACAATTTAGAGATTAACTTCAACGATTTAAAGGGGATTTCAGTAAACCTTCAATTCAATTTTTAAATTGTGAATTCAAAAAAAGATATTGTCAAAATTTCACCCATAAAATGCGTTCAATTGTGTTCAATTTATCGAAAAAATTCTGTCATTCCCAAAATGAAAGATTTATTTCAAATGATGCTCCTATATGCTCATCAGTTGTCTACAGTATTATATCAACTGATTGCTGCATTTATTTCTGACTAGTTTTATTACATGAAAATTTATAAATCTATATTGATTTCAATAGGCATTGTTGGGCTATTGGTGATTTTTCCAACCATTAACCTATTTTCTTTACATAAAAATACTCAATTACCTTTTGATCGCCAAACCTCATTTGTCGCCTTGCATTCCTAGATACATTCATTCTACATAAAAATAATCTAATTTCTTCACTAGCACTAGAATTCGTTGTATTTACTGGCCTTCCTAATTCTCTTTGTATTGCTTGGTGATCCTGTTTATCTATTATATCGTAAACACTATCGCCATGTATAAGGAGATCCTCCTGAAACAAGAAATTCATGAAATACGTGTGTGAAATCCAAATTTTATTATGTTCATTTGTGATAGAAAATGTTTCTTCATGTTAAATTTCAAGATACCGGTATACCGGTATGATGTGAGCGTCAAGATACAAATGTCTCGATAGGACACATTTGTTGTGAATGAGCCTTTATTTTTTGTTTGTTTGTTTGCTATGACATCTATGAAACATATTTAGTATACATTGAGTGATTGAATAGGCAACATCATATTTTTTCATCTTGTGAAAAATGTCGAATTTTGTACCATAAAGTGATGATTTGCGGAAAGCATTAATTTTTTGTTTTCATTTGAAGAAAAGTGCTGCAGAGTCGCATCGAAACCTTGTCGAGGCATATGGTGATCATATTCTATCAGAAGCAACATGCAGAAAATGGTTACAACGGCTCAGAAATAATGATATTGATATGAAAAATGAAGAACGTGGAAGACCACCAATAAAGTTTGAAGACGCCGAATTACAAACGATATCGGATGGAGATGACACTTTGAATCAAAAGCAAATGGCAGAAATGTTAAATGTTACACAACAAACAATTTCTGATCGTTTAAAAGCTATGGGAAAGATCCAAAACAGTGGAAAATGGGTGCCACATGAATTGAATGAAAGACAGATAGAAAACCGAAAAAACACGAAAGAAAATCGGTTTTGCAAGGTTGATTGTTATTGGTGATGAAGAATGGATTTATTTTACGAATTCTAAACGGAAAAAATCATGGATTAATCCGGGACAACCGTCAACATCGACTGCAAAACCAGATCGATTCGGCAAGAAGACAATGCTGTGTGGGACCAGAGAGATGAGGTGTACCACGAGCGCCTAAAATCTGGGGAAACAGTAAATACTGATCGGTACTGACAACAAATGATCAATTTGAACCATGCATCATTGATCGAGAAAAGACCAGAATGGACCAGAAGACACGGCAAGGTAATTTTGCTCCCTGACAATGCACCTGCACATAAAGCAAAACTGGTTCAGGATACAATCAGAACACTTGGCTGGGAGCTGCTACCCCACCCGCCGTATTCACTAGACTTGGCTCCTTCCGACTACCATTTGTTTTCATTGATGGAACACGCATTGGCTGAGCAGCACTTTGGTTCCTACGAGGAGGTCAACTATTGGGTGTCTGGTTGGATTGCTTTAAAACACGAACAATTTTATTTATTGCCAGAAAAGTAGTCAAAACGTGTAGATAACAATGGCTAATACTTTGAGTTTCTTTACTTTCCCATTAATAATTAGTGTTTTATTTTCACAAAAAAAAACGCTTATGTCATACCGGTATACCTGATAGTTAATGAGTTCGAAATAATGTTAATTTGACATACTATTACTAAAATTATGTGCTACAGCTCTTTCGAGTCGGAATTATCTCTAGATCATTGAGAGAAAATATTGCATTGATACATTGAAAATTTCAAAAGTTATAAACAATTAAAGATGGTGAAAAAGTGGTGTTTAGTTTTTTACTTGTAATAATAATAAATAATCTTATAATATATTTTTTTTAGATTATGGAAAAAATCCTGAAAGAGAAGGAAATTTATTAAAAAAAAATTGGATTCCTGAAACATTATTAATTATTTAAATTTAATGTTAAAAATTGCCATTCCTACGAGGTTGAACGCATAGCGTTGCTAGTTACAATAAATTTTTTTTTACAGTATATATAGTAGATTCGAGCATCAGAAGAATTTATAATATAATCTGAACATTCCAACCTCCGTTTGAATTTTTAATTAAAGTTAATCTTTCAATAAACTAGATCTTTGTAAATGAACAACTTTTTCCGGGTCTTCCTTAATGTAAATAAAAAAAATATTTCAAAAATTTTCATAAATATTTTTTCGTTTTGTGGAGCGTTTCTTGTGTACCCATAAAGTATGATAGTGTGATAAAAACTAAATATATTCAATTCTTTATTTATAATAAATTTTTTTATAAATAAAAAACAGTATTGTTGAGAATTTTTCTATTCGTCACTTAGTTACCGTTTCTATGTTAACAAAAACCTTTTGCGATTAAAAACAAATTTTCTTCTTTTTTGTTATTAATTTTTTATAAATAAATGGACTTCTTTATAATTTTTCGACAAAAAATTTACAAATTCTTAAGAAACTGTTATTTATGCTTTAATTTTTTTTTTATTTCATAAACACTCAATCGGTTATAAACTTTTTTTTTCATAGATCGTTTGTTTAAATTAATAGTACAAAAATTTTTACATAATTGTACATTTTCTACAATTCCATTGTTTATTAAATCAACTATTTGTTACTAACAATTTATTACCCATTTTAAATTTTTTTCTGTTGATGAAAAATTACAAAAATCTCTCAGTGCATCAAAATATCGAAAAAAATTTATTTCGATTATAATAAATTGAAAAAATAAAAAAAACATTTTGTTCGTTAATTCATGAGATGTCAGTTATGAGTCAGAAAAAATTTCTTGAATAATTATTCGAACAAAAGGAATAGGAAAAAACGTTTATAATGGATTGAAAATTTTTATTAAGGAAAACTTTTTTCAACATAAATAGCAGATTCTAAAGAATTTGAAAAAAAAATTAGTAAATGTCAAACAAGGAGTTGAATTTGTTTAAACTTTTATCACACTATTTTATTTTATGCGTTCACAAGAAAAAGTCCAGGAAGGTTTTTAAGCCACTTTTAGAAATATTTCTTTGATTTAAAATGAATTAGGAAGTCCCGAAAAATGTTATTGATTGACAAACATCTAATTTATTTGAGAATTAATTTTAATGAAATATTCTAACAGCAATCAGTCCTTTGAAGTATTTAGATTATATTATAATTCTTTAGACCTTCAAATCTACTGTATACATCCTAAAAATAATTTGCATTGTAACTTACTAATTTGCGCATGTCGCACGGACGGCAATTTCCAACGTTCATATTAAGTTATTAGTAACAGAAGAACAGTTTTGGGGATCGGAACTCCTTTGTAGAATATTTCTTCCTGTTTCAAGATCTGCTGAAACTTTTCATCAAATACGCATGCTATATGATTTGCTACAAAAAAAGCCAAAAGTTGAAAACACTAACTATATCAATAATTTGAGGAAATTGATAGAATTTCAATCTTCACTCTACTGCTGTAACTAATTACAATTAATGTTGATCATAGTGCAAATACAACTATTTTACGCCTACTAAGAACTATAACAATTTCAGTGAGAATGACAGACATAAAAATCAATCGGTTTGAAAGGAAATTACGGGGTAGGAATCGATAGAGTTGATGAAGTGATATAACTACTTTGAAAGAAAAATGCTCATTACACACGAACATAATAGACGATGAAATCAGATGGACAATTAAAGTGATGTTTCTGTAATTGTAGGATAAGACAATTATCTCTTCATAACCGGTATTTCTCGGGTTTCATGAATAACCGTAAAGAAATAAAGAATTAATTTTAATCATCGTATACTCTTTGGATGTCGGTAAAAGCAGAAGGAATCTTTTAATTTAAAATGAAGAATAATTGGGATGGGTTCATGCAAACTAAAAACATTTTTCGAGTTGTAACATTACTTATTATTCTTTCATTGAAAGTGGATTTTGCATCGGAGAATTGATAATCAATGATATTTAACTTAGAGAACCCTGTGATAATTACATTCAGTCGAAATTAACAGAAATGATGAAGTCTGGAAGAAAAAGAAACTGAAAGGAGAAGCCATCATGTCCATAACGATATTTCATATCACAATGACAATAAAAAAACAGCGATCAAAGACAGTCAGGCAAATGCATAAAATCTGAAAATATCAATAATTTGATGCTAACAGAATTGAAATATAAAATTTTAAATCGATAGAATGATCAAATAGGAAAGGGTGTCCTATTTGATTCAATAAGGAATTAAATAAAAAGTCTAACATTCTAGGACGTCCTGTATGAATAATATCCTTGAAACTGATCTTTCAGTTTGTCAGAGACGGACCAAGTTGCATTTCACGTTGATTATATTTCTAATAACTATTCCTCGTTTGACTTCGCAATTGATATTCATATTGAAATATTCAAAGCTGTCTTTAAGAACTTAGGTGGGTGTAACTCCTGACCATAGGAACATATAAGCCGAAGGGAAGAAAAGTGCTACATCACCGATGTTGATGACATGAGATCAGATAGACTTACGCTTTACTTATGTCAGAATAACTGTCAAATGTTACAGCAGTACAATACTCAAACAAGGAACAGTCATGCAATAAGTTCCATGACCATGGAAAACGTTTTTTTTTATTACTCATTCTATTTCATGAATTTAGGGCCGTAACTAGTGTAATTGAAGAAAATAAATCATGAATTGTTTGATAGAATAATTGATATTGGGAGTTCATCTGTGGAAATAGGCAAATATAGAGTTAATTGAAAAAAGCCTACCGTAATGAACTCTTGCAAACTACTGTAAGTTATTACTTCTGAGGTGATATTTGTATACAGTATAAAACAAAACGACAATTCTCAACACCAGACTACGGCAACGTACAAAAAAATACATAAATTTCATATAAACAATGAAACTCCAAAAATAAACCTTTTTTCTGGCTTCCGCAGCAGCCAGTGTAATGTAATATCGGTCTTTGCAACTGGAAATTACATTTTTGAGTTAAATTTTCCAAAACAATTATGAAATGTAGATGAAATAATGTTTAATGCTTTGATTTTTTTAACGATCGTTAGCCTATTCGCCTTCGAAGGCCGATTACAACAAAAATAGGCCGATTACGTACAATTTTTTTCTTATGATTTTGATATATAAAGACCATGCAGAGATTTTAAGTTTATTCAGAAGCAATAGAAACATCTTTTTGCATTTTTAAATTTTAGTTAGTGTTTAAGTAAATCCAACCGAGAAGTAAAGTTCCAACTTTCACCCCCTTTTTTTTGAGTAAATTTAAATAATTCTAGGAAACTGGGCTATTTTTTATTTAATCAAAAAGACAATCGAGTCACAAAAAAAAACTGAAAAATACTTCCTACTAAGAAACATATGAAAATCTATAAAAAATATACAGAACAAATTATAACTCGAAAATTAAGAGGAATTGCGTGTAAATTCAACCTCATTTCTTAAATGTTTTGATTTTTCTCACAGTATTAATAACAAACTTTGTTATATGTATTGTATTTTATAGACATTCATGGTTTTTGTTTATTCCTGGTTACTCATTAGTCGCTTTTCAGTCAGGTGGGTGTGTGACCTGGGGCTTCAACTTCATGTGCTTTTCGCCCTTTTTATGAAGCGAAACTAGTTTACTGGAAAGCGCTAGAGTAGATCGGAGCACACCAGAAGCGCTCCTGCGGCACTTGCTTACTAGAAAGCTATTATGTTTAGTTATTTATTTCATTATTGGTGTGTATGTATGATTATTAGAAAATCATTTTAGGAATCCGAGGAAGAGTTTTGAATAAAAATCGGGACATTTTGGTGTTAAAGAAGTAGTTTCAGTTCCATTCACCTGACTTTAACGATTTAAGTTCACTCGGACAATAAATTATCCGGAAGTTCTCATTTAAATTGTCTGCATAGAGTATTTTTGAGTATTTGAAGTTTCTGTGTGTTGGCAGGACTGTCCCTTAATACTACGACAAACATGAACACGGTCTGTCAACTAGTTTTATCGAAAACCCAACTGTACGAATGGTACAAAGCCTTTAAATACGGTCGGGATATCATCAAGGATTTGCCTCGTCGAACTCTTCAACCAACGATAACGTCGAAAAACTCAAGGAATTTTTGCTAGAAAATTATCGAGCCAGTTAGAGAGATACCTCGTGATCTCAACATCTTACGTGTAATCGCTGGTTTGATATTAGTGGACCATTTGGACAAGCAGCACGTCATTCCATTGATTTCTGATATCTCAATTAATCGTAAAGAAATGACGACTATAGTAAGCCAGCCGTAGGCGTAAATCTGCAAAAATTCCATTGGTTCCTGATATCTCAACTTATCGTAAAGAAATGACGACAGTAGGCGTAAACCTCCTGAAATTCTATTGGTTCCTGATGTCTCAACTAATCGTAAAGAAATGACGACAGTAAGCGTAAACCTCCTGAAACTCCATTGGTTCCTGATATCTCTCAACTAATCGTAAAGAAATGACGACAGTAGGCGTAAACCTCCTGAAATTCCATTGGTTCCTGATATCTCAACTAATCTCAACTAATTTATATCGTGTGCATGTGCGAGTATAGCTCTTCTTTACATGTTCATGTCGTTAAGATATAGAGGAGATAGGAACAAGGGTGATACTTTAAACAGAATGGTGCTAAATGGCCAACGATGCTGATGCATCAAATAAATGAAAATTTCTCTCTCTCTCAATTAATTGAATGAAGCACTACTCAAATAACGGAGCTTTTAATAAACAACATTTTCAACAATACTATATGTATCACTCACCTGTCCGTGTCTAATGGTATTGAAAAAAAAGAAAGTTTGGGATTATAGAAACTATTGTTTTTGCAGTTGTATACGCTACAATTGTTAATCATTTTGGAATTAATTTGAAAATAACACAAAATTGAAACAGAATACTTACTGGAATGAAAATAAATGATTAAATAAATGAGCTTTGCTTGTTCATGGTAGATTTTGACTCAAAGAAATTCCACTGAATTATAGGTTTGGTTGTATTTTTTTCTTCAACTTCTTTGAATTTTAAATAGATCTCAAAAAAATTATATTCTTCTAAATATTAAACGAATTAATTTTACAAAGGAATTATTTAAGATGTCTAAAATAATAATAATGACATTATTCCAGACATCCTTAGAATTATTGATGAAAACAATGAACAAGGACCAAAATATGAGGTTAGAATCCCTGCGAGATGCGCAGACTTGGTGTAAGAAAATCCACGGAGTGCGACTACTGGTTGATATCTATACTGTGTCGGGGAACTCCTGTGACGGGGTGTCATACAATTCGGCGTATGACATAAAAGCCTAGGGAAAAAACCCCAGTAAAAAAACCCTGGCTCCCCGCCTAAGTGTGAAAGTACAAAAATAAGCCTAAATATATTTTAGGGACTTCTTTCTTCAAGAGTGGTTTTCTATTGATGGAGACAGAGACTTCTTCAAGTAGCCCATATCGAATCTTTAAATAAAAAGACAAAAGCAAAAAAAAAGAACTGAATAAGAAAAATACGTATCATATTCGTCTTAAATTTATAACCCATTCCAAGAAAGAATCGGAAACATCATGAATAGCCCTAAAACCATTTTGATATTTATATATGGGACAACTATTGATGAGATGAGGAATTGTTTCTTCTGCTTCTCCACATACACAACTTGCGCTATGACCTGAGTTCCATCTAAATAGCATGCTATTGGTACGACCATGACCTGTTCTAAAACGATTAAGAAGTGTCCAAATTTTTCTTAGAAGATGAAAACCAGGATTTTTTTCAGAAGGATCAGAAACGAGATACTTATTGAACATTTCGTCTTCCATAATTCTTTATCACTTATGTTCATATTGAAGAACGTATTATGCCATAATGATTTATGTGACTTCAATCTGGTAATTCTATTTTGTGGAATATATGAAATAATTGGGAAGAAATTGGGAAAATAATGATATTTGTTCCAAGAATTCAGAGCTGCAGTCTGTCTACTTATATGGGGAGGGATAATGTTAGATAAATCTGGTAACCAATGAATCGGTGCAGATCTTATGGTGCCAGTAATTATTCTCATGGATGTATTCAATTGTTCATCAATTTTTTTTTGTATGTGCACTATTAAACCAAACAGAGCAACAATACTCAGTTGCAGAAAAGACTAGGGCTAGAGATGCTGTACAAAGATGATCCAGCTAATTTCTGAAGAATATTAATTGAAAAGTAAAGGAGCTAAAACTGATCCTTGAGGAAGACCGTTTTTCAATGTTTTGAAATTGCTACTCTTATTGTCAATAAAAACACAAAAAAGACTATACTTTGTTGTCAGTTGTATAAAGTTAAAAAAAAATTTCCAATTCACAACTCATAAAATTATAAAGAACTCTGGTTTTTCAAATTAGACACCCAGTATGATTTTCATTTACAGAATAAGAACAACTCACTCTGCAATTTTTCCATACATTTCCCTTGTTTGGATTCTATATCATCTGCATTTATTGAATTTCAGACTTATTAAATATACATGGACTTTGTATTGATATTTTCATTGTGCTCTCTATGTCGTTTATAGATCGACATATCTAAGACTCAACTCGATCCATAGAAAACCAATATTCAAGTTTATACGACAAAGAACAAGTATCCCTATTGTTTCGTAGAAGATTTTGTTATAAATCATCAGAAATTGGAAAAACTCAAACAACTTAGAATCCAAACAAGATATATGTAGGGAAATGGATGGAAAAATTGTGGGATGAGTTGTGAGTTGTTCTCATTCATAAACCGACGAAACATACTGGTTAAAGATAGATATAGGGAAGCTATCACAAAAAAATACAAACTCGGCGTGTCCCATTTAAAATATCAAAGCTGTTGCCAATTTTTTTATAAATCTGGCAACTCTGGAATTTTAAAAGTATTTCGGAAATGTACCTTAAATAACGTAAATTTGATCTGGAAAATTTTAAGTATTGTACATGCCTAGTTTCCATAATAATTCAGTAGGCCACCCGCTTAGGAACATCCGATATAGACGCCATAAAAGAAAGTTTGCAGATGAAGCTGAAGGCCACCCTTGCAAGCGCCTATAAAAAATATTTCCATGACTAGAAAAGACGTTGGCACATGTGTATCGCTTCAAATTGAGCATTTCACGCATTGAATATACAGTGATGGGCAAATGTGTGGAACCAAGTAAATATCATCGGAATTATTAGGGATATCTAAATGAAATTTGGAAGATGGATACTGCCTATTTGTTTTAATATTTCTAAACAATTTTGAACTTCCGGTTTTACCGGAAGTAGAGTCAATTTTAAAATTTGCAATGGAAAACTCTGTGTATTATTTTAGTTTCTGATGAAACATTTTTTTACGAATACAAAAATAACGGGTTCGATATGTTTTATTTCAATACCTACCGTGATATTAACAGAAAAATAACTTGAGAAAGGAAAAATTTAATGGTATCTAGTAGTCCATGAAGTTGTCAAAATAAGTTATTAGTGTTTGAATTTGAATGTAAGAGATTATATATTGTTTTAATTCGATTGTAAAATGGCCGAATTATGTAACAGCGAAAGAATAGAAATATCAATGATGATTGGGTATAGGGCGAGGAAAGTTACGAATCACGAAGTTTGTGACCTTTTTAATATTGTTCATCCTAATATCCCGTTCAAGTGGAACAGTTAGCAAGGTACCAAAAAGAGTTAAAAAGTGCAACTAATGCAACTATTGTGAAGAAGTAAACGGTGCTCAGTTTGAACATCTAGTACATTAAGTTTAGTTTAGTTAAGTTTCAATGTTTTGAAAATAGCTTAGTTTTAGTTGAGAATTATGATTAGTTATTTCTTCAATGGATATTAGATTTTTACATTCTTTAAATAGCTTCCTGTTAATATTGCGGTAGGTATTGAATTAAAAAATATCGAACCCAATATTTTCATCAGAAACTAAAATTTTAAAACTGACATTACTTCCGGAAAAACCGGATGTTCCAAATTGTTAAAAAAGATGAAAACAAACAGGCAATCTACTACAGTATCCATCTTTAAAATTTCATTTTGCTATCTCCAATTATTTCGGAGATATTTACTTGGTTCCACACATTTGCCCATCATTGTATCTTTAAGAAGTTTAGCCTTTTTACGTTTCATTTCTAATCTCCAGATACTTTTCTGTCGGAGAGTACATCAGTTACTTGAAGGAATTATTCGTGAACTCAGAATCTTGAAAGAAGCAATATCTGTTCACCATATTCATAATAATAATGTAATAATAATAACTTTTATTCCCATTGATTTTACAGATTTAAAGAAAATTGTCATGTAAACAATAAGGTAATAAGATAAATATTATAGTTTATAGTTCAATTGGTAAATTTTTAATAACAATCGCTTTTTCAATTAAACTTTATATCCTAGATTTGAATCGCACCTTGATTTCACTCACCATCGAATGTCCCAGATATTCCGCGGCATTGTCTGATATATACAAGAGTTTACCATTTTGCGTCATCATCATGAGGAAGCCACTCAAAGCCTGAAACAAGAGGAAACAGTAGATTGAATGTACTCCGTAATCAATAATATTTCTACAGACAAAAAAAAATTAACCCATCATCATTTCAATTCTGAATATAGATACCAACATCAACGGTAATACGAAAGCAATCTAGAAACTATAAATTGATATTACCGACCAGAATGTCCGTTTCTGGAATTGAATCATCGGTAATCTAATCCAATATCTTATTCCGTAATTGGAATTAATAATACGAATCAGCGGTTGGGAATATTGGGTTTATAATTAAATTGATAAACTTGGGAGACAATACTTTAGGAAGAGCTCGAACTGAGTCGTAATTATCAACCAGTTCTTGGAGACTTTATCTGTGGTGGAATTGTGGTTACCTCAGAGATCCAACTAAAGTAATGCGCTGACCAAGTAATAAATTCTTTAATGATTCTCTATCAGGGAGGGTAATCTTAGAGGTGAGGCATACGTTCATTTTTCATTATACCAGGTACGATCGAGAAGAAAAATTTCCATTTAACCATTCATTTTTGACACACTTATGCTGGGTTTCATGAACGTTGATCGGTTGATTAACATGTTGATTGAGCGATTCTATACCTGAAATTCCTTGAATTTGGCATTCCATTGGTCGATCCCACACGTTCATTGAAGTATTCTGTGATCCTTTGATCAACGATTTTTATGAAACCCACTATTAATCATTTTGTGATATCATTGTTAGGTCCCCATTCTTGTATGGCAAACATCTTACGATGGCCGTAGCGAGAAGAAAAATAGAAAGCACTGACGTGATGTTAGATAACTTGCTAGCTAGTAATTATTCTCTTTCAAAAATCACATCACCAAATAATGATAGAATATACAGGGTGCAGCAAAAGTCAGTTTACCGTTTTGCATACGAGAGAAAAAAAAGCAAAAATAATTGCAATTAAGTTTATTTTCGAGAGAAATATAACATCAATAATTACTTGTGGCCTCACATTTTATGTTCGAATTATTTCCCCCCCGCTTCAACATACATGTGGCATCGTTTAGTCACCGTTAAACAAATTTTATGAAAAAATTTGCAGGGCGACCTGAACGCGGCGCGTCGACTACGGAGCCAGTACTTACGAATTAACGATACAGTTTATGCACCATTTGTCTGGTGAGAACTTGCTTATTTGGAAAGGACTAGCTAAATTCTTCGAAAATTTCAGCATGATCTCCGTCAAGTTTTAGGTTAAGAAGTTAAAAAACAAACACGTTCTTCTTTCGTGTACTTAACGCGTACACAACACTACTACACGCGGACAACTCAACTCGCTACGTTTCAGCTGTCTCCTTCCGCCCTAGATATGATGCTGGCCGAGAATCGGCGCATGCGTGAATACCAGACCGTGTAACCTGACTTTTGCCGCACTCTGTATATCGGGTGTCCCATGATGGGTGACCTATTGAATGAAAACTAAATCTAATATTGTAGATCAATATAAGGTTATCTAAGGTATTTTTATAAAATATTTTGAAGTTTCCAGTGTTGCCTGATGAATAGAAATTTGGCCACAGGTTTCTTATTTCAAATGGACCACTCCGTATTTCTATTTTTTCAATGATTCTATATGAAACTATATTAATAAGTTTCACTTTGCTATTTCTATCTTCAACATTTTTCGCGATATAAATTATTTTCAAAAATTTTAAATCAAGTTTGAGTGTCACCAAATTGGCTATATTTCCCTCCATATTTGAGATTTGAATTTGAATCTGTGATTATCCAAATTTCAAAAGATCCTATCTCCGGAAGTATTAGCTCACCGAGTATAAAAATGGTATCAATGAATTTTTATGATAATGCTGATTCAAAATTTTTTTACTTTACTCCGAAACTACTGAGCCGTTTTGGCTGAATAACGCATTTATGTTTTCGAAAATCAAGACGATGCATATTGTTTTCTTCGATATTCGTGTTGTGGTTCATCACAACGTTTAATGAACTGTTTGCGTGAAAATATTCACCATAATCGCTGGGATTTGTGGCAACAAAATTTGTAGATTTTGCATGACGATAACACACCATCTCATGGAGCCACGATTATCAACGATTTCAAGACCAAACACTCGATAAATACCATCGACCATCCACCTCATTCGCCTGATCTAGCTCTGTTTGGTTGATTCTTTTCTCCAGGCCGAAATCACCGCTCTGGGGAACCAGATCTGAATTCATTGATGCTAAAAAAGAAATGTCACAGATGGAGCCGAAGGCCTATAGAAATGCTTCAAATGGAGCATACTTTGAAGGTGATCCAATAAATATTGAAGAAGTTTAAAATTTTTGCTTTTCATTTCAAATTTCCGGATACTTTTTCGTCAGAGAGTACCAGACACAGTTTAACTAGTTTTGACTAAGTTCACAAACACATCATAATTTCAAGGAAAGCACTGGGGACAAGAGATTATGAGAAAAAGCATCAATTTATCACTTGTGTCATTCTTGATATGAAAATTTCAACGGTTTCCATATAATCTCTAGATGTCATTAAGTATCGATTTAAGAACCCATTTCGCTATCCTAAATTTGTTTTAAGGATGCGTCATCATTGGCACCGCTTTATGATAATGATATAGACCCAATTAAATGATTTATTTTAATGGAGTGATCAGTGAATTTTATTATTTATTCAAGTTGAATCATAAATTGGTTTACAGAGATATTGATGTTCCTATGTAATCAAATTTTACATTTGAGGTTATTGAGATCAACAGAAACACCATTAGGATAAATATATATATTGTATCAAGATCAATTTCGAACATAGATTTATAGTGTCATTTGATCTTGTACAGGGTGTCTTATTGAAAAAGTTTCTACCCTGCTTCAACGAAGCATAATCTGTGATCGATTTTTAGATGACAGGGGGCATAATTTGAAAAGAAATTTTTTAACGAACAGTATTAGTAAAAATTTACCGCAAATTCACAAATTTCTAACTGATGATTGCATGCAGAGATGAAACTGTGATTATCATTTGTTTGAAGACGAAGGAAAAATGAAAAATAAGATGATTAGTGTTACATGCCTTTTTTCTCTTCATGCTTATTAGAATCTGCACTGTAAGGCCATATGCAAAATGAGTTTGATTTCAGAATTTTTCTAAATGCTGAATTATTATGTCTTATCAGGTCAATAACTGTGCTAGAGCCACCGCGATGATTTCTGATGAACGACATCCTGAACAAAAAATAATGTCTCACGAAATCATCTGGTTTTAATAAATTCAGTACTTCTGAATCATTCGTTATCAATGCACTAGATCGGTTCGAAAAATCATATTTGGAAATTTTTCGAATAATGGTAAAGGATACGTGAATTTATAATAAACTACTTATGGATGATTGGGTGCTGAATACACTAGCTTTTAATTATCGAGCAAGCAAAATAAGGAATAATTGGCATTTCGAAGAAAATCTTTTTTTTATTTCAGCACATATACTACCATTGTATTTCTTTATTCTTCACAATTTCTTTTTTCTCATATACTGTCACTGTTAAGTTTTCACGTTGGGCAAATACCCCTCTGTAGTCCAGATTAGTTTGAATGAAAATTACCTTCCTCAGCATCCACTATTGAATCTGATTTGTTAAAAAGCATTATTTTTACTCTAATGAATCACTCACTCATGTTTTCATCAGATGATTATATCGATTTAATTCCTTTCAACTTCAAATATCTCAAAAATGGTGCAATTTAGGAAAAAAGATGATGAATGATTTTATCTGCAAAAAAAACTAATGATTCTAGGAAGTACAAGATTCGGACCTTTAGTTCAAGTGATATTTGTTTTTCATGCAATTTAACCTACCTGTACAGTAGTAGTGAGGAACCCACAAGAAATGGAATAAATCTATTGATGCCAAAATATGCATGACTGTTATCAAAAACCTTCTACAAGAGATCATTTCAATTGATATTGTCGTTTGAATATTACAGTCGAAATTTTTTCATGAAATTTCAACACCCTTTTAAACACATCTTTTGAACGGGGCCAAATTTGGAAAAATGTTACAGGAAGAAAATGTTTCTTTTGACTTCAAGAATCTATGGTTGAAATAAAAGCAGTGGTCAAAGATTCACCCTGTATAGCCTGAAAATAATATTTATTTCTTCAGAAACTACCAAAATCTACTTACAGATTTGTACCTACTGCCTTTCTTGAAAATCCTTGGAAACTACTAAAAAAGTACTTTTGCACTGAATCTGGCCACGCTGGCTCTGCCGGATTTCTTCATAGGAATTCCTGAGGCAATCCCAATTTCGAAAACCGAAGTCTCTGACAGGGAATCGAGCTGAATTTTGCATCTCGAATCACGATTTACGTTTCAAGCATTTGTAGACAAATGTAACTGTCATGTATAATGGGAAAGGTGGAGGATGAAGCGTAAAGGCAATCTCCGACTGCCCAAGAACCAGAAACAAGTTTCGCTCAAAATAATTTTTATTTATCAGTCTACAGCGTAATGGTGTTAAACATGCCATAACTCACGGCCTTTTAAATTGTATAAATATCGTTCATGGGAGGTACTTGTGTCGTTTGCAATGCTTAAGTGAGTGACATAATAATGTAACTAGCTGAAAAGCAATTTTAATAATTCCCTTAGAGGCAACATATTTCACAGTTATGAAAAGACGTTTCGCACTGAAATCGTGTCAGTTTGATGCGGGTTTTCCATCTGGCTCTATAACATTTTATTTTCATCCCATTCCAAATGGAAAAAAGCGCCTTTAGGCAAGATTCAATCCTATGCACCTTTCGCCAAATTAACAAAATTGTTGATTGATGGATTAAACAAACTTCCGCTTCCAATAATCTATTTCTTGGTTTTTGACGAACGTGGAGCCAACATGTCAACTTTTTCTCGTATGTAAAGCAGGAAAGATATCACTCAAAGATACACTATTTTCATAAGGAAGATGGTTCTATGAACATTATGATTTTTAGACCTCCTTAGACATTGGCCTAAAGTTGTCCCTAGCGAAGCCCTTGCTGATTGGGTGACCATTTCATGTATTCAACTCTATCACATCGAACTTTTGAATACATTGTATTGATATCCATGGATGTATACTCCTAATTTGTTTTCATACATTTTATTGTCATTTCCAAATTGTTTTTCTAGTTTTATTTTTTCCAGATTTCGATATTTTGCAGAATGTTAATATCAAATTAGTTTCGATATCAGGTTTTATGATTATTAGAATATATGCTGATGTGGGTTTTTGTTCCTTTTTTTGTACATCTCTTTTCATCTTTCTGGATTTCAATACAGTAGCAGCAGCTAAGCTGGATTCTACTCTAATAATTTAATTCCCAATAAAGACTCTACCTCTCATAATTAGGCTAATGAAAAGTGATTTTTTTTCAGAATATTATCTGTACATGTAATATTTTTTCTGAATATAACTCTCAATGTGCACACCAGACTGTCACTTTTAATGGATAGAAAGCTGACTGATTAATAGTTTCAGGGTTTTTCATTGACCAGAGCCGACTATTCTGTTTATTCAGATATCCATTTGTTATCCACTTATGATTTTTTCATGAAAATCTGGGTTGCCATGAGCTAACTGTAACATCCTATTGTCATATGTATGGTGTAAATTGGAAGAAGTTCTTATGCCAACTGAATCTCAATCGATGATTGATTTCAACTAAAGTTTCAATGTTTGAAACACGTTGCTTTATTCAATATTTTTTTGTTATAAATTTTCCACGTCTCTACTTTGTGACTACCAAATATGAACTGTAATGACCAATTTTTAGCAAAATGGCGCAAAAATAAAGTTGTATACCTTCCCGGTAGACGCCCGCTTGAAATGCTCTCCTGAAATGATCATCAATATGCTTTAAAATGTTTATGAATCGATTCAAATGAATTGACCAGCCGGAAAAGACCTTGGTCCTAAAGAGTGGGTGGAAAAGTTAAACTTAAAATAACAGAGAATGAATGATATTAATCCAAATCTTGAATTGAAGCGTTAAACCTTCCTGTAGAAAGAATCACGTAGTTGTTTCTTATCTGGAGACTGAATCAGAATAAATAGTGCCTAATTATATGGTTTAAACACTTTTAATATGAAGTTCAATTTCTAAGATTAGATATTTCGTAATGAGGATATCCATTCATCATTAGACACTTGAATGAATCATAATAAAAGTTTACCATAACCCGTGTCTCTGTATCTCAATATGATAATAAGCATCAGCAGAGACTATAAACTACAACTTATCTCAGGAGATCACGGCCTTTGTCCCGGTATTGTTTCATCTACGTTTTCAACGGTGAACTTTATTCCGTACCAAATGACTTCTCACGCAACATCATGGGCCTTAAACGTAGTCACAACAAAAAGAAACAACCTATTTTTCGATGAAAGGCACTCTCATTTTTATTCGACTTTTCAATCAATAGAATTCATGCAGGCCTTGATCAACTTTGTTGAAAACTGTGACATGCATGAAATTTTACGTCTTTAAATTATTATTTGTTGTCCAATTCAAATTACAATTATCATTTATACACTATTTCGTGCTTTCGAATATGTTTCTCGTAAGGTCATATATTTCTGTAATAATGAAAAATCCAATAGACTAATATCTTATTTCGTTTAAAATTCCTCTCAGTCGCCCTAGCACAGTCATTGTTCTGGAAATGCATTTTCAACATTTCCTTCTTCTCCCCAACGTTGTCAACTTCTTTTTTAATATAAGAAAATTATAAAAAATGCTTAGACACCTCTACTTTCGAATCGAAGTATAAGTAATTCAAACATAAATGAGCGTTTTTTTTTTTTAAATAAAAACTAATTATTAATGGGAAAGTAAAAAACATTTCATTCCAAGTATTGGCCATTGTTTTCTACACATTTTGACCACCTTTCTGGCAATTTGTGGATACCACACCAATAAAAAAACGTAGCTACATATAAAAAAACTGAAACTCATAGTCAGACGTATTTTGGAAATATTCAACATTAAATAATATCTGTTTCGTCCATAAATTCAATCACAAATGCCTAAAAACTACCTAGAGAAAATTTCACTTTGTATAATTCATAAAAGACCATTCAATAGAGTATGTTTAACCAGGTTTCGCATTGAAGGTCTTCAACTAGTCGAAATTGTCAACATTAGAAGTGGAAAACTTGTGTGAACATTGAAGAATATAAAAAGTTACCTGGCTTGCCCATTTCTGCAAAATTTGCAAGCCTATTTATTTTAACCTTATTCACATATCTTTCAATTCACGTTTTGATCCTATGGATATTTTGGGAGTTACAGATGAAACTAAATTTTAGATGCTCATAAGTCCTGAACCATCGGACGGATTCGACCCAATAACTAACTTGACCAAGATATTGGGACGATATTCGAAAATTGCAGACATTTGGGCAAAACTATAGCACGCAATTTTTTTCCAATTTTTGTTGGTACGAGGCCAGACCCGAAATCTATTTTGTTCCAAGGAATAACATATTGCAAAACACTTTTCTGATGATTTAATTTGATTCAACACCTCAGGAAATTTTAATTACTGGAGGTAATATTAATATCATACGAGGGTTGCCTTTTATATTTAGGGATTGGACACCCTAGTGCTACGAGCGCTATTTGTGTTGTTTACAGTAACTGACAAGGTTCATCTCTTCCAAAAAATGGTATTGAATCGTGAATTTTCGTGCGATTATTTTTTACAACTTTCGACATTAATTTTTCGATATTAATACTCAACCACAATCCATCGAAGAACTTAATTCAATTTTTGGCGATGAAGCTCCATCAAGGACCAGCGTTTATGGATGGTATGGTGAATCCAACTGAGGTTGTAGTTCACTTCAAGACGAACTTCGTGAAGGTAGTCCAAAATCAGTTTTGGTTCCAAAAACCATCGATGCTGTGCGCCAAATGATATTGCAAGATGGTCATGTGACCTATCGTGAGATCGAGACAGTCTTAGGCATTAGAGGGACCAGCATACATTCAATATTTCATGAACATTTGACCGTCAAAAGGTTCGTGTCGATTTGTCGAAAGAAATACTCCAAAAATACGATCACGTTGCTTCGAAGCACGTCCATGACATCGTGACAGGTGATGAATCGTGGATTTACGCGAATGAGCCCTAAAATAAACAGTAGTCGACTGTATGGGTGTTTCAAGATGAGCCAAATCCAGAAACGTTGTTCGCGCACGAATCACTTCCAAACAAATGGTTTCCTGTTTTTTCGGAAAAACTGGACATGTCGCTATCCTACCACTAGAACAACGCAGAACTTTCAATTCAGAGTGGAGGACAACCATTTGTTTGCCAGTTGTCTTCAAAAAATCAGGAAGTGGCAAAAGTATTCGACAATTGGTTCAAACGCATGTAGAAGATTGTATGCGGGATATTTTGAAAAACAATAAAGCGATTATCCATGATTAATATTTGTTTTTATTCTCTAATCCCGAAATATGAAAGGCCACCCTAGTATATCTTTCAATAATTTTTTGGAAACGGTGATGAACATATCATATACCTAATATATTGTCATTTGAAGTAATGGTGCACCGTTGATCAGTTCAAACAGGACAAGCTAAAGAAAACAGTTTAAGAAAAATCCTTCATCATTTTTGACACCTTATATAATTTAAAAGATTCGGTCGGAAATAATCAGTCCTCAAATCGCTAGAATAAGTCCATAAGAAACCTACTCAACGCTTTTATAATCGTATTCAATTTAGTGAATATATATGGGATCATTCTCACATAATGACTTATCATACAGAATACACCGTTGACAGACTATCGAAATATATTTAAAGCGTGTAATATGTCATCATATACAGGTCTGATAGAACGGTTGATATGGGTTTAGTGGATTTAAACCAGAGATGTATTCTGACTTTCATTTCGACTCTTTATTAAATGAAGAAAAACCTATGAACGCTACAGATTTTTATAAATAACGGGTCTCGATTTGAAAACGTTGGCATAACTGTATTATATCCCTGAGGGTTTACTTTGAAGGGAACAAATTAGATATTTATAAATGAAACGCACAAAAGTACATCAAAAACTCACATCAATAAACGTGAAAGAAATAAAAAACATGACTTTAATTAGGAAGAATTTGGAAAACCCTAACAAAAAACTTAGAGAAATACGAGAAAATATCTACAGTAAAAATACAATAATTGATAGACACAAAAAATTTAATCCGTGTTTGCTTACCTGCGACTTCTTGAAATACCACAAAACTAAGAAAGAATATATGACAAATCTGAATTTTCAAACTGTGACATGAAAAAGTAAGTAACTACTTGACAACCCTATAATAACCGAAACAATCAGTAAGATATCTTGCATAGAATAATTTAAATTTTATTGATTGATATATCGATCGCCTAATTAACAAACCTAGAAACTCACATTAATCAGTTTCTATTTGGAACATTATTATTCAATTAAATATTACTGTTATTTATGTCTTCTCATATATTTAAATATACTAGTATTTGTATGATGCGTTTATCGAATAATAAATAATACGAAGGGACCATAGTTTAAGAAAACTAAAATAAAATGAGAAATTCGATGTATTTGGAGCTTCGAAGTTTGTTAATTAGGACACCGATATGTAATTCTTAGATTTCAGATGTCTATTATAATATTATATTTCCCCCAGTACACCCCCACCCCCAGTTAATACTTCCCTGCACTAAATATGCTGAGTGTTCTCTAGAAAGGGTTCCCTTATTATGGAGAGAAAAAAATAAAAAAACCTATTGAATTATTGTTATATGTTCACTGTTGGGTCTAAAATTAACAGTGCTGTGCCTAAGGTGGTGTAAGGACACAGTAACAAAGCCTACACAGAACACACACAGGAAACTCGCACAAGCTTTAATTAGCTTCTGGGGGTGCACATTGATATATGTATACCTAGGTAAACCAGTATAAACATAAACATAAACATAAACATAAACATAAACATATATTATATTATTGTTATTGCTATTTATAAAATTAAAAATCATATAGATACACACTCAAATATTTATCTAAAAAAATTTCACTCTTCTGCATACGCATGCAGCAGGCTTAAACCTCCTGAAATTTCATTGGTTCCTGATATCTCAACTAATCGTAAAGAAATGACGACAGTAGGCGTAAACCTTCTGAAATTTCATTGGTTCCTGATATCTCAACTAATCGTAAAGAAATGACGACAGTAGGCGCAAACATCCTAAAATTCCATTGGTTTCTGATATCTCAATTACTTGAATGAAGCACTACACAAATAACGGAGCTTTTAATAAACAACATTTTCTACAATACTATATGTATCACTCACCTGTCGGTGTCTGATGGTACATATTGAGAAAAAAGAACGTTTGGGATTATTGAAACTATTGTTTTTGCAGTTGTATACGCTACAATTGTTAATCATTTTGGAATTAATTTGAAAATAACACAAAATTGAAACAGAATATTTACTGGAATGAAAATGAATGATTAAATAAATGAGCTTTGCTGGTTCATGGTAGATTTTGACTCAAAGAAATTCCACTGAATTATAGGTAAGGTTGTATTTTTTTCTTCAACTTCTTCTTTGAATTTTAAATAGATCTCAAAAAAATTTTATTCTTCTAAATATTAAATGAACTAATTATACAAAGGAATTATTTAAGATGTCTAAAATAATAATAATGACATTATTCCAGACATCTTAGAATTATTGATGAAAACAATGAACAAGGACCAAAATATGAGGTTAGAATCCCTGCGAGATGCGCGAGTCAGACTTGGTGTAAGAAAATCCACGGAGTGCGACTACTGGTTGGTATCTATACTGTGTTTGTACATTGGTAACCGTTTTCGGCGGTTATCGACTACTCTGCATGCAGATTCTGGAGTTAATTTGCTGAGAATCATTCAGCGTGGAAGTCTAATACGGTTATTCAAGGTAACAAGGAGAATTCCATGATTAATAAAAAAATATTGCGACAAACATTCTTGCAGAAAATGGACAGTACCCAAATTAATGCTACACAAAAACTTCGTTGTCCGCTATCACTAATTGTTCAAATTGTGTAATTAATATTTATAAATAATTTTTCAATGGACGTGCTAGAGTTACCTAAATGATAAATATATTCATCTTCATGGTATCTATGTATTTCAATGACTTATAGTTAAAGAAGTACATACCTCAAGGCGATTAGTCTTACAATTATTCTGTATTTTTCACAATCAATGGTGAAATTGACTTTTCATAACCAGTTGCGGAATATTTCGTGACTAGTTACGAAAAGAAAGAAGTTTCAAAACGTCGATTAGTTTTGAAAAGTGTCAATTTCTTTGTCAAAATTAAAAAAAAAATTGTTCTATAAAGGTTTCCAATAAATTTTTGTCCCCACAAATAAATCTACAATTTCAAGGCCACCTGAAATCTCAATAATTCTCGGAAGAACTATACATTAAGTTTACACTCCAGCCCTAATTCATAAGTGAACGGTTCTGCGCTGACGAACTAAAACTGGCTTTCGCCTTGAACCAAAGTGGATGATGCATTTACTGGAGCTGAAGACCTGTCCCTTTTGACAAGTATATATCAAATATTAAACGTTCTGAAAGCGTTTGGGCGTGTTTGAAAATTAATAATAGCCCACATACTTTACACGTAACAGTTCTTCAGTATTTTCAGCGAATACCGTCTAGGGGGTCATCACCTATACACGTAACTTAATGAATTTCAACTGAAAAGCGGTCCTCGCATTGATATATGAGATATGCAGATTAGATACAGATTTTTTTTGGCCGCAAAAGAGGTGTGATCCATATGTAATAAATATCTTAATCAGATTACGAGTTATTAGCCTACATTTTTTGGAAATTTTCAATTTATATTTACAGCTGGCCCAGATTTCGCAAGGGTGGTGAAAGAAAATGTTAGGATGAACTGACGTGGGGCCACAAGCGAATTAATTTGAACATTGAGAACGTTATATTATAATAATGAGAAGATTTGACCCCTAAAATATCCTTACATTTCGAAGCAACATAGCGGATCTACAAATCATTGTCATAAATATCTACAGTCTGGGAACCACTTATAAAATAACATTCTTATTACATTATTTCAGAAAATTATAAAAATGCGACAAAATATAAGTAAACTTGTGACATGTACTGTAGTATTGAGACGCCTTATTGAAAAATGAAGGTTTACGTTGATTTGCGCAGTACTACCATACAAGGTGTCCTTTTATTTTTAATTTGAACACTTTGTAAATCTTTAGAATTCCCCTAGAAAAACTGATTCCAAGAAACCTTCATTGAATGATCTACTATGACAGGGTGCAATTTTGGCACGAATTATTAGGTGTACAAATAAGTTTCCGCGGTTTTTTATAAAAAATTAGGAATTTATTGTAAAGGAAAAGTACATTACGTTTTATTCAAAGTATTTTCCATCACTTGCCACTACTTTTCCCCATCTTTCTGGCAACATTCGGATACCCCGTCGAAAAAACTCTTCATCTTTTGACGCTATCCACAAATCTACCCAATTTTTGGTGTCTTCATATGATGTGAAGCGCTGCTCAGACAGACCATGTGCCATCGACCGGAACAGATGATAATCAGAAGGGGCTAAGTCTGGTGAATACGGCGGGTGGGGTAAAACTTCCCAGTTGAGTGTTTCCAAGTATGTTTTTACCGGCGCCGCAACATGGGGACGAGCATTATCGTGTAAAAGAATAATTTTGTCGTGTCTGGAGTAGTAATGGGCGCATTTTTCCTTAAGTGCCCGACTCAATCTCATCAATTGTGTTCGGTAGAGAGCTCCAGTAATGGTTTCGAATGGTTTCAGCAATTCATAATACACGACACCAAGCTGATCCCACCAAATACACAGCATGAGTTTTTTTCCATGAATATTCGGCTTAGCTGTCGATGTTGATGGTTCGCAGGGCTTAACCCATGACTTTCTCTTCTTTGGATTATCGTAGTGAATCCATTTTTCGTCACCAGTGACTATACGATGCAAAAAACTCTTTTTTAATCCTGGCAAGCAGCATTTCACTCATGCATAAACGGCGTTCCACGTCTCTCGGCTTTAGTTCATATGGAACCCAATTTCCTTGTTTTTGAATCATTCCTAACGATTTTAAACGGTGTGAAATTGCTTGTTGAGTCACTTGTAGAGTAAGTGCAAGTTCTTTTTGCGTTTGGGACGAATCTTCCTCCAATAGTGCTTCTAATTCCATGTCTTCGTACACTTTCGGCCTTCCACTGCGTTCTTTGTCTTTAAAGTCAAACTCACCGTTCTTAAACTTTTGAAACCATTCCTGACAACTTCTCTCACTTAAAGCAGCTTCACCATATGCTTCTAGAAGCAATCGATGCGCCTCAGCTGCAGATTTCTTCACATTAAAGAAGTAAATCAAAAGTTCCCGCAAATGATGCTTATTCGGAATAAAACTTGACATTTTTGCACGAAAAAAATTACGTGATGCTGATACGGAATCACTAGTACTTTAAGGTTATGGTGTTGCCAGATGACTAAACTTGGGATATTACGTTTTACATCTGACAATTTCTCCATAACCTTCTGGTGGGGCCATCTTTTGACAAACCGCGGAAACTTATTTGTACACCTAATACTTCGAAAATATTAGTATTTTTCACATTTGCTGAAAGGTAGGTACTTATCAAAAAATCGAAACTAATTGTCAGACGTATTTTGCGAAAATTCAAAATTAAATACAACCTAAAACCTCCATAAATTTCATCTTAAAGGCCTAAAAACTACCTAAAGAAACTTTCACTTTGTATAATTCATAATAGGTCATTTAAAATAGTTTGTTGAAGCAGATTTGGCATAGAGGGTCTGGAAACAGAAAACTGTTCGAGAAATTTTTTGTAGTCATATGAAAGTGGAAAACTTATTCTCTACTGAAAAACTTATCAAGTCTCCACAATTTAATATAACCGAACGAAACTGTAAACATTAGAGAATACAGGAATATCCCACCATAGGTAGGCTGGCCGATCTCATCGTTTAAAAAGTCTGGCTGTTTGCTATTATCAACTAAAATGAAACAATTTTTATGATCCGAAAATCACTTAACTTCTTGCATGTGGCAGGAAATATAGTATTTTTTAATATCAATAATATGAAATGATTGATCATTTATGTTAATAATCAATTGAGATTTGGGGATTAATGAATGAATGATAACACGATACGTCATAAAAACTGAAATAGTTACATATTAATTTTTCATTGTGTGACATCTTCATGAAAAACTCGTGGAGATGCCGGATATTCCAACTAAATTTTAAATTCGATATTTTAAATAAACAATAATAATAAGAAACAACAGGCAACGCTGCCGCTTTCTGTAACTGATAGGGTAGGCCAGTTCGTTTCGGCCTACCTTGTATGTATCAAAAAACGACCTTATCTCGAACTATTGCAGAAGGAACTTCGGAGCGACATATGTATTAGATAGAACCGTTACTGAAAGCCGTAGCTCGGCTGGCCGACGTTGGCGATATGAATACAGGAAATACAGGGAATTTGGAAGAAAAATAATTTGGGGTGCCATCTCATTTTGATCGAAATGAGTTTTACTCTCAGATTCAGATGAAACATTCAAAAATAACAAGTTCTCGTAAATGTTTTTCCTAGCTGCCCTCCTTACGGAGATACGGTCTCCTAAAGGATGCCACTGGTAATCAATTTTTCTTGAATAACTTTCAAACTACTTAATATTATTTAATGAAAATTTGATACAATAATCAGTAGAAAGGACATCTCAAAAAACTGCCCTCAAACCATAATTAGATTGCTTAGTTCATCAGGGACGAACTAGGTTTTACATTTTATTGTCTACATTTTAACATCCTGTATGATAAGGAGTTGAAAAAATTAAATTTAAATACTTTGAACACTAAGCAAAAAATAGTACTGATGTTCAATTTAGATAAAATCAACCGTTTTCGAGAAAAAAAAATAAAAGAATCAATGTTTTATTTTTATTAAACAGAAATTGTTATCAGTATTTAAAAACTCACTGTTTTTACAAACGTTACTATGGTACCTATGAAATAAATAAATATCTTGCACAAACATTTTTAATTTTGTTGACATGTTGATAATTAATTTATTGAAGATTGAATATCTTGGTAAATTTAATTTCATAATGGGATACACATTTAGTGAGTATGCAGATATACATCTTACGTACGGTCTTTCATCTTGCAATGTTAATGAAGCAAAAATGTTGTATGAAAAATGATATCCTAATCACAATATTCTAAATGAGAAAAATTTTAACGACTTGACCATCGTCTAAGATAGTCCGGTGGGCGATTCCCAGTTAATAAGGTAACATTTTGACTTTCTTTAATACTTTTTAGGAAGTTTAGGGAAAACAAGTATTGATGCTGGTGCCAAAAGAATAGTACGGACAGTGCAATTGGCGAAAAATATTTTGGATACTGATACTCCTTCAATAAACACTCGAAGATTGACTGCGCAGCTTGATGTGTCGAAAACAACAATTGCTGAGGTACTTAAAGAGCATTTGTTATACCCTTATCGTCTGCAAGAAGTGCATCAACTACTTCCTGAAAATTTTCCTCGAAGGACCCAGTTTGCAAACTGGCTGTTAGCTCAGCAACGAACAAACCCAAACTTCATTAACACTATATTCTTTTAAGCGATGAAGGAGGGTTTACCAAAAATGGTATTGTTAATTAACATAACTCGCATGTATGGGCTGATGAAAACCCTCATACCACTATTGTTAATCATTACCAACATCAGTTCCGATCAATTAAGGTTTGGGCTGAAATAATCCACAATTGCCGCCAGAATTGAATGGCGAATTATTTTATTGAGAGGTCCTTCAGAACGCTTTTCTGGATGCAATAGATCATTTGCCACTTGAAACCCGCCAGAGCATGTATTTAATGAATGATGGAGCCCCACCTTACTTGCTGTATGGGACCACCTGAATAACGTCTATCGAAACCGTTGGATAGGCACAGGAGGTCCCATTGCCTGGCCTCCACGGTCTCCCGACCTAACATCAATGGATTTTCACCAGTAAGGTCATCTCAAAGCTTTGGTGTATTCCTCTCCGATTGATACTAGGGAGGAACTTTTACAGAGTGTATCAGAGTTCACGGAGCACATGTTGAACCCACTTATAAAAATTTTAATCGATTATTTCTAATTAGCGTATTTAGGTTAAATCGTTGCAAGCTCAGGATCAATACCAACTTTCCAATATGAAATTAACTAATTCTGTATTGTGTATTTGAACTGTCTAATCCTATATAATATCCGAATCCGAGAGATCTCCCACATTTTCCCGGACACCCTGTATACAGAACAGAGGAAAATATAAAAAAGTTTCTCGGGATTTGCATATTGAAATCAATTATTCAGAATAAGTAATAAGTGACGAATGAAATATTTATTTTCCATTTTACCCCACCTAATAAAAATTGACTGGATCATAAAATTTAACTTGAATTATTTTGGTTCTTTTTTACTATAATGACATTAGTTACCAAATTTCACTGTCGAAGAATTTTCTCAACGATTCAGATTATTCAATAAAATCGTTTTGTACAGTGGAGAAAGATCAAGTGTTTTTCCTAATAGTTCGTTTGGCAAGCTCTCAAATTGACACCCGGTATATAGAATGGCTCGTTACGCTCCGAGTACCTCGGACATTATCTGGTAGTAGATACCGTCTATTGTTATAAACCAAAAAAGCAAATTGTGTTAGAATAAACAAAAGACCATGTAACTTATAGTTTATCAATTTCATCGAAGCATACTAGGCAGTAGTGTACGTGTACATGGTTGTAGCAAGCAAAACGTGCCTGAGTTCAACCTAGAAAACAGATTAGGGGCGATTATAAATATTACCCATAAAGAAATATGGCATAGACTGCTTTCGACATTTCGTAGCTGGGAAAATACGATTTTGAATTCGTTGATGTTCACTGAACGTAATCAAGTTCGAAAAAATATAAAGCTTCGTTACGGTCCTGGATCCGTTATATTATTTATGAGATACAACCTCTGACGACCATTCCATGATTTCATAGGGATCTTCTAGCAACTTATACCACGTCAAATATATTCTGGGTTTTCACTCAGATCATTATGTTTGAAAATGAGATATGAAAACCAGAAGAGTTCCGGCTTCAACGAAACAATCATTGCAGTCAATCATTGGTGGTCAAATGAAGAAATTCAATTATTTTTAATTAGATAGGCACAGATTCGATGCGATTGAATGATAAAGCTCTGTTGCAGTATGTGCTTGAAAAAAAAAATCTTAAACAATTTTTGGCGCCATATGGTAAATAGGAGTCTTGACGGTTCATTGTCAGATACATGGGAAACTTATTAAGGGAAAATATTCGGTAAACCAACGTGTTTTAATCGTTCAAACATTTGATCAAAATCAATAATCGATTACTGGGTCCATGAGAAAGTTACGTGACATTTTTGGTAGAAACAACCTGCCAACAAGTTGTAGTGAATGATTTCGAAGAAAGAGGGACTGTAGCTGATAGCCAAGTCAAAAATGCTCTCAATCGATTGGGTTTGACTTTCTGATAAAGAATACAGGGTCAAGCTTGAGGGTATCTGTCAGCCTGGCCGCATACTCTCTATCTTCCTAAAGAGATGAGCTAAAGGTTTCATATTTTCAAAACAAACTGTCCAAATGTCTCGGTCAAGTTCGTTATTAGGCCAAATCAGTCAAATGGTTCCGGAGTTCTGAGCATCTGTAAATTGATTTCCTTCAAAACCTGGAACAATGTTAGACAAAACTGAACCGGTGTAGATCTTATGGTGCCAGTAATTATTTTCATCGATGTATTCAATTGTGTATCGATTTTTGTATATGTGCACTATTAGACCAAACAGAGCAAAAATACTCAGCTAAAGAAAAGACTAAAGCTAGAGATGCTGTGCTTAGAGTGTGAGCATCGGCACCCCAAGATGATCCAGCTAATTTCTGAAGAATATTATTCCAGTTTTTGGTTCAGGTAACCTAAATGAGCCCTATAATTGAAAGATGAATCTTATTCAACTCCTAAGTATTGAGGATAGAAATTATGTTCGATAGGAGAATCATTGAAAGTTACAGCTAATTTGCTATATGTTTCATGATTTTTCAGATGGAAATAAGATTGTTTTATTGGATTTGGACATAATTACCACTCAATAAAATAATTATTTAAAATTTCCAAACCAGATCACAGTATTTTTTCCAGAGTATAGAAATCCGAATGCTGGTAAGCAATAGTAAGCAACTGATTGGTCGATAACAACTAGAATCACAATGATTTTTTCCTCGTTTCAAAATACCTATTACTTTAGCCTTATAGAATTCGGAAGGAAAGTTTCCTGAATTCAGAATAGTGTTATAGAAAGACAATAACCAAGACAAGGCCTTTTTTCCTAAGTGTTTGATGTATTCAGGATAAGTTCCGTCAAAATCTGCTGCTTTCCGAGATTTGGTTGACACAATTGCAGCCCTCAATCCATCTTTATCAAATGGATGTGACACATGTCTAAAGTAGGAGCTGATCTCCTGAATGTGTAGAATTTTTTCTTCATATTTTTCATTTTGGATTGGGATATTTTAACTGATTCAGATACATCAACTAAGCGGCGAGCGATTAATCTTAGATCAATTTTGATGATGATGAGGCAAGGGAAGTAGCTACATCTAATTTTCTCAATATATCCCATGAGCTCCTACTCGAACGTATGGAATTCATTTTTGATACAACACTGTCCCATTTCTTTTTTCTGCTTGTATTGATAGAATTAATAAATATATTTCCGTATGGGGCGTTGAATTGTGACAATAACTATCTGAAGAATCCAAAAAAGTAGGAGTTGCATTTGAAATAAAATAGTTGGTATTTCCTAGTATCATAAGACAAAACCTATTGTTATTGCCTAATAGAAAAGGTATTCCAATACCCAGTAGTTATTTGTGTGTTTTCGTTCCACTGTTCTTGAACCGCGCAACCATATTCTGATATTTTTTAATGCAAATAAATAGTAGGTAAGGTTACCGTTTGATGATAGAACAAGAGGCGCGAACTTTAATCTACCAAATAATGAAACGAAGTTTCGGAATGAATTCTCAAAATGAATCAATACGAACGATTTGCCATGTTATTTGGTCACTTATAATTCTTTAATATGCACTCCTGAATATTTAATCTCCGATTCTTATAAATATTTAATCCAATACCAGAGACATTTCATACTCTATTCTATGACAGAAAACAACCTCCAACTTGAGAAGTTGAAATCGAAAAATAGAATATCGTATCTACCCTATGCGGTGTATTTTTCTCTAGTATTCCGGGTTATATTCCAATACCCAGTAATTATTCGTATTTTTCGTTCCGCTGTTCTTGAACCTCGGAGTAGTGCAATTTAACAATTGGTGTCATAACCGATACAGTTGAACGTGTATTTGGATTACTTCACCACATATTGCCATATTTAATGACAGGCCCGAGTCAGATGAAGAGCACTAGATATAGCGGGCGGATCCGTGGGAAAGTAGCCGTGTACCCCTCGGCCTGAGGTCACGAGCTGACCCCGCTCCTGCCCCCCTCCGCGCCCCCCTGGCCCACCATTCGGAGTACTATCCGCGATACAGATCCACCCACCGACGTTGGGCTCCATGGAGCGCCCAATCATGGAGACGCACAGTCTACAATTCACTACACTTCCTTGAGAACAGTCCATACGCCGCATTCTTCACTTGACGCTCGTAGCCCAATTAGAACAATCGCAATGGGTAAATATAAATTAGATTATACAGTCCGCTCTTTAATAATCATTAGCACGGAATTAAAAGACCGCCAGGCATTGTGCAGTATCACCCTGAAAAGCAATGCGAACGTGATTTCAAAGCTCAATTCTCTTGCTGACACAGGCATAGTTCGTTCAGGAATTATTGACATCTTGGATGGCTTTGGAAAATATGAATTAATAGCACGCGAGTTAAAAACATAAGTAACGGCCGCTTTTTGCCTTAATGTGTGTTATTCTCTATCGATGCATCTTTAGATCTACGAAATCAATTCATAAGTTAACGCAAAAAAATCTGAAATTCTCATTTGAATTGTCCGCGTTGGGTATTAAGTATTTGAAATATCTGTATGTTGGTAGGTCTGTCCGTAATCACTATGCCACACACGAGCGCAGTCTTTCAACTAGTTGTTTACGACAGCTGTTGAAAGCAGCAAATTTCAAAGGTTGTCTGCGAATGTTACAATGAAAAGAATATTGAACAAAGAGTCTGTCCCAAATTTGGTGTTTTCACTAAATTCCGAATGCTGGAAAAGGGTTTATGGAGACTCTGTTTTATCGAAAACCCAAGTGTCGAATAGTACAAAGCTTTTAAAAACGGTCGGAAGATCGTCGAAGAATTACCTCGGTCAGGACGACCATCGACCTCTTCAATCAACGGTTCTAGGTGTGGTTCATCATCAATTCGTTCTGAAAGGTCAAACGGTTGAAAAGGACTTTCTATTACACTATTTTGAGGCGTTTACTTGAGAAGATTCACCGTAAAGTGCCGAATTAGCGGCAAAACAATTCGTGGATTGTACACCATCTCATCGAGCCACGATCATTATCAATTTTAAGACTAAATACTCGACTAATAATTTTTAGTCGCGAAACAAAAGTTCAAACGCCAAACTAACCGCTAAGTCCGTGAACGATTTTTAAAAGTGTGTCTCATTTGACCCAATTCTCGAAGGACAAAAAAGCAGTCTATAAGAGTGCGGCCGGTGGGCACACAGATTGCGTTACCCGAAATTAATGAGTTTGAATCCCCTAGTTCAATAAACCTTCCTCGGCCTGATGGCCTGCGATTTTGATGCCTTGCGGCTTCAAGATGAACACTTTTGGCGCTCTTGTTCACCTGAACAGAGTGCTTATCAAGAGTCGTGCCTTGCAAATGGCTTTCAAGATGAACAATCGTTTATACAGAACAATGATTCTGTCCGTCCGTCCGTTGGTGATAACTCTCGAACGGAACAGAGAGGATTAGAATAGGTTTGAGGTAAAATATTACTAAGTTCAAGCGAATAGGTTGAGTAGTAAAAAAAACTCAAATGACACTGTTTAAAAGCTTAGGTTTTTGACGTATACAAAAATACCACTCTCCTCGAAAAAATGGGAATATATAAATTGTTTTAGTAGTAGATGCTTACTAAAATTTTAAATAAAAACCGTTTGTATAGATGGTAGAAATAACCCAAACAAAAATTTCACGCCCATATTATTTCTTAAAGAATGTATAAGGTAATATGAAAAAATATCAGAATACAAATATTGCATTTATTGTCCAATAAATATCTCATAGGTACGAATAATTCATATATTCTGAAAATTCATTGATATTTTAATATTTTGATAATTAGATTGACATAAATGATGAATTTCAATTTCGATCAAGAAAGGATCTCTATTCAAGAAATAAAACTATTCAGAATTCTACAATAATTGAGATAATTTTGAAGAACAGAAATGCACAGAATGAATGTGTTTAATTTCTATAAATGGCCCCAATTGACTTACCTAAAGGAAAATTAGAGATTTCTTTGATAATTTTCAATGCTTCTCGCTTCTAGCTCGGTAAATAAAGCAAAGTCGGTTATTGCACTTCGAGGAATTTTTTTTTTCTATAAATTATGTAACAATCAGCTCTCGATGTGTTTTTATTTGGTTTTTTCATAAACTTTCCTAAATATTTTCCGAATATTCGGTATTTTTTCCTTCCATACTTATTACTAGTCTACGAATATAAAGTTGGCTTCAAAATAATATCAAAAAAGTTATCCTCTTATCGTTTACAAACCTTTTTGCGTGTTTTCAGTGAAATAATCATTTTCATAATTATGAACATATATACAGCCAAAGACTCGTGTGTAAGTATCTGGAAGGAGAAAAATTCGAAGATTCGACAAGTAGTTATAAAAGTTTATTGAAAAAAAAAGATTAAAAATAAATAAATAACTGCAATTTTTACATTATTTACAGACGAAAAAATTGTCTCGAAGTTATATAACCGAATTTATATTATTTATCAAAGTAGAAGGCGAGAAGGTTTGAAAAATACTAAAAAAATCTTTTCATAAACTCATGTAGAACGCATGAGATAAACAATAGATAATAAATTAATAAACGACCTATCTTAAAGACAATTTCATTACCAACAAAAATGACCCGAATGTTAAAAAGTTATATATTAAGTAAACAAATGGATCAGGTGCTAGAACTTTTATTTTATTACGTATATTTTCAAACTATAATGAAAAATCGAAATAAATTACTTTCGGTATATTAATACACAGGAACGTTCTCGTAAATTCAAGAACCATTAGAAAAAAAAAACAGAAAAGGCAACAAAAAAACATTCATGAATAATTGCAAAATATTTTTGAAAGAAGTTTTTTCCTTTTAAATCATGAATGACAGTTCTTTCAGAAGTTTCAGAAGAAACTTTTCAAAAGATATTGAAATGGTCAATTTGTTCATAAAAAGAATTTTAAACAAGAAGAGAATTTTTAATGTCAAACATAAAAACGATAAGTAACTGCGAAAAATTTTATGGCAATCATTGCAATATTTTTTTAATTTACAATGATTTAGAAAGTCCCGGAAAAAAATTTTAATTAATAAAGGTCTAGTGTATTGGGAAATCAACTTTAATAAAAAATTTCAACGGAAATCAGTTTTTTAGAGTGCTTAGATTATACTATGATTTTTTCAGATTCTTGAATTCAGTGTATATACCTTAAAAAAATTTTTATTGTAACTTACCACCCTACGCGCAACCGCAATGTGGGGTGCGGATGGCAATTTTCAACGTTGATAAAAATACTTATTAATGAAGGTACATAATCGGGAATTGAAACTTTTTTTAATGAATTTGCTCGTCTTTCAGTTCCTCTCAGTTTACTGATCATAAGTAAAAAACCAAAACACCAGTTTTTTTAGCATATTTAGTTATTTATAACATTTAAAATTATAAATGTACTAATACAATAATTTAAGTTAAAGTATCTATAACTAACATAATTTCAAACTCCTTAACTAGACTAATAAAATCCAAATAAAAAAAAATAAAATGGATTAAGAAGAAATATTCATAATGTAACTAACATTTTCAACAGAACTAAAATAACCGCTTAACCTAAACACCTATCTGACCAAAATGTGTGTCCCAATCCTGCTTCCCAAAGAAGTTAAAAATCTGATAGACGTTCTGGAAAATGACAACGAGAATTCTACTAAAATAACTCTGTTGCCCACTAGAATTTTCACTATCTGCCAGATTGAATTTTCAGCCACTTAATCTACATCTACAACCAGATTTAGTAGAACTTCAACTGAATTGGCAACCCTGATCACATACGAGGAGAAATATCAGAAAAAAAAACATTAAAGAAATTGATTCGAACTTTGTATAACTGGAAGCCTAATAAACGGTTGAAATTCCAACACTCTGTAGAGTGTTTATAAGTTTGAAGTTGAATAGTTTTCTATTGTTGTCGACTTGTAATATTTTGTTTTATTCCAGCTGAATGCCTTCTATTTTTTATGTCTGTTACTGTATAAAAGGCCCTAAATCAAGTAACCGCCTATGAATATGCTCCCCTCCCAAAATACAACATAGATTTGCGCATGCAACGTTGTGTCACCCGGTATTTTGCGATTGTGCTAGGAAAATGAAACCATATCAAATGAACGAAATTATTAAACAAACATATTAAATACCCATAAATACCTGAGTTGAATAGGTACTGGACCATTATTCATCCATCAGTTTGCGGTAAGTCATGTCCAAAACGAAAGTGTGTAATTGTGACATTTCTGAATGCTCCAGCACCAAGAGCGATGATCCTCCCTCATTAACCCCAATACAACAGAAGTTGAGACAAATATGGTTGGCGATAAATAGGAAGGATACAGAGAAAGAAGATGGTGGGAATTCCTCCAAAGATAAAGATCCTTATCCAGATGACGAGGGAGAGTATTTTGATGAAGAAGGAACAAGGCCTAATTCTTTTTCCGGAGCCAGACTTGCAACTGTAGTTGAAGAACCAGAAGATATAACCGAGATGGAGATTGCTGAACCTAAGGTTGACAATAAGAAGAAATCTCTTAGAAAATGGTGTTGCTTTTGATGAGCCCAAGGGTAACGAGAGCCATTATTTAATTATTATGTGATATGAATCTAATTCTACCAATTTCATTATTTTAATCCCATAAAGAATTTATTATAATTAACATTTTATCTACTGGTATTGAATTTGTATTTATATTGTATCTATCCATATATAAGACTTCGTGTTGTAATGGGCAGTTACTGAAATATATTGTGTTGATTATTATTAACAGTTTATCTTCTTATATGGAATAGTTTCATCTTCTCTTTATAAAACTGCATATTTTAATGGACAATTATTAAAATATATTGTGCTGACTATTATTTTATTTGTTATGAATAAATTTAATTCTCAAGTTGATTTTTTATTGAATCATAATGAAGTACACTATTGACTACTATTTTCAAGGAATATTGAAATCCGAATTGTTTTTTCAATATTATTGAATTAATGACATGAAAATTGAAGAATTGAATAAAAGGGTGCGAGCAGTAGATGTTGAAAAGCTCAACCTAGCGCAAGAAATATAATGGAAGGTAGGTATTACTAGACCGCCCAGTGGAGGTTTCGAAACAGAATGACAGTTTAATAATAGTTTCATGTTCAAAACGCATAAATATCATTTCTGGCGATAATTAGTTCGACCTGAATAAAAATTCTTCCATAATATAATTTATGTTACCAATAAAATCTTATTTTAATTAATGGTACCGTCAAATTATGGAACAATAACTCATTGTCAATAGAGTGATAATTATAAGAATGATGGAAATATCTCAGCGTGCCATCGTTTGCTCAGTGTTTATCTATAAATTAGAGATTATGCGCAAACAGTGAAAGCTTATATTTCTATTTTCCTCTAGTTAATACAAATCTAGTAAATATAGTTTCTTGATATTTTTGATAATGGGATATTTTTATGGAGATTATTTGAGCTTCTGCCATTGTATAACTTTTTTCAAATAAAGGATCAACGCTTTCTATATTCTTTCTCGGTGAAGTTTGACAATCAATGAAATTGGAGTGGAAGAGGCTTTATACATTGGATTTAAATTTGAAATTCAATTGTTTGAAATTTTTTCGATCATATCATCGTGGAGCTCTTTTACTCCAAGCTTTTACTTCAAGCTTAAATTTCAATTGAATTATCGTAGGGCTTGCATAATCTGCCGTAACTGAATTTTAACCTTGCTTCCGGTTTAAAATTCAAATAAATCATCGTAGGGCTCTTTCACCCAAATGGCATCGATTGACAAGCTTCAATTTGCAGGAATATTCTTAAATCATTGGTTATAAAAAACAATATTATTAAATGATAGACGTCTAAATAATCTTCATATTTTATGGATTATTTGAGCTTCCATCACTTTATAACTCTCATTTTAAACAAAAGACCAAAGCTTTGATAATATACTTCTACATATAATTTGTCAATTAATGACATTGGAGTAAAAGAACCCAACGATAATTTTCCATTATTCTTATTATGATCACTCTATTGACAATGAGTTATAATAATGGAGCATTACTTATATTCCATATAAAAGTAACTTCAATTTGGGAACCCCTTATAATCAAATTTAATAATACAGGATAGATAAGAAAATTTGGATGAATACGAAATGAATATATTTACTACTTATCATATCGTATCGTAATTTAAAACGTATTATTCTAGTGATTTTAATATGAAGATCGTTTAGGATTCAAACAATGTGCAAACCCTTTTTATATATGGAAGAGAAAAATGGTTTATGGATATTCTTTTACGTTGTAGTTTGTCAATCAATGACAAGAGAGTCTGCGATAATTTGGGTGAATTTAGATTCGAAATTAAATTATCGTAGAGTTATTTAACTTCAATGTCATATTTTGTTTATTTGCTTAAATTTTAAACATGAATTCAATCAAATTATAGTAGCGCTCCTTCACTCCAAAGTCATATTCAGATAATTTCAAAGTTGAATTGAATCCGATCATTATAGAGAACTTTACAGTGAAGAAAGAATATTCACAAAACCTTGGACTTCTATAGTAAAAAAATTTACAATAGCAGAACCCTAATAATGTTCATAATAAAATAAACTCATTGAAATAAAACGTTTAAAATCACAATACTAAATTTACAATTTAGTATTAACTCAAATCTACCTACTATACTATCTACACTATCTGATAGTAAATTGCAGTTCATTCCAAATGTTTTCTTTTGCCCGATAGAAATGAATTGTGTAGATTTAATTTCTCGTTGTCATAGAAAGAAAAATTCTATAAGTTGTTTAGAATGATTTTGTAGAGTTGCTAATATTGTGAATTCTGTGTACCTACTCTATAATTTGGGAAATAAAGCTTTATTATTATTATCTATTACATTTGTTTATACGGGGTTCCTCAAATTAAAGTTATCATTATATAAAATTAATCAATGGTGTTCTATTATAAAGACTATCCCGTTCATAAAATAGTGCTTGGTCATTTATTGAAACAATCAATATTACTCGTTTTTGGCTCAGAGAATTTTTCATCACCGGTAAAACAAGTTCTCACATAATGATTTATCACCTCATAAAGCACATTCAGTTGGCGAATGTTGAGTGCAAGCACAGATGAAAAGTGTTAAATAGAATATAATTCATATCTACTTTCAAACTAATAATATTCCGAGATACTTGGATAATTAATGATCAAGAATATCCTCTCATTTCATGCTGTTCAAGCCATTAAGAACTGTTTAGTAGTCAGAAAGGAAATGCGTCGTACCTATCATGAAATACATAAATACTGTACTCATCAATTTGAATCATCAATAAAAATGGTGAATGGGCATAATGTGAACGTATGTGGGATGGAAATCTGTACCTTACCATACGGAAAAGTGTAAATTTTGACCGAAATCTTCCTTCTTTTTTTATGGAACACTCAGTCAGTATATTATTCTTGCATTGAAGTGGAAATTTGATGGTTATGTTCATTAGGACTGTTCATATTAATTTTCAACATCTCTGATCTGATTGAATTTATTGAGTACTCTGAGAAATCTTAATTTGAAAATGTTGATGTAATCCGTGATCCTATATACAGGTGATTCACTTCCGTGGACTATTAGACGTTTATATAACGTCGATGGATTGTAAGCTGAAAATTCATTTGTGGTTTGAGAAATGATTTGTTTCAAAAAACTTCGGACCTCTACACTTCCGATTGTACCAGAAACTGACTACTACTTCCAAATTTTAAATTGCACATCTAATATATTTTGACTAGCTCATTTGATTTTTATTAGAGTTAATTTTCCAATAAACTAGACTTTGTCAATTAACAACTTTTTGCAGGACTTGATTTTATCATTTAAAATTTAAATTTATACCCATTAACAAGAGATTGTGATAAAAGTTTTAATTAATTCGATACTTTATTCATAATATATTTTTTTATTTGAGACAAAAAGAAAATTTACCGTACTGTTGTGAAATTTTTTTTTTCAGTTGTCAATTACCCACCAATTCTATGTTAACGAAAGACATTTATCAACTGAAAAAAATATTTTATTTATAAACAAATTGACAGTTTCAATATTTTTGAAATTTTTTTACGAATTGTAAAAATTGTTTATGAAAAAAATTAGTTTTTTTAATCATAATTTCAAATCGTTTAAAAAAAGTTGTTCTCGAATATCTATTGTTCAAATAATAATTTAAGGAGTTAATTTAAACACCGAAAGGTAAAATGAATATAGAATATATATCAATTTTCAATTTTAATTTTAAAAATAACATTACCATCCTAGTACATCCAAATATCGAGAAATATTTATTTGGATAATAATGAATAAAAAAAATTTCTTTCGGTATTTTGACGCACAGGGACGGTTTTTAAATGGAAAACTGTAAGAAAAGAATTAAGAAAAGATAACGATTTGTTTTCTACAAAATTTTAGTTTGAAAAATTTCTCTCTTTAAATTTGATGAAAAAAATTCCTAATTAATTACTTGAACAATACGAAGATGAAAAAAATGATTTTCGAACGGTTAAGAATTATTATTCGGGAAAAAGTTTTTCTTATCATAAATAACAGTTTTATAATAATTTGTAAAAAAATTTTCGAAAAATTCCATTTGTTCATAAACAAATGGGGATAATTATTCTTCAACACATGTGATTTTTTGAAAAGAACTGTATTTGACAAAGTCTTGAATTTTATTTAAACTTCCATCAAGCTATTTTATTTTATGAGTAGAATTTTTTCGGCTTTTTTCAATTTACTATGATTAAGGAAGTCCCGGAATAAGTTGTTGATTCATAATGGTACAGTTTATCAGAAAATCCACTGTAACGAAAAATTTCAACGGAAATCAGATCTTTGAAATTTTAAGATTATACAATAATTTCTTAAAATTTTTAAATGTACCATATATACGGACCTATGAAAACTTATTATTTTACGTTCATGATACTAACTTGAGACGCAGACATGATGATTAACAATGGCGGATATATATATGATTGATAATGGGGAAATAAATGCCTCAAGGCACAACGGGTGATTTTATGCCCTATTTGATTAAAATTGAATTTCAAAATTTTTAAAGTACTTATGCAATTTTTTAGGAATAATGATCTAGATATAAATTTTTTTTAGTATGGGGGTATAAAGTTGGAGTTAAACTTTTAATCTTGTTTAAAAATTTTTCGCTGTCTTCCTTTGTGCCATACTTCATCATATAAATAAATACTAATTCATTCACTGACTGCTTCACGTCATACATTTGTGTTGTAAACTTATGATTAGTATTAATTTTTCATTTATTAAAATATAAGCTACATCAATTGATGACGTAAAAATAGTTGGATACGTCTCATTTAAAGAAAATATTCCAAATGGTTTCACCTTTGCTTTATTATAAAATGCTGCAGTGTAGTAATAAGTTGTATTCAAGGCCCCATCAGAGACTACTTCAACGTTCGGTCCCGTATACCTCGGATCTCTTTGTCGCTCATTCTTATAAAAGTTGAAACTTAAATTTATAAAATTCGCAAATACCCATTAGGATTTTGCAAACGACTCCATATCAACTTGTTTGCAATGAAACAGCGCTCATAGTAAAAAATTTTTTTATATCATAATAGTGAAAGTAACAGGCATCGACATACCTGTTAATACCTGGCGGCCAAATAGATTGTCCAGGATAAGTATGAACAACCCTAATTTCTACATGTTTTGATACTTTAAATCCAGTAAAAATTATTTTTTCTTCATGATGTTACAGCATTTTATGAAAAATAACTTTTGAAAATTCATTAAAAATATTTTGTCCAGGATTTTTTTGATAACTCATCTCGAATATGTTCATTATAAAATAAGTTATTTTATTATCAGCTCCAAGAAGGTCGATTTAGGTTCGAGTCTTAGACTAGTAATATCTCGGGGTATGCTTGAAATGAAAGAGGAATGCAGACGGCTCAGAGACGTAGAATTCGGCATAACAAAATATATTTGAAAATAAAGAAGTACTGGTCCAAACTACACACGCCCCTTTCATTGTTTTATTTGTGTCTCCTGAAGCAGTTGGCAAGAAATCCAGATGCATGGCTTTGTATATGCACATATTAAATCCGTTACGTTATGATCGTTACCATAAGTGAGACGCCCCTCTGGCTCCATTCTAAATGGCGTACAAATGTCGTGTAACCATCAATAACGAAAGATTTGTGGTTTTTCAGCGAATGTTGAGGTAATGAACCGTTCAATGCATATGATGTTTGAAGTACCTTTCAATAATAACCTAAGGTTTAACATTCTTCATTGGACCGATTTATCGGCAACCACCATGAAATTAGAGATCTTAAGGTGAAGCGATCAAAATTCCAACACTCCGAGGTCAAAGTTTTTTTTTTGAACTCGGAGAAAATTGTAGATATTCCTATTTCACTTTGATTTATTTGATATGTAATTCTCACGTGAAGTCTCAACATGACTGGCGCTCGAAAGGTAGAGAATTATGTTTTCAAACTCGATGATAAATCGATTCAAGAGCACCTTGTTGAAGTCACATTGATTTGTTCAGCATTCAATCTTGATTCCTTCGAAATGCAGAAAAACAACCCAAACTCCATACTAGGGGTATGTGTTCGAATTTAGATTAATTAAAATTTTAACAATAAAAAAAAGGATAATTTATCAATCGGTAAACAACGTCTTCTTTCATCATCATACCAGAATTTTCGGCAGGAAACACTCGTCCCTTGAAATATCTTATATAATAAGGGTAAGGTAAGGAATAATTGATCTTTATATTTCATAATATTTAGATAATTTTGCCATGATCGTAAAAACTTTCATTCATTCATAAACCAGCCATTGTTATGGTTATTTTGTTTCTGCCATTCAATGGTGACTTATTTTACGATCGTTCAAAAGTTAACCATATCTCCGGTCATTAGATCGCTTTATAGCACGTTATTAAACCTTACGCCTATCGGAGTATTAATTTATGCATTTGTGACTGTTATAGTCTGATTCAGGAAAAAAATCTTAAGAGCGAATTCACATGTCACGTTGTTTGATAAGCAAATTCCACAATTAACAGTTCACAAAATTTATAGTTATTTTCCTGATCCCCCTTGATATGAACTTGATATAGAATCTTTGTTTGTGATATAACAATGAGTGTTTTGAGAAAGATATATGCATCCATAAATGCAAGTATTCTAAACAGAATTCATAAGGAATATCATATTCCTGAGTCATAAAAATGAATACACAGCATGTTTCAGGAAAAATGAAATTTAATCTCAACAATAATCTGGGCAAATTCGGCAAAGCATTGTTGTTGAAGTGAATATGTGAATATGTAAGAATCCTAAACGAAAAAAATTATGGGTTAACCTGGGACGACCATCAACATCGACTGCAAAACCAGATTCAGCAAGAAGACAATGCTATGTGTTTGGTGGGACCAGAAAGGTATGGTGTACCACGAGCTCTTAAAACGTGGTGAAACCGTTAATACTGATCGCTATCGACAAAAAATTATCAATTTGAACCATGCATTGATCGAGAAATGGCCAGAATAGGCCAGAAGATACGGCAAGGTAATTTTGCTCCATGACAATGCAGCAAAACCGGTTCAGGATACAATCAGAACACTTGGCTGGGAGCTGCTACATCACCCGCCGTATCCACCAGACTTGGTTCTTTCCGACTACCATTTGTTTTCAACGATCGGACACGCATTGGCTGAGTAGCGCTCTGGTTCTTATGAGGAGGTCGAAAATTGGGTGTCTGGTTGGTTTGCTCTAAAAGGCGAACAATTTTATTGGCGTGGTATCCAGAAATTGCCAGAAAGGTGTTCAAAATGTGTAGAAAACAATGGCAAATACTTTGAATGAATTGGTTTTTATATTCTCATTAATAATTAGTGTTTAATTCCAAAAAAAAACACTCATTTCATACCGGTGCACCTGATATTTGTTGCTCTATCTTACAATCTTTTAGTTACTCCTAATTTAGTAGAAAGTTGAAGTTAGATGTAGTTATTGATTTCTATTTATTAGTTCTTTATAAACACTTGTTCGTCGGATTTCATTCTGTTCCCGTACAAGTACACAAATCAAATTTGTCTGTACATTTAATTGATATTTCTTAATTGTTGAGATGTTGCAGAAATCCATCTATAGCGATCATTCCATGTTGCCAAATAAGGATCATCTACATATCTCCTTAATAACTTGGGTTTTAGTACATATTGTTCGAAATTCTCCATATTTAAATCAGCCAAAATAGGATACAGAAGTGAACCTATGGCCATTTAAAATTAAAAAGTGTCTTCAATTTCGAGATATGCACTTTCGATGCAATTGTCTATGGTTTAAAGACTTCTTCAAATCAATTCGAACAAATGACCTCCAAACTTCTGGCAACTCAATTGATGGGGCACTCATGGGATTTGAAGCGATCTTCATAAATGCCGCTCTTCTTTTAGATTGGCATCGAAGCAAAATATTTCCAACAATAAGATACTTGTTATCAATAATAGTTTGGAATAGCCATGAGGTCACCACTTCCTCCTATTTTATCTGATTTATATAAAAAGAAAATCGAGTAAAAAGTTCTCGAACAATATACAAGGTGTAAATATTTAGTTACTAATTTAAGTGTAAAATATTTAAGGAGGTGATTCCTCATCGAAAAAAAGATAGGATCTTTCATATAAAGAAACTTCATTAGAGCATCTCTTGTTAAGATACAGCCCCTCAATGGGAGTACATAAAATTTGTATAACAATTTTTTTTACAAGCACCAAAAAAGTTACAATATTGAAATTAACCTAATTAGTTTTGTTTTTTACCATTTAGTCGTTGATGCAGGTACTAACTACAGAATAATAATAAATCTAGTTCGCAATTATGACGACGTACTTATCTCTGTAGTTGTTCGTAAAATAATTTTTTGCTACGAACTGGTTTATTTTAGGCAAAAAACTCATGAGACATTTTTTGTTTAGAATGAAACAGGCTATCGGAAATAAATTTTTAAATGGTAAACAAATAATAAGATAAAAGTTACATTGGAAATAAACTTTAGGGGTTGCGTTTCCTACCCTTACAACCATGGGGTAAACCAAATAAATAACCGGATAAGTGTCTTTTTGCTAGCAGGAAAGGTTAGGTTAGTTTCAATATTGTAATTTTTTTGCTGCTTGTGAAAAAAATTGTTATACAAATTTTATGTATTCTCTTTGAGGGGCTGTATCTTAATAAGGGATGCTACAATGAAGTTTCTTTATATGAAAGATCCTATCTTTTTTCTATGAGGAATCACCTCTTTAGATATTTTACGCTTATTTAGTTACACCCTATATACTGAAACACAAATTATGGAAGAGATATGTAAATGATACTTTCATCATTTGTCAACATGGAATGGACACTACATGGTGGATTACTTGAACATCTTAACAACCAAGATGAATCTATTGAATTCATTATGGAAATTGAAAAAAAAAAAACTTCCATTTTTAGATATATTAGTTTATGTACACAATGGAATCTCAAGATTCAGTTTGTACAAAAAAAAGAATGTAGAAATGAGGAAAGAAAAAACATCACGAAAACACTCAGCTGTAACGGCTATCCCAAACTGATATTCGAATAAGCGAAACAAATAATAAAAAATAAGCTTGAACCTCATAATGATAAAACTCTGGAAGGCATGGAAAAAACCATGAAGGGCGTCATTTCTTATGTGAAAGATTTTTCAGAAAAAATGAGGGGAACCGCAAATAAATTCGACATAACAACCGTCTCCTAGATACAAGATAACATCAGGGCGAATCTAACAAAAGATAAACTAGATAATGAAAATCAAAGAACGATGCGTATATGAGATACCATGCGAATGCGCAACATCTTATATCGGAAAAAGAAAAAAAAAATCGGAAAGAAAACGTTAAAGTGGGAATGAGAGAACATCAGAAGCTTTCTCTAGTGCTGGACACCGATAGATCAAAGAAGAGAAACCTACAAGAAAAAATCAAGGAAGTAGCATTTATGAAAATCGCTTTCAATCCCATAAATGTACCATGAATGCAATTGCCGGAAGTTTGGAGACCGATTGGTCGATGTAACTTGAAGAAGTCTTCAAACCACATATGACTGCTAATTTTCAATCTATTTTTCGTAGTGTGTATTTGACATTTATGAAAGTTGAAAAATTTTCTGAAATCACCAGCTTTGGTAAAAGCTAATTTTGTTGTCTAGAAATCTTCAGAAGGAGAAAAATAATAGATTATGCTTATTTCCCAAATAATAATTCTACTCCAAATATGAACTGTCAATATTAATGTCTACCAAAATGGCGACAAATTATGGCGGACACCCTCTAGATGTATCACTCCATTTCATCCGATGATTCTCATTCACAACATGTTGAAGCAACTTCGATTTATCGTTTACTAAAACCTCGAAAGGAGCTTTTTTTTTTCAACATTCGATGTGTAATAACTCAACAATGGTGCATCGATGAATTTTTTTGGCGATAAAGCTCCATCAAGGACCAGTGTTTATCGTTGATATGGTGAATTCAACCGAAGTCGTAGTTCACCTCAAGACGAATTTCGAGAATGTCATCTAAAATCAGTTGTTGTTCCGAAAACCATTAATGCTGTGCGCAACTGACATTGCAAGATCTTGATGTGACCTATCGTGAGATTGAGATAACTTTAAGCATTAGTGGGACCAACATACAGGGTGGCCATTTGAAAACGAAACAGACGAGATTACAGACGAAATAAATTTTTTCGATAGAAATGCTCGGACAGGTCGATTTCTGTTTCGAGGGGGACAACTTAAGATGTAGGTTACGGACGCATAGCGCTTCAACCCTTGCTACTACAACCCTCACCCCCAAATTTTGAATAGGGAAGATAGAGTGGGTGATACTCATTTGAAAGGTATTTTTATGCTGATTTCAGCACAGTAATTGTTTTTCATTTTATGCATTAGTTCAAAATATTCTTAACTAATTATTTGAAAATGAAGTGGTAATTTCATGGCACTTGTAGTGTTCAAAATCGACATTTTGAGCTTCAAAACAACCATGACACATTGATCCAATTTTGACGGAAATTATTGAAAACAATGCTGGAAATTATGTGGAAGATCAGATTGTGTTTCAGCAGGATGGAGCTCCTCCACACTACGCCTTACCAGTTCGAGAATATCTGGATCAAAGATTTCAAATCGGTAGATTGGAAGAAGGGGTCCCACTGAATGGCCAGCCAGATCGCCAGATCTGTCACCACTAGATTTCTTTCTTTGGGACCACACTTGATGAGTAAAATTTACTCTGATTCCATAGAAGATTTAAGAAGACGTATAGTGAACGAATGTCGTCAAATCACTCCAGAAATGCTGCAAAACATCGTTTCGAACAAAACGATTTCATTGTATGGAAGCTAATGGTGAACAATTTGAATATTTAATTAATTGATGAGTTTTTGATAAATTATTTACTTTACTCTGAAAGGTCTTATTTTTTAGATCAATACTTCAAATCGTTCTGATACCGTACAGTTGGAGAATGTAGGAACTTTTGATATCATTGAATAATATATATGTACAGTATACAAAATTTTAATGTAAATAAAATTATTTTGAAGTTGAAGTTGGAGAATGATTTCAGTGAATAAAACAGCTAGTCGAACATCTGACCCTAGTAGCATTAACACGTACGGTATGACTTCATTAGCCCAGTGGTAGATGTTTTGCAATTTCAAATACAAGTACGGAAATTTTGGTGTTTCGGAAGCAGGAAATGTCAATTATTCGCGAAAAATTAATTTAAGTGATAAAATTAACAAACGCATGAATATTTCGAGAACTAATGCATAAAATGAAAAAACAATTATTGTGCCTAAATCAGTATAAAAATACCTTTGAATTGAGTTATCACTCGCCCCATCTTCCCTATTCAAAAATTGGGGGTGGGGGTTGTAGCAGCAAGTGTTGAAGCGTTATGCGTCCGTAACCTATATCTTAAGTTGTCCCCCTCGAAACAAAAATCGACCTGTCCGAGCATTTCTATCGAAAAAACTTATTTCGTCTGTAATCTCGTCTGTTTCGTTTCCAAATGTCACCCTGTATATTCAATATTGGATGAACGTTTGACGTCAAAAAATTTGTCTGCGTTGGATACCGCACAATTTGTCAAAGGCTCGTTTCGATTGGTAGAAAAAAATGCTCCAAAAATACGATCACGGTGCTTCGATGCACGATTACGCGTATGAGCCCGGAAGTAAACAGCAGTCGACTGTATGGGTGTTTCAAAATGAGCCAAATCCAACAAAATTTGCTCGCGTACGAAGCACTTCCAAGCAAATGGTCTCCTGTTTTTTCGGAAAATCTGGAAATGTCGCAACGGTATCACTAAAACAGTGCATTCTGAGTAATACACAACCATTTGTTTGCCAGTTGTCTTCCAAGAACCACGACAATGCGAGTTTTCACACATCGACTCAAACAACTGCATTTTTGAGCACTGATAACATCGATTTGATGAGTCATCCCGACTTGACACCGAATGACTTCTTTTTATTCTCGTACGTAAAAAATAAAATGAGAGATCAACGTTTTTCGTCACCTGGAAAAGCCGTTGATGCGTTCAGAATGCATGTTTTTGAGATACCTCCATCAAAGTGGCAAAAGTGCTTCGACAACCCTCGTAGAAGATCTTCAGCATTCGCTTTGTACCTGATTTATGAAATTTTTCCGGCATTTCGAAGTCCATTTACATGCTCAAAAAGAAATAACTTCTATACAGGGTGGCAAACTATAAGCTCATTATGAATAGTTATCGTTACGGTTGTGGGTGTAGGAAATGAAAATTACACACAGAATTCGATTACCTTTCTCTTGAGTTAATTACTCAGGAGTGTTCTGCGAATAAGTATAGAAGAAACCCTATAATTTGTTCATTTAGGTAGCGAATCTCCGACACTGAGCGACTGAAAAAAAAATGGCAACCAAATAACCCTCAGCATATTGAGTATGCAAATTTCGATAATGCCGTTAAAATGCGAAGAATTCAGTGCCTACTGCGGCTTCCAGAACCGTGTGAAAAATCGAAGTCGCTCCGGTTGATCTAAAATATGAAATTTATGAAGGTATAGAAAAATAAAAACGGATACCTTGCGAGAATGGTTCAATAATATGATGCAAACACGCAAGTGGGTAATTGTTTCATTTGAGGGCCGATCTCTGGTGTTCCCACGGCAGGTCTTAAAGACAAAATGCATCAACCATCGAGCAAACACCAATTACTCCAACCACTGAATACTTAATTCTACGATAGAGGACTCCAATATTTGCGCGCAGCTTGAGAAGGGCTTACGTAATAATTTGTGAGAGGCGTCTAAAATTTTGCCACGACGTGCGACCTGGTGCGCAATTAAATCATTCCGATGAATTTTTATGGAGTGTGGGAATATTTTTGTGACGTCTTGTCTTTAGAAAATCGAAAATGCCGTTTCCGAAATTCCGGGTGTGGTTGAATTTTCGTTCGGACACCCTGAAGGAAGATGAACTGATGGCTTAAAAACAATGCTGACTCGAGCTTTGGCTTTGGCGCATTTGTTAAGCTACTTGCGAATAATTATTCAAACTTTTCATCTCTCCAAAATTTGCTTACATCATTGACGTGTTAAACACGCTAAAATGGTTGATTTGTATATATATATATATACAGGGTGAGTCTTTGACCACTGCGTTAATTTTAACCATAGGTTCTTGAGATCAAAAGAAACACTTTTTCCCATAACTTAAAAAGTTATAAGCATTTTGATTTTTCACATTGGGCAAATACCCCTCTGTAGTCCAGTTTAGTTTGAATGAAAATTACCTCCCACAGCATCCACTATTGAATCTGAATTGTTCAAAAACATTATTTTTCCTCTAAGAAATGATTCACTCACTCATTTGCCTCATCAGATGATTATATCGATTTAATTGCTTTCAACTTCGAATATCTCCAAAATGGTGCAATTTAGGAAAATAGATGATGAATGATTTTATCAGCAAAAAAGACTAATGATTCTAGGAAGTAAAAGATAGGGACCTTTAGTTCAAATGTTATTTGTTGGCGCTCTTGTTCACCCGAACAGAGTGCCTATCATTTTGCCCGAATGTCTGTAATTTTGGAATATCGAGCCGAAAATGGTCTCAATCGATTGGGTTCGACTCCCTGATGAAGAATTCGTGGCGAAAGTTGAGTCTGTCCGGCCGGAGTTTTTATATTTTCAGAATAGGTTAATTGTCCAAATATCTCGGTCAAGTTCGTTATTTAGCCAAATCTGTCGGATGGTTCAGTAGTTATGAGCATCTGAAATTTTGTTTCCTCAATAACTACTAGAATATCCATCCGATCAAGTTGATACTTGGAATGTTATTGAGGGAGGCTGAAACGAAACGGCTTGCAAAATTTCGCAGAAATCGTCACGCTAGAAAATTTTTAAAAAATTCAAAAAAACAAAATTCAATACTCAACATCTCCTAAGACTTCATTTAGATTTAAATAAAAATCCGTATATATATTGAGGTTACCGATATCTTACTCATCCTCAAATTTCATTGTCGTAGCTTTCCCCCTTCTGAAGATATGATCATTTTTTTCATTTACTCAAGAGAAAAATAGAAATGTCATGAAGTCCGAGCTTTGTCATTGAAAGATTTGCCATCACAGATCGATATTCGTTTGACAACTTGCGGACCTAGATATCAGTGTCAGTTGGCGTAATATCAATCAAAATTTTTATAGAATTCATAGAGGTAGAATTCGATGTCGATGACGTTGTCAAAATTCAGAAAAGCACAGACGTAATATTAATCAAAAAATTTTTTATCATAGAGAAAGAATTTGTCGTTGTCAAAACTCAGAAAAGCAATGACGTAAGTTTTTAGGAGAAGCATAAAACAAAATTTGGTGAATATTATGAGTAGTTATTTTCAAATTGAGATAAAGGTTTGTTTATTCTTTAGGCTTTCATATTTACATCACATTGTCCCATAGTACGGAAAAAGACTAATGTTCACCCGATCAGAGAGCTTATAGATTTGTTAAGGTTTGAATATTCACTCGCAAGTAGTTCAACAAGAGTGCCAAAGCAATCTGACGTTACGTCAGTGCTTTCTAAATTTTTTTTCATGCAATTCAACCAATCTGTACAGTAGTAGTGAGAAACCCACAAGAAATGGAATAAATCTATTGATATATTGAGCTACGAGGCTATTTTAGCTCTGTAGAGTATAACGAACAATGTCATAATGGCAATTTTCAGATTCCAAATAGGTTCAGTCTTCCGTAAACCTCTACTGGTTACTCAGTGGTAGTCTGCGATTGCCACAATGAAAAAAAAATTGAACAAAGAGTATGTCTCAAATTTTGTACTTTGAACGAAAATTCGTGGAGACTCTGTTTTTACCGGAATGGTACAAAGCTCGTTGAAGATTTATTTCGTTCAGGATGTCCGTCGACCTCTTCAACCAACGAATAAATTGCAGAAGTTGTGCTCGAAAATCGTCATGCCTGTGCTAGAACGGTCATAAAACGAGTCATAACTGGTGACGAGACCTGAGTCTATGAATACGATACAACAATAATCGGAATGAGTGGGACAAAATGAGCCGAAACCCAAAAAAACCTAGCAGAAGTCGTTCGAGAATTAAGACGGTGTTCTTTTCTTCGATATTCGTGGTGTGATACATCATGTATATTCGCTAGCAAGATCGAACGGTAAAAATGGACATTTATTCAACTGTTTTCTTGAAAATTTGTGGATTTGTGGCAAAACAATTCGTGGACTTTGCACGACGATAATAGACCATCTCATGGAGCCACGATTATTAATGATTTTAAGACAAAACACTCGAGAAATACTTTTGACTAGCCACCCTATTCGACTGATCTAGCTCCATGTCAAATCTTTTTTTCCCAGATTGAATTTAGCGGTTTTGGGAACCAGATATGACCCCATAGTTACCATAAAAGAAAATTCTCAGGATCTGAAGGCCATCCTTGAAAGCGCTAGTACAAATATTTCCATGATTGGAAAAAACGTTGGCACATGTATATTACTTCAAATGGAGCATATTTTGAAGGAGATTCAATAAAAATTAAAGAAGTATAATATTTTTGCGTTTTATTCCAAATTTTCTGGATACATTTTTAATAGAGCGAAAAACTTTCCGCGACTCCATTGTAGCCAAATTAGTACGGATGGGTGTCTTCATTAATTCAAGTATAATTGTTATTTTTTCACTCTCAAAAAACAATATTTGAGAAATAATTAAACCCGTTATCGAACTGCATGGAAAAGAGCAATCTCAACCTCTCAACCGTTAGGTCATATAGGGAACTGAAAATAATAAGATTGACAAATATGAATTCTAGCGAGAAATTATTCAAACAATGGAAGATCAATTTATCTATGGTATAAATGTATTTTTATGATAGATTAGAATAGAATAGTCTTCATTAATCCATTCAGACACAATATATTGAACAGGATATATCAAAAATTTTTAGTAAAAAAAATATTTAAGGAGTGAATTTAACATAAATTCTCAGAGCCTCAAAACTACTGCGTCGATTTGGCCGAATAATAACCTCAGCCGAGATATTCATTTTTCAAATCTACTTTGAAAATTTCATCTTTATAGTTCATTCTGTTCGGATGTTATCCGCCCTCAGTCGGACGTACAGAATCGATTCTTAATCAGTGAATCCGAACAAAATCATTGACAATACTTTGACCCAAATTTTCGAAAAATACTGACATTTGGGCAAATCTATAGGCACTCGGATAGGTGAACAAATATGCCAAAAAAGAAAAGTTACCCACTGTATAAGGAAAATCTGCTGAAATAAAAGGTGATAAAAAACGGAAATGCAGTTATAATGGTGGACTCACCTTAGAGAAACCAATATTGGGCGTTGGTGGCTGGTGTAATGATACATCGTGGCATTTAAATGCTGAAACAGACATTAGAGAATTAATTTCTTGCTACAGGTGTTCATTCGCGTGGGTTAAGTTCGATGTCGGAATTACGAACATGGAATCAGATTCTGCGGTTTCAGGGTAATCTCCGACAGTCATTATATAACCAGAATGGAAGGTCTATGACACAATTTTATTTTTTTCTTACTTTGAAAACTCTTTATGCCTTAGATTATTAAAGAAAAAAATTGACTTGAAATTGAGATTTTTCAATAATTTCAAATGTTAAAATTGAACAACATGACGGTGCCACATCGTATACAACTAGGGTTACATGCGAACTGATGTGAGATTTCCACAGCAAGTTATTTCAATCTAAAAATGTCTATTATAGTCGTACACTTTCGATTGACGTATATTCGATACCTATGGTTTTATTCTAGAAAACATAGTTTTCCACGAGGAATAAAAGAGAGAATATTTTCATTCTTATTATAATATTAAACGAAAGAAAAACTACAGAAAAAATTATCAAACAATAAACACGACTTGTTTCAATTTTCCCCTTACTAGCATCATTGCTCAAATGACTAACTAGCACAGAGTAATTCTTTCGAAAAATATGATTGCTTTTTATAGTTTTCTACAGAATGGAGTTTATTATGAAAGAATGAAATTGCCTTCGGAATGGAATTCTTCCAATAATATCGAATAGTTAAATTGAACAAGTCATTTTTGAAAAGTGCAAATACGAAGGTTGCCTTTTATATTTCGGGATATGAGAACAAAAACAAATATTAATAATCGAAAATCGCTTTATTGTTTTTCAGAATATTGCCTATTAAGGTCTTCACACTTTTGCATGCGTTTGAGTCAATTGTCGAAGCACGTTTGCCACTCTGATTGAGGTATCCCCAAAACTGCATTCTGAACGCATCAACCGCTTCTTAAGACGTCGAAAAACGTTGACCTCTTATGTATTTTTTACGTACGGCAATAAAAAGAAGTCAATCGGTGCCAAGTCAGGACTATACGGTGGATGATTCATCAAATCGATGTTGTAAGTGCTCAAAAATGCAATCGAAATGAGCCTTTTGTTTAGCGATTGACAAAATGTGTGGGATCCAACGCCAACAAATTTTTTTGACGGTCAAATGTTCATCCAATATTGAATGTAAGCTGGTGCCACTAATGCCTGAGGTTGTCTCAATCTCACAATAGGTCACATGTCGACTTTGCAATATTAATGGTATTCGGAACAAAAACTGATTTTGGACGACCTTCGACGAAATTCGTCTTTGAGTGAAATAAGACCTCGGTTGAATTCACCATTGCATCGATAAACACTGGTCTTTGATGGAGCTTCAACGCCAAAAATTTAATTAAGTTCATCGATGCACTGTTGTTGAGTTAATCTACGTAGAATGTTGTAAAAAATAATCGCAGAAATGTTCACAATTTAATTCCATTTTTTGGGCGAGATGAATCTTTTAAGTTACTGTAAACAACAAAATAGCGCTCGTATGTCAAAACGTTCTGACTACTTATTACCTCAGAAATGTCAAGCTTAACGATAGAGCTGTCAGTTGGCAGATTGCAACAGTAAGGTTGTCCAATAATAATCTGGAACTGACTATAATAGTCAATAAACTTTCGATTGAAGTATATTTTAATACCAATATTTTTTCATGCCAAAAACATCGTTCCATGATAAATAAAAAAGAACATATTTTCATTCAAATAATAATATCAAACAATTAAAAAAACTAGAGAAATATTAATTGAAGATAATGAAGGCAATATAAATAGTAGATTTTCGTTTGATGCCAATTTCATTCCTTCATAATAAATTCAATTCTATAGAAAACCATGAAATGTAGTTATACGAAACAACTTAAAATATATCAAATACTGAGTAGCTTAAAAAATTGGAGAGCCCGTAACGTCGCCCAATCTTATTATACTCTCTGACAAAAAAAGTATCTGGAAATTTGAGATAAAACGCAGAATATTGAACTTCTTCAAAATATACTCCATTTGAAGCGAAACATATGTGCCAACTTTTTTTTTTTAATCGTTGAAACATTTTTATAGTAGCTATCCTGGATGGCCTTCAGCTCCTTCTTTGAATTTACTTTTATGGCGTCTATGGAATCAAATCTGGTTCGCCGGAGCGATAATTTCAATCTGGAGAAAATGAAAAAGTCACACGGAGCTAGATCAGGCGAATGAGGTGGCTGGTCGATTATGTTTATCGAGTGTTTGGTCTTAAAATCGTTAATAATCGTTGCTCAATGAGATGTGTTATCTTCATGCAAAATCAACGAATCTTTTTGCCACAAATCCGGCCGTTTACGTCAAATATTTTCACGAAGAAATTTCAAAACAAGTAAATAGTTTGACCATGCGGAAGGAATTCATGATGAACCACACCACGAATATCGAAGAAAACAATAAGCATGATTGCTGGCTCGTTTGTTTGTTGTATTCATAGACTCTCGTCTCGTCACCAGTTATGATCCGTCCCATGAACGTGGGATCAGAATTCGCATCTAGCATGTCGGCAGCTACCAGTTTCCGGTTCTGATTTTGAAGAAAATTCAGCTCTAACCTAACCAGCCAAGCGGTGACGCGATGCATGCCCAACTGGTTCACCAAAATCAAACGATCGTCTTCACGGGAGAATTTAAGATCACGAGCTATCACTCTATTACGGACATGATGATTTTAAAGCTCAATTTCCTTGAATTGTTGATGATGGAACTCGTAAATAGTTATCATCTATTAATTGAAATTGTCAGCGTTTATGAAAGCTGATCTCTACCTTGAAAACGACAGAAGATGTCTGTTGAAGCATTGGGAAGAAAAACTATAAGAGATGATGTTTTTGTCCAAATAACAATTATATACTTAGAAATAGCCAACGCGTTTAATTTAAATGTAAATTTCCTGATACTTTATTATCAGATTGTACTCTTATAGACTATATAAGATAGACAAAGCATTCCTTTGTAAAATGCCGATTTGTCTTGGTTCCCTCATTGATGTATGAAAATAATTTAATAGTCTTGAATATATAATTTTTTATGAAAAGGCATTTATTTCTGCCCAATTTTGCGATGTAATATGTTTTCGTTAATAATTTAGTTTTCTCTGAAAAAACAAGCATTTTTGCAACAATTGGTGAATCTATTTTTTTATTGTAGATAATTATTATGGATATCAGCTTGGATATAAGCATGTCTAGTAATTCTAGCGAAGATGAGAACCCAAGGCCACGATCTTTTAGGAGAAGAATGAACCCTTTTGATTTCTACAATGATGTGGAATTCAAAAATAGGTATAGACTGTCCAAGGATATTATAATATTACTTCTGAATATGATAGAGGTTAAAATAAGGCCCTCAACATCAAGGAACAAATCAGTCACTGCCTTGGAACAAGTACTTCTAACAATAAGTTATTTTGCAACAGGAGCATTCCAAATAACAGTAGCTGACCATATAAGGGTCCATAAAACTACAGCATGTAGAATAACTAAAAAGAAGTCTTAACCTCATTGAAAGTGTCTTGTGAAACCTCACCCGGCAACACCGCTTAAAATCTTTTTCATTTACTCGGGTCACAATATCTTCAGTGTCAAAATGATCTGAACAAATGAAAATTGCTTCTTTGGGAAAATACTTGACCATCCCAACAGCGAAGCCCAAATTTTTCTTTATTCATCGTCATCTGGGAACCTTAATTCAAGAAAACCTCATTTTATCTTATAATAGTCTCATTGAAAACTTCCCTATTAAAACTTTCTACGCTACTGAACATGTAAATAACTGAATACTTCGTTTCCAACAATACATTTACCTTTGGAACGATGGATTCGGATTAAAATTCCTGTCTTTACTACAACTTTCACTTTAGTGCGATGAAAAGTAATAAATAATGAAAAATATGAAAAACCTAATACTGACTCTCACAAATTTTCTTCAATTTGCTTATTTATTTTCGATACAGAGGTGGCAACGTGTGTCTTTTAGAACATGTAACCTTCAAATTGTCAAGCAGAGAATGAAGCAGCGTTGTCTTGACTTTCACCTGAATTTCTTTCCATCTGTGGTCTCTGACATAAAATAGCAGAATCAACTAAAGTATTTCTTTCACTTCTTACAAATATTTCCGGTAAGACAGTTTCAATTCAAAATATAAAATTTTATACAATGTTTTGAATGAAAAATGGAGAAAAAGTTTTTACTCACAATTATTGGGGAATAGCGAAACCTACTATTTGCTCAGTTTGGCAACATGAAACCTGAGTGGACCAGCTCGATACGTTACAATCGACCAGCTCTAAGTTTCAGATGCGACACTTTCCAATGTAAATAAAGGGTCTATTCTTATATAGTCTAAAGATTGTACTACAATCGAAACTGTATAGACTATTCTAGCCATTATAATTTACTATTCATTTATTTACACTTTTCAAGAATTACTTGTTCATTTTCGTTATTTAATAATTATTGTGTAGGTAAATCAAACCTCAAAAAAGGGCTTTCCTAAAGGTCGCGTCGTCATTATATTGAATCGATTGTAATTATCTATCCTAGATGGAATTCCTTACTGAGCATAAGTCACGTCGACATTATATAGATGTCTAAGTTTGTTCTAAAGTCTTTGAGATGGCAAAGCAGAACAATAATGGATACAATTCGAAACGATTCGAAATTGGCGTTATTAACCAATTTGAAAAATCATTCATCTTGAATTGCATCTCGATACCCTGCCAATGTACTAAAGACCCCATTTGACTAGTTGTAGATAGTGGCATTTCATAACCCTGTCTATGTCATATGAGTAATGGATTTTGTGCACTATCTCGCAAGTACTCATTTGAGTACGCTTTGTTTTGATTAATCAGACCTGCTTGCAACCTTTACCTTAGGCAGATTAGCGCCTTTTACCGAACCTTAAAAGGAAATCTAATACCGTTAACGAGGGAAAGCTTTTGACAGCTACGAGTTGGTTTTGATTCCATCGAGTTACCTACGAACTGAGGCATAGTCCATGACGATATTCCACCAAAGTAGAGACAATTTCCATGAAAAGGAATGTTCCATCTCAAAAGATTCCCCAGTATAGTTTTTATCCCATAGTGATTGGAAAAATTATCCGAAACATGTCGATTATTCATTGATTCAGGCATGTTTTCAAGTATATTTGACACCTGAGCGGACAACCATACAAAATGGGGCGCTTCAAAACCCTCAAAATATGAGGTATTGTAAGATAAAGCAACAAATATCAGGTGTATCGGTATGAAATGAGCGTTTTTTTGTTGAAATTAAACACTAATTATTAATAGGAATGTTGTTTCGGTTTTTTATTCAATTTCATGTGGCACCCATTTTCCACATTTTTGGATCTTTCCCATAGCTTTCAAACGGTCAGAAGTTGTTTGCTGAGCAAAATTTAACATTTCTGCCATTTGCTTTTGATTCAAAGTGTCATCTCCATCCAATATCGTTTGCAATTCGGCGTCTTCAAACTTTATTGGTGGTCTTCCACGTACTTCGTTTCTCACATCAAATTCATTATTTCTGAACCGTTGAAACCATCTTTTGCATGTTCACCATATGCCTCGACAAGCATTCGATGCGACTCTGCAGCACTTTTCTTCAAATGAAAACAACAAATTAATGCTTTCCGCAAATCATCACTTTCTGGTACAAAATTCGACATTTTTAACACGAAGAAAAAATATGATGTTGTCTGTTCAATGACTTGATGTATACTAAATATGTTTCACAGATGTAATAGCAAACAAACAAAATAAATAAAGGCTCGTTCACCACAAATGGTTCCTATCGAGACATTTGTATCTGGACGCTCACTTCATACCAGTATACCTGGTAGTGATAGTAATAACGGGTGGTCCATCTAGTGTTTGGAATTTGAACTACCGATTATTTGACATTATAAACGTCAACTATTCTTTTTGACGTGACTAATATTTAGTTGAAAGTTTGAAGTTCACGAAATGGGACGCTATTCGCTTGAAGAAAGTCCATTTTCTTTGAAAATGAAGCAGAAATCGCCGTAACCGTCAATGCCGAGCGCTACCGCGCAATGTTGAACGATTGGTTCTTTCAAGAAATTGAAGCTAACGACTTGGAAGATGTTTGGTTTCAACAGGACGTTGCAACGAGCCATACAGCACACGCCACAATCGATGTTTTACTCCGCATTTTCGGAAATCGAATAATCAGATGTGAATTGGCCACCAAGAAGCTGCGATCTGACGCCATTGGATTATTATCTTTGGGGAGTGGTGAAAGATAAGTGTTACGCAAACAATCCAGAAACAATTCAAGACCTCAAGACCGAAATTCGAGCTGCAATTGGTGAAATAGAGCCCCAAACAATCGAAAATGTATTAAAAATTGGGTGGAACGAATAGGCTACTGCCAAGTCAGCCGTGGTGGTCATTTGGCCGAAATTATTTTCATAAATAAATGTCATGAACCAACCTTTTAAATAAATGTTCAACCATTGGAAAATATTGAGCAGTTTTTTTATAGCAAAATTAAATTCCAATTTTTAAATGGGCCACCCATTATGTAGGAAAGATATATCGTGTGAATCCACAAGGAGCAGGAGGAAATGAACGAAGATGGTACAAAAATTCAAAATTTAAAAGAGATAAAGAAAACACCCTGAAATTCGCCTTTTTGGATTAACTCGATATTGTAAATCAAGGATTTTTTAACGTAACATGCTAAACCGTAAATTTTACTAAGGAGATAATCAATGAATACACAACCTTTTATGGTTCCTCTTTCAGAAGATTTTTTTTAGTATCCGTCTGTGTCTCTTGAAGGAGAATAATCTCAGCACCATAGTCCTTTGCTAGTTTAGAAATATAATCACTCTTGTCCTTAGAAATACCCTCTATATTCCAATCTAATACACAAAATTTGTCGCCAATCTGCAAGGAGGATTCTTCGAATCGGGTCTTGCGGTTCAAGTGATGATTTTTCAGATCTTCTTTCTGATGTTTGAAGTCTGCTATGGAACCCATTCAAAGGGAAATCATCATCCATAGTTGGGGAAGGTTGTGATATAGAAAAAATAGCGGAGGAAAAATTATCGACTGACATTTATTATGACTTATGTCACAATAAATATAGTGTAGTAATAGTAATAGTTTAGTAATAACATTCACATATTCAATACCAAACTTCAATTCCAACTTAGTTGTGACATATTTTTTCGATTTGAATGAAATAGTCTCTTTTAATTGGAAGTGGTCATTACTGAACACCTAAAGTATACTTTTTGTTCGAATAGGAATAATTCAATTCATTTTTTTTTCTCACGTTCAAAGAAAAGCTTTTATTTTTCTTGTTAGGTCGCCAATTCTAAATCGGTTTTCTACAATTAGTATCGTTTACTGTATTAGGTTGAAGAATATAGAAAGATTATGCATATAAAAGAGTTGAATGATAGGAATACACCAGTTCATTAAAAATGAAGAAATTCAAGGACTGATCGTCGTATTCGACTGTAAATTCTATCTCAGGATTGAGATTGTTTAAATAATCGAGAAACCTATTTAACTGGGGTATTCCATCCCAACAAACAAAGATATCATGAGCATACCTGTACCAAAATCTAAATAAACGATTGAACTTACTAATTTATATGTTTTCTGAATCAGTCATGAATTTTTCGGCGAGTGGCCACATTTCTGGGGATAAAATTTATTTTCGAATGCGAAATAATTTTGTTGAATGCAAAGCTTTGTCAGATTTAGTATTTCTTCTGTTATTATTATTGAATTGATATTTTTTCTAGTCTATAAGAATGTCTAACGTGTTTTGTGTTGGTACCTATACTCGGAGGAGGTTTTAAAATTCAAATGATATGAATTTGTTATTGTTATTGAGATTTACGCATTTAATTTTGTTCACTAATGAGATTCAGTTTTTCTTCAGTTCTAGCTTGAAATTTGTGTATTTCTGCATAAGGCTGACTGGTTCTAAGTAATCAATTGATTATATTTCATACGTTAGATACTTAGGTTTGGTTTTTGTGTGTTTGAGGGCTCAAATAAGCTACCTAATGATGCCTTAGTATAACGGGTGTTTCATTTGAAATAAAAGTGTTGAGTATCAATCTGAAAAGTGAAAAACTATATGTAGGCTGAAATCACGAATGGCCCCTAAAAATGAATACACTGTAAACACATTCTTCACCGTTTTGTTGGAGATACTTCCTCGTCATTAACATACAGAGTAGGAAGAAAGAAGAATTTCAAGAGCACAAGTTAATAAGGCAGAAAATTAACATATTATTTTCACTACTCGAACTAAAAGGGCACCGGACAATATTAGGTAATCCAACATCGGCAAACACAGTATGGCATTTAACTTAACCATGGAATAATTAACATGTAAATAACCGAGTTCTTTGTTCCTGCTTGCACTTCATCTACCCTTCAACGAGGCGAGGTACAAGCGAAGAAAATTTTATGGTTTAGGTCAATTTAGACGAAAGTTACGATTTGCTCCAGCAAATAATGATCATTACGTAAGTAAAAGCAAAAAGCACGGACTTCAACTTAAGAGCTTTCACGCGCTTTTCTTTAAATCACACGATCCCAACACGAATTTGTACAAAATTTGAGAAGGTATATTATTACAGAGTAGAGTTATTCCGTTTTTCAGTTTTATTTATCCTAATGAATATTTCATTTCTATATTCACTTAATTTTTAGGGATTCACTAACTAATATTTCTATTTATGATCAATAGATCATATTCACTTTATTGCTAAACAACGTTTCGGGCCGTACCTTTTTTGCAATTTGGACTGGAATATAAATACAAGTGCTATAAAAATTTTCACACTAATAATGATTCATTCAATTTAATACTTTATATTTAGGGTGATTAATTTAGAAGTACATTTTTTTTTTTAATAAGAAAAAATCAATGAAAATAATTTTATTTAATAATCTTTATTAACAAATGAAAGAACCATACTTTTTAATTAGTTTTTAAAGATAATATCTTTCAAATGGCCTCGACAACGGTTAACAAGATCCATTCGATAGTTCCAATTTTCGATGCGGCGTGTGAGTATTTCGGTTGATATTTCGCCAATGACTTGAGTAATATTGGCCTCCAATACCTCAATCGTAGACGGCTTGTCCATGTAGACTTTGGACTTCACATAGCCCCAAAGGAAAAAATCAAGAGGTGTGATGTCACATGATCTAGCTGGCTAATTCACTGGTTCGAAGCGTGAAATGATCTGCTCGCCGAAATGCTCTCGCAGCAAAGCCATGGCTTCACGGGCTGTATGGCAAGTGGCACCATCTTGTTAGAACCACATTTCGTCGAGACTACGAGCTTTAATATCGGGCAACAAATATTCTGTTATCATGGTGCAATAACGATCACCATTCACAGTAGCATTCCGGCCGTCCACTGTTTTGAAAAAATATGGACAGTTGTTTTTTCTGGATTTAACGGCAATTCTTGAGACTCTTCGGGTTGTTCATCACCCCAGATTCGGGCATTTTGTTTGTTCACGAACCCATTAAGCGAAAAATGGGCTTCAGCAGTGAACAAAACTTTTGTCGAAAGGGGTGGATCCTCTGCAAGCTTGTCAAAAGAGACCAACGAATAAAACTTATACGATTCTGTAGGTCGGTCGACTTCAGTTCATGAACTAATTGAATTTTGTAAGCTTTCAAAGAAAGATCCTTACGTAAAATCCGCCAAGCCGTTGAATACGAAAGGTCAAACTGTTGAGAACGACGACGACGACTCTTCACTACGAGCTGGATGTTGTCTATTTGGTCAAGTATTATCCAATAACAAATATTGAGTCTCTACCTTAGTGATGGTTGAGCGAATTTTGCGTTCGGTAGGTCGATTATGTGCCCGTAAGTCGCTCTAAGTGCCCGATACACATCAATCGTAATATTTCGCCCATTTTCGCAATAAAGCTGAACAATTTGTAGACGCTGTGCCGGTCTAAGTCATTCCATTATAAAATGTTAGACACTACTGAACAAGAATACCACTTCAGTTTACACGACGTATACAGGATCTACAACTACATTCCCACCAAAAAGATTACCTCTAAAGGAATCACCCTTCATATACAAAATAGAATGAATATTGCAAGCACCATCGCACAATTAATAATGGAACACCTCGAGGAGCATATTTTATTAAACTTCACATATGATATCACAATATTCAAAAAATATGTGGACGAATGCTTGATAATTACACCAGAATCTGAAATACAAAACTACTATCCGACCTAAACAGTTTCCATGGAAAGCTCGCAATTACATTAAAACCAGAACATATTTAGTTTTTGAATACCTTTATTATGAGAAAAAGCAATTCAATCAACACGAAATTACATAGGAAATCAATAAAAACACACAAAGTACTTGATTTCAATTCATCACACCACATTAAACAAAGAAACCCGTTGTAATGAACTTTATAGATAGAGCAATTTTCCTCACCAAGTTATTTTGAATGAGGTATGTGATGTGTGTATATGTGATCTATTGATCATAAATAGGAATATTAGTTTGCGAATCCCTAAAAATCAAGTGATTACAGTGTAAGTATATTAACAATTAGGGTCAATGGAATCATAAATTATTGAAAAAAATTACGTTTATATATAGAACATACGACTGAATGGTATTTAATTAATACCAGAAAACATATTGTAATCACATTAAAAATTTCACAAGAAAACCCACTAGTTTAACGATTAATACAGAGTGATTTTTTTTTTGAAGTGATAGAAGATTCGATAGGGATAACTGAATTTTGATATAAGATAGAAGCAATGTTGTTTTCACATTTCACAATTAGCATGGAAAGACCCACGTCTCAATAAAGTCCACAAATTGTTGTTATTCATTTTCAAAATCAGTGTTCTATTCGCCAATTTGGGCCCGTTCAAAAGATATAGGGTGTTGAAATTTCATAAAAAAATTGCATTTTCACCTGTAATATTCAAATGACAATATCAATTGAAATGATCTCTTGATAACAGTCAAGCATATTTAGGCCTCAATAGATTTATTCCATTTCTTGTGGTTTTCTCACTTGAACTGAAGATCAGTATCTTGTACTTCCTAGAATCATTAGTCTTTTGTGCAGATATAATCATTTCTCATCTTTTTTCCTAAATTGCACCATTTTTGAGATATTTGAAGGTATTAAATCGATATAATCATCTGATGAAACATGAGTGAGTGAATCATTTCTTAGAGGTAAAATAAATAATATTATTTATTATATAATAAATAAATTCAATGGTAGATGCTGCGGAAGGTAATTTTCATTCAAACTAAACTGGACTACTGAGGTGTATTTGCGCAATGTGAGAACTTAAAATGCTTATAACTTTTTAACGCAGCTAAATATGGAAAAACAGTATGGGTGTTTCTTTTGCTCTCAAGAACCTGTGGTTTAAAATTAACGCAGTGGCCAAAGACTCACCCTGTATGTGTTTTAATCTTGAATATAACAATTTAGAGCCTCAAACAGGAAGAGGGTGTATAAACAATTATGATAATAATTAAACGGAGTATCACAATGTAGTAATGTATATTCAGAAGGGTTCTCGGCAATTTTTTTGCCCAAAAAGGTATAGCTATTCATTATACAAGTGAAAAAAAGTATTAGATTTTAGCTCGAGGGAGACAAAAAACCGAGAGCTGAAATCTAATATTTTTCCCGTGTATAATACACTATTTTCTTCTGTCACAGGTTAAACGATCAAGCCATCAACAGTGTGGTCGAATTATTCAATGATCAAAAGTATGTTACGATCCAATAATAATGTAGACATTTCAAACTAATTACATTTCTGAAAAAAAAATGGGAAAAAGGTTACATGCCCAAAAAAGCTGCGATTTCTACAAGTACACAAATTAGTGATTTTTTAAATAATGCACCCGATGAAGTTTATTTAATGGCCAAGGTTGTTGTTGTATTTGGGATTGCAGGAGCTTGTCGCTAGGTAAGCTAGGTAACATTAGATGATATTGAAGACTAAAACAATTTCATCCAATTGTCCCTTATCTTGTTTCTATACAAACTTTCCATTTTATCAATATCCCTAATTTACATTTTCCTATTCTGTGTTTCAGTGACTTTTATAGCAATTCCTTTCAAAAGAACTCAAAATACATTCAAAATTTGGTATGATTTATTAACCTTGTTAACTGAAAGTAGTTAATTTATTCATAAACTCAACTATATCGATCTTGATTATTTTGTAGAGTCCTGATGAAGGATGTACATACATCCGAAATATAGACACAGTTGAAAAATTGGATGAAAAACCTTTCCATTTTAGGAAAAAATTGCCGAGAATTCATCTTGATATTCTTCAAACAATTATATCTGTTTGATATTATGGTCTATCATAAAGGGTATCCAGTTGTGGCATAGCTAGAGGATTCGATCCCGGGATCCCGAAAACCGGGATCCCGCAATCCCGATCATATTTTAGTCCCGAAAATCTCGGGATTAAATCCAATGAATCCCGGGATTTTCGGGACTTAAACATTTTTAAATAATTCATTAAAAATGTGCGTGAAACGAAAAACGCTTACTTTCATTTGACGTTAAACGTCAAAATTTGCCAACCATCTTGTTTACACAGCTGATTTCGTTTGTTTCTGCTAACAAACGTTGTTGGATTAGGTACTTTACCTACCTATGTGTGTAAAATAGTGTAAAAATTACGCTTCAGATCGTGTAAGTATTGATATTTATATTGTTGATTAGTGATAAACCATTAATTTATTTCAAAAACAACAATGCACTAATGTGTATGGCTAAATATATATGAAAAACAGCGAATGTTTTTCTGTTGATCTAAGAGGTTATGTTTATTTTGTACACATATTCAAATGTTCTTTTCTTATTGTTTTAGGTTTAAGAAGTAAACAATGTCACTTTCTAAGGAAAGTTTTTATGTCAAACATAAAAAAGATGAAGACGTTACGTCAGTGTGGAGTCATTTTTTAGTCGACAAAATGGGTAGCTCGGCAAAATGTAAGCGTTGTTCAGCTATTTTAAAACCCTTAGGAGGATCAACCAAAGGCCTACATACTCATCTATTTTCAAAACATTCCATAAAAATAGATTCCGCTAAGGCATCTTCCTCAACAAGTCAAAATAATGAAGGACCACCTTCGAAAAGAAAAATGACCGACTATTTTGTTAAACCTGAATCTGATACTCTTGACGATGTTTTGGCCCGTATGACTGCGCTAGATGGTTTTCCTTTTAGCGTACCTATTTGTGACATCAAAAGATTTAAGATCGTTACTGTTAGCAAAAGGGTACTCAGACTTACCTAAATCTGCTTCAACAATCCGCAACAGAGTACTAGACTATAGTGTAAAGATAAAAAACAAATAACAGCTGAACTATCTACATTGAAAAAGAAGGACAACGATTTAGTCTAAGTTTTGACGAATGGACGTCTACGTCTAATAAGAGATATATGAATTTAAATATTCATTCAATAAACAAAAAGTGGAATTTGGGACTTATTCGAATTGATAAATCGCTGACCGCCGAAACTTGTGTTCATACTTTAAAAAAGCGGCTTTTGGATTTTCATATCTCATTAGATATAGATATTGTGGCAATAGTAACTGATGGTCCAAATGTAATGCTGAAGGTTGGAAAACTTGTTAATGCAGAACACCAAGTTTGTTTTGCACTTGGTATTCATTTAGCCGTTTGTGATTTGTTGTATAAAAAGACACCTGTAAATGAGACTGCCAGTGATGATTTTGATGACTCGGATGATGATGAAGAACTAGATTCAGGATTAGTAATTGAAACTGAAACGGTCAAGATTTGACTTATGATGATCGCAATATTAATGAATTAATAAAGAAAGTTCGTAAACTGGTTCTTATTTTCAAAGAGCATCCTTGAAGAATGATACAATACTTCAAAAATATGTTAAAAAGAACATGGAAGAGAGCTTAATTTACTACTGGACTGTAAAACGCGTTGGAACAGTCTCTTTACAATGCTGGAGCGATTTGATCTTTTAAAAGGTAGCGTAAAAAGGCACTTATTGATCTTAATAATCCTGTACCATTTGAAGAGTCAGATTTCCAACTCATTAGTGAGATAATCAAGGTATTGGCGCCCGTTAAATTATCTGTAGAAGCACTTTGTCGTTCTGATGCCAATTTGTGCACAGCGGATGCTACACTCAAGTTTCTTTCAAGAATTGCGTGACAATGACTCAATTTTGGCTTCTAAATTGAAGACACATTTATTGAACCGCTTGAAACATCGTCGACGCAGTGAGTTAAGTGGAGTATTAAACTATTTACAAAATCCTCATACTGAGAAGACTGAGTTAGAGACTGATTGTGATTTAAAGGAGTTATTTTCAAGTCCAAGCAAGAGGACTATAAAAAAACAGATTATTTTGTTAGCTGGAAAAATTGAAAATAGTGATAATGAAGAAAATGACATGAACATTGAACCCACGCCTACAACTAGTAAAACTGATTTAACATTAAAAGAAAAGCTTCAGAACGAAATAGAAAACAGTATGAAAATAATAAATCCTGAAGCATTTAAAGAAACTGGTCTTTCTAAGATCATTAAACAAGAAATGAATCTTTTTGAGGCTAGTTCCACACGAGGTCATAATTTGGAGAAGGCTTATAAAAATTTATTGACGATTCCTCCAACTTCCATCGAGCCTGAACGCGCGTTTTCCGCTGCTTCATATTTGTGTAACAAATTAAGAAGCATGCTTTCGGATGAGACGTTGGATGCGTTGTTATTTCTTAGATTTTATTCTCGTGGCTTGAATAAGTAAATTATAGTTCCTGGTCTATTTTATTTAAAATATTAGTAGTCCTATTAACATTGATCTCTTTTGACAAATATTAGAAGTTCATTTTTTAAGTTTATTGTAAAATATAAAATAAACAAACTAGGCAATAATTTTTATAAGGGCCTAGTTTGTTACTTTTATTAGAAGAAATAATAATTTTGTTTTGTTTTTGAAGATTTGAGTAAAGATTTAAAATAAAAGGTTGATTTTGATATGTTTACTTCTTTTTAATTGCTACCATTTTCTTTACCAATAAAATCCAGGACTATCCCGGGATCCCGGTATTAACAGTCGATAATCCCGAAATCCCGGGACTAGAAAAATCGACCGGGATCGAATCCTCTAGGCATAGCCCAATTTGAAACCTTAAATTGCTTATAACTTCGCAGAATTGGTGTGTTTCCGTTTTAACTGAAAAACACTACATATTTTCAATAATTGGAAATATTCTTGAACTTCTATCTCCGAATTTTGATGAAATTCGATCAACTAGTTGAGGAGCTAAGACTAAACGAAGACTGGCGTGAAAGACTATATGTCTTTCACGCCAGTCTTTAAAAAACTAAAAACATGGTTAATAATTTATCTGGTAACGCAATTTGTGAATTACAATCCAAAATTAATTATGCGGCATGCTGATTTCTGGGCAGCCGGATTGGTATTAAATAAGGAACTTTTTGATTCAGGCAGATTCAATTATTGGCAGTAGGAGAGATGGTTTCAGATAAATAAGAAGTTAGAAAGTAGATTGAACGTTGAGAATATCAATGGCGATAGAACATGGGTGGTCTGGATAAGGCTCATTAAAACTCCATCGAACCGGAATCGAAAATTGGTAAGGCAACGACAGATTAGAAGCAAAAAAACGGTACGGTCGACGGAAAAAAATGCAAATCCGAATCGGGAACAAAATAGCGTAAAAGCGTAGATTTTCCGAAACGGTTTGGCAGCAATGACTTGCATTCAATCACGTATTATTTGGAAGGATTGAAATTGCCCATTGTCTATAGAAATTGAACTAGGGAATATTAAGTCAATCAATGTCGTTTTCGAGTCTAGTGACAAAATCCTCCATTGATTGGACTGTCAATTAACTCTCTGGGAGACATGTATACGTGCTTGGAAACGCTTCTTATCTGATCAGTCAGTCACCGCAGCAGTCGCTGAAATGTTTATGGAATACTGAAGAATATGTCTACTTGGCGTCATCTACTCGCAATTGCTCTTTTTAAATTAGTTCCAATTTTCGATGCGGCGTGTGAGTATTTCGGTTGATATTTCACCAATGACTTGAGTAATATTGGCCTCCAATACCTCAATCGTAGACGGCTTGTCCATGTAGACTTTGGACTTCACATAGCCCCAAAGGAAAAAATCAAGAGGTGTGATGTCTCATAATCTAGCTGGCTAATTCACTGGTTCGAAGCGTGAAATGATCTGCTCGCCGAAATGCTCTCGCAGCAAAGCCAAGGCTTCACGGGCTGTATGGCAAGTAGCACCATCTTGTAAGAACCACATTTCGTCGAGACCACGAGCTTTAATTTCGGGCAACAAATAGTCTGTCATCATGGTGCAATAACGGTCACCATTCACAGTAGCATTCCGGCCGTCCACTGTTTTGAAAAAATATGGACAGTTGTTTTTTCTGGATTTAACGGCAATTCTTGAGGCTCTTCGGGTTGTTCATCACTCTAGATTCAGGCATTTTGTTTGTTCATGAACCCATTAAGCGAAAAATGGGCTTCATCCGTGAACAAAACTTTTGTCGAAAGAGGTGGATCCTCTGCAAACTTGTCAAAAGAGACCAACGAATATAACTTATACGATTCTGTAGGTCGGTCGACTTCAGTTCATGAACTAATTGAATTTTGTAAGCTTTCAAAGAAAGATCCTTACGTAAAATCCGCCAAGCCGTTGAATACGAAGGGTCAAACTGTTGAGAACGACGACGACGACTCTTCACTACGAGCTGGATGTTGTCTATTTGGTCAAGTATTATCCAATAACAAATATTGAGTCTCGACCTTAGTGATGGTTGAGCGAATTGTGCGTTCGGTAGGTCGATTATGTGACAAAAAACCGAGAGCTGAAATCTAATATTTTTCCCGTGTATAATACACTATTTTCTTCTGTCACAGGTTAAACGATTAAGCCATAAACAGTGTTGTCGAATTATTCAATGATCAAAAGTATGTTACGATCCAATAATAATGTAGACATTTCAAAATATTTCAAACTAATTACATTTCTGAAAAAAAATGGGAAAAAGGTTACATGCCCAAGAGAGCTGCTATTTCTACGAGTACACAAATTAGTGACTTTTTAAAATAATGCTCCCGATGAAGTTTATTTAATGGCCAAGATTGTTGTTGTATTTGGGATTGCAGGAGCTTGCCGAATTTGTGAAGTCAGTTAGGTAACATTAGATGATATTGAAGACTAAAACAATTTCATCCAATTGTCCCTTATCTTGTTTCTGTACTAACTTTCCATTTTATCAACTTCCCTAATTTACTTTTTCCTATTCTCTGTTTCTGTGTCGTTTATAGCAATTCCTTTCAAAAGAACTCAAAATACAGTCAAAATTTGGTATGATTCATTAACCTTGTTAACTGAAAGTAGTTAATTTATTCATAAACTCAACTATATCGATCTTGATTATTTTGTAGAGTCCTGATGAAGGATGTACATACATCCGAAATATAGACACAGTTGAAAAATTGGATTAAAAACCTTTCCATTTTAGGAAAAAAATTGCCGAGAATTCATCTTGATATTCTTTAAACAATTATATCTCTTTGATATTATGGTCTATCATAAAGGGTATCCAGTTGTGGCATAGCCCAATTTGAAACCTTAAATCGCTTATAACTTCGCAGAATTGGTGTGTTTCCGTTTTAACTGAAAAAACACCACATATTTTCCAATAATTGGAAATATTCTTGAACTTCTATCTCCGAATTTTGATGAAATTCGATCAACTAGTTGAGGAGCTAAGACTAAACGAAGACTGGCGTGAAAGACATATACAAGAAAAAACTAAAAACATGATTAATAATTTATTTGGTAACCCAATTTGTGAATTACAATCCAAAATTAATTATGCGGCATGCTGATTTCTGGGCAGCCGGTTTGGCATTAAATAAGGAACTTTTTGATTCAGGCAGATTCAATTATTGGCAGTAGGAGAGATGGTTTCAGATAAATAAGAAGTTAGAAAGTAGATTGAACGTTGAGAATATCAATGGCGATAGAACATGGGTGGTCTGGATAAGGCTCATTAAAACTCCATCGAACCGGAATCGAAAATTGGTAAGGCAACGACAGATTAGAAGCAAAAACGGAACGGTCGACGGGAAAAAAAATGCAAATCCGAATCGGGAACAAAATAGCGTAAAAGCGTAGATTTTCCGAAACGGTTTGGCGGCAATGACTTGCATTCAATCACGTATTATTTGGAGAGGATTGAAATTGCCCATTGTCTATAGAAATTGAACTAGGGAATATTAAGTCAATCAATGTCGTTTTCGAGTCTAGTGACAAAATCCTCCATTGATTGGACTGTCAATTAACTCTCTGGGAGACATGTATACGTGCTTGGAAACGCTTCTTATCTGATCAGTCAGTCACCGCAGCAGTCGCTGAAATGTTTATGGAATACTGAAGAATATGTCTACTTGGCGTCATCTACTCGCAATTGCTCTTTTTTAAATCCTCCCCGATTTAAATTAAACGTCTTATTCGACAGCTTTATGCGCTTCATTGACGTTCGTACCGACGCTATCACTGACGTTTGGATAACGCTCAAAATACGCCACGGAATTTACGCATTTTCTCTTCGGTCTGAACAGTTACTTTCAATACGGGAATCTCGACTGTTGAATACGTGAATTATATCCTATTTAAGCCTCCAAGTGTAAATTTATATCCGTAACATTTCAGTCCACCATTTCGCGATTTATTCCGCTTTATCGACTCAATGCTTTATATTTTTATTTCATTTTAACTGCTCATTTGCCACTCGCAATCAACAAGGCAACTGTATGAAAATCGCTTAAAACACCACTTAGCAAATAACTTAATCGATGAAGAAAATATTGAAGCTTGCAAAAAATTGATGAGAAACATTATACACAAAGAAGCATTTCAGACCAGCAATTCGCGATTTATTCGCCTTATCGACTCAATGCTTCATATTTTCATTTTATTTTAATTGCTTGTTTGTCAATTACAATCCACAAATTGCCTGTATGCTCGCTTATAACACCACTTAGCAAATATCTTAATCGATGAAGAAAAATTTGAAGCTTGCAAAAAATTGTTGAGGAACAATATACAAAAAGATGCCGAAGAAGCATTTCAGTCCACCAATTAGCGATTTATTCGGCTTTATAGACTCCATGCTTTATATTTTCATTTTATTCTAATTGCTTATTTGCCACTCGCAATCCACAAGGTAACTGTGTGGAAATCGCTTAAAACACCACGCAGCAAATAACCTAATCGATGAAAAAAATATTGAAGCTTGCAAAAAATTGTTGAGAAACAATATAATATACAGGGTGAGTCTTTGACCACTGCGTTAATTTTAACCATAGATTCTTGACGTCAAAAGAAACATTTTCTTCCTATAACAAAAGATATAGGGTGTTGAAATTTCATAAAAAAATTGCATTTTCACCTGTAATATTCAAACGACAATATCAATTGAAATGATCTCTTGTAGAATGTTTTTGATAACACTCGTGCATATTTTGGCATCAATAGATTTATTCCACTTCTTGTGGGTTTCTCACTACTACTCTACAGATTGGTTAAATTGCATGAAAAACAAATATCGCTTGAACTAAAGGTCCGTATCTTGTACTTCCTGGAATCATTAGTCTTTTTGCATATAAAATCATTCCTCATCTTTTCTCCTAAATTGCACCATTCTTGAGATATTTGAAGTTGAAAGGAATTGAATCGATATAATTTTGTCCAAATTTTCTGATTTTCCCAAATCCAACTCTGTGCTGAAATGATTCAATAATCAGATTTGTTCAATGTTGCCATATTTTATGTCTTTATTAAATATTTCTACAAAAGATTGGGGAAATCTCTCCAGTCTATGGTTCCACCACTAAACACTATAGATGAAATTAACCACTGAACAATTTTTGTCTTACATTCACCATAAAATCTAAATTGCCATTTGCTGTATTCATTGTTAATGATGTCTAGCATCTTGTTTAATATTTAATCCAGAATAATATTCCATAATAAATAAAGAAAAAGTTTTCCATCACTCTTCGGTATATTTTGACCATTGAAATAGGTAAAGTATTTTCTGTCAGGACCTGTTGAATTGAAGACTTGTCTTTATCAAGAGCTGGTTTTCTATAGCTTCAGGCTTTCAGGGTTCATCAAATTATATCTATTCTAACATAGGAATGCTGCAAATTGAGCTCATATGAGTTTTAAAAACTTCGAACCCAGACTCCTAGATTTGTTTTATACCTTTATTATCTTTATTTCATACACCGATTCAACCTTGTTCACAAACTCAAGAGATAATAGAATTTGACTTAGTTTTAATATTTCTGAATGTTTGTTATGATGCATGGTTAAATAAAATTCAATCAATATTGAATCTGGAAGCTATAAGCTCATAAACAAGAAAGATTAGAATAGAATGCAATTTCTGACCATAATCATTTCATACTGAATTGAATAATTTAAAACTATCGATATTATCCCTAAAAAATTTTCCACATTTTTTTTTGCAGATACAAATAACTTTTGACAGTTTTAAACAGAATCAAAACAACAAGGAACCACAGAACACTTTTTTATTTGGAACTACCCACCACAGAGACGTTATAATATTTTAATGTGATAATAATTCACTCTAATTATTCTGAGGAAAATTATAACTAAAGATCAATAATAGTTACAGATATTATCTTTCCTTTAAAAAAACATTGCAAATATTAATTTTTTCTCTCCTGGGGTTCGGTAATAAATTAATATTCTATGGTAAGGTATTAAAATTTGACGTAATCTATGAATAACCATTATTCAATATTTATGTTCTTGTTTACGTAATTAATACATACTCTGATTATACAAATCAGTAATCAGTAATTATAGTCTAAACAGAATAGATTCATATTAATGATTTAACAAAAAATTTTTTATCAAAGAAACCTATTTGATTTTTCAAAATCAAATTTAGGTATTTCTTCAAGAAAGTATAATTGCACACCTAACTCTGGAAATACTTCAATCTGGTAATCTATCCAGGTAAATTGTTATTGGGATTCAGTACAGAAAATACCTGTTCACTGGTCTCTGTCAAGGAGAAGAAACTTCAGAAATATCAGTGTTTGGAAAATCATAGATGATTTTTTCTGGCTTTGAGTGAAAAAAAAGCACAGTGACAACCTCTTGCCTTGGAAGTTTCATAGAAATGATGGTTATCATGATTTGGAAATTTTAAGAAGAAAATTAAAAATGTATGATGATAACACCCAATAATTCTGAGGTTTTTTGGAATTTCTCACTAGAAAGGCATGGTTTTTAATCTTGAAGTAGAAAGAAAATATAGTAGAACAACAAAAATCTATGTTTATGGTGTTGAATTTTTTTTACCAGAAAATTAGTATTTTGTATCTTCCTTCTGGATATGGACCTCATCGGATGAAACATGAGTGAGTGAATCATTTTTTAGATAGAAAATAATGTTTTTGAACAATTCAGATTCAATAGTGGATGCTGTGGAAGGTATTTTTCATTCAAACTAAACTGGACTACAGAGGGGTATTTGCCCAATGTGAAAACTTAAAATGCTTATAACTTTTCAACGCAGCTGAATATAGAAAAACCGTAATGGAAAAAGTGTTTCTTTTGATCTCAAGAACCTATGGTTAAAATTAACGCAGTGGTCAAAGACTCACCCTGTATACAGAGAAGCCGAAGAAGCATTTCAGTCCAAAGATTCGCGATTTATTCGGCTTTGTCGACTCCATGCTTTATATTTTCATTTTATTCTAACTGCTCATTTGCCACACACAATCCACAAGGTAACTGTGTGGAAATCGCGAAGGGACAATGGCAGAAATAAAAAAGAAAGCATTTTTAAAATTCAAAAGTAAACAATCTAGACAGATACACTCTGACAAAAACGTATTCGGAAATTCATATTCAAATTGCCCGAGTTGAGTATTCTCAAGTACTTGAAGTTTCGGTATGTTGTAATTATTATGCCAAACATGATCTCAGCCTGTCAACTAATTTGTTTACGATAGCAGTTGAAACCAGTCGACTGCAGTGGTAGTCAGCGAATCTTACAATGGAAAAAAATATTGAAAAGTTTGTCTCAAATTTTGTGTTAAGAACGGAATTTCGTATGATGACTCGTTGCGAATGGTGGAAAAGTCTTATGGAAAGTGTTTTACCGAACATTCAAGTGTATCATTCGTACAAAGCCTTTAATAACGGTCAGGAGATCGTCGAAGATTTACCTTGCTCAGGACGACCGTCGACCAAGATTATAAATCTAATAAGAAGAAAAAAATCGATGTTACATGAGCGATACTAGGAATTTTTCAAAAACTTGAATATGAATCCCTTATTCGGATTTTTAAGAACTGTGATCACAATTTTGACAGTGATTTGTTAATACCGTAATATCAAATAACAGTGCTATTAAAATAATATCATTGTTAACTAAGTAAAATAAATTGAGTTCTGACGAGGAAAAAATGTATTACATAACCCCTGGCAATTTTTTTAAAACATGGACAATTCAGTCAAGATTTCAAAAGGGTAAAGCACTTGGTTTTTTCTTGTCAAGAAAACATGAAATAAGCAGTTACTGCAACATTTAAATATCTATTTCAAACTAATGTCGATGATAAACTGTTTTCCTCTCTCTTTTATTTCTCATTATGATTCATCAATTTTTTGGCGTAGTTCCTATATATTTGGTATTGGTTTTGTATAGATTTTTCTTATACCTTATTAATAATGAGTTGTCAAATTTCAACCTTATTCAAAAAATATCTGTAATCCCTTCATTCATTGACATACATTTCTAAAATTTGTTTTCATTAAGTCTGTAACTGCTGTAAACAGTCAGAATTAACATCTCAATTCAACTCTGTCCGCAAGATAGTATCTTATGGGTTGGCACTAGGTTCATATTGCATGCTGATAATTGAACAGCAAAGTTTTCTTCCTCCAGGGATAAATTCTACGGAGCCAGTTGTAGTGAGCAATGTTCACCAAGAGAAAAATAAGATAACAATAGTTAATCAATTATATTTCATATTCATCGTGCTGAACATACGTACTAGACATACATAATATTTTATTTATGTCGCGACCTGTTCAACAGATTGTTAAATGATATACTATTGGTAGAGGAAGGAGTTGTACATCATCGGCTTGAATGAAAATCATATTAAAAAATCCAGAAAATGCAAGTGCTGCATTTTAAAATCTAGATCGAACAGGATCGATTAACTTAAACCTTGTGAAAAACTAGCTGACATGAAGTGACAAAGTTAACTGAATATCATTTTGGGAACCAATACTCGTCGAAATATAATTAATTTAACTTATTATTCAACAATGATATCACTTTAGTTTGTGGTTGCCACTGATTATATGAAATTACATTATTCGAGGAATTACTGAGTAATTGTGATTCTAGTATTCAATAATGCTACTAAGGTTGTTGAATTTCGATTTTTTCTGTTAAATGTCTTCTATTGTATGCTTCTATTTTATTGTTTCTTGGCTTCTCACCCGGTAACAGATTCTTGTCGAGTTTCAAGACTATACTGGTTTATTGAGAACACCATATTTTTCACATTTTTCTATTTCGCAATGAAATCTAGAATTCTAAGCTACCCTGTATCCAGAAGAATATAACGATAGCTTTGTAAAAAACCCTGATATATTTTGACCAGAACTGAAGGTTCCCATCTTCATTGAATCAAAAATGAATCATAGTTTATGAAAACACTCTGACAGGTCGATTTATTATGACTGGAGGACATGATCTTGGATACAAAGCTTGTTACTACTAGCAATTTCGAAAATAATTCTAACTCGTGAACGACTCAAACATTAAATGAAAATCTAAAATAGCTAAAATAATTATACAGTTCTGTTCAAATAAAAGTAAGCCAATATCTCACTTTTCGTAATGGCTAAAGTTCTATCAATCATGTGAACTCTCTATGCAACTATTTTCCTACAATACAACCTACATATTCTTTCATTCCGACAAAGTTTGCCATAGGAACCTAAATAGAGGGGATGTCGCTAATATCCAAATCACATTATTCAGCTGTGTCCATATATAGGGTCACATGGTGACGCCAATGAAGATCATTAACACCCTAAAATAAGCGTGAAGTTCTGAAACAATTATTTTCCGAAACATAAATGAATATTTAGAAGGTCCTCAAATTTTATTGACGAGGAAGCAGAACCGGATTTATTGCATATTGGCATATTGGTAAGAAAATATTTCAAACATGTAAATGCGTATAAAAAAGACGATTTCCCAGCACCTTACTAGGGACTAGAATTCCAACTCACCTTGTTGAAAATAATTTGCTTTTCTCACATAGACACAAACTAACGCCATGAGCTGAAGTTGTGACAGTCTCTGCCTTGTTGAAGGAGGCAGAGGCAATAATTCCCTTAAATTTGCTATTTCAGCATTAATTAAGTCTCTCCTGAGTTTGCTTGCTCCTTTTGTCGATTTGTTTGCATCAAATCTGTGAAAGAAAGCTGAATTAAATAAGAGTTTGTCGACTTGAAGATTATATAACACATTTTTAACGAATCATATGTTTTCTGCTTTATGGTGTTTTATATTTTATTCTCCAGTTCAGGTTTTTTATGTTGATTCTATTTTTAATTTCACTGTTGCAAATTTTTTATACATTTTTATTTTTGGGTTCTTTAACGACTTTTTTCGAAAATAAAGGCGAGAAGATTTATGTTCTTCAAAATTTCACCGAAAAAACATTCTGGACATGGATGGAATATTAATAGTTTTACGATGTATTTTTCAACATTCGGCTAGGTATAAGTCAACATATTTTCTAACGACCTCACCGTTTTTTGTTCAGATGGAAATATAGAAAATTCCCTGAAGGAAAAACTCATTTTTTATTGAGTTTAAAATTACGTGAATAGAATAAGTTTTCACCAAATAAGAAAGTGACAAACGAAAAAACCATTTTCAATATTACGGTGAATTTAATTTTTATACTGAAAAAAAAAAATGATCGGGGTTTTGAGTTAATTTAAACTTTTATGATATTGCCTTATTTCACGGACAGGAAAGGCTCGTTAAAGCGCAAAAAAAATCATAGCAATTATTCAATTCTTTTCAAATCTACAATAATTAGGGAAGTTGACCAAAGTCTACATTAGTGGAAAATTAATTTTAGTGAAAAATTCCAACGGGAATCAGATTTTTTTAGTTTTTGAATGTACTATAAATATTCTCTTAAACATTTTTATTGAAATTATTCATTTTTTTTTAAATTTATAATGATTAAGGTAGTCCCGGAAATTTTGCCAATTCAAAAAGGTTTAGTTAATTGGAGAATTAACTTTAATGAAAAATTCAAAAAGGAATCAGTTCCTTCAAGTTTTAAGATTTATATTACAATTTTAAGATTTTTAAATGTACCTTAAAAAAATTTAATTGTACCTCACTAAGGCCACCAATAAGGAGCTCAATATGGCACGCGGACAGCCATTTTCAAGGCTGAATTAAAATTATAAATAATAACCATTAGTTTACTAATTATATATAAAACTTTTTACTTAAGGGTTTCTAAATGTTCCTAATTTATAAAATTCATCTGTATGATCTTAATTCTTTGATCTGATTTGTAATTCACTCAAAAAAGAATTAAAAGAAAATACTACATTGAAATGTTCAATGTGAGCTGCATTAGCATTTTTTCCAGATTTCTTGTATATTAACTTCTGATTTATTAGAGTCATTCCCTGGATTCTAGACTGAAACCTGAACCAATGCCACAACCGAGACATAACAAAATCCGTACCTTGCGACCATATTTGCAAAATAATAAATTATTTTTTCCATCGATATTCGACGCCATAGAGCTTGTAAGTGTCGAAGTCATAAATCATAAAACCACCCCTACTACGTCTCTGATAAGTTTTCCATCCAGTCATAACAATGGTACTGTTGTTTTGTAGAATAGTTCGTGCCATTCGAGATTTTTTACGAGGGTTTCCTGTTTCTGCCACCGTTAAAATTTCAATAACTTCAATCTTACATTAATGGTCTTATGCCTATATTTAAAGGCTGATGGTCCGAGTGGGGTTCATTCAATTCGCGAGCTCGGTACTTACCGATTTGACACTTAGACCACCACTAAATGGTTTGCTTTGTATTTAGTGGTGGAAATTATGTTTTTCACGATGCCAAGCCATTCAAACTTCAATTAAACAGCCAAGCCGTAGCCCTCTTCATTAAGGTGAGAGAAAATTTAAATTTTTTGCTTTTTGCGGATTTTCAATTTTTGCTGTGAGATATATATTCAGAATTGATTTGAATATATATTCTTTTTGCATTTATTTTTTTCCTTTTTAATCTCATTATTCGCATTAAATTCAGGTTTGTACAGGAAATAAATATCAGAAAAAAATGATATATAAAAGTATATAAAAACCTCTATAATTATTAATTTATAACATAGTGATCTTATTATCCTTTTGATCCAATTGTTCATTTTGAGTTCAGGAAATATAAAAAAAATATTTTTTATTGTATATATTTATTTTATGCTGTATATATCATTTTTTAAAATTTTATTTTATTTTGATACATAGTTTCTTGGGTGTGTAGCACTAATTTTTGATCAGTAAATATTTACTCATTTCATTGTATTTTTTATATGATTAATATGAAATCTGTATGTTTTTGTATCGTAATATTCGAATAAGAGTATTTTTGACAAAAACTGCCAAGGTCTGATTATACACCCTGGAAAAATAAACTGAAAATATTGAAAATTTATAAAGTGATTGTTTATTATTTAGTATCAAAATAGTATTATACACCCAAGAAATTCATTTGAAAATTTATTATCTTTTTTATTATATATCGATGTCACATTCCTTTCAATCCAATTATTTATATTGAGTTCAGATTAAACCCACTGGAAATAATATAAAGTAATTATAATAAATACATATTAAGAGGGGTATATGAATACACTTATAATTAGTTTTTTTTTTATATTTATAATAACCTGTTTGAACATCTGAACTTAATGTGAATTAAATAGGATTAAAATGGTTACATCAATACAAATTCTTATTTTAAATGATTCGCACAGCCTATATAATTTTTTATCGAATTCATTGCATACTTGTTCCCGTGTTACGTATTTATGTGGAATCTAATTATGAAATTAAATTTTATATCATTATTCTAGAAATTATACAAAATGCTGAGACCTGTTAACTATTGAATTAAGATGTGTGTTATTTAAACAGAAATTTGAATGTAAATGGTGACTCTCGCAAATCGACAATACTGAGTGTTCTGTTTTTTTTTCAAGTGGAATACCAAGTAATTTTGAATATTTTCAAAATCCTCTCAATGAACTGATTTCAACCAACTGTATTGAATTGTCTATTATAAATTAGAGAGAATGAATTGTTGAAATGAATTTCTCTGGAAATATTGGTTATTATAACTAAAACTTTTCAAAAATCGATTATTTTTATTATTTTCCGACGTATTTCAGAAAAAATCCAAATTGGATAAAACCGGTTACGCCCATGAATGCCTAAAAAGAATTTCGCATTCTATTAATCATATATTAATAAATTTCGCTGAAATCAGTTCATCAACGGAATTACAAAAATGTATGGGGTGTCCCCTAAAAAAAAAGAACATCGAGTATGGCAGAGATGTGCGAATCACCCTGTACATTTGAGTTTACGTTCAAATAACTCACAAATGAATTCAAATGTTGACGTGTCTCAGAATTTCTTATAATGTTCTAACTTAATTATATAAAGGATTTACTTCGAGTAATGTAATGGTTCCTACACTTTTTTTACTTTACTTAAAGGAAATATTTTTCTCGGGACGTTAAACCATTGTGATTTCAATAATCTGGGGGAATTATCGTCATTTTCAACGAGGCAGGAGTGAATCTTGATTTAATTTTCTATCTTTGGTATCAGATATATTCAAGAATCAGAAATTTATGGGAAGCGTTGTTTAAGTTTTTATTTCCGTTAATTCTCGTCCAATTATTCACATTTATTCATTTATATATTTTTTTTCTCGAGCTTTACATTAAAACATTTTTTCGTACTCTAGATATCATTATTATTTTATAGCTAAAATATAATTATTTCGAATGATGGAATGATAAAATTCACACTCACTTCACCAATCGAGTCAATTCAATTTTATTTTAATTCAATTTCTTAAATTGCCATATTGGGTAATTCGGGCCAAAAATTTGTGAGATATAATTTCAGATGGCTTTGTTCGAAATTTTAGTTTGACCAATATAATTGGTGTTGCATCTAACACAAATCGCCTTCATCACCCATTGACAAAAGAAACCTAGCCCGCTTTGAATGTCCAACCGGTTCCTCCACATCATGACTGAATAAGATGTAATTGAAAAATGAATGACGTAACCATGATAATAATCAATTAAGTGTCAAAGAATTAAGGGCAACATATCCATCAACACATGGGTAAGAGGAAATTCTTTTGTACATCGGTGTTTTGATCTGATTCGAGATATTGAAAGATGATAGTTTATCATATCCAATCAACCGGTCATTAGTGCTATGGTTAGGGATCTTCATGAACAAGAATTATCGATATTTTCCACTATATGATATATGGTTTGGTTCTACCGATTTCGGCCATGTAGGTAAATTGAACAAGTCATTCTTGAAAAATATAAATAAATTAATAAAAATCTAAAAATGACTGTGATTGTCGTACACGTTTGATTGAAGTATCTTCGATAGATACATTCCACACACCTACCTACTGAGAACCTCTTTGAACTAATTATTTATAAAAAAAAAAATTTTTTCTTGAAACATTCTGCAAGCTTGTAAAGAAGACTTTGCCAAAAAGTACCACATGACCCACTTTCTTATTAAAAAAATTCAGAGGGTTGATGAGGATGGCACAGGGCAACAATCTTTCAAAAATGAATAAAAACTTGGTGAAACAAAAATTGACCTATTTCAGGATTTTATTTATTTATTTATTTATTTTATCTAACAGGAATCCCAACAGGATAACCCAATTAGAGAGATTCACTAAATAATAAGTATATTAAAAAATGATGTGAACTTAATCCTGATAATCCAATGTGAACTTAATTCTAACAATTACATGTTTACAATATTTCGACAAAAATGATAAAATCAAAGTTACATTCAGTAATTCCTACATAAATATTCATACAATTTCCTCCTAAAAATAGACTATGATGAACTGAATATATCTATGTTTTGTTGCCAAATATGTTTCTTGTAAAAAAATGAATTTGTTCCTTAATTTTGAAACGCACCGTAGAGATGGTTCGATAATTACCGATTAATGCGATATATCGAGAACATACATCGACGATTCATCGATATCTCTATCAACTGAGCACCCCTATTATGCGTTTCATGAGCATATGAAAAATTGAATTAGGAGAATTGATTTTTTCGATAACAAGGTTGGATTGTGAGATGTATCTTCGCAATCTTGAGTCTATTGGGTAATAGGTTCTCTTCGCGCCTATGAATAGGATAGGGGCGTTGATCAGATGACTCACAATCAGAGATTTATGTCTGAAGTAACATTAATAGATTATGAAACTCAGATTCGCGATCGTCTAATGCTAATCACTTCTTAAGGATAAAAACTGATTTATTTGTTTTGAGCTGAACTTGTGATTTACTTATTTATTCAAGTACAATTCTCGGAAACAATAGATATTGTTCAATGGGCAACATGCAGTTAAACTGTTATTCACTTTAACTCAAGGTGAAAGAATCCAAAACAAAAAATTGTACCAATAACAGTTGAAACGATTTGTTCAACTACCATTATTGTTCTCATTTTGGTAAGAGTCAACGTTTTGATGCTTTTTCTGAGTCAAGCAGTCTTTATTGCCTCCTTAATATCAAGAGAATATATCCTTCGGTATTGATATTCTTGATGACGGAACTAGTATTGAATCATTGAGTTTCCATTGGAATGGCTATTATACTATCGACTTTTTTATAAACTATGTTTCAACAGACATATTCTAACGTTTTCAAAATAAATTAGTTCAAAAAATTAAACAAGGACAGCTTGTAATCTGAATTCATTGAATCAACTAATATGGTTAATCCCTTTTCTGTGATATAAGATCTTTTTAATATTTTTTATTTTCCAAAATACGTCTGACAATTAGGTTCGGTGTTTTGATAAGTACCTACATGTTAGATCATGTAAAAATACCAATATTTTCAGAGTAATTCATTCCAAAATTGAACCCTGTATAATTGATATAATAGACCATTCAATAAAGTTTTTTGAAATCAGTGTTTTAGGGAGATTTTAAAAATATTCAAATATACAAGGTATCTTATTTAAAGATAAAAGGAACCTGAATAGTTCAGATGTTTAGATAACGTACACCTGAATTCAAAAGTTAACGTGTCTCAACATTTTCTATTAATACCTGAATTAATCATATAAATAATTTTATTTCATAAGTCATTACCATACTGTCAGTGTGTGTTTGTTTAATCTTACTGACCTACCCCTGAATGAGTCGTCAATGCCGGTGAGATTGCGCATTTAAAAAAACTTCCAACAGCAGTTTTGATAGCTCAGAAATGCTGAGATATTCTTGTCGGATGTTCCAAAAAGTCATAGAAATGTAATTCGAACTGAAATTACTGTACGATTCAGTTCTTAGACCAACCGTAGTACACATTATATGGAACTATAGAAACCTATGTTTTCGGATGACAACCCAACTTTATCAAAAAGTAAAGGACAGAAGTTGAGGCTATTTTCATTATAACCTGAATCCATTTATTCCCTTCGTTATAGGTACAACAGCAACAATAAAAAGAAAAAATGGAGAATAAATATAAATAAATAATTTAATAAATAACTGGAGAATATTTGTTACTACAATTTTTTGAGCAATGCCACTACTTTGAATATAATCTAATGGTAATTGATTTCTTCGTATTTATTTTGCAATTATTGATATTTTATTTTCACTAGTTGAAAATTCTCATGATAATTTATTCTATTAGTATTTTTCATTATTATTAATAATATAAGTATATTTAGCGTTTCGAGCTATTACAAAAACATAACAAAGTAAACACCTAGCACTTGGAAAATATAAAAACCACATCGAAATCAAAAGAAAATAGCTCTCTCCAATCTCCACTGGAAAAGTTGTACATTTAAATTAAATTCTTTTATTCAATTTCAAACTTTCATTTTGGTTGTGTGTGTAGTGTATTACGCTGATCCTGTGTTATCTATCGTCTCGAGTTGTACATGCGCGGCTGACAAGAAGGAATAATTCATCATATCAAATGAAGAAAGTTAGTGAACAAAGACGCGTGATGTAACTCTGAGTCAATAAGAGATAATAACAATAAGAAACAACATTTTGATAACGAGGATAAAATACGAGAAAAAAATATCAGGTATTTAAGTTCCAAATTAGAATATATTATTCAAAAGCATGCATTAAATTGGGAATTTAGTGATTTTAACGACGAACATCTAATACGAGTAAATCATCAGGTATTTATGATTCACATCAGTATACATTGTTTATAAGCATGCATTGAATTGGAAATTTAGTAATTTTGACGACGAGGACCAAATACGAGTACCTAAACTATCAAGAATTTCACACTATGATATATTGTTAATAAGCATGCATCAAATCGTGAATTTTGTGATGGAAAAATTAAACATTTAATTTAATAATAATTTAATTTGATACTGGGCTCAAATGAGCATGTGTTAAATTGAGGTGTTAGTGATCGAAAGACCAAGCATTAAATTGAGTGTAATGGGCTCAAATTAGCACGCATTAAATTGTGGATTTAGTCATCAAAACATTGAATTGTGAATGTGGTGATCAAAAGATCAAGCATTGAATTGCGAATATATTGTTCGGAAGATCAACCATTATATTGCGAATAATTGGCTCAAATGGGCAATCATTAAACGGTGATAATGGGGATCCCAAGATCAAGCTACAAATTTCAAATAAAGCGATCAAATGATCATGAAGTGAATTGCAAAATAAAAAAAGGCCAAAATATGAAAAAGCAATTAGGGACAATAAAAATAAAATCACATAACCAGGTGTGTAGTATATCAGAGATACCGGTATGAAATGAGCGTTTTCTTGTGAACATAAAACACTAATTTTATTAATGGGAAAGTGAAAAATATTTCATTCAAAGTATTTGCAATTGTTTTCTACACATTTTGACCACCTTTCTGGTGAAGTGCTGCTCAGCCAATGCGTGTCCCATGGATGAAAACAAATGGTAGTCGGAAGGAGCCAGTTCTGGTGAATATGGCGCGGCTGGGGTAGCAGCTCCCAGCCAAGTGTTTTGATTGAACCCAGAACCGCTTCTGCTTTTGTGCAGGTGCATTGTCATGGAGAAAAATTACCTAGCCGTGTCTTCTGGCCCATTCTGGTCGTTTCTCGATCAATGCATAGTTCAAATTGATCATTTGTTGTCGGTAGCGAATCAGAATTAACGGTTTCACCAGGTTTTAGGAGCTCGTGGTACACCACACCTTTCTGGTCCTACCAAACACACAGCATTATCTTGTGATTGTGATGGTTGTCTCGGATTGACCCACGAATTTTAGGATTCTTAAAATAAATCGATTTTTCATCGCCAGTAACAATCCGATGCCAAACCGATTTTCTTTCGTGTCTTTGAAGCAAAATGAAGTGTTTTTTCAGTTTTCCATCTGTCTTTCATTCAATTCATGTGGCACCCATTTTCCACACTTTTGGATCTTTCCCATAGCTTTTAAACGGTCATAAACTGTTTGTTGATGACAAATAGTCATCAACACGATGGAGTAAATATACCTAATTTTCGATGGTTTTGAAGAGAAGGGAAAACTCAAGAAAATTTCTGAATGATTATTTTTAAATTTTATATATGGGTTTGTTTATTTATTATGGTGCTTGAATTAGTATTATGTTGTTCCAGAATACGGGTAAAGACTTTTGATCAAGCGCGCAAAAGCTCCTGCCCTAACGTAAGTGCTTTTCCACGTTTTTTAAAGTTGATTCCAGCAGATCAATAATAAAAATAGGTTTTCATTTGAAATTAAAAATAGTTTTCAGTTTCTTCTAACTGTCCTTGATATTTAAATGGAAACACCCCGTATCTTCCGCTTAATTTCTAATCTACGAAGCATTGGTATATCCTCTGATGAAAATGAAAAAAATCCGAAACTTTGATTAAAAAAATCTTGATTTCATCAACATTAAAATGAAGCCCGATAAAAAAATGGAGCCTCATCTGAGATAGAATGAAATGAAAGTTATTTTATGTACCATTCATCTTTTTGGTGTATTTCTCGATGAGTAATCTGCCCGCCATTTGCAAATATCGAAACCAGATGAAAATTTACGCCTTAGGTAGGAGGAAATCGTCAATAATTGATAAGGTTTTAGGATAAAAAGCCTATTGGTGAACGCGAGGTCCAATTCGTATTGTTCAAATCGTCGAACCAGTAGTGATAAGTTATCGGTACAGGTAATTTAATCTCTGAAGTATTTACCCACCAACCAATTGTGTTAGATTCTTATTTTCTATAGTTTTTTAAATTGAAAAAATATTTTTTACTTCCTGTCACTGGCTATTGATTTATTCATTATTTATCGATATTTTAATATTTCAACTAATAATTTCAGTTAAATTTAATAAATGTTAATTAATATTCAAAAACTCTTAATTTGTTTTATTCTTCTGCGTTGTACGATTTTGAGATAATCACCTATTTATTCATTTCGATTGGGATATTTATGAAATAGTTGTTTCGAAATTTTGACATATGATCCAAAACAACCAACAAATTGGGTTAGATCGTAGATTTTTTTCTCCCTTGTTTTCATATTTTTTTTTATTTGAAACGAAAATTTCCAATTCCTGATTATTATTTATTGATATTTCAACTATTAATTTCAGTTTTTTTAATGAATGTCAATTAATGTTCAAAAACTCTAAATTCATGTAATTCTTTTGTATGGTACGATTTTCATATAATCACCCATTTTTTCATTTTGATTGGGAGATTTATAAAATCCTTATTTTTAAATTTTACTGTAAGATCCGAAAGAACTTTGAAATGAAGTTAACCATCCAACAAATTCGGTTAGATCGTTTCCTTTTTTCTCTCTATTATTTTTCATATTTTTTTCAATTAAAAAAATTTCTGCAATTCCTTATGGGAGTCACTCTTTATTCATTCATTCATTATTTGTTATTATTTTAATAATATTTCAACTAATAATTTCAGTTGTATTCAATAAATTTCGAATATTATTTGATATATTTATGTAATTTCAAAATTTTACCATATGATTCAGAACAACTTTGAAATGAAGTTGGAGTATATCATTTGCTTTTTCTCCCTTATTTTTTATATTTTTGTAATTTCAACAAAGATTTTCCAATTCCTGATGATAGTCACTTGTTATTTATTCATTTATTCATTATTCATCGATATTGCAATATTTCAAGTAATAATTTGTAATTATATAAGTTTCGCAAGAATTAAGGGAAAATTGCTAAAAAATTTTAGTAACCTCCTGTTCGCGTTCTTTTATTTCGAAGAACAGATAATCATAAAGATATGCTGTGAATTCAAGATAAAATAATCGAGTTTTTGAGAACTCGATAGCTAAAGAATGTCAAGGTTTTTTCCATTTTCCATCTTTCCATTATTTTTCCGATTTTTCCTGACATAATAATCGTATTCAGCAGGAAATTTTACATCGGTAATGATGTGTTGTTTTTTTTCAAGCAATTGAAACTTATCTAATCACTACGAAATCATTTAGTTTTTTTCTGACTTATCCTATACATTTTGATATCTCTGAAGGGATAAATAAATGCTCACTTACTTACTTACCTGCAAATATAATTAATACTAGTTTACTAAGCCCTTTTATTGAAATAATGCTCTTCATCATTTTTTAAGTGATTTCTAATTTCTTTGGGGGGTAAGCTTAGTATTATATTGTACATGTCAATTATCAAAGAAAAAAATTCGAATTTATATTGCTGGTTGTCACCAAACATGGTGACGTAACCTCGACATCTTCTGCGGGTCGGACTAAAAAAACTTTCCAAAATTATTGTAGGATTATACGGTACTTGGTTTTCAAACAGTGATACCAAACTATCCAAGATAAATCAGCCGGGTGGTAGTCACCAGATATGATATTAGCAAATCGACATATTCAAAGTGGGAGACAAGCTTAAAAGTACCACAATTTTTGGCAGAAAAATTTTGGCGGGGGTTTAAAAATCAGATATCTTTCACTTGAAGATAATAAAAATTGCTGGTCATTACATTATATGTTTACACCGATTGATATGTTTTCCGGAAAATTTACTGCTTCTGCATTTTTCTAATAGTGAAATTTTGGGAGACTCGCTGAACACAAGCTGTGTGCAAAGTTGCAGATTGCTGCTAATAATTTTTTTTGTAGGTGGGCCCACGGATTATAAGATTGACGTATGCATATTCTAGGTAAAGGAGTTTTAATTTAAGCTTTAATTTTTTATTTCATCGGCTTGTTCCCCAATACTATCAATTTTTTGTTTAGTTGTTGAAGAAGTTAACGAATTTACAGAAAACATATAGCAATTAAATCCCAATAAAGATTTATAAAAGTGTCCCATTCAAAACCAAATAAATGATATACTGATCTGTCCATTCATGGTTTCAACGGGTGATTTCTCAATGAGTGACCGACCGCCATTTGCAATTAGCGTATCCGTATCCAGATGAATATCAACGCTTTTAGGTAGGAGCAAATGGCGTTAATAACTGATAAGGTTCCAAGCGAAGGCCCCATTGGTTAGAATGGAAGTCCTTATTGTTCTCATTGAGCAGTTGAATATTTCAAGATGCTAATAGGTTATTTGGTCTCTAAAAATGGAATTTGTCCATTACTCAACCTTTTTTTGTGATTGGAAATATTACTTCTTGATCAATTTCAAGAATAAATTGCCAAATTTATCACATTTGCCCCCTATTCAGTTATTCAAAAATTATTTATGCATATGTTGAATGATTGTTTGGGCTATTACCATCATCTATTGTGGATGTAATGATTTCCGACGTTTCGATAGACATCTTAATTTTATAAAATGAGAAATTGAAAATTATCAATTTTCTGTACTATTTCAGAAGTCATGAAAGAAAATGAACGATGTTATACTCATCTGTGATATAATGATCTTTTTAAGTTGGATCGAACTATCGGCGTCCAAACTGAATTTTTCTGTACTCTTTCACTCAGCATTTAATGAAAACATTTGCATCCATGAAATAATATCCAAAAATTATTATGTTCGTATCAATTCAAATCAATATATCATTAATAACCTAACAAACCTTCCAACAATATAGAAATATTGGAAAAATTAAAAACTTCTAATTTTATCTAGCCATTGTATCTCAGCATAATGTTGAGTTAAACTTTGACAATTTAGTAAAAATATCTACCGAGTGAAAAAACTTTTTGGTATTTTATTAGAATGCTTCATTTTGGTAGAATTATTATTTAATCATTCAATTTAACCCATGGAATTATAAAATCGAAATTTCATTTCACACTCAAGGATTGTCTGAGATGGGCAGTAAAGGTAAGAAAAAAAGATACAACTCTTTTTTTGTTATTGCCTGTTTCTATTTTTCACTTTTTTTATACAATAAAATATGATATGCATTTTCACGAATTTCTCAGTGCTTGGAAGGTATTAAATTTTCGTTGGGACACCCTGTTTTTTCAAAATGTAAAATTTGCCACAAGTTATTTCTGTGGAAATGTGGGTCATTCTGTTCTTCTTATAAAAATGGAAATAATGCAGAGTGTTTCATTTGAAATTATCAAGACAAAAAATGAGTATATCTACAAGTACTTATAGGTGGCAGTTTTATCATTTTTTAAAGAAAATAGGTAAATCTGCTTTTGAAAGCAGGAAATGTTTGAAAATTTTTCAATTTTCGTCAATTGTAAAGACTGACAGAACTTAGGAATTAGATAAAATTTCGTATTTATCCGATGATCCGACTCTCAAAAGGCACTTTGTTTCTCCCATATAGGATCTTCTGCATTCGCATGGTAGTTCATATCTGCAATTTATAGTTCATTGTTTTTCATTATCGAGTTTAACGTTTGTTAGGTTGGACCTGATATTATTTTGTGTCCTGAAAGCGCTGTTATATGGCACTTATTTCTATTTCTTCTTATTTTTTTTTAAGTTTTCATTCATGGAATGACGCTTTTTATGGGTTGTCCCATATCTGCTTCTGTTGTATAATTATGGGATTCACGTTGATTTCGTCTTATTTGTTTCGATTTTTCAAATTTTTTATTGGGATAGCCATCACTTTTAAGTGTGTTTGTGATATTAATCATTTTTTCCTTTTAATCCTGTTGCGTAAAGCATATATTTGTTGCTCTATCATACAAGCATTTCGCCACTTCCAAGTTGTGAGTTTGATAGATTCTTCTTGAATCCATCTTTAGTGTTCATTCAACGTTGCCAAATGATGCAAGTATCATCTGCATATCTCTTCTATAATTAGGGTTTTATTACATATTGGTCGAGAGCTTTTTCTTCGAAATTTTCCATATATGAATCAACCAACCAACGTGAACCCATGACTACAAAATTCTTGTTGTTAAAAAGTGTTTTCAAATTTATAATATGTTGTTCAACTTCAAATAGAAAGCATTTCCTTTAGTGCCTTTACGGAAAGTACTACACTTAGTATTTGACCAACTTCAGGCTTTGTTCTTATTATTGTATTTAATCCCTAAGGGTATTGGTGAATGAACAAATGATATCGAAGTTCACCATGTTGTATTCCTCAAGGATTTCTTGGTTTCTCATTATTAACAATGAGAGATGGTGAACATAGCCCAAATAATGATTCTACACGAGTTCCATCATAAAAAATTCTCGACAAGAAGTATATTTTCCGATGCCAACATAATCACCAAACTTTATTCGGCCTGAGATGTAAATAAAAAGAGATATAGCGAAAGAAATAAGTGGACGAAGAAAGTAACGAGCGAACTTCGGATACTTGTTAATTTATGATCTTCAGGGAATTTATAGGTCACTTAGAGCTTGCTGCGGCTTTAGAAAAACGTGTTCAACTTCGGTTTTTCAAGGAGAAGAGCGAACAGTATCGGTTGGTCCGAGGGTTGTCATGGTAAAACATAAGTACTAACTTGTGAAACTCAGGTACACGCTTTCAGTAATTAACAAGCGGATTTATTAGGGCTACGTTACATATCGAGGGACCTGATGCTACCCGTATATCGTTACAAATACGAACATCTAGTTCGACTTGCTTCCAAGTCACGAACGGCCACCGGAAAATGATTCGAGCAGAAGTTTTTCCACAGAATTAAACCAATTTTTGAAATAATTAATTTGAATTATGAAAATTTGATTGAAATCGAAACAATTCCTGCATTTTCAGAGCAATTTCACGATGTCTGTCGAGACCTTCGTAGGATGGAGATCAATCGAAGATGATGCAACTAGCACAAATAATCATTCTTCGCAATTCAGAAAGAACAAGAAAAAATTGTGCTAAAGTGTAAATTATCAAATTTGCTCGGATTTAAAAAAAACCTCACTGAAAAAATTCGAAGCCCTTTTTTCAGATGTATTTAATTTGTATACTTAGTTGTGCATTAACTCGGTTATTGCCTGCTTGATTCAGTAGAACAGCGTGATATCATTTTGCTCAAATGTCCGTTATTTCCGAATATAGGATCGAAATGGTTTCTTGATTAAAAATAAAGAGAACAAATCATGAAGAATGACCATTTTGTATTTTAATATTAAAGTTGAATGTTTTAGTAGTTCCAACGTTTTATACGAAATCATTATGGGTATAAAAAATTATATGATGAGTCGGCAATCAAATAAATTCAATTGGTAATATTTCATTACGTTATGAATGAGTTGTTCAATTATAAAGAAGGATGCGACGATTTCACGTTGTCTAATTTTCAGGTATGAATTCTGTCGAGACAAGTGGCAGCTTGAGGAGGGCAAAAATGTGAGTAGTCATTTTATTATCTTTGCTTGCATTAAAGTTATCGATATTTGCCTATGGTTTCCAGCATGTGATTTGCATAATTTTTAATATATTGTAATGAATCTGCATGTTATTGAAAAATGGATAATTATTGAATGATTCTTTCGGGAAATGATATGAATTTTTGAGAAGAAACGATGAACACAATTGGGTACATGTAAAGAATAATATATTTCAGCCGTTGAAAACCCATTCCTGAACTAAACTGAATTCAGAGAGTCCCATTTCACAGACATTATGATATATCAAATGGTTTATTTAAAGTAAAAAACTATATACAAAGGAGCACAAATAAACATTATTAAATTTGTTGAAAATATTTGATATAAAAATATATAAATAACGTTTTATACCATACATAAAGTACAAATTGATAAAAGCTTAAAATTGAAGGTCAAATCAAATGATATATTTTTCAAAATTTTATAAGCTCATCTTTTGTTTATTTTTTCATGAACTCGTAGAGGTATCAAGTTGAAATTTGTGTAAAATTCTTCATGACGCTGACTTCAAACCGGTATACCCAGTAGGTATATATTTTTCATTTATTCGAATAATTTTTTTCAATAATACTTCTCAACTCAAACTTTTTTCATGATATACTTCTATTATTCATTGATACCATTTTTGTTTTAAAAAAACTAATATTTCAATAATTTTCAGCTTTCAAAGTTCTATAATTACTGAAGTAGGTTCGAAGTAACGAGAAAGAATACTTTTTCCGAAACACTTTCTTCAAATTGAATTTTATTCATTATGCAGTTTTATCATACTCATGGGTTTTTATTTGGATACTAGCTGATCCGACAGACTTCGTCCTGTCCAAAAGATTTGTAATGTGGCAGTTTTGTGCCTACGTATTTTAAAAAATTCTCCTGAACAGAACCGTCACCCTGGTGATAAGGCGTTGTGAATAAAAAATAATTAAATAAAACATATATAAGGATTTAAAAGAAAGTAATCGCTTTAATGTTAATCATGTGAATCATAATTATTATTATTATCATTGTAGTGCTTTGTGGTATACGATGTTCTTTGTTTGATTACCTGGCGCATAGATAAACAAATCTGATGGTTTTCCAACACGGGAACAGGCAACATACAATTGACCATGTGAGAAACATGGGTTTTCTAGATTAATACCACAAACACTTAATGATTGCCCCTGGGACTTGTTTATAGTCATAGCAAAAGCAAGCCGCACTGGAAACCGTAGTCGTTTAAACTCAAATGGCACATCAGTCGGAATCATTGGGATGCGCGGTTCGAGAATATATTCTCCTTTATACTTTCCTTTGAGTATAGTTGCTTCTATCACATTGTTTAGTAATTTTTTTATCGCTAACCGTATACCGTTGCAAAGACGCGGTTGGTTGATATTTGGCAACATTATAACCACCGATCCAACCTTTAATTGAAGATTGTGAGGTGGCAATCCTGGCAAATCCAGCGAGTTTAAAAATTCCGGTGGATAGTTGACTACATCATCTTGATTAGTAGCCGAATCAACTGATTTATATATCCTCAATTCGCCTGTAATTTCTTCTTGAATTTTGAAATTCAATTCATTTACATCTATGTTTTTTGAAGCCAGTATAGCTCGTTCGCTCAACCAATCATGGTTTCTGTAATTTTGAGAAACATCTGGAAACACTTTCTGAATAAGTTCATCTTTTGATCGAGTTAACTGACAAAAGCTTTGAGGAAAGTTAATGCAGCCAGTCAACATGTCTATAGGAAATTTGCCATTACCAATGTCAATGAGTTGTTTAGAGAATATGTTTCCAGATTGGTCATTTTGCAACTCGACACGCATATTCTTGCTTAAATGAAGTACTTTGACATGTTTCCACAAATTAGAGGACTTTAGACATGCATTGAGTTCATCAGCTGGCGTTGATCGTGGAATCACTGGCAATGTTTGACGAAAATCTCCTGCTAATAAAATCATTGCATCACCAAATCGGTTATTATTGCTCCGTAGATCTTTTAAGGTTCTGTCTAAAGCCTACAAAGATTTTTTATGTGCCATCGTGCATTCATCCCAAACAATCAATTTACATTGCTGCAAAACCTTTGCCATTGCAGAGTTCTTCGAAACGTTGCAGGTTGAAGTTTCATTGCTTTGCATATTGAACACACCTACATTGCTTAGACAACAGTGAGTGCTTGTAATTTAATATGAACTTTATACCATAGCAATAAAGCTCAAATTGACTACGTTTTAGTTACAAATCATTTGTATGGGAAAAAGAAAAAAGCTATTTTTAGGGTTTTTTCAGCAATAATTCTGATTTTTCTCGCCGTAAAACCCATCCTTGAACTTCAACGAACATTTTAGAAAAAGATTTGGCCAAATTGGTCCAGGCGTTGTTGAGTTATGCGCTTACCAACACATTTTGCGATTCATTTTTATATTATAGATGAATCATACCTGTTATGAAATCAACTATTTCGGCGTGCTTGCTAACTTGACGAATTTTTCAAAATAATTTCGATGTGATTTTTCAAAGTTTGAATAATTACTCGCACGTAATTTAACAAAAGCGTAAAATCCTTATGACCTTGCGTCAGTTATTTCAAAATTTTTTATCATGAATTAGCAATAATATCGAATTGAAACAACTATATATCACGTGATATTATTTAAGAACTACGAAATTCGAAGAATAACGAACAAGATTTTATCATTATTTTCTCATGGTAGAACGTTCTGCTATCAGAATGGAGTATAATAATGATTCTGTCCTCTGATAATTTTTGTAGGCACCGCAATTTGGTAGATCGTTCTACGCATCATTTTCCCAGTGAAAACCCCGAGGCGTTTGATCATTAAACAAATTAGAGAATATATATCAAAGAAATTGGTGGTACAGATCTATTAGCTGTGAATGAGTTCTTGAAGCGACCAGAATGAAATTTTTAAACCAACAAACCAGGATGAAGGATGTGTTGTATGTTTGGAAATTGTTATATAATGATGTTGAGTTTGAACATCGGCATTTTTCGATGATAAATCATTTATTGGACGCCCAGAGTATTTCTCTGCGGAAGGAATAATTTATGACTAATCCAGATTATGAACAAGAAAAGCCAATTAAATTGTGTTACATCTCGGTTGTAAAAGGAATAAAATGAAAAATAATTTAATACATAGTTCAAAGAATAACGTATTATTTTTCTGTTTGATCTTCTGAAATCTCAATATACTCAGCCCTCCAGCAATTTCATGCTACGAGGGTCTCTTTTTATATTTCGGGATTGGAAAACAAAAGCAAATATTAATAATCGAAAATCGCTTTATTGTTTTTCAAAATATTCCCCATTGAGATCTATACACTTTTGGATGCGTTTGAATCAATCGTCGAAGTTTTTTTGCCACTAGTATTGAGGTACCTCCGAAACATACATTCTGAACACATCAATCGCTTCTTCAAGCGTGGAAAAACGTTGACCTGTCATTTTATTTCTTATAAGGGATTTTAGCCTAGAAATAGGGGGGCTCCAGAATTCTAATGGGTTCTAAGGAATCCCCCGGTTCTTGCTCTCGGAATATGTAGTGACTCCCGTACCCGGGGCGTTCCGGCTTCGGAGTTTATTCCCTTATTCCGGGACATTTTTGGCGAAAAACGTCATTTTCGTGATTTTCTTTTGATAATTTCGGGCGCTTTAAGAGCGCCCGGGGGGTTTTCGCGGTCGCTTCCCCTAGAAGAGGATACGCCTTTTTATTTTTTTTAAGATTGCCTCTCGAGCGGCCCTGCGGGCCGCTCGGAAAGCTTCGCTTTCCGGGTCCCTAACGGGACCACCTGTCAAGATTTTCTCTGGTTCACGATCTTATTACTATATTATATAGACGATCGGGAATAAAAAGAAGTCATTGGGCGCCAAGTCAGGACTATACGGCGAATTACTCATCAAATTGATGTATTGAGTGCTCAAAAATGCAGTTGCTTGAGCCGATGTGTGAGAGGTCGCATTGTTTGGCGGTTGGTTTTCCAGATTTCTTGGAGGATAACTGGAAAACAAATGGTTGTATACCACAACTGTTCTGCGTTGTTATAGTGGTACGATAGCGACATGTCCAGGTTTTCCGAAAAAAACAGGCGACCAAGTGCTTCGAGCGCGAGCAACTTCTGTTGGATCTGGCTCATCTTGAAACATCCATACAATCGACTGCTGTTTACTTTCGAGCCCATACGCGTAAATTCACGATTCATCCATCACCATCACTTTTTTTTTTGATTTGAGAAATATGTGCTTCGACCACTAGGGGTCATTAGCACATTCTATTATCTACAAATGGGGTTCACATATAAAGTTATCAAATTTATATGATATTACAATTAAATTATACACTTCAAGTCTGTATTTTATATTCTCTCGTAAAGTTCTATTTCTTTGAGATAGTTTAAAGTTTTTTCCACCATCACTAGTTTTTTCCTATGCGCGAACATTCATGAAACTGTTCTATTAGCGCTCAGTGAAATATTTATAAAATTACTCTTTAAATGTTGTTTTCTCGATATTATTATTGTCTTAAGCATATTGCACTCAGATACAACCTTAAAAAATTATTATTAAAACATCACGAACACTGTTATGATAAAATCAATTTATGATAATTACAAAACACAAAAATGTTTGTGGGGATAAAAAATAAATTTTTAATACATTTATAAAACGAATCACCATTTTACTATTATTGTCTCATCTTATCAGTGACTCGTGACCTTTATTATTATGAATTCGCTAGGTAAATGGAAGAAAGTTCAAAAAAGTGCTGCTGTTTTCTTTCGGGCTCATGCGCGTAAATCCACAATTCATCACCTGTCACGATGTCATAGACGTGCTTCGCAGCACCACGATCGTATTTTTGGAGCATTTGTTTCGACCAATTGACACGAGCAATTGACGAATTGTGTGGGATCCAACGCGAACAAATTTTTTTTGACGGCCAAATGTGAAGCGATGGAAATCACCGAAAGCCAAATCTGGTGAATACGATGGATGTTCAAGCAATATGTCATTAAATTCATTGAATCAATCAATAAGAGAATCAACCAATTTTGGCCGTGATATTTGAACGCTCAATTTATCATATGAATATTAAAATGAACTAATATTTCGAAAAAAATTCTCAAAAGTATCTGCGCGTCTATAAAGGAGATACACTTTCCTTGATTAAAAAAATCATAGGATGGCACAGGTTGCAACAAAAATCCCTGGAACATGAATAAAAACTTTGTTGTATGTGAAGCAAAAATTTACCAGTTTCAGTATTTCATTGACAAATATTTTTCTCCTGAGAAAATGAATTTGCTCCATAATTTTGACTTTTACCGTATAACAGTGCATTTCTACTTTGGAGCACAACGTACAAATTAATTTGGGTAATTTCGATAAACATCAAACCGCCCCAAAACTGAGAAAGCGAATGATAAAACCGATATTGACCGGATCGACGTTTATATTTTAGTCATCTCTGTATTTGTAAATCTTATTACAAAGCAACAAAAACACGAAGAGTAATGAATTTTTCTGACCAAGGTAAGAGAAACATCAAGTAACTGTTTAAAATTATGTTTTACGATTTAAATAGGATAATCCCGAGGGACGGTTTTTGGGTCAACGGATGTCTAATTCGATTTCCGATAAAAGGGGACGAAACAACACAAATAATGTTGTGTCCCTACCTAGGCCCGGGACTCATTGACCAATGTGTTAGATTGTGACTCGTTATGAAACATCGTATTGCGAAACTTGTTACATTCAAAATTTAGAGCAACGATTGCTTTATTCTGTTTTCTGCATTCACGTCTATACAAATTCAATCCATACAGATTCGAACACTTCTCTCTCTCTCCCCTTGAAAGTGACTCTATGAAAAAATTTAAGAAACCCAAGGTTCGACGTTAATTGACTTCACCTCATCATGGACAAATCGTTCTTCGCAATTCTCAATGTAGCCTTGCTGTGCATCTTCAGGAAGTTTTGTTGTTGATTGTAAAATTCCTTAAACTGATCGTAATTTAAGTGATTAACCGCGATTTATCATTACAAAGCGGATTCTTGAATAACTAGCCTGAAAGGCGTATCTCAATCTTTACTCTTGCGATTCTCATAAAGGGTCCTGATGTAATGTTATTACAATGGTTAAGTTGGCGCTTGGAAGTGACCCATAATGCGCAATACGCTATGCGCTGTTCTTCTTAGCGGGGGAGTCGAAGAGATATGTGCTGTACCATCGTAAACTGGGTAAAGTTCATCATACACATCTCATAAAGGAATATTTTTTCTGTTCTCCATAACACATACGATACTACACAATTGAATTGTTCTTATATCCTTTAGATTCATCAAAGTTACATGACGATTATTACTTTCTATAAAGGTTTTTTTAATGCCCTAGATGCAACAGTTCACTTGTGATTTATCTATATTCAACAACTCCCACCTCAGTTAATAAAACAATAATCTTGATTTTCTAAACCCTCAAAGATAAAGATGAAGTTATTTTCTTTATTCAACGGCGCTTTTGTGTTTTTTAATTCATAAATTTTAGCATCTTCCATATTTCCTTTCCTGACCAAATATTCTTAACTAACAAAATTGCTGTACTATTTTGTTCTAACCGGACGGAAAAGTTCTATCAACGTTGTATAAGTGCTTCAAGTAAATTTGCTGTGCTACAGTCTCGGGTAACACCATTTTGTTGATGAAGCTATTTTGTTTTATAATGTAGTTTTGAAAACGAACTTTCATCTTAATTACAAAACTTTTATGATGCAATTTTTAATTACCCTGTAAACGTTTATAGTACGTATACAACAGCTAGACGTGTTATTTTTTCATAAGAATTGCATTAAGCACCATTATAAAATAGTTGTTTAGCAGTTTGAAATATTATTGTTGCGTTTCTACTGTAACAATTTCATTCCCAAGACACAAGAATATTTTTCAAATATCGAGTTGAATTCAAAATATCATTAAATTCTCTAACCCTGAATTATTCATAAATATTTTTGCATGAATTTCAGTATCTGGGAGGAGAGTACCGAAGATTCGAGGAAAAGTTATAATAGTTAATGAAAAAATAAAAAATATATTCCATTATTACATAATTTATAGATGACCAAAGTTGCCTTGAAGTGCAATAACCGAATTTGTATTATTTACCGAGCTAACAGGCGAGAAGTTTTGAAGATAACAAAAAAAATTATAAACAAAGACAGAATACATGAGATAAAGCATAGATACCAATTTAGTAAATGGTTTATGTGAAAGACAATTTCATTGAAACAAAAAGGACCTAAATGGTAATTTTAACAATCAAACAGTAATGGTTGTTTTGAGTTGAAAATGGATCACCTGCTGAAATTTTTGTACCTATAATAACTATATTTAAAATACTATATTTAAAAATCCAAAATGGGAAGAAAATATTTAAGAACGTTGATAATTTCTTTTTAACGAATTGTTCATATAATAAAGAATTAAATATTTTAAAATTGTCATCTTATGCCGTTTCAAGGTGAAATTAGCTTTTAAAAAAGCTGGCAAGTTCAGAACATTCTTTAATTTTCACTAATAAATGTCAAATAGACAGAAAACTAGATAATATTAGTACTCATCTATGGTTTGAACACTTCTTCAAGTTACTTCGAACAATTTTATTAACAATTGAAATTTTAAAAAAGTAAAATATTGAATTGAAATAATTCAATTCTATCATAACAACGGTAAGTAACAAATGGAAAAAAATATTTTTCACGTCAAGGTGGATTTATTTTGTTAACTTAAGAAACGATTCAAAACGAAGTATAAAAAATTTAAAAACGAATGGAAATAACTGAATTTTTCTGTTGATATAAGAACATTGAGTGACCGATAAAAAATGTTTTTCGTTCATTACGGTTGATTCTCAATTTTTTTCTAATAAAAGAATGATTACTAAGTATATTGAGTTTATTCAAACTTTTATCATTCTATTTCATTTATGGGTATTCGAGAAAGGCTCAACGAAGCGAAAAAATTTTGTGGCAACTATTTGAATAATACTTCAATTCACAATGATTAAAGCAGTCTTGGAAAAAGTTGTTAATAAATGAAGGAAAATTAACTTCAATAAAAAAATCTTATGGAAATCATTTCATTTTAATATTATATGTATATTTTTTCAGATTTGTATATCTCTTATCTATACACTAAAGAAGTTTTTATTGTAACTTACAAACTTGCGAAAACTCAATAAGGGGCGCGAACGGCAATTTTCAACGTTAAATAAAAATTATTAATAATGGAGGTACAGTTCCGGGAATTCCAACTTTTTATAGTAAATTTTCTCTTTCAGGATTTTTTCTTCCATAATCCAAAGAAGTCATTAGTTCAGTAGTTTTAAGTAAAAAATTAAACAACACCTTTCACCATACTCAATTGTTTTATAACGTTCGAAATTTTGAATTCACTAATATAATTTTTTCTCATAATAAGCTGAAAATAATACAGAATTCAATGGGTTTCATCACATTGAGATATAATACGACATACAGTATGTAGAAGCCTTAAAATTTGAGGCCTAATATGAATACGCTATCATGTTGTTTGTGCAATGTTTAACTCCAAAGATCGGCAGGTAATCCACAAACACAGATACAACAGTTGTTCTTGAGAGTGTATTCGAATTTTTCCAGCAGTTTATACAAATTGAATTTATTTTTGATAATTTGAACGAATTCAATCTTTCTCAGATTGCGGGATCTTCAGCATTGAATTGAATCACTTATTCGAGGACATGTTAGATTGGTGAGAAGAACTGTTAAAGGTACCTGACGGTGTACGGTCGACTTTAGATGAATATGCGATGGAAATCGGCCACAGGGTTCGGCTTCTGCCCTGCGGCTGCTCCACCGCCGCGCTATTTCCTTCTCGTACCTATTTGCATTCAAGATACTTCAAATGATATTTATATCATGAACTTGGACGATGCGTGTGTCTTTTTGTTAACGCCACCCGAGCTTTAGCTACACGGTTCAAAAAAGCGATACAGTAAATAACAGACACGGTCTTGCTGACACAAGACAATATATATCGACTACTTTCCGAATATAAAATGCGCTCAATTTTTCATACATCAGTATGATCGTACTCTACCGATAGCCCATTGCACTTTTTACGAAGGATTTGTGGTCTACTTGATCTCCTATTGTTAGCCCGTTATCTTCAATTCCAGTTTCATTTTCATTACAAGAATTGATGTGATTCTAGTTTCATCATGAAATCAGAACGCCAGGGAAAATCTGGACACTAGTCGAATTCATCCAATATTTTATAATTCTCTTTCACTATCTTTTTTTCCTCGTTACCAATTTCCTAATCTGACGATTCTTATATAAAAAATATATCATATTATTAACATTTTTTTTTCCATTTGGTACTCACCGTTTATACAATAACAAAAAAATGTTTAAAAAAAAAATTATCACCATTTGTCTATGAATATTTTATCTACAATTCGACACTTACATTATTTATAAAAATTTATTTCATAACTTCTTGAAGAAGTCAATGAAAAACAACTCTTTTTCATTAATTTTCATTATTGCATTATTTAAATTCAGTATTTTACTTTTTTTCAATTTCAATTGTTAATAAACGATTTTTCATTTTTCTATTGTTCGAATGATCTGTTAAAAAAGCAATTTCATCATAACTGGCAGTTCTTTATCAATTAATACAAAATGAAATATATGTACAATTTCATTGTTGACGGGAAACTTTTGATGATAAAACTCGTGTAGAAATATTATTTGGGCAATAACCATAATCGATTATTGTTCTTCTTCGTTGTTTTAACCTACATCCTCTGTCATTTTCAAGGTAACAATTAGATTTTGAAAGAGCTGACAAGTTCAGATTCAATAAATATTGAAGAAGTTCAATATTTTTGCATTTTATTTCGAATGTCCATATACTTTTTTATAGAAAAGTATATTCTTGCCTGTCTCCAGTAAGCTTTTTCCTTCAATCCAAGTTTGAGTTCCTATTATTGGCAGATGTGTTTTTCTCTATATGATGAAATATTTTCGCATATTTTTTTTACACTTTTTCATGGTTTTCACCCATTCGTAATCCGTCTCGTATGTAATTTTTACAATTTTATATATAATATATTATTATTTTTTAAAACCGTTTTTATTTTAACAAAAATATTAATTAACCAAAAAAATGTTATTTCCATTCGTTTTAAAATTTTTTATACTTCATTTCAAATCATTTTTTAGGTTGATAATAAAGAAAATCCACCTTGATGTTGTGAAAAACACTTTTTTCCATATGATACGTACTCACCGTTTTTATGATAAGAAAAAAATGTTTTTACACAAAAAATTATTCGCCGTTTGCTTATGAAATATTTTTTCGACAAATGGACAGTGACATTATTTTGAAATTTAATTTCATAACTTCTTGAAGGAATTGATGAAAAAAAAATCTTTTCATTGATTTTCTTCATTAAATTAAATTGCATTATTCAAATTCAGTATTTTACTTTTTAAACTTTCAATTTTTCATAAACGTTTTTTTATATATATATTTTTTGAATAATCAGTTAAAAAATGGTTTTATCATAATTGACAGTTCTTTATAAGTTCATACAAAATATAATATATTTACAACCTCATTGTTGACGGAAATTTTTTATAGTGGAACTCGTGTAGAATTATTATTTGGGTAATAACCATCATCTATTATAGTTCTTCTTCCCAATGTTTCAATAGTCATTTTCTGTCGTTTTCAAGGCGAACATTATCTATTAAAAAGCTGACAAGTTCAGATTAAATAAATATTGACGAAGCTCAATATATTTGCTTTTTATTTCGAATTTCCATATACTTTTTTACTGAAGATTATATTCTTGCCTGTCTTCAGTGAACTTTTTCCTTCAATCTTAGTTTCAGTTCCTATTATTGGCAGTTGTATATTTCTTTATGTGATGAAATATTTGGCGCATATTTTTTTTTTACACTTTTCTATGGTTTTCACCCATCAGTGATCCATATCGTAAGTAATTTTTACAACTAAATATATATATTATATTATTATTTTTTAATCTGTCACTTATCCATTTTATACGAATGAAAAAATTCATTAACTAAAAAAATGTTATTTTGATTCGTTTTAAAATTTTTGATACTTCGTTTCAAATCATTCTTTAGGTTGATAAAAAAAAAATCCACCTTGATGTTGTGAAAAACATTTTTTTCCATTTGTTATCTACCCACGGTTTTTATGATAACAAAAAATATGTTTTTACAAAAAAAATAATGATCGTTTGCTTTTGAATATTTTTTCGACAAATGGTCAGTTACATTATTTTTAGAATTCAATTTCATAGCTTCTTGAAGGATTTGATGAAAAAAATTTTTTTTTATTGATTTCCATCATTAAACTAAATTGCATTATTCAAATTCAGTATTCTGAATTCAGTATTTTACTTATTTGAAATTTTAATTTTTTATGAACGTTTTCTTATATTTCTATTGTTTAAATAATCAGTTAAAAAAACGGTTTCATCATAATATACAGTACTTTATAAATTAATATAAAATATAATATAATTACAATTTCATTGTTGATGGTGGAACTCGTGTAGAATTATTATTTGGGCAATAACCATCATCTATTATTGTTATTTTTCCCAATGTTTCAACAGAGATCTTCTGTCGTTTTCAAGGTGAAAATTTGCTATTAAAAAATCGGACAAGTTCAGATTCAATAAATATTGACGAAGTTCAATATTTTTGCGTTTTATTTCGAATTGTATACTTTGATGTCAAAGAGTTATTCTTAACCGCTTCCAGTAAGCTTGTTCCCTCAATCCAAGTTTCAGTTCCTATTATTGGCAGTTGTGTTTTTATTTATGTGATGAAATATTTGTCGCTTATTTTTTTTTACGCTTTTTCATGGTTTTCACCCATCCGTAATGTGTAAGTAATTATTACAAGATATATATTTTTACTGCGGAACGTGGCTAATTTTATCAATGTTCCATGTTTTATTCGTCGGGCAGAGATAATCTTCACTGTCTGAGCTTCTGATAATGAATAATGGGGACTATTAAACGGCCATAAAGACAGCAGTAAATAAAATACATCAACATCACCATGAGTAATGGGCACTTCGCTTTCATTCATTTCAATTGATAACCCAGATTTGCTTTTCCATCCTCTGCAGATTGATATGTTGAGACAATAATATTAATTATATATTCTTTTGAACTTTTGGCTGACAATATTTAGTTAGCAAACAATAAAGCATATAGATCAGGGGTTAGTGACGGGGTGTCATACAATTCGGCGTATGACATAAAAGCCTAGGGAAAAAACCCCAGTAAAAAAAAGCCTGGCTCCCCGTCTAAGTGTGAAAATACAAAAATAAGCTGAAGTATATTTCAGGGACTTCTTTCTTCAAGAGTGATCTTCTATTGATGGAGACAGAGACTTCTTCAAGGTGCTCACATTGAATCTGGAAATAAAAAGACAAAAGCAGAAAAAAGAAATAATAATAATATTAATTAGACCCTAAGTATATCTGCAGAAAATACAAATTTGACATGCACAAGGTGTCCAGAAAGGGTGCCGGGTATTTGTAAATTCAATAAAATAAAAAATATTTGTGAGCAATAAAAAAGTTTGTTGTTTATTATTAGCATAGGAATTGGAGAATTATTTGGAAAAGATGATGTTTCCAAATGATGACCGTTGCGTTGCTGGCACTCTTCTAAACGGGAAAGAAGATTGGCGTTGACACGTTGACACATAGCTATTGACATTGCTGCCATTTCTGACCTGATGTCTCAGCAATCAATGATCGCACAGAAAGTTGAAGGTAGGTTTCGAAAGTCGAATAAATATCCTTTAACACCTGGCCATTGCTTTTTCGAAAATAAAGTTTTATCCTTTTGTCAAATGATTTTAAAAATTCAATAAAAGGCAATTGGTGGTTTTTCAAAATCACTTTACACACAGCAAGAGATAATTCATTCAGTTCTATTGAATATCCCATAGATATCAGTCTGAACTGAATTCGGTCGTGTTTTTTCATATTAATGAAGTGAAAGATTGGACAAATACATGTTTCCTTCAACGTTTCTAATGTATTTATTCATAAGTTTTTCTTCAAACAATGAAGTCATTTTAATATTTCCCATAATAAAGAATTTGTTTAAGGGTTGAAGTTTTATTCAACAATATTAAATCTTCCCTTTTCATAAATGTTTGGGGGTTGATGCCACTTCTTTGGAATTACCTCCTGATTTTCTTGATTTTCTCGATTTTCTGGCAGGTTCCGATGCTTCGTTGCATTGAACAAGGGTATTATCAGGTAATAAAACTTCCAAAACAGGCATTATAAATTTGCCAGGGATGGAGGTCATGAGCTACTATTAGTTGTCTAAGTTTTAGCCAGAAAGGGGTCAACAGCAGTTTCATCATTCGATAATTCTCAGATTTTGAGCTGCCTCAGATCACCTTTCTTTGAAATTGAGAAGACATTCTCTGCTTGCAACAAACGTATTTTGTTCATAAATGTTCTGAAATTATCTAGCTTATTTTGTAATCTGTATAGCCGCAAATGCCAGGAATTCGCAGATATTTTAGCTCTGTAGAGTAGAGCTTAATTTTCAAATTCGAAAAAAAATTCTCTCTAAATTTATTATAGACACTTGAACTTAAAACACCATATATACTATCTTTAGATGTATAATTTGAAAAAAAAAACCTCATTACTCTGAAACTGGTTCTGTTCTGACGTAATAGTGCTCAGAATTACCTTTGAACACAGATTCTCATTCAGTGAGTTCGAACAAAGCGATTGATACCACTTTTACCCAAATATTCGAGAGATAGAAACATTTGGGCAAATCTATAAGCACTTTGTTCGAAAAAAAAGAAAATGTTTCTCTTGATTAATTATTTTCCAGAAAACTGTAATCGGTATTTCCATTCAATTTTCTCGCTTGAAGAATAATGTCCTAGCCAATAAATTGACTGTCGAGTTATCGGTTTAAACATTTACCTAAGTTCATATAAGGAACTTTTAACCTATACTTAGGTATTTGTATTACTCATTGTGTAGTGTACCCACTCAATCCTACCGCCCTTTTACCTTAATGAGATAACAATAATCTACGAAAAGACAAGACTAATAAGTAAGCCAGTTTACATCTTACTTACAATATAGCAGAATGATCAGGAATAACCATTTATCTTGAAACCTTGCATACAAATTAAGACAACTAGACAATTTATAAATGAACCGGAATCTCTCTTCATGCAGTAATTCATTTGGTAATGTTGAGAGCTCTCCGGCAGCTACGTGCTCTGTTACTTCAGGAAATATAATGGTATCATTTGAAATGAGGCTCTCGATGTTATACTGGATATCTTTCAACATAAAGAATATATTGTATTCTGTTCGACTCATTACATCTGCGGTCGGTAAATGTTATTGCTTTTTAAATTTGATGTATTAACATTCGTAAGATTGGGTATTCGCATTCCAGAAATATGATTCATGATGAATTCTCTAGTTCTTGAATTAGACAATTATTTTCTGTTCAATAAGGGAAGTAGTAAAATTCCTAGTTCGTTCATTCAGAACGCAAATTCTTCAATCAACAGAACATATCGGCCTAGGAATTAAAAAATTTAGAAGAGCAGTGACCTGAGGTCAGAAGCTTGATCCAAAATCTTTTCTCCGACTTTCGAACTGCGTAATACAAAAAAAAGCTAAAGTCACAATGAATGTAAAAGAATCAACAAAGGTATATCTTTAATTAGAAGTAACTCACAGTTTTTCGTCAATTTTAATAGAAGCTCAAATTCCCTTCTCTTAGAATAAACCAAAAGAGTGTTTATCGTCCCTATAGAAATAGATATCTTCGTTCAAGTAAGCCCTTGTGTTTTCGATGTATTTGACCCAATAAATAAATAAAAAAATAAATGATCTAAACACTATAGAAGTATAAATAATAAAATGCGCTCGTTGTAGAATATGAGTATCAAAGATTGAAGGCATACTTTGGACCCCATAGGAGCTACGCGCATGCTTCATGAACTCTCGCGAATGTGAGGGGGCAGGGACTTAATTAATAATGTTGCTATGGTTACCGTATGTGACATAATTCAAATTTAACAGAATAATTTTCTCGACCTCTTTCAACCAACCTTCATCAGTTGATTTGATTTTTGTTTTGTCCTTATTTCCAACTTAGTTCAGTGTTTTTGTAGTGTTTTCCTCCTCAGTTCTTTTTTGTCGTAACTGTAAGTTATCTAGCCATTAAGTTGAACGTTGCCGTCAAGTCATTTAGCCGTTATTTTATAAGCAATGTGACTGAAAAAAACCGATTATACTCCTCAGAATACTTTGAAACGAACTTTGGTAAATGAATTTTATATTTTATTCAGAAAATTTGGAATGAAAATGTATTGTTAGCGACAACAAAACAAATATAAGGAAATACTTCATCGGTGAGTCCATGTTTAGAATATCTCGTCACACTGATCCAATTACTTTTTGATTATCTTGAATTTTCCCCAAATTATAATATTTGGATAAAATTCAGTTGTGAATATCAGGTATACCGTTATATAATGAGCGTTTTTTTTTGTGAAAATAAAACACTAATTAATAATGGGAAAGTAAAAAACATTTCATTCAAAGTAATGGCCATTGTTTTCTACACATTATGACCAACTTGCTGGCAATAAAATTATTCGTTTCTTAAAGCAAACCAACCAGACATTCAATTTTCGATCTCCTCGTAGGAATCAAAGTGCTGCTCAGTCAATGCGTGTCCCATCGATGAAAACAAATGGAGCCAAGTTTGGTGAATACGGCGGATGGGGTAGCAGCTCCCAGCTTAGTGTTTTGATTGTATCCTGAACTGGTTTTGATTTCGTGTGCAGGTGCATTGTCATCGAGCAAAATTACCCTGTCGTGTCTTCTGGCCCATTCTGGTGGTTTCTCGATCAATGTATGATTCAAATTATCATTTGTTGTTGGTAGCCATCAGAATTAACGGTTTCACGAGGTCTTAGGAGCTCGTGGGGTATCACACCTCACTGGTCCCTCCAAATACACAGCATTGTCTTCTTGCCGAATCGATCTGGTTTTGCAGTCGATGTTGATGGCTGTCCCGGATTAACCCATGATTTTTACCGTTGAGGATTCTTAAAATAAATCCGTTTTTCATCGCCAGTTACAATCTTTCGTGTCTTTGAAGCAAAATTTCTCAAGTGTTTATTTGTTTTTTCATCTGTCTTTCATTGAATTCATGTGGCACCCATTTTCCACACTTCCCATATCTTTCAAACGGTCATAAATTGTTTGTTCTGCACCATTTAACAATTCTGCCATTTGCTTTTGATTCAAATTGTCCTCTCCATCCAATGTTCGGCGTCTTCAAAATTTTTTGATGGTCTTCCACGTTCTTCATTCCTCACATAAAAATCATTATTTCTGAACCGTTGAAACCATCTTCTGCAAGTTGCTTCTGATAGAATATGATCACCATATGCCTCGACAAGCATTCGATGTGATTCTGCTGCACTTTTCTTCAAATGAAAATCAACATTCATACAAAATTCGACATTTTTATCACGAAGAAAAAATATGATGTTGTCTGTTCAATGATGTATACTAAGTATGTTTCACAAAAATCACATCAAACAAAAAAAAAGGCTCTTTCACACCAAATGTTCCCTTTCGAGGAGATATTTGTATCTTGACGCTCAGTTCATACCGTTAAACCTGGTATATACCTTTATTCAAAAAACATGACGAGTTTTTGAAACAGTGCATCTGCAGTAATTATTTTCTTGAAAAAGATTGCCAAAATTCGATGCATCTCAAATCCAATGCAAATTCAATATTCAATCATCCCATTTTCATACTGAAGTTGTCGAATAAATTATGAAAATTCAAATGCACAATTTGTAGATATTCATCATCTGTCATTTCACGATCGGCAGAAGAGGAAGTACGAAAACGAAAATTACCAGATTCCCCTCCTTTTCCCACCTAAAGCAATTTCCGCGTCGCGCATGCGTAGATCATCTCAAGAGGTCTCGTCACAAGAAATATTTGATAAACACTACCTTTTGATGACTTCAGAGTGTCAACTATCTCTCACGAAAACCCAATGTGCTTTTCATGGGTTTTCTAATTTTTTTTCAGAATTACTATCTTTTTTGGCCTATCAGAGCGTTCAGCATTATCGGTGTCCCCACGACAACGTTTGAAATCGTCCAGCCATCTTTTGATGTTCGTTTTTGATGGGACAGAGTCCGGATAATATTTTTGAAGATTGGGCTTGAACGATGTTCTTTCCTTTCAAATAGCAATGATATATAGATAATATCACAAAAAGAGCGTCACTTAAACCACTGAAACTCGACAAATGATCAACTAAACGTCATGAAATTTTAACAATAATCTTTTGAATGTTGGCACTTTCGAAAAATCATGTGAATATTAAGTTAGGGGTGCCAACTGGTAGTTAGACTCGGGACTCATTAATGCAATACAGAAGTTTTATAAAACAGGAATGTTCCTTATAGCAGTTCGAAATTGACCAAATTTGACATTAAACTGCAGTTCTCTGTGAAAATCAGTCTAATTGTTTATCCCAAAAACTATTAAACATTGATAAAAATATCATTCATTCTAGATTAAAACTTGTGTGGTGACAATACTGAATTATTTGGCCAAGTCGCCAACTTGAAAAAATGCAAAATACCCTCTCAGTTATATAATCTTTGAGAGAAATCTGTTGTGTTTATATCCTTTTCTTGGGTGTATTATAGTATCCTCAATTCATCTTGGGATTAATCCATTAATGGAACTCACCTTCGTCTATTTATAAGTAATTACGTTACTGAACTGCCAGTAATTATCAGATATGAATAATGTAAGTAATGAAGAAACAATACAATTATCTTGTAATAGAAGAGGGGGTAAAGTACCGCCCTATCAGCCAACCAAGAGTTGCGATGACTTAATTATTAGAGACTTTCCTATGGTTTAATTCCTCTATAGTATTTTTCAATTCCATGCAGTTTATGAAGCAATGCAATGTTTATTCCCTCATTGAATCTTCCAGCACGTAAATTTTCAATTCACCTGTCTGATATTTCTTAAGTGATGTTGCTTATTTAAAAATTGGTTTTGCAAGCGTATCCTTTGGCATTAAAGCAATCAAATTCCATCTTATTGACTTTATTGAAATTGTACAGGGTGAACAGATTTCGAAGAATCAATAACATTTCGTGAATTAGAAATGTTATTGTTTATTTAGAGATATTACTGGGAGATAATGTCGTCAACAATGTCGTCAACACATGGTGAAAAAAATATGAATTTCAAAACAGTTCAGCTGTACCAAAATCACCAAAATCACATACGAGGGTTGCCTTTTTAATTTCGGGACTGAACAACCCTAGTCTGCCAAGAGAATACTCTATCCTAAAGCTTGACAATTTTGAGGTTATACATAGTCCGAACGTTTTGACATACTAGCACTATTTGTGTTGTTTACAGTAACTTGAAAGATTCATCTCGCCAAAAAATGGAATTAAACCGTGAACCTTTCATGCGATTATTTTCTATAATTTTCGTCGTGGATTAACTTAACAACAGTGCATCGATGAACTAAATTAAATTTTTTGCGATGAAGCCCCATCAAGGATCAGTGTTTATCGATGGTACGGTGAATTCAACCGAGGTCTTAGTTCACTCCAAGACAAATTTCATGAAGGTAGTCCAAAATCAGGTTTTGTTCCGAATACCATTGATAATGTGCACCAACTGATATTGCAAGGTCGTCATGTGACCTGTCGTGAGATTCAGGCATTAGAGGTACCAGAATAGATTAAATATTACATGAACATTAGACCGTCGAAAAAATTTGTTCGCGTTGGATCCCACACAACTTGTCAACCGCTCAAAAAAGGCTCGTGTCGATCGGTCGAAAGAAATACTTCTAAAATACGATCGCGGTGCTTCGAAGCACGTCTATGACATCGTGACAGGTGATGAATCATGGATTTACGCTTATGAGACCGAAAGTGGTACACAACCATTTATTTGCCAGTTGTCTTCCAAGAAATCAGGGAAACCAACCGCCGAAGACGGATCACCTTTCACCACGACGATGCGAGCTCTCACACAACTTTTTTGAGCACTCAAAAAATCGAATTGATGAGTCATCTGCCGTATAGTCCTGACTTGGCACCGAATTACTTCTTTTTATTCTTGTACGTAAAAAATAAAATGAGAGGACATCGTTTTTCGACACTTGAAGTAGCGGTTGGTGCGTTCAGAATGCATGTTTTGGAGATACCTCAATTAGGGTGGCAAAAGTGCATCGACAATTGGTTCAAACGCATGCAAAAGTGTATAGATCTCAATGGGGAATATTTTGAAAAACAACAAAGCCATTTTCAATGATTGATATTCGTTATTGGTGCTCTTGTTCACCCGAACAGAGTGCCTATCCATGGGATGGTTCAGTAGTTATGAGCATCTGAAATTTTGTTTCCTCAATAACTACTAGAATATTCACCCGATCAAGTTGATACTTGAAATATTGTTGAGGAAGGCTGAAGCAAAACGGCTCGCAGAATTTCGCAGAAATCGTCACGATAGAAAATTTTAAAAAATTCCCCAAAAAAAATTTTTAATACTCCATATCTCATAAGACATTTTTCGGATTTCAATAAAAATTCGTGAATATGTCCAGGTGATCGATATCTTACTTATCCTCAAATTTCATTGTCGTAGCTCTTTTCCATCTAAAGATATGATCATTTTTTTCATTTACTCAAGAGAAAAGAGAAATGACATGAAGTCTCGGTGATTTTCTCTGAAAGATGACCATCACAGATCGATATTCGATTGACAAATGCCGGGCTCATTAATCAGTGTCAGTTGGCGTAATATCAATCAAAATTTTTCATAATTGGAAATCATAGAGATAGAATTCAATCTCGATGGCTGAAACAAAATACGTTGTCAAAATTTAGAAAAGCGCTGATGTAAGTTTTTAGAAGGGAATTCAGCTTCGAACAAAACTTGGGGAAAATTATGAGTAGTTATTTTAAATCTGAGATATAGGTTTGTTCATTCACCTGATCAGAGTGCTTATAGATTTGTTATGGTTCGAATATTTACTCGCAAGTACCTCAACAAGAGCGCCAAAGCAATCTAACCTCACGTCAGTGCTTTCTAATTTTTTTTGTTCTGTAATCTTCAAAAATAAAGGTTACCCTCGTATTTAAATAAAGTTCTACCGAACTTTCTTAGAGTATCATTCTTCAGAAAATGATTACTTTCTTTGACATATGCGTTTTCGATACATTTTATAGATGAATGTGAAAAAGAAAAACGAAAATCAATATTATTCTATGAAAAAGGAGCAAGAAAATATTCAAAATTGGAATTGATCCATTTCATACGAGATTAGTTAGTGTGATAGCAAAATTGATATTGTTTTGAAGAAGAAATTTTAATGAATCTAGTGAAAAAATTTTATAGAGAATAGAAGTACAGGCAGTAATGTTATTATAAAATGAAGGCTGAATATTGGAAGCAAATATTCAATAATGAAAGGTGATTAAAATGGCGCAAATTTTTTCCGAGCAAAAATGCTACGCCTAGGGCTGCGGTGGAAGGCCTCAAAAAATGTATAATTAAATGAAGTTTACATTGAAACCAAGAAACTATTATCATTACTGTTGTCGAAATAATATGCAAAAATAATTTTTTCAGGGATATACTGAACACAATCAAAAATAAACCAAGATCAAGCGGCTTGACAGATAACCTATATAATATAGTTATCCAAGATAATAACCTATAAATTTCAAAAGTTATTTCAGTTGAACCAGGCTTAAGCTCCCGATTTCGGCCGCTCAACATTAGGATCGGTTTGAGGGAAGCAAATTCCAACAGATAATTAATTCTTCAGTCTTGAACTCGACTTAAACTAGGACTGTACAATCGGGCATTGGTCTCGACATACAACACATTTAATTATTACATTTGTAAGTAGATTGTAGTACTCAATAAATTCAATGCTGAAAAAACTATGTGTCGTTATGTGATATTGCCCAAATAATAAGTCTAAATAATCGTTTTAAATTAAATGAGTTGTAATTTTGATTGGTATCATCCGTAAAAAGTGTTGATGAAACCGTAACATTTTTCTTATGCCTTGTTCAAGCTCTTCCGAAGATCACCGAAGGTAACCTGACCTAACCATAAATGAAGACCAAAACATCCAATCATCTCCCAAATCGGCTGAATTCTTGACCGGCTTATCGCATTCAATAATCTAGAGAGTGATCGCTAACGAAATCCTTCTCTCCCACAAGACTCGGGGCCAATTTCGCAAGAACCTTGTGAACTCGCACCTCCTCTGGTGTACCTATTGATACGGTACACGGACGTACTTAATCGCTTAGAAGCAGAGCATATACATAACTTAAACGAAAAGGTCATGGCGTTTTCTGAAAAAATCGAAAGTATATTGAAAATCGCTCTATATCGCACCGAGAAAAAAAATACACGGTAGATTGAATGGCGTTATGGTGTTCGGGAATGTTTCACCTCCATTAGAAAGGTTACTTCCGGAAAATCGATTCAACGTAACGAAATCTTTCTGGCATTAAAGACTGCTAGACAATTCTCTTTTCTCGATGATTTTAAGCAGATCTTTATACAGGGTGACCATTTGAAAACGAAATAGACGAGATTACAGACGAAATAAATTTTTTCGATGGAAATGCTCGGACAAGTCGATTACTGTTTCGAGGGGGACAACTTGAGATGTAGGTTACGGACGATTAGCGCTTCAACCCTTGCTACTACAACCCTCACCCCCAAATTTTGAATAGGGAAGATGGGGTGAGTGGATACCTCATTTGAAAGGTATTTTTAAACTAATTTCAGCACAGTAATTTTTTTTCATGTTTATGCATTAGTTCTCGAAATATTCTTAACTAAGTATTTGAAAATGAAGTGGTGTTTTCATGGCACTTGGAGTGTTTTTTTGTGAAGAATCGCCATTTTGAGCTTCAAAACAACCATGACTGTGGCTTCCTTTCTCCAATCCCCTGACATAGAAATCTTTTTCAAAAAAATGAGAATCGATAATTTTTTATTATTGCGAACAGATCATTAAGTTGGCTTACTGGTTCTTTGACATGTGAATTATTCTTAGTTTTGAATCGAGACTTGTATGTGTTCTAATTCATTGTTCGACATGGTTTATTCAATTGCAGAGCGGGTGGAAATAATTTCACTTTTTTTTGCGAACAATCAATGTGCGAATAGAACCGCAGAATTCTTCAATCAACGACATTTAGATAAACATGTTAATGAGAAGTATGTTTTGGAATTTGTGTCAGGAAACCCGGTTCGTGGCTAATAAAAAACGAAACATGCAAAGACATGAAGCAGCTGAAGTAGCTGGTCTTGGACAAAATGCTCTGAATTCAATGACGAGTACGAGGCAGCTAGCACATGAATCTGGTTTTACACGAACTCGAATTGCAAATATTTTGAAGCATCATAAATTCCATCCTTACAAAACCCATCTTTCACACACACTAAACGAAGATGATTTTGACCGTCATGTTGAATTCTCATTTTTTTGAAAAAGATTTCTATGTCAGTGGATTGGAGGAAGGAAGCCGCAGTCATGGTTGTTTTGAAGCTCAAAATGTCGATTTTTCACAAAAAAACACTACAAGTGCCATGAAAACACCACTTCATTTTCAAATACTTAGTTGAGAATATTTCGAGGACTATTGCATAAAATGAAAAAACAATTACTGTGCTGAAATCAGTATAAAAATATCTTTCAAATGAAGTATCACTCACCCCATCTTCCCTATTCATAAATTGGGGGTGGGGGTTGTAGCAGCAAGGGTTGAAGCGCTATGCGTCCGTAACCTACATCTTAAGTTGTCCCCCTCGAAACAGAAATCGACCTGTCCCAGCATTTCTATCGAAAAAATTTATTTCGTCTGTAATCTCGTCTGTTTCGTTTTCAAATGGCCACCCTGTATAGTTGATATAGTTAATTGGTAGTAAACAATAAAATTTGGTTGAATATTATACAGGCTGAGTCTTTGACCACTCCGTTAATTTTAACCATAGGTTCTTGAGATCAAAAGAAACTTTTTTACCATATCGTTTTTCTATGTTCAGTTGCGTTAGAAAGTTATTTAGCATTTTAAGTTTTCACATTGGGCAAATACCCCTCTGTAGTCCAGTTTAATTTGATTGAAAATTACTTTCCACAACATCCACTATTGAATCTGAATTGTTTAAAAAGATTATCTTCTTCCTAAGAAATCATTTACTCACTCATGTTTCATCAGGTCCTTATTCAGAAGGAAGATACAAAATACTAATTTTCTGGTAAAAAAAATTCAACACTATAAACGTAGATTTTTGTTGTTCCACCATAATTTCTTTCTACTACAAGATTATAAAACATCCCTTTCTAGTGAGGAATTCCAAAAACACCTCAGAATTATTGGATGTTATCATCATACATTTGTAATTTTCTTCTTAAGATTTCCAAATCATGAAAACTGTCATTTCTATGAAAACTTCCAAGACATGAGGTTGTCACATTGCTCAAAGCCAGAAAAAATCATCAATGATTTTCCAAACACTGGTTTTTATGATCAGAGTATTTGTTTTGATTATGTAAGCAAAAACATAAATATAGAATAATGGTTATTCATAGATTATGTCAAATTTCATCACCGAACCCCAGGAGTGAAAAAATTAATATTTGCAGAATTTTTTGAATGAAAGATAATATCTGTAAACATTATTGATATTCAGTTATAATTGTTCTCAGAATATCTAGAGTGAATTATTACCGCATTGAAATATTATTATAACGTCTCTGTGGTGGGTAGTTCCAGATAAAATAGTGTTTTGACGTTCCTTGTTGTTTTGATTCTGTTTGAAACTTCCAATAGATATTTATAGCTTTCTTCAAAAAAAAAAATGTGGAAAATATCGCAAGGATAACTTCGATAATTCGAAATTATTCAATTCAGTATGAAATTATTAAGGTCAGAAAATGCATTCTTATCTTTCTTTTTATGAGCCTATAGCTTCCAGTTGGAATTTTAATTATACATGCATGATAACAAACATTCAGAAATATTATAACAAAGTCAAATTAAATTATCTCCTAAGTTAAGAACCAGGTTGAATCGGTGTATGAAATAAAGATGTGAAAAAATTTACACTACTATAAACTTACAAAACAAATATAGGAGACTGGGTTCGAAGTTTTTAGAACTCATATGAGATTAATTTGAAGGATTCTTATGTTAGAATAAATATAATTTGATGAACCCTGAAAGTCTGAAGCTATAAAGAACCAGTTCTTCATAAAGACAAGTCTTCAATTCAACAGGTCCTGACAGAAAATACATTACCTATTTCAAAGGTCATCATAAAAATATACCAAAGTACCTATGTGAGTGATGGAAATCTTTTTCTCTATTTATTATGGAATATTACTATAGGTTAAATATTAAACAAGGTGCTAGACATTATCAATAATGAATACAGCAAATGGCAATTTAGATTTTGTGGTAAATGTAAGACAAAAATTGTTCAGTGGTTAATTTCATAATGTTTAGTGGTGAAACCATAGACTGGAGAGATTTCCCCAACCTTTTGTAGAAGTATTTTATAAAGAAAGACATAAAATATGACAAAATTGAACAAATCTGATTATTACATCATTTCAGCAGAGTTGGATTTGAGAAAATCAGAAAATTTGGACAAAATTATATCGGTTTAATTCCTTTCAACTTCAAATATCTCAAAAAGGGTGCAATTTAAGAAAAAGATGAGGAATGATTTTATCTGCAAAAAATACTAATGATTTCTAGGAAGAAGAAGATACGGACTTTAGTTCAAGTGATATTTGTTTTTCATGCAATTTAACCAATCTCTATAGAAGTAGTGAGAAACCCACAAGAAATGGAATAAATCTATTGATGCCAAAATATGCATGACTTATCAAAAACCTTCTACAACATTTCAATTGATATTGTCGATTGAATATTACAGGTGAAAATGCAATTTTTTTTATGAAATTTCAACAAATGTTATGGGAAGAAAATGTTTCTTTTGACGTCAACAATCTATGGTTAAAATTTACGCAGTGGTCAAAGATTCACCCTGTTTATCATTTTCCATTTCATCATTTAGATACAAACAAACATTAAGCAGCAGAGTCTCGAATATTTCTTGAATACTACGTGGACTGAAAAGTTCCTGGTTTAACACATAGATTGGGCTAGATTTATTGCTGTCCCTTTTTTTCAGTTAAAACTAACCTTCAAAGGACAGCTGTTAAAATTTCATGATATTCTATTCGTAAATTTGTGAGTTATTGTGCTAACAGTGATGTTACTTTTATTATTATCGAATCAATAGATCAAAAACAGTTTCGTGTTTCAATTTTACACTGCTTCTTGTGGGAAAAAATACCATTCTAGCAGAGCCATGGCTTGGAAAGTGTTATGGGGACTCAGCAACGCATGGGGATGCAGAACGCAGTGGTAAATATTATTTGGAGTTATTGGAGAGTTTGAAGGAATAAATTCTAAAGAAACGACCGTATATAGCAAAAAAAATATTTTGTTTCATCAAGTTTCTCAAGTCAATCAAAACAGTGGCAACACTACATGGATTGAACTTAGAATTGCTCCCAGCGACTACTGGCTGTTTGCATACCGGAAAAAATGGTCGCCGAATGAAGAGGTGAAACCGACGCCTATTTTGTGACAAAAGATGAATCGTTCTGCAAGAGTGGTATTGAAATGTAAGAGCTGCGCTTGAATGATTGCGTGGCTCCTGATGGATCTTACGTGGATGAATAAAGCTAATTTTGAACTAACAAAAACTGTGTTTTGTTTGTTAGGTCTGGGACTTCTCAGCCCACGCGTTAAGATGAGTCTTGCCCGTACGATGAAAGAAGTTATACTTAGCACCAGCCTCGTGATATACTGATATATACACTTATGCTCAGAACTGCTGAACTATTATTAACCTTATTAAATTATAATTAGAAGAACAGAAAATATTGAAGAGCAACTAACTGGGTAGGGCCAAATACAACGTACATATATTAGAATAAAGACTCCCAAATCAGACAATCTGAAAGCCAACATATTATGTGTAAGAAGAGAGTAAGGTTAAAAACTAATGGAGACGTTATTGAAGCCATGAGTAGAAGAATCCTACTTGAAAGACATGAGAGGATGTAGGCAAGGCGTCGGACAACGTCGAATGATCTTCTAAACAGGCATTCCTATATACAATTCACCAAAGATAGGGTAAAACGAGAAAAAATAACCTAATTTGGCTAAATGGATTACTGGGAATTCAGCAGATCCACTTCATGCACCGGAAAGAAGTACATGCTAGTTCAAGTGGTGGTTTCCATTTCCATTGACTACTGTTTTCTTTGACGAATAACATGCATAAAAAGTAGATTCTCTAAGAATTTACACAATATTATTACAGTTGACTAAGCTGGTTCCTTGTTGAAGTATCTGAAAGTTCGTTTAGGAATTACTTTATTCAGTAATTTAAAGAAAAAGAAAAAGTAGTGCCTAACCGAGATTTCGGATACTATACACACCACATACAACAAAAGTGCATGTAATATATGTCAAAGGGTCCTTTCAATTCATAGCACAAATTTATTACAGGACAACCGTTGAAGAAGATATTCCAAATTCACAAATCCAGAGACAAAATGAAGAATACTAACAGGTCTTTTGATACGTAATAAAATGGTGGGAACTCAGCAGAAAGATTCAATTTTTTTTATTCAGGTTTTTAAAATTCTTCCCTTTGTCAAGTTTGTTCAATTTCTTTTTGACATTATGAATGAACTTTATTTATTCTCTTTATGATGTAGTCAACATATAATTTTTCGTTTTTTTTTGTGAACTTTGTAGCTCTACTTGTTATTTGAGTTTTCCTCTTTTAAGTACCTGAAGATCACCTATTTGGGCTGAATCATATGAATCAAGTGTTTTCAAAAATGTTTCAGACAAAAAGTGGTTTTCTCTTCACTATTCGCAGCTTTTATAAAAGTATGGATGAAATAACTATATGATTTGTACTAGATGTCGACTCTAAGATGTCTGTTTAATCCATTACATATACTGGAGAGAAGGACTTAGTGCCACAATGGTGTTTTTTATATGAATTAAGACTCCTATTTACTTTAAGGTTTTTAATTTTCTGAGTATTCATTTTACTTTGAATTGTTTATAGTTCTTATAGTTGCCGTAGAGATGCTTTTAAGGGTAGCTGATAGTTTAATCAGGTATAACCCATTTCATAATTTGATGAAAGATTAAAGCCTAATCGATCTCTCGGATACCACACTCCACAATAAAACTGCGCAAAAAATATCCATGAATCATTTCAACTATTGGCATGTATTTCGCATGGTTTATAGCTTTTCTTGTTATGTTTTGAATTGACTGATGATAGGATGAAATAATAGATTTTTTGAGTATCCATTTCAGTTTGAATTGTTCATGCTTCTCATAGTTTCGTTAGAGGTTCTTTTAAAGGTAGCTGATAGTCCAATCACATATACCTTATGAAAGATTAAATCCTAATCGAGCTTCGGATACCACACTCAACAAAAACTCTACGCAAAAAAATATCCATGAGTTATTTCAATTATTGGCATGTATTTTGCATGGTTTGTAGCTTTTCCTGTTATATTTTGAATTGACTGATGATATGATAAAATAATAGATTTTTTGAGTACCCATTTCACTCTGAATTGTTCATGCTTTTCATAGTTTCGTCAGAGGGACTTTTTAGGGTAGCTGATAGTTCAGTTAGGTATTACCCATTTCATAATTTAATGAAAGATTAATTCCTAATCGAGCTCTGGGATACCACACTCCACAATAAAACTGCCACAAGAATTATTTGAATTATTGGCACAATAAAACATTGTTTGTAGCTTTTCTAGTTATTATATATTTTGAATTGACTGATAATATGATGAAATAAAGAATATCCATTTTAGAAATTAGTTTCAGAGGTCCTTTTAAGGGTAGCTGATAGTTGTCAGGTATTACCTATTTCATAATTTGAAAGTTTGGAACTTCGGATCCAATAACACTGCAAAAAATATCCATGAATCATTTCAATTTTGAATTGTACTTGTTATGTTTTGAATTGATGATATAGGATGAAATAATAGATTTTTGAGTATCCATTTCAGTTTGAATTGTTCATACTTCGCATTGTTTCTTTAGAGGTGCTTTAAATGGTTGCTGATAGTTCAGTTAGGTATTACCCATTTCATAATTTAATGAAAGATTAATTCCTAATCGAGCTCTGGGATACCACACTCCACAATAAAACTGCGCAAAAAAATATCCATAAATTATTTCAATTATTGGCATGTGTTTCGCATGGTTTGAAGCTTTTCTTGTTATAATATATTTTGAATTGACTGATAATATGATGAAATAATAGATTTGAGTATCCATTTTAGTTTGAATTGTTGATGCTTCTCATAGTTTCGTTAGAGGTCCTTTTAAGGGTAGCTGATAGTTCAATCAGGTATTACCTATTTCATAATTTGATGAAAGATTATTTCTTATTGGAACTCTCGGATGCCGCACCCACAATAACACTGCGCAAAAAAATATCCATGAATCATTTCAATTATTGGCATATATTTCGCATGGTTTGTATGTAGCTTTTCTTGTTATGTTTTGAATTGACTGATTATATGATGAAATAATAGATTGTTTGAGTATTCATTTCAGTTTGAATTGTTCATACTTCGCATTGTTTCTTTAGAGGTGCTTTAAATGGTTGCTGATAGTTCAGTTAGGTATTACCCATTTCATAATTTAATGAAAGATTAATTCCTAATCGAGCTCTGGGATACCACACTCCACAATAAAACTGCGCAAAAAATATCGATGAAGTATTTCAATTATTGGCATGTGTTTCGCATTGTTTGTCGCTTTTCTTGTTATAATATATTTTGAATTGACTGATAATATGATGAAATAATAGATTTGAGTATCCATTTCTCTTTGAATTGTTGATGCTTCTCATAGTTACGTTAGAGGTGCTTTTAAGGGTTGCTGATAGTTCAATCAGGTATTATCCATTTCATAATTTGATGAAAGAATATTTCCTTAGCGAGCTCTGGGATACCACACTCCACAATAAAACAGCGCCAAAAAATATCCATGAATTATTTAAATTATTGGCATGTATTTCGCTTGGCTTGTAGCTCTTCTTGTTATATTTTGAATTGACTGATGATATGATGAAATAATAGATTTTTTGAGTATTAATTTCACTTTGAATTGTTCATGCTTCTCATAGTTTCTTTAGAGGTGCTTCAAATGGTTACTGCTAGTTCAGTTAGGTATTGCCCATTTCATAATTTAATGAAAGATTAATTCCTAATCTAGCTCTGGGATACCACACTCCACAATAAAACTGCGCATACAAGTATCAAGAATTATTTGAATTATTGGCATGTGTTTTGCATTGTTTGTAGCTTTTCTTGTTATTATATATTTTGAATTGACTGATAATATGATGAAATAATAGATTTGAGTATCCATTTCACTTTTAATTGTTGATGCTTCTCATAGTTTCGTTAGAGGTGCTTTTAAGGGTAGCTGATAGTTCAATCAGGTATTACCTATTTTATAATTTGATGAAAGATTATTTCCTAATCGAACTCTCGGATACCACACCCCACAATAACACTGCGCAAAAAAGTATCCATGAATCAATTCAATTATTGGCATATATTTCGCATGGTTTGTATGTAGCTTTTCTTGTTATGTTTTGAATTGACTGATTATATGATGAAATAATAGATTTTTTGAGTATCTATTCCACTTTGAATTGTTCATGCTTCGCATAGTTTCGTTAGGGTGCTTTTAAGGGTAGCTGATAGTTCAATCAGGTATCACTCATTTCATAATTTGATGAAAGAGTCATTCCTGATCGAGCTCTCCGATACCACACTTCACAATAAAACCGCGCAAAAAAATGTACAAAGACTTCTTCAATTATTGGCATGAATTTCGCGTGGTTTGTAGCTTTTCTTGTTCTATTTTAAGACAGTCTTATTATTTAGTTAGATCATTTGAGATATAGTTGATTCATCGTGGTGGTTGTATTAGTATCGCAATATTCCATAGACGAAAAACTACGGAAAATTCGAAAATGTTAAAACAACAACTACTTTATTGATACATAATTGGTTATAAAAAACTTTTTTTTTTTACTGTTTTAGATGCGATGTTGGCTAATCCTGATTCTACTGCATTTGCTGGAGTTAAGTGTTTAGTAACGCAAATGGTGGTTTTGATATCCATTGCGTCTACTATTCACTTCCTCTAGTGATTGAATAAACCGATAACATGAATGGGTACAAAAAATTTCAGTTGTTGCAGTTCGTCATAGTGCACTAGCTTTTTAAAAAAACTGACAGTTATAGTAGATACCGAATGTCCACCGGGAGATAGACTATTTTTTGTTGCTGTAATTTTGTTCTTGACAGTAGTCTATAATAGAGACGTGGAAAAATAATTATGAAAAAATATTCGGTCAAGCAACGTATTTTAATCGTTTAAACATCTTATTCTAATCGATTATCGATTTTTGTGACGATGAGAATGCAATGTGAAATGGAAGAAACAACGTGTCCACAAGACGCTTTATCGTGTTGTGAATAATTTCGAAGAAAGAGTACGGACCAGGATCGGCTGAAAACAACAGTTCTGTTCAAAAAAAAATCGAAATAATCCATTTATATAAATTTGACGCTGTGCTAAGAAACTTGGTTTTTAAAGACCATCTTTGCACAAGGATTTGCATTTGTTTTTATTAATGATTCAGTTGACACAAGAGCATTTTCCAGAAGACGTACGGCCCACATTTTACGAGGGTTGCCATTTATATTTCGGAATTAGAGAACAAAAACAAATGTGAATCATCGAAAATCGCTTTATTGATTCTCAGAATATTTCTCATTAAGATTTTATACACTTTTGCATGCCTATAAACTAATTGTCGAAGCACTTTTGCCACTCTGATTGAGGTATCTCCAAAACATGCATTAGGTACCGGAATAAAAAGAAATCATTCGGTGCCAAGTCAGGACTATACTCCAGTATATGGACCAAGCAGTAGTCGCACTTCTTGGATTTTGAACTGAAACTGCTTACACCAAAGGGAACTCGCGCATTCCTCCCTGCGCATCTAATCTTATCGACCGCGAATTCAAAAATTGATTAGAAAAGGTTATTTGCATTATCTGAAAATTTAAATATGTTGATTTAAAGCTGGTAAAAAGTTTTCACAGTGATATTTAGAGTGTATGGACCATTCTTTAGTCTATATTCATATATAAATTTTATGACTCCGCTCATAATGTAACCGTAAATGTAATCACATTTCCTCATTGATAGAACGCATTCTATAAGAGATATATTGTTTTATTGTGGTTTTGATATCACTTTGAAATAAACAGTAATTAGTGATGAAATTTACTCAATAGTTTACTCAGGAACAGCCTCTGAAACTTTTTGAAATGTGTTAAAAATCATTGGTACCTTAGGTTTGTAAGTGAAATGACTCATTAAAATTTTTCTAAACGAAGATTGAGTCGAAGAGTAGATATTATATGGAAAAATAAGTAGTTGGTGGTTGAAAGCATCGAATGTGTTAAATATAAAATTCTCAATACTTAAATTTCACTGAAACATTAATCTTAGAGTCCATGAAAAATAACTTTCTTTTTATATTAAATTGATTCGAACAATTTTTTTCAATGAATTCTCTGATGATTCAGTTTCAACGGATACTATTTTTTACTATATTCAATTTATGAAAAGAGGAATTTGATTATGGAATTCTAGAATTAGTGGCAAGTTTTGGGACCTGAACTGATCTTGAGTTGAAAGCAGGGGGGGGAGAGGTTTAGATCGTTAGATCGTTTCCGTTCGAAGATTTAGCGTGAAAAAACTTTCAAGGGGAGGGTTTAATTACCCCAGTACACTGCCCCCCGTAAATACTCCTAATCGTAAAGAAATGACGACAGTAAGCGTAAACCTTCTGAAATTCCATTGTTTCCTGATATCTCAACTAATCATAAAGAAATGACGACAGTAGGCGTAGTAAACCTCCTGAAATTCCATTGATTCATGATATCTCAACTAATCGTAAAGAAATGACGACAGTAGGCGTAAACCTCCTGAAATTCCATTGGTTCCTGATATCTCAACTAATTGAATGAAGAACTACTCAAATAACGGACCTTTTAATAAACAAAATTCTCTACAATACTATATGTATCACTGATCTGTTGGTGTCTAATGGTATTGAGAAAAAAGAAAGTTTGGGATTATTGAAACTATTGTTTTTGCAGTTGTATACGCTACAATTGTTAATCATTTTGGAATTAATTTGAAAATAACACAAAACTGACACAGGATACTTACTGGAATGAAAATAAATGATTAAATAAATGAGCTTTCCTGGTTCATGGTAGATTTTGACTCAAAAATTCCACTGAATTATAGGTTAGGTTGAGATTTTTTCTTCAGCTTCTTCTTTGAATTTTAAATAGATCTCAAAAAAATTGTATTTTTCTAAATATTAAAGAATTAATTATACAAAGAAATTATTTAAGATGTCTAAAATAATAATAATGACATTATTCCAGACATCTTAGAATTATTGATGAGAACAATGAACAAGGACCAAAATATGAGGTTAGAATCCCTGCAAGACGCGCGAGTCAAACTTGGTGTAAGAAAATCCACGAAATGCGACTACTGGTTTGTATCTATACTGTGACTATACGGTGAGAGATTCATCAAATCAATGTTTTGAGTGTCCAAAAATGCAGCTGTTTGAGCCATTGTGTGAGAGCTCGCATTGTCGTGGTAAAAGGTGATCCGTCCCCGGAGGTTGGTTTTCCTGATTTCTTGGAAAACAACTGGCAAACAGATGGTGTAGGTGATCCGTCTTCGGCGGTTGGTTTTCCAGATTTCTTGGAAAATAACTGGCAAACAAATGGTTGTGTACCACTCAAAATTGACTGTTCTGCGTTGTAGTGGTACGATTGCGACATATCAAGTTTTTCCGAAAAAACAGGCGACCATTTGCTTGGAAATGCTTCGTGCACGAGCAAATTCAATTGGATTTGGCTCATCCTGAAACACCCATATAGTCGACTGCTGTGTACTTTCGGGCTCATATGCGTAAATCCACGATTCATCACCTGTCACGATGTCATAGACGTGCTTCGAAGCACCTCGATAGTATTTTTGGTGCATTTGTTTCGACCAATCGACACGAGCCTTCTTTTGAAAGATTGACAAATTGTGTGGGATCCACGCGAACAAATTTTTCTGACGGTCAAATGTTCATACAATATTAATGTATGCTGGTCCCACTAATGGTTGTCCTAATCTCACGATAGGTCACATGACGATCTTGCAATATCAGTTGGCACACAGTATCAATGGTTTTCGGAACAACAATTTATTTTGAACCATATCCTCGATAAACACTGGTCCTTGATGGAGCTTCGTCGACAAAAATTGAATTTAGTTCATCGATACACTTTTGTTGAGTTAATCCATGTCGAATGTTGTAAGAAATGATCGCACGAAAATGTTCACGATTTAATTCTATTTTTTGGGCGAGTTGATTCTTTTAGTTACCGTAAACAACACAAATAGCGGTCGTATGTCAAAACGTTCTGACTAGGTATAAACCTCAAAAATGTGAAGATTCACGATACAGCAGTCAGTGGGCTGATTGCAACACTAGGGTTGTCCAATCTCCAAATATAAAAAGCAACCCTCATACAGCTCGCCTATGACATTTAAAGTGGAATGGAAGAATCAATAGGATCAGTCAACTTTGCATTCATTAAAAGTGACAGTCTGTTGTGTAATTTGGTCAGGAGGACTCATTGAATCTTAGGTACTTTTTAAAATGAAAAGTGGTAACGGTAAGTTCCAATGTGATATCCCCAATTATTACTATAAATGTGTAGTATCAACAAGGAGGTGCCACATCGAGAACAGCTAGGATTACAATGGAATTACTGCGATATCTCCTTCCACAACAAGTTATTTCAAGAAACGGTGATGTTGATTGGCCTCCACGTTTGTCTGATTTGGCTGCTTCCGTTTTTTTTTTGTGCGGATATCTGAGAAGCGAGGTTTATTCAAAGAAACCAGAAACGATTGAGAAACTCATACAAAATTTATGAGAATGTAATGAAAAATGTTCTCAATAGGGCTCGTTTTCGTGAGAATAATAAAGACGAACATTTGTCTGATATTGATTTCCATACATAATTGCCAACATTAAATGAAACATTTATCGATACAAGATCCATTCTCTTATATTTAATAAAATATTATTAATTAATAAAGTATTATACTTCACCGGCGGGACACCCTTATTAATACCAAATCAAAATTTCGTTTACAAGACTAAACAACAGAACCGTATGTCCAAGAGTACTTTTAAACAATGGAGAAGAGTCACTTAATTACAATACTTATTGTAACGGACAAGATTATTCAAAATCATTGAATCAGCCTTAATGAGAAACAAGTAATAATAACTGGTCCTTCAATGTATAATTTGTTAGTGGAAAAGCAGGAGAAAGTTTCCTGAACTATATCATATCACTACACTCGAATTGCTGTTCATGCACTGGAATAAGGTATTTAGTAGATCAAATGGTCTTTTTCCAAATCCATTGATTCACTATCTACTTCCTCTAGTGAATGAATTTGCTTGTACGATAAATAAGGAATTAAATCTTTGAGCATCTAAAATATTCAAATTTTTCAAGATGGTCAGAGTCTTTTTAGGAGGAGTTTTGTTATTATTACAAATCTTTTTTTTCTGTTCTTGAGGTTCTGATTCTTGTACAGTAGCAACAGTTTTCCGTATCGCCCAATCGCGTTCATTATTTATTCTTTCAGGAGGTTTAGATGGTTTAAGTACATGTTAATCTAGTTTGGTTAGGCTCTTGTGGTTTCTAACCAATGTCACCAGGTACTCCAGATCTTCGATTAGTATTTAGTTGTTATAGTTTTCCATTTGTGTGTCCAATAAACTCTAACTCTGTAACAAATTTCAGCTTTAACGATCTCCCGACCGTTTTGAAAGGCTTTGTACCATTCGTACACTTGGGTGTTCGATAAAACCAAGTTTCCATATGCCTTTTCCAGCATTGGCAACGAGTCAGCACAGCTAATTTTGTTCAAAATTAGAAACTGACCCTCAATGTTTAATTTGTTAATGGAAAAGCTGCAAGTTTCCTGAGCTATAAAGACATCGATACTTGAATATCTGTTCATTCCGCTTTCATGTGCTGGAATGAGGTAAGTAGTAGATCACTTGGTGATTTTCAAATCCATTGATTTACTATCTGCTTCTTCTAGTGAATGAATTTACTGTTAAGATTAATAAGGAATAAAATATTTGAGTATCTAAAATAATCAAATTGGTGAGGGTGATTACAGCTTCCATAGAAACATTTTCGAGTAGCTGTGAGTTCCGTTACTTAATATCTTATAGCGTGCCTGTTCTAGTTCAAAAACTACAGCGTAAAATCCTTTTGATCAAATTCAACTTTAGAATATTGATCTGAAAATGGCCATTTGTGGCCCATATTTTCACGCAAACGTCTTCAAACAGTCAAATAAAAGTCGTAATTTTCCTTTTGACCTTGCGGAAGGAGTTCCAGTAAGCATCGTCTTACTTTCAAACGACGTTTTTTCGGTTTCTGCTCGTTTTTTTCTCACCCATTTCGATAATTGTTGGCTTGGTTGTGTATCGTATGAATAGAACCATATCTCGTCACCAGTTATTATCCATCCCATAAACGTGGAATCAGAATTCGCACGATCCAGCATGTCTGCTGCTACCTGCATCCAGTACTTGAAGAAAACTAAGCTCTAACGGATCGAGCCAAGCGGCGACGCGCTGCATGCCCAATTGTTTCACCAAAATCAAACGAGCGGTTTCACGAGAGATGTTGAGATCACCAGTTATCTCTACAATATTAGCATGACGATTTTCGACCACAATTTTCCTTATATTTTCGACATTATCGTTTGTGTCGTCGAAAGACGATCTCCCGACCGGTTTGAATCGTTGCATTCCGTTCGTATGTGGGTTTTAGATAAAACAGAGTCTCTGTAGGGCTTTTCCAGAATTCGCAGCGAGTCAGCACACCAAATCCGTTCAAAACACAAAATTTGACACAAACTAACATTCAACAGCTGTCATAAACAAGCTAGTTGCGAGACCTTGCTTGTGTTTGGCATAGTAGTAACAGACACTCCTACCAACATGCAGGAACCTCAAATACTTGAAAAGTACACAACGCGGGCAACACAAATGAGACTTTCCGGATAATTTTTTTTCAAGAGTTTATAAAAATCACTTAAATAGTTAGTCAAACAACGATAACTCGATAAATAATGAACCAAACGTCGTGAAATTTTGAAGGTCGACAGTTTCGAAAACTCATATGGATATTTTGTTATTTGCGCCATCTGGATTGATAAATAGCCAGGAAATTTTCTGTTCAAAAAGCGGTGAATGTTGGGAGGTGTTTTCAGAACATGTCAAGCATCTATGGTGATATTTCGAAACCCCTACGGTACCCTAAGAACGGAAAATCATCCCTCAAAGGTATACGAAACAGGAAAATTTCAATTTATGGCCAATACCACTCAGCTATATAACAAGATAAAAACGATTAAACATTGAAACCATTTAATGGAAGTGCGAAATCCTCTGGCGAGGGAATATGAGTCGGTAAGTTCTAAGGAGGACTGATTTATACTAATTAAAATAATAATGAACGAGCTACGAAGAATCTTCCTCGGCAACGGTTTCGATAGCAAGAAACTCCAACCTCTCGTCGACCACAGTTTCACATGCTGCTCTCGGCTCAGAGTTACGAAAAGGTACACTTTTCATTAGATCGGTATACACCATAATATGTGATTACTTGGAAATAGAGATGAAGTCATTTAATTGGCTTATATCGTGCTGGAACTCAATTTATTCAATCAAATTTATATCCTTTCTTTTTAAACATTATACTCGACGCGATCAGAAACGCTGCACGTCTGGCATTCTTTCGCAGATCATAAAACAAAATCGGTTTATATGGATAGAGCAGAGGATTTATCCATACTGGATGTATCATGGTCGAGGGAACGTCAGACGTTTCTGGGACATTTTTGAAAATTTGACATCATAGGTGATTGGTTTTTAGCTCACGTCTCAAATTATTTCAAGCGATGCAGCATTGCCGCTCAAAACAAAAAGTTGCATAATCGTAAATTAATGAAAAACCAAAAAAATCTTTGAAGAAGACGTCGTCATGGTCAGTTTCGATATTACGAGTTTGTTCACCAATGTTCCAGCGGATAAAGCACTCGCAAATGTAAGATAAATGCTTAAATTAAAGATGATGAAACACTAAGTGAAACTACACTTAGCATGAATGCAATAATGAAAATGCTTTCCGATTGAATCGAAACAACATATTTTCAATTTATCAACAAAATTTGGAATGGTGATGGGTTCACCACTGTCTTATATTTTAATATCGAATCTGATATTTTTGTACTCCTAATGAAATGTTTCATCAGAAACTAAAATAATATACAGAGTGTTCCATTGCAAATTTTGAAATTCACATTACTTCCGGTAAAATCAGAAGTTCAAAATTGTTGAATATTATGAAAACAAATAGATAACCTACTGCAGTATCCATCTTCTGAATTTTATTTTGATATTTATAATAATTTCAGAGATATTTACTTGGTTCCACGTATTTACCCATCACTGTATATGGAAAATTTCGAACAAAAACTTTCAACCTATATATACTAAATGAATATGTACATGATACTTTAATCATTTGGCGACATGTAATGAACACTATAAATGAAATCCTTCAACATCTCAAAAATAAAGGAGAATCTATAAAATTCATAATCGAAATCGAGGAAGATAAACGATTTCCATTTTTAGATGTAGTTGTTCATAACAGAATGGAATTCCAAGGACCACTATGTACAAGAAACCAACAAACACAGATCAATATCAACTTTTCAATTCCAACCATCAACTAAATAACAAATTTTGAGTGGCGAAATCTTCATATAATAGAGAAAGATATAAACAGGGTGTCCCGTAACTCAACGTCTAGCGGTTACTGGGAGATATGCTAGGTTATACCAATTCTAGCATAAATTAAAAAAAATAAAACAATTGTACCTTAAAATGGATTTGTGACTGTAATCAATAGCATGGTCATTTAGGATTACGGTTAAAAAAATATTACTGCAAAATTGGAGAATTTGTGACTACAAAAATATTCCTATTACCACTTAACCAAGTGGCATAGAATTTTATTTTATTTTTGCTAGAACTGGTATAACCTAGGATATCGACCAGTAACCGCTTGACGTTGAATTACGGGATATCCTGTATACTCTACCCAACAAGAAAAAAATGAGAAAATGAATCACATTACAAAAACACTTAAAGGTAATGGCTATCCCAACAAAGATATTGAAAGGAGTGCACAAAATCAGCTTACACCCCATAATGACATAACACAAGCAGATATGGAACATACCATAAAAAGCGAGATTCCGTATGTGAAGGTTTTATCAGAAAAAATGAAAAAATTGGAATTAAATATGTTTCATTTTTAAACACATTTTAATTGAAGTCGAAGCCATATTTTTCTATAATTTAAAGATAATGTTATATTATTCATGTTTTAAAAATAATTTCTGGCATTTCGACGTCGACTTGCAGTGAGGAACCCCATTCGACAAGGCTAATTCTCTAGAAAATACCCGTATATCTATATATTATGAATGTGAAATCCATTTTTATTTATGTCAACTATTGAAATTGTTGGTCATTATTTGAAATTTACAAATTATGATTTATCGAATTCAAATGAAATTTTTGATAATTTTTCAGAGGTTCATTAGACATTTATTCATCATGTTGCATGTTTTTAGAAAGAAAGAAGTCAGAAAGAAGCAATCCCTTCCCTTAGGGATGTTTTCAGAATATTCCGGGAATTTTCTCACAAGAAATACTCAAAATTATAAAATTGCAACGAAAATAATTTTTTATGTGAAACATTATAATGAAAAGTGATATTTTTGATAATGGAAAATTATTAAAACGTTTATTTGGCAACTACTAGAATAATCCTTGCAATAATAACTAAAAACCTTTAAATTACTCATCTTTAAAAACCAAATGATTCCACATACAATACAATAATTTCAGTCGACTAATTCAAATTGTTGAGTTTAAGGTCCTTATCGAAAAATGACTTTTTGACTAGCTCATTTGAATGCAAATCAAGAGTGTACATCCATTTCACAGAAGTTTTCAGATTTCTGACTGAAAAGATGTAGAGAATTTCAACGGGAAAAACAACTCAATAAAAATTAATTAAGTTCGTTAATCGAATCGATTATGTCCGTTTTTTCACAGGAAACGGCTCATTCGAAACCGATATTTTATAAATTATCGGAATCCAACAATTCTACGACTGTTCAAAAATTTATTCCTCATACTGTCGTAAGGCACATACCATCCAAAATATATTCGATTCAACAACGCTTAAGGTATCGTATATTCCATTCGGCATCTGAATTATTTCAGACGTACAAGTCTGTTGTTTCGATTTTCAACAGTTTCACAAATAAAAACATTTTGTCCGGCTGTTTAAAATAACTTCAACACAAGAAATGCGCATAGTTTACTAGCGAGAGTATGCGGGATTATCTTCATTCCAAATTCAATGGCTCAATCTAATCGTAGGTGTATTGAGATTGTCAATTTGTATTTTTGACAATGCGATCCGAAACGTCTCATTTCCACTTCATAATCTATTGAATCTCAAGAGATACAGTATTCACTTACACGTTTGTGTCTTACCGTCGCATTGAGATCACCGAAAAACGTTTTGAAGAAATGTTTGAAAATAGATATTAAAATACTTTCGACTGGATTTTCAAAATTCTTTTTATTCCAAAGGCCCTTTCTCCCTGGATGAAATACTGCGTACCCGTAGAATTCAATAGTGTGCTTAAAGAGTAACTGAAATTACGTTTTTTTTTGTAATTTCGGCAGATTCCAACAGAAACGGTACTGTCGAGAATGTTGTCGTTGAAATTTAACATGAAAAAGGCTGAATATTCGATAAGCATTTCGAAATCATAGCAAATTGTACATTTAAAATAGAGATTTCAACTATGAGTTAAGAGGGAAACTTTTAAATTTTGTAAAATATCGTTTGTGATCATTTATGTTGCATATCGATGTTGAAATCAAAACATCATAAAATGCTGTATCAATTGAAAATTTTCTAATTAATATAGCAATACCTGGTGTATCACTAGATGACATTGAAGTAAGATCAGCTTCAATACATGTTCCAAATTAAATATGATGGTTTATCATGCATTTCGATGAAATTAAGCACATACCTGCTTGAGTGTTTTCGAAAAGTCATTTTCAGGATAATTCAAGTTTCAAAAACCCAAGAAATATTAAAAAATAACTTTTTTAAAGGTGAATCAGTTAACTTAAACAGAATTAATTATTATTATTCTCCAAATAATTCACGTTTAAATTTTTCTTCCCGAGAAACTTCAGTGATTGAAGAACGAAACCGAAAGGGAATGCATATATCATCAGGTATGGGTTAATCACTCCGAATTTCAAGCTGTCAGTGTTGATTTCGGTCGATAAATACGTGAAGTAATCAAGTTTGACAGCCGTGAAAATTGACAAAATTTACCGTGTAAACATAATGGAAGTTTGTAGATGGCGTCATAGAGTAGCACATTCACTGTTCATACATCACACTGAAGATGAGTATATCGGCGCGTAATAATAAAAAACAAAACAACAGCACGTGTGAACCGCGAGGAGTTGAACGAAAGCACGTGGTTGAGAAGCAACAGTTCGGGTTCGACTAACGTAAGGTTAAGCCAACGTCTTTTAACTTGGCAAGCCCCTTCTATGAACTGATGCTACACTTGCCTATCTATTGCCTTATTAGATGATGTGCGCCATGCTTTTTACTATGTTATTTCATGAAATTATCTACCACCAATGGAGGGCCAGCGAGCAAACAACCCTGAAATGTGACGGAGGCAAATTCTCCAACTAACTCAATGAAACACATATTCTTACTGTAAAGGCAAAATTAATCATGATGTTTATGAAAAAAATGTAAAAACACACAATGAACGAACAATCGTTTGGAATGAATTCAATCTATCAACTCTCGAGATCGAGGTAATGAATCTACTGGCAAATATTTTTGCCAAGCTCCATCAATCTCAAAGAATTGAGGAAAAATAAATTGTTACTGGTTGGAATTCCTCACAAAATTATCTGCTTCTTTGTGAACTGAATCCTCGTTAGTAGTTTCCACATTCGGCAACAAAAGCTATTTCCTCATTTTTAAGGGATAAAAAATATTGCAGATGTAAGGTAATTGTATGCTTTAAAATTTCTATCCAACGTCACTACAGGGATGATACCCATCGCAACGCTAAGTCATCCTTACACTACTAGAGGAAGATGTACCTACACACCACTTATGTGTAACAAAATAATAGGCCAAAGAAGTTTTAAATTTCTTGCACGGAAAATTTTCGAAATTATCCCTGATCATCTAAAAAATATGACAAATATTGAGATGTTGAATGATTATTTGGGCTATTACCATCATCTATTGTGGATGTAATTTTCCTCCTTAATAAAGATAGAAGATGTCTATCGAAACGTCGGAAAAATTACATCCACAATAGATGATGGTAATAGCCCAAATAATCATTCAACACGAGCTCTATCATCAAGAATATCTCGTCATCAAATATTGAGATATTCAAAAAACGATTGGGAGCTTGAATGAACAGTAGATGCAGACAATTAATACACAGATAAATAAATAATGAATGAACTAGAAGAAAAGTAAGATAAAAATGAAAAAAGAGATAAAAACCAACATACATAACAGAACAACGACGACATAATTTTACCTGATGATGACAAGAACTTATAGTCAAATGCCACAAAGAAAAAACCCTACTCGATGATGACAAAGACAAAATATGGATCATGGCTTGTTTTTTGCAGAGAATATTGATACATATATTCTTTTTTCCTACAGCGTTCATTCTCATGGAACATTGTTGAGAAATATTTTTACTTTAGTCACAAACAGGTTGTAAGATAATTCACCTCTGTGATGTATTTTTGTTTATTTCTGAAATAAATTTTATTATTATTATATTCATCCTCTTTTGGTATGGATGCCCTGCCACCACAAGTTTTGCTGGTTTCTGTCCTTAATTCTCCAGAAATTTTCCTCACCTCGAGTTACATGAAAATACTTCAAAATCGAAATATTTCTTATTTCCATCTCAAAACCCAAGATAATAACACCAAAACTCAAATTGACACTAACAAAATTCTATATTAGCCTCTGGAGGAAGTTTAAATATTTCAAGCATAGATATCTAATGAGTTACAGTAGTTCAAGGCTTCTCTATCAAGCAAAATCTTTAATTATTGAACGTCTTCATCTATTGAAGAGGCCTAGTTTCTCAAACTAAAATGAAATGGTAGAGAAGCAAGGTTGAAGGATTTCTTGAATATCAATAAACTCTAAGTACTTTCCAAACTTTGATATCTGGTATCTATAATATAAAAATGAATCGCAAAATGTGTTGGTAAGCGCATAACTCAACAACGCCTGGACCAATTTGGCCAAATCTTTTTTTTAAATGTTCGTTGAAGTTCAAGGATGGTTTTTACGGCGAGAAAAATTAGAATTATTGCTGGAAAAACCCTAAAAATAGCCCTTTTCTTTTTCCCATAAAAATGATTTGTAACTAAAACGTAGTCAATTTGAGCTTTATTGCTATGGTATAAAGTTCATATTAAATTACGAATGTTTTTATATACGACTGCTATTAGTCAATGTACGTGGCCCAACATCATTCCAACAGTTACAAACTGTTGATGGTGAATTGTGTGGATCCTACAGAGAAGCCTGTCAACGTTTGCAATTGCTTGAAAATGACGCTCATTGGGATCAAACTCTCAATGATGCTGTAATATCATCACACGCTCATCAAATACGAACATTGTTTTCTATAATCATATCTACATGCTTCCCATCAAACCCAATTGATTTGTGGATCAAGTACAAAGATTATATGTGTGATGATATTTTGTATCAAATACGGAATAGAATGGGAAATCCAAATATACAAATCAGTGAAGAAATTTTCATTGAAGCATTGATTTCAATTGAGGACATGTGCTTGATAATGTAAAACAAACTATTAATTCAATTAGGCCTGACCGCGCCCAATCGTCCAATGCATGACGCTTTTAACCAAGAGTTGCATCGAGAAAAACTGTATGATCTCAACGCTTTGAAAGAATTAATTCAAACAAATCTTCCACTGTTAAATGAACAACAGAAGTATGTATTTGAAACTCTTATGAAAGTAACAAATGATGAAACTGGAGGGATTTACTTTTAGATGCACCTGGTGGTACAGGAAAACCTTTTTTGATTTCATTAATATTAGCAACAATTCGCTCACAAAATAAAATTGCACTTGCACTCGCTTTATCGGGAATCGCAGCAACTTTGCTTGAAGGTGGTCGAACAGCCCATTCAGCACTAAAATTGCCATTAAATATGCAAAGCAATGAAACTCCAACCTGCAACGTTTCGAAGAACTCTGCAATGGCAAAGGTTTTGCAGCAATGTGAATTGATTGTTTGGGATGAATGCACGATGGCACATAAAAAATCTCTGGAGGCTTTAGACAGAACCTTAAAAGATCTACGGAGCAATAATAACCGATTTGGTGATGCAATGATTTTATTAGCAGGAGATTTTCGTCAAACATTGCCAGTGATTCCACGATCAACGCCAGCTGATGAACTCAATGCATAAAGTCCTCCAATTTGTGGAAACATGTCAAAGTACTTCATTTAAGCAAGAATATGCGTGTCGAGTTGCAAAATGACCAATCTGGAAACATATTCTCTAAACAACTCATTGACATTGGTAATGGCAAATTTCCTATAGACATGTTGACTGGCTGCATTAACTTTCCTCAAAGTTTTTGTCAGTTAACTCGATCAAAAGATGAACTTATTCAGAAGGTGTTTCCAGATGTTCCTCAAAATTACAGAAACCATGATTGGTTGAGCGAACGAGCTATACTGGCTTCAAAAAACATAGATGTAAATGAATTAAATTTCAAAATTCAAGAACAAATCACAGGCGAATTGAGGATATATAAATCAGTTGATTCGGCTACTTATCAAGATGATGTAGTCAACTATCCACCGGAATTTTTAAACTCGCTGGATTTGCCAGGATTGCCACCTCACAATCTTCAATTAAAGGTTGGATCGGTGGTTATAATGTTGCGAAATATCAACCAACCGCGTCTTTGGAAAGGTACACGGTTAGCGATAAAAAAATTATTAAACTATACTCAAAGGAAAGTATAAATTAGAAGATGTTCTCATACCGCGCATCCCAATGATTCCGACTGATGTGCCATTTGAGTTTAAACGACTACAGTTTCCAGTGCGGCTTGCTTTTGCTATGACTATAAACAAATCCCAGGGGCAATCATTAAGTGTTTGTGGTATTAATCTAGAAAACCCATGTTTCTCACATGGTCAATTGTATGTTGCCTGTTCCCGTGTTGGAAAACCATCAGATTTGTTTATCTATACGCCAGGTAATCAAACAAAAAACATCGTATACAACAAAGCACTACAATGATAATAATAATTATAATTTACATGATTAACAATAAAGCGATTACTCACTTTTAAATCCTTATATATGTTTTACTTAATTATTTTTTATTCACAACGCCCTATCACCAGGGTGACGGTTCTGTTCAGGAGAATTTTTTAAAATACGTAGGTACAAAAACTGCCACATTACAAATCTTTTTGACAGGACGAAGTCTGTCGGGTCAGCTAGTACCGGTATGAAATGCCTCGACAAGCATTCGATGCGACTCGCAGTACTTTTCTTCAAATGAAAATCATCATTTTCTGGTAGAAAATTCGACATTTTTAACACGATGAAAAATATGATGTCTGTTCAATAACTTGATGTTTACTAAATATGTTTCACAGATGTCTTAGCAAACAAAAATAAAGGCTCGTTCATAACAAATACCTGGTATTGGTCAAAGTATATCTTATAATTAACACGTAATCAAAAGTTGCTACTAATTAATTCGTCCAATCTATTCGTTAATTATTTTTTTGAATTCGAAGGTGTTATCATTTTTCATGTTATCGGGACATGGGTTAGTTTATGTATGATATGTCTCATTTAAAAGTTTCCATCTTGAATAACTCAAGAACAAATCAGAACTTGTGGAAACACTCAAATAGATCGATTTTTCATGACCGATACAAAGCTTGTTTCTATAAGCAAGTGTGGTTCATCACTAATTCCTTCCGCAAGGTCAAACGCTCAATAAGGGATTTCATTCAACTGTTTTGCATGACGAAAACGCACCATCTCATTGCGCCACGATTATAAAAGATTTCAAGACCAAACACTCGATAAATTCTATCAATTGGCCACCATATTCGCCTAATCTAGCTCTGTGCGACTTTTTCTTTTCACCAGACTGAAATTTCTTGATTGGCCTAAATATACGTCATACAAAAAATCAGCATCAGGAGCTAACGGCCATCTTTGAAAGCGCCTATAAAAATTGTTCCCATGTTGAAAAAACGGTAGTTCAATTTTTTTCGTTTTATTTTAAATTTCCGGAAACTGTTATATCAAAGACTATGACAAACATATTTTGTATGACTAAGAACAAAATTTTTGTCGGCGATAACATGAAAACAATGTCCTTGAAATTTTATTGTTCTTTCTACATTCTACGTCGAAATATAAGTAGTTATGGAGAAATTTTAGAAATTCATTGCTTTCAACAAGAATCTTTTTTTTGAGAAAAAAAGATATGATTTTTTAACCCAAAATCTCCAATTGAATGAGTGCATTAGGAGGTTAAAATAGAGTTTTTTCCTACTCTCGTCAGTGTTCTCTATCTAACCTTAGCTTCCACCCATTCACCAATCAATCACTCCGTATACGAGCGAATTTTTGTTAACCTGCTTTATTTTTCCACTAGAAAAACTTCACTCGCATCCTAATTTCATCATTCCAAGAACAGCATACTTCATCTTCTTGGTGTTCTTTTTGTTATTAAAAAGGCTGATCTTTATTAAAAATTAAATTATACAGATAGTAATTAGAATGATTTCATGAGGACTGAAAACTGGAGGTCCCACACGGTATCTGAAACCTTTTAGAGAAGGGTGGTACCAGGGCGGGCGGATGCATAATAAATCTTCAGAAATTTTGTTATTCATCTCGAACAACTCCTTCCACACTGATTTTTCAGTTGAGAAGACTGGGCTGCGAATCACTTCTATCTCGAACCGGGGTCTTAGGTTCGGACGTTTTTTTTTCAGAAGATCAGATATTTTTATTTGTAGCTTGATATTTTTGTTGATGGAAGACGAGTGTGTAAAGATGTTTCTTTAAATTTGACAAATATAGTGAAACTTTTCATAACACATCGACGTTTTGAAATGTTCCATTACTAGTTACGGAATTTGACAAATTACATGTTTCATTCAGTATTTACCTACATTCCATGTTACAATCTTATGATTTCCACTATAAACATTATTTGTTTTCCCTAACGATCCAGGTGATGGTAATTTCCTGAAAATTGCAGCAATTACATTATACATTATAGAAAAAGATTCCTCATCTCGGTTTAGGCATCGCCAGAGGATATTTTTCGAATAGCTCATTATTGACATTCCTCAATGTTGAACCGGTGCTGTCACACCATTCAACAATGAGTCTACTGGCGACTTACACTGAAACTGAAAATATAATTAGTCTGATCGTAGAAATGATATGCATGGGAATATATTCGACCTTTGCTATTTGTTCACTGCAAAAAACGTTCACTGTCCAGATAAACTTCGAGATTTGTAGATATCTGTTAGGCGTGCAGACGGACAGATTCACATTATAACTGTAAGCTTTCAACCAGGACGGCATCAATCACATATTTATCGTTTAGTCTTGTAGATCAAGAACTTAATTTCAATAATATCAAAAATAATAAGTTTTTAAAATGATTATTCAGGCAAATTTCACCTTCTTTTATTGGCGATCTCATAATAAACGTTTTGAGAAATATCTACTGTTTCAAAGGTAAACGGTAAGAACTATTCAATTTTCATAAAAAAAATCGCAAAACTCCCAAAGTAACATGGTTTCTCCAATATCTCCTCGAGTTAGATCGATATTGGTTTTAATGCTTCGTATAATTTTATATAACGAGCGCTTATTCGATTGAATTCAATTTCGGTAATGATTTTTTTGTGAGCCTCTTTTCTTTATAAAAGGTGTATAAAGGGTATCGGGTATTTGTAAGTTCAATAAAACAAATAAACTTCCTTTGAATCATTTGAGGTATGGCAAGTGGCCCTATCTTGCTGAAACCACGTTCTCGATTGGAAACCTGCAAACTCCTGCAACACTGGGACCAATTAATTTCGCAACATATCGCAATAACGGCCACTATTCACATTAATTGTTCGGCCTCGTTAATCTTCATGAAAATAAGGACCAATTATGCCTTTAGCAGACATAGCGGCCCAAACCAAGACCTTTGGGCCATGCAGGGGTCGTTCATGCTTTCATCTCGGATTCTCCATTGCCTAGTACCGACAATTCTGCTTTTAACATGACCATTCAGGTGAAAATTTGCTTCGTCACTAAACAGTATGTTGTTAAAGTTGTTGAATCGCTGCAGCATTTCGTTTGCAAAATTCAGTCGATTAGCATAGTCCGCATCCTACAATTCTTGAACCAATTGAGTTTTATAGGCTTTTAAATGTAAGTCTTTCTTTAAAATCGAATGTAAATACGATTTTTTGATCTTCAACGCTTGGTTTCGCTTTCGGATGGGTAAAGACGGATTTTGACGGACCGACGCCTCAAGTTCTTCCATTGCTTCTTTATCGCGAACTGAACGTTTACGCCCAGAGTTTTCAATTTTAACTGTCGCACCTGTATTCTCCATACGATAGTGATGCTGAGCAGTCACTATTGAATCACCATTACGATAATACGACCGTACGTAAAAGGGCGATGCGTTTCCGAGTACTGTTCCATCGTGACTAAAACTCCACGAAATGGTGGACGCCACGAACCCATCCCCTCTCCTTTTAGACGTTTCGATCTGATATGGCGTGAAATCAAATACCCGATACCCTTTCTGGACACCTTGTACACTGTTAACACCACTTATACACTGTGCCCAACACATTCATTTTCAGCTCAACAAACCATTTTAAGAAATAATTCTGAAACACGTTGATTTTTCATTTAAATTTACCGTATTTCAAAATGAAAATCTAATATACATGATGAATTGCTTTCGAGTAATGACGCTACCGTCATTTTTTTAAATGGATCGCCCTCATTTTGTTTCCGTTTTGGGATTACTCTAGCTTAGCTAATTCCAAAAATGTATTACATGTTGATTCCAATTGGTAAAGCGTGGACAAAAATACAATAGTTTTGTGTGTGCTCATTAAGTAACGTATAACATTCTTTATTAGTCGAATTATCAATGTTATCAAAAATACTTATGGTCTAGCGGCAATTGGTTTAAATGTAACACCCTGTAGTTTCTAACATCTTTAGATTAATAAAACTGAGCTATGTCCAAACATGTTTGGTACTTGTGGTCTAGGTGATAGAATATGAAAGTAATTATTTCTTGTTGAATGATTGTTTGGGCTATTACCATCATCTATTGTGGATGTAATGATTTCCGACGTTTCGATAGACATCTTCTATCTTTATCAAGGAGAAAAGTAAGAAACTTTTTGAGAATTATCAATTTTCAAAAAAGTCAATATGACAGAAGTCATGAAAGAAAAATGAACGATGTTATATACTCATCTGTGATATGATGATCTTTTTAAGTTGGATCGAACTATCGGCGTCCAAACTTCTGGCAGATCTATGGATGGAGCACTTATGGAATCAGGTGTTATTTTCATAAATGCTCCATCATCAACAATATCTCGTCATCAACTAATTATTTCTTATCAGTTTTTGGAATCAGCTCAGCTAGAGTAATCCGAAAATAGAAACAAAATGGCAGCATTCCATTTAAAAAATCACTATGATTACTCGATTTTAATTCACCCTGTATATCAGATTATTATTTTAAAATACGATAAATCAAATCCAAAAATCGACGTGTTTCAGCATTATTTCTTACAATAGTATGTTCAGCTAAAAATGAATTTGTTCCATACTTTTCGGACACAGCGTAGAATAAAATTCTAAATATTCTCATTGTAGAGAATTATTAAAAATGCTGAGGGACGTAAACTCTTGAATTCTTGTGTGCGTTATTTAAACATAAATTCAAATAAACAGGGTGAAATCGCGTAAATCTATCATACCCGATGTTTCTTTTTTCGAATCCAACACCCTGTATATTTCTATATTTTTGAAATCCCCATTGCCTCGAATTCAGCAAACTTTTTTGAATGGTCATGAAATGTACAGGGTCAAATTTTGGAATGAATTGCTCTGGAAATATACTCATTTCCTAAAATAAGTATAGGTTCTTATCAAAAATTGAAGCTAATTGAAAAAATTAAATGATTCCTGGTACGTCTAAACATTTTTTTCACAACTGCAAAAAAAAACTTTTTTACATATAAATGATAATATTTTGGAGAATAATTTCAAAAATTATGATTTCATAACATTAAAACATTTATTGCTCGAATAGTTTACCTTCTCAGTTTAAAAATTATAGTCTAGTTAATAAGTTCAATTTGACGTTAACATGACATACTGTTACCGGTGTAATTCATTCAGTCGAAAGGTCATTCCGTAGAAAAATTGTTCCGTCTAAATTTAATCCAGGGAAAGTTCATATTGGCGTAAACTCCACCAAGAACCACCTGATTGGCCATCGAGTCAGAGCTCCGTTATCTTTCATTTTCGTCATTTTTAAATTATTTTTCGTCATCATTTATGAAGTTTGGACGAGGTTAGATCGCTTTCAATAGAAACGCTGTCGAGAATTTTGCATAGCTCTAGAAAAATGTGGGGTTCAATTTAATCCGATGAAATTATAATATTCTAAGGTTAGACAATGGCAATAAACACTGTTAAACGTTGGTCAAAGTAACAAATTAACAACCGCTTAAACTTCAGTGAGTTTTTCGATATACTTCGTCAGTTTCAAATTGAATATTTTAGTGAGAGCAATGATAACATGTAAAAAATTCTTTATCTTAAATATATCGGAAGATCTATACAAAATATCCAACAACGTTTATAGTAAAAGTCGCCTAACCTCTTCCAAACTTCATAAATAATTAGACGAAGACTAGTGACAACAGAACTCAGGCTAGATCGCCGATCAGGAGTAAGTGGGTGGAATTTTCGCCAATATGAACTTTCTCTGGATTTACTTTTCAACGGACACACTATTCTACGCAATTACTTTTCGATTGACTGAACCGTACTCCCTCAACGTATGGTTCCACGTACAAAATAAAATGATTACCAACAAGTTGCAACTTTGCACATAGCTTAAATTTGACGATTTTACCATTAGAGAATGCTGGAGTGGTAACTCTTCCCGTGATTCGCAGGAAAACATGTCAATTTAGCGTAAACATATGAGGTAATGACCAGCAATTTTTTTTAACTTCAAGTGAAATATATCTGTTTTTGAAGCCTCGTCAAAATTGGTTGAATTGGTCGAATATGCCGATTTGGTGACGTTCTATCAGGTGACTACCAGCGGGCTGATTTTTCTTGGGTTTTTCGTTTAAAAAACAAGTACTGCAGAGTCTGAGAGAAGTCTCGGAAAGTTTTTTCAGTGCGACATACAGAAGATGTCGAATTTACCTCACCATATTTGGTGACAACCAGCTGTCGAACAATAACGTCAATATAAAAGAATCCGACAATAATATCAGTTTTATTCTGCTTGTCCGACGAATTTAATATTTGAATATATATAAATTTTCGTTCATATTACTTATTAATAATATTTAAAAAAATTATAAAGCGATGAACGAAAAATATCCAGCACATCATTTCCGATGTGAAATTTGCTCATGATATTCACGAGCTTTTGAAAAGTGTATACAGTTTGACCATACATTAAAATAAAATTTTTTCACTTTGTCACTTTCAATTTATTGCTTTCATAATTACACAAAACACTCCATAATCAACGAGGTATACTGTGAATTTTGTTGACTATGCGGTCGTCAATGCTTACATCCACTTTGTAACCGTCGTATATAATGTACAATATTTAAAAAACTTTTTTTGGGGATCACCACTTTCACTTTCAATGTATGACTATATGCGACTATTTTTTTACGTACCTAAGACAGTGTTGCCAGAAGTTACAGAATTAAAATGGAATATTTGAAATTAGTAATGAAGTTTCATTCTTTTAATACATTTAATTATGATATGCTTTTGAAGTAAAAGGACTCAATCATATCAACAAAAAATCTTTTGAAATTATTTTGCTATTACAAACTCAAAATGACGTTTGAAAATTCCGCAGTTGGAGCTAGAGTGAAAATGAAATAGAGAAACGCGTAATCAACATCAAATTTAAAATTGGTAAAAATCCGGTACGGGGTAATTTCGTGCCAACTGCCGAGGAATGAATACAATATTTATATTTACTGATACCTGACTGTTAGAACTTTCATTTGCTATATGATGCTTAATTTTACTGCAGAAGAAATTTCTTTGTTTTATACAGGATGAGTCTTTGTCCACTGCGTTAATTTTAACCATAGATTATTGAGATTAAAATAAACACTTTTTTCCCATACTGTTTTTTCCATATTCAGCTGCGTTAAAAAGTTATAAACATTTTGAGTTTTCACATTTTTTTCACATTCTGTCCAGTTTAGCTTGAATGAAAATTACCTTCCACAGCATCCACTATTGAATCTGAATTGTTTAAAAACATTATTTTCTCTCTAAGAAATGATTCACTCACTCATGTTTCATGAGATGATTATATCGATCTTATTTCTTTTCATCTTCAAATATCTCGAAAATAGTGCAATTTAGGAAAAAAGATGATAAATGATTTTATCTGCAAAATAGACAATGATTCTCGGAAGTACAAGATACGGACCTTTAGTTCAAGTGATATTTGTTTTTCATGCAATTTCACCAATCTGTATAGTAGTAGTGAGAAACCCACAAGAAATGGAATAAATATATTGATGCTAAAATATACATGACTGTTATCAAAAATTTCTGCTGAAAATTATATCACCATTAAAAAGTAATTCATCATCGATGATAAGAAACACGAAACACTTCATAGAAATAATTGAACATCAAAAAATCATGGAAGAAGACGTTATGGTCAGCTTCGACATCACCAGTTTGTTCACTAATATTCCGACAGATAAAACACTTATCATAGTTAGGAAAAAGCTTGAAGAAGATCAAACCCTTAGTGAAAGAACTACACTAAGCGTAAATGCAATTATGGAAATGCTTTCTCTTTGTATTGAAACAACATATTTCCAATTTGAAGACATCTTTTATCAACAAGAATTCGGAATGGCCATGGGTTCACCACTATCACCAATTTTAGCTGATTTATATATGGAAATTTTCGAACAGAAGGCATTAGAAAAATATGTACTTAAACCCAAACTGTGGAAAAGATATGTAGATGATACTTTCATTATTTGGCAACATGGAAGAGACACTATAGATGGATTCCTTCAATATCTAAACAATCAAGAGGAATCAATTAAATTCACAATTGAAATACAAATACATTCCATTCTTAGATGTACTCGTACATAAACAAAATGGAATCCCAAGAACCACTGTGTATAAAAAGCCAACGAACACAGGACAATATCTACATTTTGATTCAAACCACCAACTAAACACTAGATTGGGAGTAGCAAAATGTTTATTTGATAGAGCAATAAATATTTGTTGCACTGAAGAAGATAAAAATGAAGAAATAAATAACATCTCGAAAACTTTTAGAAGCAATGGCTATCCCAAAAAGATATTAGAAAAAGCTAAACGAACAAGAGAAAGTCAACCTGAACCAACAGATATAAATCAGACCATTAAAACCGTAATTCCTTAAGTAAAAGGTTTGTTTGAGAAAATGAAAAGAATTGGAAATAGATACAACATAACGACTGCATTCAAAACTCAAGACACTATCAGAGCTAAACTTACAAAAGTTAAGCCTAATAATGAGACACAAAGGACAAAGAACTGCATATATGAATTACCTTGTGAATGCGGAAGATCTTACATCGGAGAAACTAAACGCCCTCTGAATGTACGAATAAAAGAACATCAGAAGCTTCTACGAGTACTAGACAGCGAGAAATCCAGGTTGGTCCAACATGCTATAGATGAGAATCATCGTATAAAATGGGATGAAGCATCAATAATATCCAAAGAAGAAAAACTTGCAAGAAGAAAAATCAAAGAAGCAGCATTTATGAAAATAACACCTGATTCCATAAGTGCTCCATCTATAGATCTGCCAGAAGTTTGGACGCCGATAGTTCGATCCAACTTAAAAAGATCATCATATTACAGATGAGTATATAACATCGTTCATTTTTCTTTCATGACTTCTGTCAATATTTACTTTTTGAAAATTGATAATTTTCAAAAGGTTTCTTACTTTTCTCCTTGATAAAGATAGAAGATGTCTATCGAAACATCGGAAAACATTACATCCACAATAGATGTTGAAATTGCGCACCCTGTAGTTCTTGACAATAAGCAGGTCGGTTTGTAAATTATCTAATAACATTAGCTATTACTTCTGATGGAATTTTGTGCATCTCGTAAGTTATTCCTGCAGCTAATTCTTGCTAATTATTTGGTCTATCAACATAAACCTTAGACTTCAAATAAACCCACAGAAAATAGTCCAGTGGACTAAGGTCGAGATTTCATGCAGGCTATTCATAGGTAATGAAATGTCCTATCCTAATATTCTCGAATAATGCGAGCTTAATGGGGTGGTGCTCAATCCTGCTGAAACCAGATATTATTTGGTAATTGTCCATTTACCTCCAATGCCGGAATCACTTGTCTGTGTGTCTCTAACAGCTTTAAATACCTATCTCCGTTTAAAGTTACTTGTAGGTCCCACGATTATGTTGTTATAAATGCCGGCCCAAATGTTCAATTTTTGGGGATGTTATGTATGACCAGTAGTGGCAGTTATGTCGATTAACTGTATCGTTTAAACAAAATGTAGCTTCATCTGAAAACACTCAATTTTTTATAAAATTATTATCACGGTAGCAAATATCCATCTTCGTTTCACAAAATTGTAAACGTCTGTCGAAATCGTCTTCAGACAGTTCTTGAACGGGGCGAATTTTGTATGGATGATATTTTTCTCGCCTTAGTATTCTTCCTACTGAACGACAGCTAATTCCATGCATATTGGCAAGGTCGGTAGTGGATAAGTGAGGATTTTCTTCCAAAGATACAGCAACATTTTCATCTACATCTTCATTAGTTGCATTTTTTTAACGTCCACTTTTTGGTACATTGCTAACTGTTCCACTTGTATGCACCTTAGCAAAGTTTTCGTCACTACCGAACGGGATAATTGTGCATTGGGATGAACAGTGTTAAAAAAGTCACAAACTTCTTGATGCGTCTTTTTCCTCTCCTCATACCCAATCATTAATATTTCTATTCTTTCAATGCGACTTAATTCGGCCATTATACGTTCAAAAAAAAAGTCACCTTGTTTAATCGAAACATTTGTGAACAGAAACCCTTATACATTTGGTTTATATACGAAAGCTTTTCTTTCATTACTATATTGTTGATTCATTCACTTGTATTCTATGTTGGTGGTTGACTTCTCATTTTCTTTCCACCCATTTAATTTATTTATATTAATGTTTAAAGTTGTAGGCGCTGATGTACCGTGTATTGTCTCTCACGCACAGGTGTAGTTTATTTAAATACTAGTATTTACTTCCCGGAAAATTTCCTCTAATGCTTCAAATGTACACTGTACCTATTATGTTTTATTTGTGGTTTTAAATTTAAATGAACATTATTATTATTATTTAATATATTAATTATTATTATTATTATAACTTTAATACTATAGATTAAAACAATATCATCTTTTACGTTCAAATTTTAACCATTTTATTCTGACAACTACTGTCACTTCTACAATGAATTTCATGAACTACTAAATACCAGTATACTTTTCCTTTCTTAAGTTACTTTTCTGTTGATATCTCGGTTGTTATTGAAATGAAAAATATCGAACCCGATATTCTTGTACTCTTAATAAAATGTTTCATCAGAAACTAAAATAATATATACGGCGTTTCATTGTAAATTTAAAAATTGACATTACTTCGGGTAAAACTGGAAGTTCAACATTGCTGAAAAAATATGGAAACAAATACGCAATCTACTGCAGTACCCATCTTCAAAATTTAATTTTTATATCTTTAATAATTCCAGAGAATTTACTTGGTTCCATAGATTTGCCCATCACTATATAACAAAATTTTCAAGCGCCTCGAATTTATTAGCATTATTGAGTTTTAGGAGATAAAGTAAAAAATGAAATTGTGTACATTTCTCTCATTTTGGCATCTACTATATTGCAATCCCTTGAAGGATGCATATTCCACTGTTATATAGGGTGTAACTAAATAAGTGTAAAATATTTAAGGATATGATTCCTCATCGAAAAAAAGATAGGATCTTTCCTATAAAGAAACTTCATTGGAGCATCCCTTGTTAAGATACTGCCCCTCAAAGGGAGTACATAAAATTTGTATAACAATTTTTTTTCCAAGCACCAAAAAAGTTACAATATTGAAATTAACCTAACGTTTCCTACTAGCAAAGAGACACTTATCCAGTTATTTATTTGGTTTACCCCATGGTTGTAAGGGTTCGCAGCTAAAAATTATTTTACGAACAACTACAGAGATAGGTACGTCATCATAAATGCGAACTGGATTTATTATTATTCTGAAGTTAGTACCTGCATGAAACGACTAAATGGTAAAAAATAAAACTAATTTATTAATAACAAAACACACTTTTTTGGTGCTTGTGAAAAAAATTGTTATACAAATTTTATGTACTCCCTTTGAGGGGGGGCTGTATATTAACAAGGGATGCTCCAATGAAGTTTCTTTATATGAAAGATCCTCATCTTTTTTTCGATGAGAAATCACCTCCTTAAATATTTTACACTTATTTAGTTACACCCTGTATAGGTCAAAGTAGTTAGTTGAGGCATTTTGTCATTGGGAAAGGACTTTTTGTAATACAGTTGAAAATAGCCGCCCTAAACTAGAAGTTTGAACAACACAAAATATAACTTCCATGTTATAAAGTATTTTTAACACCGTAAGAGTTCTTTTAAAATATTTTTGATCTACAAAAGAACTTTATAAAATATTTCAACTTTTTGGTGTATTTCCGTTAAGCAGAGACGTAATGTAGGAGAAAGTGTCGTGAAGTTCGAGGAGCCGTAATAAAGTTATTATGAAAAAAATGGTACGAATAATTTGAAATTATAAAATATCTTTGCTAGTTGGGTGTTTACGCCAAATTCACATGTTTTCCTGAAAATCACCCGAAAGGTTATCACTCCCACGTAATCCTAATAGTGAAATCTTGGGAGTCTCTTCAAACTAAATCTATCTGAGAAGTTGCCGCTTGCTGGTAACAAAATTTATTTTTTGTGCGTGCTCCTGCGGACCGTTGTGTTGTAAAATCTATACGAGTTGTATCAATAAATAACTGAATTAACTCTCAAGCGCAATGAAAATTGATACTTACCCATACCTCAACTTATATTTGGACCGTATCTAATAGCAAAATCGAATTGGTTCCGTATTTCCAGGTCTAACGTCCAAACCGCTGGCCGTGAATAACAGCCGGGGTCATAAACTTATGACATCGGCTCGAACAATATCGATCGAAGAAGTCACTAATTACCGAAGGGCTGTATAGCAGATCAGATGATAGAGAGATGGTCGTTATTTCGTGAAGAAAGTTTCCCACAGCGAGCGTTCTTGTTGTTCCCTGCCAGTATCTACGCCGTGCTCCAGTTAGGACTTTTTCCTCGGCGGAATGAGAGCGCATTCCATACCGCACCAAGGCAGCTTGGATAGATACGGTACGGACCCGGAGTACTCCGGTGCCTTCTAGGGCGGGGAGATGAGCGTAATATCTCGTCCGGTTGTGGCGCGGATAGCATAGCCGCATTACAGCGTGGTCCAGTCCGACCATCCACCCGCACTAGACAAAACCTGTTATTACCAACAGCTCGCTTGGTCATTGTCCGCTGACAGTGGCGCGACATCTCAGTTTACGATTTTTTAGATTTGGTTTTTAATCGACAATTCCAATGACAGTCGGTTTGACAGATCACTCGGTTAGATCGTTTCTCAAATCGGTGGTGGTATTCATGAATATTAATGTTCAATAATAGTAAAATTGAACTAGTCATTCTTGAAAATTACTTTTAGGTAAAAATAGAATTAAACTTATGATTATAGTCAATACGATTCCAGAAACACTGTTCCATCATGAAAAAAAAAGAGAATATTTTCATTCTTATCATTATTTCATACAATTTAAAAATTACAAGAAAATTAATAAAACATTAGGGAAGGAATGGAATACTACAAGTGTTCCGCCTTTTCAGCTCAAATCTCTTCAGGTATTCACATTCAATTGAAAATAATTTTAATAATTCTTGATTAAAAATTTACTAGCGTATTGAAAAAGAATAACTTTCAGGTGTCACTTTGAGATCTATCAATGTTCAACTGACTAACCTCAAAAAAAAAAGAATACAGTAATTCATTCGTTTCACCAAATCGAACACTGAAAAATATAACTACATTCTATGGTATTTTATAGAATAGAGTTCAATATGAAAGAATGAGATTGACATGTAATGTCACTACTTCCAGTAGTTTTAAATAATAACCTGGAGGTATCTGAATATACCCGATGTTACGTGTTTTTTTCTTAGTTTTCGAATTTTGATAGTTTAATGATTCCTGCCATTGCAAAATTTCATGTTTTTTTCCGCAGTCTTTTTTTGTTATATGATTTTCTTGAATTGTATTGAAGTAAGTAATATCCTTGAATTACTTTAAGTAACTAAAAAAAGGCTAGAAAGTTAGAACTTCAGTTTTTAGTAGGGGTTACTAAAATATTCACCCAAAATTCAAAAATATTAAAAAGATTTTTGTAGCTTCTGGCTATGTTCAAAAACCCTGCAAGCTTCTTAAGTACTAAAAACATTGAAAAAATTGTACTTGATCAGCCTATTTCTATTGTAATTGGCTTTCGAAGATGGATAGGCTTATCGTTAATAGAACTTAAAAATTTAATTTGATAGAACAATAATCAAGCCAATAAATCTCAGAAGCGGAAGGAAATATAAAGCAAGAATAGTCAAGGAGCTTGAAATAATTTAAACTTAATTTTTTTCAGACGTTTTTATTGTATGTTCAGGTTGTAGGAAGGTGGTTTCAAAATTAACCGTAATGAATAGTCATTTTTCATGAATTTCGGCTGTTATTTGATATCGAAAAGCAGTTGATTTCCCAACTAGCAATTTCGATTCATATTTGTGCTCACATCCTAGTTCTGAAACCGAAATTATTCATAAATTACATATGCAACTGTCATTTTAAATGAAATTAAATTAAGTTCAATTACAAATTACAATCTTAAGTTCAATTCAACATAATGATGTTGAAAAGTAGATAAAATCATTGAAACAACATTCAATGATTATCTGCCTATCCGTTTTCGACAGGAAAAGACTTATTAAGCACTATTCTTTTTGACAATTATGGTAAATTAGAAAGATATGGAGTTTTTAATCTTAGCCAAAAGTTTTTCAACCGCCTTTTAATATTGAAATTGAAAATTTAAGTAAATTATACTGAAAACTAAAGTTTTAAATATTTATAATATAAAACCTCTTTTGTGCAATTTCAAGTGACTTCAGGAAGCTATTTATATAATTTTTTTAACGAAAAAATTCAGAACAATTATGTCACAAAAAAAACTGCGAAAAAAGATATGAATACTTGAAACTTCGCTGGTACGGATAATTGCAAATATACAAAAAATATAACACAAAAACTCGAAAAATTGTACATCGGATATTTTCAGGTACCCTCAGTTGCGAAGAATCCAAAAATAATTTGTCGACGTCACTAATTGGACCATTAACAACATTAACAATAAAATATGAGGGTTGCGTTTTATATTTCTGGATTGGACAATTCTAGTGTTGCAATATGCCAACTGACTGCTATATCGTAAAGCTTGACATTTTTGAGGTTATACGTAGTCAGAAAGTTTTGACATACGAGTGTATTTGTGTTGGTCACAGTAACTTGAAAGACTCATCTCGCCCCAAAAATGGAATTTAATTGTGAACATTTTCGTGCAATTATTTTTTACATCTTTCGACGTGGAGTTTTCTTTTTTTAAAAAATTAACAAGAGTAGTATTTCTTTTCCACTACCTTCGCTTGTTTTCGAGTTATAAGCGAAATTGGAAAAATTGCGGATCGTAAGAAATTTTTATGATAATAATAATAATAATAACAATAATAATGATAATATATTTCGTGTTCTTGATCCTCACAATATATAAACAAATATCTGAATGAAATGTAAAATATAATACATTCATACTTACATAAAACCAAACTAAGTTCACACAAATAGTAAACAGTTGTTAGGGGAAAATCAATCGGAAGTCACATTGTAAAAACTCATCGACATCATAGAAAGTACTTTTCAAAAGAAAAGACTTCATTCTCTTTTTTATCTAGGGTAATACTCGTTTTTCATCTTTGAATTGGCATTCTGAAATTTCGAATATTTTGTTTCGACAATTCCGATAGAGGGATCAGACATTTTCTCCCTCATTACCGTTTTGCATTATTGGAGTCTTGAAAGTGAGGTACATCGTTTCAATTCATCACGAATATTACAATAAATCAAGAAATATATTCAACTATTGTTGATTTTCATAACAATCTCCTAAATTGATTCAAATTTACGAAGATGTCAGATGGGCGGGGCTTAAGATTCAATTGGCATGAATTTGTTTGCATCACTGCCAATAATAATAAAACACATATTGAAATGAAGCTATTAGCGAAATAAGAGATTCTCGTCTTTGATTGGTTCTCGTGTTTTCGGTATATTTCATCTTGATTGGGTACGTTTTTCATTGGTCAGAATCATTATATAGATGGTTTTCTTTGTTATAGTACTGATTCCACGTGTTCTCGGTATATTTCTTCTCCGAATTGGCATTTTGTAGCTTCAAATTTTTTGTTTCGGCAATTCCGATAGAGGGATCAGACATTTTCTCCCTCATGACCGTTTTGCATTATTGGAGTCTTGAAAGTGAGGTACATAGTTTCAATTCATTACGAATATTACAATAAATCAACAAATATATTCAACTATTGTTGATTTTCATAACAATCCCCTAAATTGATTCGAATTTACGATGACGTCAGATGGGCGGGGCTTAAGATTCAATTGTCATTAATTTGTTTGCATCACTGCCAATAATAATAAAACACACATTGCAATGAAGCTATTAGCGAAATAAGAGATTCTCGTCTTTGATTGGTTCTCGTGTTTTCGGTATATTTCATCTTGATTGGGTACGTTTTTCATTGGTCGGAATCATTATATAGATGGTTTTCTTTGTTATAGTACTGATTCCACGTGTTCTCGGTATATTTCATCTTTGAATTGGCATTTTGTAGCTTCAAATTTTTTGTTTGGGCAATTCCGATAGAGGAATCAGACAATTCATTACGAATATTGAAATAAATCAACAAATGTGTTCAGCTATTGTTGATATTCATAACGATCCCCTAAATTGATTCGATTACCAAGATGTCAGATGGGCAGGGCTTAAGGATCAATTGCCATGGATTTGTTTGAGTCACCATCACGTACGGTGACTAACAAGAGAGTAGCAATATTAGAGATTCTCGTCTGTTACAGCTCTACCGAAAAGCTTGACATTTTAGAGATTATACGTAATCATAACGTTTCGAGATATGCAAATGGTCGCCTGTTTTTTCGGAAAAACTGGACATGTCACAATCGTACCACTAGAACAATGCAGAACAGTCAATTTTGAGTGGAACACAACCATTTGTTTGCCAGTTGTCTTCCAATAAATCAGGAAGCTCTCACACATCGGCTTAAACAACTGCATTTTTGAGCACTAAAAAAATGAATCATCCGTCATATAGTCCTGGCTTGACACCGAATGACGTAAAAAATAAAATGAGATGTCAACTTTTTTCGACACCTGAAGAAGCAGTTGATGCGTTCAGAATGCATGTTTAATAGATACCTCAATCGGAGTGGTAAAAGATCTTCGACAATTGGTTCAAACACATGCCAAAGTGTACAGATTTTAATCGGGAATATTTTGAGAATCAATAAAGCAATTTTCGATTATTAATATTTGATTTTGTTCTCTAATCTTGAAATATAAAAGACAGCCCTCGTACATGTAGACCTGGTCACTTAAATCAACTGATTTCATAAAATCTCATATTTGGTCCATGTTTCCTGTTACATACTAATAATTCAGATAGTATCCTTGCCATATCTGTGATACGCCTATGGTTTCGGTACATTATTTGCTCCGTACTATGCTTAGCTCGCTCGTATCGTATTGCCCATGTGACCTAAATGGAGCACGCCCAAACTCCATCCGATAAACTTTTCACTCCTAAATTGTTACATTTCTTCGAGATTAAGATTCCATAAGCGATATCGTTAGATTTCTAATTCACATATAATACCAACTGTACCCAGAACAAAATCCATCCTCCCACTAACGGTCCGATGAAGAATTCTTAACGAGAGCCATTAAAAATTTTAAATTATGGATCCAGATAGGTTTCTGCCGCGTTCGGCGAAAGAGTTACTTGAAAAATGAACTGCTTTTATCTGACTTCATTAGACGTTTGTATTTGTTAACATTTTTCAACGAGTCATCGATGAGACTCACTGTGGTCACCCTCAGGAATGTTTTATTAGAACCGCCTGAAGATGTTATTGTTGCACCGAAATGCTAGTGTATTTTCTATTCTATATTTTCTATTTTCTAATTTTCTATAATCCAGTTCTATGTATTTTATTTTCTATTTTTGATGTTTTAATTTTCTTTATCTAATTTTCTATATTCTTATTTTCTTTATCCTAATTTTCATATATTCTCATTTGATCAAGTGTAAAATGAACACATTCTATATGATTCATAAGTTTTATTGTGGTGAGGAAATCCAACATTGCGATATACTCACCCTTAATTATTTTCACAAGCGTTGATATTTAAATCCATAAAATTCGTAAAACCCTAAATCAACGTGTTCGCAATAAAAAGGCACTTATGCTGATATTATTTTATTTTATTTTTTTTATTACCTGGTAGCCTAATAGTTTGTCCAGATAAATTGTAAACAAACCTACGTTTGCACATGCTAAAAATATTTTGTTGAAACATTAATCGAAAAATCATTTTTTCAACAATATTTTAAAATATTTAATCCAGGTTTTTTTGACAATTCATTTTTAATTCATTTCTAGTACACTAAATTTATCATAAATCAGTTTTATTTTATTATCAGCTCGTTGAAGGTCGATTTAGGTTCGGACTCCAAACTATTGTGGATTGAACCTCTTTATAAAAATTTTTTAAAATGTTGAAGTATGTCAACTTAAGAATTTAAGTGTGCGTTATTTGAGCATAATTTAAATCTTTTTTGAATGGGATCATGTATATTTATATATATTTGAACTGATTTAAAAAAAAATGTAGGCATTTGTGATGAAATTCAAAGACGTACCAGATTTCATTTAACTTTGAATTATCCAAAATACGTTCATAATAATTCATTCCAAAGTTAATCCTCTATAATTCATAATAGACCATTCCATACAGTTTGTTGAAATCTGTTCATTAAGGAGATTTTACAAATATTCAAATATAAAGCCTTAGAAAAAAGAGCACCGAAGATGACCGATTTTTGCGATTCGCCCTGTACATTTGAGTTTATGTTAAAATCTGAAAATTTGCATAAAAACTTTTCCATAATAATTTAATAGACCACCCACTTTGGGACATCCGATATACGTAAGTTATTAAGAACACGAATATTAAACATATTAGTATGTAAACTTTAATTTTCGCATATTATCTCGATTTACTTAGGCCAACCGAAAAAAATCAGGCCCCCTATTATTGAAAGCTACATTCAAAATCAACTTCGATATCGATTGACATTGTGAAAGTATTTTATACAGAGGACATTAAGAGATAATGCATAGTATTAGTTTCCTGTTTCTCTCTGAAGGGCCAATATTGAGTCTACGAGTATCATTGTGAGGAGTGCATAATTATGAATATGATGATGGGGTTTGTCTTCTATAGGTCCCTTTAGATGTGATGGTATTATTAACCTTCACTCCAGAGGAATCTGCAGAATATAACTCACAATACCTGAAATGAAATTTGAAGAAAATATTTCTCTGGGTTAAGAATTTTTTGAATATTTTATTACTGTATTAAATATCGAGAGAATTCAGTTCAATGAATTGGATCCAACTCTCTATTCTCCCATATTAAGTAATCTCATTTTTTATTTTATTTTATTTCAGATATCGATTGAGTAATTGAAGATGATCTTCAAATCGGACCTTGAGAAATAGGACTTATTATTATTTCTCTGTTAATCTCTATAGAGCCAAAATTGAAACTATCATTAAACAAGGTGGGGATATTACGATGTTTTGATGCTTTAATGTGCATTTCGTGAACTTCGTCCGACCATAAAACCTCAAAGGACGACAGGTTTTATTCTAGTTTTTCCAAATAGGCAGGTTGTATCGGGTCGGAATTCATTTTTTCTGTAATATTTTCAAAACTCCCTTCTAGTTATATCAGTTTTTTTCCCTATTCGAGGACTCGAAACAGTACCAATTACACTCAATGAAGTGTCTTATTCGTCATGTATATTTCTTTATTTTTTTTTATCTTTTTTTATTTTCGAAATTTCCATGTTCAATTTTTTTTAAGTCGTCTAAAGATTGATTTGTGTGGTTAAATTCTTTCTGAAAATCCACTTAAATAGTCTTGTGATGGTCAATTCTCATTATAATTGCACCTAATATAACATTGCAGCATGTTGAACTCTTTATTACTTTCATAATCCATTTTGAAATGAAAAAAAAAACGTATTTCGAAGTAATAACAGCACTGATTTGGATTTAAACTTTCGAATGATTTGACAGCCAAAAGCTCGAATCTCTATGACAGCAGGCCATTATTCTTGGATCTTGGAGTAATTGAGTTAAGAACATAGAAGTAGGAGTAGATTGTGGTAATTATACGATGCTAAATTTTTCTGTGCTGATCGACAATTGAAACCATAGAATATATTGAGACTGATGTGAAAATAGCATTTGACAATTGTTTTTACTCACATTGATACAATCGATACGATTTTTCATAATTTTGTAATCCGAAAAAATCAGTCTTTCAGACAATGGCACAGAAATCTTGTAATTCGTAATTCAGAATGGTGCGAAAAAGAAAATTACGTCACTTGATTAATCGTTAAAAAGCGCATGTATAATTTTCTAATTTCATAGCTCTATCATCAGTATTTATTATTATTAATTTTTTTTTCTATCTAGCCATTTTCCAATTTTGGCTTGAACCTTGAACACAAAAAAGGGTGGCCAAAAATTGCTATATCTTCTGGTTTAAAATGTGTAGTGCTAAAACACCGAAATATGACCACCTGTATATCATAACATTTAGAAGTTCATAATTAATTAATAAAAGAGCGTTGAGGTATGCTTTCCATTGGTTCCTTTAGTTGTGATGGTATAATAGATCTTCACTCTATAGGAGCCAGTAGAATAATACACTCAGATTCTGGATAATAAAGGAAAAAAATCAAGGTTTCATTATTTGCCACATTTCAGCTATGAGTATATATTTTCTCTTTATTTACTGTTTCATCAATAACAATAGTCAACAAAAAATTTTTTGTCAGGTGTACAAATAAGTTTCGCGGTTTTTTATAAAAATTAGGAATTTATTGTAAAGAAAGAGTACATTACGTTTTATTCAAAGTATTTTCCATCATTTTCCACTACTTTTCCCCATCTTTCTGGCAACATTCGGATACCTCGTCGAAAAAACTCTTCATCTTTTGACGCTATCCACAAATCTACCCAATTTTTGGTGTCTTCATATGATGTGAAGCGCTGCTCAGACAGACCATGTGCCATCGATCGGAACAGATGATAATCAGAAGGGGCTAAGTCTGGTGAATACGGCGGGTGGGGTAAAACTTCCCAGTTGAGTGTTTCCAAGTATGTTTTTACCGGCGCCGCAACATGTGGACGAGCATTATCGTGTAAAAGAATAATTTTGTCGTGTCTGGAGTAGTAATGGGCGCGTTTTTCTTAAGTGCCCGACTCAATCTCATCAATTGTGTTCGGTAGAGAGCTCCAGTAATGGTTTCGCTTGGTTTCAGCAATTCATAATACACGACACCAAGCTGATCCCACCAAATACACAGCATGAGTTTTTTTCCATGAATATTCGGCTTAGCTGTCGATGTTGATGGTTCGCCGGGGTTAACCCATGACTTTCTCTTCTTTGGATTATCGTAGTGAATCCATTTTTCGTCACCAGTGACTATACGATGCAAAAACTCTTTTTTTATTCCTGGCAAGCAGCATTTCACTCATGCATAATCGGCGTTCAACGTCTCTCGGCTTTAGTTCATATGGAACCCAATTTCCTTGTTTTTGAATCATTCCTAACGATTTTAAACGATGTGAAATTGCTTGTTGAGTCACTTGTAGAGTAAGTGCAAGTTCTTTTTGCGTTTGGGACGAATCTTCCTCCAATAGTGCTTCTAATTCCATGTCTTCGTACACTTTCGACCTTCCACTGCGTTCTTTGTATTTAACGTCAAACTCACCGTTCTTAAACTTTTGAAACCATTCCTGACAACTTCTCTCACTTAAAATAGCTTCACCATATGCCTCTAGAAGCAATCGATGCGCCTCAGCTGCAGATTTTTTCACATTAACGAAGTAAATCAAAAGTTCCCGCAAATTATGCTTATTCGGAATAAAACTTGACATTTTTGCACGAAAAAATTACGTGATGCTGATACGGAATCACTAGTACTTTAAGGTTATGGTGTTGCCAGATGACTAAACTTGGGATATTACGTTTTACATCTGACAATTTCTCCATAACCTTCTGGTGGGGCCATCTTTTGACAAACCGCGGAAACTTATTTGTACACCTAATATGTAACATGAAAACTTTTGTTTAGTTATGTTTAGGACAAGGATAAGGTACCAGAAAGAAAATTAAAATGCTTCAAATACGAATACTTTTTTATAATACCATTTCATAACATTTCAGAAATTGTGAATTTTTATGATCAAAAATAAGTTATTTTGATTTATAGCTACATTAATATGAATTTACTTATGATTTTTCGTCTGTATTTTGCTTCAGGAACGTCTCATTTTAATGTCCAACAGTAATCCGCTAATATAAGTGGGCTTGAACTTGCACTGATATCATTTTTCTATGGTAGAAATAAATGTCTTGATGGAATCTTTCACCGTGTTCATCGTTGACGGCGCCCAAATTTTCAGGAAAGAAGTCTAAATGTGAATGCAGAAAATGTTTTTTCAATGACATATTACAGCCCAAAGCCTTATAAGTACATAGAAGCTCCGCGATAACACATTTATAGCCACTTGTTTTAGGTGGTAATGAATTCCATCCCTTTAATCGAGAGCCCAAAAGTTCTGCTGGTTATCTTGACAAACTTAAGTCACGTAGCAAGTAGCAAGTCGTTGAGATCTCCTTGTGACAGAAGATTTGGCTCATTAGATGTGGATGAGGAAGCTTCTTCAAAGTCAGAATCCAATGTCTCTTTTCGTTAGGGACAGATCGCTAGTTTGAGGCTGTTCTGGTACCGGTAAATCTTCACTAGGAGAGATCGGTCTTTAGCTGATCGTAGCTCAGGATACTTGATTTTATTTTTTGTTTATTTATAATATCTTCTGTATCAGTAAGACAAAAATAACAATCAGATGAGTGGTTCGTTGGTTCCGTCCAAATCATAGGGATTGCAAAAGGCATACATCGAGATCTTTTCGCCCATCACGTGTGACGTGTGAAACACACGCTTTGTCTTGTTGTCCGATGGCAAAACCAAAATACTGTTCATATAACTTAGTTACTAATGGTGTGAAATGCCTTCGCTGAGTTTTAAAAGTAATGTCACCACAAATGTAACAGAACTTGTCAGGATTATTTTTACACTTTCTTGACATTATTTAAAAATTACTTCACTTTAAAAACAGAAGAAACCACTGCACTCTTCAAATAAACAAATTCTCTAAATGCGAAACTAAAACAAAACAAAACAGTTTATTTTTAATATTGTGGACAATAGCTGTAACAAGAAAACTAGATCTGATGGAATCAAAATAAATATGGTTATAAAATGAGGGTAGGTTGATGACGAGATATTGTTGATGATGGAGCTCATGTTGAATGATTGTTTGGGCTATTACCATCATATATTGTGGATGTAATGTTTTCCGACGTTTCGATAGACATCTTCTATTTTTATCAAGGACAAAAAGTAAAAAACATTTTGAAAATTATCAATTTTCAAAAAGTCAATATTGACAGAAGTCATGAAAAAAAATGAACGATGTTATATACTCATCTGTGATATGATTCCGATAAACCTTTTACATAAGGAATTACGGTTTTAATGGTCTGATTTATATCTGTTGGTTCAGGTTGACTTTCTCTGGTTCGTCTAGCTTTTTTTAATATCTTTTTGGGGTAGCCATTGCTTCTAAGAGTTTTCGAGATGTTATTTATTTCTTCATTTTGGTCTTCTTCAGTGCAACAAATATTTATTGCTCTATCAAATAAACATTTTGCTACTCCCAATTTAGTGTTTAGTTGGTGGTTTGAATCAAAATGTAGATATTGTCCTGTGTTCGTTGGCTTTTTATACACAGTGGTTCTTGGGATTCCATTTTGTTTATGTACGAGTACATCTAAGAATGGAAGTTTGTCTGTCTTTCTCGATTTCCATTGTGAATTTAATTGATTCCTCTTGATTGTTTAGATATTGAAGGAATCCATCTATAGTGTCTCTTCCATGTGGCCAAATAATGAAAGTATCATCTACATATCTTTTCCACAGTTTGGGTTTAAGTACATATTTTTCTAATGCCTTCTGTTCGAAAATTTCCATATATAAATCAGCTAAAATTGGTGATAGTGGTGAACCCATGGCCATTCCGAATTCTTGTTGATAAAAGATGTCTTCAAATTGGAAATATGTTGTTTCAATACAAATAGAAAGCATTTCCATAATTGCATTGACGCTTAGTGTAGTTCTTTCACTAAGGGTTTGATCTTCTTCAAGCTTTCTTCTAACTATGATAAGTGTTTTATCTGTCGGAATATTGGTGAACAAACTGGTCATGTCGAAGTTGACCATAACGTCTTCTTCCATGATTTCTTGATGTGGAATTTTTTGCCATTCTACCAATTTCAGTGTTAATTGAAATTTTAGTGAATAGTGCTTCAAAATTTACGTTGTATAGATTATATTTTCTTCTGATATCAATTTTTTCAGTAATTGACTCAAACAGATCTTCTAGGCATTCTTCAATTAATGTTTTTTTCACTCTACATTTGGATACTCGATATTTCATAATATTATGTATATTCTGACTCAATGCTGTTTCACTGTTTGAAAGTATCCTTGTAAGGATTGAGCTGCACAAAAATTTGGCTCGTTCTCGAAGAGAAGGTATTTTAGATTCTTCTAAGATTAGGTTGGTAGGTGTACTCATTCTATAACCCATTCATATTCGCAAAGAATTAGTTTGCACCTGTTCTAATTTTTGCAGTAATTTTTTAGATCTTGGCAAGTAAGCCGATATGCCATATTCTATTTGAGATCTTGTGTAGCTTTTGTATATAGTGATAATAGTTTCTGGGCTACAGCCAAACCACGTCTCTCGCAAAAATTTCATCAAATTTAGACTTTTGTTGCATTTATTGAGGATGTAGGTGACATGAATTGATAATGACATTTTATAGTCAAAAAATACTCCTAAGAATCGGGTACATTCAATAGATTTGATGGTGAAATTACTTTACTTTAGTCTCAGTTTTTCCGGGGAGAATTCTCCTTTTGTTGAAATGGATGAGGACGGTTTTTTGAGTACACAATTCCAAACCCAAAGTGTTAAGATTTTGTTGCGTATAATATGAACAGACTATTCGACTAATTTAATGAGTATTTTAATTGAGCCGATATTTGTATATAGACAGATATCGTCTGCAAATTGTGATATCTGTACACATCTAGGAAGATTTTTAATAATATCTATCACATATATGATGTAGAGTAGAGCACTCAATACTCCTCCCTGTGGAACACCTTTATGAACAAACCTAGTTTCATCATTCTATATATAATTAGAGCATTTATAAAAGCAATAAGTTTACTCGAACATCCAATTTCAGCTAGTTTATTGAGTAACAAATTTGTATCTACATTATCGAAGGCTCCTTGAACGTCAAGAAATACCGCTAGTGTGTCTTTTAGATTTTTAAGTCCATTTTGTATATACATAGACATGTTATTTAGGTTGTCATTACAAGAGTGTCCTTTTCTAAAACCTGTTTGTGAGTTTGGACAGATTTGTTGCGTCTCACACCAGTATTGAAGAAGAGTTTCAAAGAGTTTACTCATACATGATGTAAGAGCAATTGGTCTAAAATTTACTTTGTCGGATTTTTCAATGAAATGTATTAAGGATTTTGTCCAGTCAGAGGGGTAAGATTTGGTTCTGTACATTTCGTTAAATACATCCAAAAGTATCAATTTATATTTTGGCAATAGGTTTTTTCAAAATAAGATAGTCAATGCCATCAATTCCTGGAGATGATTTGTTGTTTTTACTGTCAAGTGCGTAATTGAACTCTGAATAGTTAAAAGGCGTAGAACTTACTTGTGAGATGCCGCACGCGGACAAATGAACATATTACTTTGAAATCAGTTAATATTCTAAAAACTAACCTCAAATATAAACAAAGAGTATTATCTCGCTCCACAAATCGACACAGAAAATTAAAACTGCGTTCTATGATTTTATGAGGAATTGAGTTTATTATAAAAGAATGAAATTGACTCGAATTGGAATTCTTCTCTTAATTCAAATTATTCAATTGAACAAGTCTATCCTTGAAAGTGTAAATAAATCAAAAATATCTGAAATTGACAATTACAGTCTTAAATTCTTGGAAGTATCAATAAAACCTTTATTTATTCTAGATCAGGCATTCAAATTCAATTAACAATAATTTAAACAATTCTTGGTTAAAACATCAAAGAAATAGTACATTGTTTGCCTGGTAGGAAAAGCTTAACATTCCTGAACGACTGTGAAGATTGCTAGTCGAGGCTCAAGCCGAGACTTAGCAACACAGAGTCCAGAAATGTGGCTTTTCCTACGAGGTAAACATACTATTTTTCCGCAAATCGTTTAAAATTCGACAGATATTGATTGATTTAAAAAAAAACGCGATAATTTCATTCCCAAGTAAATGGTGCTTTGAAATTCCTAATAAAATTACTTGGGTTACTATGGAAACGTATTGAGGTTGAATTGTCAAACTTGACGCTTATAAATTTAATTGCTGGTGTTCTCGAAAGTAAAATGATAAGTGATGATGAAATTTCCATTCCTGGGACTCCTCCAGAGCTGGTTGAGGCAGTGAATACTGCTTCATTAGAATTATTGCCAAAGAAATCAAGAGAAAAGTACGAAAATGCATATAGACGTTTTATGGATTATCGCATGAGTAAAAATACGAGTTCTTTCTCAGAAAATGTTGTAATGGCATACTTCCTAGACCTTTGTTTAGAGATGAAATCTTCAACATTATGGGCCAATTATTCAATGCTGAAGTCAACCCTTGCACTTAAACACAATGTAGATATATCTACATACTCAAAACTTCGTTCTTTATTGAAACGGCAAGCTCAAGGTTATAGGGCAAAGAAATCTAAGATTTTAACGAAGGAATAAATTGAAAAATGTATCCAGGAAGCTCCAGATAAAGAAAATTTAATGATTAAGGTAATTTACAAGTTTTTAATTTCTATTTAGATTATAGCTTTATTTATTTTTTAGGTGGCTGTAATATTTGGTATTTCTGGGGCCTGTGGAATGGATGAGTTAGTCCTAATGACTGTACACAATATAGAAGACTTAGAATCTAAGCTTTTAATCACCATACCTGATGGAAAACCAACAAACCAAGATCATTTGTAATTAATCAGATCTACTTGAATGTTTATCGAAAGTATGTTTCGTTAAGACCAAAAAATATGAACAGTGACCGATTTTTCTTTAAATATCAAAGCGGAAAGGGTTGACAAGTGGTAGGAATTCATCAATTTAGAAAAATGCCCAAAATAGTTGCTACTTATTTGAACTTGATAAATCCGACAGAATATACTGGTCACTGCTTTCGTCGGTCTTCTCCAATAATATTGGTTGACTCTGGTGCGGACATAACTAGTTTAAAGAGGCATGGCGGATGGAAGTCATCAAACGTTGCCGAAGGATATATCGAAGAATCGCTTAACAATAAGGTTGAGGTGGCAAATAAAATTTTCACAGTACAAAATATTCAACAAAATGACCCTTCCACCCTGCATGTTGTCCAAAATGTTTCTCATAGTTCTAAGAGTGTTCCTCCAATGTTCAATAATTGTACTAACTGTCAAATTACTGTAAATATAACAAATTGATCTTAAAAATGTGTTCAGCAATGACTTGATGTTTTCAAAATATAAATTAATTCCTTATAAGCAATGTGTTTTCTATCATTTATGTAGAACACTAACAACTGTACGGAAATATCATTTCCTTACAATAAGGAAATGACATTTCTTTACAGTAAGGAAGTCCTGACTTTTTCTTCAAGAAATTTTGACAGGAATGTCAAAATTTCCTGGCGATTTGCGGAAAACAGTGTTTTCTAGAATAAATTAAGGTATCTTTGATACTTTCAGGAAGTGTAAGACTGTAATTGTCAATTTTAGATATTTTTGGTTTATTTACACTTTCACGGATAGACTTGTTCAATTAAATAATTGTGATAGCATTTTTTAACGGTGTGACTGATATTGTCAAGTAATGTGAAATTTTTCAATAAAATAAATCATGTGATTTGCCCTAGCGATGTGATTTCAATTGTTTTTGTTTCTAGCTTATCTACAAATAAAGATACATTTGTTCACATGCTATTAGCCATTAATAAAAAAGCTTCATCTTCGATATCACAAAAACTATTAACTGTCTGCCCTACCTCATCCTGCCTAGAATACATCAAATTACCAAAAACCATGTACATTGATGGAGGTATTTTTAGCATGGCCCTAGGGAGATTAGAGAGATGTTATAATTTTTCTATTCATCCCAAAGAACCAATGTTGTATGACTCACTGGACACTGTACTACCGTTCAATGTTAAGAAGTGTAAAATCATAAACAGGATAGTGCGTTATGTTTTCAATGGTATTTCTTGGTGAAAGGGTTTTATTGATTCTACCTCTGGAGGTACCATGACAATGTACCCAACACATATCATTTCTCTTATGAAATGGATCAATTTTTTCTATGCTCATTTTTCTTCTTGGTATCTTTTTTACTTGAGAGGGCATTTTAATCCATAGTCGAAAAGATATCTGATGAAAGTTGAGCGTGTAGATACAATGATTATTTTTTCAAAAGGAGAGAAATATAGTGATTCTTTATCTACAGTGCAAATATTCAGAAGCAAGAATGTAAGCTCGGTGAGTACTGATCAAATTTTATGCATTAACCAGTGTTTGGCTTTTATGTGCAAAAAAAATATGTTTCGAATTAATTAGAATAAAAATCAAACCAATAAACGTGATCTATTTTGATGGCGAGTTCGTTCGGCTGTTTATTTTTGTCACCCGAAGGAACTCTCTGTTGAAAATTATTTTGTTATTTCTCTATTGAATATCCGAAAACTATTTGCTATTCGAGGAGTGAACAGAATATTCATAGAATCATCAACACTTATAATGCTCATAACTGATTTAGATCTTTCCAATGTGTGGGTGGTCCGGTTGAAAAATTATCTTTAGAGTAGTTTCTCATGAGTTGTAAGCTTTTTTAATTACATACTTTTTCGATTTTTCGCGAAATGCCATTGAAAATAGCATGATTGAGCTGCGTCCTTTCCGAATCTGTCTTTCGTTTCTTTCTGTGTAGATTATTTCGGGAGATTTCGGGAGTATTGAAATTTCATAACAGCAAAACTATAGTTTTGATATTTTTGATGACCTTGCTATCAATGTGAATTAGTGTTTAGAGGTTTCTTTTCGGTCAAAATTTCAGAGATTCAATTTGACGAAATGCCGACGTTTCGATTTTATTTTTAAATCATCTTCAGGGCTCTAAAATAAATGACAACTTAATAGTAAAAACAAGTAAAAATTTTAAAAACAGAGAACAGAATTGAATAAGAACATTAATCAGACTAATAAAGTAATAAATATGCTTAAAAATATCTTTGAAATTATCACACAACTACATATAATAATTGGAAGCTACTCACATTACCAGTTGGTCTCTATTGTCAATTCTGAAATTGAAAACAACTAGGATGAAATAATAAAAGACATCCTATACAGCTGACTGAATTGTACGAAATAAACGAACCAAAGGAAAACGAACCGGATGGATGACATTCAGTGTTAATTATCTGATAACTATCAAATAAGAAAAACGAAATAATGTGTACGTAAACTCAAGGGAACATGAAACAAAACAAATCTTGGATGTTATAAGTCTTGTATTCTCTGTATGAGGTCAAAAGATTTTTTAAGGTTCCCTATATTAAAGGGCTATCTGAGAGCGTCGGTCATCTCTTGAGAGATGAAATAGTTGAAATAGTGTGCAAACCGGTTAATACTGTTGAGACATTTTATTCCAGATTAAAGTCAAAAACTGCATCAGACTCAAAATCAAATGTCGTTTATAAAATACCTTGCCGTGACTGCAACAAGGTATACATAGGTCAGACGAACAGATATCTTAAAACTAGAATAACTGAACACAAAAGAGACTGTGTTAATATTCACAATGCCATTAAAAATAAAGATAATAACACAGCATTAGCTGAACATAGTTTAAATACGTTACACTCTTTTAATTTTGAAGGTGTTACTGTTGAAGATACTCAAAACAACTTAAAAAAATTGTTCTGTGAAATGCTTGAAATTGAAAACATGAAAAATCTGTTAAAATGAGCGATATTGATAACTTGAATACGGCCTATTTTGACCTCATACAGAGAATACAAGACTTATAACATCCATAGATTTGTTTTGTTTCATGTTCCCTTGAGTTTACGTACACATTATTTCGTTTTTCTTATTTGATAGTAATCAGATGATTAACACTGAATGTCATCCATCCGGTTCATTTTCCTTTGGTGCGTTTATTTCGTACAATTCAGTCAGCTGTATAGGATGTCTTTTATTATTTCATCCTCGTTGTTTTTAATTTTCGAATTGACAATAGAGACCAACTGGTAATGTGAGTAGCTTCCAATTATTATATGTATTTGTGTGATAATTTCAAAGATATTTTTAAGCATATTTATTACTTTATTAGTCTGATTAATGTTCTTATTCAATTTTGTTCTCTGTTTCTTTGAATTTTTACTTGTTTTTACTATTAAGTTGTCATTTATTTTAGAGCCCTGAAGATGATTTTAAAATAAAATCGAAACTTCGGCATTTTGCCTAATTGAGTCTTTGAAATTTTGACCGAAAAGAAACCTCTAAACACTTATTCACAGCAAAACTATAGCTCTCAGAGTGAGATCAAATTTGAAATAAGTTTTCATTTGGATACAAGTTCGTTATTTCAAGATATAAGTTTTCTTTGGCGTTATATGGATATTTTGGGAGATACAGCATGTTGATACTCCAAAAGTGAATAAAACTGGTGGCAGATTCTCTTATATATGGTTTCAGATGAATCAGAGATCGTTCTTCGAGATATGAGGTTTATATTGCGCTAGGATGGATATTTTGGGACAAACAACATATTGAAACATTAATAATCGAATCTTTATAACAACAAAATTAGAGCTGTCAGGGTGAAATTGGTGCCAGATTCTGCGATACATGTTTTCAGGTGAACTCGAAGTTTTGCCGGCCCATGATTGAAAGCTGGCTTGGCAAGAAGGTCCATCGCTGGATGCTGTCCCATCGTTGGCTGGTTGTCCCATGGCTGGCTGAATGTCCTATGGCTGGAGGCCTATCCCATCGCTGACTGGCTGTCCCTTCGCTAGGTGGCAAAAATAAAAAGCTAATTCAGGGAAACACTATTTCAATACATAAAATAGTTAAATTGAAATTTGACAAGTGCGCGTTAATTAAAAAAAAATTTAAAAGGAAATGAATATAATAGTCCAACACTTTCGATACCTAGGTATGGTTTTTATTCCATAAAACACAGTTCCGTGAAGAATCCTCTCTCGTAATTTCAAACAATTAAAAAAACTATAGGAAAATTAACCGATCAATGGAACACGACAAGTGTTTCGAGTTTTGCCTTGTGGGCTTTATTTACTCTCATCACGTATTTATATTCAATTGCAATTAAATAATTCGAGTAATTATTGGTTAAATATATTTTATTCATATCTAGTTAAAGACATGAAATAAAAAGAAATTTGAACATCACAAACCTATCCAATTCAGCAAAGCAAAAAAATCCGCGAAAATCAAAAAAGCTTGACCTACTCCATACATTGCAATTGGCCCTAAGGCCAGCGCGATAGTGCAAGATAGCGTCATCTATCCAGAAAACTGACAACTATTTGTCTATACAGAATTGCTAGAGGGTGCTAGCGAAAGGATTCGCTATTGAACTATTCGTCGATCCGTCAATGACGGTAAAAAATGTAATCATTGAACTGTGTTTTTTAAAATCATAACTTGTATTTAATATACAGGGTGTTTAACGACATTTTTCAGATAGAATTATTTTTTGGGCCATAACCACCATCTCTCAATTGATAAAATCGTAAAAAATATAATAATCTAATATATTATATATAATAATAATAATATATAATATAAAATCGTAGCTCCATGGTGAAACACCTTTGTTTATTTTTTGGCACAAATACAAATTGCACAACAGTTTTTAGAACGTTAAATAACCTGAGTACTTTTATCAAAGACAATAAAGATAAAACAGAAAGATACAGTAATCTGGTGTCTATAAACTATCTTGTATAGATTAGCCCTGTAGTTTATATAAGTCAAACTGGATGAGCATTCAAGAATAGGATTCTACAACACCAGAAGAGTTATACATCACTCCTCTAAGTCCACATATGCGAATCATCATAAGGAATTTGGGCATAATATCAATAAAAACTAACATAGCCAAAATATTCTATTGATTGAACTAACAGATATGGACATTTATTGAATATCTAGCGAAAACAATAGTAACTGGTAGTTCAGCTTAGAATTACATAATACTTATTCACTCGCAGTTTTCTGTATATATGAATCTGTTTCTTACATTTATTGGAAAACTGTTGATATTTCGGAGAAAACAAAGGCAACCTGACCAATTCCATACCGTCTTTATTAAAAATATATACTTTTATAAACTCTGTAATTTGTTTGTGCTGTCATCTAGTGCCGATAATTCATACTTGAACAAGCGAATTCATCCACAGTTTCCTATTCAGGAATGAAAAGGATTCTGACTACGAATAAAGATATGTAGTTTACTACTTTAGACTTAAGAAAAAAATTGTCACTAACCAATTCTAGACCATGGGAATAAATCGTACAGAACAAAACACAATCAATTGTATATTATCGAACTATGACTTGCAAGAAAATATTTTGTTTTGAACCTACAGTTCACAGTTTTTTCCAACATGTCCTAAAATAATTAACGAAATGGTGATCGATACAATTCCAGTACAGAATAATTGTGTGCTTCGAACTCTCCTGACATCTATTGCGGCAGATTTGAATTTAAGACTATTGGATATAGTTCACGAATACGCTGAATAGATGGGGCAAGCTGGAAAAATTGGTAATTCAATGATAAGTAACGAAAACGAATTAAGGACGAATATACCTAGTTTTTTATTTACAATTATTGCTCATTGGTTTTTCGTTTGACTTAATTCTTGATTAGTGCTTTAATTGTTTTAGAAGTTAGCGCTTATTGAAATTTTGAAATACTTTTGATGTGTGGGTTTATTATGATTATAATTAGATAACATAATTTAATTAATGTATTATTATAATTTCCTGTATCTGATCTTTGAATTGTATTACCGAAAATTTTTAAAATCAGAAACATACGATGAGACCTTACAAAATTGGGGAAAGATTCTCATGAAATGAAATTTGAAAACATATCAAGAAATTAATCACAGAAAAATACAAATCCTCGATCAGCTATGAATCAACAATTACAAATGAAAACATTTCACTTTGAAACTGATATTATTCAACTCATATTTTTATTTTTTGCTATTTCAATAGATTGTTTGAAACTATTGTTGACACTAAGGAATGCGATAGATATAGGCGAAATTGTGTTCATAAGTTTATTATACGCTACTGAGCAGATTATAATTCCACCTTTTTTTTTTGGTCAACTTCCCATGATGAAACTGATTACTAATTTTCACAGATTACCTAACACAGACCTATCAACTAATTTATATGAAGTACCAAATGATCCAACAACTTGAATAAAATAAAATAAGTTCCGATTCTTTCATGTATTCCCTATTTACGTCTTTATCATTATTTTCTTTTTGGGTGAAATAAATGTACGACACTTCAGTAGTCCAAAAGGCTTTTACGACTTACTCTAACCTCAAGAAAGCCACTTACTGTTGAACATTTCATCGCAAACCGCTATTTTTCAGTTAAGTGTAAAATTATCGAAATTTTGTGTGAAGTGTGGCATCCATATGAGCCGTATATAGCTTGGGCCGCCAAGGGTGTACTAGACCATCCCTGAGTGGCCCTTCGAAGACCAACAGAACAACCAGCAAAGACAATAGGGTAAGTTGAATTCATTGGTTCCTCGTTTCTCATTTATTTGAACATTTATTTTGAAGTCTAGCTAGTGTTTTATCATTATGGGGTTCACGCTGATTTATTTCGCTCTTTCCCATATATTATTGGGATAGTCATTACTTCTGAGTGTTTTTGCTATGTTATTTATGTATTTTCTTATTTTTATCTTGTTGGTCTATCATATACATTCCTCACTGCCAATTTAGTTGATGATTAGAATTAAAATGTAGATATTGACTTGTGTTTGTTGGTTTTTCGTACACACTGGTTCTTCGTACTCCATTCTGTTTACGAACAAGTACATTTTAGTTAGGTTTTTATCTTTCTCGATTTCTATTGTGAATTTAAGAGATTTTTCTTGATTTCAAAAATGTTGAAGGGATCTATAGTGTTCATTCAATGTTGCCTAATGATGAAAGTATCATCTTCATATCTCTTCTATAATTTGGGTTTTAGTACTTATATATTGTTCGAGAGCTTTTTCCTCGGAATTCTTCATATATACAGGGTCTTTCACGAGGAACCTCACCCATATTTATACGGGAAACTACTGAACGTATTTTCATGAAATTCAGCATTTATAAGTATTTCACGATGCTGATGAAATCTAAAATATTTTCAAGGCATGAGCACCTCTGGTTTTTCCGGAAATGACGTCAACTTCCGTTTTTCAAATTAGAACACCATTTTTTATTGCAGAAATAGATTCCTTAGAAAATTTCAAGTTATTTTGGTGTAACATTTTTCAGTTTTGGTTGGAAAATTCTCTCTGAGCGGGAAAATTCGAAAAAAAAATCGAAAATAGAGCTCCGCTGAAACAAGAATAACTTCGAGGTTTTTGGATGGAAAATTTTCATTTTTGGGATTTTTCAAGATGTAATATTGATGTATCCACTTTAGAAATCTAAATCGCGATTCATGATACAGGGGGTGAAAAAATCGCTTTCAAAATTAGGGATGACAAAATTAGAACCCCATTTTGTGAGTGTATGCATCACACCCTTGCCCTAATGTGGGTATTTTCTGAGTTATTCACAAAAAACTGTTTTTCGTCTTGAATTTTCAGCTATTTCTTTTCCCTTCACGCTAAAAAGATGAAATTTTCAGGAACTGTTATTTGAACCATGCTGTGGATTTTTCACCCCTTCTTGAAACCGACTTCAAGTTACTATTAGGAGAACTATGGCAAACTCTCGCAGTTATAACTAGAGAAGATGCTCAAAGTTTTGACCGTTAATTTCTAGACATTTATTTATACGTCTCAGGAATGCTTAGTGCGTTGCTCTTCTTATTTCATCGGGAGGAAGAGATCTGCAAAAGTGTTTAAAAACCAAATTGAGTTTCAAAACTATGAATCTAAAAATCTATGCAAACCTGAACGCATTTCTGACTCGTTCTATGCAGTCCTCTTTATCAGTCAGGGGAGTTGAGTAGACAATATTCGTTATCCTACCTCAAACATAATAGTCTAAAGGAGTTAAATCGGGAGAACGTGGTGGCCAAAGATGTGGACCATTGTTCGCCAACCATCGATCTTCAAATAGCCTGTATAGGATATTTGACACATTGAGTGAATTGTGTGGAGGCGCGCCATCTTGTTGATACCATAAGTCATTATGGTTCTGTACTAGCGCCTCAATTATTTGAGTCAATATGTCAGAATATCTATCTCCTAAGGGAGAACATTCTTTAAATAATGCAAACATGTGTAGTGTTCTATCTTACCAGTTAAAGCCCCATCATAAATGTGAACATCGAGAATTGCATTATTTTTGATGGCGCAAAAAATATTGAAACTCCAGGTCTCTTGAAAGTTCCATTGTCTGAAGTGGTGGTTGTTCTCTTCATCCCAATAATGATTGTTATGCCTATTGAAAGAACCATTCTTTGAGAATTTAGATTCATCTGTCCAAATTATACAGTCCAAAAAGTTTTCATTCTCTTGAAATCGAGTTATCATAGCTTCGCAAAACTCTGTTCTGACGAAATCAGTTTCCTTCAAATGCTGTATCCTATTGAATTCATATGGGTGCATTTTATGTTTTTTAATATTCTCCTAACACTCGATTGAGATAATCCCAGAGCAATCTCGGCATCTGAGAGAATTTTGAGGATTGACACGAAAATATACAAGAACTGTAATTTCACTGTTCTCATCTTCTACTACACTTTTTTCTCTGTGTATAGTTTTCTTAACGAAAGATCCGACATTTCTCAAGTTTGTCATGGTTCTGTTAATGGTATCTCTCGTTGGTCTGGGTCGGTCAGGAAACCTCTCAATGAACAGTCGAATCGTTCTATCTACAACTTTATTACATTCTCCATGAAGTATAATGAGATTTAAATAATCTTCATTGGTAAAATTAGGCATAGTGATCGATTTTATAACTTAATACGAATTATCACCAAATTAATAGTAAACACAAAATGCTACTGAATAAAGAGGAATTTGGCAGATGTAATTAATGCTATCTATCATGCAAAAAAAAGAACGTAAAACATGGTTTTTGCATATGGTTCATAAGGAATTATTTATTTATCACTGGAGAGAAATACGATGGCCGATTAGTTGAAATAAAGAGGTTTCCTATACAAATTCGAATCCAAATTCGCCATCTATTTAGGAACCTGTAACTTTTTTCTCTTGCATATTAGGGTAGTAAAATCTAAAACATGGTTTAAGTAACAGTTCTTGAGAATTTCATCTTTTTGGTATGAAGGGAAAACAAATAGCTGAAAATTCAAGACGAAAAACAGTTTTTTGTGAATAACTCAGAAAATATCCACTTTAGGGCAAGGGTGTGATGCATACACTCACATTATTTTTTAACATAGATTCAAATCTGCCATAAAAAAAATGGGGTTCTAATTTGAAAAAATTGATTTTTCACGATTTTGTCATCCCTAACTTTGAAAGCGATTTTTTCACCCCCTGTATCATGAATCGCGATTTCGATTTCTCAAGTGGATACATCAATCTTACATCTTGAAAAATCCCAAAAATGAAAATTTTCCATCCAAAAACCTCGAAGTTATTCTTGTTTCAGCGGAGCTCTATTTTCGATTTTTTTTTCGAATTTTCCCGCTCAGAGAGAATTTTCCAACCAAAACTGAAAAATGTTACACCAAAATAACTTGAAATTTTCTAAGGAATCTATTTCTGTAATAAAAAAATGGTGTTCTAATTTGAAAAACGGAAGTTGACGTCATTTCCGGAAAAAGCGGAGGTGCTCATGCCTTGAAAATATTTTAGAGTTCATCAGCATCGTGAAATACCCATAAGTGATGAATTTCATGAAAATACGTTCAGTAGTTTCCCGTATTAATATGGGTGAGGTTCCTCGTGAAAGACCCTGTATATCAGGTATTCTGGTAAGTATAAGAAAGTAGTTTTTTTTATTGTTTGATGTTATGATAAGAATGAAAAATTTTCTCTGATTCATCAAAGAAAACAGTGTTTTTTACAATAAATAAAGGTATCATTGATACTTTCGAAAAGTGTAAGACTATAACTGTCAATTTTAGATATTCTTGAATGTAATTTTGGTTAACTATATAGATGTGGAGGTTTGCTGTAGAGTGGGTTTAGTCTCGATGTAATATTTGGATCAGGAAATTCATTTCTATATTTACTAACTACTATTTAAAATTTTATTAATCTTCGTTTCAATTATGAAGGTATAATCTTTCTTCAGTTTCTTATATTTTCCTGCGTCTAGTATTTCATTAATTTTCTGTTTATAAGTATCAATATCATTGGTGATAATAGCATTTCCTTTGTGTGCTGGTAGTATCTTAATGGAATTAGCTGATTTAAGATCTTTCAGAGCTGGCACGACACGGCCTTTGAAATTAAATGAAAAAGAAAGAGAAATTAACAATGAAATTCCGGTGAGAAAAAATGACTCGAAAAGAAAATACGAGATGTTGGAGTATCGACGATTGCGTACCTGGCTTCCCAGCACGGATCAATGTGTCACTCACGAGCGAGAAATAGTCACCTTTTCACTGGCGTTCGAACTTGTAGAATTAACGAGAAAATTCGACAGAAACGAAGAAAAGGTCTTGCACTGCATCGAACGAGCGTCGACGTGTGTATTCGAATTACGACTCCCTCGTACTTCCTTCGTCTCGCACTGTCATATATCTCCAACATATGTTACGCGTCCATAGACAAAGAAATGAACATACGTGGGCCGCATGAAACGAACAAGCATTTTGGAACAGAAAATAAATGAATGCAACTAACAACACTGAGTTGCAGTAACAAGAGCTCTCTGTTTCGTTTTGTTTATATCAGAAACAGGGTTTTTGAGAGAATTTGAGACCCTTATTGAGTAGAGATATTTGGTCTTCACTTAGATCTTTACTTAAATTGATTACTGTCAAAAAATAGTTTTGTTAGTATCACACTGTTCCAGAATATGGAAAAAGACTCACGTCAGTGCTTTTCTGAATTACTTATTCTTATTTTTTTCATGAGGGATCCATATTGCTAACATCTCCCCTACGCATACAGTAGCACATAGAGGACTAATAAATTCATTTCAATTCCTTTCATGAAATTCTTTGATCGTCGCAGTACGAAGGCACAGAAGAACATTTTCCATACGATTTTGTTTTTCAGTGAAAAAGAAAACAAATTGCATCGGTATGCATATGAATTATCCGCGATGTCATTATATAAAAGCGCCGAGAAATATCCGTCTGATGGCAGCTCGTTAGAATATTCCAAATTGAAAAACTTCATCCCCTGAGAAACAGAACTACTTAATTCTGCATAGCTTAACATCGCATTAGTTTACATAAACTTGGTATAATTTCCAACTAAGCGAAGCGTACTGAAATGAACATGAATACGAGAGGACGAGCTTCAGGTCCACGGCAAAGAGAATGGAGTCGGCTGCTTTGACTTCCTCCAGGCTCGAAGAGGTTTTCGAGTGTCCTCCAGAAGCTTTGCCGGCACCGCCGATCTAATTGGATGCCACCCTGTACATACGAAACAATCGGCCCGATATTACATCCCTGTCTATGCTGCTTCATCTTACACAGGGGTGTACTAGCGATGGGGGACACGCATGGAACATTTAATTTCGACATATGGCCGGATTGCTTATTTCTGAAATGAGACATCTGGTGGCGACATTCGGAATAATTGTGAATAGGTTGGTTTCAAAATTGGAGTTTTTCCAGGTTTTTGGTATATTTTGTGGATTTGTTCAGAAGAAAGATGATTGTTGAAACATTGTTGAAAATGTCGATCTGGAAAGAAAACTGGTTATGTATTCAATATTTATTACTTCTTAATTAATGACTGTTAATATAACTTTCATTCTATTATTTTATTCATTTTTAGGTTGTCAAAGATATACACAACTTGAACTGCTGGCATATCTGGACCTTACATACATAATTCTTTAATTGTAAAGAGCATTTATCCTCTAAAACAAGTGAAAGTGAACTCTAAATTGTGGGGTGCAACACGTGGCAAAACAATTTGAGTAGTACGGGCAAAAGCACAGAAGATCATCGAAGATTACAATGTATATTTTCTAGTTGATCTAACTTCAGAAATGATCACGTTTTTCCCCTTTTTTTGTGATCCTGATTATGTAAGCAGTTTGCTACAAAGTTGTAGACCAATCATCGAACTGTCAACTTAATTCATTCAGTAAGGTGAACATTTTCATCATGATGAAATACACGAACGAACAACGTTTGCAAATTATGTGTAACACCAATTCTGGTAGACTATCACAAATTACCAAGAAGAAAAACAATTCATTATAAGAAGAAAACGAGTATGTTCTAAGAGAAATCAATGGATGTTGATTTCATTGTGATGAAGCAAGTATAATATAAACAATAGGAAATGATATCAGCGGTTGTGAAACATCAATCCTATCAGTACTTTCATAATGACCAGGAAAATTTCTTCTAAATTTGTTTGCTTCAGTTTCATTAACTGTAACAGCATTACCAGACCAATTTTCTGGCAAGACGGTCAATTAAAAGTGATTTGGTTTTGTGAACAGTGACAGAAAGTTTGCACCTAGACTGAAACAAATTCGAGAACGCTGTCAAATTACTGGTCAAATATCAATCAATTATAGATTCTAAGATGAACTAGCTGCTTAAAAATCTTGAAATTATGGTTTCGTATAGAAATACCCCCCAGGGGGCTTGTCTGGAGACAAGTACGGGCTTGGCAACCCCGGGGCCCCAGCCGGTTACCTTTCCTAAAAAGGTGCAAGCTAAGGTGTTGATCGTGCCAAGAGCTGGATGGTCCTGCATATTGGATCTTGAACGATTACCACGTTCCAATGGACAAAATTTCACCAACATTTAGGAAAAATGCAGCAGCAAAATTATTGAAGAATTTCCATAAATTGATAAATAAAAAATTCAAACAACCACAAAAAAACAAAAAAGTGAGAGGTAGTTTTGAAGTCGAAATCGAAAAAAAATCTAGACGTTCTATTCTCAAACATTTGGAGCAGTTGGTTTAGTTTGTACTAACTTTTTTATATAGCATATAACTCAATTTCACCACTAATCTTTAATAATTAAGTAATGATGTTTAGGGACACGTGCAATTGAGTACCTATTCAAATTCAACTTTTTATATCTACATATTTAGATAGTTTAGTAATTGTATCCTATAGAATTATCGAATAATATTATTATATTCTAATTATATAGTTATCATATTATAAAATAGTTTAGTTGAAGAAATAATAGGGGGGTATCAAAGACATATTTTAGATTCGCATAATCCGAAAGGGATTATTGAGTTTCACGTTGATAGATTCAATATAAAAATGAAAATATAAAAAAAAATTAAAAACCGTAAAATAAAAAAAAATCGAAGAGCTCATACAACTTTATTCAAGTGTTAATAATTATCAATTACCGAATAAGTGGTAATTTCAGTGTATAGTAATATAAAATTTCTGTTTGGTTTTTATTTGTAAAGTTGAAAGATTTTTTATTGCTTGGTTTTGATGCAAATTAAATAAAAAATAACCGTTTAAATGAGTGGAAAAAAATCTAGGTAGATTTAATGTACAACTAGGAGAAAAAGGTTAAGAAAAATTACTCCATATTTTATCTTAGTTCTAATGGATGGAAATCATTATTTCTTTGTCAGATATTATTTGCTAGATTGCAATAACAACACACGATTTTATGTAAACTAAGATTTTTTATGTATCTTAGATAGGTTTTGTATATACGAATTAAAAAAAATATTACAATTATGGCATACATACATAATATCATGAAGACATTGGAAATTACACATGACTGTATTGTTATGGGTTAATTAAGTTTGAATTTAATGTCAGCACCGTATCGCTTATGATTCACCTTAATATATAAGAAGCTTCAACTGTAAATAATGTATAGAGGAAACTCCTGATCAGTAAGGACCAAGACCTTCCATAGTGTTGAAAGTGGTACGTTGAATAATTTACTTTGATATAACTTTCTATAAACGAAATAAGCAAGTCAATTTTGTTATTCAAGCATAATTGAATTTTTATAACGACGGACGGAAAATCATTATTTTTTCAGAAATATCAGTGAAATGATGTACTTGGAGTTTCAGGTTGAGAGGTGTTAGAACAGAAGACATTTCAGTTTTCATAAAAAGGGTAGAATGAACGAACGATTTCATCAGCAATAGCTCGCTTCAGAATGGCAGCACAGGAAATTCCGTTTTTTGACCAGTAAACAACAGCACTCTCCTTGGGTACTACGATATTTCAAAATTGGTACGTTTGATATGATTTTTATTTATTTTAATTATTATTGTTCGAAAGATCCAAAGTTTCTGAGCATTTTCTCATTCATCAGGCAAATATAAAAACAAAATTATGAAAAACGACCTGAATCATAATTTGGTGTTAAATACAAATAGAATAATAATAATAAAAGAAATATGGAATAATTATTAATAAGCAATTGAACACAAAAAAATTCAGGTGCACAAAAATAAACGAAAGCATCAGAAATAGTGGAATTAAAAAAAAATTTTTTTGTTAATTCTGAATGTGAACTTTGATTTGACGATTTCGAATGAATAATAACCATTATTCATAGGGTGAGTGCAATATTTTTGATGCTTTTGTCTTTTCTTTGGCCCAACTGACGTAATCAGTGGTGTCACACCAAGGCATGATCCATTCTGTTTTTAATTATTTTGTCTTCGTTTCAGCCTGGCGAATGAACTAAATGTTGCAATTGAATAAATTGTTCAACGACGTTCGATGCATTACGAAATTCAAACTGTTGGGTTTACCATTGGGAAAAACCCTATCATTAAAAATTATTTTTCTCTTTTTTAGTCGGTTTGACGTGTAGTTGTTTTTTCCAGAGATGCCTATTGATGAATGAAATCTACAGCGATTTAGACTGTTAGTGTTGGAAAAAAGTGTATCCAGCTTGTCATGATGTGATTTGTGCGTGAAAAGGACTAATAATTTCAATATCTATGAGAGAGACGATGGGGATGGTCTAGCTGAAATGGTAGTTAAGTGATATAAAAAAAAATCAAAAAAAGTAAAAAATAATAAAAAATTAAAAAAAAACAAATAATGCCAAAAAAAAAAAAAAAAAAGGGATTTCTTATGATAAAACGTTTGGAATGGGATTAGAAGAAACAACAACAACATCGAACGTGAGTACTTCTTTAATTGAAACATCAAATCTTATAATCCATTCGTTACTTGATAAGTGCTCTCACTCTTTTATAATATTGGAGAAATCTTTTATGATGAAACTCGAGTAGATTTATTATTTCGGATATATCCACCATCTCTTACTGATCTAACTACCAACACTTCGATAGACATCTTCTATAGTTTTCTAGTTTGAATATTTTTCAATTGTCATTGATTGTCAAGATTGAAATACTGTAGTTTGAAGAGTTCAAGTTCATAATCAATAAATGAATTTATATGATAGATGTATCACTCCATTTTATCTGATTATTTTCATTGTGTTGGGTGAATTTTCTTTAGTTTTTCGAATTGTGTGTAATTATAATGGAACAGTTTTTCTGGAACGAAAAATCGTAGGTATGTAAAGAAGCTTCAATATAAAGTGTATTGAGTATTGAACTCATTTTTAGATCATTAACACTTAGAGATGGTACATATAGCCCAAATAATGATTTTACAATCATTTGAGTCGTCAAATAACATTGATAAACAATATTTCTGGTTACCCTGTTCGTAAGATGGAGTCAGGTGAGTTTTAGTTATCGAAATGGAGACGCCCAGAGAAAATGAACTCTGGACACAGTATAGGGACCAAGCAGTAGTCGCACTCCGTGGATTTTGAACTGAAATCGCTTACACCAAAGGAAACTCGCGCATTCCTCCCTGCGCATCTAATCTTATCGACCGCGAATTTAAAAATTGATTAGAAAAGGTTATCTGCGTTATCTGAAAACTTGAATATTTTGATTTAAGCTGGTAATAAGTTTTCACACTTATATTTAGAGTGTATGGACCATTGTTTAGTTTATATTCATATAAAAATTATGACTCCGCTCATAATGTAACCGTAAATGTAATCACATTTCCTCATTAACAGAACGCATTGAATAAAAGATATATTGTTTTATTGTGGTTTTAATATCACTTTGAAAGAAACAGTAATTAGTGATGAAATTTAGTCAATAGTTTACTCAGGAACAGCCTCTGAAACTTCTTGAAATGTGTTAAAAATCATAGGTACCTTAGGTTCGTAAGTGGAATGACACATTAAAATTTTTCGAAACGAGATTGAGTTGAAGAGTAGGTATTATATGGAAAAATAAGTAGTTGGTGGTTGAAAACATCGAATGTCTTTAATATAAATTTCTCAATACTTGAAAAATAATTTTCTTTTTATATTGAATTGTTTCGAACAATTTTTTTCAATGGATTCTCTGATGATTTAGTTTGAACTGATACTAGTTTTTACTATATTCAATATATGAAAAGAGGAATTTGATTATGGAATTCTAGAATTATTGGCAAGTTTTAGCGAGGGACCTGAACTGATCTTGAGTGAACAGCAGGGAAAGGGAGGCGGAAGGTTTAGATCGTTTCCATTCGAAGATTTAGCGTGAAAAACTCTTTCCTGCATTGGGTTAATTACCCCCCCGTAAATACTCCCCTGCGCTAAATATGCTGAATGTTCTCTAGAAAGGGTTCCCTCATTATGGTGGGAAAAAAATAAAAAACCTATTGAATTATTGTTATATATATATATTAAATTATTGTTATTTCTATTTATAAAATTAAAAATCTTATAGATAAACACTCAAATATTTTTCTAAAAAAATTTCACTCTTCTGTATACGCATGCAGTAGGTATAAACCTCCTGAAATTCCATTGGTTCCTGATATCTTAACTAATCGTAAAGAAATGACGACAGTAGGCGTAAACCTCCTGAAATTCCATTGGTTACTGATATCTCAATTAGTTGTAAAGAACTGACGTCAGTAAGCGTAAACCTCCTGAAATTCCATTGGTTCCTGATATCTGAATTAATCGTAAAGAAATGACGACAGTAGGCGTAAACCTCCTGAAATTCCATTGGTTCCTGATATCTCAATTAATCTCAACTAATTGAATGAAGCTCTACTCAAATAACGGAGCTTTTAATAAAGAAAATTTTCTACAATACTATATGTTTCACTCACCTGTCGGTATCTAATGGTATTGAGAAAAAAGAATGTTTGGGATTATTGAAACTATTGTTTTTGCAGTTGTATACGCAACAATTGTTAATCATTTTGGAATTAATTTGGAAATAACACAAAATTGAAACAGAATACTTACTGGAATGAAAATAAATTATTAAATAAATGAGCTTTGCTGGTTCATGGTAGATTTTGACTCAAAGAAATCCCACTGAATTATAGGTTAGGTTGTATTTTTTTCTTCAACTTCTTCTTTGAATTTTAAATAGATCTCAAAAAAATTATATTCTTCTAAATATTAAACGAATTAATTATACAAAGGAATTATTTAAGAAGTCTAAAATAATAATAATGACATTATTCCAGACATCTTAGAATTATTGATGAAAACAATGAACAAGGACCAAAATATGAGGTTAGAATCCCTGCGAGATGCGCGAGTCAAACTTGGTGTGAGAAAATCCACGGAGTGCGACTACTGGTTGGTATCTATACTGTGCTCTGGATATTCAATGAAAACTAATTAGTGTTATATATCTCCAACCTCTGCATGAAAGTTTGAATGATCAAAGCGAATTTACTTCCTGAATCGACTCCAACCCTGTGTGCCAGAATTATCAGCATTAGCATATTCGCTTTCTGGAGTCGCAGGAAACACAGACGAGATAACGACGTCGGTCTGGCGTCGGTAACCAACCAAGGATCAAAGTTCCTATTTCGAAGTGTTATCCTCTCGATCTTTTCATAAAAGAAATCGGAATTCAACGTCGGAACTCTTTTGTACAACCGTGAAATAATTATGAAACCTGATGCTGGTGAGTTCGCCATTCTGCATTAAGATAATGCAGAAAAGCACTGACATGAGGTCAGAAGCCTATTCGCAGTTTATCTAAATTCTTTTTCCGGGCCCTGAAAGAGTGTGATATTGAAACAACCGTTACAATGAATGTGAAAGAATTAACCAACCAATATTGCAAATTCAAAATGACAGCTCACAGTTTTTTTAGAATAAAACGTAAAAAAATCAAACTTCTTCAGGATTTATTGAATGTGCTTCAGAATAGGCACTATTTAAAGCGATATACATGTGCCAATGTTTTTTCCAATCATGGAAACATTTTTCAAAGGCGCTTTCAGGGATGGCTTAAGCTCTTTCTGCGGAATTATCTTTCATAGCGTCTACGAGTCAAACTCGTTTCCCGGGGAGGTGATTTCAGTCTGAAGAAAAAAAAAATCACACAGAGCTTGATAAGGCTAATAAGGTGACTGGTCCAGGGTTTATCCAGAGTTTGGTCTTAAGGCTGTACACCACCTTGCGGAATGGTAAATACATAGTTCATTCTATTTAGACCGGTCAATTGAGACCAAATAACAAGGGTGAAGTTACATAAATTCCCTACAAGCTGAGAGTCGGTGAAATTATTCAAAACATAATTATGAATAAAATATTAGTTTCCCTGTATGGAAAAATTTTATTCAAGGAGGCCAAAAAATGCGGTTTTCACGATTTTCTGCAAAACGTTTTAATGTTAAAATTACTCCAGACAAATATTGTAGAACATATAATTATCTATAAAATGTGTATCAATATTTTCTTCCAAAGAGTCACCGTTTTTGAGATATAACGGTTCAAAAAATTATGAAAGTTGTAATCGTCATAATATACATGATTTGGCCACGTATACAGGGTGAGTCAAAATTGTGTATCGAGCTATCTGGGGGTACATTGAAAAATAAGTATAGTATGATGGATAAACTCATATCCCAGAATGCATATTATGACGATTACAACTTTTATTACTTTTTGAAACGTTGTATCTCAAAAACGGTGGCTCTTAGGAAAAAAAGTTGATACATATTTTATAGAAAATATATGTTCTAAAATTTTTTCTGGAGTAATTTTGTGATAAAACTTGCCGTTTTGCTGAAAATCGCGAAAAACGCATTCTTGACCTTTGACCTTGACTTGAATATTTCCGTACAGCGGAATAATGAAAAACTTTCAAATTTTATTCATAATTAGGTTCTGAACAATTGCACCAACTTTCAGCTTGTTGGGAATTAATGTAACCCTGAATGTCTAAATTGACCCTATAATTATTTATGTGAATGTGAGTGATGCAAATTAATTAAAACAAGCTCTTGAATTTGTACATGGGGCGCTATACTACATGAAAAAAAATTTATTCGGACAAATCTAATCAGTTGAAGAAGCATATAAAATTTCCATGGCTCCAAAACATTTTTCCTGGGCATATCAAACATGCGAAATAAAAAATTTTTGTTTTTTAAAATATATTATTTGGATTGAGGGAGCTGATATAATGCAATACATATTGAAACAAAATGTTCCTAGCTGAGGTTGGTGCACGGGGTACCATACAATTCTGCGTATGATACAATAGTCCAAGGGAAAACCTCAGCAGAAAAACCCTGCCCCGTGTCAAAAAAAATATAACTTTCTACGGGTGTTCGACCCCTGCATCTGAAAAAATTCGATATAATTTTTTCCGCTGAGAGAGTAGAATGTAGTCTTCGTTCGTGAGAAACACTTACCCACTTCCATAATAATTTCAATTTATCTCGCGGACACTCATTCCACTTAGTATTCTGCCATCTATTATTTCTGGAAGAATGCACTTCTTGTAAAAGTCCCCTAATTTTGGAAGCATCGTATATCTCCAGAAATTCCGATCCCTTATTATGGTTTCCACATGGAAATCATTATCGCAATAAAGAATCAAGTCGCAATATTCTCTACGGCATACATTTAATTGTCCCTGAATTTGGTAAGAATAGTTGTGGCAATCATACCTGGGGTCATAAATGAAGGATAAGATTCTATTGGCCTACCTGCCGTAAAGAGATGTCAACCATTGGGAGGCGGGCCAAATACAATTATTTAATACAAGAACGAGAATAACTCGAAAAATTGAGAAAATTGAAAAAAAAAATTTAGCTAATTTCAAAGTTCAATGTAATACCGAACGACTACCTATGAGTTTTTTTCGATAAAATATTTCCTTGAGGAAATATTTGCATCTGAAGAGTATGTCAATTTTCAAAGTGTAATTAGCCAAAAACTATGCATCATATCAAAAATCGGCGGAAGGTACGCACTAGGGAATACTCATGACAATGCCCACTCAAATTTTGAATGAAATCCGACAAACGGTTCATGCGTTATTAAAATTAGCATTGAAATAGTATAGGCACAAAGAAGGTGATGTACAGCCTTAAATTCCTCTGCTTCCCCACATTCACAACATGCGCTTGGAACTGAGTTCCATTTGAAGAGCATATTAATTAGCATTGAAACGGTTTGGCACTGTTCAAATCAAACATCGAAAAAGAAAGTGATAAAAATGTACATCACTGAATAAATTCCATACCTCTGCCATAATTCTGTATCGCTGATATTCATGGTGAAGAACGGATTATACCATAAGGCTTTGCGTGATTTTAATCTGAAATTCTACTTTGTGGACTGTATGATTTTAGAATTCAGAGCAGAAATCTGCCTGTGAATATTAAATGTTAGACAGAACAGGTAACTTTTGGATTTTTGTAGGATTGTTTTGTTATTCAAACTGGACAGAGGTATAGTGAAACACGAATAAGTTTTAATCGGTTAATTAAAACCTCTACTCTACAGTGTCAAATTTATATCATCTGCATAGTGGATCATAAATGTATGATTCAGTTTTATGTTGTCTGGTAGGTCATTGATAAAGATGATGAACATTATAGGTTGTATAAGTGTCCCTTCGGATAGAGTTTTTGTACGATTTCCATTAATGATTACTCGCTGTTTACGGTTTGCTAGGTAGGATAAGAACCGATTTTTCTCTACTCCTCTTATTCCATATATTTCCAGTTTCATTAGAAAGTATTTATGTTGTCACCAAACCCACTCGGCTCCAGAGAGTGCACAAAGTACCTCCTCGGCTAGCTCTAGAGCTGAGACTACTTATAAAGGGGCGCCACTCTCTTTTATGATAATACAAAGAAAAAAAAGAGGAAAGTAAACTAAAGATCTCAGGGTCGCAAAAGAGAGAAAATAACGAACGCACTCTCAGGATGCCAAACGAGCCCGATCACACAAGCGGGAGGTAGTGGCTGGTAGAAAGAATAAGGAGCAATTATTCAATAATATAATGAGCCCAAATGAAATACACAAGGTCCCTCAAACGAGGATATATCTTACAAAGGTAGATCACTAACTAGTTCTTACTTCACAATATTCGAATATTACGATATAATCACCTTATATCTCTTACTAAACAAACAGTAATATCACCTTCTCGAAGGTATATAGTATTACTGATTGGGCCTCTTTGATGGTAATCAATCTTAACAAATAGCTTCTATTTAGGTCGTGGCTTATAGTCAAAAACAGTTTCCATTCTCACAGTCTTGTAGATGGAAACTGGGCTCAAATATATTCCTGGGCCAACGTAGTACAATTTCTCACAGTAATGCGCCCTGGGTAGACGACAGGTGTGGTATCTTAGATGGCGAAATCTGGTGGAGGTCCCCAAAGACAGCTCCCCACGGCAGCTCGACGGTAATTCAAAGACAGCCTATACAAACAGCTCGAAGACTTCAAAGACACTTCAGAATCTGCGGTACCTCGCAACGGTACAATAATAATATAATAATTCCCAATTCGAAGCAGAATGATGCTAAAATACGAACAAAAATCTAAAAATACCTCGTGACAAACATAGGTTAACCCACCAATCCCACGTCGTTTTTCCAAACAAATACGCCATTCCGCTAAAGCGCAAAAATCTCACCAACGAACAAACCAAACCAACATGATAAGATTTCTCTCAGGGCTTCAGTTAAAATCCTGTTCAGATCCGCAAAATTGCGATTAATTACTCCAGGACATTTCAACCAAATATATGCCGGAAGAACGATGTAATTGACAACCTACGTCACATGCACAGAACAGGACCACCGACAACCGTCCATTGAAACGTACGAGATAAGCTGGTAAACTACTGCGACTAACGCCACCAGTTCGGTTTGTAGGTACTAACTGGAGCGGGAATTTTGAAACCGTGACAATGTCTTGGGGTGTCGAAGGTCTTGGAAAGATCCAATAGCAAGGCAAAGTATTCCCTATTAAGATCTATACACTTTTGCATTGCGTTTGATCCAATTATCGAAGCATCATCAAATGTAGTCAAATTATTTAATTGAAACAAGTCTATTCCTGAAAGTGTAAACAAACCAAAAATATATCTAAAATTGACAATTACAGTCTTACAGTCTTGAAAGTATAACTGATACCTTTATTCATTCTAGAAAACACCGTTTTCTTTGATGAATAAGAGAGAATTTTTCATTTCTGTCATTAGTTACTGTAAACAACACAAATAGCGCTCGGATGTCGAAACCTTCTTACTACGTATAACCTCAAAAATGTCAATCTTTACGATAGAGCTGTCAATTGGCAGATTGCAACACTAGGGTTGTCCAATCCCGAATATATATATATATATATAATAATCAACCCTTGTAGTTGAGAGATGAATCAATTTTAACTACTAAATACTTATGTTTGATAGGAGAATCATTGAAATTTCAATATATTTCTCATGTTTATAAAAATGAAAACAAGATACCTCTGTTCTAATAGGGTAAGGACATAATCGCCATTCAACGAAATAATTCCTTAAAATTTACAAATCGGTTGATAGTATGTTCTTCAAAGTATGGAAATCCGGATTGTGGTAAGCCATAGCATTATCATGAGCATATACTAATTTCTATGATGATGTCTTAGTCAATCACAACTTATTTTCTGATAATCCTACCATTTTCCCACACTTTAAATGGGTAAAGAGTTGGAAAATTAAACCCATCTTTCCACAGTGTCAGAAGCCGAAGATAAATCTATGAAAGCAGATTATCTTTTTAACCCATAATTGAAGCCTGATTCTATAAAAGTTGTGAGGCTAAGAAACTGATCTGTACAATTTCTATGTTTTCTTAAACCTCCCTGGAAATTCTCAAGAGAATTTTCTACATTGAATTAAATTCTAGAAAGAATAACTCTCTCTTATATCTTGAAAGGAACAATAAGCTTGGATTGGTTGATAATTGTAAGGATCACAGGGATTTTTTCCTCGTTTCAAAATAGCTATTACTTTATTTAGCCTTACGGAATTCGGGAGGAATGCAATGAAAACTTGAAGAAGAACATTAAAGACAACAGAAAAAGAATAATTCCAAGATTTTAAAAGATATAGTTCTTCAAAACACAACCTCATCAATCATATCAACCATACTGCTATAAGACACTGTGTGTACTCATACCATAGCATTAAATAACAGACTTAAAATGAAGCTTATTTGCGCTATATTTCTCCTATGACCAAACAAGAAAATTTGAATTCAAATAAAACCTCCTGGCTAACAGAATAATGAAAAATGTGCTAAACGAACTGTAAACAAAAATATAATCTTCTCGTGTCGTTATTAAATTTCTACGATAATCAAAAGGGTTTCTCGAAACATTTTCAGTTCTACAAGGTGCAATTATGAATACATATTTTTCCAATAATACACCCCTTGAAGATACGAGAGCCGCTCGAATTGAATGCGGTACAGCGTAGGGTTCGAACTTGAATCCGGCAGCGTAACGTGAAAAATTAACTACCAACGCAACAATCTCAACTCTTTCCGGTCCAAAAATTCCAGTTAAAATTTCCTCAAGTTCCAACGTTAGGTCAGGTCTCAAACGAATTTGTACGAACTTTGAACTCTCAAGTATAGTGTAACACAATAATAAATAAGTTCAATTAACAATAACTATTTCATAGGTGTATAACCCACTTTAAATATTGATTCAACCAGAATTTATTACTAGAAAGTTATCACTGAATGCGTGTCTGCAACTCTGTCCTTGTCTTCCCTGGCGCCTGTTATATATATATATATATGGGTTATTATTGCTAGATTATTCGGGAGACTTCTTGATGTTTGAGTCTGGATAGTTCTAGAATCCTCCATGCGAAAACCTTTCTTCCTGTCTTTCCGCGCACTTTTTCTAGTAGAACCGCGTGCTCTCATCTTGCACAAATATCTGTAATTTTCTCCTTTCGATTGGGTTTTAGGAGAGGGAAATTTTAGCTTCGCACATAACTGTAAGTCGTTATTTTTAATTTGAGATGAAGGTTTGTTCAGTCATCATGGCTGTTGTATTAGTTCCTAGTTCCGCAGTACGGAATAATTCTAGTATTTTTTATTTACAGTTATGCCCTTCATTAAGGCCAGATTGTTATGATACGGACGACGACGTCAATCGTGATTGATTTATGACTGGTCTACTTTGACGAAACACAGGCTGCAGTGTACGGAAGGTCGGACTCAGTATCGGTTACAAGAGAATTTCCAAAGATACCGTAGTTATGACTTTTCACAGCATTGTCGTTTCAATAGGTTTATTGAGACTCCTTTTTATGGGGTTTTCCAATAGGGATTTGACAACTTTTAATATTTGTTTTAACGCACCCTTCCACTGATCATCGATCATTTTCATCATGGTAAAGTTGGTGACGTCTACATTGAGATCGTTTGGTCCTTGTTCTCGCCCTAGTAGACGACATTTACAGGTTTAAAACAGAAATTTGAGTTTACATAGTCGTTGATCGAAGTTAAAGTTGAAACGTCCGTAGCAAATGATCTAAATCAGTATATTTCATTGTGATCCCAGACTTGCGCATGTCTTACAGTCTTGAAAGTATAACTGATACCTTTATTCATTCTAGAAAACACCGTTTTCTTTGATGAATAAGAGAGAATTTTTCATTTCTGTCATTAGTTACTGTAAACAACACAAATACCGCTCGGATGTCGAAACCTTCTTACTATGTATAACCTCAAAAATGTCAATCTTTACGATAGAGCTGTCAATTGGCAGATTGCAAACACTAGGGTTGTCCAATCTCGAATATATATATATATAATAATCAACCCTTGTAGTTGAGAGATGAATCAATTTTAACTACTAAATACTTAGTTAAGAAATTATGTTTGATAGGAGAATCATTGAAATTTCAATATATTTCTCATGTTTATAAAAATGAGAACAAGATACCTCTGTTCTAATAGGTTAAGGACATAACCGCCATTCAACGAAATAATTCCTTAAAATTTACAAATCGGTTGATAGTATGTTCTTCAAAGTATGGAAATCCGGATTGTGGTAAGCCATAGTATTATCATGAGCATATACTAATTTCTGTGATGATGTCTTAGTCAAATCACAGAGATATAAATTGAAGAGTTAAGGTGCTTGAACTGATCCTTTTTGGAAGACCTTCTATTAGAAAACTTATTTTCTGATAATCCTACCATTTTCCCACACTTTAAATGGGTAAAGAGTTGGAAAATTAAACCCATCTTTCCACAGTGTCATACGCCGAAGATAAATCTATGAAAGCAGATTATCTCTTTAACCCATAATTGAAGCCTGATTCTATAAAAGTTGTGAGGCTAAGAAACTGATCTGTACAATTTCTATGTTTTCTTAATCCTCCTGGAAATTCTCAAGAGAATTTTCTACATTGAATTAAATTCTAGAAAGAATAACTCTCTCTTATATCTTGAAAGGAACAATAAGCTTGGATTGGTTGATAATTATAAGGATCACAGGGATTTTTTCCTCGTTTCAAAATAGCTATTACTTTAGCCTTACGGAATTCGGGAGGAATACAATGAAAACTTGAAGAAGAACATTAAAGACAACAGAAAAGAATAATTCCAAGATTTTAAAAGATATATTTCTTCAGAACACAACCTCATCAATCATATCAACCATACTGCTATAAGACACTGTGTGTACTCATACCATAGCATTAAATAACAGACTTAAAATGAAGCTTATTTGCGCTATATTTCTCCTATGACCAAACAAGAAAATTTGAATTCAAATAAAACCTCCTGGCTAACAGAATAATGAAAAATGTGCTAAACGAACTGTAAACAAAAATATAATCTTCTCGTGTCGTTATTAAATTTCTACGATAATCAAAAGGGTTTCTCGAAACATTTTCAGTTCTACAAGGTGCAATTATGAATACATATTTTTCCAATAATACACCCCTTGAAGATACGAGAGCCGCTCGAATTGAATGCGGTACAGCGTAGGGTTCGAACTTGAATCCGGCAGCGTAACGTGAAAAATTAACTACCAACGCAACAATCTCAACTCTTTCCGGTCCAAAAATTCCAGTTAAAATTTCCTCAAGTTCCAACGTTAGGTCAGGTCTCGAACGAATTTGTACGAACTTTGAACTCTCAAGTATAGTGTAACACAAAAATAAATGAGTTCAATTAACAATAACTATTTCATAGGTGTATAACCCACTTTAAATATTGATTCAACCAGAATTTATTACTAGAAAGTTATCACTGAATGCGTGTCTGCAACTCTGTCCTTGTCTTCCCTGGCGCCTGTTATATATATATGGGTTATTATTGCTAGATTATTCGGGAGACTTCTTGATGTTTGGGTCTGGATAGTTCTAGAATCCTCCATGCGAAAACCTTTCTTCCTGTCTTTCCGCGCACTTTTTCTAGTAGAACCGCGTGCTCTCATCTTGCACAAATATCTGTAATTTTCTCCTTTCGATTGGGTTTTAGGAGAGGGAAATTTTAGCTTCGCACATAACTGTAAGTCGTTATTTTTAATTTGAGATGAAGGTTTGTTCAGTCATCATGGCTGTTGTATTAGTTCCTAGTTCCGCAGTACGGAAAAATTCTAGTATTTTTTATATTACAGTTATGCCCTTCATTAGGGCCAGACTGTTATGATACGGACGACGACGTCAATCGTGATTGATTTATGACTGATCTACTTTGACGAAACACAGGCTGCAGTGTACGGAAGGTCGGACTCAGTATCGGTTACAAGAGAATTTCCAAAGATACCGTAGTTATGACTTTTCACAGCAGGGTTTTCCAATAGGGATTTGACAACTTTTAATATTTGTTTTAACGCACCCTTCCACTGATCATCGATCATTTTCATCATGGTAAAGTTGGTGACGTCTACATTGAGATCGTTTGGTCCTAGTTCTCGCCCTAGTAGACGACATTTACAGGTTTAAAACAGAAATTTGAGTTTACATAGTCGTTGATCGAAGTTAAAATTGAAACGTCCGTAGCAAATGATCTAAATCAGTATATAACATTGTGATCCCAGACTTGCGCATCGCCCACACTCTTCATGGCAAATTTTGGATAAGCATCTTGGTTTACATCCATACAAGATCTAGCTGATTCAAAAATTGATACCGATGGACGATTTGAAGCGACATAAACATGAACGAAGTCGAGTTTCATTCATTAATATTCAGATTTCAGAATGATTGAAAATCTCAAGTTATTTGCGTGTCATTTTGAGAAAAAGTTGTAGAGTGAAAAACCCTTGAAACTGTATCTGCATAACTGGCCCACCCAGACCCTTATTCTGTAATTTTACAGATTATTTACCAAGTATGTAGGGATAGATCTATTATAGGATCTCAATAAACTCATGAATGTCTTAATTACGGTATATCCTTGGGAAACCTATAGGTATATGATTTCTTTCTTGAATAAGCCTTATAGTCTTATATATATAAGACTTATAGCACACTAGAAAAGAAAAGTACTTCAACATAAATGAACTCTTATTTGAACTCAAAAGAGGCTTCAATATATCAAAGCTTGTTGATTTTTGTGGATGTATTTTATGAAAAATAATGTATATCGAGATGAAAATGATTTAATACTTGAATTAAACTATACCTTTTTTTGCAGATATACATATATACAGTGCAGTGTTTTTCTTTGTAAATAGACATCACAATGTTCTCTAAATATATACAGCATGTATGGCACTTGTTACTTTTGAGTGGAAAGACTATAATATGAACAATTTGTGCTTTACCTTGGACACATAGTGAATTTGGGAAGATTCTTATATAACTTTGGGCCAACTTGGGGACAATTCCCGTGGATTAGGCCTAATGGGGATACCACGTAAAAACAAAACGCACCTTGTACTCTACCTCAAAGGTGGTGCGGAAAAGAGTACTACATCGGTCAATAAGTCTCAAACTCAACTATCAGAACACTAACAAAAACTTTGAAAATCATCATGGCCAATCGCAAAGTTAAGTTGCAAGAGGAAGCTGATACTCAGAAGTAATCGAAAGGTAGTGTTAACATCGTAATACACCAACATTCTGGTTGGCTGTTTTTCAAAAAATGAGTTGCTTCAAGCGAATAAAGAAGTAGTTTTTGCGTCATTACAACACAATGAATAACAAATGGATTCATAACACCTCATCTTTGAATGCTGGAATGGAAGGCCACGAATTGCGCTCAAAGGATAAAAAACAATGGAAAATGCAAAGTCATGGTTTGATGGAAATGAACGTCACTGATAATCAGCGACCAAAACTTTGACTTCTGATGTTCCGAGAGTCCCAAGAGCGACCTATGCTTTAAGAAGAATGACGCGAATGGCAGGAGCTGAAACTGCAAGATTGGTGTACTTTGGGCACACACATAGTGCACTAAATTTTGGCGTGATCTTCTGGGGCCAATTGTTTTGAAAGCACCAGGATGTTTCGAAAGAAAGCAGATTTGAGGGTGATGTTCGGAGTGAATGATGTGATGATAGAGTTTCAAGAAAGCATACTACCTTGTCGAGTATGTTTAGGACTATCTTTATTCTTTATATAGAGTGTGGCAGAGAGGATAGGCGATACTGAGATAGGAAAGACTCTCCTTTTCCATCTACGAGGAGGCTCCGTTTGACTCGTGTGTTCGTAGCATTGTTTTACCAATTGTCGCAATGGAGCTTAGGACTGTGGTGGTGCACCTGATCAATAGAGGAGTTAGAACCGCTGAAAATGTTGAACGTGTTCGACAAGCCTTTCTTCACTGCCCGACTAAATCTGCTTGGAAACATGTTGCTTTACTTCGCCTCAGTGATCGTTCGGCATTGCTAATTTGGCGTATGTATCTCCGTTTTCACCCCTACAGATTAGACAATGTGCAACAGCTCTAGAAGAACTTTAGGACGCAATTGGCATTTTCTCGGTGAAAAAGATAAATCCTGAGGATTTAAATCAATTCTCTAACATTTTTGTGGTATCTAAGTTATGCCCACGGCACATGATCTATAGGTCATCAGTTAAGATTGATGGTTTGATGAGACTTATTGATCGATACGTTATTTTTTTTCTGACAAATAGTATATTATGCAACCTTATTGCTCTTCAAAAAAATTCTTTGATACGCCACTGAGCGTCAGCGACTGCGCAACCTTGAAACTTTGATCGAATGGGTTGAACTGGTGCCGAAAATTCTATGCTCACAGTAAAATAATCTCTATGTTCTGACAGCTGGTTTTTGGTTCTTACGTGAACTGTAGATTGCAGATTATTCAGTCACTCTGCCTCGATAATCGCTATAAATCACTAAAATTAGAACATGAACTCATTTATATGGTGAGAACCGTGATTTGAAATTAGGTAAGTTCTTATTTCCATATTTTTACTGTTCCCAGGGAAGAAATAGAAATTTTGGCACTTCGACATGTCGCTTTCCATAAATATAGTTGCATAGCAGGACTTCGTCTCGGTTTAATTACATGATATATTGTAGCTTTGTAACAATTCAATTTGGTATTGTCTAAGAAATCGTGAAGGAACCTTGTTTGTCGTGCCTTGAGTTTTCTAATGTATTTTGTTCGTTTTTATATAGTTACATAAAACTGGGATAGAGCTTGTTCTGGTCACATATTACAGATAAATATTTGCCCTGCATATCACACCTTCAATGGGAGATGAATGCAAGCACCCTTTGAAAGTACATCTTGGACTTAAAAGAGGCTTGCATGAAGACCGCCTACCTGTTATCATGCTATAGTTCAGTTAATGATGCAACGAAGCAGTAGTCGCACTCCGTGGATTTTGAACTGAAATCGCTTACACCAAAGGGAACTCGCGCATTCCTCCCTGCGCATCTAATCTTATCGACCGCGAACTTAAAAATTGATTAGAAAAGGTTATTTGCGTTATCTGAAACCTTAAATATTTTGATTTAAGCTGGTAATAAGTTTTCACAGTGATATTTAAAGTGTATGGACCATTGTTTAGTCTATATTCATAATGTTACCGTAAATGTAATCACATTTCCTCATTAACAGAACGCATTCAATGAAAGATATATTGTTTTATTGTGGTTTTAATATCACTTTGAAAGAAACAGTAATTAGTGATGAAATTTACTCAATAGTTTACTCAGGAACAGCCTCTGAAACTTTTTGAAATGTGTTAAAAAATCATAGGTACCTTAGGTTTGTAAGTGAAATGACTTAAAATTTTTCTAAACGAAGATTGAGTTGAAGAGTAGGTATTATATGGAAAAATAAGTAGTTGGTGGTTGAAAGCATCGAATGTGTTTAATATAAAATCCTCAATACTTAAATTTCACTGAAACATTATTCTTTCTTAACTGAAAATCATATGGATACACACTCAATATTTATCTAAAAAAAATTTCACTCTTCTGCATACGCATGCAGTAGGCGTAAACCTCCTGAAATTTCATTGGTTCCTGATATCTCAATGTAAAGAAATGACGACAGTAGGCGTAAACCTCCTCCTGAATTTTCATTGGTTCCTGATATCTCAACTAATCGTAAAGAAATGACAACAGTAGGCGTACCTCCGGAAATTCCATTGGTTCCTGATATCTTAACTAATCGTAAAGAAATGACGACAGTAGGTGTAAACCTCCTGAAATTCCATTGGTTCCTGATATCTCAATTAATCTCAACTAATTGAATGAAGCACTACTCAAATAACGGAGCTTTTAGTAAACAACATTTTCTACAATACTATATGTATCACTCACCTGTCGGTGTCTAATGGTTTTGAGAGAAAAGAAAGTTTGGGATTATTGAAACTATTGTTTTTGCAGTTGTATACGCTACAATTGTTAATCATTTTGGAATTAATTCGAAAATAACACAAAATTGAAACAGAATACTTACTGGAATGAAAATAAATGATTAAATAAATTAGCTGTGCTGGTTCAAGGTAGATTTTGACTCAAAGAAATTCCACTGAATTATAGGTTAGGTTGTACTTTTTTCTTCAACTTCTTCTTTGAATTTTGAATATAAAAAAAATTATATTCTACTAAATATTAAACGAATTAATTATACAAAGGAATTATTTAAGATGTCTAAAATAATAATAATGACATTATTCCAGACATCTTAGAATTATTGATGAAAACAATGAACAAGGACCAAAATATGAGGTTAGAATCCCTGCGAGATGCGCGAGGTAGACTTGGTGTAAGAAAATCCACGAATTGCGACTACTGGTTGGTATCTATACTGTGCTCAAACCCCAGAACTCATTTACCACCAACAATGTGAGCCAATGTGGAAGTTTCTGTCCTCCATGTATCTCGAATGCGCAAATCGACCCATCTATAGTTGCTGGGATAGAGATAGGTGTTTGTGTTGTTATTGTTAGTGAAATAACTGAGGAGATTGGGGATCCCCAGGTTTTGTGACTTAAACTATATATATTTTATCAAATATATTGTCAAAAACCGAGAAGAGCTTAGTTACTGGAATAATAAGGCCCCCCTGGAATGAATTGAGATTCGGCTCTCATGCTCATTTACTGAAGTGGCTGTCACACTATTTAAAGCATATCTTGGACTTGAATGAGGCTTGCATGAAGACCGCCTACCTGTTTTCATGCTGTAGTCCAGTTAATGATTCTATTAACGACCCTAAGCCCCAAAGCTCAATTACGACCTACAAAGGGAGTCATTGTGGAAGTTTCTGTCCTCCATGTATCTCGAATTTGGAAATCGACCCATCTATAGTTGTTGGGATATAGATAAGTGTTTGTATTTTTAGTAAAATAACTGGAGATATTAGGGATTCTCAGGTTTTTGTGACATTGATTAAATATATATTCTATTGAATGTTTTTTCATAAACCGAGAAGAGCTTAGTTACTGGACTAAAAGGCCCCCTTGAGAGAATAAGAGTAGGGTCTCATGCTCATTTATTGAAGTAGCAGATTTTTTGTTTCGGTGTTTTTAAGTGCTTAGATAAACATCTGTTATTGTTATCTCATATCTCTGCTCTTATTGTATTTCAATAATGATAATGTTATCAGGAATGTCGGTATGAAATGAGCGTCTTTTTGTGAAAATAAAACATTGATTATTAATGGGAAAGTAAAAAACATTTCATTCAAAGTATTGGCCATTGTTTTCTACACTATTTGACCACCTCTCTGGCAATTTGTGGATACCACGCCAATAAAATTGCTCGTCTTTTGAAGCAAACCAACTAGACACCCAATATTCGACCTCCTCATCATCATCACTTTCTGGTACAAAATTCGACATTTTTAACTCGGTGAAAAAATATGATGTTGTCTGATCAATGACTTGATGTATACTAAATATGTTTAAAAAAAATGTTCTCTATCTAGACATTTGTATCTTGACGCTCACTTCATACCGGTATACCTGGTAATTTCAATTTTCTGAAGACGCGTTTGAATGTTTCGTACCCTTTATGTTCTCGTTTCGCTGGAAATGAAAATGCGCACAATTTCAATCAGGTGAAAGTCGAAATTGAAAAAACCGACTCCATCATTTCACCACCCTCCGACTGCAATCAATTCATTCCTCGATCAATTGAAAGAGACCTGTTACCATGGCCCTGAAAATATTTGTTTCGTAGCACGGAGGTGCTCGCGCATCGATTAGGTCTCAGAATGGAATGGGATGCGTGCGAATGACGGTACAAGTTATTCGGGAAATGATTTCTGGATTCCCTTTTAGTACGACTGTGTGCCATATCATTCCGCTATGGTATCCTTTTATTTCGTGTTTAATCAAAGTTTGCACCAACGCGTCACGCAAGGCTTGGCTGAAGAGCCATCAGGAGAGGTGTGATCTTATCAACTGCGGATCACAGAGTTGATTACCGAACTCAATGGAAGAGGGGAAGTCAGTAGCGTTCTCGGACTGCTAAACAAGAAGGGTTTTCTTTAGGCGAAAGTTAAAAGTATCCCAACGAAAAAATTTTGGTTTAATAGTAGTAGTAAGAACGTTTATAGAGAATAACCTTACCAAACATCGGAAGTCCGGTAAACATCAACACGAGGTTTATAAAACCTTTTTACAACTCAAATGGACACGCGTTTATAAAAGTTTCGCTTTATTGACTAGAAAGAACTTGTAACTATTTTGAAGCATTTACAGGATCTTAACACATCATGACTAAAATAATAGATAATTAAAAAAGTTTCCACGGTTTTTTGTCACTAGATGGTATTCATACTTTTAGTACAGGCAATACCAATCCGATTGTGTGGAACTAACACTTGTTTGAAAGGTGAAATCTAAAGGTTTTTGTTGTATAGTGTTTTTGGCGCTCTTGTTCACCCGAATAGAGTGCCTAATATTTTACCCAAATGCGTCTGTAATTTTCGAATATCGAGCCGAAAATGGTCTCGATCGATTGGGTTCGACTCCCCCGATGAAGAAACCGTGGTGAAAGTTAAGTCTGTCTGGCCGGTCGTATCCTCTCTAGCATCCAAACGAGATGAGCTAGAGTTTTCATATTTTCAGAGTAGGTTAATTGTCCGAATATCTCGGTCAAGTTCGTTATTGGGCCAAATCCGTCAGATGATTCAGTAGTAATGAGCATCTGAAATTTTCTTTCCTCAATAACTACTAGAATATCTATCTAATCAAGTTGATACTTGGAATATTGTTGAGGGAGGCTGAAACAAAACGGCTCGCAAAATTTCGCAGAAATCGTCGGGCTAGAAAATTTTTAAAAAATTCCCAAAAAAAAATTTTTAATACTCAATATCTCATAAGATATTCTTTGGATTTCAATAAAAATTCGTGGATATATTGTGGTGATCGATATCTTACTCATCCTCAAATGTCATTGTCGTAGCTCTTCTCCATCTAAAGATATGATCATTTTTTTCATTTACTCAAGAGAAAAGAGAAATGACATGAAGTCCCGGTGATTTTTTTTAAACGATGGCCATCACAGATCGATATTCGATTGACAAATGCCGGGCTCATTAATCAGTGTCAGTTGGCGTAATAATAGATTGCCAAATATCTCCCTTCCGCCTTTTTGTCTTTTGAATTTCGCGGCTATGTACAAAGCGCTACAGAGCTCGTAACTGGCAATACTACAAATAATTTGAAAAGTCTTGACATAACCTACAAAACGACTGCCGATCAATTGAGATAGTAGAGATGTTATTAGCATTGAACCTTGAGGGTTAAGACATCTCATTAGTTTTTGTTTTGCACTCAAGGGACAATGTTGAATCTATCGATAGATATCTGAATTTACAGGGACGAACATAATTACCAAGATGATTCAAAGGTTATCAGGAAAGAATTTAAGAGAATCTAAGATGTGGACGCCAATATGATACCCAACCGGACGTTACAAAAATTGATTGCGATCGACGGCAGTGATGATGAAGCTACAGGAAAAAAACTGGAAAAAATTTAAATAGTGGTTGTAAACGACCGAATTTATCGATTTTGGTTTGGTGACATGTTGAGAATGGAAGGTAAAAGACAACACAAATTACATTTTGGTGAGAGCATAGGATAGCAGATCAGTTGCAAACCGGGCACCATATGATGGGAGCTGTGGCAAGAGCAGCAACCATAAGAGGAAGGTCAATGCCGCAGATGCACCAGCTTAATGGACGAACCAAAACATAAGTATAGTGTCCACTTTCCTAACACTACCAAGAGGATGAACCAGATGATTATGAGGTATGTCTTCTAATGGTTCCTCCGATTGGAAGAGTATTATCGTCTTCCAATCCCGAAGAACCAGAAGAATATGCACCTTTACACACATCATTTTTTTAATGGCGATTTCTTCATTTGTTCGTTTTCTTTTTAGTTTATTTATTCATTAATTCTTTCGATTTTGAGCTTTACAATATATTGCACCTTATGAATAATACTAATGAATCGTAACTTTAATTATTTAAGTTTCGAAACTATACACTTAATATTTCTGTCCATTGAAAATTACCCAGATTGTTGATTTTCTACGGCTACAAATCATTATTCAGGAGATTACTTTAAGTGCAGATTTTCATATAATTTGAAATGTTGGATCTACAGCCATGCTGGCTTTAAGGAACCATCGATATTACTCATTCTAGAAGTCGAATTCACAAAAATTCAAGGGCAAAGGAAAGGCCAAAGTTATCAGTACTAACTGAAATCAAGCGAATATGGAAAAGATGCGTAGTGGACGAATGAGCGATATGTACTACTAAGTGATGTCGGACTGGTACCGTAGCCATTTGTTTGGTATGGCGTATGTATGTTTGATTCGGACTCCACCATCATTTTCGCTAGCTCATGGCAATCATGACAACTATCCCGTGTAGTATGTATGTATCTTATGCCGTGAAATCAGGAACGTACCAAGACCTCGTGCAAATGGAAACATTTCAATTGAGTACAATTCGTTGGCAAAAATCTGGTTATCTAGGCTTTATATTTTTCTCACACACCCATGTTTGGCACCAATTATGATCACATTATGTGTGATCAGAATTCGCAATATCCAGCATGCCTGCAACTACCTACATCCGGTACTGTTGCTGAAGAAAATTCAGCTCTAACGGAACGAGCCGAACGGCGACGCGCTGCATGTGCAATTAGTTCAACAAATTCAAACGAGCGGTTTAAATAACACTGGCATGACGATTTTCTAGTACAATTTCCTTGAGTTTTGGGACGTTATCGTTGGTTGAAGAGGTCGACGGTCGTCCTGAACGCGACAAATCTTGAACGACTTTCCGACCATTTTTAAAATCTCTGTACCATCCGTACACTTGGGGTTTTCCATTGCACAGAATCTCCATATGCCTTTTCCAGCATTCGCAACCAGTCACAAAAAGTTGTTTATTACACGAAATTCGAGACAAACTCTTCGTACAATATTTTTTCCATTGTGACATTCGCAGACTACCACTGAGGTAGACTGGTTTCAAGAGCTGTCGTAAACAAACTAGATGACCGACCGCGCTCATGTTTGGCATAGTAATTACGGATTATCCTACCAACATAGAGAAACTACAAATACTTACATACCCAACGTGGGTACTTTTTGTCAGAGTTTATATCGATAAATTCGGGAAATAAACTATATCAAGATTCTAAAAATAGTCACTCGTACGCCCAACAAAATGTAACAAATTCCGGTAGAGAAAACGAATGCTTCCTAAAAACAGCCCTTCAATTTTTTTTTATTTATTCACACCGTGGGTCGTGCTGCATCTGAAGTATATTACCCAATAATTTTCCGGTGATCGGAATGAAAATTTCATCTCTTAAGATTGGTGCAGGATCCATCGTGACGGCATCAGAATGGAGATGTCTACGCCCCTGACATTTGAATGCTCTTCCTATGATTAGCTGGAGGATGAAATAAAAACAGGGATATCGGGTCCCTCTCATCCATTCCCCCGGGACTGAATGCCAAAAATATTTCAGGATTGAATATCTGGATGATAAAAGCATCTTTTCATCCTTTTTATCGGAGATTGATACGATACAGAAACAGAATTCAATGACGCTAATTTCTTAACACCTAGTCAGATACCCCCGATTATCGATGTTTCACATCTCTCTCCCTCTGCCTGTACCTAATCCTCCACTTTTTAGTTCTAGTATACTAAGCCACCTTCTGTAATTCATGTATTCACTTGATGTAAATTAATGTCTCCATTTTTTGTATACCAAATGGGTGATTAAGCAAAATATGAAGAACAGGTTTGGTTTCTAAAGCAACAAGGGATCATAATTCGCACGATCAAGCATGTCTTCAGCTACCTGCATTCGGTAACGTTTTTGATGAATATAGATAATAGAAGAAATTTTGAGTATCTAATCAAATAAAAGATATACATTCAGACCCTGCATAAAAATTGAGTAAACATTCTTATGCAAGTGGATACTACTCAAAAAGAACTTTGATATTAGGTATCCCAAAAGCGGTGGTTCCATTCAAAATTTTTGCGTTTGGGTGCATGGTACCTAAGGGGTGGCTCTCTCCATAACCAAAGTATATTGGTTGTGGTTCCCCCTGCCTGTAAAACATTCATAACAAATGGCGTTTCTTTAACTTTCTTAGTTTTTGAAATATTTGCATTGGAAGATTCCAAATTGACACCCTGTATATTTCCCAAGCATAGATTGTATAAAAAAGCTGCATGGTAGAGTCGAATGAAGTTATTAGTTATTACATTGTCATGGATGGCGCTAATAGCGCATAACGTCATTTCATCTTCCATTTCTGTATTGTCGTTGTCCATTCTCGTTCTCCCTTACTCATTTTCCGTTACTCGTTCCTTGTCGTCCGATGTCGTTCTTCGTTAATTGTTGTCCGTTGTCATTGTCGTTGTCGGTTGTTGTTCTCCGTTGTCGTTCTCCATTCCTCGTTATCTATTGTCATTGTCGTGTTCGTTCTTCGTTACTCGTTTCATGTTGTCGTTCGTTGTCAGTTGTCGTACTCCGTCACTCGTTATATGTTGTCATTGTTGTTATCGTTTTCTGTTACTCGTTAACCATTGTCATTTCTCCGTTACTCGTTGTCCGTTGTTGTTCACCGTAAATCGTTGTCCGTTGTCATTGTCGTTATCCGTTACTCGTTTCTTATTGTCATTCGTTGTCAGTTGTCGTACTCCGTTACTCGTTAACCATTGTCATTGTCGTTGTCGTTCTCCGTTACTCGTTGTCCGTTATCGTTGACTGTTAGCCGTAGTAGGACAGGGTTGACCTGTATGAAATTTTGATTTCAAGACCCTGAAAAGGTGATGTGTATTTTATCTACACTACAACCCAAAATACAAGACGGCTCTCTATCCTGGTTTCTTGGTTGCCTTGCCCTGAAGAAGCCAATAAGCAGAAACACGTGTAGACAATATATATATAATTTTATTATCAGCACGTGTCGGCAAGTACCCATGCCTCAATCATTTTATTTTTTCAGCATCTTCACAGTATTTTCACATCGGTTTTGTGCGGATTTATGTGGCATTTCCCGGATTTGTCCACTAATGTCAATATTTGACCGCTTATGTCAAAATCGTTCGGTTTTGTCCGGATTTGACCGGTTTTATCCGGTTTTGTCCTGATTTGGCCCTAGAAGGACAGAGTTGACCTATATGAAATTTTGATTTCACCCTGAAAATGACCTATTCAGCGATGTCCTGACAAATCCGGACAAAACCGGATTAATCTGGATAAATGCGGTTTTGTCCGGACTTGGCTGTAGTAGGACAGATTTTACCTATATGAAATTTGGATTTCACGGCCATGAAAAAGGCCTACTCAGTGATGTCCGGACAAAACAAGATTTATCTGGATTTATCCGGTTTCATCCGGATTTGTCCGGATTTGACCGTGGAAGGACAGAGTTGACATATATGAAATTTTGATTTCACGGCCCTAAAAAGGGCCTATTCAGCGATGTCCGGACAAACCCAGAAAAAACCGGATAAATCTGGATAAATCCGGTTTTGTCCGGATTTGGCCGTAGTAGGACAGATTTGACCTATATGAAATTTGGATTTCACGGCCATGAAAGAGGCCTACACAGTGATGTCCGGACAAAACCAGATTTATCTGGATTTATCCGGTTTTATCCGGATTTGTCCGGATTGGACCGTAGTAGGACAGAGTTGACCTATATGAAGTTTTGATTTCACTGCCTTTAAAAGGGCCTATTCAGTGATGTCCGGACAAATCCGGACAAAACCGGATATATCTGGATAAATCCGGTTTTGTCCGGATTTGGCCATAGTAGGATAGATTTGACCTATATGAAATTTTGATTTCACGGCCATGAAAAAGGCCTATTCAGTGATGTACGGACAAATCCGGACATAACCGGATAAATCTGGATAAATCCAGTTCTGTCCGGATTTGGCCGTAGTAGGACAGATTTGACCTATATGAAATTTTGATTTCACGGCCCCGAAAAGGGCCTATTCAGCGATGTCCGGACAAATCCAGAAAAAACCGGATAAATCTGGTTAAATCCGGTTTTGTCCGGATTTGGCCGTAGTAGGACAGATTTGACCTATATGACATTTTGATTTCACGGCCATGAAAGGGTCTTTTCAGTAATGTCCGGACAAATCCGGACAAAACCGGATAAATCTGGATAAATCCGGATTTATCCGGATTTGACCCTAGTATGACAGAGTTGAACTACATGAAATTTTGATTTCACGGCTCTGAAAAGGGCCTATTCAGCGATGTCCGGACAAATCCAGAAAAACCGGATAAATCTGGTTAAATCCGGTTTTGTCCGGATTTGGCCGTAGTAGGACAGATTTGACCTATATGAAATTTTGATTTCACGGCCATGAAAGGTCTTTTCAGTAATGTCCGGACAAATCCGGACAAAACCGGATAAATATGGATAAATCCGGATTTATCCGGATTTGACCCTAGTATGACAGAGTTGACTATATGAAATTTTGATTTCACGGCTCTGAAAAGGGCCTATTCAGCGATGTCCGGACAAATCCAGAAAAAACCGGATAAATCTGGATAAATCCGGTTTTGTCCGGATTTGGCCGTAGTAGGACAGATTTGACCTATATGAAATTTGGATTTCACGGCCATGAAAGAGGCCTTCACAGTGATGTCCGGACAAAACCAGATTTATCTGGAATTATCCGGTTTTATCCGGATTTGTCCGGATTTGACCGTGGAAGGACAGAGTTGACATATATGAAATTTTGATTTCACGGCCCTAAAAAGGGCCTATTCAGCGATGTCCGGACAAACCCAGAAAAAACCGGATAAATCTGGATAAATCCGGTTTTGTCCGGATTTGGCCGTAGTAGGACAGATTTGACCTATATGAAATTTGGATTTCACGGCCATGAAAGAGGCCTACACAGTGATGTCCGGACAAAACCAGATTTATCTGGATTTATCCGGTTTTATCCGGATTTGTCCGGATTGGACCGTAGTAGGACAGAGTTGACCTATATGAAGTTTTGATTTCACTGCCTTTAAAAGGGCCTATTCAGTGATGTCCGGACAAATCCGGACAAAACCGGATATATCTGGATAAATCCGGTTTTGTCCGGATTTGGCCATAGTAGGATAGATTTGACCTATATGAAATTTTGATTTCACGGCCATGAAAGAGGCCTATTCAGTGATGTACGGACAAATCCGGACATAACCGGATAAATCTGGATAAATCCGGTTCTGTCCGGATTTGGCCGTAGTAGGACAGATTTGACCTATATGAAATTTTGATTTCACGGCCCCGAAAAGGGCCTATTCAGCGATGTCCGGACAAATCCAGAAAAAACCGGATAAATCTGGTTAAATCCGGTTTTGTCCGGATTTGGCCGTAGTAGGACAGATTTGACCTATATGACATTTTGATTTCACGGCCATGAAAGGGTCTTTTCAGTAATGTCCGGACAAATCCGGACAAAACCGGATAAATCTGGATAAATCCGGATTTATCCGGATTTGACCCTAGTATGACAGAGTTGAACTACATGAAATTTTGATTTCACGGCTCTGAAAAGGGCCTATTCAGCGATGTCCGGACAAATCCAGAAAAAACCGGATAAATCTGGTTAAATCCGGTTTTGTCCGGATTTGGCCGTAGTAGGACAGATTTGACCTATATGAAATTTTGATTTCACGGCCATGAAAGGGTCTTTTCAGTAATGTCCGGACAAATCCGGACAAAACCGGATAAATCTGGATAAATCCGGATTTATCCGGATTTGACCCTAGTATGACAGAGTTGACTATATGAAATTTTGATTTCACGGCTCTGAAAAGGGCCTATTCAGCGATGTCCGGACAAATCCAGAAAAAACCGGATAAATCTGGATAAATCCGGTTTTGTCCGGATTTGGCCGTAGTAGGACAGATTTGACCTATATGAAATTTGGATTTCACGGCCATGAAAGAGGCCTTCACAGTGATGTCCGGACAAAACCAGATTTATCTGGAATTATCCGGTTTTATCCGGATTTGTCCGGATTTGACCGTGGAAGGACAGAGTTGACATATATGAAATTTTGATTTCACGGCCCTAAAAAGGGCCTATTCAGCGATGTCCGGACAAATCCAGAAAAAACCGGATAAATCTGGATAAATCCGGTTTTGTCCGGATTTGGCCGTAGTAGGACAGATTTGACCTATATGAAATTTGGATTTCACGGCCATGAAAGAGGCCTTCACAGTGATGTCCGGACAAAACCAGATTTATCTGGAATTATCCGGTTTTATCCGGATTTGTCTGGATTGGACCGTAGTATGACAGAGTTGAACTATATGAAATTTTGATTTCACGGCCCTGAAAAGGGCCTTTTCAGCGATGTCCGGACAAATCCAGAAAAAACCGGATAAATCTGGTTAAATCCGGTTTTGTCCGGATTTGGCCGTAGTAGGACAGATTTGACCTATATGAAATTTTGATTTCACGGCCATGAAAGGGTCTTTTCAGTAATGTCCGGACAAAACCGGATAAATCTGGATAAATCCGGATTTATCCGGATTTGGCCCTAGTATGACAGAGTTGAACTATATGAAATTTTGATTTCACGGCCCTGAAAAGGGCCTATTCAGCGATGTCCGGACAAACCCAGAAAAAACCGGATAAATCTGGATAAATTCGGTTTTGTCCGGATTTGGCCGTAGTAGGACAGATTTGACCTATATGAAATTTGGATTTCACGGCCATGAAAGAGGCCTTCACAGTGATGTCCGGACAAAACCAGATTTATCTGGAATTATCCGGTTTTATCCGGATTTGTCCGGATTGGACCGTAGTATGACAGAGTTGAACTATATGAAATTTTGATTTCACGGCCCTGAAAAGGGCCTATTCAGTGATGTCCTGACAAATCCGGACAAAAACGGATAAATCTGGATAAATCCGGTTTTGTCCGGATTTGGCCGTAGTAGAACAGAGTTGACCTATGTGACGTTTTGATTTCACAGCCCTGAAAAGGGCCTATTCAGCGATGCCCGGACAAAACCGGTTTTGTGCGGCCGTAATAGCACAAAGTTGACCTACATGGAATTTTGACTTCACTGCCCTGAAAAAAATTGGGCCTATTCAGTGATATCTGAATTTGTTCGGCATTGTCCGGTTTTGTAAGAATTTGTTCGGTTTTGTCCGAATATTTCCCCTTTTATGTTGATTGTTGTTGATGTTGTTTGTCGTTATTTTGTTGTTGATGATGATGTTGTAGATTTTGTTTTTTTGATGCCGATGATGCTGATGTTGTTGACGTTCATGATGTTGCCGTTGATGTCGATGTTGATTTCGTTGATGATGTCGCTGTTGTTATGTTATTAATAATATTGTTGATGTCGATGATGTTGTTTTGTCAATGTTGATGATGACGATGTTGCTGTTGATGTTGTTTATGTCGTTGATGTTGTTTTCGATTATGTTGTTCTTGATGATGTTGTTGATGTTATGTCGTTCATGATGATATTGTTGTTGTTCATGATGTTGATGTGGTTGCTGTTGATGTTTTGTTGATGTCTATGTTGATGATGATGTTATTGTAAATGTTGATGACAATGTGGTTGATGTCGACGATGTTGTTATGTTGTTGTTATGTTGATGATGATATTGTTATGATGGTGTTGTTGCTGTTGTTTTTGTTGATGATGTCGTTGATGTTGTTTTTTATGTTGTTGTTGATGATGTTGATGTGGTTGCTGTTGTTGACGTTGACGATGTCGCTGTTGCTGTAGCTGTTGTTGTTGATGCTGATGTTGTTTATGATGTTATTGTTGATGATTTTTTTTAGATTGTTGTTGTTGCTGTCGTTTGTGTAGCTGTTGTTATTACTGTTGTTGCTGTTTGTTGTTGTAGTTCAAACCAAAAATATCTCTCTTCTTTTGAACAATAGATATAGAAAAATGGCATTCTAATTTCTGGACACTTTGCGAAATAATGAAACAAATGTAATGAATCAAGTATCACCGGAAAAGGAAATATCAAGTCATATTAATCGTATTACGTTTTCATGGAAAACCTACACAACATTTAAAAAAAACGATACCATAAGACAAGTTAAAAATTTCCTTAAAAAAAGTTAAATCTTTGAATAGATATATTATTATTATTAATAGAATATTTACGAAATTAAAGGACAAAACTGATAATCCAAATAAATCAAATGTAGTTCACGAAATGAATTATAGCGATTGCGATACATGTCCGTTGGACAATCTACAACAAAACTCAAACAACAAGCAATGTAAGAACTGCTCATTCAATACATAGTTTGAAAGAACAACGTTAACAACGTAAACAAAATTTCAAAGATATTGAAATTATTGATTCCGAAAAAAACCCGATTGAAACAATGTTTTTTGAAATTGTTAGAATATCTCAAAAAAAACCGCATGAATTCAAAAAAAGATATAGGTGGTCTTAGTTTTATTATTTTTTTATTTGATTAGGATGCTATGAACCAAAATCCAATATAGAGATATTTTTTCCAGTCAATCTGATATCCATCGAAATTGAAATCACTTGAAAAAATCAGTTTTCATTTCATATCCTAGAGTTTTTTATTTATAAAACGTATACAACCTTAGATCTACAACTTCAAACGATATGTTTCGTTTCATCAGTTTATATTTTACCGTAAGTTTCATCAAATGTTCATAGATTTTTCAATTCTCCTGATTAAGATATATAATAAAATATCGAAAGCTCGAGTGAGAAAAAAACAATTTCTACCATAGATTGCTGTATACCCATTAGTTTTCACACATATTATAACTTCAGCAAATATTGATCATGATCATGATATATATCATAAATGGTTAAAATATACTAAACAATCTTTCCACAAGGGTTTCGTCATCAAAAATATCTCATAATAAATGAAATTTTCTCTCCTCGAAAGCAGAGACAGAAATGAATTGGTAAATTCAATATCCGCTACGATATTTCAACGAATTCAAAGTAACATTTTAGCCCAATCTCAGGGCGAATTGAATTTGAACTGCCAGAATCTTAAAATTGAAAACGTAGGAAGTCCAGAAATGAGAATAAATTCATTTTAATTCAACCGAGTCAATATACGGAAATTTATTTTCCATATTTGGCTCGAGGTCTGAAATACTTCAACCCAAAAGAAAATTGCTTATTACTGACGAAGAATACGATCGGAGGTATGTATACAATTGAATTATATCTTTTCTATATTGGAAAGAAAGGATGGAAATCATATTTACGTATCATATTCACAGCGATCATAATCAAGTGACCTAATTATTGACGAAAAATTTTTGATAATGGAACTCGTGCAGAATCATTATTTGGGCAATAACCATCATCTCTTTCCAACGCTTCAACAGACATCTTCTGTCGTTTTCATGGCAAAAAAACTAGCTTTTAAAAAGGCTGAAAACAGAAAAATTTTCAGTTAAGTGTCAAATTGGCAGAACTATGAAAACTAGATAAAATTGATACTTATATACAAGAATTGGCCTCCAAACTTCCAGCAATCCAATTGATGGTGCACTTGACTAAATACTAAATTAGAGAGATGAAATTTCCACATGATAGAGCAACAAATATATATGCTCTACACAACAAAATAAAAATGAGGAAATATAAAACATATGAGTGTAGCAAAGCTTAGTATAAAGCCTTGACCTATGACGTGGAAACCCGTCGTGTCATAGGTTCAAGTCCGGGGCTAGGAAAGAAATTTTCTAGCTTTCGGTATGCGGCCACCATTCACTGTTGGGTCTAAAATTAACAGTGCTGTGCCTAAGGTGGTGTAAGGACACAGTAACAAAGCCTACACAGAACACACACTGGTTAACCTAACTCGCACAAGCTTTAATTAGCTTCTGAGGGGTGTACATTGATATATTATGTATACCTAGGTAAGCCAGTATAAACATAAATAAATAAAAAAATAAACGAAACTCAGAAGTAATGGTTATCCGATTATTGGAAAAGCGAAACCAATAACACAAATCAGCTTGAATCGATAATGATAAAACACAAAAAGATATGCTACAATCCATAAAAGCGTCATTCCTCATGTGAAAGGTTCATCAGAAAAAATGAGAATAATTGGAAATAGGTACGGTATAACAACCTCCTTCAGGACACAAGTTACCATGAGGGCTAATCCAACAAAGGGTTAAACCTGATAACGAGAATTAAAACGAAGAATTGCACATATGAGATACCATGCAAATGCGGAAGATCTTTATCGGAGAAACAAAACACCCCTTGAAAGTGAAATTAAAAGAACATCAGAAGCTTAGACTCTGATAGATCCAAGCTAGTCCAACATACTGTGGATAAAAATTACCTGATAAAGTAAAACGATCTATCACATTAAAGAAAAGAAGCCTACAAGAAGAAAAATCAAAGGCATTCATGAATATCGCTCTCAATCCCAAAAGTGCACTATCCATTGAGTTGCCAGAAGTTTGTAAGCCAATTGTTCGAAGTAGCTTGAAGAAGTTTTCGTAGTTCTGTCAAGTTGACACTTATTAGTGAAACTAAAAAAAAATTCTGATTATGTCAGCTTTCCTTAAATGTTATTTCTTTGCTTTGAAAACGACTGAAGATGGCTGTCGAAATCTTGGAAAGAAGAGTAATAAGAGATTATGGTTGTTGTCCGAATAATAGAATGGAAGACTGCCTTGCTAGTTCCTATTTACAAGAATTCAGGTGATAAGAGTGATGTCAGTAATTACCGTGGAATCAGTAAATTGTCGATTTTCGGTAAGGTTTTTGAGAGTATTGTTTGTGATATCTTATTTTCCAGTGCGAGATCGTCAATTTTGGAGTGTCAGCATGGGTTTTATTCGAAACGTTCCATTGAAACCAACCTGGTAATTTATGACGAATATATTTTCAGTGCTTTAGATGATGGAGTTCAGGTGGACTCGATTTATTCGGATTTCAGTAAGGCGTTTGATAAGGTTGACCATGAGGTTTTGTTGGAGAAGTTGGCTGCGATTGGTGTATGGTCCCCTTACTATAGTGTGCATAAGTTGCGGTTTGAGAGACTTCAGAATAAATTTATCCGGTTCCTATAATTTAGGATGACTGTAGAATATGTTACATTGGGAATAGATGCGATCCGCAGTGGTTACGGTATACAACGTTTGGAGCAGCGGAGAATTGTTTCCGATCTGGTTTTTCTGTACAAGGTGTTGAGGAACTATTACGATTCCCCAGAGATGACATCATTTGTGCATTATCATGTGCCATCAAGACAAACGAGAAATAGGCAACTGCTTCATAGTGAGGCTTTCAGAACTAACATTGGTAGAAATGACCAGAATGTGTGAGTTCTTTAATGAGTATATCGGAAATTTGTATATTTTTGTTTGCTAATTGTAGAAGGATTTTTTGTCCTTGATCCTGGTTTTCTCTTTTTTGTAGTTTATTTTTGCCTTCTGGTAGGTGCAACGGAGGGTGCATTTTTTATCTGTGATTTGTTGTCCTCCTTTTTTATCATAGCGAAAATATATGTGCATATAAATTTTTCTCGTAAAAATGTGAAATATTTCCGAGTAATGGCTCACTTTTGTAAACACTTTCAATATTTTTGTTAGTCTTAAGTGGATGCTTTTTTGGGTGTAACCTGTTTGTATCCTATTTTCATAAATAAATAAATAAATGAATAAATAATTCTACACAAATGACATAAGTTGAATAAGTTCTGATATTATACAGCCGAAAGAATATGCCGGAAATTATTTGCAAACATAAATTCATAATAAAAAATGTTGTTTTCAATCATGAACTAAATTGACCTCATTTCAATTCAAAGTTCTCAAAAAAACTCACGATAGGTTCTGTAACGTGCGAAAGTGTATTAACAGTATTCCTTACTTTTTTTTTAAGATCCCTTTTATATTTTATCCTTGACAGTATGTTCCATTTTCGTACAAGATTTTTTTTACAATATATTTCAAGGTATTTCAAAAATGTTTTCCCTCCAAAACAAAAATAATAATTTTTAAATTTAATGGTTTAATGGTGGGTGGAATCGCTTTAATCACAATAATCAGTTTCCTGCGATGTAAAAGCTCCAACCTTCAATAGCAAAATAATCATGCATACTGCGAAAAAGCCGCATTTTGAGTATGTTTCGAAAGTCTATCGTATACAACGCAACACCAGTAGAAGCGGAAAGAACCTCTTGCAAACGAGGATGGAGGTGTGAGTTTGTGTATGGAGGGAAAATAATTTCATTTGAAATCAGGTATATAACTGAGTTACACCCCGGGAGATGGCGCAGTTGTAGCAGCAAATGGCCAAGGCAAAATAGCTTGGTGGATGGCAGGTGCACAAGTGGCTATAGAGGGGAAAAAGGCGTCTGAGCAGGCGCTGAAATCATCGACGTCTGAAGTGTGAAGCTGAGGGATGCAACATCGATATCTTATCAAAATAATCATAAAACGTCCTCAATTAAATGTGTATGATATACAATATTCATAACAATGAGTCGATTCTTTTTGGCGCTCTTGTTCACCCGAACAGAGTGCCTATCATTTTGCCCGAATGTCTGTAATTTTGGAATATCGAGCCGAAAATGGTCTCAATCGATTGGGTTCGACTCCCTGATGAAGAATTCGTGGCGAAAGTTGAGTCTGTCCGGCCGGCCGTCCGGCCGGCCGGCTCGTATCCTCTCTAGCATCCAAAAGGAATCAGCTAGAGTTTTCAAATTTTCAGAATAGGTTAATTGTCCAAATATCTCGGTCAAGTTCGTTATTGGGCCAAATCCGTCGGATGGTTCAGTAGTTATGAGCATCTGAAATTTTGTTTCCTCAATAACTACTAGAATATCCATCCGATCAAGTTGATACTTGGAATGTTATTGAGGAGGCTGAAACGAAATGGCTTGCAAAATTTCGCAGAAATCGTCACGCTAGAAAATTTTAAAAAATTCCCAAAAAAAATTTTCAATACTTAATATCTCCTAAGACTTCATTTAGATTTAAATAAAAATCCGTATATATATTGAGGTTACCGATATCTTACTCATCCCCAAATTTCATTGTCGTAGCTTTTCCCCTTCTGAAGATATGATCATTTTTTTCATTTACTCAAGAGAAAAATAGAAATGTCATGAAGTCCGAGCTTTGTCATTGAAAGATTTGCCATCACAGATCGATATTCGTTTGACAACTTGCGGACCTAGATATCAGTGTCAGTTGGCGTAATATCAATCAAAATTTTCATAGAATTCATAGAGGTAGAATTCGATGTCGATGACGTTGTCAAAATTCAGAAAAGCACAGAGGTAATATTAATCAAAATTTTTATCATAGAGAAAGAATTTGATGGCGTTGTCAAAACTCAGAAAAGCAATGACGTAAGTTTTTAGGAGAAGCATAGAACAAAATTTGGTGAAAATTATGAGTAGTTATTTTCAAATTGAGTTAAAGGTTTGTTTATTCATTAGGCTTTCATATTTAGATCACATTGTCCCATAGTACGGAAATAGACTATTGTTCACCCGATCAGAGAGCTTATAGATTTGTTAAGGTTTGAATATTCACTCGCAGATAGCTCAACAAGAGCGCCAAAGCAATCTGACCTCACGTCAGTGCTTTCTAAATTTTTTCATCTGCTTTCACTAATTTTTATAATTTTCTGAAATAATGGCATAATATTTTAGAATATTATAAAAATTATCAAAAATACTGAGATATGCATACTCTTAAAATCAAGTGTGCGTAATTTAAAATATATTCAAATGTAGAAGGTGAGAACCCTGTATATTTTTATGCTCAAATTTTTTGTTAACTCGAATTAATGATTATAAAAAAGGTATCGAATTTATTTACTTCTTCACCACGATATCTTGTTTTTTGAGTAGGTTAACGGGAAATGGCAACTATTTACATATTATTTCAATTCAAAAAGTCCCTAAAACAATAAATTAACAAAGATCTAGCTTATTTGGAGATCAACATTAGTAAAAAATTCCAACACCAATGAGTTCTTTGAAGTGTGAGTATTATATAATTTTTTTTTAGATTTCATATACCCTAAAAATAGTTTTTATTTTTTATTATTGTATTATATTTTTTATTATTGTATTATTATATATTTTTTTTTATTTTTATATTTACTTACTCTAGACGCCATGCGCTCAAGCTCACTATGGCAGCTGTTGGCAATGTTAATAATAAAAATCTCTATACACATGGTAGAAGAGATATGAAGTGTAATAAAATTTGTAATTTTCAGTAAAAATTCAGGAGAGCACTGACGTGAGGTCAGGAGCTTGTTTGAGAGTCATTCCCTGTACTATGAAGCAATGTGATACTAATATAACTGTCACGATGAATTGAAAAACCTATATTACAAATTGAAAATATCTACTCATAGAATTTCTCAAGTTTTGTTCGAAGCTAAAATTCCCTTCTCCTAAAAACAACCACAATTAGGCATATCGAAAACCATTTAGAATATCTTTTTTTCAATAAGCTCTTGTCCTTTGCAATACTTCATATATTCGAGTCAAAAGTCTCAATATCTTGAATTAAAAATAACTTAGCTGTCGGTTTTCCCTCAATTTCATTCTAGCCACAATCTTGTTGCGATCAAAACTATACTTCTTCAACATAAAATCAATTGAAGCAGTGAAATGCATCTCCTTCGGAAGATAGAGAGTATAATGTATATATATATTTTGGTACAGTATCTATTTTTGATCGCTCATATATTTTATATTTATGTTTCAACACTTGTGACATTGATTTTCTTACGTGCAAGATGTTATATTTGCTCGGTACTGACGACATTTCTTTTGTTACTTCACTATTATTTATGTTATCAAGTAATGTTTATATAATGGGTTTCATTTATATAAGCGAATCTTTTATCCATAGTTTATTTTGTCGATTTATAAGTGCAAGTTTTTATATTCGAGATTGACTTAAACCGACGACATTTTTCTTTATTATTTTGCTTTTGTTTTATGTTATCTTATGTTTTCCCAATTTTATATGATGACTGTTTTATTTATATAAGCGGTGGATATCTTATTCATGGATTATCTTTGTATTTTGTTGATTATCGTATTTTATTATTTATTTATCTTCTAACTTAACCACATACAAGCAACATCTGGTGCTTCTTTGGGTTTTACGATGTTTATGAAACTATATATACATCATTTTATTTATATAAATTTATATTTGGAAATACGATTGGTCGGACGAACATATTTGACCCTTGTTCTTCATCATGAAGTCAAACCCGAACGATTGAGACCATTTTCGGCTCGATATAAGAAAATTACAGACATTCAGGTAAAACGATAGTACGTTGTTCTACTAGAAAAAGCGCTCAATTAGATACATACATTGCATTCAAAATTTAAAAAAATCTCTGCACATAGGAGAATAGATGAAAAAATTTTCTATTCCCAGTGCAAAAGCGCCAGTAAGAAAGTTCCTTCAATATATAGGATTAAAAGACCGCATGTAACAGTTTTCATAAATAGATTTAAAGAAAATCGAGTCCTGAACAGCTTCCAACGAATTTAATTGTTGGGTCTCGCAACACTGAAATAATTCGCAATCAAGAAATTTGGGACACCTTGTATAAGTAGAATTATTACTTCTTCAGGTTTCACTGGAAAGAACATTTTTACGATTCTTGATCGACAGTAGAGTGGTTAGTTTCGAAGTTCGATATAACAAAGAGAGTATACTGTACGGCAAGATGGGCCAACGTTTCTTACCGCACGACGAAGTCATGTGAGCTTCGTCAACTGCAGCCCTTAAAAGGGCCTGCGCATCCCCTCGTTCAACGTCGATGGAATTGTTACGTTTGCACATCGCAGCTGTCACTATTTTGCTTCCCCAGGGGGTCCTTCTATTGCCGCGGCTTCGTAGGGACCGCCCTTCATCTTCCATTGGTCCTGCCGCAAAGCCAAGGTCTTCATTGGTGCAACACACAGCCTCCTTTCCAAGTCCTCTGCCAAATTTCCTATAATTATGCAAATGTCATGCTTGGTTCACCTACTGTTGCCATCATCAGTCCTTGCTTGCGCTTTTGCCATACCTACTAGTGGGGGCAAACTGCACAATAGCACAGAGCCCAGGGTCCCTGTTGGCCCTTTGAAGTTTCATCTCGCCTCATCCTTTTATGCCAGTTCAAATCCAAGAGACTCGAAGCTCACAACGAACAAACATAAACTACGATAATAATCAGAAAACTCAAGTGAACAAATCTAAGGACTGTATATCTCAAGTGACTGTTCAGTGATCGAAAGTGAAAAAAAATCCCAGGAGTTCCCAGCATGATAAGCTGCATGAAATCTGGATGAAAGCACAAATAATCAACTGAAAGGTAGGTTAGAAAAAACTGGTTGGGCCCATTGAGATAGTTTTCAGTTTGGACAAGGGTCAACCTCATTTTTTTGTAAAACCGATAAAATTTGCTCAAGTGAACAAACCGAAGATACTTCAGATCAGACTCTGATCGAATAATTCCAACGCGTTCAGATGATTGAAATGTAATTTTTCAAATTTTTTCTTACGCAAATAAACCAATGTGCCAACTGTAAAGTACTGCTTATTAGATGAGGCTTATACAATGACCAGCGAAGATCGTGGAGTATTCGAAATACTCTCTGAAGTTTTCCGACAATAAAAATCTTAAATGAAAAAAAAATTCAATATTACTAAATGAAGAAATAAGAAAACATTGAACCCAGTTGAAGGATCGATTCCTTTATACGCTACATAGTCTGATATTATCTCTATATATCACGGCTAATTTTGTCGGTAGTCCGTTCAAGATATACAGTGCGAGTCAAAATTATGTAACAAATTCATTTTCTCAGGAGAAAAATATTTAGGAACAAAATCCTGAGACAGGTCAATTTTTGTTTCACTTTTAACAAATTTTAATGTATTTTCGTAGGAGTTTTGTTACAGATGAACTCTTGCATAACCTATGCTTATTTTGATTATTCAAATACTGTTGGAAGTACTTATATACTATTACTAACTGAACTGACCAAATGCTTACATCACTTATTTCATATTAAAAAATCAAATAAGTTTAATAAATCTAAATGTGAATTCATTCTGGGCTTTAACACTTTGACATGCAACTAACCCCCCTACTTTGTTCCTTCTATGAAATTGTAAATCTTAATAATAGTGATTTTACTATCAAAGACTGGTCAACAGGTTCCGAAATGTACTGAAAAAAAAATGTCTAGTTTCTGCTTATTTGATATGTACTTCCAAATTGACATAATAGCCCATCTGAAATATATTGTATAGTACATGATTGCTTCATTTTTCTATATTATTTATTATGATATCATCAACTTTTTCACATATCTTCAGGGCATCAACAATAATATTATTATTTTTGATTGTTTCATTAACTGAACTTGAAAATTTATCCTTGCAAAAACTTTGGTCGAAATACATTCGTGACTTGGCGGATATAATGTCAAATGCACAACTGGAATACATAAATATCTGAGTCTTCAATTGATTATTTATAAGAGGATTGGGAAAAAAAGTTTATGATTCATTTCCATGGTTCAAGCACAGAACACTTTTTTGTAAACCGAAATGAAGCACCGACTACATTTTCATGGCTAGCTTTGATGACACTATATCTACAAAGTAATATATATTATTTTTTTCAATTTCGTTAGTTTCACGAACTCCCCACTTATCTATTATCATACTATAGAATTTTTCAATTATTTACTCGTGAACACGCATTAAAATTAAAGCAAATTGCAAAAGGGGTAAACGTATAAATCAAGTAACCATTTTCCGGTACCATAGACATGACAAATTAGCAAAGCTTATCGAGAATCTAAATGAGGTGTAACAATCTTTATATCATACTTCCGGCTATGATATTCACGCTGGAATAAAACGGAATTTTATAGACTTCTGTTGACTGTTCATAATCAGGTGATTTATTAAAAAAAAATAGTTGTTTACTTTTGTTCGAAGGTCGCGAGCATCTTGAAATTCATTCAGATTCGGTCGTCAATATAACCGAATACTGACTGAACATGACATATAATTTTGATAATTTGACAGAAACGAGAATATAGAATCAATCAATCTAGGCTGTCAATTACAACATTTTTTGTGTTCTGAGATCTTACAATTAGATGGTAAATGTGGAAATTCAAGTATGTCCGGGATATAAATGACCTTGTCATACATTCCAAATTCTGTGGATCTTTGATCAATATCTTTTGAGATAACGAGTATTGAAAAATTCCTATTTCCACGACATTTGGCAATCCCTTTCGTTTCCATCTTATTCAAACATACTTCCAATAAAAATCCTTTCTTTCAAAGTTATTTACAAGTTTCGAATCCGTTATTGTTATTGAGGAAACAAAATTTCAGATGCTCGTAACTGCTGAACTATTCGACGGATTTGGCCGAGATAGTTGGACAATAATCCTATTCTGAAAGTATGAAAATAATCATTAATTGGTGCTTCCCAGCAACATGAAATGTACAGTAATATCATCGTTGAGTATGCGCATTTCCGAATTTCTTTGCCAACATTGTCTTATGTTAGGTCAGAACTGCGGAAACTTTATATTAGATGATTGAATATTTTTATTGCTATAATGTTTTGACTTATGCAACTACTTTCTTTATTTTATATTGTTATTTAATTTATTTGTGCTTTTTTTCGGTTATTTAATTATTGGTGGTTCATTTTTATTTGTTTAGGATTCCCATCTTGATTGATGCTTTTCGATTTTCTTATTATTAAAATTCATTTTTTTTCAACATTCATTTTAGTTGTTTGAAAGAAGTTGATCAATATTTAGAGTTAGGTGTATTTGTTCACCTATAATGACTCACAATTAACGATGCACTTTATGAAATCGATATCGTCACAAATTATACAGGAAAATTAGCTTAAACTTACTTTATTTCCCACTGTTAGTCTATCCTCTACTTCTATGCCGTTATTATTGATATTAAAGTTTTCTTGTTTTTGTGGTTCATTATTTTCTGAATTATATTTACCCTTCAAACATTTGTACTTGAACTAACCAAACTAAAAACTGAATTTGACCTAATTAACCGAAGAGGTGTTGATGTGTCTTATCAACAAATAAATAATATTACTGTAATTTTACCCGTAGTAATTGAACATGCTCAATCTAGTTCTACTGCTCATTGCGAGCTCTATTATTTTCTTCGTTGGGACGAAGCTATTATCTCCGATTTTATTTTTATGTAGCAATAAACCGCAAAAAACCATGACGGAAAAATTTGTTAGCAAAAAAAAAACGGGTTATGAATATCCTGTAAAATTGTAACATTGTAGGATTTGGTTACTAGAACAATCGGAAGCTTTTCGAAAATCAGTTGTATACAGGGTGTCCCGTTATTCAACGTCAAGCGGTTACTAGGCGATATGCTAGGTTATACCAGTTCTAGCAAACATTAAAAAAAATCCACTTGGTTAATTGGTAATAGGTGGATATTTGAAAATGTTGAAAATTGAATCCCTAGACTACATCCTTAGGTTTTGTTGTCACGAATTTTCCAATTTTGCAGTGATTTTTTTTAAACGTTATCCTAAATAACCATGCTATTGATTAAAGTCACAAATCTATTGTTATCCGTAATTGTTTTAGTGAATAAAATATAAGTTTCGTTGAGACATGGTTAAAATATATGTTTTCAGATAACTTTGACTACATCTATAAAAAAAATGTACCGTACTACCCTTGGCAAATTACTCTAAAAAATGGCCCATTTAATCAAGATTACAAAATGGTATAATACTTGCTAGCTACCTTTAATAAAAAATATTATTAATATTTTCAACTAATTATGGAACAATTAAAATTTGAAAGTATGATTGTATTGTTGTAACATCATATTGAAAGACGAGCAAATTACTCTGCATCGCCTCAGAAAAGATCTTCTCTCCAAACGTGCAAATCTTCTGGTATTTATTTCTTCTGCTGCTTCTACAATTCTGCGACGTAGTTGGGCGAGATTTTCTATTGGTTTTAAATAAACTTTGTCTTTAATGCTGCTCCAGTAAAAAAAATCAAGTGGGTTTAAGTCCGGAGAAGGGCTGCGGCAGAGACATTACAACGGCATTCACCGTAGATGCATGTTTGCATATTCTGTCTACACATACGGCATATTGTACAATAAGGTTTCAGTATTGCTAAATTCAAACACGGTTTGCACAAAAATAATAAGTCCAGAGAAACAAAGCCGACGTCAACACACACAATCTATCTCGTAAGTTCCTGTTTGTTTTTGGGTCCTTTTGCAAATAAATAAGTAATTTTATTTTTATGGAAGGATAAGTATTATATAATTTTGTAATCTTCATTAAATGGGCCAATTTTCAAAGTTACTTGCCGAGGGTAGTACGGTACATTTTTATTAAAATGTTTTGTCGAAGTTATCTGAACATATTTTTTGACCATATCTCAACGAAACTTATATTTTTTCTAGTAAAACGATTGTACCTAACAATGGATTTGTGGCTGTAATCAATAGATAGCATGGTTATATAGGATTACGTTTAAAAAAAATCACTGCAATCTTGCGACACACTAAGTGACATAGATTTTTTTTCATATTGCTAGAATAAGTATAACCTAGTATATCGCCCAGCAACCGCTTGACGTTGAATTACGGGTCATCTGTATAGGATGAGTTCAATTGAACAAATTCATCGTAGAGCCATCTCACTGTAATAAATAACATTGGTTGTAGAACTTTGAAGAGAAAGAATCAGGTGCCAAACTTCCCAGTAAAAATTTGAACGAAACGTTGGATATCTTCATGACCATTTTTGGAATTTTAAAGGTAATAAAGAAACGCGGTCAGGTTTTCAATATATCTGGTGTTCTTTTACGGGTAATAGAACATTATAGCGTTGGAATACTCCGGTCGTATGCCAATAAACTTAAAATTGTCTCTTATCGGTCACTAAAACTTTAAATTGAAATAAAACAAATTTAAATTGAGATCGCAGCCAAATTTTTTTGCTATCTGAAAGATAAATTTTATGAAATTCATGTTTTAAATATGTCTATCTCCACAAGCTTCTTAAACGGTATTCGACCAGACCAATTTTGGACCAATCCTAAGGGTCATTCTGACCCTATGCCATAGAAAAAAATATTGAACATTTGTGATGTGTTTCATCATGAATTTGATACGCAAAGTCGATGTGAACTATTCAACTATTTTCAGAAGTTTTCGTGAAAATATCCGCTGTGAGCGGCCGTATTTGTGGCAAAAAAATTCGTAGATTTTGCATGACGATAACGCATCATCTCATCGAGCCACGAATAATGAAAATTTCATGACCAAATACCTTAATCACTTGATATAGCTCCGTGTGACTTTTTCCTTTCTCCAGACTGAAATTACCGCACCGGGAAACCGGATTGACGCCATAAATGTAAATTAGCTGAAGGATGTGAAGGACATCCCTGAAAGCATCTCTAAAAAAATATTTTCACCATTAAAATAAACGTTGACACAAGTGAATCGCTTCAAATGCAGCATATTTTGAAGGAAATTCAATAAATATTGAAGAAGTTCAATAATTCTGCGTTCTATTTCAAATTTCCGGATACTTTTTGTCAGAAAGTATGCAGGAGATTCCAAGACATCAGAGTCGTTCCCGAAATTCTTGAAATAAAATAGGCACCTACTTGAAGAAATAATTCATCGACTTCAATGATCGCCGAAATAACCGTTGGTTAAGAGCGAAATCTTTTCGGTTAATAAAAACAAACATCGTACCAACTCAATGAAAACAATGGGGGGCTGTTAAATGGGGGCTCATGTTCTTCATAAATTCGTATTGATTGATTCAGAATTATTCGAGTGTTTGGTGTTTGTTATGAGGGTTCAGGAGGGATTCAATCCTGGCATTCTTTTGTTTTTGAAACGCGAGGGCACTTACAACCCTCCGAAAAGAATATTACTCAAGCTGTAATGATGTAAATCTCATGAGCTGCATAATGTTTGGAAACAGTTTCATTGAAACATTGCCAAGTTATAAGGGAACTGACCCAACAACGATTTCGTCTTGCCATTTTTTATTTAGGCCTACAATAGATTTATTTTCTGATCTTATTTCATAAAGAAGGAAATTTTATGATTTCTGGACACCTTGTTAAATAAGATTTTGCCCTATCCTATAAGTAGGATAGCATTTATTTATTCAGGAATCGTTCGGAAAAACCTTATGTAATCAGTTTCTGACGTAGTCTAGATGAAATGAGGTACAAATATTTCCATATTATTGACAAATCTATATTACTCGTGCTGTAATGACGTAATTCTCAAGAACTGCACAATGTTCGGAAACAGTTTCATCGAAATATTGCCAAGTTATAAGGGAACTCACCGAACAACGAATTCGTCTGGCTATTTCTTATTTAGACTTATAATAGATTAATTTTCTGATCTTATTTTATGTAGAAATTATATCGTTTCTGCCACCTAGTTCAATTTCACTACATCACCACTAAGATTTTGTCCTATCCAATAAGTAGAACGTTTTTGCATAGGATAGTATTTATTCATTCAGGAATCGTTCGAAAAATCCTTATGTAACCCGTTTCTAATGTAGTTTAGATTTAATGAAGTACAAATATTTCCATGTTATTGACATATCTATATTACTCGAGCTGTAATGATGTAATTCTCAAGAGTTGCATAATGTTCGGAAACAGTTTCATTGAAATATAGCCAAGTTATAAGGGAACTCACCGAACAACGAATTCGTCTGGCTATTTCTTATTTAGACTTACAATAGATAAATTTTCTGATCTCATTCTATTTAAAAGGAAATTATATCATTACTGGTCACCTTGTTCAACTTCGAACTAAGATTTTGTCCTATTCAATAAGTAAGACGTCTTTGCATATGACAGTATTTATTTATTTAGAAATCGTTCGAGAAATTTAGATTCTAATGTAGTCTAGATGAAATGAATTAATTTTCGTGATGACAAACCTATAGTACTCGAGAGGAAATGATGTAATTCTCAAGAGTTGCATAATGTTCGGAAACAGTTTCATCGAAATATTGCCAAGTTATAAGGGAACTCACCGAACAACGAATTCGTCTGGCTATTTCTTATTTAGACTTACAATAGATTAATTTTCTGATCTTATTTTATGTAGGAGGAAATTATATCGTTTCTGGCCACCTAGTTCGATTTCACTACGTATCACCACTAAGATTTTGTCCTATCCAATACGTAGAACGTCTTTGCATAGGATAGTATTTATTCATTCAGGAATCGTTCGAAAAATCCTTATGTAACCCGTTTCTAATGTAGTTTAGATTTAATGAAGTACAAATATTTCCATGTTATTGACAAATCTATATTACTCGAGCTGTAATGATGTAATTCTCAAGAACTGCACAATGTTCGGAAACAGTTTCATCGAAATATTGCCACGTTATAAGGGAACTCACCGAACAACGAATTCGTCTGGCTATTTCTTATTTAGACTTACAATAGATTAATTTTCTGATCTCATTTTATCTAAAAGGAAATTATATCATTTCTGGCCACCTAGTTCAATTTCTCTACGTATCATCACTAAGATTTTGTCCTATTCAATAAGTAGAACGTCTTTGCATAGGATAGTATTTATTTATTTAGAAATCGTTCGAGAAATCCTTATGTAACCCGATTCTAATGTAGTTTAGATGAAATGAAGTACAAATATTTCCATATTATTGACAAACCTATAGTACTCGTGCTGAAATGATGTAATTCTCAAGAGTTGCATAATGTTCGAAAACAGTTTCATCGAAATATTGCCAAGTTATAAGGGAACTCACCGAACAACGAATTCGTCTGGCTATTTCTTATTTAGACTTACAATAGATTAATTTTCTGATCTTATTTTATGTAGGAGGAAATTATATCGTTTCTGGCCACCTAGTTCGATTTCACTACGTATCACCACTAAGATTTTGTCCTATCCAATAAGTAGAACGTCTTTGCATAGGATAGTATTTATTCATTCAGGAATCGTTCGAAAAATCCTTATGTAACCCGTTTCTAATGTAGTTTAGATTTAATGAAGTACAAATATTTCCATATTATTGACAAATCTATATTACTCGTGCTGTAATGACGTAATTCTCAAGAACTGCACAATGTTCGAAAACAGTTTCATCGAAATATTGCCAAGTTATAAGGGAACTCACCGAACAACGAATTCGTCTGGCTATTTCTTATTTAGACTTACAATAGATTAATTTTCTGATCTTATTTTATCTAGGAGGAAATTATATCGTTTCTGGCCACCTAGTTCGATTTCTCTACGTATCACCACTAAGATTTTGTCCTATCCAATAAGTAGAACGTCTTTGCATAGGATAGTATTTATTCATTCAGGAATCGTTCGAAAAATCCTTATGTAACCCGTTTCTAATGTAGTTTAGATTTAATGAAGTACAAATATTTCCATATTATTGACAAATCTATATTACTCGTGCTGTAATGACGTAATTCTCAAGAACTGCACAATGTTCGAAAACAGTTTCATCGAAATATTGCCAAGTTATAAGGGAACTCACCGAACAACGAATTCGTCTGGCTATTTCTTATTTAGACTTACAATACATTAATTTTCTGATCTTATTTTATGTAGGAGGAAATTATATCGTTTCTGGCCACCTAGTTCGATTTCACTACGTATCACCACTAAGATTTTGTCCTATCCAATAAGTAGAACGTCTTTGCATAGGATAGTATTTGTTCATTCAGGAATCGTTCGAAAAATCCTTATGTAACCCGTTTCTAATGTAGTTTAGATTTAATGAAGTACAAATATTTCCATATTATTGACAAATCTATATTACTCGTGCTGTAATGACGTAATTCTCAAGAACTGCACAATGTTAGGAAACAGTTTCATCGAAATATTGCCAAGTTATAAGGGAACTCACCGAACAACGAATTCGTCTGGCTATTTCTTATTTAGACTTACAATAGATTAATTTTCTGATCTTATTTTATGTAGGAGGAAATTATATCGTTTCTGGCCACCTAGTTCAATTTCACTACGTATCACCACTAAGATTTTGTCCTATCCAATAAGTAGAACGTCTTTGCATAGGATAGTATTTATTCATTCAAGAATCGTTCGAAAAATCCTTATGTAACCCGTTTCTAATGTAGTTTAGATTTAATGAAGTACAAATATTTCCATGTTATTGACAAATCTATTTTACTCGAGCTGTAATGATGTAATTCTCAAGAGCTGCATAATGTTTGGGAATAGTTTCATAGAAATATCGAAAAGTTATAAGGGAACTTACCGAACAATGATTTCGTCTTGCCATTTTTTATTTAGACTTACAATAGATAAATTTTCTGATCTCATTCTATTTAAAAGGAAATTATATCATTACTGGTCACCTTGTTCAATTTCGCTTCGTATCATCACTAAGATTTTGTCCTATTCAATAAGTAAGACGTCTTTGCATATGACAGTATTTATTTATTTAGAAATCGTTCGAGAAATCCTTATGTAACCCGATTCTAATGTAGTCTAGATGAAATGAAGTTAAAATATTTCCGTGTTATTGACAAACCTATAGTACTCGAGTGGAAATGATGTAATTCTCAAGAGTTGCATAATGTTTGGAAACAGTTTCATCGAAATATTGCCAAGTTATAAGGGAACTCACCGAACAACGAATTCGTCTGGCTATTTCTTATTTAGACTTACAATAGATTAATTTTCTGATCTTATTTTATCTAGGAGGAAATTATATCGTTTCTGGCCACCTAGTTCGATTTCACTACGTATCACCACTAAGATTTTGTCCTATCCAATACGTATAACGTCTTTGCATAGGATAGTATTTATTCATTCAGGAATCGTTCGAAAAATCCTTATGTAACCCGTTTCTAATGTAGTTTAGATTTAATGAAGTACAAATATTTCCATATTATTGACAAATCTATATTACTCGTGCTGTAATGACGTAATTCTCAAGAACTGCACAATGTTCGAAAACAGTTTCATCGAAATATTGCCAAGTTATAAGGGAACTCACCGAACAACGAATTCGTCTGGCTATTTCTTATTTAGACTTACAATAGATTAATTTTCTGATCTTATTTTATCTAGGAGGAAATTATATCGTTTCTGGCCACCTAGTTCGATTTCACTACGTATCACCACTAAGATTTTGTCCTATCCAATAAGTAGAACGACTTTGCGTAGGATAGTATTTATTCATTCAGGAATCGTTCGGAAAAATCCTTATGTAACCCGTTTCTAATGTAGTCTAGATGAAATGAAGTTAAAATATTTCCGTGTTATTGACAAACCTATAGTACTCGAGTGGAAATGATGTAATTCTCAAGAGTTGCATAATGTTTGGAAACAGTTTCATCGAAATATTGCCAAGTTATAAGGGAACTCACCGAACAACGAATTCGTCTGGCTATTTCTTATTTAGACTTACAATAGATTAATTTTCTGATCTTATTTTATCTAGGAGGAAATTATATCGTTTCTGGCCACCTAGTTCGATTTCACTACGTATCACCACTAAGATTTTGTCCTATCCAATACGTATAACGTCTTTGCATAGGATAGTATTTATTCATTCAGGAATCGTTCGAAAATCCTTATGTAACCCGTTTCTAATGTAGTTTAGATTTAATGAAGTACAAATATTTCCATATTATTGACAAATCTATATTACTCGTGCTGCAATGGCGTAATTCTCAAGAACTGCACAATGTTCGGAAACAGTTTCATCGAAATATTGCCAAGTTATAAGGGAGCTCACCGAACAACGAATTCGTCTGGCTATTTCTTATTTAGACTTACAATAGATTAATTTTCTGATCTTATTCTATGTAGGAGGAAATTATATCGTTTCTGGCCACCTAGTTCGATTTCACTACGTATCACCACTAAGATTTTGTCCTATCCAATACGTATAACGTCTTTGCATAGGATAGTATTTATTCATTCAGGAATCGTTCGAAAAATCCTTATGTAACCCGTTTCTAATGTAGTTTAGATTTAATGAAGTACAAATATTTCCATATTATTGACAAATCTATATTACTCGTGCTGCAATGGCGTAATTCTCAAGAACTGCACAATGTTCGGAAACAGTTTCATCGAAATATTGCCAAGTTATAAGGGAGCTCACCGAACAACGAATTCGTCTGGCTATTTCTTATTTAGACTTACAATAGATTAATTTTCTGATCTTATTCTATGTAGGAGGAAATTATATCGTTTCTGGCCACCTAGTTCGATTTCACTACGTATCACCACTAAGATTTTGTCCTATCCAATAAGTAGAACGACTTTGCGTAGGATAGTATTTATTCATTCAGGAATCGTTCGGAAAAATCCTTATGTAACCCGTTTCTAATGTAGTTTAGATTTAATGAAGTACAAATATTTCCATATTATTGACAAATCTATATTACTCGTGCTGCAATGGCGTAATTCTCAAGAGCTGCATAATGTTCGAAAACAGTTTCATTGAAATATTGCCAAGTTATAAGGGAACTCACCGAACAACGAATTCGTCTGGCTATTTCTTATTTAGACTTAGAATAGATTAATTTTCTGATCTTATTTTATGTAGGAGGAAATTATATCGTTTCTGGCCACCTTGTTCGATTTCACTACGTATCACCACTAAGATTTTGTCCTATCCATTAAGTAGGACGTCTTTGCATAGGATAGTATTTATTTAATCAGGAATAGTTCGAAAAAACCTTATGTAAGCCGTTTTTAATGTAGTCTAGATGGAATGAAGTACAAATAATTCCATATTACTGACACATCTATATTACTCGAGCTGTAATGATGTAATTCTCAAGAGCTGCATAATGTTTGGGAATAGTTTCATAGAAATATCGAAAAGTTATAAGGGAACTTACCGAACAATGATTTCGTCTTGCCATTTTTTTATTTAGACTTACAATAGATAAATTTTCTGATCTCATTCTATTTAAAAGGAAATTATATAATTACTGGTCACCTTGTTCAATTTCGCTTCGTATCACCACTAAGATTTTGTCCTATTCAATAAGTAAGACGTCTTTGCATAGGACAGTATTTATTTATTTAGAAATCGTTCGAGAAATCCTTATGTAACCCGATTCTAATGTAGTCTAGATGAAATGAAGTACAAATATTTCCGTGTTATTGACAAACCTATAGTACTCGAGCGGAAATGATGTAATTCTCAAGAGTTGCATAATGTTCGGAAACAGTTTCATTGAAATATTGCCAAGTTATAAGGGAACTCACCGAACAAGGAATTCGTCTGGCTATTTCTTATTTAGACTTACAATAGATTAATTTTCTGATCTTATTTCATGTATGAGGAAATTATATCGTTTCTGGCCACCTTGTTCGATTTCACTACGTATCACCACTAAGATTTTGTCCTATCCAATAAGTAGGACGTCTTTACATAGGATAGTATTTATTTAATCAGGAACAGTTCGAAAAAACCTTATGTAAGCCGTTTTTAATGTAGTCTAGAGTGAATGAAGTACAAATAATTTCATATTACTGACACATCTATATAACTCGAGCTGTAATGATGTAATTCTCAAGAGCTGCATAATGTTTGGGAATAGTTTCATAGAAATATCGAAAAGTTATAAGGGAACTTACCGAACAATGATTTAGTCTTGCCATTTTTTATTTAGACTTACAATAGATAAATTTTCTGATCTCATTCTATTTAAAAGGAAATTATATCATTACTGGTCACCTTGTTCAATTTCGCTTCGTATCACCACTAAGATTTTGTCCTATTCAATAAGTAAGACGTCTTTGCATAGGACAGTATTTATTTATTTAGAAATCGTTCGAGAAATCCTTATGTAACCCGATTCTAATGTAGTCTAGATGAAATGAAGTTAAAATATTTCCGTGTTATTGACAAACCTATAGTACTCGAGCGGAAATGATGTAATTCTCAAGAGTTGCATAATGTTCGGAAACAGTTTCATTGAAATATTGCCAAGTTATAAGGGAACTCACCAAACAACGAATTCGTCTGGCTATTCCTTATTTGGACGGACAATAGATTAATTTTCTGATCTTATTTTATGTAGGAGGAAATTATATCGTCTCTGGTCACCTTGTTCAATCGAACAACGTATCACCACTAAGATTTTGTCCTATACAATAAGTAGGACGTCTTGAATAGTATTTATTTATTCAGGAATCGTACGAAAAACCCTTATGCAAGCAGTTTCTGATGTAGTATAGATGGAATGAATTAGAAATATTTCCATTTTACTGACAAATCTATATTACTCGAGCTGTAATGATGTAAATCTCAAGAGCTGAATAATGTTTGCAAACAGCTTCATTGAAGCATTGCCAAGTTATAACGGAACCGATCGAACTACGATTTCGTTTAGCAATATAGTATTTAGGCTTACAATAGTTTGATTTTCTGATCTTATTTCATTTAGGAGGAAATTATATCATTTCTGGTCACTTTGTTCAGTTTTTCTTCGTATCATCACTTAGATTTCGTCCTATCCAATAAGTAGGACGTCTGATATAAAATTATTTATTTATTATTTATATATATTTGTTCAGGAATCATTCGAGAAAACTTTATGTAACAGTTTCTGATAAAGTCTTCATGGAATGAAGTAAAAATGTTTCCATTTTACAGACAGATCAATAACACTCATGAAACATTGCCATGTTATAAGTGAAATGACCAAACAACGATTTTGTCTAGCCATTTTGCATTAAGAATTGAAATAGAATAATTTTCTGATCTTATTTCATATGGGAGAAAATTGTGTTATTTCTGATCACCTTGTTCAGTTTAACTACGTATCATCTCAAAGATTTTGCCCTATCCAATACGTAGCAGGTCTTTGCATAGGATAGTATTTGTTCAGGAATCGTTCGAAAAAACTTTATGTAAGCAGTTTTTGATATACTCGTAGTCTAGATGGAATGAAGTAGAAATATTTCCATATTATAGACAAATCATAAAGCGTGGTGTTTTCTCTCTGATGGATATTTACATAGACTATCAGATGGAGGAATAGGAAAGCAGAAATAGATTTCCGCATTGAGTTTTCCGTCAAATGAAGTCACCCCTCTGGCTGTGCAATCCAGATATCTTCAATTCATTCAATACTTTTTTTTATTTATTTAACTATTTGAAGCAAACCTAAATGGAAGAATTACCAAAAGTATATTAGAATGCACATTTATGTATACAGATACGTATTTATTAATCGAGATGGTGGAAAACAACAGTAAACTGGAATATACTGAGAGAAATTCTCAGTCAAAATTCAAGTTCAAAGAAAGAGTGCAAAATGGTTATTTGTGAAAATTGCATGGGTTTTATCATACTAGCTGTGCTTAAAAACTTTCGCTTAAAATAAGTGATTATATACTAGCATATTGTGACTTCCGACCTGAGACGAGAAGCGAGAAAAATGAATATTGTTTGTTATGCATTGGTGAAATGATAATATTTTTACGGATGCTGGGAATTACTCTTCACCTAATATCATACAAACACATATATCTGATCATATCAAACATTAGCACAGAAAAACATTGAATACTTCAGACAACTAATAAAAGAAAAAAAAAAGATATCAATTTATAAGTAACAATAACGTGAATGCTCAATTTGATGAACTCCATCGCGATACGAGGTCTGTAAATTAAGTAATGAGACTGATAACGTTACGTTTGATCTTGCAACACTGGGGCTTAGTGGAGCGGTAGAGGAACATTTGATCGACCTTCAGTACGAGTTTGACTTTGCTCGAGTCATTTGGTTGTGCGTAGCGATTGTTTTTGTGAAACAGTTTTTTTCTATTGTGTTCTAATAATGAATGACATCAATTTCGAGCAACGGTCTGGCATCAGGTTTTGCTTCAGACTTGGGCACAGTGCCATGGAAACTCTTCCTAAACTTCAGCAGGACTACGGAGATAGTGTTGTTACGGGTCCAGGTTTTTCGGTGGTTTAAACATTTTCAGAAGGAAGAGAGTCGATTGAAGATGAATCAAGAAGCGGAAGGCCTTCATCATCAAGAACCGATGAAAATGTCGACAGAGTCCGCGATCTTGTGCATTCAGATCATTGGTTGACAGCCAGAATGATAGGGGAAGAGTTAAATTTGACTCAATACTGTTCATCAAATTTTGACCAATGAGTTGGGGATGAGAAAAATCTGCACAATAATGGCAATTTCAATAAACGAGTTTTTGGCCAGTAAAAATATTACAGTGGCTCCTCAGCCTCTTTATTCGCTTGACTTGAGTCCTTGTGACTTTTTTCTCTTCCCAAAGTTGAAAAATTACCTCAAGGGAAATCATTTTGGGAGAGTCGAAGGACTGCATAAAACATGTTGTTTTGTCCATCTTCTCTGATTGTTGAAGTATTTGTTAGTTGGTTATTGATTGGTGTGTTATATAATAAGCTATTCAATAATTTTTTGGGGTATGAGTTCTTTAGAAGTATATCGAAAAGTTTCTTGATATTTTTCTGGTAAAATGATGGATGAGATATTCTGTAAATTCTTTTCTTCATACCAAGTATAAAATTTATTTTGATTTTTTGCTTGTGATTGGAATAGAAGTTGATATATCTTCCAGAACTTGAATTTTTTGTGTACCAATCTAATATTACTTTGTTCTGTTCAGTTCTTATTAACTTCGTGTCCAGGAATGGTACTGCTTTATTGCAATCTTCCTTTTCAATTGTGAATTGAATATATTTTTCAGTATCATATGAGTTTAATGAAGTAAGAAGTTCTTCTATTTTGTCTATTGGAACACTGCAAATGATGTCATCAACGAATTTCTTTAAAAATGTTGGTTTAAATGAAATATTTCTTAATATCTCGGATATTAAATCATCCATGATGTATTGTGATATAATTGGTGAAATAGTAGCACCCATAGGAGTTCCAAATGTTTGTTTGTAAAATTTTCCATCATATGCAAAATAGGTATTGTCGAAAAGAAAACATAAAAGTTCCAAAAAGTCTTTGAGTTGTATTGGACAATGGTTTTTTATTGAATTCCAGTGTAATTTTATTGTGTTAATAGCTCTCTGTTTGGAGATGTTACTGAATAATGAAATAACATCTAAACTGACTAAAACTTCTTCAGGAGATAACTGTAAATTATTGGAAAATTCAGCGAAATGAAATGGATCCTTAGTGTAATATGGGTTATCTGTGTTATATGCACAAGTAAGAATATCGGTGAGCCATTTTGAAACTTTACTAGTTGGGGAACCAATTGAAGAGATTATAGGTCTTAAAGATAGTGTAGGTTTGTGAATTTTGGGTAGTCCATAAAATGTTGGGAATACAGAATTATATTGAATTAACTTGTGTTTTATGGCATTGTCAATTTTCTTATTATTATATAATTTTATTACAAGTTTGTTTGCTTTCTGTTCAATAGTAGATGTAGGATCGTTACGTAGTTCCAAATAATATTTGGAATCCTGAAGAATATCTATAGATAATCTATGATATTCTTCTTTGTTCATTATTACTGATACATTACCTTTATCTGACCTTAATAATAATAGATTTGGATTATTTTTGAAAAATGTTTTAGTCTTGTTGTTTATTCCTCTTTCTGGTTTGCCTAATTGTTTTTGTTTATGAACATAATTTGTTATTGTGTTTGTGATCTGTGCTCTGAGGAGGTCTTGGTTTTCAGGTATTTCTTTTTCTACTATAACTTCACAATCAGAAAGTAATTTGGCTATCGAAAAATCAGATATATTTGTTGGTAAATCAAATTTAGGACCCAATGATATGAATTCTTTAATGTCTTCTGGTATAGTTTGATTTGTTGTATTTTTTAGCCATTTAGGGTCTACTTTTATCTTAGGTAGATCACTCTTTAAGTTATTGAATTTATTAATATTGCTGTTCTTCACTTCATGGAATTTTTTGTTATATCCTAAAAATTGTTTATGTTTGAATATTTCCCAAGAGTGTAGGGGTAGTTTGGTGATTATTTGATTTTCTAATTTCGACATTAATATTTCAGTACTTTTTATATCAGAATGAGTAATATCAATTTCCAAATTTAGAAGTTTTGTTGTCAACCTGTTTTGAAAGTTGTGAATTTTTCTTTTTTCTAGGTTGTTAAATTTGGCATTCTTCAAAAATTCAGAAATAACAGAGTCATAATCACTCGACATAGTTAGATTTTAAAATTGAAATATTCAGAAAAATTCGAAATTCCTCACAAAATTTCTAAAATATCTATGATTCATACATTGTTATGATGAATGTCATGATTATGACTATGTCAAATCAATTTCAAAACTTGTAAAAGAGAGAAATCCTCTTCTCATCATGTTCTGAAGTTTTTTAGATGTCAGTTAAACCATTTTAAACCTCAATTCAAAGAAACCCAACATTGTGTAAGTTCTTAAATTCAAATTAGTGATCCAAAATTATATTTTCAAAGGCTTAATTGGTGGTAGCAGGATCAATGAAACAGGAAAATGAAAACTATGTCAGTTCGCCGACGTTTCGGAAATATATTTTTCCATCTTCTCTACAATAGAATATGGAGCATATAATGAAATTTTTTTATATATTTACATGTGTGTTATTTTGGAATTTTTCATTATATTATATGCTCCATATTCTATTGTAGAGCCCTGAAGATGGAAAAATATATTTCCGAAACGTCGGCGAACTGACATAGTTTTCATTTTCCTGTTTCATTGATCCTGCTAGCCTTAAAAAAAAAAAAAATTGTGTAAGTTATTCATTCCATTTTGCAGTCATGTCTAGCCTTAACTTTAATTTATGTAACTTACAGATTCTTTAAGTATGTATATTTTTTTAGATGTTCTGAAGAAGCAGTTGAAATACTGCGAAAGCTTAGCATTTACAATAAATGGTATAACAATTGAAAAACCAACAATCTCTATTCACCAATTATATATCAATTCTTTATATATATACATATACTGTACTCAATTAATGGAATTTTTAGTGAGGAATGAAATACTTAGAGATAATCAGAAAGAAAAATTTACAAAGAGCAGTGTACAATTTCATTAATGAGGTAGTTGGAGCATCTGAATGTGAAGAAGTAGCTTTGGGAATATTTCTTGACCTAACCAAGGCATATACAAGGTGTCCAGAAAGGGTATCTGGTATTTGTTTTCGCGCCATATTCGGAAAAGGGCGTCTAAAAGGAGCGGGGAGGGGTTGGTGGCGTCAGTCATTCTGTGGAGTTTGAGTCACAGTATAGATACCAACCAGTAGTCGCATCTCAGGGATTCAAATAATTTTGGTCCTTGTTACTGTTTTCATATAATTAAGATGTCGTTTCAAATAATTGCTTTGTATAATTAATTCGTTTAATATTTAGAAGAAAATAATTTTTTTTCAAATCTATTTAAAATTCAAAGAAGAAGTTGAAGAAAAAATACAACCTAACCTATAATTCAGTGGAATTTCTTTGAGTCAAAATCTACCATGAACCAGTAAAGCTTATTTATTTAATTATTTATTTTCATTCCAGTAAGCATTCTGTTTCAATTTTGTGTTATTTTGAAATTAATTCCAAAATGATTAACAATTGTAGCGTATACAACTGCAAAAACAATAGTTTCAATAATCCCAAACTTTCTTTTTTCTCAATACCATTAGACACCGAAAGGTGAGTGATACATATAGTATTCTAGAAAATGTTGTTTATTAAAAGTTCCGTTATTTGATTAGTGCTTCATTCAATTAGTTGAGATTAGTTGAGATATAAGGAACCAATGAAATTTCAGGAGGTTTACGCCTACTTTACGATTAGTTGAGTCAATGAAATTCCAGGAGGTTTCTTTACTGTTGTCATTTTTTACATTGAGATATCAGGAACCAATGGAATTTCAGAGATTTACAGCAGGCTTAGTATAGTCGTCATTTCTTTGCAGTTGAGTATCAGGAACCAATGAAAGTCAGGAGGTTTTACTCAGATAAATATTTGAATATTTGAGTGTGTATCTATATGATTTTCAATTTTATAAAAGAAATAACAATAATATGATATATATTTAACAATAATTCAATAGGTGTTTTTATTTTTTTTCCCATCATAATGAGGGAACCCTTTCTAGAGAACACTCAGCATATTTAGCGCAAGGGAGTATTTACGGGGGGGTGTACTGGGGGTAATTAACCACCCCCCAGGAAAGAGTTTTTCACGCTAAATCTTCGAATGGAAACGATCTTAACCTCCTCTCCCCTTACCCACTTTTCACTCAAGATCAGTTCAGGTCCCTCGCTAAAACTTGCCACTAATTCTAGAATTCCATAATCAAACTCCTCTTTTCATAAATTGAATATAGTAAAAAAATAGTATCAGTTCAAACTAAATCATCAGAGAATTAATTGAAAAAAGTCAATATAAAAAGAAAGTTATTTTTATAGACTCGAAGGTTAATGTTTCAGTGAAATTTAAGTATTGAGGATTTGATATTAGACACATTCGATGCTTTCAACCACCAACTACTCATTTTTCCATATAATAACTACTCTTCAACTCAATCTTTGTTTAGAAAAATTTTAATGAGTCATTTCACTTACAAACCTAAGGTACCTATGATGTTTAACACATTTCAAAAAGTTTCATAGGCTGTTCCTGAGTAAACTATTGAGTAAATTTCATCACTAATTACTGTTTCTTTCAAAGTGATATTAAAACCACAATAAAACAATATATCTTTTATTGAATGCGTTCTGTTAATGAGGGAATGTGATTACATTTACGGTTACATTATAAGCGGAATCATAATTTTTATATGATTATAGACTAAACAATGGTCCATACACTCTAAATATCACTGTGAAAACTTATTACCAGCTCAAATCAAAATATTTAAGTTTTCAGATAACGCAAATAACCTTTTCTAATCAATTTTTAAATTCGCAGTCGATAAAATTAGATGCGCAGGGAGTTATGCGCGAGTTTCTTTTGGTGTAAGCGATTTCAGTTCAAAATCCCCTGAGTGCGGTCACTGCTTGGTCCCTATACTGTGTTTGAGTCATGATGTAACAGTATTGGGGACACCGTCTTTATCCATCCGAAAGCGAAATGTTTTGGTCCCAGAGTTACATCTAGGAGTTGCATTGGTTTTAACTCAAGAACTATGTCGGTTTCTAAATGCAAGAATGGGCCACTGTTTTCCAAATTTTACCTCATGTTAAAAGGATTTGAATGGAAGTTGTCTTAACAAATTATTCAACGAGGCCCTAATAAAAGTCTGTTATTGCATATGTTTTTTTTGTTGGTCTATCAAATCAGAATGAATGGAAGTTTTACGAATTATTCAAGTTTTCGCAATTTTTTTTTAACTATGTCTCAGAATAATGTACTTTTACAGGGAATATACATTTAATGTATTATAACTATTTTGAAAACACGTTGTTGGGACGACAATGTTTAGATGCGCATGCTCACCGGTAATATTACAGTCATTTTCATATTGCCGGGAGTCATTTATTATAGAAATTCATCAAAATAGAGCGTCGTTGAACGGGCTGTACTTTTGAAGGAATATATGGTATTGAAGAAAGTCAGATTTTGCCGAAAAACAGTGTTTTTCTATGTCAATCCTGAAAGTTTTCAGTCGAAATATTAAAATGATCTTCAACGAGCGATCTAAATAGATCAATCGGACAAAAATGTGGATGAACGTCCATCCAGCTTGGTCACGATTTCTTGAGCACGCCAGTGGTTACGATTTATTATCATGTAAGATCCCTCAGTCTACAATGTTATTTCTCACCCTCGATTCTGAGCACCCACTCGTTTAATTTTATCGAGGGCATTAAAACACATATTACCTGGCGACTTCAAAACCCCCCTCAACCTCGCGTGCCTTCTCACTCTATTAGCTCAAACTGTGGGAAAACTCAGAGTCTACTAATGACCAATTTATACAACTAATTGTTTAAACAAGAATTTCCATCGACGATTAACTTCCACATATTACGAGGGTGGCGTTATCGACCGATCTAATATTTTCCGCAACATGAATTGGATTATAGAATAAATGAAGCTCACTGACAAATGACCCAAGATGAATTATGTTATTTTCAACTTCCTGTTATTTAACGAGGCACACGACCATCCTGGTTAGTCTGGAATTTAATTATTTGAAGATGAACGCCACCTAACAGAAGGGTTGAAGAGTGTCATTTTAACAAAATCGCCTGAATTAATTCCATTGAACCCTAAAGAAGGACCATTTCCAATTCTTGATAGAATAAAAATAAAGTTTTTCATCAAAATGTAAATAGGAATAAATAGGATACAAAAGCAATCTCTGCGAAGAAGGTGAAAAAATCAATAAACCTATATTCTGAATAAAAAATTACCGGTCATATTTTCCTTCATTTTTATTGGAAGGTCAAATTCCCTTCTCTTAAAATAAACCAAAGGAATGTTTGTATATTCCTTTAAGGCAGCTCTTATTGTCTGAAATATCTTATTTATCAAAGCCCGAATTGCCGAAAAAGAACCTGAGATTCTTAAGGGAAACTGAACTGAAACATATATGCCCAAACTAATTTTAATTCCAAAATCTTTTTGACAAATTCGTTGAAGGATACACAAATATTCAATCATCGATGACTTATAAGTACCAATCGATGAACTCAACGACAACCGTAATATAGGGTTCTATATAGAATCAAATCAATCATTAAACGATTTCTTATATTAAAGAAACATAGCTTCATAGATGGCATTTCTGATGGTTCCAGCTGTTTCAATTTTGAACACTGATATTTTTGATGAGAATATTCTCACATTTTCAATTGTATGAAAGTGTTTAATGGGCTTAAAAGTGGTGTGTTTTATTTAAAGTAGGTGTGTGTGTCGCATAGCTTAGTGGAATAAAGCCTTGACCTATGACGTGGAAACCCGAAATGTCGTAGGTTCAAGATCGGGGCTAGGAAAGAAAAGAATGCGGCCACCATTCATGTTGGGTCTAAAATTAACAGTGCTGTGCCTAAGGTAGCGTAAGGATACAGTAACAAAGCCCACAGAACACACTGCTTAACCTAACTCGCACAAGCTTGATTTAGCTTCTGAGGGGTGTACATTGTAAGCCAGTATAAACATAAACATAAAGTAACTTCTGCTGGACCCACATATTGGTCTTATTAATGAATGATTTATTTTTTTTTTCGAAATAAATTACTTCAATAATTCGTTTGCATTCAATTTCTTGACTCAAACCATCTATATTTATTTATGTAATTAATTTTCGAAAGATATCAAGAATTCTCTACAATGTGAAGAAAAATTACCAAAATTACAAAACAAGCAGTTAGCTGCTTGTTAATTCTTCAACAACGAATGTTGGATTTTATACATAAGTCAAAAAAATAAGTTCGAAGAACCTAACAAGTATTCAAATGGATGGTTATCATCTATAATATAAAAATGAATCGCAAAATGTGTTGGTAAGCGCATAACTCAACAACGCCTGGACCAATTTGGCCAAATCTTTTTTTAACATGTTCGTTGAAGTTCAAGGATGGTTTTTACGGCCAGAAAAGTTAGAAATATTGCTGGAAAAACCCTAAAAATAGCCCTTTTCTTTTTCCCATACAAATGATTTGTAACTAAAAAGGTTTTGCAGCAATGTAAATTGATTGTTTGGGATGAATGCACGATGGCACATATAAAATCTTTGGAGGCTTTAGACAGAACCTTAAAAGATCTACGGAGCAATAATAACCGATTTGGTGGTGCAATGATTTTATTAGCAGGAGATTTTCGTCAATCATTGCCAGTGATTCCACGATCAACGCCAGCTGATGAACTCAATGCATGTCTAAAGTCCTCCAATTTGTGAGAACATGTCAAAGTACTTCATTTAAGCAAGAATATGCGTGTCGAGTTGCAAAATGACCAATCTGGAAACATATTCTCTAAACAACTCATTGACATTGGTAATGGCAAATTTCCTATAGACATGTTGACTGGCTGCATTAACTTTCCTCAAAGTTTTTGTCAGTTAACTCGATCAAAAGATGAACTTATTCAGAAGGTGTTTCCAGATGTTTCTCAAAATTACAGAAACCAGGATTGGTTGAGCGAACGAGCTATACTGGCTGCAAAAACATAGATGTAAATGAATTAAATTTCAAAATTCAAGAACAAATTACAGGCGAATTGAGGATATATAAATCAGTTGATTCGGCTACTAATCAAGATGATGTAGTCAACTATCCACCGGAATTTTTAAACTCGCTGAATTTGCCAGGATTGCCACCTCACAATCTTCAATTAAAGGTTGGATCGGTGGTTATAATGTTGCGAAATATCAATCAACCGCGTCTTTGCAACGGTACACGGTTAGCGATAAAAAAATTACTAAACAATGTGATAGAAGCAACTATACTCAAAGGAAAGTATAAAGGAGAAGTTGTTCTCATACCGCGCATCCCAATAATTCCGACAGATGTGCCATTTGAGTTTAAACGACTACAGTTTCCAGTGCGGCTTGCTTTTGCTATGACTATAAACAAGTCCCAGGGACAATCATTAAGTGTTTGTGGTATTAATCTAGAAAACCCATGTTTCTCAGATGGTCAATTGTATGTTGCCTGTTCCCGTGTTGGAAAACCATCAGATTTGTTTATCTATGCGCCAGGTAATCAAACAAAAACATCGTTTACCACAAAGTACTACAATGATAATAATATTAATCATGATTCACATATTTAACAATAAAGCGATTACTTACTTTTAAATCCTTATATATGTTTATTTAATTATTTTTTATTCACAACGCCCTATCACCAGGGTGACGGTTCTGTTCAGGAGAATTTTTTAAAATACGTAGGCACAAAAACTGCCACATTACAAATCTTTTTGACAGGACGAAGTCTGTCGGGTCAGCTAGTTTATAATATTCGTAATTGAATCCTCTGTTCCATATTCTAAAAATCTAATGAATTCAAAGGCTTTGATCAACTTATGATTCCATAATTTCTTACTGGGTCTTCAATCAATGACAAAAATTCTTCTATTCTACACATGCGATGAGATAGAGCTATAACTATAACATCTAAGACTGCTCTCGAGGTAGGTTACGTGCAGTTAGGTTTGTGACGTCATTGATACGTCGAACTTATATGTTGAGAAAATTTGGGTTACTGAAGTAACCACGATTGTAGTTAGCTGTGAGTACATCGCCGAAATACTAAAAAATAAGCGAATTATGCATTAGTAGGAACGAATGCTCTTGAAATAAAAGCCCTGGCTTGATGTTTCAGTTTTCACAATTTCCTTACAAAAAATCTCGCGGGTTACCTTGAATATGGCTGTGAGTTAATTGCAATGTCGTTTCAATTTATTAAGAAGCATACTTCGATCGAGTGGAACAAAAAACGGCTGGATGGATTTAGTCTCTTCTTAGGGATTTTTGTGAACATATTGAACTGTGAAAAGCACACTCAACATTATTGGTTACCTCAATATTTCTTCTCCGGAGCTTGATTTTTTTTTCATTTTTAAATTGATGTGACGAAAGGAAATAAAAAATGAATTCGAAAAAGCAATGTGCAGGCATTGAACGATGTTCATTGAAGTTTCTGAAACCCTTCTACAACTTTCTGTTGCTGAGATATCGAGAATCATAGTCAATAATATCCTCTTCCATTCGAAGACCGATATCTCTGCGAGAAATGAACGTATCAAGGTCTATAAGAAATCAAATTGAAACTGAATCTTTGTACTTTGTACCTAGTTTATTTATGACTTATGTCAATGCATATTCGACTCTCATTTCTCCTATAACGAATAATTCAATTTCGTACCCGATATCGCCATTTAATTCAATATCATTGGACCTCAATCAGATCCCTGAATAACACCCGTACTTGTTAAACCGAGCAGGTAATCAATACGCAATAAATCCACGACCGAATGTTTTGCTATCCAGTCCGTATAAAAGACATTCAAATTTGCCCTTTCCAACGGTTTTGAGCAGTCCGAATGATTTACCGACCAAATGAATATTCCGTGGTTGAAGCTCACGCGAGAATGAATACGAAAGTTGAAGATAAAATATCTATGTCCGGTGGAGGATTGCGAGCTGACCATCGCGTTGAACATTTATCTTCAAGATATCGGCCTCTTGACAGTTGAGCGTCGGTGTTCAGCAGGACACACGGCCAGGAACACGCGAGAATCCTGCTTATTTATCGCCCTTGGTCAGATAATTGGGACCCCCTGCTGCTGTTTGAAAATGGAAAACTTGGTCCTTTCCTCCTTCATTACGGGAATCGCCTTTGAGTCACTCAATTTGAAATCGAAATAGATATATCCAGAAAGATGAAAGTGAGCCATCGCCGACCCACTCAGTACTACTCAGTGTTTTTGGTCTCCATTTTGCAATCTGAAATCTCTTTTCAGATATTAATGCGAGAATAAACAAGCGAATTCTTCAATCTGCTAAAATAAATTATTCTACACTTATCGTAGGATATAGATTCTCGAAGGTTGTTTATGTTCATTTCCTGTGCCTCTCTCTCTTTTTGGATGTCGCTGATTATGAAATGAACATTATTATTACGTCTATTGAGTTGCTCAAATGGGTGAGAAATTTTCTGGTTAATATTGTCGTAAATACGATATTTTCTAAAAAAATAGCATGAAACTTTGGTATGCCAATGTATTAATTTCAGTAGAAATTCTTTCATATCGTGTGGACTTGTGCCTATCTGATTTCCAGAAGAAAGCTCAGTTCTCTTTTAATCGTTGCAGAATGTTTATGCCCACTTACACCGTTTTATGAAAAAGTCAGACTTAGCTAAGAAAAGTGCCTTAGCGTCTTTGCTCGCACGGTACTCTCGTTAGCAACGGCTTTGTGAAGAACGTGTTGAGGATGGTGCATCTGGCAACGTCACTAAGTTCGATGATTTTGTCGATTTCTGTTGATGAAATATTATGGGGCACATGAGCTGATGAAGAAGATTTCAACTAATTACGATGGAAGGAATTAATTTTAGAGTGCTATTCGCACATTCGTTTCGGAGATTGTTTTATTTTTCATTCCCAGTAAGAAATCGAACAATAATACTTACTTGATTTTATCTTAAATGAAACATTTTTTCATTAATTTTTTAAATGTTAATCAACGATCGAAGAACATAGATTATGTATAATTCGCTGAAAAATCACATTCACAAACTCCTTATCACAGTCGCTTGGGAATATTATGCCTTTTCCACTAACAATACAATATACTATTATAATGATAAAGTTGTTAAAAGAATTATATTTAATTTATAACTGTATTTTTGAACACAAATTATTTGTTGTTCATATTTATATTCACATTCCTTATTCAAGTTACAACTTCTTTATTTCCATAGGAACATAAAGAAATCTATTTGAACTTACTTAATTATATCTTGAATGATATTTTTTTCAATTAATTTCTCAAATGACGTGGAGTTGCCCAAGCACCTTTCGGATAAAATTGTTTTCATGCATAAGCTGGGCACATTTTCCATGGACATTTCCATTTTGATATAAAAATGAAGTAAGATATTTCGATACGAGAAAATTTTTACATCAACGACTCTATATTATACAGCTTAAATACCTTCTCCCTTCCGACAATAATGTACACAAACGGTTGGTGGAGTTTGACGAAATACACAGGAGTTCAGCCCACAAAAGCCCGGCTTTGTCTTGTGCTTGGCTGAACACATGCCCGTCTTTCAAACAAGATATTATGATTGCCTCCACTCAAGTTGGCGGCTCTGTTTACAAATATCTTTATATTCCCATCTCCTCCCACATGAATTCAAACAAAAGATTATAATTGAACGATCCGGACCGAACAGTTTGTCTGTCCATTTGTATTTTCGGATATCGAAAAAAAAAACACTGTCAGATATCATTTTATCAACAGGACCTTTGGCACAACCAAATCTTCAAATGTGCTCTTTTTCAGCAAGCAAGTATTTGGGGACAGCATATTATCCAACTTCGTTTTATCTATGTATGATGTAATCTTTAGATACTTTCCTGTTAATATCTCGGTCGTTATTGGAATAAAAATTATTGAACCCGATATTTTTATATCAGAAACTATAATAATATACAGGCTGTTTTATCGTTAGTTAAAAACTATAAAAATATGAAAACAAATGAGTATTCATCTTCCAAATTTTACTACTAAAATTGACGTTACATCCGTTAAAACCGTAAGTTCCAGATTGTTAAAAATATAAGGAAACAAATGAAGGCAATGTTAGACACAGATAGATCAGAAATGAATCCATCTTCCAAATCCCCAGATTTATTTCGATCATACGATAGAAGAGAAACCTACAAGAAGAAAAAGGGGCAGCATTTATGAGTTACCGGATGTTTGACGGCCAATTGTTCGAAGTAACTTGAGGAAGTCCTTAAACTACAAATATTATCACCTTTTTTAAGGGCTAATTTTCTACCTTGAAAACGATAGAAGATGTCTATTGAAACGTTGAAGAGATGGTGGCTATTAATTAATTCCGGTAAAATGGATTTAGGAGGCCGTATCTCCATAGGGATGGCTGCTAAAAAAAAAGATGGAAACTCGTCATCTAATTTTTTTAATTTTTGATCTAATCTGATCACATTCTCCCTACAAGGTGCATCAAATCAGAGAGTGCAGTTTGGAAAGTTTATTATTAACAATAAGGTAGGGATTTAATAGTCCCATTACGTTTGGTGAGATTGATTTGGATCTATCGTTTTTAAAAGTTACGAAAACAGCAATACTGTAACTCAGTATAAATAATGAACAAAATGTCATAAAATTTTGAAAATACTCTTTTGAAGGTAGGCACGAAATACAATAAGGATATTCTGTTGGCGCTGCCGTCTGGTAGTTAAGTAGGGACTTTTTGGCCTATGAAAATAGGCCAGACAATCATTGTACACCATCAATAACATTTCATAATCATGACAGTGTTATAAGGGGCAGGATAGTGATGAATAAAATGCTTCAAATCCGACATGGTGGATGTTTAACGATAAAATGGCTACATTTGACCCTAGTTCATCGCCCAAAATGGAGTCTGGTGTATTGTCCAGTTCACCTCACCGATATATCATTGTATACACGTCCAGATTTTATGAAGCGAGGGCTAATTCAATATTTCCAACCCTCGATATATCATGCAATTTATATGACGCTGCGTCAAATTTATATTTTCCAATATAAACTCACCCTTCCATCGGCTATCCACGCTTTTGTGAGTATGATTGATATAATAAACTTTTCAGCAGTGATTACGGCTATTATTCAAGCGAGATAATAAATTCCTATGGAAATGACCGGAACAACCGGATCATTTGTTAATTAGAGAACCCAAAGATTGATTAAAACGATACATGTCGATGGCGTTCGCGTCACATTTCATGATATCACATTCAATCGAAAAGTATCGGCAATTTTTATAAAATAATACGAAATTATTTAAGTCGAAAGCGGCTAGGTCTTTACATCTTTAATAAAAATGTACCGTACTATTTGGCAAGTTACTTTGAAAAATGGGCCCATTAGTCAAGATTACAGAATGGTATAATACAACTAGCTACCTTTCATAAAAAATATTTATATATTTTAAACTGATTATCGAACAATTAAAAGTTGAAAGTACGATGTGATGGTTGTATTGTTGTAAGATGTAATCATTATGAAACACGAGAAAATTTTGTAGTACATTTATTTTTCTTCAAAATTATAATAAAAGCTCAAATTGTTTGCCTTCAACACGAATACATGCTCTGCATCGCCTCAGAAAAGATCTTCTCACCAAACGTGCAAATCTTCTGGTATTTATTTCTTCTGCTACTTCTACAATTCTGCGACGTAGTTGGGGGAGATTTTCTATTGGTTTTAAATAAACTTTGTCTTTAATGCAGCCCGAGTAAAAAAAAAATTAAGTGGGTTTCGGTCCGGAGAACGCGGAGGCCACAAAATTGAACCAAGGCGCCCAATCCACCTATCAGGATATTCATTATTTAAATAGTCACCTACGGGGCCAGCATAATACGCTGGGCAACCATCTTATTGAAACTACATTTTGTATAAAATCTGAGTAGTTGTCGCCATTCAAGTTTTCGGGTATTTCAAAAGGTCCAATAATTTGTCCGTTGAAAATTCCAGTCCACATGTTGACCTTAAATTGGTATTATGAGCGATCTTCCCGCATCAAATACGGATTTTCTATGTATCATCCATGTACGTTATGTAAATTGAAATAACCGTCTTTTTAAATGTAGTTTCGTCAGTTCATAACATTTTCTTAAGAAATTGCGGATTTTCACGATTTCTCGATAACATTGCTCTGCAAAACTCTAAGAGCATGATCCCGAGGCAGCAAACTTTGAACACGTTGCACATGATATGGGGTGATCTTTTTAAAATTCTTTGAGCAATCCTTTGGTATTCCAGTGGTTCTCTCAATCGCACGTACTGAAGTGCTGTGTCGCATGGTTTTAGGCTCCTTTTGCGAATAAATAAGTAATTTTATTTTTACGGAAGGATAAGTAGCATGTATTTTAACCATATTGTAATCTTGATTAAATGGGCCATTTTTTGAAGTAACTTGCCGACTGTAGTACGGTACATTTTTTTTAAAGATGTTTCGTCAAAGGTGAAAACATATTCTTAACCATGCCTCAACGAAACTTATATTTTTTTTAGTAAAACGATTGTACCTAACAATGGATTTGTGACTGTAATCGATAACATGGTTATTTAAAATTACATCTTAAAAAAATCACTGCAAAATTGGAAAATTTGTGACTACAAAACCAAAGGAGGAGTGTAGGGTATCAATTTTCAACATTTTCTTCAAAAATATACCTATTACAACTCAACCAAGTGACATAGATTTTTTTAAATTTTTGCTAAAACTGGTATAACCTAGTATATCCATAGTATAGATACCATCCAGTAGTCGCACTCCGTGGATTTTCTTACACCAAGTTTGACTCGCGCATCTCGCAGGGATTCTAATCTCATATTTTGGTCCTTGTTCACTGTTTTCATCAATAATTCTAAGATGTCTGAATAATGTTATTATTATTATTTTAGACATCTTAAATAATTCCTTTAAGATTTATAAGAATAAAATTTTTTTGAGATCTATTTAAAATTCAAAGAAGTTGAAGGAAAAAACACAACCTAACCTATAATTCAGTGGAATTTCTTTGAGTCAAAATATACCATGAACCAGGAAAGCTCATTTATTTTCATTCCAGTAAGTATTCTGTTTCAATTTTGTGTTATTTTCAAATTAATTCCAGAATGATTAACAATTGTAGCTTATACAACTGCAAAAACAATAGTTTCAATAATCCCAAACTTTCTTTTTTCTCAATACCATTAGACACCGACAGGTGAATGATAAATATACTATTGTAAAAAATGTTGTTTATTAAAAGCTTCGTTATTTGAGTAGTGTTTCATTCAATTAGTTGAGATTAGTTGAGATATCAGGAACCAATGAAATTTCAGGAGGTTTACGCCTCCTGTCGTCATTTCTTTACGATAAGTTGAGATATCAGGAACCAATGGAATTTCAGGAGGTTTGAGCCTACTGTCGTCATTTCTTTACGATTAGTTGAAATATTAGGAACCAATGGAATTTTAGCAGATTTACGCCTATAGCAGGCTTAGTATAGTCGTCATTTCCTTACGATTAGTTGAGGTATCAGGACCCAATGGAATTTCAAGAGGTTTACGCCTGTTGCATGCGTATGCAGTAGAGTGAAATTTCTTTAGATAAATATTTGAGTGTGTATCTATATGATTTTTAATTTTATAAATAGCAATAACAATAATATAATGTATACAAATATATAAATAATTCAATAGGTTTTTTATTTTTTTCACTCCATAATAAGGGAACCCTTTTTAGAGAACACTCAGCATATTTAGCTCAGGGAAGTATTTACTGAGGGGGTGTACTGGGGGTAATTAACGATTCGACCCCCCCCTCTTCCTCGCTTTTCACTCAAGATCAGTTCAGGTTCCTCGCTAAAACTTGCCACTAATTCTAGAATTCCATAATCAAATTCCTCTTTTCATAAATTGAATATAGTAAAAAATAATATCAGTTCAAACTAAATCATCAGAGAATTCATTGAAAAAAATTGTTCGAAACAATTCAATATAAAAAAAAAGTTATTTTTATGGACTCGAAGATTAATGTTTCAGTGAAATTTAAGTACATATTGAGGATTTGATATTAAACACATTCGATGCTTCCAACCACCAACTACGTATTTTTCCATATAATACCTACTCTTCAACTCAATCTTCGTTTAGAAAAATTTTAATGAGTCATTTCACTTACAAACCTAAGGTACCTATGATTTTTAACACATTTCAAAAAGTTTCAGAGGCTGTTCCTGAGTAAACTGTTGAGTAAATTTCATCACTAATTACTGTTTCTTTCAAAGTGATATTAAAACCACAATAAAACAATATATCTCTTATTGAATGCGGTGTGTTAATGAGGAAATGTGATTACATTTACGGTTAAATTATAAGCGGGGTCATAATTTTTATATAAATATAGACTAAACAATGGTCCATACACTCTAAATATAACTGTGAAAACTTATTACTAGCTCCAATTAAAATATTCAAGTTTTCAGATAAAGCAAATAACCTTTTCTAATCAATGTTCAAATTCGCGGTCGATAAGATTAGATGCGCAGGGAGGAATGCGCGAGTTTCCTTTGGTGTAAGCGATTTCAGTTCAAAATCAATGGAGTGGGACTACTGCTTGGTCCCTATACTGTGGTATATCGCCCAGTAACCGCTTGACGTTGATATACGGGACACACTGTATTATTAAAGAAATTTGTTCAGTAAGCTGAAATGTCCTTTAAAATTGTCGTGTTAACGTTTATAGAACAATATTTTAATTTGCTGTAGAAATGTTTTGCATTTCTGCACTAAGAACGTTCGTACGAAACCCTAATCGAGCAAAATAGAATTTTTTTAAATTTTTGTTTGAACTTGTATAACCTAGCATATCGCCCAGTAACCGCTTGAAGTTGGGTTACGGGACACCTGTTTATTTATACTGTTGATAACTGAAACTAGATTGTATCTTTGCGAACATTCATACTCGTAAGACTGTTCTATTAGCGCTAAGGGAATCGTTTATAAAATTACTCTTTAAATTTTGAATTTCTGATATTATTGTCTGAAGTATTTTGCTCTCAGATGCAACCTTAAGATAATTATAAAACACAAAAATGGTTGTGGGGATACAAAATAATTTTTTAATTCATTTATAAAACGAATCATAATTTGACTATTATTGTTTCATCTTTATTTTATTTGTTAGAAACGATGCAATACTTGGGTTTTTGTTGTATGGAGGACCATTAAGAAACGAATTATTCTCAGCAGGTATACTCTAAAAATACAAAACTTTCATTTTCACGGTGAGTCAAAACAAAAAAAGAATCAATTGAAATAAAACAGCTTTTTCTAGCTCGGTAAATGTTATATACAGAAGAAATAATATTTCGCTGTTCAACTGATTTCCATAAAACTGTTTTATATTTGTTTCAAACTATGTTTTATAATAACTTGGAAATGTTTAAACAATTATCCGATAAAACACAGTAGAATTCATAAATCAAAGAACAAAATTGCTTCACAGGAGTACCATTTTTTTGGCTTTATAGTTGTATAAATAATATTGAGAGGTTTATAGCAACAGGGAGATTTTATAAAAATTGCTTTGTAAACGTTGTTGGACCATTAATAAAACTTGAATAGTTAGTGGGGCTTAAAGATGGTATACAGATTTTTGCCTACAACTGTTGTCAAACACGCGTACTTATCAATCCAACCTTGTAAAAGGAAGTTGTATTTTTTGATTAATATAAATAAATTTGACAGAAAAATGTTGATTTCCTACCTATGCCCTGCACTTATTGATCAAAGTATTATCTATGTTATAAATACTGAAGAATCTGCTTGTGACTTATCGTCAGATTTAGCAATCAACAACGATAAACAACTTGATATCAGCAAATTAATATCCGACAAATAACTTTCACGAGGGACTGAAAAAATCCGAATCCGGTGTCACATTCAAACAGCACTCTTGTCAATTGCCGCTTTAGCGATCCCTTATCAGGCGCAGAAGGGCATGAAAGTAAATATCTTATTATTCCCGATTTGATTGTCGGGAGTCACCCCCGTAAGCACATCCGGGCACGTGTCTTATTTGCACCACCGCGGAGCTCATACCGTCATTTCCGACGTTGGCCGGAAAAAGAAAAGACCACGGCCGTACCACGCTAATTATGCATTTAGGCTTGCAGCCGGCACTCTCTGACATTGTTCGAACCGACGAAGGGCTTGTTCCGAGAGTTGAAAAGGGCAAGTGGAATGTCTTCAACATCTGACAGATTCGCCAAGATCAAAACCTTAGGGAAATTTTATGATATACAGGCTGTCGCATTTGTAAAGCATTCGGTCTTCTCATTCCTCAATAACGGGCATATTCTATATAACATTTTCAACACTTAATTCTGCTTTATAAGTTTACATTCAAGGGGAAGCGCTTCTAAAAAGGTGTATCAACAAGAGCTCAAGATTTGAATGTCGACAGACATACCAGGTATGCCGGTATGAAGTGAGCGTCAAGATACAAATGTCTCGACAGAAACATTTATTGTGAACGAGCCTTTATTTTTTTTCTTTGTTTGCTATGACATCAGTGAAACATATATACTATACATCAAGTCATTGAACAGATAACATCATTTTCTTCATCGCGTTGAAAATGTCAAATTTTGTACCAGAAAGTGATGATTTACGGAAAGCATTAAGCCCTTTTGAGTTTTGGGACGTTTTCAACCATCCACCTTACAGCCCAGATCTGGCGCCAAGCGATTATCACCTCTTCATGCATATGAAGAAATGGCTCGGGTCCCAGCGATTTGATGACGACGAGGAGCAAAAGATGCGGATCATGCTCTGGCTCAAGGCACAAGCGGGTGATTTTTATGGTTTCAACGAAGAGTTCGAGAAATAATGACTTTCGATGATGAGGAATGTATATATTAAAATATTTTCACTTAACTTGGTGAACTGGAGGTTGGAAGATCACCAAAGAGTTTGAAGACATAATTGAATTGAAAATTGGGAATGATATTGGATGGAAATCACACTTTGAATCAAAAGCAACTGGTAAAAATGTTGAATATTGCACAACAAACAATTTCTGACCGTTTAAAAGCTTTGAGAAAGATCTAAATGTGTGAAAAATGAATTGAATGAAAGAAAGATGGAAAACCGAGAAAACACTTGTGAAATTTTGCTTCAATGACAAAAAGGAAAATCTTTTTTGCATCGGATTGTTACTGGCGATAAAAAATGGATTTATTTTATGAACAGAAAAAACCATGGGTTACTCCGGGACAACCATCAACATTGACTGCATAACCAGATCGATTCGGCAAGAAGACAATGCTGTGTGTTTGGTGGGACCAGAAAGGTGTGGTATACCACGAGATCCTAAACCCTTGTGAAACCGTTAATACTGATCGCTAGTTTGCTTTAAAAGACGAACAATTTTATTGGCGTAGTCTCCACAAATTGCCAGAAAGGTAGTTAAAATATGTAGAAAAAATGGCCAATACTTTAAAAGAAATGTTTTTTATTTTCCCATTAATAATTGTACAGGGTGATTCCGGAGGAGACCGTCAGATTTTAGGTGAAGTATACACTAGTCAAGGCAGTTTCGAAACAATATTTGGTTTATGGTTGGGGGCCTTTAATGAGAGTCTATAGGGTGATTTGTCCGATTCGACCAATTTTTCTTTTATTCATAACTTTGGTATGGCTTGATCAATCTTGATAAAGTTTTCAGTGTAGAACAATATGATTATCTTCTTTCAATAATTCAAATACTTTCTCAAAAATACAGGGTGAGAATTATGATAAGTTCAGATTAAGTTTGCAGGTTGAAAAAACACCCTGTACATTCCGTTTTCAAAAATTTTCTACATGCTTCAGATTCTATCATAAGTTTACATTACTGAAGCTTTTTTATTTTTTCTGGCACACATCCAGTTTTCCTAGAAAAATTTTTCAAGTATGAACAATATCGTTATTTCGCTCCAAGGCAGTGGGGATATTCTGAAATAGAATGTAAACCAGTGTCGTCCAATGATACAAAGCTCCTCCTGAGTCCTAAAGTAGTTCTTCCAAATTCGAAATTCATATTTAATCATTCATATTCTGATGTGTAAAATCATTTAATCCAGAAAATATCTTTATACCTACCTACTTAAACCAAAAAATCTACAACTTATACAGAATAAACATTCGAAACATATCATGAACGGCAAAACACGGATTAACACAAAATTTACATAGAATGTTCGAAATGATTTCCCCTTATTTGAATACATATTCGAGACCTTTTTATTAAATTTCCAATTGACCTTCTAATGAGGGATTGATTTTGCTTCAAGATATTACATTCCTCGAAAATCCTTTCAACTAGGTGTTCTCTACTTCTAATTTCAACCTTATAAACTCTTGTTTCCAGATATCCCCACACAAAATAGTCTAAAGGGTTCAAATCAGGCGATCTTTGTGGCCAAGCAATAGGGCCTCCACGACCAATCTATCTGTTCGGATAATTTACATCCAGGTGATTTCTCATATTCAATGCAAAGTGAGGTGGTGCTCCGTCATGCTGAAAGTACATAGAGCGGATATGTACATTTTTCTATAGATTTGGTAAAATATTTTCCAAAAAATCTAGGTAAATTTCACCATTTAATTTTTCCGCAAAAATGTGAGGGCCAACTAAATTTTCGTCTATTGTTCCAAGCCAAATATTGGCAGAAAATCTGTGTTGTGTATTATGACTCTTCTTCAAATGCGGGTTGTCTCTTGCCCATTCGTGGGAATTGTGGATATTAAAAATTCCATTCTCAGTGAACATAGCCTCTTCGCTGAATAGAATACGAAAAATAGTTCGTTGGTGACTAATAACACAGCGACAAAATTGTAATCGTTGGAGCAGATCTTGTGGAAACAGTTCTTGCACCTTTTGGTAGTGGTATGGAATGGTGAAATTGTTCTTTCTTCAAAGTCTTGCTCACTTTGCTCTGCGAAATTCCTAATTCGGTACTAATTTGACGAGTACTAATAGACGATTCCTCCTCCACCCGTTCAACAATTTGAATCGAAATTTCATTTCGAGTAGGCCTATCAATGTGCTCTGCCTTACTAGGATATTACCCATGTTCTTTAGAATAATGGAATACTCGTCCGAAAGTACATTTATTTGGTTGACGTCGGTTGGGAAATCGTCTATGGTATTCCACTTTGGCTTCATTTCCATTTCCGTAACAAAAACCATAAACAAAAATCATATCCGCATATTCCGCATGAGTAAATAATTCAAGCATGTTGAAATACACTTCTTGTGACAGATTATTTATTAAATATTCTCATTCTGTGGTTCACTGTGATGGTAACCATGGATCTTAAAGAACTTCATTTAAAGAGAGATTTAATTTTCATGGAGAATTTTCAATTTCATTAAAACTATTTATCATACATTCGTGATTCAATATTTTACATACCATAAGGCCATAAGTGAGTACATTTTTGAACGAAACTACTATGTTTTAGGAATATTCGCTTCATAGAAAACCGGAAATGTGTGTGCCGAAAATCACCTGAATGATGACTCAATTTTATGTAATCCATAATTTTGCCTTTCATATTTTTCGAATGTTCATTCTGTATTTGTAGTAGTAGTATGTAAATTTTTTTGGTTCACATACAAATTAAATGATTTTATACATCTGAATATGAGCGGTCATCAATGAATTTCGAATTTGGAAAATTTATTTTACGACTCAGGAAGAGCTTTGTATTATTGGACGATACAGCTTTACCATCTAGTTCAGAATATTCTCAATGCTTTGGAGCGAAAAAACGATATTGTTCATCTTTGAAAATTTTTTCTAGGAAAAATGGACGTGTGCTAATAAAAATAAAAACGCTCCAGTAATGTAAACTTATGGTAGAATCTGAAGCAAGTAGAAAATTTCTTCAAACGGGGATGTTGTATTTCCTAAGTGCTCTCAAACCACGAACTTGACGATCTTGGGCAGCTGTTGTACTGCGTTGCCGACCTCCCCATGAACATAAGCTACTGAGTCGTTTTGGATGAACCTATTCCAAGCCCGACTCACCACACTTTGCGAAACATTCAACCGGCGGGACATTTCTCGCTGGGACAAACCTTCCTGTATACACCGTAAGATTTGGTCCAGTTGTACATGACTGATAAGCTGATATTGTTCTCATTTATTCAATTATGTGTTTGAACGAGAGAAAAAAACAGATTTAATATCAAATACCACATTGCTTTTCACTCCACCTGTAACAGCCTACAGATAATAATCGATTTTGTGAACAAGAGCCGATGAAGTGAGGAAAAATTTGTTATAATCAACTCAAAACATCTTAATTTTTTCTTAGAGAACATATAATGTACAGATATTCACGAGATAACTTGAAAAAAATACAAATGAAGAGAAGTTCATAAGTGATCCCTAGCAATTGTTGATCAGTGTATATACTCGGGTTTCTGTTTATACGCCATAAATTTACATTTATTTCTGATATGTGCATACCCAATACCAAACTAATAGAACTTTTTTGCCTCCTGATACTTAATTTTACTGTGAAAGAAAATTTTCTGTTTGATATACAGTACATATTATACAAAATTTTCAAGCGCCTCGAATATATTAGCTGTTATTGAGTTTTATGAGATAAAGTAAAAAATGAAATTGTATACATTTCTCTCATTTTGGCATCTACTGTAATGGGATTTTTTAAAGGATACATATTCCGCCGTCATATAGGGTTTGAAGTAGTTAGTTGAGGCATTTTGTCATTGGGTAAAGACTTTTTGTACTACAGTTAAAAATGGTAGCCCTAAACTGGAAGTTTAAACAACACAAAATATAGCTTCCATTATAAAATACTTTCAACGCCGTAAGAGTTCATATAAAATATTTGAGCTCTGCTATAGAAATTAATAAAATACTTTTACTTTTGTATACATTTCCGTTAAACAGAGACGAACTGTACGAAAAAGAGTCGGTGGAAAAAATTTAAAAAATTCGTGTATAACTACAGGGTAGACATCGCCTAGAATAAAAGAGATGGAAAAAAATAGCATGTTTTTAGTTATTTATTTTTTTATTTTTATATTCATCAAAAATTCTTGTCTCAACTCCTTGATGATTAAGAGCAGTTTCATTGGAGCCACATGGTACACCAAGACCACTTGAAGTCGATAAATTATTTTGTTCATCATTTTCACACCTTCTGATGAATTCTAATGAATTTTTATCAATAATAACTTTCCACCTAAAATATTTTGAAAGCATTTTTCTAATTTTCTATGAAATGCTCCACTTTTCCTATTCCTATTAATAAAGATCAGGCGTCACTGATAAGATGAAACAATATCAGTAAAAGTTTTAGAAATGTATTAAAATATGATTTTGTATCGCCACAAACATTTTTGTGTTTTATAATTATAATAAATTGATTTAATCATACCACTGAAATCATGTTTAAATATTAAATTTTTCAAGATTGCATCTGAGTGCAGCATGCTTCAAACAATAATAATATCAGAAAGACAACATTTGAAGAGTTATTTTATAAATGTTTCACTTAGCGCTAATAAAACAGTTTTAAGATGGTTCGCAAAGGAACAAACTAGATAGAGTTAACACCAGTATGAATATTACAAAACAATTTGTTCGGTGAGCTGAAATCTCCCTTAGAATTATCCTGTTAACGTTTATAGAACAGTATTAGGTATAAATTGCTGTGAAACTGTTTTGTATTTTTGCACTAAGAACGTTCTCACGACACCCGAAATATTTGATCGGCAATTTGAATAAAACCAAATTGCGTTTGAGAAGCCGTAATAAATTTTTATAAAATCAAATGGCACGAAGAATTTGAAATCATAAAGTACCTTTGCTAGTTGAGAAATAATTTAATCGATTTTATAAATTATAATAGGATAAAACTGGTAAGATGGAACGATGATTCACGGTCGGTCAAATGACTACACCCGCCATCTTAGCCAAGAAACAAATGCCGGGTCATGTGAAGTGTTTATTGCTCGTTCCTGGATCCTCTCCTGTTCTTTGCGGCTGTAACAGGGAGAGATCCAAGGGAGAGTACAGGGTAACGTATACAGGATCGCTCTTGGTAAAGCAGATCCGAATGGTTAAAAGGTAAATGCAGGGCAAATATTTGCCATAGATAATTACTGCCGCGCCTGAGAGGCGTGCCGTGGAACGGCGACTGCCGTCGCAGGGTCTCTGGGGGCAGACGCCGTCCCCTTCGCCTCCCCAGCCGCCTCCAACCACCCCTAGCGATGTTCACAAGCGCTCCCGCTCCACGTCCCCTCCCGCGAAATGCTAGCGACTCCATCTGTTGTACGATGAACCTGCTACACGGCCAATTTGTGGTTCGATTCCGGGTTTCAAGGGGCGAATATAGAACCGACTTCCTGTGTTTCTCACTGTCGAAAGGGGTTTTCGCAATGTTTATACGCCAGAAGAGGGATTTTTTAACAAGTTCAGAATCTTCACAGATCAGATTTCCACAAAAAAATACATCAGTTGAATAAACATATATAATGATATCGAACTAGTTGAAACATTTCAAGCTTTTCGGCATCACGATTCCAAAATATTTTCGAAAGCAACATCTATCTAGTTGAATACCTTGAGTTTTTCGAAAATTTCCCACCAAACTTAAAATTTTTCCGACTTTTTAAATCGCTCTGGAACAACAGCTTTGATTTCTTTTTATTTAATTCTTTCAACTGTCTTCAAACTTTGCAGAAATGATGTGAGATTTTTCCAACCGTTTTGAAATGTTTTCAACTGATTTGTAAACTGCTCCAAAATCAGTTGCTTAGAAATTTTTTCAATTGGATTAGATGTTATTCAATTAATTTTTTTCCGACTGGTTTGCGAACTGCTTCGAAACTCTTCTGTCTGCTTTGAAATTTCTCCAACAAAAAAAGAAGAAAATGTCATTGTTCCATAATTTTGAGGCGTACTGTATATCAAAACAATATCTTATGCAGTCTTGAAGAAATTATAAGGGTGCAAAGGTGAGACTGCAGATGTTAATAGGCGTATTGGGTACATACGAAGGAAGTTAATTCTATGAAAAAGATATCACATATCAGAGATATTGTCGAGACGCGTGTCGTCGCGAACAATATAAACGGAAAAAGTCCTTACCGGAAGGCTCTGCAGATGTGCCCTCGTTTGTTGTTGCTTGGAGCTTGTTATTTCTATCAGACACTCCCAATTTTTCACATCGATGGAAAGGATTTTCCCCGTTTCTTTGTCGCTATTGAATTCCTATCCAATTATAAGTGTTCATATGAATGATGAAATATCGAAATGGCGTGCTAATGTTTTAATAATTAGATTGCGTAAATCCACTACAGTAACTGTGACTAGAACCCACGTTATTTTGGGAGTTAATTTACTTTGAATTAACATTGTAAAGGTGGTTATTATTTTTGAGTGCAATTTCCTGATAGAAAACATATTTTCTTTCTATAAAATTTTTTCCAATTTTTTGTATTTATCGAAATCATGTTTTTTCCTCATTTCACCCCGAATGAAACGAGCTGAATAATTGAAATGCATATCACGTTTCACTCAAGACATTTATAGAAAAATATATAAATCAAGCTACAACTTTGGACATAGCTTGAGTTTGACGAGCCCCATGATTTTACTATTGGGAAAATGGTAAATTTTCCTGAGATTTTCAAGAAAACATGTCAATTTATCGTAAACATGTAATGTAATGACCAGCAATTTTCTTTTAACTTCAGGTGAAAGATATCTATTTTATTGATCCCCGGCAAAATCTATCTACTAAAAATTTCTTTTTAGCTAAATAAGCCGGCTTATTTCTCTTGGAGAGTTTGGTATTACCGTTTAAAAAACAAGTACCGAAAAATTCTTGAAAGTTTGCCCAGCCCGACGAGAAGAAAATGTCGAATTTACGTCACCATATCTGCTGACAACCAGTTGTCAAACAAAAGCGTCAATATTAAGGAAAAGAAAATATTAATCGTAATATATAAGTGCCATCAGTTTTATTTTGCTTCTCCGACAAATATAAAATTTTTGAGATATGTTATTTTTCGTTTTATTACTTATGAATAATATAAAAGAAAAATGATAGTACGCTGAAAAAAAATTGACTTCAATAGTCACTTCAATACGCTTCATTTTAATTAAAATTTTTATCACTCTAAAAAAAAACAACCGATAGCTTACTTTCGTAATAATCTCGTTAATTGATTTTAATTGAACAAGAAAATGGTGAATGGGCGGGGTTTAACACGCAATTGCCATCACTGTGTTGTTAAGAGACTAACTAATAAATCAAAAATTGATAAAATCTAGCTATTTCTGAATATAGATTGAATACATTTCATGACATCTAAACCCAGAAAAATACTTGGGTATATTCCGAAACGATCTGTCATTACGAGAATCTCTTCTAAAAAGCATTCGGTCAGGACAATAAGGATTGTTAATTAAAAATTTAAATTGGAACGAATTCCACCGGGCTCATCTTACCGAAATAGCTTGGTGAAAGTATATTTTTCCCATTTCCAGCTAAGACGGTCGCATCAGATGCGAACACCACTCGAGAAAATCAATTGAAATGAAAAGTATATATCGGGGAAGGACTGGAATGAGTTATAATTCAAGAGCGCCACATCGGTACCCCGATGTTTAACTTACTTGATTGGGAAGTTGTTATTCAATCAACGGAAGCTTATAAGGATATTTCCTCTTGAATCCATCCTTACAATTACGAATTTGGCTTGTGAGTCGAGCGAAGAAGCTTTAAAAGAGCTAAATATGTAGATACAAAATATCACAAAATATCTGAGAAGTTGTTGGGAACATAATCATTAATTTGTAAATGTTCTTCTTTTCTTTTTGTTTATAAAATGAATAACCATTTGAGATATTTCAAAAACTGATTGGATTACAATGGAAATATTCATGAATGGAGCTCAACTTCCTTCATATGATCACCACAGGCACGTTTGAAGCCTATTTCGGCCGAAACGGCTGTTATTTCGCGTTCAATGTTGGCTGTGAGCTTCTCCACAAAAAAATAATTTTTCTGAGTGCTTCGAGGATTAGAAAAATAGTTGGCATGAGTGTATTGTATTATCATAAAATTAAAGAATAATTATATCTTCTGTTTTTGTTTGAATACAACAGACATGTTATAAGTTATAAAGAACCTACCTAGAAATTGTGCAAATAAAAAAAAGAATGTGTGTAACGTTCACAAGAGATTGAAGTAAAACTTCTTTGACATTGTACAAGATGACAATTATGTTAAAAATCATATAAAATATGACCCAGTTTCTATATAAAATAATATTTTTATAGCGATAAGTTTTTTTTCCTTGATGATAAGTCTTGTATATGTAGCATAAGTTTATTCATGTAAGATGAATGTTTTTGTTTTCTATAAATTCATTTCTTATGAAGTCTAAAAGTTTATTAGAATTTTTTTTTAAGTTAATTTTATTTTATATGAGTATAATTTTTTTTTTTATTTATTTTTGTTTAACTTCAGTATCCTTCGTTTTTCGCGTCTTCATTTCATGTTGTTTTTTTTTTCATTTTGTTCATTATTTTCATATCATTTAATAACTGAGCTTTCATTCATATTAATTTTCTTATCCCTGATCTAAATTCAATAAATTTTGTAGTCTGTTCAGTTTTAGAATTAATTTCATATGATATAATACTCTGTAATTCTATTCCTAAATATACACCAGAATAACAATAAAATTTATAACAGCTTTTTCTTTATCTTAATAATCTAGCATAGACCTGAATTTCACATGGGCGGCATAATTCAGTGCAGATTTACCATGCATGCTTGAGAAAATTCAAAATTCCCGCTGCTTCGTTCCTGTACTACCAAATATGGCGGCCGATTTGTGTTCCCAAAAATAAGTCCTTGTTATTATTCAATTTAATATTTTTTAAGAGGGGATAAGTGATTTTTCAGTACTCACTGGATATATTCTTTATTTAAAATTCACTCTACTAGTTTCGCTATCCAGGCATCATCAGAAGTTCTAGAAGATTAATTTTACAATACTCAATAAAATTCTCTACAGTAATTAAAATACAAACTATCTTACTTGTCAATAAGTAAAATGGCATTCACAAACAAAATAAAGTGACTGAAAATTTTTTTTTCTAGAATTCTCAAAGAAGTACTGCTTTTGGGGTTATGTCCTCAGATTATGGTTAGTTACAGAAAAATAAAATGACTTGTCACTTAAATCATAGAGTCAAGTTTGTTCCAATGTTTTGGATTCAAATTAAATTTTCAAAAATGGGTTTGTATGAAAGATTGGTTTCAGTTTGGTTATTCAGACAAAGGGTTGTGTTCTTTTTCAAATTTTTCTTTATTTCATATATTTCAAGTAAATCCAACTTATTTCCTCTCCCAACGTTATGTAACTGTATGTCCTCTTTTTTGTCAAATTCATGTTTAGTTGATTTCAAATGGTTCCCAAATGCACTCTTTTCATTATAATTTCTTATATGTTCATTATTCTGGTTTCTAGTGACCTATATGTTTTTCCAATGTAGAAAGCATCACATGTTTTACATTTCAGTTTGTAGACTCCGTTTTTCTGTAATATTGGAGTTTTGTCTTTGCAATTTACTATATGGGAATGCAGACAATTTTCTACCTTAAAAGCTATTTTGAAGTTCTCCCTTATTGAATGCTCTTGCAATCTTATAGCTGATTTCATTGTAGAAAGGCAAAGAAAATTTGAGCTGTGTTGTGTTCTCTTTCTTTTGATTATTGTTATGTATATGTTCTAACACTTATCCCCTTTTAAAGTGTTCCTGGATAGAGACTACATTTGTAATCAAATCTTAATATGTTTTACTAATTATTTTATTTTTTCAAAATTTTTTTATTGATTTGTTTATAAACTATCTATTGACGAAATCAAAAATATTTGAAAACCGGATGGTATAGAAACGTGACGCCATATTGCCGTAACGGACTTCCGTTGCATTGTCAACTAGATACCTCCTAGTCGCACCTAAAGAAGTTTTAATTAAAAAAATTATTTTGGTATATTTTGAGAATCTTCTCTCTTGTCGATTTCTGCAAAATTTTCCAGTTACAATCTGATGAATATTTTAGGAGGAAAACAACTTTCAAATGCTTATAACTCTTGAACCATTGGACGGATTTAGCCCAATAACGATGTTGACCGAAATATTTGGACAGTTAGTTTATTCCAAAGGAGATTGTGTGATCTAGTAAAGTTTTAACTTCAATAACTTATGCCGATGACGAAGATGCGAGGTTTAGTAATCCATCAAAGGGTAGTTAATTGTAAATGTTTATTTTTCAGACACAATTTTACGCCATATTGTACATATTTTGAAATGAAGATATTTATCTATCTATCTATTGAGAAAATACGTACATTCTATCTAAACATCTGTCTTTTATTGGATTCAAGTTGAAAAAAATCGTTTCGGAATTTCTTGAAAAATTCATTTTAATAATAATAATAATAATAATTTATTCATTCTTTGAGACAGATTACATCTGTATAGAATACGTCATAGAGAAAAAAAAATAATAATATCAATGCTATGAAAAAAAAAATAATTGAGGCAATCCTACATTAACCATAAAATCCCCATCCCTCAAACAAAACTATAATTCAAAAATTCACCCACACTATAAAAACAATTACCAAGCAATATCTCCCTCATTTCTTTTTTGAATTCTCTGCAGTCCAAAACCCTGAGCCTGTCTGGAAGATGGTTGAACAACCTGATTCCACAGTACTTGGGCGAGTGCTCTAACTTAGTGGTTCTATGCTTTGGAACACAGAGAATATCTCTATGCCTTGTATCGTATGAATGAAAATCGGAGCATTTTCTTAGTGATGTAATTTTTTTTTTATATACAATAAGCAATCAAGTATAAAAAAAAATTGTATTCATTGAGAGATAAGATTTGTAAGATAACTTCAAATAATTAATCATATCAAAAGATCACGTCAATGTGGAAAACGACATGAAGTACTAATTTCTTCATGTCATCCTAAACAAATTTTTTAGCTGATATATTTTTTCCAAATATGAATTGACTCTCCCAGATACTATGGCAGAAGAAGAAAAAACAAAAGCTTATCACGCTGTCATTGACAGAAATCTCTCATCTCCATTTTCGCCTTTTCATCTGTGGTGCAGGGGTGAACGTAAATTTGTATGGGGCTATATAAGGATTCCCACAACGATTTTTCCGCCTCTTGTATTATGTCTGTACGCCATACAAATATTCTCCTACATGCACGATTACATTCAAATCGAAATCACAATATGTGTGCTCAGGAAATATTCATGGTATATCCCTAATAACAACAAGAGTTCATAAACGGCAGGTTGCTATATCTGAAAATGCAACCAGATTCAACAGAAAATTGAACAAAAAATGTATAAAAGCACTAATGTTAGGTGGGAAGCTTTTGCTCGCTTTTTCTAAAAACCTTTCCCAGAATATAGAATAGTGTAATACTAAACCAAACACCACAAATTATAAATAAATAAATCCATATCATAAATTGAAAATAACCACTTTAATTTTTTCTCAGTTTTTTACGCAGCTCCAATTCCCTTCTCTTTCATTTCAACCACAATCCGATTACGCTTAAAGCTACTTCAAAATATAATCAATTTAATCACTCGAATGCATATGACGACAATTTATCTATCGGTAAACAAGGTCTTCTTTCATCATGATACCAAAATTTTGGACGGACAAACACTTGTCCATTGAAAAACCTTATATATTCAAAATTATAGAACAAATTCATTTTCTCAGGAGGAAGATAATCCTGAAACAGGTCAATTTTTTTTCACTTTTACCAAATTTTAATGCATTTTTGAAGGATTTTTGTTGCACCTGTGTCATCCGCAAAAACCATCTATCTGAATTTTTTCAACAGGGAAAGTGGGCCCTTGTGGTACTTTTTACCAAGGTCTTGTTTCTTTTTTACGGAATGGCAGAAAGTTTGGAGAAAAATTAGTTTGAAGAGGTTTTCAGTATGTGCACTTTGTTATGGATCATTTACTTTGAGACGATGGTATCGCCCCAAAGTTTTAATGATACGTAAGCCGAAACAGAACTTCTGGTGGAAGAAATCTACGACAATAAAATTTTAGAATATATATGATATCAATAACGTCCATACATGCACAATAACTTATGTAAACACAACGGATATCTGATGAAGTATAAAATATTACGAAAATTTTTTGAGAATTATTTTTGAAATGTCTATCCGATCGATTTGTGGGAAATTTTGTAAGCCCATTTGTTTCAACCTAATTCGAATTTCTTTCAAGTAAAAACTTGATTCAAGGGATATTTTGGGAGTTACAGAGGAAACTAAATTTCAGATGCTAATGACTCCTGAACCCTTGGACGGGTATGGCACAATAACGAACTTTACCGAGATATTTGGACAGTTAACTCATCCTGAAAATATGAGAACTCTAGCTCATCTCTTTGGGAATATAAAGGCTTGAATTAAATTAAATTTAAAATCAATCTTCAAGTATAATTTACCATAATAATTATGAAAAGTACCTAAAAAAATCGTTGAAACATGCCATAATCGTGTTTCAATGATTTTTATTCTGTCCGCCTTAGATGGCGAATGGCAACAAAAATTAATAGATAAAGGACTGTTTGCACCAGTGACCCTCAAAAGTATCACTTAGCTAAGTGCCGCTTAAACTTAAGGTCGCTTAAATGTATTTCCGTCACTTAACAGTAACTTAAGTAAGCGACGCAACTTTTCCCTAGTTCAATAAAGCCGGGATATTTGATATTCAGCGCATCAACGAAATTTATATACTTTATCTATCGTTCTGTGGTCTAGATCTTTGTTATGAATTAATATGTAAATGAATAAATCAATATAAACCCGAGATTATTTTCATCAAAGTTTAGTTTTCAGTTCATTTAAAATCAACTTTACCGTCGTGCTATCAGCCAATACCAGTAGAGTATTATATTATTATTATAAGCAGTAAAGTTTGCGAAAGAAATGGTACCTATTCAGTAAATGCAATACAATCTATTTTTTTAAGCTTTCGAGCACTTAATCGAAATATGAATGTAGTTAGTATATGCGCCTAGGAAATGCTCTTTCCTCAATTTCTACTATGTACCAGTCGTTACGAAATACTTTCGAAAACCACAACAAAACAAATTATGTTAGGTTAATATCCTGCCCTTAAATAAGTGGTCATACTTGAGTGCTTAAATTTAAAGTCTGCTTCAGACATTTAAGTAGCGCTAAACAGTTGATGCAACGCAATTCAAGTTAAGGGTTCATTTTAAGGGACGCTTCAAACTGAGTGTATTGGTTCAAACGGGCGCTACAGAAACTCCTTTTTGTAGTTTCAAATGGGAATTGAACGTACGAGTAAAACATACTCGAAAATAAAGTTCCAATAATCATCAAGCCTTTTTTGAATACCCTGAAGTTATTTCAGGAACTTGAGTTATTTCTTTTTATTGAACCAAAATTCAACAAGTCACAAAAAAAATGCAAAATAACTGCAACGAGAAAAGTTTTCTTTAATTTTTGAGAACTCGCCGAGAGAAATCATGAAAAATACACACAAAAAATTATCGAAATCAGAGGAAAATAGCGGAACATATATCGGATACCAACCAGGTGTGAGGATTCTAAAATAAAAGTAGTTGACGTAAATAATTAGACCACCCGATATAAAATATTGAGATATTCGATGATCCAATAAACGAAATTAAAGAATATTGCGTAAGAGGGAAAAAGGAGGACTGGACAAGGCGACTTATGAGAAAGCCTCAAACGATTCAATTACGTATGATGCAATGTACGTGTTTTAATGATAGCAGATCCCATGGATAATCAGAGAAGCGGCAGGGTTTCTGAAATAAAGTGGCAGAAGCGGGGAGAGAAAGAGGACCGAGCCGAGGGGTTAGTCGTTGTTTCTGGGCATTCTTTGATTCTTTCCGGTTCCGGAACAATGGGGGGCGGGCTGAAAACGTTGACAGCCCGTAAGTCGTGTACTTAACGCAGTGCCAGCACGGCCTTTCTGCCAACCACTATAATTTCCAGCTCACAATTATTCATTGTGTAGATGCGAGCACAGCCGCAGGATTTCTCCCCTGTGGTTTGCTCCGATTTTCTGACATATGTCGTGATTATTGCTGCAGAATACCACCGCTGTTCTCGATCGCGAACTCCCTCATTTTTTTTTCAACTTCCGTGAAAATCCAATTTGAAACCTTTCGCTTTTTCACATCATCACTAGATTGTTTTTTACGATACTGTGAGAGGATTATCGACGAAAGTGTCTTAAACAAATTGTTTCGGATTTGGGTAATGAAGCCTTATCAAAAACTCAATGGCGGATTAAACCAACAGTCGGTCCTAAGCGCAGGGTAAATCGGGGGCCCCTACGAAGAATAAATTGTAGATCACATATATAATGTGAATAGAAAAAGATTTTTTTTAATTAAATGAAATAATTTAAGGTATACTTTTTACTCATATCTATACACAACTAACAATTCTAACAATTTATGTTTTATAATGGTCCAACAGCCTTTACAAATGAATTTTCATAAAATCTTCATGTAGCTATAAATGTTTCAATATTATTTATACAACACCTACAAAGCCAAAAAGGGGCCACTCCTGTGCAGTCATTTTGTTCTTTTATTTGTTTTGAGTTTCACAGTAATTATCTGATAATTGTTTAAACATTTATCCAGTTATTATAAAATATAGTTTGAAACAATTATAAAACAGTTTTATGGAAATCAGTTGTAGAGCGATATATTATTTAATCATTATGGCGTTTATATATCATTTACCGAGCTAGAAAAAAGCTGTCTTATATAAGTTGTTTTATTATGGCAGATGTTATCACCAGTATAAATATATTATATAACACAACAATAATTTATTCAGTAAGCTGTCCGTTAAAATTATAGTATTAACGTTTATAGAACAATATTTTAATTAGCTGTAAAATTGTTTTGTATTTTTGTACTAAAAACGTTCTTACGACACCCTTATCGACCAAAATACTTGTCAAAAGCTTAATTGTGTAATCGGCAATTTGAATAAACCAATATGCGTTCGAGGAGCCGTAACAAAGTTATTATCAAATAAAATAGCACGAAGAGTTTGAAATTATAAAATATCTTTGCTAGTTGGGTATTTGAATACGAACAAATATGAGAAGTCAATATTGAAGAAACAAGAAAATAAACAAACATGTTTGACTAACATAAAATATTGAAATCAGAGCCTATAGAACTCTTTTCTTCCACAAGAAAAAGAAACAAGATTCAAAATTCAAAAAATAAATAAAAACAATGATAACAAAATATATAAAACATATTTTATGCAGAAATAAATGTCTAATTATTATGACATCTGGGGATGTTTTTTTATTGACTTTCAATAGAGTGAATATCACAGTGATATCAATATAAAAAATAAAAATACAAAATTTTTAAGATATGTAAATTTTCGTTTTCATTATTTATGAATAATATAAAAGAAAAATGACAGTACGGTGAACAAAAAAATATACAATCATCATTTCCGATGAAAAATTTTCCGCTGAATGCGCTCCTTTTATCATAAGGAATCGGAAAAATCATGGAAAGCAGGAAAATGGAAATAACCCTGACATTCTATGAAAATCGAGATCTCAAAATCTCGATTATTTTTATCGCTCAAATTCACCGTAAATATTTATTATTATGTATACTTTGAAATAAAAGAAAACAAACATGTTACAAAAATTTTCCCTTAATTATTGCGAAACTTTAAAATAATTTTTATAGTAAACTCGATGATGCGCTTAAAAAAAAAGTAGTGTTTCAATTTTCAATGTTACATTGTCTGTAAAATTCGCTTGTACCATTGAAATGAATATAAATTGAAGTAATGTATTAAATGAAAAAAAAGCATAATTTCCCAGAAAAAATCATAGCCAATAAACACGCTTTTTTAGCCTATTTTTCAAAACTCTTTCCGATAAATTTAAATAAATATTATATCACTTTAATTCCTCGGCAGTTGGCATGAAATTACTCAGTAGCGTATTTTGACCAATTTGTTGTACAACTCCAAATATTTTGAAGGCCTTTTAGCTTCCACGTCAATAACTACGGAAATTTCACGTCATTTTAAATTTTGATAACAAAATAATCTTAAAAATTTTTTGTTGATACGATTGAGTTATTGTTGTTGAAAAGTGTATAAAATATAATTTTATTTCTTATTTAATTCAAATAAAATAATTGTAGTTGAAGTTTCAGTTAATTTGTCCTTTTGAAACAATTATTTTAAATAGTTTATTTAAATACTTATATACAAGGTGTCCAGAAAGGGTATCGGGTATTTGTAAGTTCAATAAAACAAAAAATATTCGTGAGCAATAAAAGAGTTTATTGTTTATTACTAACATATGAATTGGAGAATTATTTGGAAAAGATTATGTTATTCAAATTATGACCGTTCCGTTGATGGCGCTCTTCTAAACGGGAAAGAAGAATGACGATAACACGTTGACACATAGCTTTTGATATTGCTGCCATTTCTGACCTGATGTTTTGATTCAACTGGGTTAGATTCGTCCAATTATTTTGATAAACCTTACTTTTAAGGTTTACTTATGTCAAATAGTCAAGCAGGCTACGGTCGGGGTTTCTGGGAGGCCACTTGATGTTTCCCCTTCGCGAAATAACATTATTAAGGAATAATGCGTTAACAACTTCCATTGAATCATTTTAGGTGTGGTAAGTGGCCTCATCTTGCTGGAACCACTTTCTTGAGTTGAAATCTGCAAACTCCTGCAACTGTGGGACCAAAAAATTCTCAACATACGCAATAACGGTCACTATTCACATCAATTGCTCGGCCTCGTTGATCTTCATGAAAATAACGACCAATAATGCTTTAGCAGACATAGCGGCCCAAACCACGACCTTAGGGCTATGCAGGGGTCGTTCATGCTTTCGTCTGGGATTCTCCACTGCCCCAAAATGTCCATTCAGGTGAAAATTTGCTATGCCACTAAACAGTATGTTGTTAAAGTTGTTAAATCACTGCAGAATTTCGTTCTCAAAATTCAATCGACTAGCATAGTCCGCATCCTTCAATTCTTGAATCAATTGAATTTTATAGGCTTTTCGATGTAAGTCTTTCTTTAAAATCGAATGTAAAGACGATTTTTTGATGTTCAATGCTTGGCTTCGCTTTCCGATGGATAATGACGGATTTTGACGAACCAACGCCTCAAGGACGACCAGAGTTTTGAACTCTGCACCTGTATTCTCGAACATCCTGATCTATTTCGTTATGCTATCATCACTTGGCGCGTGGTATGTAGGATTCTCTGCACGATAGAGACGTTGTGCAGTCACTATTGAATCACCATTACGATAATACGCTCGTACGAAAAATGCGCCATGCGTCCCCGAGTACTGGTCTATCGTGACTCAAACTCCACAAAATAGCGGACGCCATGAACCCCTCCCCGCTCCTTTGAGACTTTCCGAATATGGCGCGAAAACAAATACCCGATACATTTTTTTTTGGACACCTTGTATTTGGTATACAAAATTTTGTTACAGATTCACGGTACACTCGAAACGATAAAAATCCTTGGAATATTTGTGATAATTCGTAAGAATTGACGAAAAATTGCGGGCAAAATTTCTATTCTGTTATCAACGTTTTATTTCAACTCAAAGTATAGATAATTATATGAAGATTTCATGTGAATTTGAACCACAAAAATAATGACGTTTCCGAGATCTCGAAAAAAAATTTCGAAGTTTTTCCGGCTTTCACGATTTTTCCGGACACAAGGATCGTATTCAGCGGGAAAATTCACATCAGAAATGATGTGTTGGATACTTTTGTTCATGGTACTTTGATTGAGATTTTTTGTATCGAAAACGAAAATAAGTTTGCTTAAAAGGTACTTGTTTTTCAAACTGATATTTTATCAAACTTAAGTTTTCCGATTAATAAAAAAATTATGCTTTTGCTGAAGCTGGTAGTCATGGTGAGGTATAACGTTACCAAATCGACAAATTCAAAGTTTGATGGACAAACGGTCAAAAGTACCACAAAAAAAATTATCAGACTGGAATTCATTAGGTATAAAACAAAGACAAATCTTTATTAAAAGTTCATTTGCGGAAAGTTTTGCAAAAAAAATTAAAGTTTTGAACATGAACATCACATGTTTACTTCAAATTGACGTTTTTCTGAAAATCATCGGAAAAGTTACCACTCCTGTATTTTTCTAATGGTGACATCTTGGGAGACTCATTAAACTCAGTAGCAGCTTATTTTGTGAGTTGACCCACGGAGTGCCATTCGACTCGAAATAGTCGAAACCACATTTGGGCGAAACGATACCTCGCTGTTCCACCACGATCAAGCGCGCGGAAAAACCACAATCCGAAGCATAAAATCCCATTTTTCATCCCTTTGTCCCGGCCGCAAATAATTAAAACGACAAATTGATATACCACTCATGGGTGCGCAGCATGACCCCTTGAAGAAATTGAAATTGTCAGTGTCAACCGCCCCCAATGTTAAGGCGATTACAAACGTATAAACATGGAAATGATGTGTTGATCCTAAGTGAAAACCGATTTAAACCTTCCCTAACCCCCGATTGCAGCAATAACTGACAATGGTTATTGCCGGGGTTGAACGCTCACAACCCGGAAGGAGGCCTTATAAGGGGGTTGCGGAGAAGAGCGGGGAGTTAATCACGGTCAATTAACTGCTGATCTGGAGAGATATCTGCTGGTGGCGCGATCTGGCGATGGCATTGTCGACACCCTTGGATGTATTTTCAGGAACGGCATTGCCAGCCCTCAAGGATCATGCATTTGCCGGACTCTGATCCGCACGGCTCTTCTCACGCTATGTATAGTCATCCTAAACCAACTATTTAATTCGAATTGCTGTAATAAGGAAAACAAAGTATATTCATTAATATAATGCTTTATGAGATAAAATATTCTCAGTTTTTTTCTTGCGCATATATAAACAGTTTCGGTGTTATTCCGACACGGAAACAGGCTACATATAACTGGCCATGTGAAAAATATGGATTTTCAAGATTGATGCCACAAACGCTTAGCGGCTGTCCTTAAGATATAATTATCGACGGTTCGATAGACATATCTTTTATTATTATTATTTATATTTGATAGAACTATGAAATTCGATGAATTTGAAGAATTCTTCAAGTTGGATAGAACAATCAGCCCCCAAATTTCCGGCAAATTTAATTGATTGAGCATTTATGAAATCAGAAGTGAACAGAGCTTCCTTGTTTTTTCTACTTATGTTTTTCTCTCGTTCGGATATCATTGATACATCATTCCATTCAACGATTTTCTGTTTATGAGTATCAATATCAATTGTGATACATTTTCCTTTGTCTGCTAGTATCTTAATGGAATTACCTGATTTAAGATCTTTCAGAGCTCTGTGTTCGGCTTTGTATCCATTAGGAACTCAGTTTTTGTTGTTTGCTGCTAACATTATTTCCATTTTTGGTATCACTTCAGGTTCTTGAAAAGAACCTAAGTCTTCATTTATTTTTATTTGATAAGTTGTTTGGTGTTTTTAATGATACCTAGTCATATTTTGTTGAACCCTTGTTTTTTGAGTTTCTTTTCTTGAATATTTTCATCCCCAATAATTTTTCATAGTCTTCAGAATTCGTTTCCGATTCTTGTTTTGTCAAATCGATGTTAATTGTCCCTCTCTCTTATCAATGATTGATTAGTCTAATCCAAGATATATAATCTCTTCTACTTCATACAGGATGCCTTACTCATATACCTTTCCATATAAGGTTTCGATCTCTGGTCATATGAATGAATTCTCGTCAACGGCCCGGCACATATGTTCTTTATCATGGATCAGCCCTGAAATTTTTTTCGAGATTTTGAGATGGGTTCCTCTTTCAAAATTTATTTCATACGTTCTGTTATCCGCTGTTTCCACTCTATGATGGCCATTTAGCTCAAAGAAACATTGATTTCTTCCAGTCCTATCCTGTTCTCTGCAAAGCGTCGATAAAGACCCCTACAACTACGGCAAACCACAATTATCAGAATGGATTCCAGACATCAGGAGTATTGCCAATTTCACGAGATTACACACTACGAGCTCTCGTACGAATGACTTCATTAATTACCTTCTATTTTCTATGATTCCCCAATCTACCCGACACATGTCAAATTAATCTATCCAGGACACACTTCGAATACAAAAATAAGCTGAAGAGAGACGAAATCAGCGAATTTGTCAAGCAGAATACTTATAGCTATTTATGGTAACATCATTTGAAATTATTTTTATTTCTTATTGTTTTTGCTACCAACGTTTCGACAGACATCTTGTGTCGTGGCAAAAAAATAGGTTTCAAAAATCTGACAGTATTCGAAGATTTTTCCTTTTTATTATGTATCAAGATTGAGAGACCTCTGAAAACTAGAACAAATCTGATCTATGGTTTCAAGACTTCTTCAAGTTACTCAGAACAATCCGTCTTCAAACTTCCTGCTACTCCATGGATTGAAAGCGAAAGTGCTGCCCCTTGATTTTTCATCTAAGGATTCTAATTCAATTGATGGTGTACTTATGGGTTTAAAAGCGATTTCCATAAATGCTGCCTCTTTATTTTGTAGCTTTCTCTTCTTTGGATATGATGTATCGTTTCATTTCATCAGATAATTCTCATTTACAGCATGTTGGACCAACTTGGATCTATCGGTATCTAACACTGGAGAAAATTTATAATGTCCTTTCAACCTTATTTTCATGGAGCGTTTTGTTTCCCCGATAAAAGATCTTCCGCATTCACATGGTATCTCATAAATGCAATTTTTCTTTCTTTGATTTTCGTTTTTCGTTATGTAGGATTCATATTTGTTTCTTCAAGGCCACAATTTTTTACCATTTTTCTCATTGATTTTGATGAATCTTTCACATAAGGAATAACGCTTCCACAGGTTTTATCGGATAATTGTTTAAACGTTTACCATATAAAACATAGTTTTAAACAATTATAAATCAGTTTTATAGAGAAATCAATTAAAGAGCGAAAATATTCCATTCTTAAGGCATTTCTATAACATTAACCGAGCTAGAAAAAAGCTGTGTTATTTAAGTTGTTTTATTAAAGCTTAAAAATTTTATTTTTATTAACGAATACCCGTTGAGAATAATTCATTTTTTAATAATCTTCCAGACAACAAAAAGCCAAGTATTGCATCGTTTCTAACAAATAAAGTATATGCTTGGATAACTGTTTACCATATACGTCAGCCATTTACATTTATTTCTGATATGTGCATACTCGACATCAGACTTAATGAACCTTCATTTGCCATGTGATGATTAATTTTACTGCGAAAAAAATTTTCTTGTTTGATATACAATGTCACGTAACTCAACGTCAAGCGGTTACTGGCCGATATGCTAGGTTAAACCAGTTCTAGCAAAAATTTAAAAATAAGTAAATAAAACATATAAAATAATTTTAAAAAAATGAAAAATAAAAAAAAATAAACAAATAAAAGTATAGCAATTGTATTTGTGACTGTAATCAATAGCATGGTTATTTAGGATTACGTTTAAAAAATTCACTGCAAAATCGGAAAATTTGTGTCTAAAAAAATATACCTATTACCACTTAACCAAGTGAATTTTTTTTTTAATTTTTGCTAAAACTGGTATAACCTAGCATATCGCCCAGTAACCGCTTGACGTTGAGTTACGGGACATACGGGACATTTATAACAAAATTTTCAAGCGCCTCGAATATATTGGCTATTATTGAGTTTTAGGAGAAAAAGTAGAAAATGAAATTGTGTACATTTCTCTCATTTTGGCATCTACTGTAATGAAATCCTTCAAAGGATGCATATTATACCGTTATACAGGTGTCCCCTAACTCAACGTCAAGCGGTTACTGGGCGATGTGCTAGGTCATACCAGTTCAAGAAAAATTTAAAAATAGAAAAAATAAAAATAAAACAATTGTACCTAACAATGGATTTGTGACTGTAATCAATAGCATGGTTGTTTAAAAAATAAAAAAAAAAAAAAATAGAAACAAAACAATTGTACCTAACAATAGATTTCTGACTGTAATCAAAAGCTTGGTTATTTAGGATTATAGGAAAAAGTATATGTGGAAAAAATTGAGAAGAAAAAATTTTTTTTACACGATAGACATCTTCTTGAATAAAAGAGATGGCAAATTATTATTATTGGTTCAACAAATTCTCGCAATCATTTTCAAATGTCGCGCTTCCCTAAGATTACCCTCATAAACATAGGGACCGATAAACCTTCCTCTCAAAATATGAACCAAACATTGAAACTGTATTTGCCTTGAATTTGTGTCCCCACTATAATATGTGGTGAACATATCTTGAAACGGATGTCTTCGTTCAGGATATCGGTCAAAGGAAAGAATATTTTTAAAATAATTCGAAAACAGCCTCAAAACGAATGTTTTATAATTCGTTTCATAAATGTTTCAAAAAATGGTTTCGTATCTCCCAAATATTTTTGTGTTTTATAATTATCATGAATTGTTTTTATCACAACAGTGTTCATGATGTTTAAATAACAAAAATTTTTAAAGTTGCATCTGAGTGCAATGTGCTGCAGTCATCAGAAAGAAAACATTCAAAGAGATAAATGTTTCACTTAGCTTTAATACAACAGCTTTATAAATGTTCGGAAAGGAACAAAGTAGTATCATTTATCACCAGTGTAAATGTTATATATTATTTTAAATATCCTTTGAAATTGTCGTGTGAACGTTTATAAAGCAATATTATGAATTGCTGAAAAACTGTTTTGTATTTTTGCTCTAAGAACGTTCTTACGACACCTTTATCGAGCACAATACTTGTCAAAAACTTGATAACTTAATTGTGTGATCGGCAATTTATTACGAAATAAAATGGCACGAAAAATTTGAAATCATAAAATATCTTGAGTTTTAGTATACATCGTTCGAGAAATCTCCATACATAAATAAACTTTAACCCATGGCCATTCCAAATGCATTTCGAAAACAATCTTATTTTAGAAGTGTTACTTGAAAAACAAAATCCTCTTCACTTAGAAAATACTGCATTCAAGCAAATCTATCCAACGCTCAAATAGTTATAGTAATAAGATATGCGGCCCATCACAAAAAACTACCGCGAAAAAATAGTTATGCGTTTGAATAATTTCATTGATTGACTTCTTCACGTTTAAAATGTTATCCAGCTAATCCCGCTTATTCTTCCAGGTACCACAGGCAACCGAGGACCAGAAACCATGGCGTCTGAAGTTTCAACGACCATATCACAAGACTCGCCACCGACGAACCCAAACCCTGTAACAAAAAGTCTCAATTTCTCGATAGCCAAAATAATGGAACCCGATACGAAACTTATGAGAAAAACATCGGATCAAGAACGAATAAAACAAGCCCACATCCCATACTCGTCTCCTTTGGAATCGGCATTCAAGAAATACGTGCCGAACGTGCTCAGATCTCCAGAACTCCTTCAGCAATATCCTCTGGTTTACTACCACCCTAGTCAGCTGATGTTAGGATCAGTGTCAGTTTATCCAAGTTCTGAGATGCGATCTTCGAACACTTTTTCTGATATACAGCCCTCGCAGCATCTATCCAAGATATCTGCTATGAAAAGGCCCAGTCAGGTGGAACAGAAAAATAACACTTCACCAACTCAAACTAAGCAAAAGAGCTTTGAATGCGGAGAGTGCGGGAAAGTTTTCAATGCTCACTATAACCTCACACGACATATGCCTGTTCACACAGGCGCCAGGCCGTTCGTGTGCAAAATTTGCGGTAAAGGCTTCAGGCAAGCATCTACACTGTGTCGGCACAAGATTATCCACACCTCCGAGAAGCCTCACAAATGCCACACGTGCGGTAAGGCCTTCAACAGATCCTCCACGCTGAACACACACGCCAGAATCCACGCCGGATACAAACCATTCGTGTGCGAGTATTGCGGCAAAGGATTCCACCAAAAAGGAAATTACAAAAATCACAAACTGACACATAGCGGCGAAAAAGCCTACAAATGCACAGTGTGTTCAAAAGCTTTCCACCAAATCTACAATCTAACTTTTCATATGCACACCCACAACGACAAGAAACCTTTCACGTGCAGGGTTTGCGGAAAGGGTTTCTGTAGGAACTTCGACCTTAAAAAGCACATGCGGAAGCTACACGAAGGCTCTTCAACCAGTGAAGCCGATTTCTTACCTTCAGGACCGTCGCAAAGTTCAGTTTATGGAGCTGATCGAGATATTCATCATTTTATAAGTCCCTTCCTGCTGCCATCATCGTCCAGGCCTCCAGTACCAGTATACTCTTCAAAGTTGTTATGACCGATATGAGGAGGCGAACGCCATTCAATAACTCTTTGATCTCTTCTTCAATGTGCAATATATGGAAAATTTTGTCCTTCTCAAGTTAGGCATTGTCTTGCTTCTCTTGAATAATCTGTAATATATCATGTAATTTAGTATAAATATATTATAATCGTATAAATGTTGATGAATTATTATATGTTTGTTTAATTTTATGCCCCTATAGAACACATTAGCAACGACTTAGAGAAAGAGACTGAGCAATTTCAAAACATTGAAAAACGGTCTTCCACAAGTATAAGTTCTAGTCCTTTACTTTTCAATTTATATCTCAGTGATTTACCAACAACATCATCTCAGGAATTTGTTTATGCTGATGACATTGCTATTGCTCACCACCATTCGGATTTCCATACTCTGGAGAATATACTATCATCTGATTTGGAGATTTTAAATAATTATTTTGCCGAGTGGTGATTATGTCCAAACCCCAACAAAACAGAGGTATCTTGTTTCCATCTGAATAATCATGAGAAATACAGGAAAACAGCTGTAACTTTCAATGATTCTTCTATCCAACATAATTTCTATCCTAAATATTTAGGGGTTAAATTAGATTCATCTCGCAATTACAAGGCTCATTCAGATGATCTGAGCCTGAAACTGAAAACTAAGAATAATATTCTTCAGAAATTAGCTGGATCATCTTGGGGTGCTGATGCTTCCATTCTACGCACAGCATCTCTAACCTAAGTCTTTTCTGCAGCTCAGTATTGTTGCTCTGCTTGGTTAAATAGTGCACATACACAAAAACTGGACGCTGAATTGAATACATCCCAGAAAATGATTACTGGCACCATAAGATCTAGACTGGTTTATTGGTTACCAGTTTAGTCTAACATTGATCATCTCCATATTCGCAGACAGACTGCAGCTCTGAATTCTTGGAGCAAATATCATTCTTTCCCTAATTTATTTCCAATTATTTCATAACTTCCACAAAATAGAATTCTCAGATTGGAGTCACGTGAACCATTATTGTATAATAAGTTTTACAATATGAACATTAGCGATAAAGAATTATGGAAGATTAAGTGAAATTCTTATGAAATGATCAGTAAAGATCTCATTTCCCATCCTTCTGAAAAAAATTCCTGGTTTTGATCTTCCAAGAAAAGTTTGGACACTTCTCAATCGTTTGAGAACAGTTGCACCAATAGCATGCAATTCAGATGGAACTCAATTCCAAGCTCAAGTTGTAAATGTGCATATGAAGAAGAAAAATTACCTCATCTTTCCAATAATTGACCCATATGTCATGGATTTGTTTGAGTCACTGTCAATAATAATAAAACTCATACTGCAATGAAGCAATTAGCGAAAGTAGAGATTCTCGTCTTTGATTGGTAATCGTGTTTCCGGTATATTTTATCTTGATTGGGTACGTTTTTCATTGGTCAGAATGAGTATATAGCTGGGTTTCTTTGTTTTAGTACTGAGTCCACGTGTTCTCGGTATATTTGAATTGGCATTTTGAAGCTTCAAATTTTTTGTTTGAGCAATTCCGAGAGAGGAATCAGACATTTTCTTCCTCATGACCGTTTTGCATTATTGGAGTCATGAAAGTGAGGTACTTAATTGCAATTCATTATAAATATTATTGTAAATCAACAAATATATTCAGATATTGGTGATTTTCCTAACAATCCCCTAAATTGATTCGAATTTACCAAGATGTCAGATGGGCGGGGCTCAAGATTCAATTGCCATGTATTTGTTTGAGTCACTGTCAATAACAAAAAACTCATATTGCAATGAAGAAATTAGCGAAAATAGAGATTCTCGTCTTTGATTGGTCCTCGTGTTTCCGGTATATTTAATCTTGATTGGGTACGGTTTTCATTGGTCAGAATGAGTATATAGCTAGCTTTCTTTGTCACAGTACTGAGTCAACGTGTTCTCGGTATATTTGAATTGGCATTTGGAAGCTTAATATTTTTTATTTGGGTAATTACGAGAGAGGAATCAGACATTTTCTTCCTCATGTCCATTTTTCATTATTGGAGTCATGAATATGAGGTACTTAATTGCAATTCATTACAAATATTACTGTAAATCAACAAATATATTCAGATATCAGTGATTTTCGTAACAATCCCCTAAATTGTTTCGAATTTACCAAGATGTCAGATAGGCGGTGCTTAAGATTCAATTGTCATGGAATTGTTTTATTCACTGTCAATAATAATAAAACCCATATTGCAATGAAGAAATTAGCGAAAATAGAGATCCTCGTCTTTGATTGGTCCTCGTGTTTCCGGTATATTTAATCTTGATTGAGTACGGTTTTCATTGGTCAGAATGAGTATATAGCTAGCTTTCTTTGTCATAGTACTGAGTCCACGTGTTCTCGGTATATTTGAATTGGCATTTTGAAGTTAAAAATTTTTGTTTGGGTAATTACGAGAGAGGAATCAGACATTTTCTTCCTCATGGCTGTTTTTCATTATTGGAGTCATGAATATGAGGTATTCAATTGCAATTCATTGTAATTATTATTGTAAATCCACAAATATATTCAGCTATTGTTGATTTTCGTAACAATCCCCTAAATTGATTCGAATTTATCAAAATGTCAGATGGGCGGGGCTTAAGATTCAATTGTCATGAATTTGTTTGCATCACTGCCAATAATTATAAAACACATATTGCAATGAAGCTATTAACGAAATTAGAGATTCTCGTCTTTGATTGGTAATCGTGTTTCCGGTATATTTTATCTTGATTGGGTACGTTTTTCATTGGTCAGAATGAGTATATAGCTGGCTTTCTTTGTTATAGTACTGAGTCCACGTGTTCTCGGTATATTTGAATTGGCATTTTAAAGCTTCAAAATTTTTGTTTGGGCAATTCCGAGAGAAGAATCAGACATTAACTTCCTCATGACCGTTTTTCATTATTGGAGTCATGAATATGAGGTACATAATTGCAATTCATTACAAATATTACTGTCAATCAAACAATATATTCAGCTATTGTTGATTTTCGTAACAATCCCCTAAATTGATTCGAATTCACCAAGATGTCAGATAGGCGGTGCTTAAGATTCAATTGTCATGGATTTGTTTGATTCACTGTCAATAATAATAAAACTTATATTGCAATGAAGAAATGAGCGAAAATAGAGATTCTCTTCTTTGATTGGTCCTCGTGTTTTCGGTATAATCTATCTTGATTGGGTACCTACTATCATTGTTTCTAGGACCAAGGCATTTGTCGGAAGTCAAAGAAAAGGGAGAACTTCTGCTGCAAGTGGAAAAATAACGACTAAAGTTGTCGACAATAATATCTGGAGATTCCTTCATGCGAATATCAGATCTATGTTTATTTTTTCCAATTTTGTCATTAAAGATTGACCATAGGGTTTTTGATTTGTTGGCAGAACTATGAAACCTTTTCATATTTAGTCTTCTCTTTTCTTCAATGAATTTGTTGTCAAACAGTTTTCTCATCTCAGAATAAACTGGTTTTAAGTCAGAATTGTTCGATGAGATTGTGTATATTATATCGAGCAGGTTTTTGATATGAGCAATATCGTTGTTACAATGTTTAAAATTATTAAAATTAGATTTACCTGGAATTTTTTTGAAATTTTTAATCGGAAAGCATTCATCGTAAATATTCTTGAACTTATCATGGAACAGGGACATTTGTTTTTTGACATCGCTGGAACGAACCTCATAAATGAAACTGCAATCTTGTCCGGACATAATATCAGTGAACCTACTTACATTAGCTCCAGGAATCATTCGTTTTTCGAATGATACAATTTTTTTCTCTGAGAGAAAATAATTAAACTCAAGAATTTGGGCTTTTTGATCTGAAAGATGAGGTTGTTCATTATGTACAAGATGTATCTCATAATTTGTGATGATATTGTCCAAACAAGAATCAGTTTTCAAACCAATTCTTATAGGTTCAGTAGTCGCTAGTTTGGCAGCAAATGAGTATATAATATTAAGAAATTTTTATTTGTTACGATCATTACTAATGGACTCTAAGTGTACATTGAAATTACCTGCAATGAAATACAAAACATTCATGTCGGTCAATTCCTGTAGCAAAGTTGTGAATTTCTCAAAAAATATTTCCAGATCGGATCTTGTTGGGTGGGAAGATCGATAAACGGAAAGTATGTAAACATCACTATCACAGGCACTGTTTATCTTCATTGCAGAACACTCGAATGAATAAGGGACGCTGAGTCGCGCAAACTCCTTGACTTCAGTTGCCGATAGAAAGACATCCGATCTACAATACACAGCAGTACCACCGTGTTGACCACTGTTTCGGCAGAACGATGAAATCAACTTGAAGTTAGATATACCGTGAACCAGTAATTCCTATGTGGACTTCCAATGTTCGGTGACAGCTAGGAAATGACAGCCGATACTGTTTACAAATAAGTCCAACCTTGATAGTATATTTCAAATGAATAAGCTTGTAGGATTGGGTCAGTAGTTATTGTTGAGGTTTTTCCTTCTCCTTCTGCTTCATGAGACGAAACAAAAAATTGTTGATTCTAGTTCCCTCTAGCCAAACTCCTTGATTTTTTGGAAATCACTTGATAGTACTGATATTTTGAAGGAAGAATACTTCTGTGGTCGATTTGAAACCAATTTTATGTATTTTGTGTTTCGGAAATTTCTTTTCGTCAAGTAACTGTTCAATTGTTCGGCTCCCAAATCAGGATCAAGATCACTAACATGAATATGGGAATATTGTTTGACTGCCTTTATTTCAAGATGTGCCTCATTATTAGTACCTAAAATTTTCGCATTCTACTAGGATTTATTTTTTCGATCTTACAGTTTTGAAGTCATCATTCTCAGATCGCTCAACGGTTTTCCTTAATTTTTCATCTTCCTCACCGGGAATCTTCAGTGAATTTGAAACCTGTCTTTCTACAGATCTTTTAGGTAAATTTGACACATCTATTGGTGGGTCAGAAATATCCAAGGTACTCGGCAAATTTTCCTGGCGTTGTGAAATTGATGCCCCAGATCTAGGTACGTTGTTTAATGAAACATGTTTGGTTGATTTCTTTCTTTCTATTGTGTTTTCAGACAGTTCGTTTACTACAGATTGTAGTTTGAGGTTTTGTTGTCGAAGAGTTTCAATTTCAAGTCGGAGATCTCTGATCACCTGAGAAAACTGTTGTTTGAGGTTCTCTTCTATTGAAGCCTTGACACAATTCACAATAACGTTCAGAAATTCATTCAATCCTCCAATAGTGAGGTTATGAGGGGAGCAAATAGTACACTCCCAGTTTTTCAATTCACCTGATTTCTTATGTGAATCTAATTGAACCCCATCAAAACCAGCACAAGAAATGTGGAATAAATGTATTGGATTCTTTGAACAAGTAATATAATCACTCGAACGAGCTATCGTATTAGAACATGAACTACACGTCGGCGCCATATTGTATTATATATATTCTGACAGACAACCCGAGTGCATCACTTTCCACCCAAATCGACACAACACTTGATGGCGGATGCTTCTCAAGAATAGTTTCAAACCCAGAACCATAGACAATTGCCTAAAAGAAATACAAAGATACAAAAACATACAATTACATGGCCAGGAGCTCAGCTGAGTTCACGAGAACTAGCAGTAAGGTATGAAAAATTGTGGTTACTAACGTTAACTTGATTGAACTTTATTTGGGTTCGTGGCAAAGGGGGCTATTTGATTCATTCAAGTTATATAAGTCGGCAAAACTCCACAATCAAGTTATAGTTACTAACGTTAGTCATCGAGGCTTCCCAGAGTCACAGCTTCCGAGGTCAAAAGTCATAGTTTCTCACTGTTGTTGGTCATTCTTGGTTTCGTTGCTCCTTCTAAGAACAAGTCTTAGGATTCATAACAACTACTTAAGCCCGTACACCACGACAAGGTGATGACCTCGTACGGGTACACATTGTTTTCGTGTCATAGGTAGGGTGAAAGCATCATGCCACCACTCTCTTGAACCCCCTCCTCATCGGCATAAAACTGCCAATTGAATCGTGACCAAAGCCATAAGATTTATTTGATGATAATCCTCACCATTATCAAAGCAAATTGTGCAAACATCATCAGAGTCACTCGGAAGTAGCAGTTACTAATCAGAAGATACAAGTCCCAACTTTCTAGAAGTCACAGTTATTAACAGTTATCCAGAGTGACCCCAGGAGAATTTCAAAGATTCGTATCCGCTCAGACAAGCTAGAGAACAGATTTGATACTCCAAGAGTATGAACGTGGATGAGGAAATGGAGAATCAAGGTTCGCGATATCGATTACAGGTACACAAAGGATGCTCCAACAATTGGGACCTGAACCAGAGGTCCGAAACGATCGGAGTCCTAATAAGCGGCCCGACAGACGGGAAGGATTAAAATCAAAAGGGAATGACAGCTCGCAGAATGAGCTTCATTAATTGCTCATCCCCTTTATTCGTCACCTTCGGCATTCATAAGTAATCTGGATGCGACGCTCATCAAACCTAGAGAGTTCCCCTCCCTAAACTGAATAAAACCGGGCGACGTTCAAAAAATTAGGTTGGATTTTCGGACTACTTTTGTTCAAAATTAGTCTTTTTCACTAATTATGACTCCTCATTTCTGAAACACCCTGCATATTTTTAATTCATTTTCACCATTTATATATGAAAACAAATTTGCCTGAAAATAGTTGTGCATGTGCGGTAGAGAGACTGATAAGGCAGCTTCTTCGAGTGGCTAATTCTAGAGAGGAGCGAAGAGATTAAGATCATAGCTTTGAATAAGAAAAGTGCATAATGATCGGAAAAATCCCATTTGCGTTCGAGGGTGAATGATGAGGGTGGCGAAGAAGCAGCTTAAAAAGCATATTTGTCGATTAGACGATAAGCATGTGCTATGCGCAATATGGAATAGCAGGAGGTTAATTATCGAATTAGACGTTCGATGTGATAACGACCCCTAACATATCAACACAATAGATAAAAGGAGTCGGTTAGAAGTAATTTTTCATTGTGAAAAGGATGAAGAAGAGGGAAATCGATTGAATTAGATAAATTTCGAGAACCACAGCAGCTTTTGAGTGATGCGAACTCCTACGACCATTGAAGATTTCAGTATAACCATTTTTGTACAAAGTCTTATGATTAAAAACTAATATTTTTCCCTGATAATAATTTTTAATACGAAATTGATTTTAACGTCTGTGAAATATACATATATTAGAATTGAGGTTAATGGCATTCAGAGGAAATAAAACATTTGAAATTCCGGAAAAAATGCGTCCTCCGACGGGACTTGAACTCGCATAACAAAACTGCCGGCTGGTACTTTATCCAATTCAGCTAACAAGGAGATGCGTTGTTCAACCGAATCGAACCATGATGTTCGCAAAGGTTGTGGACATGTTATTGATGAAAGGAAAGTCACTCAACATTAGTGATCACCACGACTTACCTCAATCTTTCCTCCTATGTTACATCGATATTTTGCCGACATTAATAGATATCAGATTTTTGAATTAAATGATCACCGAAACAATTAAGCCAATATGAATTGAATACGAAATCGATTTTAACGTCTGTGAAATATATATTAGAATAAGGGTTAATGGCAGTCAAACGAAATTAAACATTTGAAATTCTGGAAAAAATGCGTCCTCGGACGGGACTCCAACCCGCATTGGATAAAGCACCAGACAGACAGTTTGGATATGAGTGTTTGAGTCCCGTCCGAGGACGCATTTTTTCCAGAATTTCAAATGTTTAATTTCGTCTGAATGCCATCAACCTTAATTCTAATATAATTTTTAAACGTTTATTATTTTTTTTTCATATTCTTCTTATTTAAATAATTAGTGGAGAAAATTTTATTGTTTCTCAAATTTACAAATTATCCACTTTTGTCAATTTGTTTTATAGTTTTAAAAGTTACAAGAATGTCCCCGTGGAGAAGAATACAAAAAAAATATTCAATTATTTATTATTACTGAAATAAATTTTTTTCAGTATTTTCATACACAGGGTGTATTTTGCAATTTTTAAAACTATAAAAAAATGGGAATAGTTCATAATTTGATTATAGTAAATTGGTAACTAATAATCAAGAAAAATGTTGGTGTAAAATAATTTTTTGTTTGCTAATTTGTCGAGATCTGTCAATTATTTCAAAAAATTCTCAACTAATTATTTGAATATTAGAAATACGAAAGAATTGTTTATAAACTGGACTAATAAAGGTTTACGAGACTTTAATTTTGGCATTATATTTTGTGGAATGAATAAAGTAGTTAGACAGTATTATGTAAAACTGATAACCAATCGACCAGTGTAGATCTTATCATTGTGCATTGTGCATCAATTACATCAAGAAATCATGGAAGAAGACGTTAGTCAGCTTCGACATCACCAGTTTGTGCACCAATATTCCGACAGATGAAACACTTATCATAGTATCATAGTGAGGAAAAAGCTTGAAGAAAATCAAACCCTTAGTGAAAGAACTACACTAAGCGTCAATGGAATTATGGAAATGCTTTCTATTTGTATTGAAACAACATATTTCCAATTTGGAGACATCTTTTATCAACAAGAATTTGGAATGGCCATGGGTTCACCACTATCACCAATTTTAGCTGATTTATATATGGAAATTTTTCGAACAGAAGGCATTAGAAAAATATGTACTCAAACCCAAACTGTGGAAAAGATATGTAGATGATTCTTTCATTATTTGGCAACATGGAAGAGACACTATAGATGCGTTCCTTCAATATCTAAACAATCAAGAGGAATATATTGAATTCACAATGGAAATCGAGAAAGACAGACAAATTCCATTCTTAGATGTACTCGTACATAAACAAAATGGAATCCCAAGAACCACTGTGTATAAAAAGCCAACGAACACAGGACAACATCTACATTTTGATTCAAACCACCAACTAAACACTAAATTGGGAGTAGCAAAATGTTTATTTGATAGAGCAATAAATATTTGTTGCACTGAAGAAGACCAAAATGAAGAAATAAATAACATCTCGAAAACTCTTAGAAGCAATGGCAACCCCAGAAAGATATTAGAAAAAACTAGACGAACAAGAGAAAGTCAACCTGAACCAACAGATACAAATCAGACCATCAAAACCGTAATTCCTTACGTAAAAGGTTTGTCGGAGAAAATGAGAATTATTGGAAATAGATACAACATAACGACTGCATTCAAAACTCAAGACACTATCAGAGCTAAACTTACAAAACTTAAGCCTAATAATGAGACACAAAGGACAAAGAACTGCATATATGAATTACCTTTGCGAGTGCGGAAGATCTTACATCGGAGAAACTAAACGCCCTCTGAATGTACGAATAAAAGAACATCAGAAGCTTCTACGAGTACTAGACAGCGACAAATCCAGGTTGGTCCAATATGCTCTAGATGAGAATCATCGTATAAAGTGGGATGAAGCATCAATAATATCCAAAGAAGAAAAACTTGCAAGAAGAAAAATCAAAGAAGCAGCATTTATGAAAATAACACCTGATTCCATCTGCTCCATCTATAGATCTACCAGAAGTTTGGACGCCGATAGTTCGTTCCAACATAAACAGATCATCATATCACAGATGAGTATATAACATCGTTCATTTTCTTTCATGACTTCTGTCAATATTGACTTTTTGAAAATTGATGATTTTTTACTTTTTTCTTTACTTTTTCCTCCTTGATAAAGATAAAAGATGTCTATCGAAACGTCGGAAAACATTACATCCACAATAAGTGGTAATAGCCCAAACAATCATTCAACACAATCAAATTATTTTTAAGTCGCCTAATTATTGACTTATGTCGTTGAATTTTTGCTGTAAAACTATTCAAATAGTCTTGTGATGCTCCTTCTTCATTGTAATTGCACCTGATGTAACATTCAAGCATGTTGAACTTTCCATTCTTTTCAGAATTTATTTTAAAATAAAAATATATATACGTACTTCCAAACAATAATAGCTCTAATTTCAATTCAAATTTGCGAATGATTTGACAGTCAAATCTCGAATCTCAATGACAGCAGACCATTATTATTTGATCCTGAAGAAATTGAAAAAGGAGCATAGAAATGAAAAGACTACTAGATGCTGACTGTGGTGATTATGCGATGCTGAATTTTTCTGTTTTTATCGACAATTGAAACCATATAAAATATTGAGACTCAGATGAAAATAGGTTTTTGACCATTTTCTATCACTTATATCAATGCAAACCATACGATATTATAAGTATGCCACAGGATTCTTCGTGAAAAAGTGTCTGTATAATGTTTCAATTCCAGAGCTCTACCATCAGTATTAGCGGAGATATAAATTTTTTCAATATCGCTTATGAATCGTAAACAAAAGAAGGTTGCCAAAAAAGAATACTATTCTTGTTAGTTCCTCAGATAAGAGAGAACGAGAATGGGGTATCACATTTTGTCTATCTCCTCTGGTTTGAAAGTTGTAGTACTGAAACATCGAAATATGCCCACCCTGTACACTATTAAACCAAACATAGCAACAATATTCAGTTGCAGAAAATACTGATGATAGAGATGTCGGATGAAGAGTAGAATCATCGGCACCCCAAGATGATCTAGCTAGCTAACTCATGAAGAATATTCTTACTAGTTTTAAATTTCAGAAACAGATCATCTAAATGAAGAGATGAATTTAATTCAACTCCTAAGGATAGGAATTATGTTTGAGAAAAGAATCATCAAATATCAGAGCAAATTTCCTACATTTCGCATGACTACTGGAATAATACCTCTGTTTTGTGGTTGGGACATAAACGTCATTCCAACAAAATAATTCCTTAAAATGTCCAAAACAGTAGATAGAATGTTCTCTAAAGTTTGGCAATCTGAATGGTGGAAAGCAACAACAATATCATCCGCATATACGAATTTCTGAGATGATTTCATATGTGAATCATTGAGATATAAACTGTAGAGTAAAGGGTCAAAAACTGATCCTTGTGGAATACCAAAACACGGAACCATCTAACAGACAACATACTTTCTAACAATGCTATAATTTTCCCACACATCAGATGGGTATAAAGAACAATGTTTAATCATGATACAACTATTGTCGAAGAATATCATATACAGGGCGAGTGTTGGACCACTGCGTTAATTTTAACCATAAATTTTTGACGTCAAAAGAAACATTTTCTTCCTATAACATTTTTCCAAATTTGGGCCCGTTTAAAAGATATAGGGTGTTGAAATTTCATAAAAAAATTGCATTTTCACCTGTAATATTCAAACGACAATATCAATTGAAACGATCACTTCTAGAAGGTTTTTGATAACAGTCATGCATATTTTGGCATCAATAGATTTATTCCACTTCTTATGGGTTTCTCACTACTACTGTACAAATTGGTTAAATTGCATGAAAAACAAATATCACTTGAACTAAAAGTCCGTATCTTGTACTTACTCGAATAATTAGTCCTTTTTGCAGATAAAATCATTCTTCATATTGAAAAATGAGTGAGTGAATCATTTCTTAGAGGGTAAATAATGTTTTTAAACAATTCAGATTCAATAGTGGATGCTGTGGAAGGTCATTTTCATTCAAACTAAATTGGACTACAGAGGGGTATTTGCCCAGTGTGAAAAATTAAAATGCTTATAACTTTGTAACGCTGCTGAATATGGAAAAAAGTCTGGGAAAAAAGTGTTCATTTTGATCTCAAGAACCTATAGTTAAAATTAATGCAGAGGTCAAAGATTCACCCTGTATCAAAAACAGGATAAAACGTCAAGAATATCGATAGGAAACAAGAACAAAATGAATATAATCAAAAAAGCAAAAAAAAGACCATCTATTGTTATTGACAAAAATTGTGCAATTGAACTTCAATATCACCGATCAGTGAACAATCTCATTACTTCATTCCAAAATTATTATAAATTGAATATATTTTCTTTCTAGACGGTAGAAGTCTAGCGAAACGTCGGCTGTAAGAGAATGGTTGCATCATCATGAATATCTCATCATCAAGAATTATGAATTGAGCTGAATCATCGTGAGCAATGGAAAAAACTAGGGCGACATTGATGTTTCCCTCGGGTAGAATTGTAGATCTTCGCAATGCGAACTTGCAAATAAATGCATGAAACGCGATATGAAAGGTTTCATGGAGGTTCAGGCAACTGTTAAATCTGACGCAATAAGTTGTCAATGACAACAAAACTGAAATGCTTTCGGTAGGAAATAATCTTCCTTGCACTCTAGAACGGTATTAGTCGTACTGTGAAAGCTTTATGAAGGGGTGTTGAACTGTAAACTCCCTCGATTATTGCTTGAGAATTCGCAGGTGTCCCTTCGCACCTTTAATTGTGTAATTGCCTACTGGCCCAAAATAACTCCTACGTCCTGTTAGGCTGTACTTAATACTCAATTATTTCATATTCAAAAGGGGTGTTAACTATTGAAAAGAGGCAACTTCATTCATAGTTACCACGGTAACTGCGCGTTATTCCAGGTCTGGCAGCTAATTAAGCCAGATATTTAATCAGAGGAATGATATTTGAACAAATATTTGTTTAGCATAGGTATTCGATTTTCCACTGTACTTGTTTTCATCTATTCGAAATTATTCGTTTCTTATTATTTCGAGATACGTCAACGATAAGAGCTCTCTGCTTTAATAGCAATCTGAAAATGAAAATAATGATCTTACACTTTCAATTGAAGTGTCTTCGATACATACATTTTTATCCTAGAATACGGTGTTCTTGGAAATCAAAAAAGAAAATATTTTCATAATCATAATATCGAACCATTGGGAAAAACACAGAAAAAATAATCAAACAATAAAATAGAACACTTCTCTTTTACCTATTTCACCTTTAGTCTCGTCAGGTATTCACATACCAATTAAAAATAATCAAGAATTTTAGATTGAAGTTTTACTATTCAGTGTTCCATTTGGCTTTCTGTTTTGTTTCAAGACGACACATGGAAAAATCTGAAAGAACAAGTTATTGAAGAATTTCAGTCAGTTTTTTTGTAGCTTTATTTTCATTTTTTCTTTCGAAAGAGTAAAAATTTCTGATGATGGAGCACTTGTATAATTATTATTTAGGCTATATCTACCATATTTTATCGTTCTTATTATTATTTTATTGTTCACCAATATCCCAACGGACAAAACAACACCAACAATCGTGAGGAAAAAGGTTGAAAATGATCAAACACCTAGTGAAAGAAATAACTTAGCGCACATTTGAAGTTTGGAAATAAAAATTTATTATTATTATTATTATTATCAATTGCATCGAAACTATGCAATTCCAATCTGAAGACATCTTTGTAGATGTAGAATACTTTCATCATTTTGCAACATATAAGAATGAATCCTATAAGTGGATTTCTTCAACATATTCTTATTACGAGGGTTGCCCTACTAGCAAAAAGACACTTATCCTGTTATTTATTTGGTTTACCCCATGGTAAATAATTTATGACGATGTAAATTAATTTTTTGCTGCGAACTGGTTTATTTTGGGCAAAAAACTCATGAGACATTTTTTGTTTAGAATGAAGCAGGCTAGCGGAAATGAATTTTTGAATGGTAAACAAATAATAAGACAAAAAGTTACATTGGAAATAAACTTTAGGGGTTGAGTTTCTCACCCTTACAACCATGGGGTAAACCAAATAAATAACTGGATAAGAAAGTAAGGAAAATAAGTAAGAATAAGAAACAAAAAATCAGGGGGTGGTGTAATGATAGGCGTTCGGTATCAACTAGATGTAATCCATCAGCCGTCCTTCCAAAGTGAAGCTGAAGACCTATGGGTCACTGTCTTCAATAAAGTTAGCAAAGTGAAAGTCCATGTATGTTGCTTATATCTGCCTCCTGGAGATGACCACGCCAGGTCGTGCTTTACTTCTAAACTTCAGGATAACATCAATAGGATTGGAAGTGATCCAGTGGTAATATTCGGAGACTTCAACCTGCCAGGTATAGACTGGATTTCTAGTGAGTGTGATAGTTGTTTTATTCCATTGAATACCGATAACTCTTCTTCCTCTTTGTTAGATATCTTGTCTTTTGGAGAGTTTTTTTCAATACAATTATATTAAAAATAAGAATGACAGAATGTTGGATTTGATTTTTTGTTCGAGGACTGAACCGTCTGATCTGAGAGAGAATATTCTTCCTTTGGTCCATCCTGATTCTCACCATCCCCCTGTGGAATTTTACGTCACCTTTTCTAAGTTGGCAAAGCTGAATACGTTAGTTTCATACTTTTATAATTTTAGAAGGGCAGATTACGATAAACTAAATTGTTTATTTTTGAGTGAAAGCTGGGATGTTCTCTCGAATCTTTCTGTCGATGGGGCTGTTTCCGCTTTTTATGAGGTCCTGGAGCGGGGTAGGGAGTTATATGTTCCAAAAATCAAAACACTAAATAAGAAATATCCTGTTTACTTTTCTAAGAATACTATAAATGTAATAAAACACAAGGATAAAGTTCACAAAAAATGGAAAAAGTTTTGTAACCCATATTATTATGAAAAGTTTAAATCTTTGAGAAGGCTAAGTAAAGGACTCATTGATGCTGATTATAGTCTATACCTAAGTAATGTACAAGAACAAATGAGAAAACACCCGAAAAAATTTTGGGACTATGTATCCAATTGTAAAAGAGATACAAGTTTACCCTGCACAATGAAATATAATGATTCTGTAGCTGAGGGAGGTAAGGATATATGTCAGCTTTTTGCATCTTATTTCCGTTCGGCATATGATCCTTATAGAGGTGTCCATCAAAATATTCCGCATTCTGGTCACAACGATTTAATAAGTACATTGGTTTTCACTTCCGTGTTGCTTGAAAATAAGTTGAAATCTTTGGATGAGAGTAAGGGAGCAGGCTTTGATGAGTATCCGTCGTTTTTTGTCAAACATTGTGCATCCGGGTTGTGCCTTCCCCTCAGTATAATCTTCAATAAATCAATCCAATCTGGGACATTTCCAGTAGTGTAGAAGACTGCCTTGCTGGTTCCTATTTACAAGAATTCAGGTGATAAGAGTGATGTCAGTAATTACCGTGGAATCAGTAAATTGTCGATTTTTGGTAAGGTTTTTGAGAGTATTGTTTATGATATCTTATTTTCCAGTGTGAGATCGTCAATTTTGGAGTGCCAGCATGGGTTTTATTCGAAGCGTTCCATTGGAACCAACCTGGTAATTTATGCCGAATATATTTTCAGTGCTTTAGATGATGGAGTTCAGGTGGACTCGGTTTATTCGGATTTCAGTAAGGCGTTCGATAAGGTTGACCATAATGTTTTGTTGGAGAAGTTGGCTGCAATTGGTGTTCGGGGAGATCTTTTGAGGTGGTTGTCTTCCTATGTTCGTGGCCGTAGTCAGCTTGTCAGTGCGAACGGTTACCTGTCTTAGCCATTCGTGGTTACCTCGGGAGTTCCCCAGGGTTCGCATCTTGGTCGCCTACTTTTTTTGATTTTCATCAATGACATTGGTGACTGTTTCCAACACTGCCTAGTTCTCCTATATGCCGATGACTTGAAAATCTTCAGGAGGATAAATTCTGTTGAAGATTGTCTCAAGATTCAGGAAGATCTCGAGAGGTTCTCAGTTTACTACTCTAAGAATTATTTAAAAATTAACTACAAAAAGTATGCTTCTATTTCTTTCACCAGGAAATCTAAAAGGATCGATTATCAATATCAATTGGATCTTCAATAGAGTGGAGCAAATTAAAGATCTTGGTGCAGTCTTCGACTCTAAACTTCATTTCCATGCCCACTTCGATTTTGTTATGTCCGCTTCAAATAAGATGTTGGGTTTCCTGTGTAGATTGTGCAGAGATTTCCAAGTTGAGGCAGCAACAAGATCTTTGTATAATTCGTTCGTCTTGAGTAAGCTTAGTTATGGCAGTGTTGTATGGTCCCCTTACTATAGTGTGCATAAGTTGCGGTTTGAGAGACTTCAGAATAAATTTATCCGGTTTCTTCAATTTAGGATGACTGGAGAATGTGTGGTTACGGTATACAACTTTTGGAGCAGCGGAGGATTGTTTCCGATCTGGTTTTTCTGTACAAGGTGTTGAGGAACTATTACGATTCCCCAGAGATGACATCATTTGTGCATTATCACGTGCCATCAAGACAAACCAGAAATAGGCAACTGCTTCATGGTGGGGCTTTCAGAACTAACATTGGTAGAAATTCTCCTATGACCAGAATGTGTGAGTTCTTCAATAAGTATGTCGGAAATTTGGATATTTTTGTTTTATCCTTGCCTTCCTTCAAGAATAATTGTAAAATGTGAAATTTTTCCGAGTAGCGCCTCACTTATGTAAACACTTTTAATATTTTTGTTAGTCTTAAGTGGATGCTTTTTTGGGTGTAACTTGTTTGTATCCCATTTTCATAAATAAATAAATAAATAAAAAAAATAAAAAGTGTCTTTTTGCTAGTAAGAAAGGTTAGGTAAATTTCAATATTGAAACTTTTTTGGTGCTTGTGAAAGATATTACTATACAAATTATATGTATTCCCTTTGAGGGGCTGTATCTTAACAAGGGATGCTCCAATGAAGTTTCTTTATATGAAAGATCCTATCTTTTTTTCGATGAGGAATAACCTCCTTATATATTTTACACTTATTTAGTTACACCCTCTATACAAAACAACAATACCTCTGATTCGAATTCTAATCTTCAAATTATTTAAAAGTCAAAAACTCGAATCTCTATGACAGCAGTCCATTTCTCTTTAATTTCGAAGAAATGGATTAAAGAGAATAGAACTAACTGAAGGATTGTGGATAGTTCTCGTTCAATTCAATTACTAACTGAAGGATATTGCGGTAACCATGCGGTGAAAATTTATCTGTGCTTATCGACAATTGAAACCGTAGAAAATATTGAGACTCAGATAAAAATAGGTTTTTAACAATTTTCCATTATTCACATTGATACAAACCATACGATGTTATTTTTGAGATCAGAAAAAATTAAGCTGAATACTACTCTTGTCAGTTTCTCAGAACAAGAGAACAATAATGAGGTGCCAGATTATGTATGTATATCCCATCTGATTTAAAACTAGCATTCAGACGTGACAGAAACATTTAATTGTACAACAGCACAATTTTGAAATAATGATGTGAAAAAATGAACCAGAGAAAATTTTTTATCGTTTTCTATATCAAGTTTATGCTTCATTCAGTCAGCTATAACAGTCGATGAGATAAATCGTAGCGACACTACAATGGATAAAGATCAAGAAAGCAAACAGTCTGAGCCATTCATGGAGGGTTCATTATTTGGTTGTTTATTCGTAAACCTAGAGGTGGAATTCGTTTTTCAAAAGACTTGGCCAGTCCATAATATAATCGACAAAGCGAACATCCTTCTTGAAGAAGTTCGACATATAGTGAACATGGAGACCGTATGTTACTTCCACGGTCCGTACTTGAAATGCCTCGATCTAATCCTCTTTGTGAAGAACACGGACGGCCATTCTTGGCTTATCTCATAGGGGTTGCGGATTTTAAGAAAGAGAGAGGAAGCAACCATCCTACATCCATCAGTTACTTTTGATTGTGTTTTATAAACTGGAAGTAAACAGTCTTCCGGCAATTTTTAATCAGATACAAACACAGGATCGTCTATTTCTAGTTGGGTTCACAAAATCCTAATGCACTTGATAAAAGATAATAACAAAGCCCTGAAGTGAATATACGATGAGTGAAGGACTGAACATTTTCTAACTCATCTAAAAAAAATCAAAGCTTTTTCCAAACCTGAGAACCAAGTCGTTATTCGTTATTCTTATTACAGAAATAAAGAATAATTTTTGGTTTCTTTAAAACTCTTTGGTTTTTGAGTCTGAGCGGTAGATATATGGGGTGACTCTTTGACTACTGCGATAATCTTAACTACTTGTTCTTGAGAGGATTAGGAAAATTTTTTTACTCTCCTTTTTCCAATTCTACCCTGTTGCGAAGTTATAAGCGAATTAAAATTTCAAATTTGGCTATGCCTATTTGTGCTGGGGATTTAGTTGCAGATCGCGCATGCGTGGTGTAAACTGAAGTGAACGACTTAGCCCGCCACAGCGTCCACAAATTGTTCAGCTTCATTACGTTCTCCGATTAATATGTATCTGGAACTTACAGCGACTTACGGTCCCCATAATCGACCTACCGAACGCACAATTCGCTCTATCATCACGAAGTTTGAGACTAAATAATCGTTATTGGATAATACTCGTCCAAATAGACAACATTCAGTTCGTAGTGAAGAGAATATAGCGGTGGTGGGAGAGAGTGTACGTGATAACCCTGAAATGTCGATTCGTCGCCGTTCTCAACAACTTGGCCTTTCGTATTCAACGACTTGGCGTATTATACGTAAGGATCGTTCTTTGAAAGCTTACAGAATTCAATTAATTCAAGAAGTGAGGCCGACCGACCTACCGAATCGTTCAAGTTTTAGTCGTTGGGATCTTGACAAGCTTTCAGAGGATTCACTCTTTTCGACAAAAGTTTTGTTCACCGATGAGGCCCATTTTTGGCTTGATGGGTCCGTGAACAAACAAAATCTGGGGTGATGAACAACCTGAAGAGTCTCAATAATTGACTTTAAATGCAGAAGAAACAACTGTTTGGTGTGGTTTATGGGCCGGTGGAATAATCGGTCCATATTTCTTCAAAACAGAGAACGGCCGGATGCTACTGTGAAAGGTGACCGTTATCGCACCATGATAACCGACTATTTCTTGCCCGAAATTGAAGAACGTGATCGCGACGAAATGTGGTTCAACAAGATGGTGCCACTTGCCATACAGCCCGTGAAACCATGGCTTTACTGCGAGAGCATTTCGGCGAGCAGATCATTTCACGCTTCGGACCAGTAAATTGGCCGGCTAGATCATGTGACATCACACCTCTTGTTTTTTTCCCTTGGGGCTATGTGAAGTCCAATGTCTACATGGACAAGACGGCTACGACTGAGGTATTGGAGGCCAATATAACTCGAGTCATTGGAGAAATATCACCCGATAAACTCGCGTTATTTATCGCGATAGTTATAACTATCGAATGGATCTTGTTAACAGTAATCGAGGTCAGCATTTGAAAGAAATTTTCTTTAAAAAATAATTTAATTGAATGGTTGTTTTATTTGTTTGTATAGATTATAAAATAAAATTGTGTTTATTAATTTTTTTTTTATTTAAAAAAAAAGTACCCCTAAATGAATCACCCTTTACTCTTGCAGAGACATACTGGTTTATGCACTTTGTTTTAGTTTAAGGCTCCATGTTATAAACACATATCTACTGCTCTTCGGAGAATGTTAAGCAATTTTTCATCAAAACATTATTTCAGCTGAAAATCACACTGAATTCCTTGATTTCTGATTTTCTGTCGGAATATTGGTGGAAATATTGAAATTCTGAATTTTGTTCACATTTCATAATATCTACCATTGTAATATTCTGAATTCTATGACTGTTTCCAAATTTTTATATCATCAGTTCAACACTAATGCTATATTTTTTCTTTTCCAAAAATATCAAATACTTTTATATAATTCTCATTTTGAACCTGAAAATTCCATAGTGATTTAATAATTTATCGAATACAAATATCGAAGTTATAATAATATTCAAGAAGTTTCTTGTGTTTTGAAATCGAAATAGGTTCCCAACAGAGTAAAATAGTTTTTGAGGAAAAAAATTAAATTAACCATAGATCTAAGGAAATAAAATCTGATGAATACTTTGTTGAATGAAAAAAGAGGATAAATCAGAAAAAATTGAATCAAAATTAAACAGTTTTTAAGTAAACAAATAAAATAAATAGTTATCTATAGTTCAGAGAAAATTCAATATGATAGTCGATTTCATAAAATGAAGAAATCAATCATGAAAAAACCAAAATAAAATAGATTCTTAGAAAACGAATGAAAATTAAGTATGTTTCAAAAAATATATATTAGATGATAACTTTCATCAACAAGCTCTCGAAAAAAAGAAGTAGTTTCTGAGCAATCAAATAACACAGATAAAATCTGAAAATAAATTACATGAAAAAGCCACTTGAAAAAATGAAATTGATTCTAATGAAACAAACGAAAAAGATATGAGACCTGGGGAAGCTCAATCTGATAACAAATTTCAGAAGAAAGTTTATGAATAAAATGAAAGTTTCTGAAGAATCTGCAAAAAAACTTTCTTGTCGGCTATTAAAAAAGTTCAGAAGGTCTGAAAAAATGAACAAGAATTTGGAAGAAATAAAAATAGAGAAAAAATCAAGAGGAAATGAAGACATAGAAGAAGATCCTGAATATCAACATTAAATGTAGTTTCTTTGCTTACAAAGAAACAGACCCTGCCTATTCAAAATGATATCTATAGTGTTAAATCCCATATCAATATATTTGATTATTCGGAACTTAATGATTTATGATTTACTGCAATAGGAGCACTTGCAGATTCGTTTCTCCATCAAAATCGGCGTTCAAAGTAGCAACAAACCACGAATGTACTGGCAAATTTCATCCTGTCACTTTGCATGAAGGAAATTGCTAGAGATGTACTACTTGTGCAAGTAATTGCTGGGCGGGTAAGCCATTTAAACTGATCCAAAAAGCGGTAGCCGCATAGGTTCTTTGAGGAATGAGAAAAGCGGCATTTGGCAAAAGAACCAAGGTACAACAAATACAGTAGCCTGGATGTAATCTGCTTAAGGATATTAGAACGGCGTCCCTTGTCAATGTCCATTCGAGGGGAATAAACGGCTGTAATCTCTTCTGTATTTACAAATCTGTTGAAGCCACATGCGGTGTAATATGTGTTCAGATCGGCAGTATTGCCCTGATTATGCAATTTGAACGAAAAACACACATCAATGATTCGGAAAGAATTTCTTTCGGCATCGTACGTATCACAACAGATTATGAAATATGGTTGTATGCCTGCCTGCCAATTCGTCGTTTCCTGTTGTCCGGCAGAAACAATTTGCAGAACGCTGAAAAACCGCGGTGCAAAAAGGATGGAAGACCCAGGATAAAAATGGATATGAACAAAACAAAGGAATCAACCAATCGTAGCCAGCCGTATATTTGCGGTTTCAACTAGCAAACCCCGGATTCCGTAGTAACTACCACATTTTTTATCGAAATTTTATTTGTATTCAAGAATATATAGATATCTCTTTTCAGAGTGATACAATCATTTGTACGTTTCTCGTTTCGAGTTCTGCAAAGAGCCAGTAGTCGCTAGGGGCCAGATCTGGATAATACGGTGGGTGTGGAAGCAATTCGAAACTCAATTCTAGAACAAGAGCGCAAAATAGATCCAATTACCTTATAAAAGTTTCATTCTACGTATATGAATCGTTTCCCAGTAAAATATTATTCAAAAAGAAACCCAATTAATAATATTAATAATAAAATATTGATGTATATATATATATTCTTTTGAACTTTTGGTTTAAAATTTTGGCATACAATGGAGCGTGTTGTGTTAGCAGGGGTTAATGAGGGGGTGCCATACGATTCGGCGTATGACATGAAAGCCTAGGGAAAAAACCCTAGTAAAAAAAAACCCTGGCTCCCCGCAAGTGTGTTGTTGTGTGTACAAAAATAAGCGGAAATATGTTTGAGAGACTTTTTTCTTCAATCTGATATCTAATCTGAAAATAAAAGACAAAAGCAGAAAAAAGAACTGAATACAAAATATACGTATCAAATTTGTTTGAAATTTAGAACCCATTCCAAGAAAGAATCGGAAACATTGTGAATAGCCTTACAATCAGCTTGAAATTTATATATAGGACAATTATTGACGAGATGAGGTATTGTTTCTTCGGCATATCCACATTCACAACTTGCGCCTGAAACTCAGTTCCATCTGAATAGTACGACAAAGCCCTGTCCAATTTTTTCTTGGAAGATCAAAATCCGGAATTCTTTCAGATGGATCAGAAATGAAATTTTTATTAAACATTTCATAAGAGTTCCATTCAATCTTCCATAATTCTTTATCTCTTCTGTTCACACTGAAAAATGTATTATACCAGAATGGTATGACTTCAATCTGGGAATTATATTTTGTGGAATGTAAGAAATAATTGGAAATAAATTAGAAAAAGAATGATATTTGTTCCAAGAATTCAGAGCTGCTGTCTGTCTGCGAATATGGGGAGGGACAATGTTAGATAAAACTGGTAACCAATGAACCGGTGTAGATCTTATGGTGCCAGTAATTATTCTCATACATGTATTCAATTGTGCATCGATTTTTGTGTATGTGCACTATTAAACCGAACAGAGCAACAATACTCAGCTGCATAAAAGACTAAGGCTAGAGATGTGCGAAGAGTGGAAGTATCAGCACCCCAAGTTGATCCAGCTAATTTCTGAAGAATATTACCCCTAGTTTTCAGTTTTAGGCTCAGATCATCTAAATGAGCCTTGTAATTGAGAAATTAATCCACAATAATTCAACTCCTAAGTATTTTGGATAGAAATTATGTTCTATAGATGAAGCATTGAATGTTACAGCTAATTCCCAATATTTTTCTTGATTATTTAGATGGAAACAAGATACCTCCGTTTTGTTGGGATTGGGACATAATCGTCACTCAATAAAATAATTCTTCAAGATTTCCAAATCAGATGATAGTATGTTTTCCAGAGTATGGAAATCCGAATGTTGGTAAGCAATCGTAATGTTATCAGCATAAACAAATATCTGAGATGATGTCATGGGTAAATCACTAAGATATAAATTGAAGAGTAAAGGAGCTAGAACTGATCCTTGAGGAAGACCGTTTACCAATGTGTTGAAATTGCTACTCTTATTGTCAACAGGAACACGAAACCTTTTATCAGATAACTTATTTTCTAATAATGTTACCATCTTCCCAGACTTCAGATGAGTATAGAGTTTAAAAATTTATCCATCTTTCCACACAGTGTCATATAGCGAAGATAAATCAATGAAAGCAGCTCCTGTTTTCAATCTATTATTGTAGCGTAATTCTATAAAAGTTGTAAGGCTGAGAACCTCATGTGAACAATTTCTATTTTTCCTAAAGCCTTCCTGGAAATTTTGTTGGGCATTTTCTATAGAAGATTCAATTCTAAAAAGAATTAACCTTTACAATATCTTGAAAGGAACACTCAATAAACTAATTGGTCGATAACTACTAGGATCACAAGAATTTTTTCTCGTTTCAAAATACCTATTAGTTTAGCCTTTCGGAATTCGGAAGGATAGTTTCCTGAATACAGAATATTGTTATAGAAAGATAATAATCAAGACAAGGATGACTTCCGTCAAAACCTTCTGCTTTTCGAGATTTGGTAGACTTAATAGCAGCCCTCAAATCATCTATATTGAATGAATGTGACACATGTTCTAAAGTAGGAGCTGATCTCCTGAATATGTATAAGTTTTTCATCATTTTAGATTGGGATATATTAACCGATAGAGATACATCAACTAGGTGGCGAGCGATTAATCTTGGATCAATTTTTGACGATGGTGAGGCAATATATCCCATAAACTCCTACTCAAATGTGTGAAATTCATTTTTGATTCAACACTATCCCATTTCTCCTTTTGGCTTGTATTGATAGAATTCATAAGCCCTCCACATTTGTCAACGGATGGTGATTTTTGATAGTGCTTATACAAATTATCGGTTTCTTTTGACCAACCTGGAATATAATCGTTCCGGAAATTTCTTGGAACGAACTTTTTTGCTGCGGTTTTCTCAACACTCAAGAATGTGTGAGAGTTATCGTGAGAGAGTTTAATCCACCTAATATCACTGTCTATATATTGATAATAATAGATATTAAATACAATAGAACATATTAAAGTTTTTGAATGTGCCACACTCCTAACTTCCTACAGTATCAAATATGCCATCCGTGACGAACCAGCAACATTCGAGAAGTAATGCGCCATCTGTGAAATTCCTGGAAACTTACTGAAGAAAGTTATATTTTATCTACAGAAAACATAGTGATAACCAAAGAAATATTCGCCACAATACCTGTAAAACTAGAAAGAGAGTCTTGGTTATTGACGAGAAAATTTTTTATGATGAAACTCGTCTAAAATTATGAAAGGGCAATAACCATCATCTCGTATTGTTCTTCTTTCCAACGTTTCAACAGACATCTTCTGTCGTTTTCAAGGTAAAAATTAGCTTTTTTTTTACTTTACCTTTTTACCTTGAAAACGACAAAAGATGACGCTGAAATTTTGCGAAATTCACAGTATCGAATACAAAATAGTGGCGACAATGGGTTTCTAACCCCACCAATTCGCTCAATGGTTGAAAAAAATATATTCCAATATTGAGCGGTATTTTTTTAAATGCCATCCACTATAGGATAACTTTCACTGAAAGAAAATCATTATGCGTAAGTTAATAGTGGAGCAACAACCCTCGGAAAGTTCGCTTCAAATTTATGTGTAACTGCGTCAAAGAGAAGAGATAAGATAATAATTCTTTACTGGAACTTAATCCACACTCTATAATAATACAGGAAGTGCTTAGGTCTCAATAATATACAAGCTCTGTAGAGAATGTCGAATACTAACTAGATCCTAATTTTCAGATATCCACAGTTATTCAGAAACACCTAACAGGCACTAACATTCGAAACTGTCTGTAATAGACAATATACAATTAAAACATATGATTAACTAGACCCTACAAGTACTCCAACAAATTAAAATAATTATTCTAATGGACTATTGTGAATTAATCAATCACTAGAGACCTCTATACGGCGGAATCAGAATTATTTTCACCATGCGGCTTCAAGAAGGAACTAAAAATTACAGGTTGGGAAAATGTAAGCTTGACGGTAGAGGGCACCATAGACCAAAATATGTATATACATCTACCTATGAATAGTAGATGGCATTACAATGGTATAGGGACCAAGCAGTAGTCGCACTCCGTGGATTTCGAACTGAAATCGCTTACAGCAAAGGGAACTCGCGCATTCCTCCCTGTGCATTTAATCTTATCGACCGCGAATTTAAAAATTGATTAGAAAAGGTTATTTGCGTTATCTAAAATCTTAAATATTTTGATTGAAGCTGGTAATAAGTTTTCACACTGATATTTAGAGTGTATGGACCATTCTTTAGTCTATATTCATATAAAAATTATGACTCCGCTCATAATGTAACCGTAAATGTAATCACATTTCCTCATTAACAGAACACATTCAATAAAAGATATATTGTTTTATTGTGGTTTTAATATCACTTTGAAAGAAACAGTAATTAGTGATGAAATTTACTCAATAGTTTGCTCAGGAGAGGCCTCTGAAACTTTTTGAAATGTGTTAGAAATCATAGATACCTTAGGTTTGTGAGTGAAATGACTCATTAAAATTTTTCTAAACGAGGATTGAGTTGAAGAGTAGGTATTATATGGAAAAATAAGTAGTTGGTGGTTGAAAGCATCGAATGTGTTTAATATAAAATCCTCAATACTTAAATTTCACTGAAACATTAATCTAAGAGTCCATGAAAAATAACTTTCTTTTTATATTGAATTGTTTCGAACAATTTTTTTCAATTAATTCTCTGATGATTTAGTTTGAACTGATACTATTTTTTTACTATATTCAACTTATGAAAAGAGAAATTTGATTATGGAATTCTGGAATTAGTGGCAAGTTTTAGCGGGGGACCTGAGCTGGAGGTTTAGATCGTTTCCATTCGAAGATTTAGCGTGAAAAACTCTTTCCTGGGGGGGGGTAACTAACCCCCCCACACACGAGTGTTCTCGTGTTCTCTAGAAAGGGTTCCCTCATTATGGTGGGAAAAAAATAAAAAACCTATTGAATTATTGTTATAAATATATTATATTATTGTTATTTCTATTTATAAAATTGAAAATCATATAGATACACACTAAAATATTTATCAAAAAAATTTCACTCTTTTGCATACGCATGAAGTAGGCGTGAACCTCCTGAAATTCTATTGGTTCCTGATATCTCAACTAATCGTGAGGAAATTACGACTATACTAAGCTTGCTGTAGGCGTAAATCTGCTAAAATTCCATTGGTTCCTGATATCTCAACTAATCGAAAAGAAATGACGGCAGTAAGCGTAAACCTCCTGAAATTCCATTGGTTCCTGATATCTCAACTAATCGTATAGAAATGACGACAGTAGGCGTAAACCTCCTGAAATTCCATTGGTTCCTGATATCTCAACTAATTGAATGAAGCACTACTCAAATAACGGAGCTTTTAATAAACAACATCTTCTACAATACTATATGTATCACTCACCTGTCTGTGTCTAATTGTATTGAGAAAAAAGAAAGTTTGGGATTATTGAAACTATTGTTTTACTTACTGGAATGAAAATAAATTATTAAATGAATGAGCTTTGCTGGTTCATGGTAGATTTTGACTCAAAGAAATTCCACTAAATTATAGGTTAGGTTGTATTTTTTCTTCAACTTCTTTGAATTTTAAATAGATCTCAAAAAATTATATTCTTCTAAATATTAAAGTAATTAATTATACAAAGGAATTATTTAAGATGTCTAAAATAATAATAATGACATTATTCCAGACATTTTAGAATTATTGATGAAAACAATGAACAAGGACCAAAATATGAGGTTAGAATCCCTGCGAGATGCGCGAGTCAGACTTGGTGTAAGAAAATCCACGGAGTGCAACTACTGGTTGGTATCTATACTGTGGCATTACCCCAAAATCATATGAAATCTGTTCCTTATTCATGAAATGAGGTGGTTTGAACTGATCGTCAGAAAGTTATGTTTAAAAGACATGAACTGTCCAATGTTATGCTTTCTTTAAACGAGAACATTAGATTTCTGTGCCATTTTCTGAAAGTTTAATTTTTTCTGAGTTTAAAAAAATGCGACATTGTATGTTTTGTATAAATGTAATAGAAAATTGTCGGAATCCTACTTTCATCTGAGTCTCAATATTTTCTATTTGGGGTTGGAACATAAACGCCATTCAACAAAATAATTCCTTGAAATCTCTAAATCCGTTTCTCCAATGTATAGAAATCCATGAAGTAGTAAAGGACTCACCGTGTATATATAATGATTCTTGATCATGAAATTGGAGCTATAAATTTGTAAACAGTAAATTCAACCTGATCGAAATTTCATTGTAGCTTGTTTTCTTTGGAAGCTTACGTTATGAGGTAATTTGAGATAAAGCAAACAGAAATTGAGAATAGGTTAATATTTACACATGTGAAACAATGGTAGGTACCTGAGGACAAGTTATTCATATACCACAGAAGGCGGAAATGCCATCGAGAAATTGTAATTAGGGTCGTTGCAGTATGTACCTGCGCCCTTGTCTATCAATTTTGACAATATGTGGTAATGTTGGATATTCTTGGTCCTTTTCAAATAAAAAATTCCCAGGTTTTTTTCGACCACCAACCTGGGCAAGTTCGTAAATACGTAATATTAATTGAAGCAATAATATATCTGCAATCCTCAGGATGAAAAATTCTTAAGGTGGCAAAATCAATTTGCAGAAAATAAACAAAGATACATACAAGGTCATTGCTTATCACCTCTCACAGCAAACAAGAAATAGCATCTTGAAAATGCTTCCTGATCCTTCAACGACAACAGGAAACTGCAGAGCTATTGATTTCCTTGGAATCTATCGCCCTCTACGGTCGGAAAACGGTGTTTCTCACCCTTCCGCAAGGGAAAATGGGGTAGTATGTTGAGCATTAGCTTAGTGACTGCTTGCCAGATTGGCCTGGCTTCCTATTTGATGTGAAAATTTCGAGATGAAAGCCAACTGAAAGGCCAGAGATCAGAAACATATCGACGATGAAGAACTGAAAAGGAACACTGACAAAAGGAGAAGCATATCAAAAATTTTATTTCAATAATGTTAAGCACTCGAAGGAATTGTAGGAGCCAAAATGAATCATGTGTAAAAATCTTACATATCAGGTATGTGTTCGTTAGAATATTTATTTATTCTTTTGGTGGGCAGTCGATTATTAACTCAACTTCCTGGTTCTTCTCATGATCTGATAGCGTACCTTTTCAAATCAATATACTATCTGCATCATGCAGCTCACTTCAAATCCAATGCAGAGTATCAATTATTCCAACCTCATTCCTTTTATCTCTATATGACTTACAAATAAGAAAACCATAAGAGATTTACTAACTAGAAAATGTCTACACTCAAATAACAGGAAAGGTATGTTTCTGTTTCTTTGTTAACTGAAACACATTGCTTCTTCAAAATAATCTACTTTTCGCAATGAAAATAAGACGCGGGGATTCTGAAGACATCTGATTGATTTCTATTTGAATTGCGCCCATTTTCACTTTTACTGCATTGCGATTTTAAGTGAAACTCAAATATCAAGACTGAAAATGTTATATCCTACTTGAAAGGTATCTATTTGATTTCAATTTCTATATGAATAGAATTTTTTTCCAATAGAAATTCCTATTTGATAAAGAAATAATTCAAAATATCTGAAAGCATGAAAAAAATGATCTCGAACTCAATTTTACAAAATACATTATGTTAAAAAATAAACACTGAAATATAACTATTTAAAGGGCATGAAAATATTACATCTAAAATCTTCAAGGTGGTGAAAAAATTTAATACAAATTGTCAGAACTGAATTCAGTTTACTTGTCCAGAAATTCATTTTATTTACTTATAGTGTATACAGCCAAATTGATATCCTACTAAACATTCATTGCCATGTTTACAACGAAGTGATATGCAAACTCAAGTTAAATAAAAAGCAAAAAACACCAAATCAAGCAAAAGGATCGATTATCCATTAGCATTATTTCCGATTTAATGGATTGGTTGGAGCATGATTTGAGTAGGGAAAACATGGAGTTGAATCAAAAAGGAAAGTTAGTTATTTTTCAAACTATACCTTCAATTACATAGAACGAAATGAAAATATGAAGTGATTGATCAATCAATATTGAACTTGACAATATGGAATGATATTTTCATTTTCAATAAATTATTCTTGGGTTATAGCTGGTAAGTTTTTTTTTTTCAAATGTATTCCTAGGTCAGCTGTGTAAAATTCAGGAAAAAGTCTTATGGCTATCTGAGACTATATTACTATTAATATATTAGATGAATGTTACTCAAAATACCTTTGATTTACAATAACACAAAAGGGGAAGTGCCATTTTAAATTTTGGGGTGGGATGCATGAAACCTACGGGGTGGCTTACATCAAAACCAAATTATAGTGTTTTGTGTTGACTGATATCTTAAACGAGATGTAATTTCCAGAAGATATTTCGCCAATTGTTGACATGGTGAATTCCTTGAACTCACTTTGGGTCGCAAAGAAATATTCGTTCGACCTCGATCTAATGTATCAGGTATACCGCTATGAAATGAGCGTTTTTTGTGAAAATAAAACACTAATTATTATTGGAAAAGTAAATAACATTTCTTTCAAAGTATTGGCCATTGTTTTCTACATCCTGAACCGGCTTTGCTTTGTGTGCAGGTGCATTGTCAACGAGCAAAATTACCTTGCCGTGTATTCTGGTCGTTTCAAGATCAATGCATGGTTCAAATTGATCATTTTTGGTAGGTACCGATCCGTATTAACGGTTTCACCAGGTTTCAGTAGCTCGTGGTACACCACACCTTTCTGGTCCTATCAAACACACATCATTGTCTTCTTGCCGAATCGATATGGTCTTGCAGTCGATGTTGATGGTTGTCCCAGATTAACCCATGATTTTTTCCGTTAAGGATTCTTAAATTGAATCCATTTTTCATCGCCAGTAACAATTCGATGCTAAACCGATTTTTTTTCGTGTCTTTGAAGCAACATTTTTTTCGGTTTTCCATCTGTCTTTCATACAATTCAATTGTCACTCATTTTTCACTTTTGGATCTTTCCCATAGCTTTTAAACGGTTAGAAATTGTTTGTTGTGCAACATTTAACATTTCTGCCATTTGTTTTTGATTCAAAGTGTCATCTCCATCCAATATCGTTAGCAATTCGGTATCTTGAGAATTTACATCTCTTCGATTGAACTGTGGAGGTAAGATCTTTCTCCAGTTTCTTATATTTTTCCTTTAAATCTGAAAATATTCTTTCTCGAGTTAAAACTTTTTTCTGACAAATTACATATCGGAGTATTTTATACGAGAATTTCTAACGGCCATGGGTTTACTACTATCTCCTATTTCAACTGATGTATGAATGAAGAATTACAAATCGAAAACTCTCGACCATTATACTAAAACGCAAATTACAGAAGAGATATGTAGATAATAAGTTATCTCATTATTTGCCAACATGAAAGGAAGACTAGATAGATTCCTTCAATATCTAAAAAATCAAGATGAATATTGAGTCCACAATGCAAATCGAGAAATATAGACAACTTCAATTTTTGAAAATACTTGTTCATAAACAGAATATAATCCCAAAACCAGAGTGTATGAAAAACTAACAAACACAGGTCAATATCTACATTTTAATTCCAACCATCAACTAACTGAATACTAAATTGAGAGTAGCGAAATGTTTGTGTGATAGATGTATGATAGATAATGCCACCTAACAAGATAAAAATATAGTTTAAAAAACTAAAGAAACACGCTTATGAAGAATATCGGGCTAAAAAAGTTAGAAATAATTTTAAAAATTATTTTATCACAATTGTATATAAAACATACTAGTTATTTAGTGGTAGATAGTAATTTTACTAGTATTATATATATACTATTGTCATAAATTGATTTTTAAAATTATTTCTAACTTTTTCAGCTCGATATTCTTTATAAGCGTTTTTAAAAAAATTTTTTAATCTTTTTAGTGACTGTCATAAAAATATTAATGGTAACGGTTTTTTTTTCGGCGTGGACGGGAATCGAACTCACGATCGTTGAATCCAAGTACTGACGTCACAGAAGACGAGCGCCTTAGCCCGCTCGGTCAACGAACGCATTGAAAAAAGTGGAATCTTTTCACAGTAATGAGCCACTCAGGATTAAAGAAGGAGAGTTACAAACTGACAAACATACAAGTGAAGCTAATATAAACGTGTTACAAATGTGGAAACGAATAACATCACAAAAACACTCAGAAATAATGGCTATCCTAACAACGGAAACGGAAAGACCGAAACAAATTGCACAAAATCAGCTTGAATCCCATTATGATACAACACAAGCAGATGTGGAACAAACCAAAGAAAGCGTTATGTGAAAGGTTCGTTAGAAAAACAAGAAGAATTAGAATTAACATCTACCTTCAAGACACAAGATACCATCATCAGGGCTAATCTAACGAAAGTTAAACCTGATAATGAAAATCAAAGAACGGAGAATTGCATATCAGGTATATCGGTATGAAATGGGCTGTTTTTTTTTTTTTTTAATAAAACACTATTTGATAATGGGAAAGTAAAAAACATTTCATTCAAAGTATTGGCCATTGTTGTCTACACATTTTGACCCCACCTTACTGGGTATGGATACCACGCTAATAAATTTGTTCGTCTTTTTAAAGCAAACCAACCAGACACCCAATTTCGACCTCCTCGTAGGAATCAAAGTGCTGCTCAGCCAATGCGTGTCCCATCGATGAAAACAAATAGTGGTCGGAAGGAGCCAAGTCTGGTCGATACGGCGGGTGGGGTAGCAGCTCCCAGCCAAGTGTTTTGATTGTATCCTGAACCGGTTTTGCTTTGTGAGCAGGTGCATCGTCATGGAGCGAAATTACCTTGCCGTGCCTTTGCCCATGCCTTCTGAGCCCATGTTTCTAATTCGTTTAAGCGATCAGTATTAACGGTTTCACCAGGTTTTAGGAGCTCGTGATACACCACACCATTCTGGTCCCATCAAACACACAGCATTGTCTTCTTGCCTAATCGATCTGGTTTTGCAGTTGATATTGATGGTTGTTGTTCCAGATTCACCCATGATTTTTTCTGTTTAGGATTCTTAAAATGAATCCACTTTTCCGCGCCAGGAACAATCCGATCCAAAACCGATTTTTTTTCGTGTCTTTGAAGCAAGATCTCACAAGTGTTTTTTAGGTTTTCAATCTGTCTTTCATTCAATTCAAGTGGCACCCATTTTCCACACTTTTGGACCTTTCACATAGCTTTTAAACGGTCAAAAATTGTTTTACAACATTTAATTTTTCTGCCATTTGCATTTGATTCAAAGTGTTATCTCCATCCAATATCGTTTGCAATTCGGCAAACTTTTTTTGTGGTCTTCCACGTTCTTCATTTCTCTCATCGAAATCATTATTTCTGAACCGTTGAAACCATCTTTTGCATGTTGCTTCTTATAAATCATGATCACCATATCGGTGTCTTAGTATTACAAGGTTAAATGATACAAAATCCGGAAAAGGAGAAAAACTGAACCGAATATTTAGGACTTTAGTTTTTATCATCAAATCCGTAAGTTTGCCTCGGTTTCATTATCAAGGAGTAGAAAACTGCTGTATAATGGAATTTGTAATGACTGAAGACATATTTTTTTATTTCCAACGTGATACTGTTGAAGGAAAAAGAACATAGAACTTTGTAGCTTCTAAAAACAAAATTTTTAAACATGAAACATACACCACGGTATCTTTCACTTTCAATCACTTTTCTAATATATTAGCAGAACTGTGAAACACTCTATCAAACTGCTACTTACCGAATCATAACCTATAAAACTCATAACGAAGTCACGATAAGAAGGGTTTATGTTACAGCATAGGCTCATGTTATATTTAAATTATAATTTTTGAAAGACATATGGTTCTATGTATTGCATTTACCATTATATTGTGGGTTAAGGGAGAGTTAACACAATTTTTTGGTATAAAAGAGGTTTATGTTTGACATAGAAAATGTTGATTAATTCTCATATTCCGAAAACATGCACCAATGTTTTTCCATTGATTTTATAGATGTCTGTGCATTAATTTAAGTTTTGATAGGTTCTTAGTGTTCTTTATAAAACATAGGGGACCTGTTGCTTGAAAATTTTCAATTATTACACTGTAAAAATAGTTCCTCATCTCAAACCATATTAATTTGTCCGTACGTACTCCGTACGTTTGAATACAGCCAAACGCATAAAGTACTTGACCCTACCGCCCTCTACGGTTGAGAATGGCGTTTACCCTAAATAAAAGTTTCTCGAGTTAAGAAACTGATTAGTTTCAACCAAGCTCAGAGTTTTTGACTCAGGTGGTAAAAAATTTGATCCAACGGTAATATTAATTAGTATGTAACTATTGATACTTTTCGTAGAATACAAATTTTGGTTTCATGTAAATAAATATTACATTTCACTGAAACTCGATTTGTAGTTGAATGGGTCGAGAATTCAGTCGATAAAAATGATAATATCTCTTTATGTCAAGTGAAAGTTTCTTGGGTTAAGAAACTGATTGATTTGAGCTAAATTGAAGGGTTTTTGACACTAGCAAAGGAATAATTTGATAAAACAAAATAAAACATTTGTATGTAATCATTATTTTTCTTCACAGAACAATAATTTCTCTTTTATATTAATAAATACCGCAACACCGTGGCAGACCATGAGTATTGTACGGAATGGGAAAGGCGTCTAGAGTTTCGTTGGAAGTTGCAGAGAGGAGCGAGTATACCTCAAGCGTCAACCGTCTGCTTTTCCAAGTGACGTCGTAAAGACAACCGTTCCCATCACGTCGGGGTCAGCAATGTAGAATCGAAGGAATTTATCCCTGGCGCACACATTTGAACTCATCAGTATGGCTTGTGTGCGCCATGCCATAGAGGCGGGGGTTAGAAGTTTTGAGAGAGCCCCGGGAGTTGAACCCGGCACCTAGTACCTAGTCGGTGTGAAACTTGAGCGCAAACCTCTAGGCCACCGAAGCGCTGTGAACTAAGCTATACGTGGCTATAAAGAGTGCCGCCAAGAGATCCCTATACACTCCCCTGCCGCTGACAGAGTGCCGCTACAATAGTTATAGTCCAGGCAGTGGGTTATCATCTCATCCCTGTCATCATCCAATACCAGATCACCCGGTTCTCCACCAACAAAAAGATATTTGTTTTTCTCTAAGTTGACATTTAAGCCCCACTTCTCGTATTCTTCAATTAGCTTGCGCATCATGTATTCCATGTCATCTTTATCACCGGATACAACAATATTGTGAGTAAAATGCACAAACAATTGCAATTAGATGGGATATATTTAATATAAAAGAGATAAAGTTTTATTTCGTTTTTTTTTCGTTTTATTAAATCAATTACGCAATATTTTTTTACAAATGTCACTTCATATTGCAACAATTATATGTTCAATTTTATTCAAATATTTATAGTTTTCTTCAAGTAAATGAGGCGAATAATATAATCTCACGAGATTCTTGTCCCAAGAAACTGTAGTCGTTGCATCAACTGACAGAATTTACGACAACCGTACCTTCGTTCTATTGAACAAATAAAAATGAAAGAACGAATGGTTTCGTTAAAACCTATTTAGAATTATGTATTTGTATCAATCAATTATGGATATTGAGACAAGTGCATAAACAATTTCTTGTAATTGTATGTTTATGTTGAATCAGTTGTTTCTTTCATTTCGCTGAAATGTAAAAAGTTTCAGGTGAATGTTTTAGCTGTTCTCTATAATCAACTAGGTTGTTTTAATCAAGAAAAATAGTTCATTTGGCGTAATCAATTTTAGATTAATTCAAATTAAAATGGTTTGATTGAAAAAAAATTCTGAGCGCAGAATTTTATTTTTTACAGTGTAAGGCAGCGATATGCCTCGACAAGCTTTCGATGCGACTCTGCAGCACTTTTCTTCAAATGAAAACAAAAAATTGATGCTTTCGGCCAATCATCACTTTCTGGTACAAAATTCGACATTTTTAACACGATAAAAAAATATGATGTTGTCAGTTCAAGGACTTGATGTATACTGAATATGTTTAACAGATGTCATAGCAAACAAAGAAAAAAAATAAAGGCTCGTTCACAACAAACGTCGAGACATTTGTATCTTGACGCTCACTTCATACCGGTATACCTGGTATTTGAGAAACCATGCGCATGCAGCTGATCTTATATGGGAGAAACAAAATGACCCTTGAGAATAAGGAAAAAGTAACATCAGATCCGTCCTCATGTTTTAGATACCTATAGATCCAACTTGGTCCAACATACTGTAAATAAGAATGATAGATCATATCTAAAGAAGACAAACCTACAAAAAAAGAAGACAACATTCATGAAAATCGCTTTTAAACCCGTAAGCGCACCTTCAATGGAATTGCCGGACAATTGATGGCAAATTGTTCGATGTAAGCTGAAGAAGTCTTTAAACAATAGAGAAGTACAAATTTGATCTAGTTTTCAGAGTTCTGTTAATCCTGACACTTAAAGAATATTGAAAAAATTCTCAAATATTACCAGCTTTTTTAAAAGTTAATTTTTTGCCTTGAAACCGACAACAGATGTCTGTCGAAACGTTTGCAGCAAGAATAATAAGAGATGGTGGGTCAAAATAATAGTTCTACACCAGTTCTATCATCAAAAATTTCTAGTCAACAACTAGGGATAATTTCTTCTAATCTTCATCTTACCAGAAAATTTCTTCGATTTTCTCATTTTTCTTTTGAATTATATCATTTAAAGAGCTTTCTGATCTTATTGATGCAATGGATATTGGCTCGAAATTTCATTAGTTTAAACTAGCCCAAGAATAATTCTTCAAAAAGAAATAAAAAAAGAAAAAAATTGGTAATATTAACAACATTTGCAGTAATTTGATTAAATTGCGAAGGAAGAACCAAGATGGGAGGGAATGAATCCGCTTACGTCGGTCATTTGACAATCCATCCCGATGGAGAATGATTAATAAACATTCAAAATTACTGTAATATTCAAGACAATAACCATATAATATTTTCTCAAGGCCATCACGAAAAAACAGTACATGGTAGATATCACAAGTTATTATATTGTCATAAATGAAATTGTAAGACACAGTTACGTTTTTGTTTGGACTATGATAAGTTTTATTGTTCGGCAGAATATGTATGCATTGAAAAATGAAACGAAAAGAATGCATGATTAAGATTTTGATCTCCACTGTTTGATTTCCTCGTTATTCATTTTCTCATAACGAAACAAAAAAGTTCCTTATTACAATTGAAATTTTTCAATATAGAATGATATCGGAACAAAAAATACTCTTTCGAGGAAAAATTTCGACCTTGAATCTCCTTCGAATAAACCACCCCATGAAGGTGGTATCATTTTTCAGAGGAGCGATTGCTAATTTATTTAAAAGTTATTTATATTATGTAAATATAGAAATTTTAATTTTCAGAATCCATATATTATTCACCGTTGAACTATACGTATTCAAGAGCTTCGAAGATTTCAAAAATAATTTCGAAGTTCTATATCAGGAAGAAAGAATTTTTAAGACGGCATTATTTCAAAAAACAATCTATGTATGGATAGAAAAGATATATTACATCTGTGATGCTTTAAGAATGAGCATGTTCTTCAAATAAAAGACATTGGCAATCTCTCTCTATTCAAAAATAAATTGGGGTTCTTGCCACCCTTAGGTATTTGAAATAAGAAAGCAATTGCAACGGTGACAAAATATTTTGCAGAGCTTCCGGAAAATCCTCACACAAACATATAATTATTGAGAAGAAAGATTTTTTCAATAATACTTACAGAACTGTCTATTTATTTTCATTTTTATTCCACGAACTTTCCAATCAACCTATGTAAATGTTCACATGACTAACAATCGAGCTTTCATGAATTACCCTGTTGATGTGAATTGAAACCAGTAAAGAAACTTTATTGGACCAAATTCAAATCCCACACGTTTGTGACGTAATTGTTCAACCTGTATTTCTACAGTTTGTTACGATAGGAAATTAGCTTTCATCTTTTACAACTGCTGATAATAATAATTCACCAATGTGAAACTCGCATGAAAAATTGTACTGAAATCATACATTTCAGTTAATTAGTTTGCGATCGGTCAAAAAGTTGAGAGATAGAGTTCATTTTACACGGCAATGGATGTGAAAATTATTGAAAGCAATGAAGAAAGATATTACTACCGAAAATATGCGTCGAGTAATTTTTTTTGTGAGTCGAATTATTCAAAAATTATATTCGAC